>CM055118.1:654400886-655685886 GCA_029206835.1 Rana muscosa | reverse complement strand
CCCTTTTACCTTAATGCAGGCAATGCATTAGGGTAAAAAATGCTCAGGCCTTAGAACCACTTTAAGGCTTTATTTTTAAACGTACCTTAAACTAAAACTTTAGTCCTGAATGTTAAAATGGGTGGACAGACAGTCTCTCTCCTGCATTAAAGTTACTTACCTGCCTGTCCGCCCTTAAACAGTGAGCTGCGCACGTGCAGCTCACTATACAAATTTGGGAATGCCGAATCTGACTGAGCGCCCACACATGGAATGACATCATCACCGCCCAGCCAATGACAGCAGCTGCCGATCGAGACCTGGAAGCCGGCCACCTGAAGATGTCAGTGGCCTGCAGGCAGGGAGCTTAGGGACTCCACATCGCTGGATCTGAGGTGAATATTGTTCCACTTTAAAGACCATGACTGTTTTCAAAGATATCTGAAGAACATGCTGAACTCTATATAAAGCACAGCTAAAGTGTATAATATAGCTAGCTTCCTTATATAGATTTCACCTCTGCATTTAGCTTTTTGCCTGGAGTTTATCTCATTGAAAACTGAAATAAGTAAGATACATTTTGACAATATTCCCCAACTACTATAAATAAACTTGACTTAGTACCAGGTTGAATTGCATCACACTGTGCAAAAAAAAAAAAAAAGATAAAATTACTTAAATTAATTTTGAGCAATGGAAAGAACTGTACTAGGATCCTTTCAAAGGTAAAAAAAGCAACTGGTCAAGCATTAAAGGCCCTAACCTCACCCTAAATAAAGCTTTCTAAACAAGTATAATGCAAACTCTGACCTACACATGCTGACCAGTTGCCACAAAGGAGGTTTGGTAGATGTTTCTATAAGCCACAAGGGTCATATGCTCACTTTGACCATGTCCTAAATGTTTATGTCCTTTAGATGTCATTGCCTTATAAGGGAACTGAACTTTTAACCTTAATTACAAGATGAAGAAAACCGTATTACAGTACTTTGATTTCACAGACCAGCTACATCATTGAACATGACCTACTGTTGTTGTCGTCAAGTAGTGTAGAATATAGCATCATACTTTATTAAATATTTTGGTTCCAATTTTGAAAATAAAGTAATAGCAAAACCTCACATAAAAGTGCATAAAGCATGAGGTATAATATGCTTGTGTTTTATGTTAACACTTTACAAAAAAACTACAATTACTTGTGAACTATAAAGCATTTTATAAGTGGGACTTGGTTGCTAAAATTTGTATGAACTACATTTTCTGAATTTTGACACACTGTACAAGCAACAAACATTATAAATATTGTATATCTTAAAAAAGACTTCTGCAGAAAACAAATAATATCCATACATACTACCCACTTAAGGACCGAGCCTAAAGTTAAAAAAAAAAAAATTTCTAGAAAATTACTTAGAACCCCCAAACATTATTAAAATAAAATTTCTAACACCCTAGAGAATAAAATGGCGGTCATTACAATACTTTTTGTCACACCGTATTTGCGCAGCAGCGGTCTTACAAACGCAAATTTTTGGGAAAAAATACACTTTTTTGAATTAAAAAATAAGACGACAGTAAAGTTAGCCCAATTTTTTTTTATATTGTGAAAGATAATGTTACGCCGAGTAAATTGATACCCAACATGTCACGCTTCAAAATTGCGCCCGCTCGTGGAATGGCGACATACTTTTACCCTTAAAAATCTCCATAGGCGACGTTTAAAAAATTCTACAGGTTGCATGTTTTGAGTTACAGAGGAGGTCTAGGGCTAGAATTATTGCTCTTGCCCCAACGATTGCGGCGATACTTCACATGTGTAGTTTGAACACCGTTTTCATATGCGGGCGCTGCTCATGTATGCGTTCGCTTCTGCGCGCGAGCTCACCGGGACGGGGCGCTTTAAATTTGATTTTTTTTTATTATTTATTTTACTTTATTTTATTTATTTTTACACTGTTTTAAAAAAAAAAATGGGTCACTTTTATTCCAATTACATGGAATGTAAACATCCCTTGTAATAGAAAAAATCATGACAGTGCTCTTAAATATGAGATCTGGGGTCAAAAAGACCTCAGATGTCATATTTAGACTTAAATGCAATAATAAAAAAAAGTTGTCATTTCAAAAAATTACCCAAAAAAAGTCCCTTTAAGAGCTATGGGTGGAAGTGAGGTTTTAACGTTGCTTCTGCCTTGCTATGGTATGGAGACGGGTGGGGGCCATCTTGCCCTCACTCGTATCTATACCCAGCACGAGAGAGGACCTGATCGCCTCAGCCAATACCGACGGCTCCGGTAAGTGGCAGAGGGTTCTGGAAGGCGGCGGGAGGGGGGCCCCTCTCCCGCCGCCGATAACGGTGATCTCACGGTGAATCCGCCGCAGAGACCACCATTATCAGAAACCGGACCGATGCCTGAAGACGATGATATCTGGGTTATGGCAGCTAGCCGACGTATATAGTTGTGCGGCCGTCCGGAAGTGGCTACCAATGTGATTTCAGAAAAACCTACATCGTTTCCATGGTTTCCATAAAAAAATAAAAGCAAAAACACACAAAAGCAAAATATCCGGGATGCCTCAATGAGAAGACCTTTCAATATAAATATTGTCAGCCTCCAAATCCCAGAAAGTGAAAGAAACATGACCATTTATTATAATTAGGGTTGCTTTAGAGAAGCAATAGAAGTCTTAAAGCAGAACTAATGCCAGATCCCCTTTGCGTTTGACCACAGTCACCATGTAGAAATTCTGAGTTAAATACAAAAGAAAATATCGAACTTTAGTATGAAAATGTAAAATATTCTCTCCATACACCAAGCCTTCTGGCTGCTTCCTGTAGGCACAGGTGAAGGAAAGCTGCAATTTTAGAATCACTTAGGCACAGCAGGCAGGAGCTGGGGTGTAAAGTTAGTATATTTTACATTTTTTCCGAATACATTTTCATTTAAGGTCCTCTTTAAAATAAAACTAGAGTTAGGACCAAATTTCTACTAGCAATCCACTAAACTATTATGCATTATCTTTTGTTCACACATCAATGGTTTATCTGCAAATTCACAAATAAATGTCACCTTTAGAAAGTTCCTTTTTTGTTAATTTAAATCTCAAGTAACTTATTTCCATATCAAAAGCAGGCACTGTATTTGTGCAGGCTTAGTGGTCTTGAAGGACAATAAAATGCTTCACACATTCCTGACAAACCTTTTACAGTCATAAGGACTACAATGGTTAGGAACAGGATACAGTCAATTTCCTTGATTTAATATTGGGTAATTTATAATAACAGATTTGTTTTATGCTGCAGCAAGAAGCTGGAATTCATTCCCCAATTACGCAGTATTCTGTAAGAATACAAGATGGAAGTAATTATGCTACATTTTTTTAATTTTATGGTACATCAGTATTGCAAATAAATGTTAAGAAAACATACATAAATTGCACATTCTTGATTGTGTAGATGAATGGAATATATCTGGAGATATAAGACATACGGCATGACTTGAAAAGATCTTTGTTCTAATATTGTCTTGCAAGCTGACCCTTTTTGTGACCTTGAGTTTCATGCCACCTTATCTGCACATGTCACAAAGTGTTTCTGCCTTGTCATCACATATGTTTTACTTTCATCAATGTACTGTAAGCTCTACAGGGAACAAGATCTCCACTCCAATATTGCAAAGCTTGAACATGCTCTATGTTAATTATGCTCTCTATGTTAAAAGAAAAGAAAAGCCCACTATAAAAATACCTAGAGGACATTTAGATTTATATTAGTATTGGAAACAGTTCATGAGTACTGACTAGCAACTAGATTGTCTAGCAAATATAAATCCAAGATTGATAAACAAAGGAAAATGAACATGACAAGATGGTGTGGTCTCTCTATTTAAAGGTAAAAACTGCAAAATCTGGTTTTTAAATTAAACTAAGACTTAAGCCTCGTACACATGATTGGATATCCTATGGATTCTGATCCGATGGTTTTGTCCATCAGAAATCCGATGAAGCTGACATCCATCAGTCTTGCCTACACACCATCAGTCTAAAACCGACCGTTCCAAACGCGGTGACGTAAAACACTCCGATGAGCCGAAAAAATTAAGTTCAATGCTTCTGAGCATGCGTCGACTTGATTCTGAGCATGCGTGGGTTTTTTATCCGATGGACTTGCCCATAGATGATCAGAATTTGCTATCAGTTTGGGATGGAAAAAAGACTGATGGGTCCCATACACGATCGGTTTGTCCGATGAAAAAAGTCAATTTCTATGGAAGCACATATTTACTATACAGCATTTATATATATACTATCCATGCATCAAAAAGTATTTGGTCTGCCCATGCCCACACCTTTTTCTGAAGTGAAATGTGATTTGTCAGTTTGCACTTAACATCACCTGATACAAATGTTAAATTATGCGTACTATGTCAACTACTGTGAATTCAGGAAGATGTTTAAATAACCAAGCCAATGTGTACACTGACAAAAACTTGTATGAATTTTTTGTTTTACCACCCTGTTTTTGTCTTAGTGCGATATAGGGCTTTGCTTCTACCTGAATGTATGATAATTTAGTTGTAAATATTGAAAGTCAGGACTCTACAGTTCCTACTCCAAGGGATCCAGGATACTATCATGATTATCGGTGGCATTCGGGGTACCCAGTTCTGGTATACTGGTATTGCAAAAAGACAGGCTGGCTTCTATGAAAACTGATAAAACACATGTATACAATATGAAAGATTATGCGTGGCACTAGTTAAAAAGAAAAAAAGATCAAGCTTAGAAACACTACCGTTGCTGCTACTGCTACTACTACTACTACTACTACTACTGGAAAAAGATATAACTAGCACCGTGTAAGAAAGACAATTTTTTTCTAGCTTACATAGTTTTAAAGTTATGAACGCCTTGTAAAAATACAACAGGACTGCATAATAAAATGTTTAATAAATATTGTTAGTCTTAAAGTAGAAGTGTTGCTCATAGCAACAAATCTGATTTGATCATGGTTTCCTGTATAAACAAATTTAAACAAGGAATGATTTGTTGCTAAGGGAAATAGCCGCAGTCATATTGCTCCAATGATCATACATTACCATTAGTATTTGGAAACAATGTTGAATTATTTTATTAAAGTAAGTATAATATTGTGTTACTGATGTGCTATGTATTTTCTGAATCAACAGATCTGAAATAGAAGCTTTTTAAGACCTGTGACACTTTGTTGTCTTACATATTACAGTTATATGCTAATTAGCATTTTATATCTATTGTGTTAGCCAGGACATTTTATCACCTAAACTCAAAATGTTCGCTTTAATAAAAAGAACCAATCAAAACTGGGCATATGCAGGAATATAAACATCCAGTCATTATTATAAATGTAAAAACCTTCCCCTGAAAGATATCCATTTCTCCCTTATTTACTTGCCACTTGAAGAAACCCAGTTTATGTCTGTCAACTACATTTTACATTGCATGCACAGAAGGTGGGTGACAGTGTATGACAGGTCAGCATCTATCAGACTTCAAGTGACATCTGACCCATTTATAGCTTCAGCAATGGCAGCTTCCATATTTCTATTTTCAATTGGTCAATTTAAGGTAACAGGGGTTTGACTGTTGAATCTGCATTGCACAGTTAGTTAAATATGTAATAAGTAATTTGCCTTGAAAGAACACAAAGAAAACTAAAACAACTATCAAATGTACCTAAATAAATAAACATACCAATAAAACAAATAGCAAGCTCACCTCTACCCTCCTATTAAAGAAGAAGTATGGCCATTTTTTTTGTCCATAGTTCTCTTGTGGGTCATAGGAGTGCAATTACTTCTGCTCTCTTGAGACCCAGAGTCAGCTTATAGTGGGCTATTGCCCACTCTGGAAAGTTCCTGGCAATATTGCTAGGACCCACCCAGCTGCCAGATTGACAGCTGGCTCCTACTCTCAGCGAGCAGCTGAGAGCCAAAGCCAGCTGCTCCTGCCCCCTTTCCAACCCAGCACTCCAGTGAGTATTGGAGGAGCAGAGTGGAGAGCAGTGGCCGACTGACCAAGAAGTGAGTGATCAGTGGCCAAGTAATTGTCCAGTTCTAATGCTGCGTACACACGACCGTTTTTAATGACGAGAAAAATGAATTTTTTTAAAATGGTAATTAAAAATGATCGTGTGTGGGCTTTCCAGCAGTTTTCCCGACGCGAAAAATGCAGAGAATCACGACGAGAAAAATTGGAACATGCTCTAATTTTTCACGTCGTTTTTTACATCGTCGTTTTTCTCGTCATGAAAAACAGCCGTGTGTGGGCTTTAACGACGTGAAAAAAAATGTGCATGCTCAGAATCAAGTATGGGATGGGAGCACTCGTTCTGGTAAAACTAGCGTTCATAATGGAGATAGCACATTCGTCACGCTGTAACGGACTGAAAAGCACGAGGCTGAAAAGCGCAAATCGTCGCTCAACAAACTTTACTAACATGAAGGGTGGCGCCATCCGAATGGAACTTCCCCTTTATAGTGCCATCGTACGTGTTGTACGTCACCGCGATTTACTCGAACATTTTTTTCCACGATAGTGTGTAGGCAAGGCAGGCTTGAGAGGAAACACGAAATATCACGTCGAGAAAAATGCCGGTTTTTTCAATGACATTAAAAATGGTCGTGTGTACGGGGCATTAGAGATGACCTGGGACAGCTGCAGCATCAGTGTCATAGATGTGAGTATTAGCATTTTTATATACCCCAAACTTCTCCTTAAGTCTCAATGTTATATAAAGTAGCTGTATTTGTATATTTTGTAGCAATCTATTAGTACAACCACATTGTGTATATACAATTTGTCATATAAAACATGATTTCACAATGTCAAAAGAACGGTTTTAATGTATCCAATTTTCTGTGGAAGCATGCATTAAATATTCTAAAGCTACCTGATTTTGTCGGGTGCTTAATTTAAATGAAAAGAAATTGAGTTATAAAATTGTTACATGCCGTTAACTACTTTAAAGCTTAGCAAAACGAGCTGAGGTCAACAATATTTCATTGTGCCCCTAAGAGTCATAAACCGCTTTTATATGAGGTCTTCATAATTTTCCATGGGGAAAAGTTTTTGGAGTGGACATTTGTTTTCTATTAGCTGTCAGCTTCCTAAAAGGCAAACACCAAAGGCAGAAGGTATTATGAATTAGAAACGTAGCAAGAAACAATAACATATTATTGAAACCCATTCTAAAAAGTCTAATTAAACACAAAGACACAACAAAAGAGTAAAACAACTCCTAATGAGAACAGAATATGTTTCTAGCAAAGCCCCTGACAACAGGGAAAACAAAAAAAGGTATATAGCCTTCCTAAAAAACAAAAAGACAAAATGTAAGGAATGAGCTAGAACTGCAAATTAACATGCTTACAAGAATGCTTGTTATTAATGAGGGGGGAAAATATGTAATTCAAATTTTTACATAACAATAAGTGACACAATTGTCTTATGCCTTGTACACACGATAGGAATTACCGATGAAAAAAGTCAGATGGAGTCCGACGGTGTTTTTTCATCGGAAATTCCGACCGTGTGTGGACCCCATCGGAGAAATTCCGATGAATTTCATTGGAATTTAAATATAGAACCTGTTCTATTTTTTTCTGATGGAATTCCGTCAGAATTCCGATGGGAGCTTGGTCGGAAAAAGGTCTGATCGTGTGTACGTGGCATTACAATAAGGCCAACTCTGCACAAGTGTTTATAACACAACTCCAGCAATGACAAAAAAATATATGTATGCAGTGGAGCCCCTACACTGCAAGGGTTAAATGTTCATTAACTCTGGGTGATGAGAATTAAGGTCTAATACTTAAAATCAAAAGTGAAATTAGCGCAACTTCCCAGCACAAATGTGTAAAGCAAAAATATGAATCAATAAACAAAAAATACCACCCAGGCACACAGCGCTAGGCTGAAAGGCAGGGTAGAGAGAGGCAGGCGGTGGCGCATGCGCAAAATAGTGGATCCTGAGGCTCCCCATCACACAGCTGCCTAATGAGTGTATGAACTGCTCCTTTGCCACCTCTTCTATCTGCTTTTGGTCTGAATGTCTGGTGCTTCTACGGGCATCAGTGCTGCTTGCACATATTGGCCATAAGGCTCATACATTCCTGCCATAGTCATGGGTTCCTAATGGGCAGGAGTAAACGTATCTATTTTGAAAAGGCATCCCAAATGTGCTTCCTGTTTGCTTTGTGGCAAGTGTAAGTAATCGTCTGATATCACAGACTGAGCATTGTGTAAGGAGAAAAAACAAAAAAACATTGTGCAATCAGGACCAGGAGAAGGAGGAGTTCGGAGCCGATACCTATGCTGATGGAGATTGTCATAAGTGATTTTTTTACCCTGTAGTGGGGTCTAATCTGGAGGTGAGCAGGTTTTTCACCTAGAGGTGGAGGTTCACATTACACAAGATGAATATAGAAGAGTTGTGAATCACTTATCACACTGTGGTGTCTGTCACGATTAATTGGGGCTATTATCACTGTACCACTTTTATAGAGTTATATTTACATAAGTGCATTTATTTAATATTTAATGTTATTGTGATATAGTTGCACTGCACTGTTTTTATGTTTGATTTGGAAAGGTCTAATACTTACCATACTCTTTTTTCCAGCAGGCTCCCTGGACTGGTTCCCTGGAACATCTTCTATAAGACCCTCCAGGCCATGATTGCATGATGACATCATCAAGTACAAAGCAGGGCCAATAGCTCTGCATTGTATGTGAGGATGGCAAGGGGTAGTGAAGTAGAGGACCAAAGCCTGCAGGAACATCCTCATCCCCTAAAGCTGACAAGCATCCTTTGCAGTGCAGGGAAAGGGGAGGAAGGGGGTGCACTGCAAGGGTAGATTGATTTTCAAGCTTCTGGAGGCAGGCTTTAAGGAAAAAGAGGGCATAGTAACATTTACATTATGATAGGATCTGCTGATTGCTTTGGCAAGCAAACAATGCTTATGTGTTTAATTGAACAGGCTTGGAATAAGCTTACATTAAAGGGTAACTCCACTTTAATGGGAAAATAGAAAATACAAAAAATATTGAATACAAAAATACTGAATATACAGGATATAGCGCTTACAATTGCTACACCATTCATATTGTAATTTAATGTTATTAAAAATTACATTTCCTTTTCAGTCTGCAGCACTGTAATTTTCTGTGAAATGCAATATAATATAGCAACCTGAAAGTGTTCGGAACACCCCCAGATATGTAATTTCTGGCTTGTGTGATTAGCTTACTGATTTTCCTAGAAGTCTGCATGAAGAGACAAGTCATATTTTGGGCATCCTCTGCAACAAAAATTACAGTTTTTGTGAGATACTCCCAAAGGGAAATCCTGTCTAAAAGGATTCAGACCCTGCCATTTTCATTATTAGCGTCCTGCAAGTGCAGCAGCTGACTGATAACTATGAAGTCACTCCTATTCACATTCACTTTGTTCATGGGCACAGACAAACAAACAGCTATTTTTTTGAAATAACAAAATGTAGGAATTTGCAAAAAAAGTTTGTTAAAATCCTTGCAATGTAAATAGATCACCCAGATGAGTTTTTTTTGCAGTAAAAGTGGAGTTACTCTTTAAGTCTCTTCATCAATATTAATATGATTTTGTCCAAATCTATGGTAATAGTATGGTAAAAAGACTACTACAAGTCCATCTAAGACCATTCTTTTCACAGGGTGACAATGCTGCTGTTCTGTGTCACTCTGTTAAAGTGTTTGTTACCCCAGCATTTTAAATTCCTGATATGTGCCTGCTGTACCATGTACTTGTAAGAACATGTATCCTATTCTCTTTTTTCTTTTTGGGCAGGAGAGCTCACCGTGGTCAGTTCCCTAGTTGTGCTGGGAACTCAGGCTGCTCTCCTCCAATGATTAGACTTGTCCTGATGTGCCTCCCCCTGCACAGCCATTTACTGGGAAGATCCGTTAGGTGTTGCTTCTCCTTCCCCTAGCTCGTATGCAGCTGAGAACAGAGGGATTGTGATCACTTAAGAAATTTTTTTAAAAAAGCATCTACTTTTTCATATGTTTTTTTTTATGTATTTTAGCACATTTACGCACATATGCGTTTGCGCAATTTTCACGCAAATGTGCACACATTTCCGTGCATGAGCGTAAGCTTTTTCTCGCATTGACAATGTTAATGGAAAATCTGTGAGAATTTGCTTGCGAACGTGCTTGATTAGGTGAAAATGTGCACGAATGCGCGCATTTGCGTGCATGAGGTTTAAATTACTGACCAAAAATGCAGATTTTTCTATTATTTTTTTTTAATGAAGAATACACAGCACTTGTTTACATGCCAGTGTGCATAGGCACATTAGAATTAATGAGCTGTATCTTAGCTCAGTAAAAAAATAAGCTGTACTGAGCATTTTCAAGCTGCAGTGTGCAAGAGGCATTAAAATGGATTGCCAGAGAACGCCCCTCATATAATTATCAGTGATAGGGAAAACAGCATAAAAGTGGTTCCAATTGTAAAATTCTGTTTAAAAATGTTATTTAAAAAATGGACACTCTCATGTGGGTAATGCAACACAGCACCATTGACAAAGCATGAAAGTAGGTAAAAATGCCCAAACATTATGTCGTCATAAGTAGCTCTGAACTCCAGGCAAAATGTACTATTCTCAGTATCATTGTGGTAACACCATACATTTTTGCCCAATGTATTTTGCTGAATATATGGGTGGAGATTTCTAGACATGTACATTTATTTTCGTTTGAATGCATTTTCGTCCGAGTTTCTGGGATTTTCGCTTTCGTTTTTACAAACGATAACGAACGCACAGAATCCGAAATCCGAAAGTTCCGACATAAAATATGCTTTATTTTTATTTTGTTGTGACACCAGTTTGATATAGATAAAAGATTCGACATGACGGTGACAATAGCGATCTGTGTCTATCGAAAGAAAATAAAAAATGTGCCTACTAAGTGCAGTATATAGGAAAAAACATTTAATTAATAAAATGTTCAGCCAAATGGCTACTCACAAGATAACGGATAAAACTGCGCATAAAATAGTGTACATGGGGTTACACAAGGGGATGTCGCTCATCTGTCTGGAGTCGCCTGCGATGGTATCAGCTCCGGTGTAGGGGCAATCCGGTGGGGTGGTATCTGCGGCTGTACCAAAGGGAGCGTGATGTCTGTGTAGCAGCCGTCAGCGCCGGAATTCTTTGTACAACGGTGCTGAACTTAGTAGGCGCATTTTTTATTTTCTTTCTTTGCCATTACAGAGTCGCTTCACTCTCCAAAGTGCTGCCAACAGTGCATATGTAATTTTATCATCACCAGCATCATTACCATTATTATGGACTTTATCATTATTTCTTTATTGGGACTTTTTTATTATCATTGTTACCATTATTAGTATGCTCTATATATTTTATACCCTCCCCCACTAGTATCATTATCGTCATCTATGACAACTGCTGCTTTTGTTGTTCTATCCCATATTTAGTATACATTTCTACTTGTGTATTTTTTGGCTTGCTCATCGCGCCGTCATCTTGTTTGTTATCTGTGTCTATCGAACCTGCGGTTGAATGTGCCTAACCTAACTCTATTAGTCCAAGATTATTCGACATAGAGAGAAAAGATTTGACATTATAGAGACATGAAGATTTCATGAAGCAGCTAAAAACATATGATCGCCGCGAGCGGACATTTATGGTCAAATGCTCCGCCCATAGGCTATAGAAGAATTCTAATGAAGGTTGACTAGTAATAATAATTAATAAATATAATTAGTACTAGTCATACAGCATTAGAATTCTACTATAGCTTTTGGGCGGAGCATTCGACCAGAAACGTACGATTGCAGCGTCGTACAGTTTAGCTGCTTCGTCAAATCATCTTAGAACATTCGACAGATACCATAAGCCTTCAATTGACAGATTCAACCTTGTATCGGATTTTCAGACGAATGCATTTTTTAACGAAACAAAATACTGTATATACTCGAGTATAAGCCGAGATTTTCAGCACATTTTTTTGTGCTGAAAATGCCCCCCTCGGCTTATACTCGAGTCACCATTTTGCGCCTGATCTCCCAGACTTTTGGGACCCGGTACTAGCCAAACTTGGCACATATGTAGCCCTACTCTTCCTCTACAAGTGTGCAAAGTTTGTTGCCTGGGGGACCTACGGCCGGGGAGCACCGATTTTTCAAAGCCGGGCACCCCTTCCGTAGACTCCCATGTTAAACGGTCATTTCTCCGGTGATTTTGGGGACCCTGTACCGGCCGGTCTTAGGTCCCCTGGACCCAGAACTTGGCACACATGTAACCCCATTTCTCCTCCTCTACATGTATGCAAAGTTTGTTGTCTGGGGGACCTACGGCCGGGGACCACCGATTTTTTGAAGCCGGGTACCCCTTCCATAGACTCCAATGTTAAACGTCAGTCTAGTCATGGACACATTGAGGCATGGGCACAGTGAGGCATGGGCACAGTGAGGCATGGCCACAGTGAGGCAAGGGCACAGTGAGGCAAGGGCACAGTGAGGCATGGACACAGTGAGGCATGCACATGGACACAGTGAGGCAAAGTGAGGCACAGTGAGGCATGCAGATGGACACCCTAGGCTTATACTCGAGTGAATGCGTTTTCCCAGATTTTTGTGGTAAAATTAGGTGCCTCGGCTTATATTCGGGTCAGCTTATACTTGAGTATACATGGTAAATAAAAGCTAATTTCGGGAGTAACTAAATAATTTTTTTTTTAGGACAAAACCGAAATTCCGAAACAAAATATTTCAGTGTGCACATGTCTAGAAATTTCTACATGGAGTTACAGAATCTCTCTGGCTATTCACTATAAGATGATTTGGAGGGTGTTGATCATATGGATGATACATTACTGCCTGCTTTGATTTGCAGTTTGTTTAGAGGTCAGTTATATTTGCTGAGCTGCATTTCAATCATGAGTGAAGGCAAGTAGTGTGCTAGTGACATAAATGTGAATTGGAGGACATACTGAATATTCAAACTTTTTTTGTTATTCTATTTTCTATTTTTGTTCCTTTTTTGTTATAACACTGTCTTTTTCATTATTTTTTACTGCTCACAAAATGAATATATTGCGTGAGACATTGGTTTGAAGCCCAAATGAAAAGTACCTCCCACTTGCAGAATGCAGAGCTAGAACTTAGCTGTTAACAGTAAATGCAGATCTTGATTATTTATAAGATAACTTATTAAAAAAGACAAATTCTGCATAAATGGGTTGGATGAAGTTTACAAGTACTCTCTTTATAGCACATGGATCCATATCGAATAAATATTAGTAATATATTGCATATAGAAAGAACCCCAAGGGTGGCCAGGCAAGTATGTAGTAAGGCATGTTGAATTATTTCCTATGCTATCAGCACATCATAAATTTCCCAAGGAAAAGAACAATAAAGTACAGTACACAAGTATGTCTCTGTTTTAACTTCTAGTAATTAAGCTGCATGCTGATAAAGAGAAGGGAGACAATATATCAAACACTGAGGGTAGGCTTTCATTTTCTGTCCTTCCTTTCTTTTTCATCTCTGTAGCACAACATTAATTACAATACCGCTTCTTCTTAGGGCGTCATTCCAGCTTCCTTTCAAGAGGACGCAAAGCAGAGACCTTCTGACGTCTTACTTTAAGACAGAAATCTATCACACAGACACCAACACCCTTCCCCTCGTGAAGTTTGAGATAAATATGATTTACTCCACCCTCTGGGAACATTTGCATGTTTATTTTAACCACGACACTCATCTGGAACTAGCTTTTTGATTATATTTTATTCTTTAAAAATACCATCTGACTCATGTTTTAGTTGGTGGCACCCTCAATACTTTGCTGCTACATCAATGAGACCATACAAGAAACTTGTGGTAGAGGAAAACAGTGTCATATTTATCCTGAGCACAGCTGATTGTGTAAGTAGTAGCCTTTTTTGTTTTTTATGTGTGCACAACTTCACAAGCAGGTTTAGAAGATCCCACCTAACATGTTATTTAAAGGAATAGTTTATTTTTAATGGTTTCTTTAAAGCCATATTAAAGCGGAGCTCCACCCAAAAGGGTAAGCTTCACGTTCCACACAATCCCCCCCATCCACTGTCACATTTGGCACTTTTTTGGGGGGGAGCGGGTACCTTGTTTAGACAGGTACTGCTCCCACTTCCGGGTCAGATTGCCAATCAGCAATCTATGACATTTCTGGCCCCTCCTCCTTACTCCTACTGCCTTCTGGGACACACACAGGTCCCAGAAGATGGTGGGACCATTCAGAAAGTGCAGCATGACTTGAGCATGTGCAGTAGGAAACAGGCTATGAAGGCCTTACTTACACGGCCAGCACTTGCACCCGAAGCTGATTGACAAGTCGACTCGGGGTGCCAACATCGTGGGACCCCGGAACAGGTAAGTGTCCTTATATGAAAAAAAAAAAATCTACAGACTGGAGCTTCTCCTAAAAATAGCTACTCCTCACCAAACAGTATTTTAAAATTGTTTGCATTCATACATGGTCCACAGGACAGTGCCCAGCTCCTGATACCATTTGCTTTATTTTGAATTGTCCCCATGCAGTTTTTTCTACAATAATAGAACAATCCAATAGAGAAAATTAATTTAGTAGCAAATAGTATTGTTGTTTCTTTGTAAATGTCACTTATGCTGTAGTACATCCTACAGATGCACCACTTCACAGGTACTGTATTTATTGGCGTATAACACTCACTTTTTTACCCTGAAAATAGAGGGTAAACTGTGCCTGCGTGTTATACGCAGGGGGCTGTGGAAAGTTTTTTTCCTGAAACTTCCCTCTTAAAGTTAGGGTGTGTGTTATACGCCGATAAATACGGTAATTATTATTATTGTTATAATACAGGATTTATATAGTGCCAACAGTTTAGGCAGCGCTTTACAACTTGAGGGTAGACAGAACAAATACAATACACTTTAATACAGTAGGAATCAGAAGGCCCTGCTCCTTAGGGCTTACAATCAAAGAGATCTGCCAACTTAAAATACTTTTGTTAACCGCTTCAAGTCCGGACTGTTTCACCCCCTTCCAGTCAAGGCCATTTTTTCGATTTCAGTGTAGTCACATTTTGAATGACAATTACTCAGCCATGCAACAATGTACCCAAATAATTATTATTTTTTTTAAACAGATAGAGCTTTTTTTTGGTGCTATTTAATCACCGCTGAGTTTTTTTATTTTTTGCTACATAAAAAGGGAAAAAAGGCTGAAAATTAAAAAAAAAAAATCTTAGTTTTGGTTATAAAATTTGGCAAACAATCTTTCTTCATAAGTTTAGGCCAAAAATATTCTTCTACATTTCTTTGATGAAAAAAAGTTAACTTTTTTTGCCAAAATTCTTTGGAAAATTATGTTTTTTTTTTTTCAACAAGATTGTCATTTTAACAAGTTAAATCTCATATACAGCATGTGTATACTTATATTACATGGTATGGCAGTTGTCAGGATGCTGGTGTTTTGGTGTTCAGTACTCTGGTATGGCAGTGATATTGACCCTGGTATGGTTGTGATCAGGATAAGGGTATGCAGGTGATGAGGACACTGGTATGATGTACATCGGTTTGGTGTCACTGCAATCAGAGTTATTAGCCAGTAGCCAGCAGAAATGGTCTGTTGACACTGACTGGTGATAAGGTACAGTGTTACTTGCAGCACTGGTGATACTGGAATAGTTGTGACAGGTGCCTGGCTGCACTGTTTATTTACAGTACAGGGGGCTAGCGATCAGGGAGAGTGTGGGCGGGCGGGCTGGCTGGCACTGGTAATATATGCATGTACATACAGTGTGACAGGTGAATTACACACATGGCATGCTGAAATGGTTCTCTCTCCTCTCACAGATGATCTCTATGGGAGGAGAGGGAATCAATCTTTACTTTTAATTTCTTTGTTTACAAATGTGACTGCTGTGATTGGACACCTTGATCACATGGTACAGGACCCATTGAATTGGTTCTGTATACATTCATGTAACCCACTGTGTCCACTCAGTGTTCACCTTTATAAACAAAGAAAGTGAATATCACATGAGTGGTCGCTTGCAGACGATGTACAGGTATGTCAAACCCACATCAGCATTGCTCCCGTTCAGTCATATACTCGTATATACAGGCCAGGCAGGAGGTGGTTAAAAAAGTACAAATACAGCAGGGTATCGCTATGAGAGCTTGTACCAATTCAAAATATTAAAGAAAATACTGTTCACTGGGGAATTGGTATTTTAATGTGGCTTAAAAGACAGTATCAACGTAACACTTTGATTTTAAATTCTTTTAACCACTTCAGCTCTAGAAGGCCGTGTGATACTGTACCCAAAAAAAAAAATGATGTCCTTTTTCCCACAACTAAAGTGTTCTTTTGGTGGTATTTGATCACCTCTACGATTTTTATATTTTGCGCTATAAATAAAAAAAGACTGACAATTTTGAAATACTTTCTGCTATAAAACACATTTGTAATTTTCTTCATCAATTTAGGCCAATATGTATTCTGCTACATATTTTTGATTAAAAAAAATCAATAAATAAAACAATGTTTAGAGAATGCCCAAAACCATCATGTAAAATTGCATGATGTACTACAGCAAAAGTGACAAAAAAATTAACTATTGCCACTAAATGACATTTTCCAGACAGCTTTTTTCTTTTGGTAAAAACAGCATAGGATCTCCTTCAAAATTCATACTAGAAGCTTTTCCAGCCTGAGTTTGGGTAAAACTCCTGGTCTAACTGAAGTAAAAGCTCATCCATACTTATTAAAAAAATAGTACCCTGCTATCTTGTTGAATAACTACTTACTGTACCTAAATTCATAATCACTTATCAAACCAGGTTCTGAGTTTTCCCTCTTCCCACTACAGGGGAAGTGGGAGGGTCATTCCTCCAGTTCCCACTAGGTAGGAAATTTATCTCTGCTTGGAGATGGGCTTTAAGTCGCATTGCAATATTATTTGGAAGAAATATAAGCACTTCAAATAATGTCAAAAAGATGATTTGACCTCTTCTTTTTTAAGATAAAGAGTAAGACACTTGAAGCCCCTCTATGATGTTACCTATGATAATTATCAAATTCA
This sequence comes from Rana muscosa, assembly GCA_029206835.1. Taxonomy (NCBI): domain Eukaryota; kingdom Metazoa; phylum Chordata; class Amphibia; order Anura; family Ranidae; genus Rana; species Rana muscosa. The sequence goes on along the minus strand of CM055118.1, from coordinate 655,668,747 downwards.
ACTGTGCACACCGGGTTAGAGGAAAAAAATATATTTTTACCAAATTATATAGAATCTTCTTGACATCTGTACACTTGTGAAAAAAAATAAAATAAATCAATACAGCACTGAGTGATTCCAACCTATTGTGCTCCAACTTCACCTTCTTATAGAAAAGAGACAGACAAAATTAGGTACAAGAATATAAAATGCCTAATAGCGCTGACATTCAACCTTTGCATTTTAAAATGTATAAATCCCTAACAAAGTTCTCTTATTTGCTCCCCTTTGGCATTTTTAACCACCCCAATCACAGCTGATCACATGTAAACACGGAAGTGCCAGTAATCGGCTCTCCTTGCCTCACACGGACAGAATGTGAGATGAGGAGAGCCGATCAGCAGCATCTCCTCGCAATAGATATCTGTACAGGTAACCAGGGCACTGATGATCAATGCCCTGATGATCAGTGCAGCCCCAGCAGTGATGCCAGTGAGTGACCATCTGTAATGCCAATCTGTGCCCATCAGTGACACTAATCTGTGCCCATCAGTGACACCAATCTGTGCCCATCAATGATGCTAATTTTTGCCCATCAGTGATGCCAGTCAGTGTTGCCTTTTGGTGCCCATCTGTGCCTGCTCATAAGTCCTGCCTATGTGTGCCACCTATCATTTCTCATAAGTGCATGTCTATCAGTGCCCATCAGTGCCACCTATCAGTGCCCATCAGTGCCACCTATCAGTGCTCATCAGTGCTGCATATCAGTGACACCTATCAGTGTGGTTCATTAGTGTCTCTTCATTAGTGCCACCTCCTCAGTGCCCTTCAGTGGCATCTCATCAGTGCCCATAAGTGTGGCCTCATCAATGCCTATCAGTGCCGCCTCAACAGAAAACATCAGTAAAGGAGAAAATTTACTTATTTACAACATTTTCTGACAGGAACCAAGAAAACCTTTTTTTTCAGGTATTTTTTCTTATTTTTTAAGCAAAAAACAAAACAAAAATCCAGCAGTGATTAAATACCACCAAAAGAAATCTCTATTTGTGTGCAAATAATGATAAACATTTAATTTGGGTACAGCGTTGCATCACCGCGCAATTGTCATTCAAAGTGTGGCAGCGCTGAAAGCTGAAAATTGGCCTGGGCAGGAAGGGATGACCAGTATTCAAGTGGTTAATATACCGTTGAAAGCATTTTTTTTTATTAAGTATATGCAAGAATACAGACATAAGATCATTGACAAAAATACAGATTTGAGGATATACAGATAGGAGCAACCAATAAAATTGAACGATAAGAGCAAGTAGAATGTATTTCTAATGCCTTGTACACACAATCGGAATTTCTGACTGACTTTTTCCATCGGATATTCCAACCATGTGTATGCCCCATCGGACTTAATTCTGAGGAATTCTGTCAAAGTTTAGATAGAGAACATGTTCTCTTTTACTCCAATGAAATTCCGTCGGAATTCCGATGTGCTTTTGGCCAGACAATAGTCCGACCGTGTGTACAAGGCATTAGTGTCTGCGAGGAAAGCATTTTGTTATATCAGTTTCATAAGTGCAAAAAACTTGTTGATCTTTTCAAAAAGTCAGAGCTGTCCTGTGTCAGACATCCGAGAGTAGCAGTGGTTGTGTAGTTTAGCAAAAATACTCAGCAAGGCTGACAACACTTAAGCCCCATACACACTATCAATTTTTCTGCAGGTTTTTGTCTTCAGGTTTACCAAAACCATGTAGTGCAAGGGCCTGCCTGATTGCATACGAATTGAAACTCTTAAGGTTTGACCTCATATTAGATTATAGTATTATTTTATGGTTCTGTATGGGTCTGTATTATTTTTTCTTTCTTTATTTAATTTTTTTTTACATACGCTTTAAGAAAGCAGCACTTCAACCTTCTACTTTCTACTCCAAACCCTCCCCCCATTTGCTGTTTCTAGTATCACTGAAAACACCAAGTAGAGGTTTTTTGAAGTGACATGTGGGAGTGTTCGAGTTTGGCATCCATTGAAGCGGTTGTTCTGATTAAGCAGGGAGATTGACAATGCTATTAGACATATTATTAAATTAAGGTTCATTTGAATTGGCAAGCCTGTTTCCTGTGAATCAGGAAATATAATTCTATATAGTTCACAGTGGGAATTATATAATTGTGGGACTATTTATAAAACACAGGGTGGTTAAAGCAGATGGGGGATTTCCATTACAGTGGAATCCATTTTTAGTATTAAAAAACGATTGCATAACGCAATAGTTTAGAGAGAAATCATGTAATTCACTCTCTTGTTATGTCTCACCTTGACTACTGCAACTCCCTCCTCTCTGGAATACCTTTACATATGCTATCTCCCTTCAGTCAATCATAAATGCTGCTTCCAGACTCGTCCAATGCACTAATAATTTTGAGTCTGCTACTCTTCTCCGCTAATCCCTCCACTGGCTTCTGCTCCAATTCAAAATACTAACAATAACTTACAAAGCTATCCACAACTCTGCCTCAGCTACATCTCTAACCTAGTTGCAAAATACAAACCAAATCAGTCTCTTCGTTCCTCCCAAGACCCCCTGCTGTCTAGCTCCCTTGTCACCTCCTCCTATGCTTGCCTCCAAGACTTCTCCCGAGCTTCTCGCATTCTATCGAACTCCCTACCTCAATCTGCCTGACTATCTCATACTTCATCCACTTTTAGGTGATCCCTGAAAACCCTTCTATTCAGAGAAGCCTATGCGGCCTCCACCTAACAACTGTACTTTCACTTTCTCCATTAGCTCATCCCCCACAGTTATTACCTTTTGTATCCCTTGAGCCTCCCTTTTAGATTGTAATCTCTAATGAGCAGGGCCTCTGATTCCTCCTGTATTGAGTTGTATTGTAACTGTACTGTCTGCCCTCATGTTGTAAAGTGCTGCACAAACTGTTGGCGCTATATAAATACTGTATATTAATAATAATTTATTAATGTATGATTTATATTGCATTGAAAACATATTTTGTGCTTTGTTTTTATTTCAGTATTCCTATAACAAATGTCAGTGTTTGCTTTGAGGCTGGGTTCACACTGGTGCGGTGCGAATTCCAGCTCTTTTTTCTCTGCAAAGAGAAAACAGAGCTGTTCAGCGGTTCGTCTGCATTGTAGCTGTGGATTTGCTGACCTAGGAGAGGGGAGGGAGAGGGGAGGGGGAGGGGGAAGTCTAGTGAGCAGGGAGAGTATTCCTGTTCAGAATGGAACACATTCCCATAGAACGTTCCCATAGAACATAATGTGCAGACAATTCGCACCGCAATGCCTAGAAAACGCACACGTTTTTTGGGTAATGCGCAGTGCGAATGCATCGCACATATGTGAATCAACCTCATTAAAATAAATGTATTTTAAAACGTTATGCGAATTGGATGCGGTGTAAGCCGCAACCAATTCGCATAGGTGTGAACCCGGCCTGAAAGATTACTTTTGGATGATGTCTTTACATATATTTTCTTTTGTAACATTTGGGCTAAGGCCAGTAATACAACACTTTTATTTTCCTGACTAGACTAATATAAATTACTGCAAACATAAATGATTTCCCTGTTCTTTAGACTCAGCCGCTATGCAATTTTATAGAGCCTCCTGGCATGTAGCGTTTGATGTTCATTTATTAAAATGCCAATTAATGGTTTTCAACAGTAGGAATTCTGCTAATTTTTACAATATGGCCAAAAGTCTGTTTTGTAATTGAGGAGATGCCAAGTGTTTCATGCCTAGAATTTGTTAATTGAAACAAATTATGGGTTTTTTCATTCTTCACAAAAGAGCAAAATTGCTTGGAAAATATATAATGTAATTTGCCTGCTGTGATGACTAATGTCACAGCTTTTAATATGGAATCAAATCTAGCTTATCTTGTTTTTTCCCTGTAGTTACAGTAGTTATGCAAAGAAATCTCAGACGATGTAATAATATAATGCAGCTTTAAGTCTGAGTATTTTGTTGTACATCTAAAACATGTTTTGAAAAATTAACAGTCATAATAACATTACGTCTGTATTTACATATCAGGTAGCTGAAGCAGATGGCTTTCCTATTAGCAACAATTCACAAAGCCACTTGAATTATTTTTCATACGTTTGTTATTTTATCTCCTGAGAGTTTTCACATCAGAAAGTTCAATTCACAAAAGTATTTGTGTGGAATCCTTTGATTTTTAAAGTAAATTGAAGCCCATCTCAAGGTAAATGTGGGCTTGAGTGAGTGGACTTGATGGGAAAAGGCATCACCTCGGCTCTGATTTACAGTATATGACAAAAAAATTTACTGATCTACTTCTTATAGTGATGAAATGTGAATATGTTTGCACCAAAAAAATAAAAAATACTAATACATTTCTCAACTAGAAAACATTTACATCAAATAAATCAGTATAACATCCAAGATTCCAAATTTAGTGAAAAAAAACCCCACCTAAAATAGCACTCCACCTAAAAGTGTCACACACATCTGTGCTCCAGTAATATGTGATTATGAACACTTAAAGGTTCATTAAAGTGTCCACAAAAATCAAAGAAATTATAAGTACTCATCCAATGTGCTCTTTATTCAATATCACCCTGTGATCACCACACTTGTGCAAAAAGGCTTCTGAGGAAGTTTCACTGGGACGCAAGACATCAAGCGGGATTGGTCTGTGACAGCAGAATACTACTGGGAAGAGTTTCAGCAAAGTCGTTGAGTGAGTCGAATGGCTTTAGTGATTGCAGTAAGATCAGGTGGTGGAGTGAATGTGCAGGTGCCATTACATGCAGTATTACAAATTATTTTATGGGAGTACTGATTTGCAGGCAATAAACTTTATTTTATGTAGAGAGCATTAGATGGTCCTTTTTTGTCTTTTTGAGAAATTGCTGTATGTGGTGAAGGCTGCATTATCAAGCAGGGAGATGTCTCCCTAAAAGGAGGATTTTGTGCATCGGCTGGCATTCCACAAGGAGAGTGTGACAGAGGGCTTGGCTATAATATCTATGTGCTTAACTTTCTATATATAGGTGTCAATTCCTGATGGTGAGCACATTTTTTGCATAAAAATTAATCTTGAGGTATATGTTATATACTTTTTGGTGTAAGCTCTACAGACGGGCTATTGGTGGTGTTGGGTAGCTGCTCAGGAAATTATTTATATATCAAATCGGTTCTGACCACCCTCAATTCATATTTGATTGACAGTGGACCCTGTGATCACTGACAGGATTTGTAAAGGTCGATGTGATGCCTATATTTAACCACTTCCATACCGGGCCAATTCTGGCATTCCTCTCCTACATGTAAAAATCTAATCTTTTTTTGCTATAAAATTACTCAGAATTCCCAAACATTATATATATATATATATATATATATATATATATATATATATATATATATATTTTAGAAGAGACCCTAGGGAATAAAATGGCGGTTGTTGCAATTTTTTATGTTACATGGTATTTGCGCAGCAATTTTTCAAATGCGATTTTTTTGAAAAAAACAAAACACTTTCATGAATAAAAAAATAAAAAAACACTTTCATGAATAAAAAAATCAAAAAACACTAAAAACCTAGCCTAATTTTTTTGTATAATGTTAAAGGAGAAGTCCAGCCTGAGCTTTTTAGGCTTGGCTTCTCCTCTGGGTCACAGGAGTGCAATTCGTTTTGCACTCCTGTGACCCGTTTTCAGCGGAGTGCGGTCTGAAGTTTGCTCTCCGCTGACGTCACTGCCATCAGTCGGGGATCCGCCAGCTGCCCTATTTGATGGCAGTCTCAGCGTATCACCGAGCCGCTGAGACAGTGTCTCCCCGCCCCTCCACTGCTCGGCACTCTGAAGAGCGCTGAAAAGTAGAGCAGAAGCCATGCTGACTGACAGTCAGCATGGCTCTGCTCGGGGATGAGTGAGAACCGAGCCATCGGCAGTGTTCGGTGGCTCGGTTCTCAGTGCACAGATGCCGGGGGACAGCTGCAGCATCAGCCTGATCCTCCATCCACCGAGGTAAGTGTAAATAGCAAAAAAAAAAAAACCACATACTTCTCTTTTAAAGATGATGCTACACTGAGTAAATAGATACCTAACACTTTAAAATTACGCACACTCGTAAAATGGTGGCAAACTTTGGTGTTTAAAAATCTCCATAGGCAATGCTTTAAAATTCTTACAGGTTACCTTGTTTAGAGTTACAGAGGAGGTCTTGCACTAGAAACATTGCTCTCACTCTAACGTTCACGGCGATACTTCACATGTGTGGTTTGAATGCCGCTTACATATGTGGGGGCATGACCTATGTATGTGTTCGCTTCTGCGTGCAAGAATAAGGGGCCGGGGTCGCTTTAAATTTTTTTTTTTTATTGTTTATTTTATTTTTATATTTTTTTTTTTTACACTTTCCCTATATATTTTTTTTATTACTTTTATTCTATTACAAGGAATTTAAACATCCTTTGTAGAGGAATAGGGCATGACAGGTCCTCTTTACAGAGAGATCTGGGGTCTATAAGTCCCCACATCCCTCCCCTATGCTGGAAAGCCCGAGACAAAAAAAAAAGATCTCATGCTTCCCAGCAAAAAAAAAAAAGGCAGTGTTTACACCTGTCGGCACCGGAAGTGACATCATGACGGCATTTACAGCCCCCGAGGGTCATAGAGATGGCCAGGGACCATCTGGTCTGTGGTCAGCTCTATGGTAAAATGCTGCCACCAGCAGATTCATTCTCTGGCTTGCCGATTGCATGGGCGAGCCTGGGGAATTATCGGAGGGTGGTGGGAATGGGTGGGGGAGGCTAAGATGGCTTTTACATGTGAAGGAATTTCCGGTTGAAAAAAAAGATATCTGAATGATGCCGGGATCATTCAGATCTCTCCACTCAAAGTCCAGGATGTCATATTACATCCTACGGACAGGAAGTGGTTAAAAAGGGATCAAAGTCCAACCATCCTCGATTCATAAATATATTTTTATTCATGGAAGCTATGGTATAGTTTTCATGAATAAAGCTTTGGGGCAGAAAGGGCAAGCATAGTCAACAATCTTGATGAGTGCCTGTCACCGGTTCATTGGATTTGTTAACCCCTGCAGCACCTGAATATTACCACTGTGGGGGGGGGGGGGGTTAAGAAGACTTTAGATTTCACTTTCCCTTGTGCTGTTTAAAAAAAAAGTTTGCGTAAATTTAGTGTTTAGTCTATTGAAGCCAGCTAAGCAACTAGCATTTTAAGATGCAGGTATGCAGTGCAGTACCTCCATTTTTTAAGGAAATGTTTACTTATATAAGCACACACTTCTAATTTGTTGGATGGAGGTGGAAGGAAATATTTGTGCAGAAATAGGACACATCTCTCCCTTGATGTGCTCATACAATGGAGCATACTACATAATAGCTTGCTTGTAATTTTTTCCTATTGAAACATCCATAATAGAACACATATCTTTAAATGTCTTTTCAACTCTTGCTCAGAAACCACATGCTATTAATTACATTATATGAAAGATTCCAAGAAATTATCTGGTCTTAAATATATTCATTTTGACCTTTGATGATCAAATTTCAACTTGTTTCCTGGTGAGGATTTAGTAAATGATGGAAAATGCCTGTGCAAAACGTATGCATGTAGTGAAAAAAATTGTAGATATGTTAATGCAGGATTTTGTTGTTAAACATTTTCATAGTATTTATTTACTGCATTCACTTCTCTACTTGGTCTAAGGGGTGTTAGATATTTTCCTATGTAAATTATGGCATTTGCCTATGAAAACCATGTCAAAACACAATTATTCCTTATTGTATTTACTACTTCAAGGCAGTGTTGTGAATAAGACACACAGCTCTTTTCAGCTAGCACAGCTGATGTTTTTGGGACACTTGCCTTGTCAAACATTTTTGGACCATTTTAAGAATGTAACTACCATCTTCGTGAAGTTATTGACCAAATATGCTCATGTCCATATAATATCAAAGATGTCACACAGAGACTCTGCCCCTTGCTTTTATTGTGGTGACGGGGACCAGGATATGACATTTGATGGGAATTATAGGGTTAAGATTTTTGATGGGCGTCAGGCATTGTGATTGGCATGAGTCTACATCATGGAATTTTTTTTTTCAAATTAAAGGACTGTTCAAAAACAGTGTGTGCATTTTTATTTACTATTGGCTTTTTATTTTGAGAATGAGCCTAATGATATACCCCTTATGCATTCATATGTGGGAGGGGGGATATCTGAGCACCCTATTTATTTAAGAGGACTTCCAGATTTCAATAAGTCCCCTGCCCACAGACCCCAAGAACATGAGGACAAGTTGCTTTGCCAGGTGGTCCCCAGGCAAGCTACCCCCCATTTTGAGTGCATGTGGCCTGGTATGGTTCAGGAAGGAGACCTAAAGGGCATGATATAACTTCCTGGGAAGGACCCCACATCACTTTTTTTTTACAGTGTCCCTTGTGTTTTTTACATTCACCTGTCAGTCAGGAGTTCCCGGACTGGGATGAGTCACTGGTTGTTAGGAGGTTGGTAGGTGCCATCTCCCTAACAACCATAATGAACCCATCACATATAGCAGTGGTAATAACGCTATTCCTAAATATTTCACACTGCAGCATGAGATGTGCTTGGTTAAACACCCATTTATTTGGCTGTTCGAACAGGATTCCTCATAGACTGTACACAGTCACTCTCATATTATTTCCCTTGTTGGTCACTTGTTCTTAGACTATAGTGATAGGCAATTCTTGAATCTTGAGTATAAAAGTGGGATCTGGATGAAGACGGCCAGAGAAGGAAAGGTATATGGCAGGGATATGCAATTAGTGGACCTCTAGCTGTTGCAGAACTACGAGTCCCGTGAGGCAAAGCAAGACTCTGAAGCCCCATACACACTATCAGTTTTCTTGCAGGTTTTTCTCTTCAGGTTTACCAAAACCATGTAGTGCAAGGGCCTGCCTGATTGCATACGAATTGAAACTCTTAAGGTTTGACCTCATATTAGATGGTTTTGGTAAACCTGAAGAGAAAAACCTGCAAGAAAACTGATAGTGTGTATGGGGCTTCACAGCCACAAGCATGACACCCAGAGGCAGTGGCATGATGGGACTTGTAGTTTTGCAACAGCTAGAGGTCCACTAATTGCATATCCCTGGTATATGGATACATTGCGATGTCAACAAAATATAGGGAGAAGTAAAAACAATGCACTTCTTCTTAACCACTTGGCGCCCGCGCTATAGACAAAAGACGTCTACAGTGCGGCCCCTTCCTGCCGGGAGGACATCCATGGACATCCTCCTGTTTACTTCCGCGATGCGCGCCACCTTGGGTGCGCATCGTGGAAAAGCTGTGCCCGCCGTGTCACGTGGGTGCCGATGAGCGTGCCTGGTGGCTGCGATGTCCGCCAAGTACCCGCTATCGGCTGTCACAGAGCCAGGGACATGGATCTCTGTGTGTAAACACAGAGATCCACGTCCTGCTAGGGAGAGGAGACCGATGGTGTGTCCCTTGTACATAGGGACAACCATTGGTCTCCTCCCCCAGTCAGTCCCCTCCCCCCACAGCAAGAATCACTAATAGGGAACACATTTAACCCCTTCCTCGCCCCCTAGTGTTAACGCCTTCCCTGCCAGGCATATTTATAGCACTGTACGCTGTATAAATGTGAATGGTCCCAAAAATGTGTCAAAAGTGTCCAATGTGTCCGCCGTAATGTCGCAGTCACAATAAAAATCGCAGAATGTCGCCATTACTAGTAAAAAAAAAAAAAAAATGTCATAATTCTATCCCCTATTTTGTAGGCGCTATAACTTTTGCGCAAACCAATCATTATACGCTTATTGCGATTTTTTTTACCACAAATATGTAGAAGAATACGTATCGGCCTAAACTGAGAAAAAAAAACGTTTTTTTTTTTAAAATGGGATATTTATTATAGCAAAAAGTAAAAAAATAATGTTTTTTTTTTTTTAAATTGTCAGTCTTTTTTTGTTTATAGTGCAAAAAATAAAAAACGCAGAAATGATCAAATACCACCAAAACAAAGCTCTATTTGTGGGAAAAAAAGGACGTTGATTTTGTTTGGGAGCCACGTCGCACGACCGCACAATTGTCATTTAAAGCGTGACAGTGCTGAAAGCTGACATTTCGCCTGGGCAGGAAGGGGGTATATGTGCCCAGTAAGGAAGTGGTTAAATACCATATACCGTATAACAACCACAGCCATTCATACAGTAGGTGCCGCCGATATTGTGTCAATCTCGCCTCTTCTAGTGGCGAGATTGACACCCTAAGAGCTCCGTCGCGAGAGCCAGCGCCGAGCTGTCTCGTCATCGGGAAAGGAAAAATTGTGTTTTTCCTTTCACAATGAGCGACACGCATTGTCGGTAGACGGGGATCCAAAGTGGATTCCCGCCAATACCAGGCACTGTTTGGTATGAATCCTGAGCGGGAACTCCACGACAATTTTTAAATAAAAAACCGGCATGGGTTCCCCCTCCAGGAGCATACCAGGCCCCCCTCCCTCCTGAACCGTACCAGGCCACATGCCCTCAACTTGGGGGGTTTGGTGCTCTGGGGCAGGGGGGCGACCTGTGGCCCCACCACCCCAGAGCACCCTGTCCCCATGTTGATGAGGACAGGGCCTCTTCCCGACAACCATGGCTGTTGGTTGTTGAGGGCATGCGGCCTGGTACGGTTCAGGAGGGAGGGGGGCCGCTCTCTCGACCCCCCCTCTTCCCCTGCGGCCTACCAGGTTGTGTGCTCGGATAAGGGTCTGGTTTGGACTTTGAGGGGGACCCCCATGCCAATTTTTTGGCTTAGGGTAGTCCCCTTCAAATCCATACCAGACCTAAGAGCCTGGTATGCTCCTGGAGAGGGAACCCATGCCGTTTTTTTATTTAAAAATTGGCGTGGAGTTCCCGCTCAGGATTCATACCAAACAGTGCCTGGTATTGGCGGGAATCCACGTCTGATCCCCGTTCAATACAGTGCCACGTCTCCTCGCTATTGCAGCGAGCGCGAGATGTGTCGCCACCCTGACGCCGAGATGTCGGCACCCCTGTCGCCGAGAATCTCCGTGACAGGATCGTGATGAATATACAATGTCGGCGGCACCTACTGTATATTAAAGATAAAGTAGGGAAACCGGCAGTCTATACATTTACAGTGACAAATTACTCCCACATTTAGCACTGATTGAATACCTCTTCTTATATTTTCTTTATTCAATGTCAAATATTCAATTTCAGTAGCAATTTCTCTCTTGCAGTGATGTTACACTGATATATTTTTTCACTTATTCAGCTGTTCCTTGACTAGCCTTTAGTAAACAGACTAGGTAGAAATATTACAATACTTATTCCTAGAGAACACCAGGCAATATCATGGCTAGTTAGTGCATAATAAGCCCTGTTATTAATACCAGACAAACTCCTTTATAAACTGAAAGGTTGCTTGAAAACCTGAGAATGTAATATAGCCGCTTCTCTAGGGATATACTGACTAATACAGACAATGAATGCAAGGTGAGTGTGAAGGAAGAGAGAAGGGAGGTGTCTAAGGCAAAATGGGAATAGCATGTGGAAGAAAACCTTATGGGACAAAAGGGAAAGCAGAGAGAGCACAAGAGGAACATGAAAATATGGAACATTCAGAGAAGAGTATCTTAAACTTTTTTTACAAAATGAATCAAAGACACAGATGCACACAATTTCAATACTTGGTGCAGGGAACATTAAATGTATCTAAGATAATTGCTATCTATAGAAGAAATGGTGATTTATAGCTGTAAAAATGAAAAAAAAATCTGTCATGTAAAAATGTAGCTATGGACACAAAACAGATAAGCATATGAACCAAACTCTTTACTCTCCATTCATATGTAAGAGATTTGTCATGCTTCTGAAAGCAAATCTAACAGTCACTACTTCTTAGAAGCTGAGTATTTCATTGTCTTTGATGCCCATACAAATTTCTATACACAACAGTCTGTGGATATTTTCTGTTAAAGAGAATTAAAGTGATTGTAAATAGGGTTGAGCGGACCCGAACTGTAAAGTTCGCGTCCGTACCGAACTTTTGGGTTTTGTTTCCCGGACCCGAACCCGAACAATTGACTGTATGTTCGGGTTCGGGTCCGGTGTTTGTCAATATGCATGTAAAGTCGCGCTCGTTTCCCGTGCTTAGAACTATCCCTGCACAAAGTGTCATTTCTGAAGGAAAAAAAGTAATTTAAAACTCACTTGCGGCTATTAATGAGTTGTCGGCTCCCGGCAATACATAGAAAAGTAGTTGATAAAAATAAATAAAAAAAAAGCGTGGGGGATCCCCCAAATTCAATTACCAGGCCCTTCAGGTCTGCTATGGATATTAAGGGGAACCCTGCCGCAAATTTAAAATAAAAATACGTGCGGTTCCCCCCAAATATCCATACCAGGCCCTTCAGGTCTGGAAAGGATTTTAAGGGGAACTCCACACCAAATTTAAAAAGAAATGGTGTGGAGTACCCCCAAAAATCCAGACCAGACCCTTTATCCGAGCACGCAACCTGGCAGGCCGCAGGAAAAGAGGTGGGGACGAGAGAGCGCCCCCCCTCCTGAACCGTACCAGGCCACATGCCCTCAACATGGGGAGGATGTCCCCATGTTGATGGGGACAAGGGCCTCATCCCCACAACCCTTGCCCAGTGGTTGTGGGGGGTCTTCGGGCGGGGGGCTTATCGGAATCTGGAAGACCCCTTTAACAAAGGGGACCCCCAGATCCCGCCCACCCCTATGTGAATTGGTAATATGGTACATTGTACCCCTACCATTTCACAAAGCAAGTGTAAAAATTGTAAAAAAATACACAGACACCATTGGGAAAGTCATTTATTAAAAAAAATAAAAAAAAAAAAAAAAAAAAAAAACATTCCAGCGATGAAATTCAGTGTCCTGCGGCGATCCCGATGTCCAGCACTGTCCAAACGAAATGTCATTGGCTGAGCCTGAGCGGACCTGATGGGGAACTTCCTCGGCAGTGTATTAAATGAATATACCCGCCCCTTCTAAAGTTCCCCATCAGGTCCGCTCAGCCAATGACGTAGGTGTAAGGCTGAGGACCGTGAGAAGGGGTGGATCTATTCATGTATTATACTGCGGAGGAAGTTCCCCATCAGGTCCGCTCATCCAATGATGTAGGCGGGGTCTGAAATACGAGGGGGCGGACCTGATGGGGAACTTCATCCACAGTTTAAAACATGAATAGACCCGCCCCTTCTCACGTTCTGCATCAGGTCCTCAGCCTTACACTACGTCATTGGCTGAGCGGACCTGATTAGGAACTTTAGAAGGGGCGGCTCTATTCATTTAATACACTGCCGAGGAAGTTCCCCATCAGGTCCTCTCAGGCTCAGCCAATGACATTTCGTCTGGACAGCGCTGGACATCGGGATCACCGTAGGACACTGGATTTCATCGCTGGAATTTATTTATTTTTTTACAATTTTTTTTTTTTTAACCACTTCAATACAGGGCTTTTTGTACCTATTCAATACCGGGCCTATTTTGGCACTTCTCTTCTACATGTACAAATCATCATTCTTTTGCTAGAAAATTACTCAGAACCCCCAAACATTATATATGGTTTTTTAGCAGACACCCTAGGGAATAAAATGACGGTCATTGCAACATTTTTTCTTGCACAATATTTGCACAATAATTTTTCAAACGCCTTTTTTAAAAAAAAAAAAATGGTTTCATGAATTAAAAAATAACAAAACAGTAAAGTTAGCCCAATTTTTTGGGAACATATGAAAGATAATGTTACGCCGAGTAAATAGATACCTAACATGTCACGCTTTAAAATTGCGCACACTCATGGAATGGCGCCAAACTTCGGTACTTAAAAATCTCCATAGGCGACGCTTTAATTTTTTTTACAGGTTACCAGGTTAGAATTACAGAGGAGGTCTAGTGCTAGAATTGTTGCACGCGCTCTAACGCACGCGGCGATACCTCACATGCGTGGTTTGAACGGCGTTTACATATGTGGGCGACTTACGTGTGCATTCGCTTCTGATCGCGAGCTACCGGGGACAGGGGCGTTTTAATTTTTTTTTTTTTTATTATTTATTTATTTTACTTATTTATTTATTTTTTTACAATGATTTTACTTTTTTTTTTTTTTTTAACACTTTTATTCCTATTACAAGGAATGTAAACATCCCTTGTAATAGGAATGTGTGTGACAGGTTCTCTTTATTGAGAGATGCGGGGTCAATAAGACCCCACATCTCTCCTCCAGGCTGGAAAGCATGAGATCAGTGAAAGTTTTTCACTGATTTCATACTTACAGCCGCAATGGCGGCTTTGTTTACATTTGAGGACCCGGGCGTGACGTTATCACATCGTGCCCGGGCCTCCGACGATCATAGAGATGACTGGTGACCATCTGGTCACCAGTCATTTCTATGCTCATCACGTGACTCCACCAACGATGCCGGAAGATTCGCTCCGGGTCCCCGATCGCACGGGGGAGCCCGGAGAAGCACCGGATGGCGGCGGGAGGGGGGGTGTCCCCTCCCGCCGCCTATAAGAACGATCAAGCGGCGGAACCGCCGCTATGATCATTCTTATGGTGCACAGAATCGCCGGCACTGTAAAAGGATATCTGAATGATGCCTCTAGCTGCAGGCATCATTCAGATATCCCCCTACAAAGCCGAGGACGTCATATGACGTCCACCCAGGATGGGAGATCCCATCTGTGGACGTCATTTGTCTATGGCTGGGTAGGGAAGTGGTTAATAAAGGACTTTCCCAATGGTGTCTGTGTATTTTTTTTACAATTTTTACACTTTCTTTGTGAAATGGTAGGGGTACAATGTTCCCCATTACCAATTCACATGGGGGGGGGCATTGGTTTTGCACAGGGCATCCCGGATCCTCCTCTTCTCGGGTCCCTCTTCGCTGCTCTTGCCCCCTCCCTCCTGTCAAGTGCCCCCACAGCAAGCAGCTTGCTATTCAGACACGGAGCTGCCATTCGGCCTCGCCCCCTCTCTCTCCTGATTGGCTAGCTGACTTTGATTGACAGCAATGGGAGCCAATGGCACCGCTGCTGTGTTTCAGCCAATCTGGAAGTGGTGTCCCAGACAGCCAAGGGACTCATAGACATCGCTGGATTGAGATGGTGCTGAGGTAAGTATTAGGGGATGCTGGGGTGGCTGCTACGCACAGAAGGCTTTTTATAAAAACCCTTCTGCCTTTACTACTTCTTTAAAGCCCTGTACACACGATCGGATTTCAGATGGATTTTTCCATCGGATTTCCGATGAAGCTGACTTCCATCAGTCTTGCCTACACACCATCAGTCAAAAATCCAACTGTCCCAAACGCCGTGACGTAAAACACTCAGACGAGCCGAGAAAAATTAAGTTCAATGCTTCTGAGCATGCGTCGACTTGATTCAGAGCATGCGTGGGTTTTTTCTCCAATGGAGTTCCACACAGGCGATCGGAATTTGCTATCGTTTTTTTTTCCATCGGGTAAATTTAAAACATGTTCTATTTTTAATCACGGATGGAAAAAAGACCGATGGGGCCCATACACAATCGGTTTGTCCATCGGACTGTTTTCATTGGTAAAACCGATTGTGTGTACAGGGCTTAACAGTCTTATATTTTTTCAAGTAAATATAAAGATGTGATTTTAAAGGCTTAGTTTATTGTATAGTATACTGTATGCAAATAGAGGCAGCTATAGTTGGTCATTACATTTGTGAGCATGCTTTGCAATGCTACCTGATGACTGTGCTGCTCTCTCTCTCTTATAAAGCAAGTCTATGCATTGGCCGTCACATTAAAAACAGTACACTCCATGTATGACAGCATTTGTTCGGTGGATAGGTAGTGTGATGGTAATGACAAAGTAATTCTTCCTATAGTGGCTAATTTACAACTCTCTACATATAATAAGTTGTACAGCAAAAAATTGGAAAAAGCATGCATTTAACATTTTTAAAGTGACATAAAGTTAAAAGTAAAAACAATCAATATTCAAAAGATGTTTGCATAGACCACACTATATTTTGTCTTTAACCACTTCCTGTCTGCCCTTCAGCAGTTTTACTGCTACAGGGTAGCACCTGTGTGCTGGATCACGTATATATACATGATCTGACATTTCCAGGTAGGGGGCGCCTGTGCGCGCCACCAGCGGCTCGCTTCCGATGTCATTACACACAGTGGGAGCTGATCGACAGTACCCAATGTCTGCTGGCACCCGCCAGTAGCTAGGCAGAGAGCCAGAACTGCGATCTGCCTGTGTAAACAAGGCAGATCTCCGTTCTGACAGGAAGGAATCGATAGAGGTTGTGTGCCTGAAAAGCAGGGAATAGATTTCATCTCTTCCCCTAGTAAAAGCATCTCACACAGTGTAGTAAAACACAGGCTAGGCACAGTTAACCCTTTGATCGCCTCTGATGTTAACTCCTCTCCAGCCAGGGTCATTAGTACAGTGACAGTGCACTGATCACTGCATTAGTGTCACTGGTTCCCAAAAAAGTGTCAGATTGTCCACCGCAATATCACAGTAAAAATAAATAAATAAAAATATCCCATAGTTTGTAGACGCTATAACTTTTGCGCAAACCAATCATTTGGATTTTTTTATCAAAAATATGTAACAGAATACATATTGGCCTAAATTTATGAAGCAAATTGATGTTTTACATTTTTTATTGGATATGTTTTAAAGCAGAAATTTAAAATGATTTTATTTTTTATTTTTTATAAAAATGTCTGTCTTTTTTTGTTTATAGCACAAGAAATGTAAAACACAAGATCACTCTGTTCAACTCTGACAGAACGGCAGCCTGCCTTGTTTACATCATCAGACTGCCATTCTATCTCTCTGGGGAGCGATCGTGGGTGGCCAGCGGACATCAAGTCCACCGGACCCACTGATTGGCTCCCCCTCTGACCAATCAGTGTGCACCCCTGCTGGTTATTGCACAAAATGACGTACAGGTTTGTCATTTTGGGCAATAGAGCAGACTTGCTGCAGTATATGTACTGCGGATGGTCGGCAAGTGTTTAAGAAAACTACTAACCCTATTCTGGATGCAGGGAAATATTTCTAAACAGAATTATTTAAAATAACAGAATTTGGCTGCTAATCACATTGTGGATGAAGAATTTGAAAGTCCTGCAGTTCATTTTTTCTATTCACACACATATACCCCATAACAAGGGTGAGACACATATGAATGTGTAATCACAAAGGGGTTGTGCTTGCAGCACAATAGGCTTCAATTTCCCAGGAATAGTTCACCAAAGTAGTGGCAATGACACGCAGTCGGATTGATTTACTAAAACTGGAGAGTGCAGCGGTGCATGATAGCTGCACTAGATGTTGCACTCTCCAGTTTTAGTAAATTAACCCCAGTGTTTCTTCTCAATGCTACCTTTTGTCGCAATTACTGCCAGTTATAAAGAACCAGTTGTATTGGTCTTAGCTTGATGAAGGTCAAGGCAGCTCAAAACTCTTTGCCTTCCACCAGGTCCAAGTTCTTTGTTCACATTTATTTTGTGTAATTGTTTTTGCAGAGGGACATATGTAACAGTTTTAATAGCATCACTGTTTATACATAATTCAAATCCTGGATACTCAAAATACAGGTAATAAATTTGTGTTTTCCTTGTTTCCACTGACCGAGTTTTCAGTTATCAATATATTTAAAGTGAACTTTCTTATACCACTCTATTCAACATATTTTATTGTTTATGATTTACTGTACACCTGTAAAATCTAATAAAAAAAAAATTTTTAAAGTGAACATGTACTATGACTTGGAGCTTATGCGTGGCTGCTTCTCCAGAATAGAATCATTCTATTGATTTGTCTGACATAGGCACATGGTCGCTTTTGGTAATATTCTTTCTTTAGCAACAATTCACACCCTTGTTCTACAATTTTAAAGTGAATAAGTCAGCAATCTCTAAAATACTTTTTCAAAATGTAAATTCAGAAAAGTAACAATAATTTCTGTGACAAAAAAAACAAACATGTTTTTGGGGTCCCATGCCTCTAACTTTCATAGACATGTGGAATCATTTAAAAATGTAGGAGCCATGCCTTTTCTTCGGCTTGGCACATGGAACAATGTTTCTCTGAATTGGTTTAAAACAGGGTAGGCACAAACAACTAATTATTAGTGGCATCTAGTTTAAAAGAGCCGATTCTCCACATGTCACCACCTTCCTTATTTCAGAAACTTAGAAAAAAAAGTTAATGTGTTATAGTTAGGGCAGCTCTGTCAGTAAAAGCCAAAAGGGTAGACTTTGTGCTGAAATGACAAATGCCAAAAAGCTCATAATTTTAGCTGTGCTATAAGCCAAAACACACAGTCCATTTAAGACATCATGGCAAATTGTTGCAAATTTTGGAAAAATATATTTTAGGACAAGCAGATGTTTGTATAGTTACAAGCTCAGACTGAATCCCTACATTTATGAAAACCCCTATACAGAGTGACCAGACAGCAGAGTTATGAGCTGGCTGGTGAAAGATTTAGGAGCCCAAAATGAATACAAAATATGATGAATTTTCAACCTGTAAAAATGTCACACTGATGGCTAGCAGATACATTCAGTGTCTGATATAACCAACTGTATGTTAATTTGAGTAAAGATGGATGACACTTCATATAGAAATGGCTTAGTAAGCATGATCTTGTCATTAGGTGTGGAAAGCAGTTCTGACCCTTTGATAAATGGATGTCGGCTAGTAAGAAGGAATCTGTTACAAGGTTTCTGGATAACACAGACTTCCTTTAGCTCATGCTATAGACAAAGTATATACATTACATTGACAGCTTGTAAATTAAAGTAAACCTCTACTGTGAACACCATGAGCTGATAATGCTGACTGTTTTTTTTTTAAATAGTAGTTGCTCAACTGTCATGGTGATCCATAAACTTCAATAATTCAGTCCGTGACCCAGAACAGGTATGCAGATTACTAGCACTGACTTCACTTTTTGCATGTTTTTTCTTTGGTCAATGATTTTAAAAAGTATTGAGGCCTAATACTGCCAAGATTTTAAGAAATAGGTAAAACATGGCATTCCATATATTTCCTTTGAAGCTCAAGAACAAAAATGTAATATATTAAAGCTTACCAGTCCTTAGGTGTGATGGCTATATTAAGGCCCATACACACGATCAGACTTTTCATCAACAACGGTCCGATGGACGTATTTTATCCGACAATCCGACCGTCTGTATGCTCCATCGGACAATTGTTTTCGGTTTTTCACCGGACAAATGTTCGCTGTGCATGCTCTCAAACTTTCCGACAACAAATGTCTGATGGAGAATCATCCGATCCTGTATACACAAGTCCATCGGACTAAAATCCAAAGTACAAACACGCATGCTCACAACCAATGCTAAACATCAGACAACAATAGCAGAAGTTGCCCAAAGGGTGGCGCTTAAGCCCCGTACACACGATCTGATAACCTATGGATTTTCGTCCGATGGATTTGTCCATCGGAAATCCAATGGAACTGTTTTTCATCAGTCTTGGCCACACACCATCAGTCAGAAAACCGACCGTTCCAAACGCGGTGACGTAAAACACTCCGATGAGCCGAGAAAAATGAACTTTAATGCTTCTGAGCATTACTTGATTCTAAGCATGCGTGGGTTTTTTAACCGATGGACTTGCCCATAGACGATCGGAAATTCCCATCGGTTTTTTATCCATCGGAAAATTTTAAAACAAGTTCTATTTTTTACAACCGATGGAAAATAGACCGATGGGTACCATACCCGATCGGTTGGTCTGATGAAAACCATCCATTGGACGGTTTTCATCAGTCAAACCGATCGTGTGTACGGGGCTTAAAGGGCTGAAAATCCTTGTGATTTGGTGAATATTGGATGAAAATGTTCTGCCGTGTGTATGCAGAACAATTTCACGGCCAACGTCCTTCGGACCAAAATCCACGGAAAAGCCTGATGGAAGTCCGATCGTGTTTATCAGGCTTAAGAATTATTTTTTCTTTATTCAAACTTTAGGGTCATGCCACTCCTATCCTATGGTGATAATGCTCTTTCACTTTATAATATATATCTGTGTAGAAGCAGTGTTCTCATCTTAAGACAGGAAGAGTGTTAGGACTACAGGACACCAATACCTCTGTTTATCTCCATAGCATGGGGAGTTGTTCAGTAGTCCACACTGAGAACCATTATACTTAATCAGGAGAATAGATCACAGAAAGTTATCATTACACAACATTTCTGTTAGGATCAGCAGGTGTTTTTACTCTCATCAGACAAATATTACAATACACTTTACCAGACTTAAAAGGAGCAAATAGGACAAGTTCCTTGCTATAGCTTACAAGAACTTAGAGTTGTTTTTCTTTTTTAATGGCTTGGAGAGATGTACAAATAAATACAGTCATCACTCTGCAATAGTATTCACATAGAAATATTAATTCACTATCTATGGTGAACACATTTGATGGCTTACACATCTGTCACAGTAACAAATATTGCTCAGTTTTTTGCCAAGTAATATGGGCACCTATGTTTGATTCTTTCCTTATTCCTAGGGAAAAATCCAGCATTGGGTGGCTGCCAACTATGTAGCAAGAAATGACGCAAAGTATGCTGATGTACAGTGTAGGAGAAAGGTAGATTACATTTCTGGGAAGATATCTCCCCAACTGTTTCTAAATACTGTTTTAAAGTTTTAAATTAAGCTGTCCTATCCACATCTGCCATGGTGCAACACATGTGACCAGCTATGACATCATGTAGGGTTTGAAAGAGCTGACATAAGAACACTTGAATGTGTTGACTGTGATCATTTGAGGCATGCCCTAAATATAGTCTACACTGCACATGCAGTATATGTCAGAATGGAAGTAAAAACACTGCAGAAAACAACAGTCTCGAAATGCAATTAAAAAAATATTTTCCCACCTTGCATGCTTTATCATAGAAGCCTGTTCTAATCCTGTCTAAACTTAATAAACCTGCTCTGACCCCCATTAAAAGCCCTATTTTAATTACCCTGGATATGGCAAAATGTGTATACATATCTATCCCCTGGGTGACCCGGTATGGTCACATGATCAACTTCCAGTGCCAGCTTCAGGGTAGAGGAGGGAGAGCTGACAACAGATGCTCCATAGTAAGCCTATGGGTGACATCACCGCAATGGCATTGCAGCCGTTGTCAGCGATCTCTCCTCTTCATTGATGCTGGCTGCTAGTGAGATCACAATGAGTGCAATTAGAAGCATCTTTCCTCTACAGGGTAGTGAGAATCAGGCTTAGAATAGGGGTGGGAGCAGGTTTAAGTTTCAATAGGATGTCACTGGACTTCTACTTTAAAGGGGTTGTAAACCTATGTGTTTTTTCACCTTAATGCATCCTATGTATTAAGGTGAAAAAACACCTTGCAGTGTCCGGCCCCCCAGCCCCCCCCCCGTTTTACTTACCTGAGCCCCGAATTTCCATCCCCGCCGTCCTTCTCTCCACAGAGTCCCGTCTTTGATTGGATAGATTGATAGCAGCACAGCCATTGGCTCCCGCTGCTGTCAATCAAATCCAATGGGCGCCAGGGGGCGGGGGCGGGGCGAGTTATACACTCAGAGTCTATGGACGCCGAGTGTATGACTCAGGAGGTAACCCCCTCGGGAGAGAGATTCCCAGAGGGGGTTATCTAATGCGGTGAGGAGCCACGAGAGGCGCCGTGGGACTTCGGAACGGGTGGATCGAGCCACTCTGTGCAAAACGAGCTGCACAGTGGAGGTAAGTATGACATGTTTGTTATTTAAAAAAAAAAACCTGAACCTTTAGTGTCACTTTAAGTTTTGCACACTGCAGCACTAGCAATTATGGGGCACACCTTTTTTTTTTTCATTTTATTACAAGATTAGGGGAATGCACATGTGCACTGAATCATCTTTCTCTGCATCATGGAAATATGTAACAGTTTTAATACCATCACAGATTATACATAATCTCAATCTTGGATACATACTGTAGAATACAGGTAAATGTTCTCCTTGTTCCCACTAAAGTGAAGATAAGGTATAAAGTGAACCTGTGCTGTGACTTGGAGCTTATGCAGGGCTGCTTTTCCTCACTCCTGAGAGAATCAGAATTAAAATAATTCTATTTGTCCTACATAGAAACAGTGTCACTTTTGGTTTTATCTTTATTTCTCTGGTGACTTCTCAAAGATAGCGCTGCTTTTATGAACGGAAAAACTGTGCACAGAATGATGCTGGATGTCAGACTGGAATGAAAACCTCATAAACAAAATTCAAAATGGATCACTCATCAAATTTTTATGATTTGTCCTCAACTGTTAAATTAATGAAACAGAATCACATGTTTGTCCTGCCAAATCACTCATTATGCCTTTTAGGTTATATGAGTATACAAGAGTCACAATACCACTAGAAAGCAGATAACCTCTGAAATGACAAAGCACTCAGTGACATAATCATTAGTAAAAGAAATACTGATCGCCCCACGCAGCATTCCAGGGCTCAAAGGAAAACCAGATCCTACATTTTAATACATGAATACTTGTGGCTGTGTAAGGTTTCCTTTTTCTCTTCAAAGCTTCTTATCTGTGTCATCTACATTTTCTATGGGGCTCAATAATGCAATTCTGCCCACAGCCAAGAAAACAATGCTTTATTATAACAGATTCTTTCAAAGAAACTTGGTACTACTAATGTACTCCTGTTATGATTTTCAGTGCAGAAAGGTGCTCAGAAGCATTCATCCTAAATGTGAATTGTAGAGGTATAGCTGATGAATTTTTGATTTAGGTATAGGGCATTTCAGTTAAAAAAAAAAAAAAATGATGCCATTCTGTACAGTCCTAGAATCTCATTACAGGAAATAAAATAGCCCCAGAAAACACAGTTGCCAGTTCTGTCAAACTGACTTTCAGGCATATTACATACACACTGCTCCTGACCCACACAAATATCTATTAGCGCTTAACAAGCACTAACCAGCACACCACTGAGACTCATTATTTCAATAACAGCTTCAGCTTTGCCTGCTGCCCATTCTCTCATTGCACTTCACATTTTACCTTCAATATAGTGCTACTATTTTTGCTGCATTGTTTACAAGTCACGCTACAAGGTGCATTCATTGCATGGTTCTTAGACAAACCGTGACCTAGCTCAACTGCTAACAATGACAAACCTTATTAAGCCATTCATAGCAGCCTAGAATTCACACCAATCAAAATTCTACTGGCATAGATGAGAATAATTTTCAACCATAATATAAATGGCAGATCTGTGTTTTAAAACTTCAACAATTCTGATATCTAGCTTCCAAACGTTAAATTGTACACAATGGTTGAACTTGTAATTTCTTTGTCTTGTCTTTAAAGAGACATTGTCAGCAAACCATTGATTTCAGCAAAGATCTTGCATTAAAATTATGCTTGCATTTAATATATTTTATGCATGTAATTTACCTGTAAAACCCTTCCTTGTGTAGACATCCAAATACCTAAGTCCACTGCTGGGCACTGGCCATCTTAGATGTGATGTGAGCAGCTCCAGCAGACCCAGAGCTCATACTCAAATGAGGCTCTATAGTATTCTCATTCATTTCTCCACCAGCAGCTACATAAGGCCCCAATCGCAGACAGCCTGCATCCAGGGCTGATCATTTGCAGATAATCGCTCCATGAGCGATTACATGTGACAGGCTGAATGTAATGGTCAAACTCCAAATGCTTGCAATGGGGCTGCCACTCGCAGCTACTCTCTGTGAACCCTTGCTGGGACTCCCGCATTTTATTGCTAATGGACCCATTTGCAAGTGTGAATGCAACCTAAAATATTATGTAACGAAGTAAGGGGTAGAGAAGCTGGACCAGCTAGACAATATTTAGACACTAGAATTTAGAATACACTAGAGCTATGACGTGCAAGTAAGGAGGGGTCAGTGCCAGGAAATTGACTCTTCTTGGTTTAGCAAAAAAAAAAGGCAAGTGAATAAAAATAATTTATAGAAAGGAAAGACACTGCAAGATAGCATGTAAAATACTTTATTTTTCTGTGCCTCAACCTGCAATTTTTTTACGTTGGTGACAGGAACTCTTTAAAGTGGAGGTCCCGCAAATTTTTTTTATTAAAAGCCAGCAGCTACAAATACTGCAGCTGCTGACTTTTAATAAATGGACACTTACCTGCCCAGGGTGCCCGCGATGTCGGCAGCAGAAGACGAGCAATCGCTCATTTCTCGGCTGCCACAGCCGCCATCCTCGGTGAGGGAATCAGGAAGTGAAGAGTTACGGCTTCACTGCCCGGTTCCCTACTGCGCATGCGCGAATAGTGCGGCCCGTTCCCAGTGGTCCCCGCTGTTGTCTCCTGGGATCAGTGTGTTTTCCAGAAGGCAGCGGGGGGGGGCAGGAAGTGGAGTGACTCCCATGGGAGTCTCTCCCCGGAAGTGGGTGCAAATACCTGTATTATACAGGTATCTGCACCCCCCTCCCCCCTG
Organism: Rana muscosa; assembly: GCA_029206835.1. NCBI lineage: Eukaryota > Metazoa > Chordata > Amphibia > Anura > Ranidae > Rana > Rana muscosa. The sequence goes on along the minus strand of CM055118.1, from coordinate 655,644,225 downwards.
AAAGGTGCCAAATGTGACACCGGAGGGGGGGGGGGGGGGTGGGTTCCGAAAAAAGGAAGTTCCATTTTTGGGTGGAACTCCGCTTTAAGCATCTAAATTAGAAATTAATAATAATCTTCATTCTATATATTTGTAAATTATGTAGTGCTTAGGCAGACATAACAAGAATATAATAAATCCTGCACCAAATGTATGTGTCTTTGCATTTATGAAAACAGTGTATTGGGTTGTTCATAGACGGATCATATCTCTCCCATGAAGATTTGCTGAAAGACGTCTACCCATTAATCAATTTCCTGCACTGCTTGAGCCATCAGTGCCCTTCTCTCTCTATCAGCTGATAAATAGGTGGGGTGAACCTGAGGTGAAAGGTTCAATTTCAGTTCTCCACGGGAAACAGTATGACTGACAGTTGATCGCTTAGAGATTTTTCAATGTGGAAAAAGAAAATTAAAAATACATGCCATGACAAGTGTTTCATATGATGCTTTCTATAAAACCTCATTACAAGACATCACTAGATATTTTAATATTAAATGATTAAACACAGAAAGCATGTATTAGCGAACACTTGCTTACCTTTCTGTGCCCTTGGTAAAACATGATCTGTGCTTAGCCCATGCATAGAAAGCAACAGGATTAATTTAATAGGGGCTCCATCTATAGCGCAAGTTCATCTTCACTTCACTACAAAGCTATATCATGCCCAAAGTGGCCTGAACAGGAGACATGCAAGAGGACCACATCCGGCTCTGGGAGATAGAGCGATTGGGCAAAGCTGTGCACCCACCTGTCTTTTCACAAGGGTGGATACACGTGTAGGCAGCAGTAAGATTACGGCTACTCACATATAGAAAGTCTGTGCAAACAAATACCTGTATTAGCCCTCGTTCACACCGGGCTGATTTGACATGCGATTGTGAAATCACATGCCAAATTAGGGCATATCGCCGGCGACAGCACCATTCGAATCGGTGCGATGCCGACTTTGCGGCGCCACACAGATTCCCAAAAGTAATTTCTTTACTACTTTTGTTGACTTTGGGGGCATTTTTAACAGACATCTGTGCATGAACCAGCACAGATGTCTGTAAAATCTCCCCAGAAGTCGGACTGAAATGCCGGTTTAAAGTCTTTTCATGATATCAAACCCGCATTTAGTGTGAACCTAGTAGGCTTAAGAAGTTTCTCGCAACCATCAATTAGATTCCAATATGTCTCTGAGAGAGTGAGAAAGAGAGAGGCAGAGAGAGAAATGTTTAGGGGCTTTAGGAAGTCCTCTCCAAATGCCTTTGCACTGAACCCGCAAGGTGATCTATGTGTACTTTTGATGAAGTGGATGCAGAGAACTCTAGAGTGCAGAGACCTCTGATTAAAGTAATTTGATTTTATCACAGTGTTATCTGTTTTTTATCACAGCTTCAATAGGCTGAAATTTGTTAGAAACTTACTATCTGGTTTTGCTTGCCTAGACTGTTTAATGGTTGAGATGTGATCATAGTTTCCCGTCAGGCAGATTAAGCTTTTCAAAGAAAGTAGCAAGGCTGTGCAGTCTTTCAGTAAGAAGAACATACATATGCACATACTGTACATAGCAAAAATGGATGCCCCATGTCTGTAAAGATTTAAAAAGTATACATAGAGGAATTTTATTTTGTTCAAAACCTAAAACTCATTGAAAAAACTATTCACATTAAGCTGACCAAATTCACATTTATATCCAAAAAACAAACTTCAAAAACACTAGAGATTCCATTTAACCACTTAAGGACCGCGGCACGACGATATACGTCGTCAGAATGGCACGGACAGGCACAAGGGCGTACAGGTACATCCCCTTTAAGAACCCGTCCATGGGTCGCATGCGCGCCGCCGCCGGCGTGCTCGAGACCCGGTCCGAAGCTCCATGACCGCGCCCGCGTGACCCGATCGCCGCCGGTGTCCCACGATCGGGTCACAGAGCTGAAGAACGGGGAGAGGTAAGTGTAAGCAAGCCTTTCCCCATTCTTCCTAGTGGCATGTCAGTGATCGTCTGTTCCCTGTCAGTAAGAATCACTCATTAGGTCACACTTAACCCCTACAGCGCCACCTAGAGGTTAACCCCTTCACTGCCAGTGTCATTTTCAAAGTAATCAGTGCATATTTATAGCAATGTGTCAAAAGTGTCCGATGTGTCCACCATAATGTCGCAGTAATGATAAAAATCGCTGATCACCGCCATTACTAGTAAAAAAAAAAAAAAAATTATAAAAATGCCATAAAATTACCCCCTATTTTGTAGACGCTATAACTTTTGCGCAAACCAATCAATAAACGCTTATTGCAATTTTTTTTACCAAAAATATGTAGAAGAATATGTATCGGCCTTAATTGAGGAAAACAACATTTTTTATAGATTTTTTGGGGATATTTATTATAGCAAAAAGTAAAAAAAAATCTAAAATTGCCAAAGAATGATATTCCATTCAGATTGGTTGATCAACAGATCTTGTCAATGATTGGAGTCTCTTTACTGATTGATAAATTCAAAACAATTTGTCATAGGCCATCCATTGGTCAACATTAGAAAGCTTTTAGGGAAATCACACTCCCATTGCACGTTGATATTGTAGCTCGTTCAAACAACGAACGAGCTCCGCTGAGGAACGTACGGTAGGAATCAACTACATCTCCCAGCGTGAGGACATTGCATCGCTCTACATCAACAACTATAACGGAGCGATGTACGAATGACGAGGACAGGGCGAATCAATCTCCCCTTAACCTGCACCACCAGTAAGGTATAGCAACAACGGCGCAATCAGAGCCTGCACCCAGAATAGGAACTCACAACGCCAACGGTCTGGTAATGTAGAAACTTCCATTGCTATACTTTCGTTGTTCCATTCCAGTGGATAGAACACATTAAGGGACTGATATACCCTGGTTGATATTTCAAGCAATGAATACGTAAATGCTAAAAATCAAATCAATTGATGCATAAAAAGAGCAGAGCTACAATATCAACGTGCAATGGCAGTGTGATTTCCCTAAAAGCTTTCTAGTGTTGACCAATGGATGGACTATGACAAATTGTTTTGAATTTATCAATCAGTAAAGAGACTCCAATCATTGACAAGATCTGTTGATCAACCAATCTGAATGGGATATCATTCTTTGGCAATTTTTGAATTTTTGGTTGTTTGATTGGCAATACTGAGACTTCCACACCGGAATCCAGTACAATTTGTCTAATTAAACAACACAGCTTTCCCGGGATCCTCCACCTTCCCTTCCTCCCTCCCATACCCGCCCCCCCCCCCCATTTTGAGGTTCAGCCTCTGGATTACTGCACCCATTTGACAGTAATAGTGCCATTAGCACATATTGATTAAATTCACCTCTTATCAGGGGAATTATTTGGGCAATTCCCAACAGGCTGCATATTTCCCTTGGCTGAACCACAGCGTCCGGACTAATGTTTATCTGTTACATGTTGTTTGTGTACGTCCTGTCTGTGATATATGTGATCGGTACTCACTGTACTTTTTATCGTTCGATAGCACTCTGGTGTTTGTATTTATTTACATCCAATTTTGATACTAATAAAACTTGCCAATTTACTTCCTTGTTTGGCCAATGGTCATATTATTTGTTGCCTAAAGTAACTCCTGCGCCTGTCCTCAACCAGGCAAAACCCTCTTTTTTGAACGTGTATTACGGTTACAGCAACAACACCCCACCAAGGTGTATTGACCAGAACCAGGTTTCTATACTGAATTCCTGGGAATTAGTGGAATTGCTTGCTTTCTCTCTTTCCCAATCCCCTTACCCTTCTCCCTCTCCACCCCCCCTTTCCCCATTAATTTATTACTCTACACTGAAGCTGGCTCTGGGACCCGATTATGTTACTGGACCCAAGCGGCTTCAGAATAGGTAAGTTTAGGCATCTTTTCTTTTCAGGGTAAAAATAATAGTCTTAAGCCTCGTACACACGGTCAGACTTTTTGCCAACAAACTTCATTTTGAGCAAGTTTGACAAAAAATCCGACCGTGTGTACGCTCCATTGGACAAACTTTTTTGGTTTTCATCGGACAAATGTTCGGTCTGCAAACGGACAAACTTTTTGCCAACAAAAGTCCGATGGAGCAAAGTCCGACCGTGTGTACAGAAATCAATCGGACTTTTGTCCGATGGACAAAACAAATAATGTTAAAATCAACCAACAATAGCAGAAGTTGACCAAAGGGTGGCGGTTAAGAGCAGAAAAACCACGTGATGTTGGAAAAGTTTTGGGAAAGTTTGCAGAAAAGTCAGAGCGTGTGTATGCTATGGGTGTGCCCGGCCATCTCCGTTCGGACAAAAATCCGCGGAAAAGTCCGATGGAAGTCCGACCGTGTGTACAAGGCTTTAGAAAGGGGGTGGGAGTATATTTGGCTGTAGTTAGAATCTGACTGGAATGCCTGTCAGTTTTTCAGGTGGACCTTATCGGACCCTCCAGTCTCTTCTATTGATCAGCGGATGTCAGAAGACACATGTGATCCAATCCTGTCTGCCAAAAACAGACAGATGGTGGTCTCATTCCCCATCCGTCAATCGGATTGGATAGCATCGGATAGAAATGGACAGGCAGTCCATTTCCATCCAATTGCCACATAGAGGAGAGCGGGACTGTGTCCATGTCTGCACTACATAGCAAAGCGGACATGGACCTGTAATCCGCCTGCTCAGTGGGGATCAGTGGAGAGAGATCGCTCGCTGAGGAAGTAGATTCTGCTTAGTGTAGGTGCCTGTGTGAAAAGGTCCTTAATAAAAAAAATCAATCAAGTTAAATCTACCGGAGCTATAATGAACAACAATGTCTTCCCAACAAGACTTACTGGATGAAGGGTGTCTGCTAGGGTCCAAGCTGAGGGGATCTGGACAAAGATTTTCTAACATAAGCACTCAGTTATGTTTTACCAATTTGTTGTGATCCACATTGAAGCAGAAATACACTGTTTCTGAGCACCACAAACCAAGAGTGCTATTTAATTCATGTTTAATATTCAAAGCAATCTAACCCATCCATTTATGTCTCAATGCTTTATTTTGCAGAGAAATCACTTAGAAGAGCACCCACTAGCATTTCTGGCCGTGGCCATCGTGAGTATGGGCAGATGATTCATGTAGCATATACTTCCTGGAATCCATCTGCCCTCAGCTCTGGCATACAGGCAGGAGGGTGTGCTTAGCTGAGAAAACCCCTTCTCCCTCCTGAAGATGCCTGGGATGTATGACATAATTTGCCTAGGCATGGAAAATGTAAAAAAACTGTTTAACCACTTAACGACCACCCACTGTAAATATACGTCGGCAGAATGGCACCGACAGGCAGAATCACGTACATATACGTGATTGCCTTTGTATAGTTGGGGGGTCCGATCGGACCCCCTTTCTTTACAGTGGGTGGTCGTTTTACCTTCGGGAGCGATCCGGCATGAGTGGACGGCCGTTCGATTCCGGCCCCCCCCTCTCGATCGCTCCCGGCGAATGAGAGAGCTTCCCCTGCCTGTGTACTGTTTACACAGGCAGGAGGAAGTGATGTCATCTCTCCTGCGGCGCTCACATATACCGAGCGCCGTACAGGAGAAGATGCAGGTTAGTGCACAAAACAGCACACTGACACCAGTCTAGGACACATAGGCACATAAATCGCCCCCCCAGGCCCCCCCAGATCACCCCCCAGATCACCCCCCAGCCCCCAGTCACAGTGTCACTGATTGCAGTGACCATTTATTTAGTGATCACTGCAATCAGTGACATTTGTGACTGTAAAAGTGTCACTACATTTAGTTTTAGGTCCAGTGTAGCCCCCTAACCCCCCCTAATAAAGGTTTAACCCCCTGATCACCCCCCAGATAACCCTTTCACCCCCTAGCACTGCTGTCGCTAAGCAATAATTTTTCTGATCGATGTCTTAGCGTCGGTGATGCTGATCGGTAGCCAGTAATTTTTTTTAGGTTCGCCGCAGGTTTTTATAGCGTCGGGTACCCCCATATATTACCTAATAAAGTTTAACCCCCTTGATCGCCCCCCAGGTAACCCTTTCACCCCCTATCACCACTGTCACTAAGCGATAATTTTTCTGATCGCTGTCTTAGCGTCGGTGATGCAGATCGGTAGCCAGTAATTTTTTTTAGGTTCGCCGCAGGTTTTTATAGCGTCAGGTACCCCAATATATTACCTAATAAAGGTTTAACCCCCTTGATCGCCCCCAGGTAACCCTTTCACCCCCTATCACCACTGTCGCTAAGCGATCGTTTTTATGATCGTTGTCTTAGTGTCGGTGATGCCGATAGGTAGCCAGTAATTTTTTTTTAGGTTCGCCGTCAGGTTTTTATATAGCGTCAGGTACCCCCATATATTACCTAATAAAGGTTTTAACCCCCTAATTGCCCCTAGTTAACCCTTTCACCAGTAATCACCATATAAGTGTTACGGGTGACGCTGGTTAGTTAGTTTGCTTTTTATAGTGTCAGGGCACCCGCCGTATATAACCCAATAAAGGTTTAACCCCCTGATCGCCCGGCGGGTGATATCAATTAGGTTTTAGCGTCAGAGAGGGTCTGCGTCACACCCCAGGCAGCGTCAGGTTAGTGCCAGTAGCGCTAACACCCACGCGTTAAGCATACACCTCCCTTAGTGGTATAGTATCTGAACAGATCAATATATGATCTGATCAGATCTATACTAGCGTCCCCAGCAGTTTAGGGTTCCCAAAAACGCAGTGTTAGCGGGATCAGCCCAGATACCTGCTAGCACCTACGTTTTGCCCCTCCGTCCAGCCCAGGCCACCCAAGTGCAGTATCGATCGATCACTGTCACTTGCAAAACACAACACACATAACTGCAGCGTTCGCAGAGAAAGGCCTGATCCCTGCGACTCCAGTGCTGTAGGAGGTGATTTCACCACCACAGTTAAAAAAAAAAGCATATATGCCGAAGCATTGGGGCAGCAGGGGCGGAGGAGCGATTTTGCTCCTAATGCCGCGTACATACGGTCGAAATTCCGACGGAGGCTTGCCCGTGGAAAAGTCTGACCATGTGTACGCGGCATGACTTTTGCGGGAAGATGCCCCCATGCTTCGGCATATATAAATGGTGCATGTATGCCCATCATTAGAAGTAGGTGGATGAAGGGCGGTATTCTAATGGTGGGCATACCCACCGATCAATCTTTTTTTTTCGTTCAGCCAACAGGCTGCATGAAAAAAAAGATTACAATACATGTCCAACAAGGACCAGCAACGTACTGGTATGTTGCTGGACTTTGAATGTTTATACCAGAATGATGCCTGTGGGTTTAGGTATCATCTTGGTATCATTCTTTTCAGCCAGCGGCCGGCTTTCATGTAAAAGCAATCCTAGTGACTAATTAGCCTCTGGACTGCTTTTACAAGCAGTGGGAGGGAATGTCCCCCCCGGATATAAAAAGTGCCATTGGGAAATTGGGAAAGCATTTTATCACACCGATCTTGGTGTGGTCAGATGCTTTGAGGGCAGAGGAAAGATCTAGGGTCCAATATACCCCAGTTTTTTCAAAAAAGAGTACCTGTCATTACCTATTGCTATCATAGGGGATATTTACATTCCCTGAGATAACAATAAAAATGATAAAAATAAATAAATATGGAAGCAACAGTTTAAAAATAAAATAAAAAAGCAAAATTAATAAAAAAAAAAAAAAAAAAAAAAAAAGCACCCCTGTCCTTCCCTGCTCTTGCCCAATTGGGAACGCAAGCGTCGGTCTGGCGTCATATGTAAACAGAAATTGCACCATGCATGTGAGGTATCACCGCGAAGGTCAGATCGAGGGCAGTAATTTTAGCAGTAGACCTCCTCTGTAAATCTAACGGCGTAACCTGTAAAGGCTTTTAAAGGCTTTTAAAAATGTATGTAGTTTGTCGCCAATGCGCGTTTGTGCGAAATTTTAAAGCTTGTCGTGTTTGGTATCTATGTACTCGGCCTAAGATCATCTTTTTTATTTCATCAAACATTTGGGCAATATAGTGTGTTTTAGTGCATTAAAATTAAAAAAAGTGTATTTTTTCCCAAAAAATGCGTTTGAAAAATCGCTGCACAAATACTGTGTAGAAAAAAAAATTGCAATACCCACCATTTTAATCTGTAGGGCCTTTGCTTTAAAAATATATATAATGTTTGGGGGTTCAACATAATTTTCTTGCAAAAAAAAAAATATGTTTTCATGTAAACAAAAAGTGTGAAAAAGGGCTTTGCCTTCAAGTGGTTAGAAGAGTGGATGTAAGCTTCCTAATGTTGTGTATAAAATGCCAGAACAGTTCAAAACCCCCCCAAATGACCCCATTTTGGAAAGTAGACACCCCAAGCTATATACTGAGAGGCATGTCGAGTCCATGGAATATTTTATATGTTGACACAAGTTGCGGAAAATAGACAATTTATTTTTTTATTTTTTATTTTTTGCACAAAGTTGTCACTAAATGATATATTGCTCAAACATGTCATGGGCATATGTGGAATTACACCCCAAAATACATTCTGTTGCTTCTCCTGAGTACGGGAATACCACATGTGTGTGAGACTTTTTGGGAGCCTAGTCGCGTACGGGACCCCAAAAACCAATCACCGCCTTCAGGCTTTCTAAGGGTGTAAATTTTTGATTTCACTTCTCACTGCCTATCACAGTTTCGGAGGCCATGGAATGCCCAGATGGCACAAAACCCCCCCAAATGACCCCATTTTGGAAAGTAGACACCCCAAGCTATTTGCTGAGAGGTATGGTGAGTATTTTGCAGATCTCGCTTTTTGTCACAAAGTTTTGAAAATTAAAAATAAAATAAAAATTTTTTTTTTTTATTTTTCTTCATTTTCAAAAACAAATGAGAGCTGTAAAATACTCACCATGCATCTCAGCAAATAGCTTGGGGTGTCTACTTTCCAAAATGGGGTCATTTGGGGGGGGGTTGTGCTATTTTGGCATTTTATGGCCTTCGAAACTGTGATAGGTAGTGAGGAGTGAAATCAAAAATTTGTGCCTAGAAATCCTGAAGGCGGTGCTTGGTTTTCGGGGTCCCGTACGCGGCTAGGCTCCCAAAAAGTCCCACACATGTGGTATCCCCGTACTCAGGAGAAGCAGCAAAATGTATTTTGGGGTGTAATTCCATATATAACCATGGCATGTGTGAGCAATATATCATATAGTGACAACTTTTTGTAATTTTATTTTTTTTTGTCATTATTCAATCACTTGGGACAAAAAAATAAAAAAATTCAATGGGCTCAACAGGCCTCTCAGCAATTTCCTTGGGGTGTCTACTTTCTAAAATGGGGTCATTTGGGGGGGTTTTGTGCTATTTTGGCATTTTATGGCCTTCGAAACTGTGATAGGTAGTGAGGAGTGAAATCAAAAATTTGCGCCCTTAGAAATCCTGAAGGCGGTGCTTGGTTTTAGGGGGCCCGTACGCGGCTAGGCTCCCAAAAAGTCCCACACATGTGGTATCCCCGTACTCAGGAGCAGCAGCAAAATGTATTTTGGGGTGCAATTCCACATATAACCATGGCATGTGTGAGCAATATATCATTTAGTGACAACTTTTTGTAATTTTTTTTTTTTTTGTCATTATTCAATCACTTGCGACAAAAAAAATAAATATTCAATGGGCTCAACATGCCTCTCAGCAATTTCCTTGGGGTGTCTACTTTCCAAAATTGGGTAATTTGGGGGGTTTTGTACTGCCCTGCCATTTTAGCACCTCAAGAAATGAGATAGGCAGTCATAAATTAAAAGCTGTGTAAATTCCAGAAAATGTACCCTAGTTTGTAGACGCTATAACTTTTGCGCAAACCAATAAATATACGCTTATTGACATTTTTTTTACTAAAGACATGTGGCTGAATACATTTTGGCCTAAATGTATGACTAAAATTGAGTTTATTCGATTTTTCTTATAACAAAAAGTAGAAAATATCATATTTTTTCAAAATTTTCGGTCTTTTTCCGTTTATATCGCAAAAAATAAAAATCGCAGAGGCAATCAAATACCATTAAAAGAAAGCTCTATTTGTGGGAAGAAAAGGACGCAAATTTCGTTTCAGTACAACATTGCATGTCCGCACAATTTCCAGTTAAAGCAGCGCAGTGCAAAATTCTGAAAACAGCTCTGGTCCTTTAGCTACAAAATGGTCCGGGGCTTAAGTGGTTAAAACAAGTAAATATAATATACTTTCCTATCTATTTACTAATGCTAGCAGCATAAGGATTCAAAATAGTCAATGGTGATCAAGAGAGGGAAGTTCCACTTTAAGTTGTCACAAGACCAGGAAGTGAGGGAAATCTTTCAATAGGTACATTTGCACTGTTGAAAATTGTTTAGGAGAAGATATCCCTCTCTTTACATACATTTTCCTAACTTCCTGATGTGTCTCTGGTACAAGAAGTGAAGGGAAATCTCCCAAAGACATAAAATAGGGGTCATAACCCTTCCCTATTCTATAAAAAAATTACTTTACATCCAAACTAACTGTTTAGTGCTTTGAGATACAAAGAGTCTACTATTCTCATGCCGCGTACACACGAACGGATTTTCCGTCGGCAAAAACTTGGATGGTTTTTCCGTCAGGATTCCGCTCAAGCTTGTCTTGCATACATATGGTCACACAAAAGTTCGCTGAACTTTCGAGCGTTAAGAACGCGGCAACGTACAACACTACGACAAGGCGAGAAAAAGAAGTTCAATGCTTCCCAGCATGCGTCGAATTGTTTCCGAGCATGCGTGTTTTTTTCCCGTCGGAATTGCAAACAGACGAACGGACTTTCCGTCGGAAAAATAGAGAACCTGCTCTCTACCTAAGCCCGTCGGAAATTCCAACAGAAAAAGTCCGATGGGACATACACACGATCGGAATATCCGACGAAAAGCTCACATCTGACTTTTTCTGTCGGAAATTCCAAACGTGTGTACGCAGCATTAGTCATGTTTACTATTCCAAGCATTCCTAGAGACTATTTGATAGTATTCCTAACCCAATAATTTGCCTTCTTTGATTAGATTAGAATTAGTCATCTTTGATAACAGTAATTCTTCAGCAATCAAAACAACAAGTCTTGTGATAAACTTTAGTCATCTTAGCATATTGACCTTACTATGTTTTCTAGTGATCTCAAATAACAAACAATTGCAGGAGAGTATGGTGCATCACCTAATACTGATATAGACACATTTGCAAAGAAAAAAAACAAACAAGCATAAAAAAGAAAAAAGGAAACCCAATAACAATAATTTACATTTGAAAACAAGGTAACCCGATGAAGCTTGGCCTTTTGTTGACACAGCCGTGTACAACATGCTGACATATATGCCTGTTTTTACGGCTATAATCTGCACTAGCAAATGAGTGATTTTGTCTACATTTTAGTTTGTGTGGGGATATTCTAATGAACTTTGCCCTGGTATTGAAAGAAGTGCTCTATACACAATGCACCTGCTATTTTGTTAAGTACTAGTGCTAGGTATATCACGGCTGTAGATATGGAAACCCTGCACCTGGTGCTTTGGGGAGAAGCTGATAATTAGATTGTGCTGATTTTAGGCTGAGTCATAGCAACATTTACATGTTACCTCAGCACTGTGGAGACACATTCAGAAGACCAAAATGCACGTTGTGGACTTTCATGTGCAACTGAATAACGCTAATTCTCACACTATGAAAAAGATCCACAACTGCTCATATATTAGTCAGTAGCCACCTCTCAGTCAGGGAAATAAAATGCTCATGCTGTAATTTAACAAGTCTCCTGTATGTGATTTTTTACTATCCACAAATAATTACATAGATTCATGAAATCAAAAGCTGTTTGTTATTTAACATTCAATTCTGAAGAGACAAACACCCCCTTTTTTATTCTTGATTGCAAGCATACTCAACAATCACAGCCAAAATTTACTGAAAATTGCATGTAAGAAGTGATGCCTTTCAGCTGTCTGTGCAGTAAGCATTAAAAACAAGGAGACAGAGTGGGAGAATCACAATTAGCAAGCCACATTTCTAACTCAGATTTGATTCTCAAACCTTTCTGTAGAAAATGAAGAGACTAGGTAGCAAATCCTGGAAAAATTGTTCAAGGGAGGATGGTTGTGGCAATATGATCTCCAGGCAAAATGTGTGATTTTCATAATGTTGTCTCATAAGCAGGTCTAATAATAAGCTCATTTGCTAGCAGAGCATGATTGAAACAGGTCACCATTACTGAACAGTGCAGCAACTAAAGTTGACCATATCATTTAGCCAGCGTTTAGATGTGAGAACAGAACTCCAGTCAAAAAAGAAGAGATAAAAAACAATAATATACTGAAAAGACAAAATCCCCCTCATTACTTTTTTATGCTGCTAGATGTCCTGAGTCTGTCCACCAGCATCATTCAACTCACTTCATCTGAGCCCAGGTCATCTTAGATCAGCCCAGCCTGTGACTGGACAGTGAAAGGAGAAGTAGCCTAGTAATGAGCCAGTCTCTTTGTAACTCTGATTCTCACCCTATCAGTATGCCTTTGTAGGCATATGAACTGACTGGCTTCTTGTGTTGCTTCTTCCTCTTACATTACTGCCTTCCTGTACAGATAATTCAGGCGGTTGATCCCAGGTCAATTTCAGGTACTAGAGTTATTTTTAAATAACCCTACTACTTAAAGATCCTTAGCCCAGCTTTTAGGGACATAAATGTACAGTAGACTGTGGCTATAATGCTTCTCTATTTTAACGTTGAACAAAGGTTGTTATTGATCAAAGGGTGCATACATGTGAAGTATATTTTGCATATAAACTTGGTAACTGATACATTGAGAGTCATACTTGAGGTAGGTAAGGCAACAGGTACATTATCATTGTCATGTGAGCAAGCTCTACAAGAATACATTGTACATCCAAAGACTACCTATGCAATCATGTGTCTGGGAATTCATTTCTGACTGATGTGGTTTTGTTATGTACAGGTACTTGACTCTTGAAGCCAGAGGTCCCATATCTTATTATATTTATTGGGGCAGCCCCTGTTGATATATCTAAATTTCTTGTATGGCAGGGTATTATTCACTTCTATTTTCCATTCTACTTTTTTGGGGGGTGTTTGTCTCATCCATTTTTTAGCAATAATTTTCCTGACTGAAAACAGTGTCTCATGAAGAAATGTTTTAGTATATTTATCTATTGTGTCTGGTAAAATTCCCAGAAGGCATTGTTTGGGGTCTAATGCTAGGGGTGAGCCCATCTCGTTGTGTAGAAATGTCACAATTTGTTTCCACAATCCTTGTATCTTAGGGCATGCCCAGATCAGGTGGAAAAAAGTGCCCGTCTCTTGTCCACACATCAGACATGTTGTAGAATGGGTGCGCTTGTATCTTGCCACTCTGAGGGGTGTGAGGTACGCTCTATGTAGAATATAAAGTTGCGAAAGTCGATCGGACAGCTTGGGAGACACTGCTTTACAGGACTCCAGCGCCTCTCCCCACTCCTCATCCTCTATTGACCCCACCTCCCGCTCCCATCTGGGTTTCAGATCGTACGCTATTTTGGTAGAAATGGGGGTGGAAAGCATATTGTAAAATGCTGAGATCAGTTTGTGGGGATCTGTGCTCTTGATTACTGCCATAATAATGCTTCTTTATTTAAATTACACATATCTTGTTTCCTTATTTTTTCCAGTAAAGAGCAACAGTCTCCAAAAAATCTGCAGCAATTTTGCTCAAGGTAGACCATAGATATATGTAAACATCTACCTGACATGTGTTCCAAGAAGGGGTATGTTCCCATGCCCTGATTTCAGCATGAAGAGTTGAAAGTGATACATTCATATCAGTCAGATCAGTTGCTGCCTGTGACTGGAGCATGTTCTTTACAGCTGGAAAAGGGTTTGACACTGTGGTGTTAGAAGTGAGCCTTAAGCCGGCCATACATGGTCGAAAAATGGATAAAAATTCACGTTGAAAGAATTATTGTTCAATCTTCTAATAATTAGTGTGCCCACAGTGACAGGCGATTTTCGTGAGACCATTGAAGATGACTGATCAAACAAGTTGGAAATTTGTGGGAGAACAAATGATTTTCTAAACATTGATGGGAGATACGTTGGGGAGAACAAATAGAAAAATAAATGGGCATGAGCCAGGAAAGCCCGGGAAGGGAAAGAACATTCCATGCCACAAAATTTCTTGACCAGGATTCACTGTCCCCTTGCAAAGAAGATATATTTATGAATAGGATTGAATGTTTATCTTAAAAGGAAAATAATTAATTTTTCAAGATGTAAGCAGCTTGTCTCCATCTGGAATCCACGTTTGATTGTAATTGAATTGCAGGCAAGGTGTTTACATGTGAAAAGAAGCAGACAAATCAAGTCTGATCAGGGCGCTATTTTCTGGTATATGTCTGTACGGTCAAACTGCCTTGCATCATTTACAGCTAACGAAGGGAAAAAAATTGGTTTTCACAGGACAACAATATTCAAAAAACATGATGGCACAATCGCAAAAATTCAACAAAAATTTAGATGTTTGCTTGACAGTTTATTTTTCGGTCCATCTATAGCCTGCTTTACATTTACTCTTCCTAAGCAATGGCAAAGAGCCTTGCTGCAGTGCACAGCAATTGATTCTCATGTCCTGTTAAAGTGGACCTTCACTCAAAAATAGCATTTTGCACCAGTCAAATCCCCCTCAACAAAAAAAAAGAAAGCCAACCTTTTCATACTATTTAATTTTTTTGTTCACGCTTAAGCAAGAATGACATTTTAGTCTTCCTCTTCTGCCTTCTTGGATAGCAGCATCACTTTACTTTCACCATTTATAGAAAAACAAGTAAACATAGGTGATGCCAGATCTGTTTACATGTTGCTCTATGAATGGAGGAAAATAATATGCCATTGATATCCCAAGAGGCATTATTTTCTTTCATTAATAGACCAACATGTAAGCAGACGCAGCACCAGCTCTCTGCATATGTGTGAGATCTGGCAACACATTATTGGGGGGCTGGCAAAGAGGAAGAGACAGCCAGCTCCCAGTGACATAAAAAGGAAAATGGCTGTACAGAAAAGGATCAGGAGTAGGAGAGCAATGGCAAAAAAGAGGACATCGCTGGATCCACTGAGCTTGCATGCATATTAGCACAGCCTATATAGAGCTCCAAAGGTATGGGGGAAACAAATACAATTTTAATTGGGGGAGTTCTGTTTAAACATATGTATCTGGTCCTGCAAGCTCCTGAGTTACTTGTGTAGTGATGCGATAATTTCTTTGCCCATATGCCAAGTGTATACTCCTGTTATGCAGTGTTTGGTTTGCCCTTTTCCAATATGGCTGCTATGTGCTCTCTCTCTGCACCAAGGATAAGGTCATCTAGAAGAGCAGAGGTATGACAATGATTCTTGGGTAGGTGTGGGTGAGGAGAGAGCACATGTGGCAGAAAGAGAACAGTGGATTCCTGCTGAGAGAGCACAGACTGCAAGTTGCTGCAGCTGCCCCTCACTGAGACATGCATAGAGACTGTTAATGTTTGGAACATACCTTATGTTGGATGGTTCACTGAATGTTATTTCTTCAAAATATGGACTTTCAAATACAATGCTGTGTGGATTACTGTCTATGTGAATAATACATTTCTCAATTGGGATTTCACTAGCGCTTGTTAGAGATCCTGTCCTGATCACACAGATTCTAAACACTCTGCTCCTAAATACTATTCAGGTGGCTCCATCATACCCCAGTAGCCGCAGAGAGTGAAAAGAATAGCGCTACACTTGTATCACATCTTACAGGAGGCTGCATGATCAGGTAAACAGAATGCCTGGGGAGATAAGCCAGGGGTGGGCCAGAGGGTGGGTCAGAAAGCGGGTCATCAGTAGCTAGCTGCCTGCACCCAGAAGAGGCAAACAGCTGAAGCGTACCAAGATGGCAGTGCAGGTCCCCATGTAGGCCACCTAAACTGTGGTTTCAGTGGTATAAAGCTGTATTTGCTGTGCAGGTGAGTATGTGTTTTGAAGAAGAGGTGGCAGCACTACAGGTAAGAGGACAAAAAACAAACATGAGGTGGGAGCTGAGTACCACTTTAAATCATTGACAAAACTTTAGAATAAGGGCCAGTTCACACCAGACGCAGTCCCGTTCAGTTCCGTGTGCTTTTTTTCTGCACAAAAAGCATGCACAGTGTTTTCCATGTATTCCAATGATGCTAGTTGGCTCTAGTTCACACCATGCAGTCAGTTTCCGGTCATTTTCTGCACCGGAAACTCACTGTATGGTGTGAATTGAGCCAACGAGAGCCATTGGAATACATGGAAAACACTGTGCATGCATTTTTAGTGCAGAAAAAATGCGCACAAAACTGTATGGAACTGCGTCTGGTGTGAACTAGCCCTAAATGATTCTTGTGGCAGGTGGAATCAAGTGAAGCCTCACCCACACATGTATTGGACTCTTATACTCTACAAACATGCATTCTATTTATTCATCCCGGTGGACAGGTGACTGGTTCACTCTGAGACAGAAAGTGAGTTGTTCCCAGAACAGGAGGGGAGAATAAATAATGCAAAAACTATTTAAAATCAAACTCCCTTTGGAACTGGATAATAATTAAATTCTTCCCAGCAGGACACAGACAACGAAAAAATTATCTAATAAGTATTTTAACCTATCCAACATACAACAAAGGCTATATATAGGCTCCACCAGGACTTACAAAATATCTCCAATCTATTATAAAGAGTTACATTTTTCTCTTCCCATATACAGCTAGTGGCTAGACGTACATGCTGGTGGCACTGGAGATGTGGGGAGGGGAAGAATTTCATAGCTGGCAGCAACCATATATCACATTCCAGCTTTTATGCAGGCTGTAATTTTATTGGTGTATTTTTCAGTTTTAGTATTAACCCTTTTTTGACCAGCTTCAGCATTATTTGCCAGGGCTGGTTAAAATGTGACTTGACTATTATGTGATTGGCAATATTTATTTAGCTATACAAAGTATGCACTGACAAGGAAGAGGGACTTCTAAACATACAATTTTCTATACACAGATCACATGTTACATTTAATTTAAAATTCTCAGCATTACTCCTTCCAGAGTTAATCCAGTAGATTTCTGTGAAAAAATTTACGAAACTGATTAGAGCACACTTGTTAAACTTGTGGTGCTACAAATATGTTTCCCATTGCTTGTACACCACAAATGTTTTTTAATTCCGAACATACCATAATATAAAACATCCCTCATGTGCCCATCATATTCACTGGATTTTGTTTAAATCCTCAAGCATAAATGGGAAATCCTATTTGTTTATAATCACATACAATGTGAAATAGATATCTAGTACTGAACACCACATTGTCTAAACAGTGGAAAAAGGAAAAGAAAAATGTTGAAACATTATAAAGTTCAGGAACCATTTATCTGCAAAGCTATCACATGAAACAAATAGTAATCAGTTATAAAGCACTGATCATTTAAAAAACATGTATTTAACACTTTCAGGCCAGACTACCTAGATTGCACATCTTTCACAAACAAGGAACCAACAGATTACATACTGTAGCTTTGAGTGCATGCATTATAAATGCAATTGCAGAGAAAAGTAATTTTTGAACAGTTTAGCCCTGCTCTTATTTGTGGAATGATAGATTGCTCAATTTGCTTCCTACATTGCTCCATGGCCTTGCTGTATAACCTGCCCCATCAGGGAGTGATGGGAGCCCTGTATAGGTCAGCTGCACAGCTGGGACCATTAGGAAATCAAAGATGAATTAGCCTATACTACTTCCCCAGGTAGAACATTCTATTTTTTCAGTGAGTGCACATTTCATTTCTGACCCTGGGCCATGTTACCACTTTTAAATATGTATCACAAGATTCAAAGGAAATATACAACCTTTCCTTAAAGGCTAAGTTAACAAAAAGAATACATTTAAATCCCGCAGGAGGTCATTCTTTGGTATTAAACAAAAATGAAATTGTAATTCAAATCCCTAACCTCTGAATTGCTATTGACTTTGAATAACCAATCTGTGTATCTCTTTCTCCATAGGTTGTTGAAAAATAATACATTTTACAGTTGAATGAAATCATTATAAGCCAAGGTAATGTGGTCTTCTTGAGCCACTAGTAATGTAAGTTTGTAAATATTCAAGCAATCTGAATCAATTTCGATCTCAAAATGATAAAATAGAAGAATGCAACCTATCACCAACAATTTCTATCAACATTGATTGTAGCTGGGTTAACACTTATGCAAATTGGATGCAATGGAGCCGGTTCACACATCTCCAGGGTGGCTGCGGAGCAAATTGCACAGGGGTCCTGTCTTTGGCTCCATCTCAGGTCCAGATTCAGGCAAAAATTTGAGCCTGATTTGTCCCTGAAAGGTAGAACAGAGACGCACTGGACCGCTGCTGTCATCTGTTTTAAGTGTAAACCCAGCCTTAAAATGTGTTAGTGGCATTCTACAAGTGTTAATATTAGTGTGTTCAGATGGCTTGAAAGTGCTTGGAAAGTTTAAGTTTTTTTTTTACCCCAATGCATTCCTCAAAACTCCTCACTAACTGTTCCCTCTAACCCCCCCCCCCCCCCCAAACACTTACCTGGGCCTGTCAGCAATCCAGCATTGTGGCTTACTGCAGGTCTTTTCCTTTCACTTCCTGGTCTGATAGGAGACACAGGCAGTTGCTGCTGTGAGTCAAATCCTGTGAGGAGGGAGCAGGGGGCAAGATTGAGTCACGCTATGGGGGCACCCCCAGGAAAGCAAGGGTGGACAGTGCCAGTGGAGAACTCTAGAAGAGCCTTTACAACCACTTACAGTAGGTTTCATTTGCTCTGGTGATTAAGGCCAGTGGGAATTGCAGTGGCAGAAATCCTTTGTTTACAGCTGCGGATAAGATTGGTTAGGTGCAGCTATCAGCCCCGTTCACTATAATGACAGGTCACAGGCGGTCACAGCTATCTGCAGCTCTCTGCACAGCCAGTGATTACCTGTGGTGATCAGAGTGCATCCAGGATCGATTACCACAAGTAATCGCTGGGGGTGTGGGGAGAACCATGAATAGATGTGGCTACCAGTGACCTGCCATTATATCAAATGGGCTTGGCAGCTATAGACAAAAGATTTTTGTGGCCACATACTACACCAAACCGTAATCACTGGCGTGCATGTAGCATTTAACCTTTCCAGGTGTTAACCACAAACTGGGAACAATTGAAGTGCTGAGCCGAACAGCTCAGTACACAAGATCTATCTCACTGCAGTGCAGCAACATGCATGCCAAGTGTAATGTTTCAGCCTTAATTATTGCAGTCAAACCCTATTGCTGGTTTCAAACTGTACCTCACAACTTTTAAAGAGGAGAAATAGGGACACCTTTATGCGCAAAGTGTGTATGAAAAGGACACACCTCTGCCACGTCCCAAGTTACATATTTCAGAACAAATAATGCACTGAAAGAAATGAATGGTTAAAACTACAATAGATTTTTCTCATCAGAGAACATACTGTAATAGTGGAATAAAATGTGTTAGTGGCATCCTGCAAGTGTTAATTTTAGTGTGTTCAGATGACTTGAAAGTGCTTGGAAAGTTTAAGATTTTTTTTACCCCAATGCATTCCCAAAAACTCCTCACTAATTGTTCACTCTAACCCCCCAAACACTTACTTGGGCCTGTCAGCAATCCAGCACTGTGGCTTACTGCAGGTCTTTTCCTTTCACTTCCTGGTCTCACAGGAGACACAGGCAGTTGCTGCTGTGAGTCAAATCCTGTGAGGGAGGGAGCCTGAAGACTGAGTCATGCTATGGGGGCACCCCCAGAAAAGCGAGGGTGGACAGTGCCAGTGGGGGACTCTAGAAGTAAAGCAGACTTCTTTATTAAATTAAATCCTTAAACCCAAGTCTGGATTTGGTGATTTCAAAAAGTCAATTGCAATGTGAACTTTTTGGGTGTTTTGTCAATTGATATTTTCTATGCATCTTGAAATAATGTATGTTTAATAAACCTAGGTTATGCATGCATACATCTTCTAATTTTATAAGTCTTGATGCTGTTGGCACTTGTACATTTTTAAATGACAGAACATGTATGTTTTTATCTTTTAATTTAATTGTGTGTATATTAACGGATTCATTTGAGCTCAATGATTACAGTCCTGGAAGGGAGGAGGGGAAGATTTAGTAAAAGAGTAGCATTATGTTTCAATAGATCCTCACTCTTCAGCCTGAAATTTGAAGGCAGTCTCCTGTTGTATCCCGTTTTATAGGCTGACAATAAAAAAGGAGTCTGTTTTACTGCAGTGAGGCCTCTATTCTGTTCTCTGGTGGGCATATGATGTCACAATCTCTACCTCAGCCAATAAGAGGAAGATTAGCATTTATTAATAAAAATACAAAGCTTTCTGTGAATGGCTAAGCAGCTCTCAGCCTGACTCAATTGTGACCCAGCATCAGACAGGAAGTCCCCGTATCACTGCTGAAACACACCATTGCATAATATATGAAGCTGATACATACAGTTTATAAGTGCTAAAAGCGGCTACATCAGTTGGTAAAGGAAGTACTGGTAGTTTGTTTGGGCCACCTTGGCCTAAATCAACAACTTAAAGTGAAATTAAACCAAGTAAGGAGCAAGAAGTTAGGTGCTATGTTGAAAACTGTAAAAGAGCTCTAGCTTAGTGGCATGGCATATAACTCTAGTTCAGTGACATTTGCCAGCATTGGCAGGTAGGGCTCCATAACACCTGCATGCTTTCATCCTAAGAAGCAAGTCTTTTTACAGGACCCATTGATTATACAATATATGTCCAGAGAACAATTTGTATTTGCTTAGATTTTTGTAAATTTAGGATCTTTTTCTAGTATTAGAAAATGGATCACTCAACATTCACATACACTTTCAGTCTTCAGTCTACAACATATATATATATATATATATATATATATATATATATATATATATATATATATATATACACATACAGGTATATATATATATATATATATATATATATATATATATATATATATATATATCCTGTATGTAGTGACACAGACTCCCTAACAGAAATTACATCTGTCATATAGTGCAGCCTTTGTCAGTTATATTTATATGTGCTTTCCAGACTGTATCAATGCCATTCAAACAAAACAGCTGCTTTCTATGTGCCCCTTAATGTCACATTTTTTCACGGGTTTCCATAAGGCACCTAAAGTCATCACTATGCTGCTGTGCAGAGATCTGAATGGCTCTAAAATTATGTATATGTGAGACATATATGTCAGACACTTGTCAAATACATCTTTTGATACATTTTCTTATATATATATATATATAATGTAGCACTACCCCCATAGGAGCTGCTGGTTTATAATTGGGCCTGCCGCCACCTTACTGTTCTGTATGCTCGTCTCAGGGGTTCTCCTTGAAGAGTTGTCCAGAAGAAGTTTGCACCAACACAAAGTCTCTTTCATGGGTTTTATTGAATAAAGTTTCCAACAGAGGGGGTTGAAGGGATGGGGAGGACTCAGGTACTTTAGTTGCGGATCACAGGAATTTTCCTAGGTCCAGAGGAACAACTTTCTCCACGCTGGACTCAGCAAACACTGGATAGGCCCAATCTCACCGGCCTAGCAACCGATGCGTAGCTCGATCACATATAGTCTCTGCCACAGACTTGGTGAAAATAGAACAGTCTCTGCCACAGACTTGGTGAAAATAGAACAGTCTCTGCCACAGATTGGTGTAATCTTTCCCTAGGTTACCTTCTGAATAAGGAACACAGCTCTCAGTGCCAGGATCTTCCAGCGGTTCCAGCAGCACTGTGAGGTAGATTATGATCCGGATGCATCCTCCAATTGAGTCCTCAATTGCTTGGTCCCTTCCAGCAGGTAAGGCGACACAGGATCATCCCCGGAACAGTAGGTCCCCCAGTAACTCCTGGGACTACATCTCAGTAGCAGAGCCTCAGGTCAACGTGGCCCGAGGCAGAAAACTGCCAGCACATCTCTGAGGCCATGAGGGCCCTCAGGTCGGGATCGGGCGGGTGGTGCCCACCACCAACGAACGACGACCCCCAACTATCCTTCCCTAATGGCCTCTGTCACTTAAGTACCCCCTCCCAGAATGCATAGCGGGTTGACCACGCCCCAGGAGCTGCTTCTGAGAAAGAGATAACCAATGCATTCAGCCTGTTGCCTTTCTTATCCTGACCAGTGGTGACAGTGACACCCACTGTCAGGAGGAAAATCATGCAATCAGCTGAACTGAAGCATAGCATAATTTGTAACACAATCCTTCTGAGCCAAACTATTGCTCAGACAACTATAATTTTAACACATTGCGCCCACTCATTGGGAGCAGGGCGCTACATATACATACACACACACATACACTCACCAGCCACTTTATTAGGTATACCTGTCACATGGCAGCAACTCAATGCATTTAGACATCTAGACGTGGTGAAGATGACTTGCTGACGTTCAAACTGAGCATCATAATGGGGAAGAAAGGGTATTTAAGTAACTTTAAACGTAACAAGGTTGTTGGTGCCAGACGGGCTTGTCTGAGTATTTCAAAAACTGCTGATCTACTGGAATTTTCACGCACAACCTTTGAGCGTCAGTTGTGTGGGCAAAAATGCCTTGTTGATGTCAGAGGAGAATGGACAGAATGGTTTGAGATGATAGAAAGTCAACAGTAACTCAAATAACCATTCGTTACCAATCAGCCCTGCCCCCTGCTTCCTCCTTACTGGCTGTGATTGAAAGCAGCGGGTACCAATGGCTCCAGCTACTGTCTCTAAGCCAATGTGGAGTGAGAGAGCTGAGAGAGCCCTGGCTATTGTGCACATTGCTGAATTGAATTTTGCTCAGGTAAGAATGGGGGGGACGACTGATGGGGGAGCTGCACTCAGAAGATTTTTTTACCTTCATTAATTACTTTAAAGAAAAATTCCAGGTATAGATATTTTACAATGACTTTGATGTATCTTGGACCAATGTAACTTTGCATATACCATACCTGGCCAATGACCCTGGAATCTGGGAATTACTGCAATAAACACTGCTTCTCCAGTGATCTCCACTTACCACTGGCTTCCATGCTGAGCACTACACTTCTGCTTATTGAACACAGGAGGTCGGCAACTGTACATGGGTGCCATTTGGAGAGGCAATGATGTTATTCTTGTCACTTCGCTCAATCAGAGATTGTTTTTAATGCATTCAAAAAACGCAAAGCACTCTCTGAATGGCAGCTGTGCCAAGCTGCTGACCCCTGTGTTCAAAATTCAGCAGGACAGCCGCTTGGCACAGGACCCAGAAGCAAATGGAGATCACTGAAGTAGACAGTACTACTCCAGTGATCTCCAGGTATGGTATATGCATATTATATTGGCCCAAAGCTGGACCAATGTAACTATTTATAACAGGGGTGCCCAACCTTTTGAAGAGCGAGGGCCACCTAAGCAACTTAGTAACCGGTCGCAGGCCACAATGAGCGGAGCGGGTGGATAATAGGCTCGTGTCCACTCTGCATATAGAAAGAGGACACAGACACAGCCCACTCTACTCTATGGGACCTCTGATCCAATCAGCCCAGATGGAAGGGACACAAGACCGTTTACATCTGCCGCTCCATAAGGATGAATGGAGGGTCAGACAGATCGTGTGAAAGGGGCTTAAGGCTGCTTTCACACTGATGCAATGTGGTTTATCCACACCGCACCTGTGGCTTTCCTGTGGGTAAGCTGCATTTTGCCGTAGAATTCTATTATATCCTGCAGGTGTGGTGCACTTTCTGAAACTGGACCAAACCCTCAGGTAAAAAACAGAAGCCTATGGCTCAATGCAGATAACCCACAGGTGCACCACGCTGCACCTACGGAACAGTTTGAAAGCAGCCCAGTAACCACTGCAGAACAGATATGCCCATATATACTCTGTGGTTTTAGTAATAAACTTACCTTTAATAAGTCTTCCATTCACGTATCATCGGCTGTTGTGGCCCCAGGCAAAGTGCATTTGGCATCACTCCGCCTATGACAGGAGCCAGTGCTATACAGGAGACATCAGCTTATGTGGCTCTGCTGCGCAGCCGCTTGCTTGTGCTACCGCTGAATTTATTTACAAAACTGATGCTCTGGGATGGCAGATCGGCAAACCGTGATCTAGCCTTGCCAACCCACCATCCCAGAGCAGGAGGTCGCGGGCCACATCAGAGGGCTCCGCGGGCCACATGTGGCCACCGGGCCACTGGTTGGACACCCCTGATTTATAAGATATCCATACATGGATTTTTTTTATCATTAGTACAAATCTCCATTCATTTGTAAAATTTTTGATAATCATTTTAGGTCCAATTTTAAAATTTTCCTTAAGTCTTCCGAAAGAAAAAAAAAGGTTGTGTATGCGAAACCTTCAGGCTGACATACAAGAAAAAAAAAACTTCCCACGGAGTCAGTAATCAGCATTAGTGTTGAGCGAACCCGAACTGTAAAGTTCGGGTCCGTACCGAACTTTAGCTTTTTCCCGAACCCGGACTTTGCGCAAAAGTCCGGGTTCGGGTTCGGCAATCTAATTACACAGTTAGAAATGCTTCAGGGGCCAGCCAATCACCTTTTGATTAGCTGGTGTGCCCTTAGAAGCCATCATAGCCATGCCTACTAATGGCATGGCTGTGATTGGTCAGTGCAACATGTGACCCAGCTTCTATATAAGCTAGAGGCACACAGCACACACGTCACTCTGCTTCAGAATAGATAGGGAGAGGATCTTGTCTGCTGCTTCTGCTTTTAGGGAGAGATAGAAAAATACATGAGTTAGTCCTGATTCTGGAATCTGAAGGAAAAGATAGAGAGACAGTGTAGTGTAGGGCCAGGTTCCTGTTTTTTGCTTTTAGGGAGAGAGATATATTATATAGGAATAGGAGTCCAGATTCAGAGATATAACTCAGCGATCTGCATAGGTTTACCTGTTTGTGTTGCAGTGCAGTCTTTTTACACTGCTATGAGCCCAGTGTCAGAGTAAATCTACCTTTTATCTGCAAGCTCAGTGCACCAGCACTGCATATATTACGTTGAGAGATACACCGTTTCCATACTGTGGGTGTATTCTGCTCTTGGAAAAAGATCCATTTAGGACAAAAAAAAAAGCACTTTATTGTGCTCTTTTCCAAAAGACCCATTAAGGGCAAAAAAAAAAAAAAATTGCATTTTATTTTGCTCGTGCAAAAAAATACCCGTTTAGGGCAAAAAAATTTTTAAAAAATTTGCACTTTAATGTACGCTTGCAAAAAGACCCATTTAGGGCCACAAAAAATATTTTGCAGTGTGTTATACATATGTGGAGGTGTGTAAAATAAACCATTTCTATATATTTGTCTTCTACTGTGCTATACTAAAAAAACAACACTTTTTTTGAATAGCATTTTCTGCAGTTCTGTAGCTGTGCGATTCAGCGGTTACGTACTGTGGGTGTGTTGTGGTCTTCCAAAAAACGCCATTTAGGGCCACAAAAAATATTTTGCAGTGTGTTATACATATGTGGAGGTGTGTGAAATAAACAATTTTTATATAGTTTTCTTCTACTGTGCTATACTAAAAAAAAAACATTTTTTTTTAATAGCATTTTCTGCAGTTCTGTAGCTGTGCGATTCAGCGGTTATGTACTGTGGGTGTGTTGTGGTCTTGCAAAAAACGCCATTTAGGGCCACAAAAAATATTTTGCAGTGTGTTATACATATGTGGAGGTGTGTGAAATAAACAATTTATATATAGTTTTCTTCTACTGTGCTATACTAAAAAAAAACATTTTTTTTAATAGCATTTTCTGCAGTTCTGTAGCTGTGCGATTCAGCGGTTACGTACTGTGGGTGTGTTGTGGTCTTCCAAAAAACGCCATTTAGGGCCACAAAAAATATTTTGCAGTGTGTTATACATATGTGGAGGTGTGTGAAATAAACAATTTCTAAATAGTTTTCTTCTACTGTGCTATACTAAAAAAACAAAATCGGTTACGTACTGTGGGTGTGTTCTGCTGGGTGGCCACCCTGCTGGATCCCCGTTACAAGGACAACGTACCGTCCTTAATTCCCTCACTGGAGCGGGATCGTAAGATGCGCGAGTACAAGCGCACGCTGGTAGACGCGCTGCTGGTGGCATTCCCACCTGACAGCGGGCGTACGGTGGAAGCACAAGGCGAAGGCAGAGGAGGAGGAAGAGGTCGCCAACGCAGCCAGGGCACCGGCAGCACCTCAGAAGGCAGGGTTAGCATGGCTGAAATGTGGAAAAGCTTTGTCAGCACGCCACAACAACCAGCACCACCAGCTGAGATGGAACGTCTTAGCAGGAGGCAGCATTTCACCAACATGGTTGAGCAGTATGTGTCCACAGGCCTACACGTACTGGATGACGGGTCTGCCCCCTTTAACTTCTGGGTCTCCAGATTGGGCACATGGCCTGAGCTTGCCCTTTATGCCTTGGAGGTGCTGGCCTGCCCTGCAGCCAGTGTATTATCTGAACGTGTATTTAGCACGGCAGGGGGCGTTATCACAGACAAGTGCAGCCACCTGTCCAGAGCCAATGTGGACAAGCTCACGTTCATTAAAATGAACCAGGCATGGATCCCACAGGACTTGTCCGTACCTTCTGCAGAATAGACATGTATACCGGTGTTGTGACAAAAACTGTCCGGCCATCGGATTGTGTCCGGCCCGTACTGCGAAGGCGCAGCGCTTGCGCAGTACAGAGGACAAGGAGATTCACAAAATCTCCGAAGATGAACGGCGCCTGCGCCGTGAGTGCAGGTTCAAGCCCCAACATCCAAGTGGACATACGGTAGCACATAGTAACAGGGCCCCTCACGGGCTCACTTTGATCGCCACGCTTCGGGCACGGCCTCACTTGGCTCGGCTTGAACCACGGATGGTGTGGCCTTCACCTGAACTCACCACGCAGGCGCCGTTCATCTTGGGAGATTTTCGAAATCCTCTTGTCTTACATACTGAGCAAGCGCAGTACAGGGTGGACACTATTCGACGGGGGACAGAATTCGACACATCACTGGCCTTACCCAGCCATTGTTGTATTTTTGAACCAGTGTTGGCTACCTCGTCCTCCTCCACCGCCGCTTCCACCTACACAGCCACATCCACCGCCACCTCAACCTCCTACTCCATATGGACCTCGTCCTCCTAGGTCAAGATTATAATTTTTATTTTATTTTTTTGTAGCGCACAGATCCTTTCCCCCTTACCTGCCTTTATGTTGTTGGCTCCTCGCAGGAGGGAGAAAGGCGTGTACTTGACGGGCCGTGTCCACAGCCGGAGTCAAAACTCCTCCAGAGGATGATTCTCACCTCTACTGTAGGTAGAGGCAAGTCCTTTAATTCCCAGTAAAGTCAATGTCCACACCAGCTGAAATTACAACTCTTATTCTCTCATGGCAAAATAAACTCTACTCAGATAGAAAAGGTTAAAGCAAAGAAACAGGACAGCTTAAGGTGTGGAGGAGGTCCAGGCACAAACGTAGCACATTCACTTCACTGCTTAGGTTTCTCAAACAGTTTTAGGTGCACTGTCTCTGCCACAGACCTTGAGGTTGGTCTCTGCCACAGACCGGGTGTACAAGGCCCCTGCCACGGACCTGGAGAACTTTGGTCTCTGCCACAGACCAGGGTGTACAAGGCCCCTGCCACGGACCTGGAGAACTTTGGTCTCTGCCACAGACCAGGGTGTATAAGGCCCCTGCCACGGGCCGGGTGAATAAGGCCTCTGATACAGTCAAGATGACCTTGAGCTTCTCCTTCTACGAACCTAGCCCATATCAAGGGGAAGACATCTCTCCAGGGAGTCAACAGACCCTTCCTTCACCGTGACTCCCGCATCGGTCCATCAGAATGATCCTCCCTTCCCAGAACATGGTCCCCTACACGAGGCGGCACCCTAAGACTCCTCGACCCTTAGCGGACTCCAGACGAAGGCTCTGGACTCCAGGCTTTACTCCCGCACCTAGGCCTCCATACCCAGGGCAGCAGGAACTCCAGGATAGTACTTCACCCCGGGCTAAAGGTACCCGAGATGGAACAGGAACACATGCACCCAGGCCGAAGGCACCTGGGCGTGGACCCCACTGGACATCAGCCCCCAGGCCAAAGGTCTGCCCCTTTTATATGCTCTCCCGGCATGCACAGCAGGTTCCCCGCCCCGCTGTACTACTGCCAAGAGGGGACACAAAAGGCACAGCACTGTATCGGCGGTTCAACCCTAGCCTACCATGGCAGCACCACCTGTAGGCCGCAGGGAACTGCACACCAATACTGTCCCCCGAGGACAAAATGGTCCATGAATCCTACAGAATTAGGGTGTTTGAGCCTATTTACCACTCAAACACTTCCCTTAAATTTAGCACCCCGCTACATTTTTATTTCAAAGTATTTTATTTTCCCACTAGCTTATCCATTAAATTGAATAATTTATTCCAGAAAGGGCGTATTCTAGGGCATTCCCACCATATGTGTGGCATCGTGCCGTTGAGTTTCTGAGGTTCTTAATGACTTCCCGTACCTCTTCTGCTGAAAAGGGGGCCTCCAGCATATTTTTTAATTTTTTTAATTTTTTTTATGTTATTTTAAGTTATTTCCCTATCCACATTTGTTTGCAGAGCACTTTCCATGCTCTTAACAACATTTTGCTGCCATTTGCAGCTCTCTAGCCCTTTCCATTACTTTTTTAGAGCCTTTTTAGTCCTTAGAAGTCCGGGTCCCCATTGACTTCAATGGGGTTCGGGTTCGGGTTCGGGTTAAAGTTCGGTCCCGAACCCGAACTTTTTTCCAAAGTTCGGCCGAACCCATCGAACCCGAACATCCAGGGGTCCGCTCAACTCTAATCAGCATCTGAACATTAATTGTGAAATTATATTAGTTTTTACTTTTTATCAATATAAATGCAGACATATAATTTGTACCTTGCAATTTCAGTCTGGTCTTATAAAAAATTATGAAATATTTAAAGTGAAACATCCTACTATATAATGTTTTATACCCTCAAGAAATCAAACATCACTTTAGGGTGCACTAGCTTGCTTCACAAAAATGTAATACCATAAGTGATTTTTTTTTTCACATTTCTTCAGGATAATGAGTTAAACACGATGACCAATAAGTATAAAGAGCCTTCTTGCAGAATACTTTTGGTAAATAAAACCAGAAAAAAAGGGCAAAGATCCCATTATGACAAATTCAGATCAGGTGTTTTATGAGTAAGGACTCCTGGCATCACATGGTAAAGTAATAGGAAGTTGAGCTTATAGTGAATATATACTTAATTATGTTATATTTACTGCACTTTGTTTAACCTTCCTTATACTTTCTCTGCTTATTGTCCATTATTTTTATGAACAGTATTTATCTTACAGCATACTGAGCTCTACCAGTGAGTGTTAAATTACTGTTAAATGATGGTTTAAACATGTAGCATATGGAATGTATTCACAGGACACCCCATACTGATTATCAATCTATTCAGTCCCTCTATATTGTGCTCCAGCCAAGCTTTGTCTTGCCAGGTTTGGTTCTTTTTAGGCAACTTAAATCACATTTCAAATATTGTTGCAAGCGGGCTGCCCACAAATAAAATATGCTTCCAATACATGTAGCCAGCTGAGCCATCAAAAATAATTCCTTTACATTATTCTACAATACATACATCAAGTCTTTGCCTTTATTAGATTTGGAAATGAAGCATGTCTTAACATAATGCATTTTCAGGTGTCATAAAATATTAGAGAGCAAGCTGAAAAGCTTTTTTTCTCAGTTAAGACCCAAATATTTGCTGAAAAATTATAAAATGAAGGACCATAAGGGATGGTCTAAAAAAAAAAAAGAAAAAAAAATGTTTCATACATACCATACATAAAGAGAGTAGGTGAAATGGCAAATAAATACTCCAGTATGTAAAATTTTCATCTCACTTCATTAAATAAGAGAATGTGTCTGACATAGAAACACATGCATTTTAAAACTACAGCCTCGTACACACGACCGATTTTCTCGTCGTAAAAAACACGTCGTTTTTTTCGACAAGATTCTTGTTAAGCTTGTCGATTTTCTCGTCAAGCTTTCCATGCGTACACACTGACAATTTCCAATTTCGTCGTTGTTCTCCGCGCTCACGTCCAGCACGTACGACGGCACTATAAAGGGGAAGATCTTTTTTCTTGGCGCCACCCCTTGGGCTGCTTTTGCTGATCTCGTGTTACCGCGTGTGAAGTAAAAGTTTGGGAAGAGACGATTCGCGCTTTTCAGTCTTCGTACTTTTCAGATCGTTTTCTGCGGTTCAGTTTGTGCTTGTGGGTTCGTATCTTGACTTTCAGGGCGTCTAGGCAGGTCGTATCTGTTTTACAGTGCGTTCTTGCCTGTTCGTTTCTGATTTTCAGTTCGTTATTCATAGGCCTTGCTGTTCTAAAGTGCATTCTGTTCTGTACGTTCTGATAAGACGACCGTTTCTTAGCCATGTCGCCTGGACGTTCTCAACGTCGAGTTCGTGCTGTGCGTGCGCTTGGTGTTGGTCTGCTTGTTTTGGACCAAGACCAGTCCATGAATGGTGTGAGGAGGAGTTCATGAACCAAGAATTGGTTGCTCCAGCGGGACCAATTCTGCCATATGCCTCTGCTGCGGGAGATCGTCGAGAATAATCCTGAGGACTACAGGAATTTTCTGCGGATGTCTGACCCTGTTTTTCAGGAACTGTTGGCTTTGGTGTCCCCCTATATTACCAGGAAGGACACCGTTATGCGGGAAGCCATCAGTGCTGAGCAGAGGCTCATCGCCACCTTACGTTATCTGGCGACAGGGAGAAGTCTTCAGGACTTGAAGTTCACCACAGGCATCTCCCCCCAGGCTCTGGGCCTCATAATCCCAGACACCTGTTCTGCCATTATACAAGTCCTGCAGGAGGACTATATTAGGGTAAGTTTTCTCCCTTAACATCACATTTTATGTATTACATGTATGCTAATGTATTGTATTTCTTTCATCCTTCCCTAATTACCATGATTGTAATATGCTGAGAATGTCCCCTTTGTCCCCATGCATGCTGGAAGCTTTAGATTGCCCCTTTTTTCTCCTCCATAAATATTTCCCTTCACTAACTTTTCCAGCAGGGGCGCCTGTTGCTCCAAATGTTTGGGGGTTCAAACACCAATTTAGGAAATAAACTTCCTCCTTTTTTGCTCTGGTGCCTATTAAACGTCCCCCAGTTGTCCCCTCTAATGCAGCCATTTAGTCCCCCCTAATGCAGCCAGTTTCCCCCCAGCCCTGCACTTACCTTCTTGTGGTCAGCGCCATCCTTCTTCTGTCCTTGATGTGTTCTCCTTCCCTTGATGTTGCATCAGCCAATCATGTTACCATTAAACAGACTTGGTGAACATGATTGGCAGAGCAGCCTGCCAGTGTTTCCCCAAGGAATGCCCCCCCCTGCGTCCCCTATTTTACTTTTAGGAAGCCAATTACATCCCTCAGGTTGTAATGTGCAAGACTATTTTACTACCTGTTTCTGCTATGCAATTTGAACCCCCTAAATGCCGCAATTATTCATATGTCGGTCGCTTTGCAAGAGGCCATCCACCTGAATCGTGGGCGGCATAGACAATACATAGGTTAATGCAACGCATGAACCTATGTATTGTTCTGAGTGATGGGCACAGGAGAGAGGGGGCAGTGCTCCAGCGCCCACTCTGGACGCACCGCCACTGCAATGCTATCCTGTGGCCAAACACATCTCCCCTCCCCCCAAAAAAAATTTAGTAATGGCCCATCAGAGGGGGTGATGAATATGATAAATGAGCCTTCCATTATACTTATTTTAAACACCTTAATAAACGTAGAATTTGATTGATGTTGGCCTCTAATGTTTTTTCAGAGAATTTCCTTGTAATGTATGACTTTTGTATTCTAATATTATTTCATCTTGTTTCACTCCACAGCTTCCTTCCACGCCACAGGAATGGCAGACTGTGGCTTCGGAGTTTGCCACGCGGTGGGACTTCCCCAACTGCGGTGGTGCTATAGACGGGAAGCACGTCCGCATCGTGCCGCCACCCCGTTCTGGGTCCTACTACTACAATTACAAGGGGTTTCATAGCATTGTGCTGATGGCGGTGGTGTCAGCATGGTATGAATTCCTCTATGTTGATGTAGGGAAGAATGGCCGGATGTCCGATGGGGGATCCTTCATCCAGACGGAGTTTGCCCTCCGTCTCCAGAGTGACGACCTTGCATTGCCACCGGATGCAGGGAATATTGAAGGACTCCCCTTTGTTTTTTTGGCTGATGAAGCCTTCGGACTCGGACGGCATCTTATGAGGCCATTTCCACAGAGGACCCTGACCCCAGACAAGAGGGTGTTCAATTACCGGCTGGCCAGGGGCCGAAGAGTTGTCGAAAATGCCTTTGGCATAATGGCCAGCCGGTTCCGCCTTTTTATGACTTCAACACACTTGGCGGACTACAAAATAAACTATGTCGTATTATGCTGCTGTGTGCTACACAACTTTCTGAGCCAAAAATCAAATTCCTATATGGCCTCAGTTTTGCCAGAGGCTGGACTTTCCCCTGCAAATCCCCTGCCGGGCCTGGAATCTGCCCGTCCTGGCTTGCCCTCCCAAAATGCCCGTGAGGTTCGGGACAAATACATGGAGTATTTCACGGGTAGGGGGGCAATTCCTATGCCAGCTTATGTCTAAGGATCCAAATAAAAAGCTTATTTAAACCTTTAATTATTTGTTCTTTCCTGTCTCCTAGTTTGTCTTAGTGCATTTGTAGTGCCAAGTGTATTTTACTTTAGTAACTAACAACCATTTCACTATGTAACCTAACAAAATAACCAAATAAGCTTAGAGGGTATTATAAAAAGAAGCTACACATTGTGTGTGGTCAAATATTTTACTCTGTGCACATTCTCACCATTTTTAGTTTTTTCTTGTTTTTTGGGTTGGCCTGGCCCCAACCCGGCAATTTTTTGCTTATGAAAATACAAAAATAACAGTTGCATTCCAAAAATTACAACATTGGATACCTCTGAGCAATCTGAGACATTCACTTACACAAACTATGTCTCTATGTGCCCGTCCTAATATGGGGTCCTGCCACCCCTTGCCCAGCCAAAAATTTAATATGCACACATTTGGGATTTTTTTCATCTAGGAAGTTTACAATCCTGATCCCTATTGTCAACATGTGCTATCTGCCATCAGGGGTGATCAATGGACGTGTTTTGGGGGTGCAACCCCTTCCTCAGTTCACCGACTTTAGATACGAGGAAGGGGTTGCACCCCCAAAAGACGTACATGGATATCCCCTGATGGCAGATAGCACATGTTGACACACTGTGTGCAGATTCAATTTTTGGCTGGTTTGATTGTCAAAAATATTCGAAAAGGTGCAAAAACAAACATGTAAAAACAAATGTGTTTGGATGGCTTATTGAATTCTCCCCAAAACATCGAGAATGTCTTTAAATGTTTGTTCCATCACATGGATTCTTTGTTTAATTAGGTCCAGTTCCGTGCTACATTCCATCACTTGCTGGATGAGGCGGAGGGCACTGTCAGCAGAGAACCGTGTACTATCCTTCACAACATTTATATCCCCTAAAAACAAAAAACAAAAGGTATTATAACTCTGCAGGCCTACATCTCTTACCTGAAGCTGTGGTGACAGATACTGACCTGTTGTGGTGACCAGATCCACAACGTCATCCACCTCTCCTTCCTGCACTTCTCCTTCCTCCAGCTCAACTTCCTGCACATCTTTCGGTTGTGGGTCTTTGGGAGTTTGGGGTTGCTTGGAAGTTGTGGGGTGCATGTGCTCCCTGGAGTGTCCTCCTCCCAGTCTTCTCTCCCCTATGAGAATCAAACAAAAGGTCTATTTATCACACTGTAAATCTCAATGTTAAAATAAAAACAGGCTAAATTGCTTGGAAGTGTGGTACAAGTGTGTGTTTGGGCGGAATTTAAAGAAGAATGCATTATTTATGACCAAGAATATGTTTAGTATTCACCTTTGGATGTAATTTATTTGACATGGAGGCACCACAAAAATTCACTGATGCACCTGTGTGGGACACCCAAAAAAGGCGGGTCTGGTGGCCCACACTATAGTGCTCCAAAGTACAGATGTGGAAGCAGCTGCTGAGTGTCCTCTCCTTTACACTGATAAAAGTTTGCATTTCATTCTCTTTACAAACACATCATCTAGACTAAAAATTTCGCCACAATATTTGAGCAAAAATGGCAGATGTCTAATTACTTTTGTGGCTCTAAAATAAGCCAAAACCGCGGATAGTGGCCGAACGAAGTGTCGGTAACGTAACGAACGATTACTGTGCCCAACCAAGTTCAAAATATTACATTTTAGAAGGGAGTCCAATATGAGAAACCAAAATAAAGAGCAACATGTCAGTTTAGAAAAAGATTAATAGCAGAAAAGTCTACATTTTACTTACTTTTAGCGAGCATTCTCTTTATGCTCCTCAACTGCTCTGGCTCCCTCAGTTTGAGGTCTGACCACCTCTTTCTGAGCTGCTCATTTGAGCGTTTCACCCCGAAATTCGCCTTCAGACTCTTCACGACTTTAGTGAGGATTTTGGCCTTCCTTCTATTTGGTTTGCTATGCGGCCCATGCTTTGCATCATAATCAGACTTGAGCAAGATGTCCACCATCTCCGCCATCTCCGCCAAAGACATATTCGATGCCTTGAATCTCCTCCTTGATCGTGACGTTTCCTCGGTCTCCGGGCTTGTCTCCTCCTCGTTAGTTGCGGAATTATCAGACACCTGCTGTAACTGCGCCATATCTGTCTGCGCGCCGAAAGAGAAGGGGCGGGGAAAAGATGTTAGTTAGAACGTCATGGGCGGGCGACGTGTGCGGAGCGACGTGTTCGTATTTTGACGCATGCGTGGTGTGTATATAGCAAACACACATGTGACTATAGTACGTTCGGTGTGCGGAGAGAGGAGTTCAAGTGACGGACGTGCGAACGAAGGTATGTGATTTTGTGACTTGTACAAATTGTTGGCCTATACTGTCTTGAGAATGTTGGAGGATATATATGGTGACTAGGATGTTAAGGAGGTTAGACTGTTTGCCTCACATTAGTTATATATAATTTATTTAACTTGCAGATACAATATGAATGTCTTTATAAGCGACAAGGATTTCCTGGCGGAATTTATTGACCGGGTAAGGGAGCTGCCGGCTCTGTGGGAGACGAAAAACCCCATCCACAAAAAAAGAGGGGTGAGAAAAGCAGCGCTGGAGAAGCTGCTCCCATTTGTGCATACCAAGGTGCCCACAGCCACAGCAAAACAAGTGGACACTAAAATTGGGAGCTTGATAGGTACCTACAGGACTGAACGCTCTAAGGTGCTGGCTTCTCAGAGGTCAGGAGCAGCAGCAGGTGATGTTTATGTCGCGATTTTGTGGTACTACAACAGGATGTCCTTCCTGGATGACCACATTGAGACAAGGCCATCACTCTCCACTCTTCCCCCCAGACTTCCCTGCAGCCAACCTGAGCCTTCTCTGGAGCAAGAGGAGGCAGCCATCCTGGATGATCCTGATTTGGCCATCTGGAGCCAGGTATAGTATTAACTGAAAATGTATTGGGATAAACTTAATGTTTGACAAATATGTCAAGATGACAAACATAAAATATTTTGGATTCCACAAGTGAAATCAAGATCTGTAGACATTAGTCTGCACTTAATTGGGTGCTAAATAGTCAATCTGATGTAGTGGTAAATTTAAAGCAAGGATTTATGGATTTACATTCTAATTGCTTCAATCAGGATTACAAAGTTTGATGCAAAGATTAAACCAACATATTAAACTATGTCCCTTTTTCATACACAGGATGAAATCAGCCAGGAGGAGGGTCTGGAAACTGTCAGGCAGGAGGAGGAAGGGCCTAGTGGCAGCCAGGAGGTGGCAGGGCCCAGTGGCAGCCAGGAGGTGGCAGGGCCCAGTGGCAGACAGGAGGTGGCAGGGCCCAGTGGCAGACAGGAGGTGGCAGGGCAAAGGAGAAGCACCAGATCCCAGGTGCCTCCCATCCAGCTTCCCAAAAGAGGCAGGAGGGACAGGAGCACGAGTGAGGCAGCAATGGCCCTTATTCGTGAGGCCCATGCCACCCTCCAGGAGCCCACATCCCCTGAAGAGGCCATTGCCGGCCTAGTGGAGGCTAAGTTCAAGGTGATGAGCATGGAGCAACGCCTCCTATGTGAGCCCCTGCTCATCACCTTGCTCAACAAGGGGGTGATGGAGAAAATTACCCCCAATACCGCCATATGTGAGGTGGCACAACTGACCCAACCTCAACCTCCACCTCCCCCTTCTTCTTCTGCCCCACCCCCTTCTGCTACACCTCCACCTTCTTCTTCTGCCCCACCCCCTTCTGCTACACCTCCACCTTCTTCTTCTGCCCCACCCCCTTCTGCTACACCTCCACCTTCTTCTTCTGCCCCACCCCCTTCTGCTACACCTCCACCTTCTTCTTCTGCCCCACCCTCTTCTGCTACATCTCCTCCTCCTCCTCCTGACAGGAGTACCCCTCTAGTGGCCCAGCCTCCAGCCAAACGAAGAAGGAAGGCTGCAGGGAAGGTTGCAGGGAAGGTTGCCAGGAAGAAGAGGAAGTGATGGCCTTGCTTCATTGTGGTCGGACAGAAGGCAGCCTGTTGTAGTACCACACACTTGGGACATATATATCACCTGCTGCTGTTCCTGACCTCTGGGAGGCCAGCATCAGATTGTGTTCAGAAATGTTGGCCTTCTCAAGCTCCCAATTTTAGTGTCCACACAGGGTTGCTGTGTGCTCTGGGGTCCCTGGGATGCACAAATGGCAGCAGGTTCTCCAGCGCTGCCTTCTCTTTATTTTATTTCGAAACATGAATAAATGTGATCATACTTGACTATGTGTATTTGTAAAAATTAAAAATCTAGCTTTGGAGTAAGCAGATACATTTGACTGACAAAAAAAGGGACAGATATCACCCCCCCCCCCAAAAGAATAACTAAATCTGATTTGCAAAAAAACATGGGGGGAAATTTAACTAATATAGATTCCAAAATGAAATGGGAGATCACTATCAAAACATTGTGAAATTATAATTAACATCATTTTTAAAAATATAACCATTTAAATTATTCTTAAAAACTTGCACGATATAATACACATAAATCTTCTTAAGAGCAGCATGAAAAAGGTTAAAAAAAAGTCATAACTCTGTGTGAATATCAGCAGCAAAAGAAGGTCACTCGTTTTGATTAATGTAACATTCTAACGAAGATTTCAATGCAGAACATTTAAACGATGCAATATTTTTGAGCGTGACGAATGTGCTCTCTCCATTACGAAGGCTTGTTTTACCAGAAGATGTGCTCCCGTCTCATAGTTGCTTGTGAGCATGCGCGCTTTTGGAAGAGTCGTAAAAGCATACACACAAACCATTTTCTCGTCACAAAACAGCCCGACGAGAAACACGACGAGGAAATCTGGAATCCTGACGAGAAAATAGAGAGCAGGTTCCGTTCTAAATGTTTTTTTCTTTGTCTGAATACCTCACTTCCTGTTGCTCTTCATGAACCTTGCCCCCATCATCCGAGCCGTTCTGGCTGGGGGTTAGTAAGCGTGCTCGCCCCCTCCCTTGGGACTACATCCCTGCGGGGAGATGCTCTGTACGTTCACAGGAATGGGATATTCAGACAAAGAAAAAAAACATTTAGAAGGGAAATAGAAGGAAAAGCTAAGTGAACCAACAATGCACTAGCTTAAAGTGGTTGTAAGCCCACTTTTTCAACTTGCACCTACAGGTAAGCCTAGATTAAGGCTTACCTGTAGGTGCAAGAAATATCTCCTAAACCTACACGGTTTAGGAGATATTTACTAAAAAGACAGGCGCAGCTGTCTACGGCGCATGCGCGCCGTAGACAACGGCGCATTCATGGGGTTAATCCCATTCACAAAATCGGCTACTTCCCAGCAATCGCTGGGCGTAGCCGAATGTGACGGCTCCCGCGCGCATGTGCGGAGTCACGTATTCGCCGCTCCGGCCAATCACAGCACCGGAGTGGCGCTGTG
This sequence comes from Rana muscosa, assembly GCA_029206835.1. Taxonomy (NCBI): domain Eukaryota; kingdom Metazoa; phylum Chordata; class Amphibia; order Anura; family Ranidae; genus Rana; species Rana muscosa. Next base: position 655,606,064 of record CM055118.1, on the reverse strand, counting down.
ATTGGCTGGTGCGGCGATATCCGGAAGTAACATTCCGGCTATCACCGCAGTCTGGACAGAGGGACGCGGACTGCTTTGGGGGCCCCGATCTAAGGTAAGTGGTACATAATGAGCTAGTATGCTAGTCATACTAGCTCATTATGCCTTTCTCTTGCAGGTTGGCAAAAAATAGAAAAAAAAGTGTTTACAACCACTTTAAAGGAAGCTATTTAGAAAATAAAAAACAAACCTTTACAACCCCTTTAACTCTGTCTAAGTAGTAATAGCATTATCACTAAAGAAGATGTCCTATACAAATATGCAATATTTTGCAGTGAAGTAGCTCACTTCCTTTGACATTTAGGCAAAGTAAAAATTAGGTATAACCAAGTAAGCCAACTATAGTTGAAACTAGCTTTAACTTTGAATTTAGTTAAAAAGTAACTTCAGGCAACAAGAAAATCCTATTAGTGAAATCGTAATGCTCTCCAAGAAAGTGCTAATGTCAGAAAGTCTACTTAATTAACACTGATGTGAGCTTTAGAAAAATTCAGTAAAGCCAGATTTGGCAGGATTATTTTAAAGCTTCCATGAGTATTGTAGCATCTCTTCATGTTTCTGTGTTTGTAAGGTTCTTCTCTGTTCAGCTATGTGTGTTGGCAAGGCTGCAGTGGGTTCAGAAAGATACTTTGGCTTCAAAAGGTGATAACAACGTTCATAGTTTCACAGGATAGGATACAAATTCATTCAGAAAATATCGATATCAGCCAAATTGGTTATTGCTAGACACTGGAAGGATGATCTAAGACCAAAACCATCTGAAGTTGTTGCCCAAGTTAATTTTAATTATCACTATGAAAAACTAATATCCTCTAGAGAAGCCTCTTGCTCCTCCCTTGAAAAAAACTGGAAGGCATGGGTGGATTGGTACACTTGACACTTGGTTCTGCTAACTTAGTGGTATATGTATTAAAATAACTAGTGTTGAGCGAACCCGAACTGTAAAGTTCGGGTCCGTACCGAACTTTAACTTTTTCCCGAACCCGAACCCGGACTTTGCCCAAAAGTCCGGGTTCGGGTTCGGCAATCTAATTACGCATTTAGAAATGCTTCAGGGGCCAGCCAATCACCTTTTGATTAGCTGGTGTGCCCTTAGAGGCCATCATAGCCATGCCTACTAATGGCATGGCTGTGATTGGTCAGTGCAACATGTGACCCAGCTTCTATATAAGCTAGAGGCACACAGCACACATGTCACTCTGCTTCAGAATAGATAGGGAGAGGATCTAGTCTGCTGCTGCTTTTAGGGAGAGATAGAAAGATAGATGAGGTAGTCCTGATTCTACAATCTGAGGGAAAAGATAGAGAGATAGTGTAGTGTAGGGCCAGGTTCCTGTGTTGGTGCTTTCAGGGAGAGAGAATATTATATAGGAGTCCAGATTCAGAGATTAAAATCAGCGATCTGCATAGATTTACCTATTTGTGTTGCAGTGCAGTCTTTTTACACTGCCATGAGCCCAGTGTCAGAGAAAATCTAACTTTTAGGGGAAAAAAAAAAGGCACTTTATTGTGCTTTTTTCCAAAAGACCCATAGGGCAAAAAAAAAAAAAAAAAGCATTTTATTTTGCTCGTGCAAAAAAAGACCCGTTTAGGGCAAAAAAAAAAAAATAATTTGCACTTTAATGTACGCTTGCAAAAAACGCCGTTTAGGGGCACAAAAAAAGTTTGCAGTGTGTTATACATATTTTGAGGTGTGTGAAATAAACAATTTCTATATAGTTTTCTCCTACTGTGCTATACTAAAAAAACAAAATTTTTTTTGAATAGCATTTTCTGCAGTTCTGTAGCTGTGCGATTCAGCGGTTACGTACTGTGGGTGTGTTCTGCTCTTCCAAAAAACGCCATTTAGGGGCACAAAAAAAAGTTTGCAGTGTGTTATACATATTTTGAGGTGTGTGAAATAAACAATTTCTATATAGTTTTCTCCTACTGTGCTATACTAAAAAAACAACATTTTTTTTGAATAGCATTTTCTGCAGTTCTGTAGCTGTGCGATTCAGCATTACGTACTGTGGGTGTGTTCTGCTCTTCCAAAAAACGCCGTTTAGGGGCACAAAAAAAAGTTTGCAGTGTGTTATACATATTTTGAGGTGTGTGAAATAAACAATTTCTATATAGTTTTCTCCTACTGTGCTATACTAAAAAAACAAAATTTTTTTTGAATAGCATTTTCTGCAGTTCTGTAGCTGTGCGATTTAGCGGTTACGTACTGTGGGTGTGTTCTGCTCTTCCAAAAAAATGCCGTTTAGGGGCACAAAAAAAGTTTGCAGTGTGTTATACATATTTTGAGGTGTGTGAAATAAACAATTTCTATATAGTTTTCTCCTACTGTGCTATACTAAAAAAACAACATTTTTTTTGAATAGCATTTTCTGCAGTCCTGTAGCTGTGCGATTCAGCGGTTACGTACTTTGGTTGTGTTCTGCGCTTCCAAAAACACCCATTTAGGGCAAGATCCTAAATTTTGAAAATATGAGGAGAAGGTCAAAGGGACGTGGTGGCCCCAGTCGTGGTGCTGCTGGTGGAGCTCCTGTTGCAGGGAGAGGACGTGGTGGATCTGTGCCAGATACACGCACAAGTGAAACACCTTCCTCAGGTGCGAGTAGGCGACCGAGCCTGCGGTGGTATTTTGTCGCGCCTAATGAGGCTGTACGAATGTTTAGGCCAGGACAAGTACAGGTGATAGTAGATTGGGTTGCTGACAGTGCCTCGGTTCCTTCACATTGTCTCCCACCCACTCTTCTGATGAAAGAACAGAGTTGGCACCTGAAACCCATGTCCATCAGTCTTTCACCTCACCCCCTTGCAAATCAGCCAAGCAGTCTGAGCCCCAAATCATGCAGCAGTCTCTTCTGCTTTTCGATGACTCTGTTAGCAGGGTTTCCCAGGGCCATCCACCTAGCCCTGCCCCAGAAGTGGAAGAGATTGAGTGCACTGATGCCCAACCACTTATGTTTCATGATGAGTACATGGGAGGACCATCGCAGTACGTCTCGGATGATGACGAAACACAGGTGCCAACTGCTGCTGCTTTCGCAATTGTGCAGACAGACAAGGAGGGCAGGGGTGAAGACTGGGTGGAAGATGATGTGGAGGACGATGAGGTCCTCGACCCCACATGGAATCAACGTTATGCAGGTGACCAGTGTAGTTTGGAGGAAGAGGCGGTGGTCGCACAGAGCCACCAGCACAGCAGAAGAGGGAGCAGGGTGCAAAAGCGGAGCGTCTGTCAGCTAGACAGTATGTCTGCTACTGCCCAACGCAGCAAGGGACCGAGCACACCAAAGCCAGGTCCAAGGAGTTCCCCAGCGTGGCAGTTCTTCACACAATGTGCTGATGACAAGACACGAGTGGTTTGCACGCTGTGCAATCAGAGCCTGAAGCGAGGCATAAACGTTCTCAACCTGAGCACAACCTGCATGACCAGGCATCTAAGTGCAAAGCACGAGCTGCAGTGGAGTAGACACCTCAAAAACCAAGAAAGGTCTCTGGCTCCTCCTGCTTCCTCTTCTGCTGCAGTCTCGGCCTCTTCATCCACCTCTGTAGTGACAGTGGCACCTGCCACCCCGCAAACAGAGGATCTGCCAGCAACACTACCACCTGGGTCACCAACCATCTCCACAATGTCCCATGGAAGCGTTCAGCTCTCTATCTCCCAAACATTTGAGCGGAAGAGGAAGTACCCCCCTAGCCACCCGCGATCCCTGGCCCTGAATGCCAGCATTTCAAAACTCCTGGCCTTTGAAATGCTGTCATTCCGTCTGGTGGAGACGCAGAGTTTTAAAAGCCTGATGGCATTGGCTGTCCCACAGTACGTCGTGCCCAGCCGCCACTATTTTTCCAGGCGAGCCATCCCTTCCCTGCACAACCAAGTGGGGGACAAAATCAGGTGTGCACTGCGCAACACCATCTGTGGCAAGGTCCACCTAACTACGGATGCGTGGACCAGTAAGCACGGTCAGGGACGTTATATCTCCCTAACAGAACACTGGGTAAATGCAGTGGCGGCTGGGCCTGAGGCAGATAGCAGTTTGGTGCATGTCCTTCCACCACCGAGGATTGCAGGGCGCTTCAGTTTGCCTCCTGTTGCTAACTCCTCCTACTCCGCTTCCTCATCCTCTACCGCCTCCTCATCCGGTCAGCGTAACATCTTCACCACCAACTTCAGCACAGCCAGGGGTAAACGACAGCAGGCAGTTTTAAAACTTTCCTGTTTGGGGGAAAAACCCCACACCGTGCAGGCGTTGTGGAGGGACATGGAACAACAGACCAATGAGTGGTTGCTGTCAGTGAGCCTCAAGCCCAGCCTGGTGGTGTGCGATAATGGGCGAAATCTCGTAGCAGCTCTGGGCCTAGCCGGTTTGACGCACATCCCTTGCCTGGCGCATGTGCTGAACTTGGTGGTCCAGAGGTTCCTTAAAAATTACCCCAATATGCCAGAGCTGCTGCAGAAAGTGCGGGCTGTGTGTGCGCACTTTCGGCGTTCACACCCTGCTGCTGCTCGCCTGTCAGCGCTGCAGCGTAACTTCGGCCTTCCCGCTCACCGCCTCATATGTGACGTGCCCACAAGGTGGAACTCCACCTTGCACATGCTGGCCAGACTGTGCGAGCAGCAGCAGGCGATAGTGGAGTTTCAGCTGCAGCAATCACGCATGAGTCGCTCTGCGGAACAGCACCACTTCACCACCAATAACTGGGCCTCCATGCGAGACCTGTGTGCCTTGTTGCGCTGTTTCGAGTACTCCACCAACATGTCCAGTGCCAATGACGCCGTTCTTAGCATTACTATCCCAGTTCTATGCCTCCTTGAAAAAACGCTTCGGGCGATGATGGAAGAGGATGTGGCACAGGAGGATGAGGAGGAGGAGGAGGAAGCGGGATCATTTCAAAGGCTTTCAGGGCAGTCTTTCACAAGTGGCTACGAGGGTGGGTTCCTGCACCAACAAACGCCAGGTACACAATTGTCCGGCAGAAAGGGCACAGTTCTGGAGGATGACGAGGTGGAGGAGGAGATGGAGGAGGAGGAGGAGGAGGAGGAGGAGCCATTTTCACAGCAGGGTGGCACCCAGACCAGCTCGTGGCCATCACTGGTGCATGGCTGGGGGGATACAGAGGACACAGACGATACACCTCCCACAGAGGACAGCTTTTCTTTGCCTCTGGGCAGCCTGGCACACATGAGTGATTACATGCTGCAGTGTTTCCGCAATGACCGCCGAGTTGCCCACATTTTAACTGGTGCTGATTACTGGGTGGCCACCCTGCTGGATCCCCATTACAAGGACAACGTACCGTCCTTAATTCCCTCACTGGAGCGGGATCATAAGATGCGCGAGTACAGGCGCACGCTGGTAGACACGCTGCTGGTGGCATTCCCACCTGACAGCGGGCGTACGGTGGAAGCACAAGGCGAAGGCAGAGGAGGAGGAAGAGGTCGCCAACGCAGCCGGGGCACCGGCAGCACCTCAGAAGGCAGGGTTAGCTCGGCTGAAATGTGGAAAAGCTTTGTCAGCACGCCACAACAACCAGCACCACCAGCTGAGATGGAACGTCTTAGCAGGAGGCAGCATTTCACCAACATGGTTGAGCAGTATATGTCCACAGGCCTACACGTACTGGATGACGGGTCTGCCCCCTTTAACTTCTGGGTCTCCAAATTGGGCACATGGCCTGAGCTTGCCCTTTATGCCTTGGAGGTGCTGGCCTGCCCTGCAGCCAGTGTATTATCTGAACGTGTATTTAGCACGGCAGGGGGCGTTATCACAGACAAGCGCAGCCGCCTGTCCAGAGCCAATGTGGACAAGCTCACGTTCATTAAAATGAACCAGGCATGGATCCCACAGGACTTGTCCGTACCTTGTGCAGAATAGACATGTATACCGGTGTTGTGACAAAAACTGTCCGGCCATCGGATTGTGTCCGGCCCATACTGCGAAGGCGCAGCGCTTGCTCAGTACAGAGGACAAGGAGATTCACAAAATCTCCGAAGATGAACGGCGCCTGCGCTGTGAGTGCAGGTTCAAGCCCCACCATCCAAGTGGACATACGGTAGCACATAGTAACAGGGCCCCTCACGGGCTCGGTTCGATCGCCACGCTTCGGGCACGGCCTCACTTGGCTCGGCTTGAACCACGGATGGTGTGGCCTTCACCTTAACTCACCACACAGGCGCCGTTCGTCTTGGGAGATTTTTGAAATCCCCTTGTCCTACATACTGAGCAAGCGCAGTACAGGGTGGACACTATTTGACGGGGGACAGAATTCGACACATCACCGGCCTTACCCAGCCATTGTTGTATTTTTGAATCAGTGTTGGCTACCTCGTCCTCCTCCACCGCCGCTTCCACCTACACAGCCACATCCACCGCCACCTCAACCTCCTACTTCATATGGACCTCGTCCTCCTAGGTCAAGATTATTATTTTTTATTTTTATTTTTTTTATGTTATTTTAAGTTATTTCCCTATCCACATTTGTTTGCAGAGCACTTGTCATTCTCTTAACAACATTTTGCTGCCATTTGCAGCCCTCTAGCCCTTTCCATTACCTTTTTAGAGCCTTTTTAGTCCTTAGAAGTCCGGGTCCCCATTGACTTCAATGGGGTTCGGGTTCGGGTTCGGGTTCAAGTTCGGTCCCGAACCCGAACTTTTTTCCGAAGTTCGGCCGAACCCGTCGAACCCGAACATCCAGGTGTCCGCTCAACTCTAAAAATAACTGTAATTTTTTTCACCTGTATTAAATAACTGTTGAACTGGAATTCCTTACTGCTGCTAGGTCCTACTTGACAACTAATGTGACTATTAGACCGTTTCTTTATGTCTTTATTTTATTGTATATTGTTGAAAATTCAATAAAAATGTATTGTAATAAAATAAAAAAAAGATGCTACCCTGGAAAAAAAAAAAAAAAAGAAAAGATAGATATCAGCAAACCTTGGGGTTAAGCTGGCATAGCAGCTGACTACACATGATGTTTGCCAGGATAAACCGTAGGTATTTACCAGACAGGCAGTATTCCATGAGACAAATAAGGAAACATTCACTTTTAACTGGAGGTCACTTATAAATGTTTTTGAAGTAGCTAATTTATAGCTAATAGCTAATTTATTGTGGACCTCTACAAGTCTGCTCAAATACATTTCTGACATTTCGCAATATACAGCAACAGTATCATTTTCCAAGAAAGCTATAACTTTTTTTATCATTATAAGGCAGTAATCATTCTGCTTCAGGTTGTTGGAAGCATTTCATCCATCTCCTTTCCAACAGTCATCCTACTGAAGGCTGCAGAAGGGGGCTAATCTATGTTAGGCATCTGGGAAAAAGAACTGCACAGGTGCTAAGATTTACATAACTGTGACTATAAACCAGCATCTCAGTGCAGGAAAGGAGTAGATGTTGACTCTGGAAGATGCCTTATGAAATATGGCTCTGTCCTTGTGGAGAGCAAAACAGTTTAGTGCATTGTGGATATGTGTGTTTGTGGAGAGAGAGCCCTGTGTTTCCTGTGAGCGGTATTACCTATAATTGTTACACTTACAGATTATGTAAAATATATCTGAGGCTGTCTCCATTTAAAAAAAATGCATCATGTTAAACTTCAAGGCATGCACAATGTGACCAAACATGCGGTGCAAATCCCATTTCAAAACCATAGGTGCTATTACATAGTTTATATTATTTCTGCAACTAAAACAGCCTCCATTCATGTGATGTTAGGTACTGACATCTGACCCACAGTTGGCATTCTGATACATCCATAAGGTGTCCAGTGGGGTCGAGGATAGGTCTCTGTGCAGGCCACTTGAGTTTACACGGGAACAGTGTCACAATGGCCTTCCCTAAACTGTTGGAAGGGCTCTGTTGTCTAAAATTACGTATAGTGCCTTCACTGGAAACACTGGAGGGAAGTTTATGTTCACATATTTTTGTCCATAGAGCTAATTGTGATGGTCAGGTATCATTTTTTTTTTTTTTTTTATGTACAGTGAATATATTGCATTAAGTGGATTATAGCAATATGATAAAGCATTATGATCAGTAATTAATGCACACATTAACTTTATTCTTGTTGAAAAGTCTGGATGTCATAAATCCATTACCGATACACAAACACTTTTCATGCTTGGCTGATACAGTAGAATGATTTACTGACATGACTGATCACTTTGATATGCTAACAATGTCCAGATGACTTATTCTTAACTATTTATTTGGTTAGCCTTTTTATACATAGTTCAGTGAAGTTAAAGTTTGGAAACTAAGCTTACATATCCTTTTGAACTTTGCAGCACACTTGTTAGAACTGGTATCCAAGGCACACATCTCTTGATGATTAGATATTCACTCTGTATCCTCCTGCATTCCACCCACAGGTTGGTAGTTATGATCTTGCACATTCACACTCACTTGTAGGGGTCTCACAGTTTCACTCCCACATGAGAAATTGTCAGAGGCACACGCTGATTCTCATACGAAGACATTTCACTTCCTTCTTTTGACTACAGTAATTTACAGAAAACTTCTGAAAAGAGTTAAAGCGGAAGTAAAGCTTGTTTTACCCTGCAAGGAAAGATCATAATGTGCTAGTATACATTGCATAAAACAAGCTTTACTACCACTTTAACTCTTTTCGCATTGCATACATTTTTTTAATCGCATACTAGTAAATTATGAAACAGGGCAGGACCTGTCATATGCACTCGTACTTACCTTAACATAAAGCCCACCAGTGGCACGCTGTCACCGCTGACAGGGCTTTCATCTTTACCCAGTCTTCCTTCCGGGTTCGCGGGTTCCAGCCTTCTGACTGACCGAGCCGTGATGACGTCACTCCCGTGTGCCGGGGTACACGGGTATGCCATTCCTTCAGAGCACATGTGTCAGTGATCAGTGATGTCACCAGCTGCTGCTCACTGGAATATCGCCTAAACAGTACCCATTAAGGAGATATTAATTTTACCTACAAGTAAGCTTTTTTATAAGCCTTCCTGTAGGAAAAAATAGGCAAAACGAGTTTACTACCACTTTAAGAAAATTTCAACATGTTATGAACAGGTATTTGATCTGAAACATGTGTAATGACAACACATGCTATCTTCTTTGTATTAATTAATTACTGATAAAAACAACAGCATACGCACTTAAGCTAATGCCGCGTACACACGACCGGTTTTCCCGGCAGGAAAAAAAGCTGACGCTTTTCCCAACGGGATTTCTCTCAAGCCTGCCTTCCATACACACTGTCACACAAAAGACCGCTGAACTTTTGAATGCCAAGAACGCGTTGACATCAAAGACTATGACGAGCCGACAGAATGACATTCTATGTTTCCGCGCATGCGTCAAATTGTTTACGAGCATGCATGTTTAAAGCATACACAAAATGCTTTTCACGACAGGAAAAAGACCGCCGGGAATCCTGGCGGGAAAAAAGAGAACAAGTTCTCTTTTGTTTTTCAGCAGTTTTCTCATCCAAAAGCTGTCATGGCAGACACACACATACTAATTTGGGTAATATGAGAAATTGGGATATAAAGTATAAAATATGAACTGCATACATGGCATATATCAGACAATAGAGTATTTAACAACATAGACTATGGAGTTGTATTATGGTTATTTGCTATTTAAAAGTAATGTTGTTGAAGATTAAGTTTATCCTGCTTATATTTTGACTTGCTGGATTCCTCATTTTCCCCTCCTCAACATGCTAATAATATTAATTGAAACCAGTTTTCATTACATATGTTATTTTATACCAACTAATTTCATCATTGGATCTCTGTGTTTCTCTATGCAGTGCAGACAAATCATTGATAGTGGGTGGGACTAGCAGAGTGCTGTACACAAGTTCTTGCAAATATCACAGAACTCTACTTCTCGAAAGCCCTTGACCCTAATGCAAGCAATGGGTTGAATCTTGTGAGGAGCTATGCCAATATAAAAATGCCTTGATGGACTGGTGTCAGTCTGGAGTAGTGTGCCTTTAAGGGGCAGTGGGCTTCTTCCAAGTATACCTACTCCTAATTTATCAATTGCTATATATGCTCCAACATGGTGGCTCTCATAGACTAGAGTTAGAACTGACACATACAGAAGAGCCTTGACAGGGAGGTGTGGCTTTAAAAATATATTTACAAATGTTGTACAAGTAAAATCTTTGGTTTTATTGGAAATTGTTGGACATTGCAGTTTATTCTTTTATTTTATTTTATTTTTATTGCTGGCTAGCTGGTAAGTGTGCTGGGAAATGTTGTTTGTTTTTCCTGCTCTATGCAAAGCTCTTAAATGCGCCTTACTCTACAAACTAGTTGTACTTAGGGCAGTCATCTTTTTTTGTTTAGCCTCTCCTCTCAGGACAACTCAGCCCTGATGCAATTAGTGGGATGGCTCCTGGGAGGAGCAATGCCACTATCAAAATGCCTTGATGGATGGGTGTCGGTCTGGGGTATTTGGCATTACTAGGCAGTGTTTGCTTTCTGTGTACTGCTTTAGGTAACATTCACACGTGATGCTGAGCCATGATTGAAACAACTGAAATCCAATGAATGAAAGAAGCAGTGAGGCATAGGCTAAGGAAGAAAGTGCTAGATGATGCAGGATATCCTTCAGCCAAGAAAGGAAGGCTCTATCGACTAATCTACACTAAGAGAAGCTCACAGTATGCAGTAAAATTAGAAGGAGCCATTCCTTTACAAGAGATGAGCTTGTAAATCTGAGGAATACTAAATGTAAGGCTGGAGTTAAGCTTCACGCCAACCCCTACAGGTTCTAAAAAGCTACATTCTTGCAGATGATTAAGGCCGGGGTGAATTGTAGCGGCAGATGTCTGTTCAAGGCTCTCGGCACAGCCAGCGATCACCGCAGGTGATCACTGGCTGAGTAGACAGCTGCGAATAGCTGCGGCCACCATTTACCTGTCATTATAGTGACCGCACCTAGCCGCTGACAGCCGCATCAGAGACTGCAGCTACAAATCGCACCAGCCCTAAACGCTGTTTGTTTTTTAGTTTTTTAGCTTGGTATCGCTTTTACAAGTACAACAGCCTGCTTTTAATATCTTTATTATATGACGTAGTGCAGAATGCAGTGACTACATGCAAAGTACTCATCCAAGGCAATCAATTACAACTAATCGTATTCCTCATAACTACAGCTAACTGAAAAACCCTTGATTGCTACTAGGTACCACACGTTGGCAATATAAGAATGGAGAGTGTCTTTTTTATGCTTTCAATATAGATAGAGCAGGAAGGGGAAAGCATACCTCTCAGATTATTTTCAAGATAATTGAAAAGATCTCAAACTTTAAGTCACTGACTCAAAACAGGTATAAAGAACATGATTCCTGATTTTCCTCTGACTTTCACATGATACATGTATGTTCCAGATCAGCACTTAAGCCAGAGGCATCCCGGCAACTTGCATTTTCAGGAGGTAATCAATAGAAGCATATTACAAAAAAAAATGCATACTTTTATATTAACATTAAAGTGGTTGTAAACCCCCTTTTGCAACTTGCACTTACAGGTAAGCCTAGATTAAGGCTTACCTGTAGGTGCAAGAAATATCTCCTAAACCTACACGGTTTAGGAGATATTTGCTAAAAATTACATTGCTCCGTGTCTACAGCGCATGCGCGCCGTAGACAACGGCACATTCCTGGGGTTAATCCCATTCACAAATCCGGCTAAGTCCCAGCATTCGACGACTTAGCTGGATTCGATGGCTCCCACGCGCATGCGCGGAGTCACGTCTTCGCCGCTCCGGCCAATCACAGCGCCGGAGCGGCGCTGTGATTGGCTGGAGCGGCGATATCCGGAAGTAACCTTCCGGCTATCGCTGCAGCGATGGCTGAGGCTGAAGAGAGAGACGAGGACGGATTCGGGGGCCCCGATCTAAGGTAAGTGATGCATAATGAGCTATTATGCTAGTCATATTAGCTCATTATTCCTTTCTCTTACAGGTGGTTTAAAAAAAAAAACATTTTTATAGGGGTTTACAACCACTTTAACTACTTGCCTATTGAGCACCTTCCTGCCCAGGCCAATTTTCAGCTTTCAGCGCTGTCGCACTTTGAATGACAATTGCGTGGCCATGCAACACTGTATTCAAACAAACTTTTTATGATTTTTTGGAGACAGATAGAGCTTTCTTTTGATGGTATTTAATCACCACTGGGTTTTTTATTTTTTCCTAAAAAAATAAGAAAAAAGACAGAAAAAGTAATAAAAATAACATTTTGTAAATAAGTAATTTTTCTCCTTCACTGATGTGCGCTGAAGAGGTTGCACTGATAGGCTGCACTGATAGGCACTAATGAGACAGCACTGAAGGGCACTGATGAGGTGACACTGATGAGGAGGTGCTAATATGCAGCACTGATGGGAACTGATAGTTGGCACTGATATACAGCACTGATGAGAACTGATAGGCAGCACAGATAGGCGGCACTGATTGGTGGCACTGATGGGCTGCACTGATAAACAGGCACTGATGGACACTGAAAGGCAGCACTGACTGGCATCACTGATGGGCACTAATTGGCATCACTGATGGGCACTGTTGGGGCTGCACTGATAATCAGAGCATGGATAATCAATACCCTGATTATCTGTGCAGATCCCCACTGAGGAAATGGTAACCGGCATTTCCTTGTTTACATTTGATCAGCTGTGATTGGACATAGCTGATCTCATAGGTAAAGAGCCTCGTCATCAGCCCTTTACCGGGATCGGTGATGCAATATGTCCCAGGGACAGAGCACACCACCGATCACCGCCCCAGCAGACTCACAAGTGTAGCGAGAGTGGGAAGATGTCATATGACGTCATCCCAGAACGAGAGAGCTTTGACAATACAGCATATGGGAGGTGGTTAAGGTGGTTCTAAATGTTGAAGGATTATTAACTAAATCCATTCTCTGCATTAAGGTAAAAAAAATAAAAACAGCTATTTGTTCTGGCTGCTGTCAATCACACCCAGTGAGGAGGAAGTGGGGACAGGGCCCATCGCTGGTGTGTGTGTAATGGACACGCGGAGCGGAGCTCAGGAGTGAGTAAGCATGAGTGCCCCCAAATCAAGCAGCTTGCTAGGGGGGACTCGTGGCAGGGGAGCCATAAGCACCAGCGGGGGATACAAGAAGAGTAGGATTGGAGCTGCTCTGTGCAAAACCATTGCACAGTGCAGGCAAATATAACATCTTCCTTATTTTAATAACAAAAAATACAGAATTTACAATCACTATAAAGTGCATATAAACCCATCTGTAAAATAGTCTGCAGCTATAAAAAAAATAGTTCTCAGTATCAGCAGCCCTTCAGAGCCATGTAAATCCACAACATGTAAATCAAAAAAGATCTATCTAAATCAGCTCATTACAATAATGTTTAATTAGTCAGACCTTCACACTACATTAAAATCAAGGTTGTGATGAACAAGAAGCCAAGAAGATAAATCTCTTAGTAGCAGGAGATATGAAACCATGTGGCTAATATTGTATGTTCCATATGTGAATGACCTCCTACCTTACCAAAGCAAACTGGTTTACAAAAAAACTGTTATGTTCACTGGAGTTGACCCTGACATTTTATTTGAAATGTACTTTGTTTCATATTTTTTTTCAATGGTATGTTTCTATGGTATCCTTTACTAGATCAGTCACATCAAAATCTCATCTATCCCTGCTGTTCAGTCATTGCATGCCCCCTTGCAGACCCTATACCTTTTCTCTTTTTTAATTAATAAAACCAGTTGGCCTCATACAAGTCTATGGGAACTTCCAGACTTCCTAGAGTAGAATGCAAATCAGAGAATGCCACAGAGGTAAGTAATTTACACACTACGTTTATATCTTTAAATCTGCATCATATGAGCTATCTACAAAAAAGTGTTACCAGATTTCAGAATCACAAACATAGAGGCACATATACAGTGACTTGAAAAATTATTCATACCCCTTGAAATTTCCTACATTTTGTCATGTTACAACCAAAAACGTAAATGTATTTTATTGGGATTTTATGTGATAGACCAGGGGTCTTCAAACTACGGCCCTCCAGCTGTTGCGGAACTACAATTCCCATCATGCCTAGTCATATACGTGAAGTGATGACACTGGGAATTAGCCTCCGTTCCCAGTTGATGCCATTTTTGGGGAAACACGTCGGGTGGAGCATACATCCCTAACGTCATCACGTATTTTCCATTGATTCAGTCAGTGTTTGCTCTCTGACTGACATACGGAAACCTTTTTTTACCCTTGTTACGTTCCTGTTTTTTATGTCTGTTATATAATTTGTGGATTGGATGTGGACTTTTTTTTGGTTTGCTGTGATTTTACAATAAATCTTTTGCATTTTTTGGAAATACTGCACCATGAAGTCTTTTCATTTAATCCTTTCCTGCTGAGTTGAATAAGCTCTTAGGATTACACCTGGAAGTTGGAGTGATCCCTATCTCTGCTATTCCTGCTTACCTTTTGGGGAAGTCTCTACCAGCTTTGCACATGTAGAGAGTGACATTTTTGCCCATTCTTCTTTGCAAAATAGCTCCAGCTCAGTCAGATTGGATGGAGAGCGTCTGTGAATAGCAATTTTCAAGTCTTGCCACAGATTCTAAATTGGATTTAGGTCTGGACTTTGACTGGGCCATTCTAACACATGGATATGCTTTGATCCAAACCATTCCATTGTAGCTCTGGCTATGTGTTTAAAGCGGAGGTCTGACAATTTTTTTTTAAAGTCAGCAGCTACAAATACTGCAGCTGCTGACTTTTAAAATAAGGACACTTCCCTGTCCTGGGTGCCCGCAAAGTCGGCACCCGAAGCGGATCTCTTCCTCGGCTCTCGGATGCTGCCGCCGACATCTTCGGTAAGGGAATCAGGAAGTGAAGCCTTGCGGCTTCACTTCCTGATTCCCTACTGCACATGCGCGAGTTGCACTGCACGATCCGTCTATCTGCTATCTATGCCCGGAAGTGGGAGCAAAAACCGGTATTTCCTCCCCCTCCCCCCTAAAAGGTGCCAAATGTGACACCGGAGGGGGGAGGGTTCCGAAAAGCGGAAGTTCCATTTTTGGATGGAACTCCGCTTTAAGGTCGTTGTCCTGCTGGAAGGTGAACCTCTGCCCGAGTCTCAAATAATTTGCTGACTCTTAACAGGTTTTCTCCTAAGATTGTCCTGTATTTGGCTCCATCCAACTTCCCATCAACTCTGACCAGCTTCCCTGTCTCTGCTGAGGAAAAGCATTCCCACAACATGTTGCTGCCACCACCATGTTTCAGGGTGAAGTGCAGTGTTCGTTTTCCACCACACATAGCGTTTTGCTTTTAGGCCAAAAAGTAAAATTTTGGTCTCATCTGACCAGAGCACCTTCTTCCACATGTTTGCTGTGTCCCCCACATGGCTACTCGCAAACTGAAAACAGGACTTTTTATGTCCTTCTTTAAACAATGGCTTTTTTCTTGCCACACTACTATAAAGGCCAGATTTGTGGAGTGCAGGACTAATTGTTGTCCTGTGCACAGATTATCACACCTAAGCTGTGGATCTCTGCATCTCCTCCAGAGTTACCATGGGCCTATTTGCTGCTTTTCTGATAAATGCTCTTTGCCCGGCCTGTCAGTTTAGGTGGACGGCCATGTCTTGGTAGGTTTGCAGTTGTGCCATCCTCTTTCCATTTTCCGATGATGGATTGAACAGTGCTCTGTTGGATGTTCAAAGCTTGGGATATTTTTTTATAACCTAACTCTGTTTTAAACTTCTCCACAACGTTATCCCTGACCTGTCTTGGCCTTCGTGATGCTGTTTGTTCACTAAGGTTCTCTAAGAAACCTCTGAGGGCTTCACAGAACAGCTGTATTTATACTGAGATTAAATACACACAAGTAGACTCTATTTACTAATTAGGTGACTTCCGAAGGCAATTGATTCCACTAGATTTTAGTAAGGGGTATCAGAGTAAAGGGGCATGAATACAAATGCGTGCCACACTTTTCACATATTTTTTTGTAAAAAAAATGGAAAACCATTTATCATTTTCCTTCCACTTCACAATTATTTGCCACTTTGTGATGGTAAAATACGTTTACATTTTTGGTTGTAACATGACAAAATGTGGAAAATTTCAAGGGGTATAAATACTTTTTCAAGGCACTGTACAGGGACCGCAAAATAGACTGCAATTGCAACACATATACT
Organism: Rana muscosa; assembly: GCA_029206835.1. Taxonomy (NCBI): domain Eukaryota; kingdom Metazoa; phylum Chordata; class Amphibia; order Anura; family Ranidae; genus Rana; species Rana muscosa. The sequence continues at coordinate 655,589,824 of CM055118.1, read as the reverse complement.
AGAGAGTATGCACACACAGATATTAAAGGCACCTATAGTTATAAACTTAAAGGACTACACTAGTTTACATGCAAAGAAAAAAAAAACTATTTATCTTCTGCTGTGACTGACACTAGTTCATGGGCAATCAGATCTAGAAAGAGGGGGCCATAAATAATCTGACCTCCTTCCCTGCCCCCAAGCTGCATTCTCTACGTAGTACAGCAACCCTTTACACACAGTGACTATTTCAAACAAGTCCCTTAAATTCTATGCTGAAACTAGAGACACCAGAGCTCAGCTAATGCTCAAACATTCAATAAATTCAATAAAGCACAGGTAAATGACCATGATTGTCCAGACCCCATACGTTGAATTGAAAAGTTTAGTAAACAGGAGGGCTTCAATGAAAGTTATATTCAATTTGAACTGATTGTTACTAAGCAGACCACAAGACTTCATACCAGAATTTTCAGATTGCAAATCCATGTCTAAACAAAAACTTTTAGATTTTATAGAAATATAGTTGTAATTTACATTCACTTGAAACTTGACCCTTAGAAACATGGTCTGCCTTGGTGTACATCACAGAACAAAATAATCACCACATACCTAACTTTTATGGAGGGAGGGGGAAAGGCTAGAAAGTATTACAGCAGAAAAATATGTTTAACCACTTCAGCCCCGCACCATTTTGGCTGGTTAAAGAGCAGGCCCCTTTTTGCGATTCAGCACTGCGTCAATTTAACTGACAATTGCGCCATCGTGCGACGTGGCTCCCAAACAAAATTTACGTCCTTTTTTTCCCACAAATAGAGCTTTCTTTTGGTGGTATTTGATAACCTCTGTGGTTTTTATTTTTTGCGCTATAAACAAAAATAGAGCGACAATTTTGAAAAAAATTACATATATTTTACTTTTTGCTATAATAAATATTCCCAAAAAATCGATAAAAAAACATTTTTTTTCCTCAGTTTAGGCCGATACGTATTCTTCTACATATTTTTGGTAAAAAAAAATCGCAATAAGCGTTTATTGATTGGTTTGTGCAAAAGTTAAAGCGTTTACAAAATAGGGGATAGTTTTAGGGCATTTTTATTAATTATTTTTTTACTAGTAATGGCAGCGATCAGTGATTTTTTTTGTGACTGCGACATTATGGCAGACACATCGGACACTTTTGACACATTTTTGGGACCATTGTCATTTTCACAGCGATCAGTGCTATAGAAATGCACGGATTACTGTGAAAATTACACTGGCAGTGAAGGGGTTAACCACTAGGTGGCGCTGTAGGGGTTAAGTGTTCCCTGCATAGTGTTTCTTACTGTAGGGGGGATGGGCTCTGTGTCACATGACACCGATCTCCGCTCCGAGTACACGGAGCCAAGATCTGTGTCATTGTCACTAGTCAGAGCGGGGAGATGCTTGTTTACACAAGCATCTCCCCGCTCTATACCTCCGTGAGATGTTTGTGGGGATCCCCGCGGCAATCGAGTCCGCGGGACCCACGGTCCGACTCACGGGGATGGCGGCAGGGTCCACGCGTACAGGCATTTAAAGGGGACGTACAGGTACGTTAATATGCCTGTCCGTGCCATTCTGCCGACGTGTAAGTACAGGAGGCGGTCGGCAAGTGGTTAATTCATCTTGGAATCATTGAAGTTTCCTGCCCCTAATAATTGTTATTTTATTTAACCTGCTTGGGTGTAGTGCTTCTGATTTTATTCTCTGTAATATCAAGTTATAATACGACTTCTAGGTACCTAACTGTCATTATTACAACAGGATGTCAAAACTATATCTTACTATAGCAAAGCTCTCTAATTTTCAGTAAAGTAAGAGGAAAATCTATATCCAGCTTAAGTAGAACAAGCCAACTACAGTATAGTATTCGTTCTTTTAAAAGATTATGTAAAATTATAATGTACGCTGTACTCACACATTTCTTTATTGTCACCTTCCCATACCTCAGACACGCACGGTATATACAGCCTGATCACAACCACATGTTTGGCTTCTGGCTGAATAGTTTCTGTGAGCCACAGTTCTGGTAACACACATTAAAGCAAGGTTTTGTCATCATAGCCTAAAATTATTATTCAGGCTGTGAAGGAAATATTTCAAAGCCGTTTCCTACTCTTGAAATTCCCATTTAGCATTTGTTGTGGCCAATTTCACCTCCATGCTTTTATTTAAGTGAACTTGCCTCGTCAGTCTAGCTCTCACCTCTTTTCAAATGAGCCATGTTGGCTTTGTGTCAATGTCATTTATGCTTTTAGTCCATTTAAAAGGGGGGGAATTTTACCAATAGAAGTTTAAGGCAACTAATAAGGTGTATGCCAACACCTGTTTACTTGCACATATTTAAAATCCATATGAGTTTGCAGACAAGAGAGCTTGAAGGTGAACTGAACAGAATTAACTTATTTGCTTGTATTTTTAATTGGAGTGTATATTTATTTTTTTACAGAAATAAGAAGGTGCTCATGCTATATATTTTAGAAGTCAGATGAAAAGATGTCAATGGGATCATGCTCCTATTGCCATGGTGAGCAAACTCCTTATTCTAACAGGCTGATGAGCACAAGCTTGAACACCCAGTAATATTGGATATACATTTGTGGGTGTATGGGTCACAGCACTAGGCCCTTCACAGATCAAGTGCATTTTTCCTTAGTTTTGCCATTGTGTGTAAATGCACTCATAGATCAATAGTCTTCTAGACGCCATTTTGGATAAAGTAAGGAATGGAAAAATCTTTTTTTTTGCCATCTCATTGGTGAGATTCCGGTTCACGTTTTGTCCTATAGGAAGCAAGATGATCACTTCAAAGTGAAGGAAACAGCTGTCAGCTGTCATGTCCAGTGCCCCCAGTGTACACTTTTCCCTCTATTACTGTTCTGATTACAGATCAATTTTTTTATGTTCCCTCTCTTTTAGTCTGGGTAACAGTAGTAATGGGGACAAACAGAGAGGGTGAATGTTTATAACAGAGACACAAAAAAAGAAAAACAAGACACAAGTTTCTAACCATATACCTCTCTAACGAAGAAAAAAGTCAGACATGTTGGCTTCAGATACACCATGGGATGCCTCAGCAGTTAAACCTTGTAATGTGTCCAATATATTATTTTCCTATTATGATCAACTCCTTCTAGTGGCCATAATGCAGAATTTTCCTGAAATGCCTCATTAAGGAAAATACTGCATTTTGGCCACTAGATAAAGCTAACAATCACTGGTTAAAAAACATTTTAGACATTGTACAGGAATTGTTCGCTATGGCTGTGAAATGTTAAGGAATTTGCACAATGCATTTTCTAAAAATGGACCCCTTTGACTCAAGGGTAAAACATAGATGAACCCAAAATATAAGATATCTGTCAAAGGAAGCACCTGAGTGCACACCAGCAAACCACCCAGTCTCAGTGTAAAACATATCAGCTTCATTTCGTCCAAAAGCCATGCCCGTCTAATGCGTTTTATCCTACCAATGGGCTTAGTCTTAGTCATAGTACATTTTGTAAACTCAAATGTAATATATTGCAGCTTACCAGTCACCATGTGGTGGCTGCATTAGTTATTTTTCCAGACCCAGAACATTGCTAGAATGCAGTGCCCTTGTCCTTATCTTTCTTGTGTAAAATACTGACCACAATTATCCACTAGATCAGTGGTCTCCAAACTGCGGCCCTGAGGCCGGATGTGGCCCTCTGCTTGCCTCTATCCAGCCCTTGGGGCACTGTTCCATCCACAACTGATATCAACAATGGGGCACTATTCCTCCCACCTACACCAATGATGGGGTGCTCTTCCTCCCACTGATATCAACAATGGGGCACTATTCCTCTCACAGCCACCAAGGATGGGGTGCTATTCCTCCCACTGATATCAACAATTGGGCACTATTCCTTCCACTAAAACCAATGATAGGGTGCTATTCCTCCCACTGATATCAACAATGGGGCACTATTCCTCCCACTGACACCAAGGAGGGTGTGCTATTCCTCCCACTGATATCAACAATTGGGCACTATTCCTTCCACTAAAACCAAAGATGGGGCATTGTTTACTTCCACTGATGCTGGGTCATTTTCTACTCCCACTGGCCACAGTCCAGCCCTCCTAAGGTCTGAAGGACAGTACACTGGCCCTTTGTTTAGACAGTTTGGAGACCTCTGCACTAGATCATGGAGATGAACAGAAGTTTAATGTGACATCTGTGGCTTTTTCCAAAGCACCATTAAGAAATGTGTGTAGCCATAAAGTAACAGGAAGCATGGCATTTGCAGGATGACCTGGTGACAAATGGAAAAAAAAAGCTAGAAAAAAGAAAACGAGTGTAGCCACCACACCTAAAAACTGGTATTTACACTATATTAAATGTATGGTTTTGGGTTTAGACTTTAGACTAGTGCCTAAACTAGCAAAAAACGACATAATTTATAGTGTTGTGTCTGTAACAAGATTTATCTAAAACCTAGTCTTTATCTTCTTCATATTGTAGAGATGCACATAAATGTATAGATTAATACTGGCAGAATTTGGGAATATGCAGCTAGACAACTTACAAGACTTGTTGTAAACTTGACAAATTTTCTTTACCTTATTCGGAGAAAAATGTCACAATTGCACTAATACGGCTACAATTACGTCTTTAACTTATTCCAGAGTCATTCAGTTTAACATATTTCTGTCACCACTCAATGTGCCATAGAAGAATGATACACAATTGAACAATATGCTAGTGAACGGTTATTACAAGGGACCTCTAGTAATGACTTAAGTGGACTTTTCTTTAACACAACGATGTACATATGGTGCTATACTTAGGAACCACCTAACACTATGTAAGATCCCTTTCTCCTCCAAGCAGGTACTTACAATCATTACATTACAGCAACAACAAAGCGTGGAAAAAGCAGACACCAGGAATCTAGGTCTGATTTTATCTCTGCGGCTAATCCCTTTCATTAGACTACATACACTCAGATAATGGAAACACGTCACTCAGATCCCCTGTCTGTTTGTGACAGGCTGCATGAGATTTGGTTTTCCAAAAATCCTGCAGCAAACTGACTGCTCGTTTGATGGCCAGAGGTGAATGTAAGGGTTAGAAAAACAAATGCTGCTGAAAAGTTAGATAAACACCCTTGTGGTAACAGTATCACCTATGAATTTCAAACTAATACCACCATTAGTGATGAGCCGAACACCCCCGGGTTCGGTTCGCACCAGAACCCGCGAACGGACCGAAAGTTCGAACGAACATTAGAACCCTATTAAATACAATGGATGCGAACGTTCGAATTCTAAAGTGCTAATTATAACAACTATTATGCATGTTATTGTCATAAATAGGGTTTGGGAACCCGGGTTCTGCACCAGGGGACATGTATCAATGCAAAAAGAAGTTTTAAAAACGGTCGTTTTTCGGGAGCAGTCATTTTAATGATGCATAAAGTGAAAAAAAAAAAGTCAAATATTCCTTTAAATATCGTACCTGGGGGGTGTCTAAAGTATGCCTGTGAAGTGCCACGTGTTTCCCGTGTTTAGAACTGTCCCTGCACAAAATGACACTTCTAAAGGAAAAAAAAGCCATTTAAAACTGCTTGCGGCTTTAATGTAATGTCTGGTCCTGGTAATATGGATGAAATTCTTTAAGAAAAATGGCATAGCTACCCCATGACCCCCCCCCTACCCCAGCCCATTACCAGCCCCTTTGGGTCTTGTATGGATATTAAGGGGAACCCCGCACATAAAATAAAAAAGGCCCTATATACTCTGAACAGCCGTATACAGGCGGTGCATACAAGACAGGGACTGTAGGTTTGTTCTTATGTAGAATGTGTTTGTAATTTTGAACAGGTACATTGTTGAAGTGTAGCTCCAGCCCAAAAATCTATTTTTAAACTTTTTGGGAAACATAGGTAAGGGTTATCACCCCTGTAACATTTGTTTTGCTGTCTGTGCCCCTGTTCAGAACATTTCACCTCACTTTCCGTCCCAATGACAACTGTTTTTGAAATGTGGTGTTTTTCTTGAAACAAGGATTGCTGATAAAGCATCAGTACAGATGAGACCCCTTTCTCCCATATTTATTCTTACAGGAGAGAATTTTCCTTTCTAGGGGTAGATTTCCTCTCACTTCCTGTTGTCTTCTTTCGTTTGCAAGTAGGAGTCGTTTGTAAGTTGGATGTTTGAAAGTAGGGACCTGCCGTATATACTCTGCAGAAATAGGCCCCTTAGTTGTTGGTGTTGGCACAACACTGTAAGCACTCAGTTACTCTTGGTTGGTGCTGGAACGCCCTGCTGTCAACTATTATATCAGGAATTTTAATTACATATAATTGTTGAACAGTGGTAGTAAAAATTGGGGCTTTGATGGTGGTGCTGGTGCCACAACACTGTAAGCCCTGACAGTTACTCTTGGTGGGTGCAGCAATGGGCCCTGCTGTGAATTATTAGATCAAGAATTGTAATTACATGCCCCTTTTGAACAGGGGCTGAAAAATTGGGCCTTTCGTGGTGGTGGTGGTGGTGGCGTTGCCACAAGACTGTAAGCCCTCAGAGTTACTCTTGGTGGGTGCAGCAATGGACCCTGCTGTGAATTATTAGATCAAGAATTGTAATTGCATGCCCCTGTTGAACAGGGGCTGAAAAATTGGGCCTTAGGCACTGGTGGCACAACACTACAACCCCTCACAGATACTGTACTTGGAGCACAGCAATGAGCCCTGTTGCAAAGTATTGCTAAAAAAATTGTAATGACACGCCCCTGTTAAACAGGGGCTGAAAAATTGGGCCTTAGGCACTGGTGCCACAACACTCCAACCCCTCACAGATACTGTACTTGGAGCACAGCAATGAGCCCTATGGCAAATTATTGCTAAAAAAATTGTAATTACACGCCCCTGTAAAACAGGGGCTGAAAAATTGGGCCTTAGCCACTGGTGGCGGCACCCATAAACAAAAATGATCTTCCAAGCTATCATCATCAATGGTATCATTGAGGACTCGGAGGAGGAGGATAGCCAGTCAACATAACAGCACAGACACTCAGCATCAGCATCAGTCTTGAAGGGATGTGACATGTTAAAATCAATTAGTCTGTTATATCAGCATCAGGTGTGTGGTAGCTGGTGGTGATCCAAGACTGGTTCATCTTGATGAAAGTCAGTCGATCAACCGAGTCGGTGGACAGGCGCACCCTGTGATCCGTGACAAATCCTCCAGCAGCACTGAATGTGCGTTCCGAAAGAACGCTGGATGCAGGACAGGCCAGTAGCTCAATTGCATACTGTGCAAGCTCTGGCCAGTGATCCATCCTCAAGACCCAGTAAGCCAGAGGATTTTCGGTGGGGAAGGTGTCCAAGTCTGACCTTGCCCCTAGATATTCCTGCACCATGTTTATCAGACGCTGGCGATGGTTGCTGGAACCGATCATACTTTGGGGCTGCGGACTAAAGAATTGTCTGAACGCATCGGTCAGACGGCCACCTTCCCCACCGCTCCTTCTTTGACTGGCCGAAGCCTCAGCAACTCGTTGTCCAGGACCAGGAGTTTGTAACCTCCCAGTCTCTGGGAACGCGTTGCACAGACCTTTCTGCAAGGCCTCCCGGAGTTGTCTCATCCTCTGCTCCCTCTGCGAAGGTAACATAAGGTCCGCAACCTTACCCTTGTACCGTGGATCAAGGAGAGTGGCCAGCCAGTAATGGTCCCTCTCCTTGATCCGAAGAATACGAGGATCCTTCCGCAGACTTTGCAGGATCAGGGAGGCCATGCAGCGTAGGTTTGCTGAGGCATTCGCTCCGGAGTCCTCTGGGTCACTAAGGACGACATGATCCGCAGCCACCTCCTCCCAGCCACGTACAAGTCCACTGGTTTCTTGGGACTGTAAATCATCCCTAAAAGACTGCTGCTGATGATGCTGAGTGCCAGCCTCCACCTCCATGCTGACACAATCCTCCTCCTCCTCCTCCTCCTCCTCCTCCTCTTCCTCTTCCTGTGCGATGGGTGGGACAGAAAGAACACTGTCTGGGTAAAGGGGGCCTTGAGAGGCAAGGAAGTCCTCCTCTTCCTGCCTCTGTTCTGCCTCAAATGCCCTGTCCATTATTCCACGCAGCGTGTGCTCCAACAGGTGGACAAGAGGTACAGTGTCACTGATGCATGCACTGTCACTGCTCACCATCCTCGTGGCCTCCTCAAATGGTGCCAGGACAGTGCATGCATCCCTGATCATGCCCCACTGGCGTGGAGAAAAAAAACCAAGCTCCCCTGACCCTGTCCTGGTGCCGTAGTCGCACAGGTACTCATTGATGGCCCTCTGCTGCGTGTGCAGCCGCTGCAGCATGGCCAACGTTGAGTTCCACCTGGTGGGCATGTCACATATAAGGCGGTTCTTGGGCAGGTTCAACTCCTTTTGCAGCTCAGCCAGGTGAGCACTGGCATTATAAGATCTGCGGAAATGCACACAGACTTTCCTGGCCTGCCTCAGGACATCCTGTAAGCCCGGGTACCTGCCCAAGAACCGCTGCACCACCAGGTTAAGGACGTGAGCCACACAGGGCACATGGGTCAGTTGTCCCTGTCGGAGGGCGGAGAGGAGGTTGGTGCCATTGTCGCAAACCACCATTCCTGGCTTAAGCTGGCGTGGCGTCAACCACCTCTCGGCCTGGCCCTGCAGAGCAGACAGGACCTCTGCCCCAGTGTGGCTTCTGTCCCCCAAACACACCAGCGCAAGCACGGCATGGCATCTTTTTGCCTGCGTACTTGCGTAGCCCTGTGAACGGCTACGGAGCACCGCTGGTTCATAGGACAAACCACAGGAAGAGGCCATGGAGGAAGAAGAAGAGGAGGGGGTGGAGGAGAGAGGTGTGTCACAACCAGTAGTAGCATTTTGGAGGCGTGGCGGTGGGACAACCTCCAACACTACTGCACCTTGTCCTGCATCCTTCCCAGCTGCCAAAAGAGTGACCCAATGGGCCGTGAAAGAAAGGTAACGTCCCTGTCCATGCCTGCTGGACCATGAGTCAGCGGTAATATGCACCTTACCGCTGACCGCCCTGTCCAGCGAGGCCAAGACATTGCCTTCCACATGCCGGTAGAGAGCCGGAATAGCCTTCCGTGAGAAAAAGTGGCGTTTGGGAACCTGCCACTGAGGAACCGCACATTGCACAAACTCACGGAAGGGGGCCGAGTCTACCAACTGAAAAGGCAGCAGTTGAAGCGCTAGCAATTTAGCCAAGCTAGCATTCAACCGCTGGGCATGTGGATGGCTGGGAGTGAACTTCTTTCGACGGTCCAGCAGCTGGGGCAGGGAAATTTGCCTGCTAGAATCGGACGTCGGTGTACTGCTAGCAGAGTGGCCGCAAGTACTTGGCTGTGACACACCTAATTCTACACCTTCATTCCTCTCAGTGCATGTTTCAGAGAGGACTGAAGTTATAGTGGGGTTGGAGATCCCAGCTGATGCGGTGCAAGGAGAGGTCCGCTTTGTTCTTTGGTGTGGGTCTTTGAGGTAGGCTTGCCAACGAGCTGCATGGCAGGTCAACATATGTCTGGTCAGGCATGTGGTACCCAAGCGGCTGATGTTTTGGCCACGCGATATACGCTTGAGACATATGTTGCAAACAGCAGCTGTGCGATCTGATGCACTAGCCTCAAAAAAGGCCCACACCAAAGAACTTTTTGAATGACGGGCAGAGGCAGCGCCCTGCACAGGCGGAGCTCTGCGGTGTGATTCCGTCGGTGTACTGCCCTTACGCTGGCCACCAAAGGGCATCCTGCCTCGTTGGAGATGTGCCTCCTCCTCATCCTCCTCCTCCTCCTCTCTCCTATTAGGCACCCACGTGGAGTCAGTGACCTCATCATCCCCTCCCTCCTCATCACTGGAGCCAATCTGGCAGTATGCTGCAGCTGCTGGAACATGACTGCCAGATTGGTGTCCTTCTTGAGCATCCCCTCTGTCTGCTTTAACGCTACTGCCTTCCTCTAGCTGGGTTTCATCATCAGACCCTTCGAAACGCTGGGCATCCTCCTGGAGCATGTACCCAACACTGTGCTGAAACAGTTCGGGGGACTCCTCAGGAGGAGGACATGGTGGGTCTAGGGAAGGAGTGACTGATGATTTGTCTGACATTGATACCAGGGAAGACGACGCTTTGGCAGCTGCTTTTCCAGTACCCTGAGCCTGGGTGAGAGAGGATGAGGAGGAGGAGGAGGGCTTGGTCATCCACTCTACCAAGTCTTCGGCATGATGTGGCTCAACATGTCCAGCTGCCGAAAAGAAGGACAAGCGTGTCCCATGGCCATGTGCTGATGACAATGCACCGCGTCCACGACCAGCACTGTTGCCCCCAGACACAGAGCCTGCTTGCCCTCTTTTATTGCCTCCTGACTGTCTGCCTCTCCTTGTTTGCCTTCCAGACATTCTAATAGATGGCCTGCAGGGAGATGGGAAAAAAGCAATAAGGGCTACCTTCAGGTGTCCTTCTCTGTCCCTTGAAACAAGGACTTTCACAGTGAAAGAAACTGACACTCTCCCTACCTACAGTTTTCTGTCCCTAGAATAAATGTTTTTTTTAAGCACAATATAGCACAAGGACAATTCACTCACTGTCCTTACAGGTCCCTGGAAACAAGGACTTGCAGAGTGAAAGAAAAAAAACACTCTCCCTACCTACAGTTTTCTGTCCCTAGAAAAAATGTTTTTTTTAATCACAATATAGCACAAGGACAATTCACTCACTGTCCTTACAGGTCCCTGGAAACAAGGACTTGCAGAGTGAAATAAACTGACACTCTCCCTACCTACAGTTTTCTGTCCCTAGAATAAATGTTTTTTTTAATCACAATATAGCACAAGGACAATTCACTCACTGTCCTTACAGGTCCCTGGAAACAAGGACTTGCAGAGTGAAAGAAAATAAACACTCTCCCTACCTACAGTTTTCTGTCCCTAGAATAAATGTTTTTTTTAAGCACAATATAGCACAAGGACAATTCACTCACTGTCCTTACAGGTCCCTGGAAACAAGGACTTGCAGAGTGAAATAAACTGACACTCTCCCTACCTACAGTTTTCTGTCCCTAGAATAAATGTTTTTTTTAAGCACAATATAGCACAAGGACAATTCACTCACTGTCCTTACAGGTCCCTGGAAACAAGGACTTGCAGAGTGAAAGAAAAAAAACACTCTCCCTACCTACAGTTTTCTGTCCCTAGAAAAAATGTTTTTTTTAATCACAATATAGCACAAGAACAATTCACTCACTGTCCTTACAGGTCCCTGGAAACAAGGACTTGCAGAGTGAAATAAACTGACACTCTCCCTACCTACAGTTTTCTGTCCCTAGAAAAAATGTTTTTTTTAATCACAATATAGCACAAGAACAATTCACTCACTGTCCTTACAGGTCCCTGGAAACAAGGACTTGCAGAGTGAAATAAACTGACACTCTCCCTACCTACAGTTTTCTGTCCCTAGAAAAAATGTTTTTTTTTAATCACAATATAGCACAAGGACAATTCACTCACTGTCCTTACAGGTCCCTGGAAACAAGGACTTGCAGAGTGAAAGAAAAAAAACACTCTCCCTACCTACAGTTTTCTGTCCCTAGAAAAAATGTTTTTTTTAATCACAATATAGCACAAGGACAATTCACTCACTGTCCTTACAGGTCCCTGGAAACAAGGACTTGCAGAGTGAAAGAAAAAAAACACTCTCCCTACCTACAGTTTTCTGTCCCTAGAAAAAATGTTTTTTTTAATCACAATATAGCACAAGGACAATTCACTCACTGTCCTTACAGGTCCCTGGAAACAAGGACTTGCAGAGTGAAATAAACTGACACTCTCCCTACCTACAGTTTTCTGTCCCTAGAATAAATGTTTTTTTTAAGCACAATATAGCACAAGGACAATTCACTCACTGTCCTTACAGGTCCCTGGAAACAAGGACTTGCAGAGTGAAAGAAAAAAAACACTCTCCCTACCTACAGTTTTCTGTCCCTAGAAAAAATGTTTTTTTTAATCACAATATAGCACAAGGACAATTCACTCACTGTCCTTACAGGTCCCTGGAAACAAGGACTTGCAGAGTGAAATAAACTGACACTCTCCCTACCTACAGTTTTCTGTCCCTAGAATAAATGTTTTTTTTAAGCACAATATAGCACAAGGACAATTCACTCACTGTCCTTACAGGTCCCTGGAAACAAGGACTTGCAGAGTGAAAGAAAATAAACACTCTCCCTACCTACAGTTTTCTGTCCCTAGAATAAATGTTTTTTTTAATCACAATATAGCACAAGGACAATTCACTCACTGTCCTTACAGGTCCCTGGAAACAAGGACTTGCAGAGTGAAATAAACTGACACTCTCCCTACCTACAGTTTTCTGTCCCTAGAATAAATGTTTTTTTTAAGCACAATATAGCACAAGGACAATTCACTCACTGTCCTTCCAGGTCCCTGGAAACAAGGACTTGCAGAGTGAAAGAAAAAAAACACTCTCCCTACCTACAGTTTTCTGTCCCTAGAAAAAATGTTTTTTTTAATCACAATATAGCACAAGGACAATTCACTCACTGTCCTTACAGGTCCCTGGAAACAAGGACTTGCAGAGTGAAATAAACTGACACTCTCCCTACCTACAGTTTTCTGTCCCTAGAATAAATGTTTTTTTTAAGCACAATATAGCACAAGGACAATTCACTCACTGTCCTTACAGGTCCCTGGAAACAAGGACTTGCAGAGTGAAAGAAAAAAAACACTCTCCCTACCTACAGTTTTCTGTCCCTAGAAAAAATGTTTTTTTTAATCACAATATAGCACAAGGACAATTCACTCACTGTCCTTACAGGTCCCTGGAAACAAGGACTTGCAGAGTGAAATAAACTGACACTCTCCCTACCTACAGTTTTCTGTCCCTAGAATAAATGTTTTTTTTAATCACAATATAGCACAAGGACAATTCACTCACTGTCCTTACAGGTCCCTGGAAACAAGGACTTGCAGAGTGAAAGAAAATAAACACTCTCCCTACCTACAGTTTTCTGTCCCTAGAATAAATGTTTTTTTTAAGCACAATATAGCACAAGGACAATTCACTCACTGTCCTTACAGGTCCCTGGAAACAAGGACTTGCAGAGTGAAATAAACTGACACTCTCCCTACCTACAGTTTTCTGTCCCTAGAATTAATGTTTTTTTTAAGCACAATATAGCACAAGGAGAATTCACTCACTGTCCTTCCAGGTCCCTGGAAACAAGGACTTGCAGAGTGAAAGAAAAAAAACACTCTCCCTACCTACAGTTTTCTGTCCCTAGAAAAAATGTTTTTTTTAATCACAATATAGCACAAGGACAATTCACTCACTGTCCTTACAGGTCCCTGGAAACAAGGACTTGCAGAGTGAAATAAACTGACACTCTCCCTACCTACAGTTTTCTGTCCCTAGAATAAATGTTTTTTTTAAGCACAATATAGCACAAGGACAATTCACTCACTGTCCTTCCAGGTCCCTGGAAACAAGGACTTGCAGAGTGAAAGAAAAAAAACACTCTCCCTACCTACAGTTTTCTGTCCCTAGAAAAAATGTTTTTTTTAATCACAATATAGCACAAGGACAATTCACTCACTGTCCTTACAGGTCCCTGGAAACAAGGACTTGCAGAGTGAAATAAACTGACACTCTCCCTACCTACAGTTTTCTGTCCCTAGAATAAATGTTTTTTTTAAGCACAATATAGCACAAGGACAATTCACTCACTGTCCTTACAGGTCCCTGGAAACAAGGACTTGCAGAGTGAAAGAAAAAAAACACTCTCCCTACCTACAGTTTTCTGTCCCTAGAAAAAATGTTTTTTTTAATCACAATATAGCACAAGGACAATTCACTCACTGTCCTTACAGGTCCCTGGAAACAAGGACTTGCAGAGTGAAATAAACTGACACTCTCCCTACCTACAGTTTTCTGTCCCTAGAATAAATGTTTTTTTTAAGCACAATATAGCACAAGGACAATTCACTCACTGTCCTTACAGGTCCCTGGAAACAAGGACTTGCAGAGTGAAAAAAAAAAAACACTCTCCCTACCTACAGTTTTCTGTCCCTAGAAAAAATGTTTTTTTTAATCACAATATAGCACAAGGACAATTCACTCACTGTCCTTACAGGTCCCTGGAAACAAGGACTTGCAGAGTGAAAGAAACTGACACTCTCCCTACCTACAGTTTTCTGTCCCTAGAATAAATGTTTTTTTAAGCACAATATAGCACAAGGACAATTCACTCACTGTCCTTCCAGGTCCCTGGAAACAAGGACTTGCAGAGTGAAAGAAACTGACACTGTCCCTACCTACAGTTTTCTGTCCCTAGAATAAATGTTTTTTTTAAGCACACTATAGCACAAGCACAAAACACACTGACACTCTCCCTACCTATCCTTCTCTTTCCCTAAACTAAAGGAATCCAGGTTAAGCAAGAAAGAAATAACAGTCACTGTCCCTGCCTATGCTGCTCTATCCCTGCTCCGGAACACACTACACTAGGCCGCCGTGCTGGCGGCCTTTTATAGTGTGGGGCGTGTACTAAACACCCTCAGCAATAATTGGCCACAGGCATCCTGCCTGTGGCCAATCATTGCTCTCCTCGCTGCCAGCGCTGTGATTGGCCAAGCATGCGGGGTCACAGTGCATGCTTGGCCAATCACAGCGCCTGGATGACACTGCGATGGCGTAGTGCATTGTGGGCCGTTCGCGTCACTCAAATTTGGCGCGAACGGCCCAAATCGTTCGATCTTCGTCGAACGATCGAACAGCCGATGTTCGAGTCGAACGTATGTTCGACTCGAACACGAAGCTCATCCCTAACCACCATTTAAAAAATCAGTCTCCTTAATAACAGTTTAAGATGTATAATGTATATAGGTAACCCATAGCATAGGTAACCCATGAGAAGTTAAAAATAGTTTATATAGATTGCTCTCATGATGCATTACCTTACTCTGCTAAAATGTAAGAACTAAATTAGCGGTAAACCAAAAATATAATCACATATCAAATGCATATAAATAAAGGGAAATGGGGGGGGGTGGGGGTAAGCTGGAGTGATGATCAAATCAGGAGTATTTACTGTATATATATATATATATATATATATTTTTTTTTTATTGAAACATGTTATCAATTTTCTTGATTTATGAATTAGTTTGTTTATCAATAGTCAGTTGTCCTTACAATCATGTAATACTAGATAGCTTTGAGATCTTAAAGTCTATCTATACCTAGAACCTGTTTTTTTAGTTTTATATAGAATGAGGGAAGGTTGGAACCCCTGTCAGGTTTTACTGCTTTATAGGGAGTTTTCTCTTCACTTTCTGTAGACAACCACTTACCAGACTGTAATAAAGAAAACTGTGCAACAGGCAATAAAAATAAAAATGTTAGTACTCTGGCATTTTCCTATTTATCTTAAAAAAATAGATATTTTTCCTCACTTCCTGTACTGGGGGCAAGCCTTTTACCAAACAGGAAATTAAGGAAATGCCCCAATGGAGCTTCACCCACTGGTTGGTGACGTCACAAGAGGGCAGTGCCACCAGGTGATGTCGCTGTGTGTCCCTGCCCCATAGCTACTTAAGAAATGTCAAACGGCAGGGCAGCAAGACCGCGGGAGCATTCGTGGCGAGCCAAGCTTTTTTTTTTCCTTTTTCGGCTCTGGTAGTGGTGGCGTAGTGTTTTATTTATAAAAAAAAGGGATTTTCAAAAACTTTTGTACTGTCTTTATTTACTTTTACACTTTTTTTGGTAAATTGGGTTGGGTTATCCCCTACTGATTCACATGGGGGGGGCAGGATCCCTTATTAAAGGGGGCTTCCAGATCCAAATCCCGCATACCCCCACAACTACAGCTCAGGGTTGTGGAGAAGAGGCTCTTGTCCCCATCAACATAGAGACAAGGTGCTTTGGATTGGGATGGGCTGCTCGCTTGTCCCCCCACCTTTTCCTGACCTGCCGGGCTGCATGATCAGATAAGGGTCTGGTATGGATTTTGGGGGGATCCCCACGCCATTTTATTTTTTACATTTTGGCATGGGGTTCCCCTTAAATTTTATACCAGACCCGAAGGGGACCCCACACTGGTTTTTTTTTTCATAATTTTTAATTGTCGGCATGTTTTTTTACATTCAGCTGTCAGTGGGGAGCCCGCTCCTTAGCAATTAGCTATTGGGGGGGACTCCCAGGCTGTTTTTGATAAATACTGCATGTGATACCGCCAGCATGTTTTACTCTCTGTTCTGTTGTGAATTGGACTTAGGAGCTTACCGCATGTTTTTTTTTATAATATTTACTGGCACATTTTTTTTTTTGTGGTAAATACTGCATAATCATTATTCATTTTTTTTGGTGAATTGAACTTTATTTACCGCATGCAATAATTTATGCAAAATAGACACGTGACCATGTTATCGCATGCGGTAAACATTAGTGAATTGACCCCATTATACTGAATAGTATTTGATGTATTATCACTGAAGACATTTTTTGTTAAAAATGTTATTATTAAATCATGGACAGCAGAGTTGCTACAATGTGCTTGGTGCTGGCTAATGCCTAGTATACACGACCATTTTTTCCGTTGGATAAAAAACCAACGGTTTTCCCATCAGAATTCCTCTCAAGCCTGCCTTGCATACACACGCTCAGACAATAGTCCGGTGAACTTTTGACTGCCAAGAACGCAGTGACGTAAAAGACTACGACAACGCAACCAAATCAAGTTCTATGTTTCCGAGCATGCGTCAAATTGTTTCCGAGCATGCGCAGGTTTTTTCCCGTCTGAAAAGCGTACAGACAAACGGTTTTCCTGCTAGGATTTTTTGACTGGCAGCTTTCCCGTCGGAAAAATTGCGATGGAGCATACACACGGCCAGGATCTCATAGCAGTTTTTCTGACGGGAAAACTGGTTGTGTGTAAAGGGCATAACTCATATTCCCTTCACTGCCTACTACAAAAACTTAAATCAGTCACATATTTAGTGAAAGTCCACACTAATTTTATGTGAAAGGCTCTACATTTACCACATTATTAGTTCTAGTGCATGAAAAGAAAACCTGTATCTCATTCTCCAACATATTACTAATGAAATTCCAGTGCTCTACCTTCATGTTTCTTGTCTATAAAGTTTCCCAATAAGGGCTCCACATATTTATTGCAGGCATATTTTTCAGTATTTCATAAATACATAACCTAACTCCCTAAGAAAAAGCTACATATGCAATGGGGACCAGTGTAGATAATTAGACATGCCCTATGCCACAATTTTTGTGTATCAGACTTGCCCATTACTGTATCACATAGTAAAATATTTCCTAATGTGTTAGAGTATACAAAACACAAACTTTCAATGTTCTATGTAAGCACTGTCTCTACTTTCCCCTTCCTGAGGCAACTTTTCAAAGGTGTAGTTGTCTAATTACTTCTCCTCCCCTCATATTGTGACTGTATAGCTCAAGGGAATAAATGAACAAAAGAGTTTTGTGTCAGTCATGTGTTTGTACTATCAGTTCTAAAATGTTATTAACATTGCTGTCTGGTGCACACATCTGCCTGCTAAAGAATTTCTGTGCTTATAGACAATGCAATTGTCAGAACTTAAAACTGAATCTGAACTGAATTCACTCACCCAATGTATAAAATTCAAAGTACCTAAAAAACCTACAGAGCCAACCACGGCTCTGCCCCCCAGCTACATCACCAACCTCATCTCAAAACATTAAACCAAACCATACTTTTTTGCTCCTCCTAAGACCTACTTCTTGGTAGCTCTCTTGGCAACTCCTCCCATGGTCACCTCCAGGACTTCTCTGGCGCCTCTCTTATCCTTTGGAACTCCTTACCCCAAATCTATCTCCTACTCTGTTTGTCTTAATGCGATCCCTGAAAACCCATCTCTTCAGAGAGGCCTATCCTGCCTTTAACTAATGAACTGTACTTTTCTTCATCAGCTCATCCCTAGCAGTTATTGCCTTTTGCGTCACTTGACACTTCCTTTTAGATTGTAAGCTCTAATAAACATCCATCTTGTATTGAACTGTATTGTGACTGTACTGTCTTCCTTCATTGTGTAAAACCCTGTACAAACTGTTGGCAATAATAATAATAATTATTATAATAATAATAATAATTTCAACTGAGCAAGTATAAAACTCATCCCCTTTTCACTTCCTCCATCTGCAGTAAACCAAGCTGTATCTCCATGCTTCCTAAATCAAATTGGGTTAATAACAACAATGATGTTACATAGGATTATTCTTCTTATTATTATCATCATATCATCATCAACAGAACATTTGATTCCTCTATGGTATCAATAGTGAATTGGCTTCTACATAATGTGAACAAATGATACAATCATGTAGCTTCAAGCTTTTTGGGGAGCATGCCCTGTAAAACTGTCCGTTTAAAACAGACTGTTTGTCAATAGCCATGTCAAACAATTGATAGATGTTTTTCAAAGACGCTAAAGAGCCCTAACAAAAATTCTCTCTCATGCTTTTCAAGAGACATTAATGGAACCATCCAAAAACCCTTACACTCAACTTTTCATGCAGCCTCTGCTGTTATCAGCGTCATACTCTTTTGCCATTATACTCACACAAATCCTTTGCCTAAGGGTATAACTGCTGTTAGTATGTAAGTGGCAAAGCTTAATGTCCTGAACCAAAATGTGAGCTGGAAACGCTTGGATATGTACATCCATCAGTAAAGCAAACATTCTCTCAAACAATGAAATATTTACAGTGGTACAATCAGTGTTGTGACTGCAGGAGCAGTAGTTTATGGTGAGAATAAGTCAAGGCATCACATAATATTATATGGTATAGAAAAAAAAGGAGGCTGAAAATATCATATATTCACAATGAGAAATTATGAATGAAAGTTTTTGAGTAAGCTTCCCTCATCTAAAAGGCAAATGGTTTAAAGGCCTCCCTATGTACAGAAACAGAATATATTAGTGACTGATCCTCTGCCTTTTCATAATCAGTAGGAACAGGTCTCCCTAAGTTTGGGGTCAGCAACCAGTAGATCGTGATCTACCAGTAAATCGCAGTTAGGTGACTGGTAAATCACGGTCTGGGCTTGCTGTCCCGCCATCCCAGAGCATGAAACAGAGTGCAATGCAGAGAGACTAATTGTAAAGTTGGAGCTGTAGTAGGGAGCAAGAGCTGAATAAGCCAATGCCTCCTCTGTGGTGCTGGCTCCTGCCCCATGCAGAGTAATACCAACTGCACTCCACCTCTTATCCCAGCTAGCAGTCTCCAGAGTGGTGCCAGCAGCAGGAAAGAAGAGATCTTCAGGTCAGTGTGAAGCAATACACTTTGTATAATAATATAAGGCTTTCACACTAATGTACTGCAGTTTACCCACACCACGGGTGCAGTACAGTGTACCTACAGCTTTCATGTGGGTCTGCTGCGCTTGGCCATAGACTTCAATTATATCCTGCCAGTTTGGTGCACTTTCTGAATGCAGGAGTTTTTGATGTGCTTTAACCACTTAAGCCCCGGACCAATATGCAGCATAAAGACCAGGCCCCTTTTTGCGATTCGGCACTGCGTCACTTTAACTGACAATTGAGAGGTTGTGCGACGTGGCTCCCAAACAAAACACCTCTGCGGTTTAAATTTTTTGCGCTATAAACAAAAATAGAGCGACAATTTTGAAAAAAACTCTATATTTTTTACTTTTTGCTATAATAAATATCCCCCAAAAATATATAAAAATATATTTTTTTTCCTCAGTTTAGGCCGATACGTATTCTTCTACATATTTTTGGTAAAAAAAATCGCAATCAGCGTTTATTGATTGGTTTGCGCAAAAGTTATAGCGTTGACATTTTTTCATTTTTATAATTTTTTTTTTTTACTAGTAATGGCGGCGATCAGTGATTTTTTTCATGACTGCGACATTATGGCGGACACATCGGACACTTTTGACACATTTTTGGGACCATTGTCATTTTCACAGCGATCAGTGCTATAAAAATGCACTGGTTACTGTGAAAATGACACTGGCAGTGAAGGGGTTAACCACTAGGTGGCGCTAAAGGGGTTAAGTGTGCCCTGATGAGTGTTGCTAACTGAGGGGGGTTGGACTGTGTGTCACATGACACCGATCTCTGCTCCAAGTATACGGAGCCGAGATCGGTGTCATTGTCACTAGGCAGAGCAGCCTAGTTTACACAAGCATCTCCCTGCTCTATGCCTCCATGAGACGATCGTGGGGATCCCCGCAGCGATCGAGTCGGCGGGACCCGTGGTCCGACTCACGGGGAAGGCAGCAAGGTCGCGAGCACGCCGTCGGCGGCGCGCGTGCGACCCCGTCATCGGGCAGTTAAAGGGGACGTACAGGTACGTTGATGTGCCTCTACGAGTCATTCTGCCGATGTATATCTACAGGAGGGGGTCCTTAAGTGGTTAAGAAAGTACACCACACCTGCAGGATATAGTAGAAGTCTATGGCAAAGCGCAGATAGCACAGGAAAGTTGCAGATGCACTGCGCTGCACCCACTGTACAGGTAAACTGCAGCACAACAGTGTGAAAGCAGCCTTACAGGGGGCTCAGAACAGTAAGGATTAATTTACATTTGAACTTTGGGGGGGTGGTAAAACCCCATAGTTAAAATGTGTTTTTACCAACCCCACCCCAACCGCACCCCATTTAGCTGCAGTGGCCAGGGGTGTACACATATCACAGCAGCAGCAGGAGTTGTACGCCCTATCCTGGTTGGTGGGTGTAGCACCTGCCAAGCATGACCTATTCAAGTGAATAAGGTCGCTCTGCAAGTGCCCTGCAATCTTGTGCAGTACAGCAAACAAGGGGTTGAAGCAGGAAGCATTGTGTTGCTTTCTCACCACCTGATTTAACCCCTCGGACCCTGAAGAAGCATGCAATTGCGGGGCGTGTGATGAGTGGCTCCATTTACTTGAATGGGTTACGATTGGTAGGCGGTAGCACCCACCAAAAGCAACAGGGGGTTTATTACCTACTGCAGCATGTGTACAACTTTTGGCTGCTGCCTCAGCAACTAAACAGGACAAGGGTTGGGTGCGGTAAAACTGTGACTCAATTGCAGGGTTTTACCCCCAACTTTACGTGTGAACGAGCCCTAAGAGTGCCGCTGCCCAATGCAACTAAGGGCTCATTCACAAGTGCAGCAGGCACTGCTGCTCCTGTGAAAAGCTATCTGACTGAGTTTGACAGGTGGTGAAGAGGTGATATGTTGCCTCCTCTCCAGCCCAGTGATCTTTGACTTCTCCCATGTTGTTCAGGTAGATATCCACCTCTTTAAGGTTGCCTACCCTTGCACTTAGCTGATACCTCACTTCCATTTTGAGTATTACAGGGCCAGTATAATAAGCTAAGATCATAGATAGACTGTCTATTTTGCGGTAATAGCTATGGTTACATCAAACATGCTACACACTAAAAGAGTGTATATTTTCTTAAGTATATATTTTTTTAAGTCAGCCTTGGTAAATGGTGGGCTTAAATCATGTTTCTGAAGTGAAAATTGTTCCTGTATCTTATATGCTTTAGCTAGATACAAAGACAAGTTGCATGTATTTATTTAACTACTCAATTCTTCCCAATTAATCTCCATGGAAACATAGTCATAGTGCACTAGCAGTGGAATCTTTTAGAGATGTTTATTCTTTGAGAAGTTATTAATTCCAGTGGCTTTACTTCGGCTTCAGTCTAATCCACCCCCTTAACAGGTTCTTTATTTATATCCAGTAAGCTTTGTAATTTAAATAGCTTGACAGTTTTTTTTTTTTTTTGCTAAACTGTAGCTATGAAAAAAACAAGCATACAGTAAGCACAGAACAAAAAAATAAATAATATATATAACAAAATATTAATAATAAAAAAATACACAAAGTTCAGAAAAATAGATAAGAAAGCATCTGGCAAAACTTCAAATATACTTGCATTTCCTTAATTAATAATATAACAAAAAGTGAGCTATCCATCTCCGACCTAAAGGTTTTAAAATTCTGACCTAATGTTGTCCATGTCTTTTTCCCTTATTTCACCTGGTTTTAAACAGAAGGTAAAATTGTTTAAATGCTTCCGCAGTTATCAAAGGTCAACATAATGGGAATTGCTTTTGCGGTGTGGGATAGTTGCTGGAAATTTTTTGTGTCGCTAGGGTATTCCCGCAATTACATTTTTACACCTGAATTCCAACATCCACACAGTTTTAGGCCTTCTCTCATTGTCTGTTGAACTTTCCATTTGTTTTACTGTAGAAAACCAAAAACTTTGCCTTGGAAAGCAAATTTCTCAAAGCAGAGGCAGAGGGTATGGGTATTTGTGGGGGTTTCCCATAACTGCCAAGTTGTTTTGTGCAGAATGATTAAAAAAATAGGAAATTGGAATGATTTTTCTTACAGACCACAATATGGCAGTATAACAATCAGCCTGTAAATGTCTTCTTTATCTTTAAAGCTGCCTCTCTCATAGCTGGTACTGTGCTAACTTGATATTAACAACAAGTGCAATATTGTTTCGCTACCATGGACTGCACATTAGCAGAAACATTTTCTGGAAAATTGTTTCTCTGGATTTATTCCATGCCATACTGCATGTCAAGGCAGAAATATGGAAGCTGTTATTGCTGACGCAATCAGTGGTCACCTAAAGTCTGACAGTTGCTGGCCTGTCCACTAACTGCACACGGAGCATGGAGTATATTTTCTCAGACAGTTGGCATATTTGAGGTGACTTCTCAGCTCTCTAGCTATATTGTTTAGCTGAGACAATATGTAAAGCTAAATGAGGTGGTAACGGATATTTTTTCCAAAAATAAGCTTGTGCAGTCATAAAAAAAGGCTAAGTCTTCAGATTCCTGCATGGGTCTAATCGGGACTGGTTCTCATCAAGTGATTAGTTAAAAAAAATTGCTAATGCATGGACATAAGATAAACTTACAATTAAAAATGTAATTGTAAATGTATTAGCAAATGTATTAAACTAATTATTTCCTAAAAATAATGACTAAAGACTCTCCTTGCCCTTTAAAACAAAGCATGCAATAACAATATAGATTTCAGACTGTGGCCTCACAATGTTCTTACTGCTGTGACCTAAAAGTCCTTGCCAGCATTTACAGAGTTTGCCAGAGTGGTTTCTATGTACTGATATGCATATTCCACGACAGCCAAAAGAGTCCATTGATTACCCTCCTGCTGCAGATACCTGTACCCAGTGATTGAACAAGGTCCTCTGGCACTCAAGATGAGGATGCCAAAGCAACTATGGGTTACTAAGGGTTAAACATGAGCTACATGCAAAATGTCATGCATTGGTGTGATACAATGCCATTCATTCTGATACTCAAAGGAAATGCCACCTGGTTCCCATCTCAGGCCTGATGTGCTTATGCCCTGAGCCTCTGAGGACAGGCAGCAGTGGATCAGGAGCAGCAGCAGCCCAAAATCAACCAGTTATAGAGAGCTGTGCAGCATCTTCTAAATGGAGCACCTGCTTTAACATACAAAAGTTAGATATTATATGGAGATTTCGGATGTTTTGTGTTAACTGAGTGATGCATAGGCAGGAGAGCCCCCCCCCCCCCAGTTCTGCCTACTGCAGTTGACTCTTCAGCCACTATTCTAGTAGCCCTGCTTGTACCCATCTCCTAAAACTAACAGAGAATTTATCTGAACCCCATAGCCCTAAACCTAACCATTTTTACTTGCACTATTACAACTATGGCACTTTAAAGCTGCTACTAGTCTCTTTAAAACGACTGCTTAAAAAATATATATATATATATATATATATATATTTGCGTAGAATAAAAGTGATCAACCCCTGCTACAAATACATATGGTGGAGCAGCAGTTATTCAAAAAAAAAAAATTCAGTGGGGTCAGGTCATATGTCAAATCTTGGGGTCAGAATGCTTTTTTATGCTCAGCAAGACTTTTAGTTTTACTGCTGTTCCCTGTGCAAGCCCTTCAGTTACGCTACAGGTATTTCAAGATTTAGAGATGCCTACTGTGCTTTGCTGTCATTTTTTTTCTGGTGGAATCCTGATTTTTTATACACTGCATGGATAATCACTTTCGTTCACATGATTTTTAAACAAGTGCACAGTACATACTGTTTAATCTGGCCATAAACAATGTTCATCCATCAAGCCAACTACTAGGATATGCATGCTAAACTTACCAATGTTTGCAAAAGAAAGTCTGGTAAACTGAAGAAATCAGTGGCAATCAATAAAACATCTAAATTACTACTAATAATTAACTTTCTATATAAATATTAAATATTAAAAAAATTAACACTTTTACTTGAAGGTTAATTTGTTTTTCAGAATAACAAAGCCAGAATGGGCTCCTTTAAATACTGTTGCTTTCATAATGGTGATTCTGTGTTTTTTTTCTAAGGGTTACTTTTTTATCTGATACTGTGTCAATTTTAATAGATTAGTGTTACTTTTTAACAGTCATTGACTATCTGATAAGTAAAATGTGTACACTCTTCTGCAAAAATGTGTCCTAAAGTATTAGGTTATGGATCTTCATTATGCACCTTCTAGGGCATAGATAACATGACATAATACATTTCTTTATGATTAACTTCACACCTTTAGAAGAGCATACATGGCTCAGTTTTCAAGCAGTAATGAGATATTGTGAAATGAAAATTTTCTTGACCTCACATTGTCCTTTCAAGGATCGAGGCTTTTATGCTACATGGGTAAAATAAATTCTGCTGATGAACAAAGCCGAACAAGTCCAGGGGCAATGTGAACAAACACTAGCTCCTATTTACTGCACGTATGTCAAGTGGCAAGAATACAAGCTCTCGATAAAGGAATGCCATGTTTAGACCCCAGAGCTTAGAGGATCTCAGATAAAGACCAAGTAATGCAGGCATCAGAAATGTTTTACATTTCCCCATGTTGGTTTCATGTTATGAAGCTCAATGTCTAGACAGATAATATTGTACAGAGAAATGCTGACATCTCTATACGTTAAACTTTGCAAAAAAAAAAGAGCAAAGAATCCATATAAGATTAAAAGTTAAATGTTAGCTATAACACTATCATAGCTTTATTTTAGACAATCACACTGAAATTCTAAACAGGCAATACTGCTTCAACAAACTGGAGAAAAACTAAAAAGTTTATTTAAATTATTGAAAATCAGAAAGTGGAAAGTGCACTAACATATACATTTCAGTTTAGGGAAGTTGCATCAAAGATATCCTGACTAGCTACTAAAACTTAATGTCGTTTTCATGGTGCCTTGTTATATGTGTATTATAGCAGCAATCAGATGTAGCTGTACTGTGTTTTAACATACTCCAAACTGGTCTATTATCATTATTGTGCTGCATGGTATACACTCAACACTCTGCTGTTTACCCAGCCAGATTTTAACACCTCCAACTCATGCTTTTGTTGTTCCAAAGCTGTGCATAAATTATTTTTCTTACACACGCACGCACGCACGCACAAACACACACCAGGCATCTAAATTGTAGGTGGTAATAAACCGGCCCAGTGGGTGATTAGTTTATTAGCCTGGCACATGTCCCTAAAAGGATTTTCATCCAAATTTACAGATTTTCATAAGATATGTGGCAGAAAATCCTCATTAGCATAATTTATTAAGAATCTGGCAGGCCAAACATGCTAATTTAGCATTTGATCACCTTGCCTTTGTGTTCACATCAAAACGGTGATCTGATGTCATCAATGAACATGTTTAAAACTTGTGATATAACTGTAAAGGGTGTAATGCTAACTCTTTTGGTTGTTAAAAATGATTTAACATCTCTGGTGTTTCAGTTGCCAATAACTTTTTGAGATGAGAAAAGGAATTCCCAAATTTCATGGCTAATTGACACTAGTACATTGATCTGAATTTTAGCGCAGCTGTAAAATGCAGGTAAATGCAAGGACACCTAAAAAACGATTTTTTATATGTGTCCTGTTCACTGCATTGCTGCATTGACCTGCATTGATGCATTGACCTGCATTGCATTTTATTGTGGTAAAATGCAACATGTATGGAGTTTAATGCAATGCAATGAAAGTCAATGCATGTATAACACAGGTCGACATAGCAAAACACACAACGCAAGTAAAGTAAAAAAGTTTGCTTTGTGTTCTATCTTGTCCCTTACAAGCACCCATACGAGCGGCCATGTTTGGGGGATGGGAGAGTAAGGAAAAGAGTGTGTGCAAAGCAGGTGCTTTCTAGTCTTTGGAAGCTAAAAACAAAAATAATATCGCTAGTGTTTCAGTTGCCAAAACCTTTTTGAGATGATAAAAGGAGGTCCTAACTTTCATGGATAAAGGAGGTCACTACCTTTTTAGTAGGATTTTTTTTTTTTCAAGGAGAGATGCCTTGATACTCCCACTTTCATGCGTTCATCAAATATACAAATAACCAGTGTAATGGGCAGGTTTTTGTGACTTCACAAGCTCCTTTTGTGGCCATAAAAAAGTAAAAGCACACCCAACAGAAACAATGTACTTTAAAATAAAACTACTCTTTAAAAAAGTTATGAAGTCCACATAAGTTTAAACACATTATACTCTTGGAGTGTAGGCTAGAAAGCAAAGCCAAAATATTAACTCATGGCAACATAAAATTGAAAAACTGAAGTGCACCAACATGGTTGCATTGTATAATTGAGAAAGGAATAAGGAGAGCCCAGGAGCCACCCATATAATGGCATATGCAAGCACTAGGCCAAAACAAAGGCATGGCTGAAGCATCACAGTTCTGGTGAAGGATGAACGAATGTTGCTTGAATAAACATGAGGAAGAAATTTGTCAGATTAGTACTGTAGATATAAAATTGAAAGGAAAATTATGTGTTTTTTCACCTTTAGACTTGCCTTATAGTAATGAATAAGCTTCTTGACATGTGACATTTCATTTTCAGGCACAATAGTGCATGCAGGAATACAACAAAGTATAGAAATCTTCAATGTCATTTACATGCCACTGCAATGTCAATCTCTAACGCTCTACTGCTGAGTCAATTTACTGGAGAGTTATTAATTTCAAGAAGATTTGACTATGTTACCTAACATTATAAATACACTTTACATATGCAGGCAATCAAGACTAATTCAAGAAAATTCCTGATTTTAAAACTTTCATTGTTCCTTCCATCAGATGTCAGAAACTTTGATTTTTGTAAAACATCAAAGAAAACTTCCTTTCATATGGTATGAGATTTCAACTTAAAGATGTTCAAAGACAGCAAACATGCTTGAAATTAGTTTAAAGTTTTGCTCATTCCTTCATGTGTAGTGTTCACGTGTTGGGGAAGGTAATAACATACGCTGTTATTAAGAATTGTACAGATAATTTATATTTAAAGGACACTTTGCTAACATGTTATAATTTTGTCCCAGGTACCAAACATCAATTAATGATAACTGTATGCAAAAAAAAAGGTACTAAATCTCTAAATAGCAAACATTGGAAATTAATATTCTCATTTAACCACACAAGTTGAGCAATATTTACCTTTAATACGGTATCATGTCATGGGTGACAGAATAATATTAAAAGACAGATGGAGATATTGCAGATTTCTTTTTTACTTTCTTAATTTGTGTGGCTATTTGCAAGTAATCAACAGTGGAAAATGTACCATTTAGCCCTTTTACTGAAGTTTTCAAAAACTTTGCTTTTGAGAGTAAGAGCTCTCACTAATGCTCCGATCCTGAATGCTGTAGAGAATTATTCAACATGGCTGCCCATAGTGAATTTAGTATACCATTCCTGTAACAATAATCTGGATACTAACTGACTTGATGGAAACATCATTGTAATTAGTGGTGGTTTCTTGCTGACACATTCCTCGAGTAGGAATCCCCCCAAAAAATGTGTTTAAAACTGTATATACTGTAGGTTAATTTGCTTTTGAGTAGACATTTTTTTTCAATTAGTCCAAAGTTTTGCAATCATGAAAAAAAAGTCTCAAAAACTAGAATCAAGTAAATTAGTTTGAAAACCAGGCAAATCTTTAAATTGTCTTCTTGCAAATACACGTATGTCCAATGTGCAGTGAATGGTATAATTTAAGAGTTGCATAGATCCCAAAATTCTCCTCAGATAAGTCAAATGTATATAAAGTATTCCAGAAAATTCAAAAACATAATTAATTAGCTAATCTTTGAATTAATCATTCCTATTCTAATAAGTTCATCTGTGTTCAATGTAAGGAACAACTATTCTATACTCAAAGGGACTTCACAAATTCAGACTGTTCTAAAGATGTCATTGGAGATTTACACTCTACCACATATCCAAATGGAAAACCAAACTTCCTGCAATTCAGCCAGTATTACATATTGCTTATTTATTTAGGTAAAGGTGAAGTGTTAGCCTTGTCTCCTGCCTAGCTATGCATCTTGCACTAATAGGACATCAGAAAGTAAACATGTGGTTAATGTCTAACTCTCATGGTCCTCTTTTATTCCAGCCTCAGACACCTAAGTAAAACGAATTGTGCATGTTAACTTTTACCACTTAGACATGCATTTGGCAGTCTGAGAAATGACAGAGCCAGAAATGGACCTTTGAAAACTAGTGACCATAGGAAATTAGGTCTGGCAGGGATTTAACCCCTTCATGAATCACTTTGGAAATGTTTTTAGAACAAGTGTTCTGCACATTTCAGATGTGTTTGACATCTAATTAGCCTAAAAAAAACAAGAAGCCCAAAATCACTATTATTCTTCAAAACAAAATACTTACGACTGGTAACAAGCATTGCACTTCGACAAAACAATTATACACAAGGAAAGAAAGGACTATTGATGCTACAAATGACAAAAGAAAAAAGCAAGTACAAATTGTATTCTTTTACTCTGCATGTGTCTTCTCACTTAGCTGAGCCTTAAAAGAAAAAAAAAAACCCTAAGTGCTCAATCTGAAGGAACCTAAACTAATTGTAGGAGATATGTAATAGAATTTGATCTCAATCAAAGCTTGAAGAAGTTACAGGAATCTCTTAGTTCACACAAGGCAGCTCACAACCTTCTAATTTAGTGTCTATTATGCTAAGCTCATCTTCCAGCGGAATTTTATTGCCTTCATACCTGTTTTGCCTATGAATTGTTTTATGGAGAGGGGAGTGACAGTCTGTAAAGGAATACACTGAAAATCAGCAGAAAATGAGACTTGAAGGAGTTCATTCAATTAAGGCTCATTTTATTATATGTGACAGCTTTATTACCAGGACTTGTTAACACACTTAAATTGTGCAGTTAGACAAAGGTATATACAAGATGAAATGATGAAAAAATTTGCAACAGTTAGGTATAAAATGCATCATAATAAAACAGAGAACTTTATATATATATATATATGTGTGTGCAGTACTTTATTTACAAAAGGCAGAAACGTGACGAGACTATTAAATGTATGTACAAGCAGTTTCTTCTTTGAAATGAAGTGTGAAAACAGCATTCTGCTCTCACAGATGTGTTTTTCACACTTGTGTCATATCTTCCTATCACAGAGATGGCATGCTAGTACCATAAAAAAGAACTTATTTCCTCCAGTACACAATTTTACCATGCATTATGCTGCTTATCCCCACACCACAGCTATATAAACAAATCTGGCTTGTTTTAGTATTCTGCTAAAAGCCACAAGCAGAGTGTGCTACATTCCATGAGGTGCCTCTCTTTCCCCATGCTCCTACTTTCTATCCATATTTCCATTTCGTAGCCCTTATAGGTTCATTTCCATTGTGTGGTAGAAAGCAAAAGAAACCGAGCCAGTACATTTATCTTCTCTTCCAAGGCTGCAATATCACTCCAATTACAGTTATGGCATGTTCACCTTCATAACACAGCTATATATTACAAGCCTTCCAGAGCTACTTTTATTCTTTCCAGATTGTTGTAGCCTTTGTGTGATAAATCTCTAGTGAGTTTATTCTAAATAAAATGCTTTTCCCATCAGACCTGTTTACAAAAGAAATTAAGTAAACCACAAACTGGCATCAGTCCCAACTAGCATAAACTACATTATATTAATCTTCTTATGTTACCAAATCACAAAAAACTCCACTCAGTCAATTTTTACAGTCACGGTTACTGTGTTCCCTACAAATAAATGGCAAATGAGTTGCACAGAGTTTACATCCAAATGGATTCTAATTTGTCTGAAAATAAAGTGTTTTCTATAGCATTTATGCTGATCAGGGTTAATCTAGTATTTAGGTGATTTTCTGCATTGTAGCCACGTGCAAAGCAAATAAACTTAGGGATTAGTTTAAAAAGTATAGAGCAGAAAAAAAGAGCTTACCTCTGTAGGATAATTTGACCCTTGGCACGTTATTTTTGACATTCTGACAGTTCACCCTTGTTGTTATTGATACTCCCAAGAAAAGAAATGCAATCCCAGTAAAGGAGCCCATGCTGAGGAGCAAGCAGATCCTAGATCTCTCTGCAGCTTGGTGTCCCCTTGCTGCAGTCTTAAGGGTTCTTACAAGTCTGGGGAACAGGTGACTTAGGTCAGTTTCATTTCAGCCACACAGGTACAATTAAGCTCACCATCCCTCCGTCTGGAAAAAGATTACAAAGTTCAGGCAATCTGGAGCAATATGAAGCAGGCACCGGATAATGAGGCACAACTGTTGTGTAGCGAGAGAAAAAAAGAGTGAGTGCTGCAGTGCTGGGGCTTAAAGATCCATTTGCTTCATTGAAGGATCTCCTCTGCTCTCTGTTCTGCTGCTGCCCGGTGGAGGAATCACAGCTCTTTGTGCTTCAGTTCACTGTGTGGGAGCTGAATGAAAGGAAGACAGGAGCCTACAGAGCTGTACTACTGACTTTTTCCTGTCCACATGCACACAGATGATACAGGATCTCTCAGACAGGTTTTCCCTGGAACAGCAAAGGCAAACTGACAATGGGAGAACAGGCAAGCTCAACCCACTGCCTTTTCCTGCTGTCACATAACACATGCAAAAAACATCTAGTAGAGATTAGAGGAGGGAGCAGAAACCTGCACCAAGCATGTGGAAGGCAGGCAGCCAGAATTTACCTTTAAAGGCATAGGCTGGCTTGAACTTTATTGAAAGAGAACAGCAGCAGCACAATCCAGCTTGTCAATGAAACATCACTGCACATTTCATAGGCAGGTCACTAGTTAAACAGCATGCCAATAAACTTGACTTGTATTTATTCTTTAACCATGAGCCTTTTTCTTGACAATCCTAGTGGGAATTTCCTGGTTAGAGCTCTCAGAGCAATCTGTTCAAGACAAGAGTCACTCTGCTGGGGATTATAAATCATATTTGCTGATTCTCCACAGGATTCTTCCAATTCAAACATATCAGCACACTTCCAGCCTCTTCGGAAATCCCCTGATTATTCCATTAGTCAAATTACACCAGTCTCACCCACAAAACCCCCCCACAAAGCAAAAAAGCAAAAGGTTTGTGAGGATGTGTCAAATCCCTTTCCAGTCGGAGAGATACAATTTTCCATGCCATGCTTCTAGTCAATTACTCCTGTAAACACAGCAGAAGTAAGCCTTCACAAACAAGATACTCAAAGCAGGTTAGACCATTCCCCTCTAATGTGCTTCAATCTCAAACCAATTGAGCAAATTGCAGAAGCTTTGAAATCTCATAATCTAATTGCAATAGCCTAACCTCTTCATTTGAATGTGGAGAGGAAAAAAAAAAAAAAACGCACAGGAGACCTTCAACCTTGCAGGTCACATTATATAAAGTGATATAAAGGTTTTGTTTTAATTAAGCAGAATTAGATGCTAATACGTTAAAGATTTAATTTCATGGTGTGATAAAACCTGAAGGATCCTGTCATCATCAGTGCCATTAATAGCTAACGTACATAATAAAGGGAAAGAAAATCAGTTTTCGCAAACTCTTTTGCTTCCTGAACTGTATTTGTCACTCCCACCATTTAGCATCTGCCAAATTCAACATTTCTATTGATCAGTAATGGTATTGTGTAAATAAAATGTCTGCTTAAGTGAAAAAGTTGATTTTGGTGATTCCCACACTTGTTCTATCCAGACTCCAGAATACTTTCATGCTTCAGGCATTGGATTAAAGGTCTTCAATGACAAGAGGCTCCTGTCTGTATTGCAGGGATTACCACAGACATTCACTCTGTAAAGGAATTCATGCCATTTTGAGATTATTTGCTGCATTTGCCTAATTAATTTTCTGCCATTATACATTTTAAACAATGGTGTGCGCAACACATAAATGATGCTCCATTGCTGTGCTGAGCAGAGAATACAACACTGGATATGCAAATGGTGTCATTATACTACGTTACAGCTATCATGAAGAAAGATCACCATTCACAATCCTTGCTCACACAAAAGCAAATCAAAGAATCTGTACATGAGAGTAATTTGGTCTGTATTTAGTATATAATTACATGTAGCCTTAACCTTTCTCTGTGTGAAGCAGGTTTTTTTTAAACAAACACTGCAGAGATACTATGTTACTGCATTTTAAATTACATATTATAGCATTATATATATATATATATATATATATATATATATATATATATATATATATATACAATATATGTGTGTATATATATATATATATATATATATATATATATATATATATATATATATATATATATATATACATACTGTAAATGTGTGTATATATATATATATATATATATATATATATATATATACATATATTCTATATATTTATCCATAGACTATACTGTATGCAGCACCTTCCAGTGCTTGTTGGATAATTTCCACATTCTCAGCAATAGGTAATACAGCACAGACATTGTATGTGTGAACTTGTAGAGAATGATAAGTAAGAGAATGATATTTTTCAGTCACAAAGTCCTTGGAGGTTGTCATCTAGAGGTTTGTCTTGAACGATTCTAAATTCTTTTTAAAAACTGGCATCTGATCTTGTTAATAATTAGGGACATTGATGATAAAGCATGGAGTAACACAAAGAACTTAGGCCCCTTTCACACATGTGGACTGTTTGTCCATTTTTCATCATGAAAAACTGACATTAATGCATCTTAACGGAAAAACGGACGTCAACATCCTATTTTTCTTCCTTTTATAAAACGGATGAAAAAACAGACAAAAAAACAGGTGAAAAGCGGATGAAAAACTGATGACAAACTGATGTAAACTTCATAAGTAAAAAAAAAAAAAAAGGGACTGAACTGATGAGACAAGCGATCCGCATGTGTGAAAGGGACCTTAAGCCGGGTACAAACTACAGTTGCACGAAAAAAAAACTGACAGCTCTTGTCAGATACACTGTACTAACTATGTAAGGTTAGTCCAGCAATCTCCCCGCTGAGCTGTCGTGTGTCTGACAGGGGGGCGGCCCATCCCGCCAGAACACTCTGATCAGCGCTCTCTGCAGATGACCACCGGCCACACACGATCGCTGGCACGAGAGCCAGAACAGAGATGTGTGTGTGTAAACACACACACATCCCTGTTTTGTGAGGAGAGGAGAGGCAGATCGTGTGTTCCTACAAGCTGGGAACCACGATCTGTCATCTCCTCTAGTCAGTCCCATCCCCCTACAGTTAGAACACACACGAGGGAACACAGTTAACCCCTTGATCGCCCGCTAGTGTTAACCCCTTCTCTGCCAGTGACATTTACACAGTAATCAGTGCATTTTTATAGCACTGATCGCTGTATAATTGTCAATGGTCCCAAAAATGTGTCAAAAGTGTCCGATCTGTCTGCCATAATGTCGCAGTCCCGATAAAAAACGCTGATCACCGCCATTACTAGTAAAAAAAAAAAAAAAATACTAAAAATGCCATTAATCTTTCCCCTTTTGTGAAAACCAATAAATATATACTTATTGCGATTTTTATTACCAAAAATATGTAGAAGGATACACTGAAGAAACAAATACCTTTTTTTTTTTTTTAAATGGGGATATTTATTATAGCAAAATGTACAAAATATTGTGTTTTTTTCAAAATTGTCGCTCTTTTTTTGTTTATAGAACAAAGAATAAAAACCGCAGAGATGATCAAATACCACCAAAAGAAAGCTCCATTTGTGGGAAAAATGGATGTCACTTTTGTTTGGGTACAGCGTCGCATGACAGTGCAATTGTCAGTTAAAGTGACGCAGTGCCGTACCGCAAAAAATGGCCTGGTCATTGAGCAGCCAAATCTTCCGGGGCTGAAGTGGTTAAACCCCAAAACAAAAATGTAATATACTGCAGTTTACCAATCCTTAAATGTGGTGGCTGTATTAGTTTTATTTTACGCTTGACTTCCACCTGGTGATCTGGCCAGTAACACACTTTCTGTATTAGGGTGTCTCCATTCTGGACAGAGGAGCAACAGAGACACTTTTGGGCAGAATAATTGTCACTCTGTCCCTCTGAGCTCGCATGCAGGAGCGAACGCACACGTAAGTCGTGCCCACATATGAAAACGGTGTTCAAATCACACATGTGAGGTATCGCCACGATCGTTCGAGCAAGAGCAATAATTATAGCACTAGACCTCCTCAGTAACTCTAAATAGGTAACCTGTAAAAAAATTCAAAGGGTCACCTATGGAGATTTTTAAGTACTGTAGTTTGTTGCCATTCCACGAGCATGCACAATTTTAAAGCATGACATGTTGGGTATCTATTTACTCTGTATAACATTATATTTCACATTATACAACAAAAATTGGGCTAAGTTTTCTTTCTTTTTTTTTTTTTTCAAAATTGAATTTTTTCCAAAAAAATTGCATTTGTAAGACTGCTGCACAAATACAGTGTGACATAAAATATTGCTATTTTATTCTCTATGGTCTCTGCTAAAAAATATATATAATTTTTGGGAGTTCTAAATAATTTTCTAGCAAAAAATACTGATTTTAACTTGTAAATAACAAATGTCAGAAATAGGCCTGGTCTTTAAGTGGTTAAGTATAGTACACAGGGGCCGAATGTTGGGCGGCATCGACAGGTTCAATAAAAACTGGCCAACATTCGTCCGGAGTGTAATGCAGCTGGTCCGACAGAAGTTGACCATTTACCCAGCTTCTGTCGATGAGGCATGACCGAAAAAGGTCTGCCGATCAGTTCTCTAAGCCAGTGGCGCTGACCGGAATGAGAGGGCCGCCCCCTATTCAGAACCCAATAGCACAGCAGGGGAGATTTCTGTACTCACATCAGATAGTTAGTACAGCGTCTCCTCCAGAGCTGTCAGGTTTTTTTTTTTTCGTTCAGCCCTGTTGGGTTGAACAAACAAAAACTACTAGTGTGAACTAGGCTTAAAAGTGTTAGCTGGAGTTTGGCTTCAATTTGTTAATTTAAATCTACTAGTGCATCCAAAGCCCTGTACACACGATCAGAATATTGTACAAAAAATACTGCTTTTGAAGCGATTGTACAATAATATGACTGTTAGTACACAGCTTTCGTACAAAATTTTCTAAAGGGACAAACATGATTTTTTTTCTTGTGCGATACCAATTCATACGATTTTCATTTAATTAGTATAGTTTTCATCCAAATATACAATATAAATACCTTACATCACTTCCAAATTTTTATTCTGTCCTTTGAGAATTTTCATACTTTAGTAACCTATTCATTTTTGGTATGGAGTCTAGCTTGAAATAAAAAACAGACGATCATTCATTCGATAATCTCATTGTGTGTACTAGGCTTAACACTCCCCTCCTCTCAGACTGACAATGTTTCTGCCCAGAGGTGCCCCCTGTGCTCCTTCTTCCAGAGTAGGGGGCACTTTAACCTCCCTGGCGTTATTCCCGAGTCTGGCTCGGGGTGGAATTTCAGTACCATTAGCGGTAACCCCGAGCCAGACTCGGGATCACATTGCAGTATACAGGGAAAGTTACTTACCTTGTCCCCTGGATCCTGCGATGTCTCCTCGCTGTGTGTGCGAGCTGTCTCCTCGCTCGATTCACACAGTGCACGTGTGCTGCCGAGCTCCGTTCCCTGCAACGTTGCGGCAAACGGGGGCGGAGATTAGCGCCAAATTCAAAAAAGGAAAAACACAAAACACATACAGTACACTGTAATCTTACAGATTACAGTCCTGCATGCACTTTTATATTATAAATACAGCTAGAAAACAGCGATAATAAATTAGAATCACTTGCAGAATTGAGCGATAGCGATTTATGGGGAAATTTGTCATCAAGCACTGAAAGTAATGACAGCAACAATTCTGCAACTGAGCAAATTTCTGTCTTTTTGATTTGATTACATTATTGAATAATTTTTATTATTATTATATTATTATTTGTTAGAATTATTTATACTTATTTATTATATTATAATTTATGATTTTGTGTGTCAAACTTTATCATACCCGGAATGTCTACTAGACTCTTGTTTGGACAGATTTAAGTGAGTTATTCCTAAGAATTGCAGGCCTACAATATAAAAATGCCAAATTTCTATGCAAAATAATGGTACCGCTTTCAGCACCTAAAATCGGAAATAATCATACCACCAGGGAGGTTAATACAGGAGGTATGTTACAAAGGGGAAAAAAAGCCTAAAGCCCTGTACACACGATTGGATTTCCTATGGATTCTAATCCGATGGATTTTTCCATCGCAAATCCGATGAAGCTGACTTCCATCAGTCTTGCCTACACACCATCAGTCAAAAATCTGACCGTCCCAAACGCCATGACGTAAAACACTCCGACAAGCCGGGAAAAATGAAGTTCAATGCTTCTGAGTATGCGTCGAATTGATTCTGAGCATGCGTGGGTTTTTTGTCCGATGGAGTTCCACACAGACGATCGGAATTTGCTATCGTTTTTTTTCCCATCGGTTAAATTTAAAACATGTTCTATTTTTTCTCTCCGATGAAAAAAACACCGATGGGGCCCATACACGATCGGTTTGTCCGGTGAGAAAAGTCCATCGGACTGTTTTCATTGGTAAAACCGATCGTGTGTACACGGCATAAGAAAAGAAAACAATTGCAGCCACCACATCTAATGATTGGTAAGCTGCAATATAATACATTTTTGGTGTTGTTTTTAATACCGCTTTAAGGATTCTAGTGCCACCAACAAATACAGCATGCAGGATTTATGAATAGTGATAAAATGTGTTGAAAAATGCAGGCAGCTGATTTTTTATTTTTATTTTACTGCAATGCAGTGGCTGCCCTGTGGCACGATAAACTTGTATTGTATCTTCACTGTTTCTGTATTTTGATGCAGTAGAAAAATGCATACAAATGCACTACAGTGCTATCAGGTGACTTCCTGGCTCTCACAATTTAGGATAATCTGCAAAGCTCTGAACCTCACCATGATCCGTGCCTCCAATCAACTAACCTTATAATGGATGATGTCACACAAGTGGGTTCACATGCTGGGATAGTACAGGGAAATGTGATCACATTCAAATCAATACCATACTACATAGAAATACTTCTCATTTTCTATGAAGCAAGTCATTGTCTGCGTGCATGTGGGATCTAAAAGGGCAGATCATTAGAAAAACATGATCACATGTACATTTTTGTTCAACTTTTCTTTTGTTAGTGTATTTTATTTTTATTAAATAAAAGATAATGTGTTATCTACTGCAGCCAATGTTCTATACTCCCTAATCAGAGGGATCACATAGGAAATGAAATCTGATGACATCTGCATTTATAGAGCCAGCAATAATTGCAGAGTCACCATTCCCAGTAGGATGGCAGTTTGCTGCGGTTGTTTATTTAAGCAGATTATCCCTTCTCTTTCCGCCTTCTTTTTTTTTTTTCTTTCTCAGTTTGCAAGTTTTGCTTAGATGATGTAAAAGGTTAAAACACAAAATAATAAAGAAAGGCAGTGAGGGAAACAAAAAACACAAAGAAAAGGCAAATGGCAATAACCCCCCACAGGTTTATGAAGTGGCAGAGATTAATGCAAGACTAGGCCAAGGAGGACAGATGTAGCTATTAGCATGAAAGTGTTAATAGGCTTGTGCAGATGACCGCGTGATCATCAAAAAGCTGTAGGCAAAGGTGTCATTGTTTATAAAATAAATTGCAAAGTGCCAATTTAGGCATACATATCAAGTACAATACTTAAGTATGCAAAGAAAAAAAAAAGAAGCAGCAGTTTTATTTTTAAAAGCAGTTGTTATATTTGATGTGATTTAGCAAAAACTACTTTTGGATGTTTTTTTTGGATAGAGTTGGGAAAGGATAAGACTCCATGTGAAGGCTGTATTGCTGTTAGTGCCTGTTCACACTACAGCGACTTGGGATCCAACTTGTGTCACCCCAAGTCGCCCCAAGTACCGCGACATTAGAAATTCCATTGAAGTGAATGAGAGTCGTCTTAATGTACACTACTGAAGTCGCTCTGACTTCAGAAAAGGTTCCTGTACTACTTCTAGGCAACTTCTAGGCAAATTGTACCCATTGATTTCAATGGAAGTCGCCTCCAAAGTAGGATGTCCATCTTAGTGCAAGCAACTTTACAGGAAGAGAAAATAGTTAACCCAGGCAAACCTCTCCCTCCCACAGAGCAGATTATTCTGTGATTGGCCACAGCCAAAGTCACCTGTCCTGGAGGCGACTTAAAGTCACGTTGCAAATTGCTCCAAGTCCCGCTGAAGTCGCCTTGCAAAGTCGCGCTGTGAGTCGGGTGGCCCCTGTGTGAACCGGCACTTATTGTTACAGTAGAAGTGATTTCCCTCACCTCCTCTGCTAGGAAATGTCTATGATGGGAAGATTTCTCTATTTTATATATTAATTTAAACAATTATGTGAGGGGTTTGATTCATAAGGTCCTGTTGCTGAGATTGCTGCAGTCCCTGTTACTATGATACTGAAATCCATGTATTGTCTAAATGGTTGCTGTGTAGCTGCAACAATAATAATTTCTGATTTTATCCTTGATCAGTTAACACTAGATTGCATGCACATGGATTGTAAAGTTACATTTCACTACTTAGAACTATTTTTAGCAAAAGAAAACAGAAATTGTCAACGTGCTGAAAAATTGTAAGGCAGTTGCAATAAATCCACGTTGTATGAAGATAATTGTTACTGACCATTAGAGATGAGCCGAACACCCCCCGGTTCGGTTCGCACCAGAACCTGCGAACGGACCGAAAGTTTGCGCGAACTTTAGAACCCTATTAAATACAATGGACGCGAACGTTCGAAATCTAAAGTGCTAATTATAATGTCTAATATGCATGTTATTGTCCTAAAAAAGGTTTGAGGACCCGGGTCCTGCCCCAGCGGACAGGTATTAATGCAAAAATAATTTTTAAAAACGGCCATTTTTTCGGGAGCAGTGATTTTAATGATGCATAAAGTGAAAAAATAAGTGAAATATTCCTTTAAATATCGTGTTTAGAACTGTCCCTGCACAAAATGACATTTCTAAAGGAAAAAAAGCCATTTAAAACTGCTTGCGGCTTTAACCACTTAACGACCGCTCACTGTATATATACGTCGGCAGAATGGCACCGACAGGCACAATCACGTAGAGCATACGTGATCGCCTTTGTACAGTTGGGGGGTCCGATTGGACCCCCCTCCTATACAGTGAGCGGCCGTTTATCGTTGGGGAGCGATCAGAGATGAGGGGGTGACCATTCGATTTCGGCCACCCCCTCGCGATCGCTCCCGGCGAATGAAAATGCTTCCTCCGCCATGTGATGTAAACACAGGCAGGAGGAAGTGATGTCATCTCCCTCGCGGCAGTCTTTTCGATTCCGGCGCCGAGGAGAGAGGAAGCAGGTTAGTGCACCAACAGTCCA
This sequence comes from Rana muscosa, assembly GCA_029206835.1. Classification (NCBI taxonomy): domain Eukaryota; kingdom Metazoa; phylum Chordata; class Amphibia; order Anura; family Ranidae; genus Rana; species Rana muscosa. The sequence goes on along the minus strand of CM055118.1, from coordinate 655,550,006 downwards.
CTGACACTTAGGTACACATAGGCACACATTTCACCCCCCAGTCACCCCCAGATCACCCCCCAGGTCACCCCCCAGCCCCCAATCACAGTGTCACTGATTGCAGTGATCATTTATTTTACTGATCACTGCATTTAGTGTCATCTGTGTTAGTAAAAAGTTGCAGGGCAGTTAGGATTAGGCCCCTTTAGGTCCAGGGTAGCCCCCTAACCCCCCCTAATAAAGGTTTAACCCCTTGATCGCCCCCCAGGTAACCCTTTCACCCCCTAACGCCAGCGTCACTAAGCGATCGTATTTTCGATCGCTGTATTTAGTGCCGGTGGTGCCCTAGATAGCCAGTTATTTATTTTTAGTTTCGCCGCAGGTTTTTAGAGCATCAGGTACCCCCATATATTATTTTAACCCCCTGATTGCCCCTAGAGTTAACCCTTTCACCAGTGATCACCGTATAAGCGTCACTGGTGACACTGGTTACCCAGTTAGTTATTTAGTTATTTAGGTAACCCGTCAGGTTTTTATATAGTGTCGGGTACCCCCATATTTAACCTAATAAAGGTTTTAACCCCCTGATTGCCCCTAGTTAACCCTTTCACCAGTGATCACCATATAAAGGTTACGCTGGTTGGTTAGTTTGCTTTTTATAGCATCAGGGCACCCGCCGTATATAACCCAATAAAGGTTTAACCCCCTGATCGCCCGGCGGGTGAGATCAATTAGGTTTTAGCGCCAGAGAGGGTCTGCGTCGCCCCAGACAGCGTTAGGTTAGTGCCAGTAACGCTAACACCCACGCGCAAAGCATACACCTCCCTTAGTGGTATAGTATCTGATCAGATCTATACTAGCGTCCCCAGCGGTTTAGAGTTCCCAAAAACGCAGTGTTAGCGGGATCAGCCCAGATACCTGCTAGCACCTGCATTTAGCCCCTCCGCCCAGCCCAGCCCAGCCCACCCAAGTGCAGTATCGATCGATCACTGTCACTTACCAAACACAAAACACATAACTGCAGCGTTCGCAGAGACAGTCCTGATCCCTGCGACCGCTAACAGTTTTTTTTTGTAGCGTTTGATATATTTGCTGACGACAGTCAGGTGCTTTTTTTCCTGTGAATCTTACTAGTGTACCCCTAAATTTAGAGCCCAAAATGGCAAGTCGAAGGTACACTAGTAAAGAGGCCTACGAGATTCTGAGCATGACAGATAGTGAAGAGGAGGTCACGTATCTGTCAGATTCAGGCTCAGAATATCTTCCCGTAGAAGACAGTGACGTCAGCGGCCCCACGTCAGATAGCTCTGACGACGAAGTTGAGGTCCCTGCTAAGGTCAGGCGTACCCGATCCCGATCTTCTGAGGTTGTTGAGGAGCAAGAACCGCAGGGCTCTCGTATCATGGAGCAGAGTAGTACTAGCGCCGCTATTCCTTCTGGTGAATTGGCAAGCACCAGCGGCCTAGTACAGCCTGGGCGTACATCCAGCACTGCAGTATCACGTGGTGACGTGGCGAGTCCCATAAGTGCAGTTCAAGCTGGCGAGGTGGCAAGCACAAGTAGTGTCCCGCTGCCACCAAGAAGACAAAGGCAGGCCCGTCCTGCCCATAGTGCCCTTCTTGCAGAATTCGCCTATCCTGATTGGGTCCCCACCACTTCTGCAGAACCCGTACTTCCCCCATTCACTGCCCAACCCGGTATTCAGGTGGAAACAGCTGATTTTATGCCAATCGATTTTTATTCGCTGTTTTTCACGGAAGATCTCTATAGATCTATTGTGGACCAGAGTAATTTATATGCTGGTCAATTCATCACCGCTAATCCCCAGTTGCCTTCCATTGCCAAAGATTGGAAACCAATTACGGTTTCCGAATTTAAGACCTTTCTGGGCCTTTCCCTCAACATGGGCACACATAAATTCCCGTCATTGCGTGCTTATTGGTCCACGCACCCAGGAAACGATACAAGCAGATTTTGCGGTTCATGCATTTCAACGACAATGAACTTTGTCGTCCACGTGGGGACCCTGAATACGACCGGCTCTATAAAATTCGGCCCCTCATAAACCACTTCAACGAACGTTTTGCAGCCTTGTTTATTCCCGATCAAGCTGTCTGCGTTGATGAGTCCCTGATTAAATTTTCTGGCCGCTTGGCTTTCAAGCAGTACCTTCCCAGCAAGCGTGCCAGATATGGGGTCAAGCTCTATAAGTGCTGTGACAGGGCAACAGGCTATGTATGGAGCTTTATGGTTTATGAGGGAAAAGATAGTCAGGTTGAGCCGGTCAACTGCCCGGATTACATAGGGAGCGCTGGCAAGATAGTGTGGAACTTGGTGTCACCCTTATTCGGAAAGGGGTACCACTTGTATGTGCCACTGTTTAGTCACTTGTTTGATCATCAGATTGGAGCATGTGGCACCGTGCGACCTAATCGCCGGGGCTTTCCCCAGCGGCTTGTAGATGCCCATCTTAGGCTGGGGGAGAGAGCCTGCGTACAGTGTAATAACTTGCTCGCTATGAAGTGGAGGGACAATAAGAATGTTTTCCTTCTTACCTCCCTTCATGCAGACACGACAGTCCAAATTCGTACGGCGACTGGTGTTGTGGAGAAACCCCTCTGTGTCCACGAATATAACAAAAATATGGGAGGGGTGGACCTCAACGACCAGTTGATGGCGCCGTATCTAATTGACCGTAAGGCGAGACGCTGCTACAAAAAAGTGTCTCTATCCTTATTCCAATTGGCTTTGCTGAACGCTCATGTGCTATACAGAGCTTCAGGTGGGACTTTATCTCTTCTAAAATTCCAGAATGAGATAGTCACAGAAATCCTGTATCCAGGCGGTTCTGCACCTCACCATCCCCTACCAAATGCAGTAAGCCGGCTGCATGAGAGGCATTATACGCATCTCCTCCCGAGTACCCCTACCCAACGAACCCCCCAAAAAAGATGTTGTGTCTGTAGCAAGCGCGGATTTAGGCGTGACACCCGTTATTATTGTCCACTCTGTCCTGACAAACCTGGTCTTTGCCTTGGTGAATGTTTTGAACGCTACTACTCAAAAGTGAAGTTTTAGCGTAGGGTACAGCATTTCACAGACTAGGACACACTTACACAGGGTCTCCCAAGATGCCATTACATTTTGAGAGACCCGAACCATTACAGTTGTTAAAGTTTAAAAAAAAAAGTGTAAAAAAGAAAAAAAAATACTTATAAAACAAAAACACAAAAAAATATAAAATAAAAAAAACAAAAATAGTTGTCGTTTTATTGTTCTCTCTCTCTCTCTCTCTCTCTCTCTATTTTCTCTCTATTGTTCTGCTCTTTTTTACTGTATTCCATTCTGCAATGTTTTATCATGCTTGCTTTTCAGGTATGTAATTTTTTGTTTTCAGGTGCGCCATTCAACTGCAGCGCGGAATTATTTATCTTGACAGCAACAGCGTTTGCTCCCACGATACATAAAGCCGTGACTCCAGTGCTGTAGGAGGTGATTTCACCACCACAGTTAAAAAAAAGAGCATATATGCCGAAGCATGGGGGCAGCAGGGGCGGAGGAGCGATTTTGCTCCTAATGCCGCGTATATACGGTCGAAATTCCGACGGAGGCTTGCCCGTGGAAAAGTTCGACCGTGTGTATGCGGCATAACCTTTTATGCCGCGTACATACGGTCGAAATTTCTACAAAGGCTTGCCCGTGGAAAAGTCAGACCGTGTGTACGCGGCATAACTTTTTTGCGGGAGGATGCCCCCATGCTTCGGCATATATATATTTTAGGCACAGGTTGCGTTAAAAAAAGGTTTTATTTTTTACTAGGTTTTGTTTTGGTATTTGCTTTGCAGGTATGGTATGGTAAGGTCTTACTGTTGTACTGTAATGTTACTTTGTTTTAATGTTAACCATCATTTGCTTAGCAGGTACGCCATTCAGTTGCATCGCGGATTTATTTATCTTGACAGCAACAGCGTTTGCTCCCACGATACATAAAGCCGTGACTCCAACGCTGTAGGAGGTGATTTCACCGGCACAGTTAAAAAAAGAGCATGTATGCCGAAGCATGGGGGCAGCAGGGGCGGAGGACCGATTTTTCTCCTAATGCCGCGTATATACGGTCGAAATTCCGACGGAGGCTTGCCCGTGGAAAAGTTCGACCGTGTGTACGCGGCATAACCTTTTATGCCGCGTACATACGGTCGAAATTCCGACGAAGGCTTGCCCGTGGAAAAGTCCGACCGTGTGTACGCAGCATAACTTTTTTGCGGGAGGATGCCCCCATGCTTCGGCATATATGCCCATCATTAGAAGTGAGTGGATGAAGGGAGGTATTCTAATGGTGGGCATACCCACCGATCAATCTCTTTTTTTCGTTCAGCCAACAGGCTGCATGAAAAAAAAGATTACAATACATGTCCAACAAGGACCAGCAACGTACTGGTATGTTGCTGGACTTTGAATGTTTATACCAGAATGATGCCTGCAGGTTTAGGTATTATCTTGGTATCATTCTTTTCAGCCAGTGGCCGGCTTTCATGTAAAAGCAATTCTAGCAGATAATTAGCCTCTAGACTGCTTTTATAAGCAGTGGGAGGGAATGCCCCCCCCCGGATATAAACAGCGCCATTGGGAAATTGGGAAAGCATTTTATCACACCGATCTTGGTGTGGTCAGATGCTTTGAGGGCAGAGGAAAGATCTAGGGTCTAACCCCCCATTTTTTTTAAAAAAAGAGTACCTGTCACTACTTATTGCTATCATAGGGGATATTTACATTCCCTGAGATAACAATAAAAATGATAAAAAAAAAAAAATATGGAAGGAACAGTTTAAAAAAAAAAAAAAGCAAAATAAAAAAAAAAAAAAAAAAAAGCACCGCTGTCCCCCCCTGCTCTTGCGCAAAGGCTCACACATGTGGTATCCCCGTACTCAGGAGAAGCAGCCAAATGTATTTTGGGGTGCAATTCCGCATATAACCATGGCATGTTTGAGCAATATATCATTTAGTGACAACTTTTTGTACATTTTTTTTTTCTTTTTGTTATTATTCAATCACTTGGGACAAAAAAAAATATTTAATGGGCTCAACATGCCTCTCAGCAATTTCCTTGGGGTGTCTACTTTCCAAAATGGGGTCATTTTGGGGGGTTTTGTGCTATCTTGGCATTTTATGGCCTTCAAAACTGTGATAGGTAGTGAGGAGTGAAATCAAAAATTTATGCCCTTAGAAACCTTGAAGGCGGTGCTTGGTTTTGGGGTCCCGTACACGGCTAGGCTCCCAAAAAGTCCCACACATGTGGTATCCCCGTACTCAGGAGAAGCAGCAGAATGTATTTTGGGGTGTAATTTCACATATGCCCATGGCATGTGTGAGCAATATATCATTTAGTGACAACTTTGTGCAAAAAAAACAAAGTTTGTCATATTCCCGCAACTTGTGGCAAAATATAAAATATTCCATGGACTGAACATGCCTCTCAGTAAATAGCTTGGGGTGTCTACTTTCCAAAATGAGGTCATTTGGGGGGGTTTTGTGCTATTTTGGCATTTTATGGCCTTCGAAACTGTGATAGGTAGTGAGTTGTGAAATTAAAAATTTACACCCTTAGAAATCCTTAAGGCGGTGCTTGGTTTTTGGGGCCCCGTACCCGGCTAGGCTCCCAAAAAGTCCCACACATGTGGTATCCCCGTACTCAGGAGAAGCAGCAGAATGTATTTTGGGGTGCAATTCCACATATAACCATGGCATGTGTGAGCAATATATCATTTAGTGACAACTTTTTGTACATTTATTTTTTATTTTTGTCATTATTCAATCATTTGGGACAAAAAAAAAATATTCAATGGGCTCAACATGCCTCTCAGCAAATAGCTTGGGGTGTCTACTTTCCAAAATGGGGTCATTTGGGGGGTTTTTGTGCCATCTTGGCATTTTATGGCTTTCAAAACTGTGATAGGTAGTGATAGGTAGTGAGGAGTGAAATCAAAAATTTATGCCCTTAGAAACCTTGAAGGCGGTGCTTGGTTTTTGGGGTCCCGTATGCGACTAGGCTCCCAAAAAGTCCCACACATGTGGTATCCCCGTACTCAGGAGAAGCAGCAGAATGTATTTTGGGGTGTAATTTCACATATGCCCATGGCATGTGTGAGAAATATATCATTTAGTGACAACTTTGTGCAAAAAAAACAAAGTTTGTCATATTCCCGCAACTTGTGGCAAAATATAAAATATTCCATGGACTAATCATGCCTCTCAGTAAATAGCTTGGGGTGTCTACTTTCCAAAATGGGGTCATTTGGGGGGGTTTGTGCTATTTTGGCATTTTATGGCCTTCGAAACTGTGATAGGTAGTGAGGAGTGAAATCAAAAATTTGCGCCCTTAGAAATCCTGAAGGCGGTGCTTGGTTTCCGGGGTCCCGTACGTGGCTAGGCTCCTAAAAAGTCCCACACATGTGGTATCCCCGTACTCAAGAGAAGCAGCAGAATGTATTTTGGGGTGCAATTCCACATATAACCATGGCATGTGTGAGCAATATATCATTTAGTGACAACTTTTTGTAATTTTTTATTTATTTTTTTTGTCATTATTCAATCACTTGGGACAAAAAAAAAATATTCAATGGGCTCAACATGCCTCTCAGCAATTTCCTTGGGGTGTCTACTTTCCAAAATGGGGTCATTTGGGGGGGTTTTGTACTGCCCTGCCATTTTAGCACCTCAAGAAATGAGGTAGGCAGTCATAAGTTAAAAGCTGTGTAAATTCCAGAAAATGTACCCTAGTTTGTAGACGCTATAACTTTTGCGCAAACCAATAAATATACGCTTATTGACATTTTTTTTACTAAAGACATGTGGCTGAATACATTTTGGCCTAAATGTATGACTACAATTGAGTTTATTCGATTTTTCTTATAACAAAAAGTAGAAAATATCATTTTTTTAAAAAAATTTCGGTCTTTTTCCGTTTATATCGCAAAAAATAAAAATCGCAGAGGCAATCAAATACCATTAAAAGAAAGCTCTATTTGTGGGAAGAAAAGGACGCAAATTTCGTTTGGGTACAACATTGCATGTCCGCACAATTTACAGTTAAAGCAGCACAGTGCAAAATTCTGAATTCACCTCTAGTCCTTTAGCTACCAAATGGTCGGGGCTTAAGTGGTTAATGTAATGTCGGGTCCCGGCAATATGGATGAAAATCATTGAGAAAAATGGCATGGCTACCCCATCACCCCCCCCCTACCCCAGCCCATTATCAGCCCCTTTGGGTCTTGTATGGATATTAAGGGGAACCCCGCACCCAAAATAAAAAAAAGGCCCTATATACTCTGAACAGCAGTATATAGGCGGTGCAAACAAGACAGGGACTGTAGGTTTGTTCTTAAGTAGAATATGTTTGTAATTTGGAACAGGTACATTTTTTAAGTGTAGCTCTAGCCAAAAAAATCAATTTTTAAGATTTTTGAAGAACATAGGGAAGGGTTATCACCCCTGTAACATTTGTTTTGCTGTCTGTGCACCTGTTCAGAACATTTCACCTCACTTTCCGTCCCAATGACAAATGTTTTTGAAAAATTTGGGGGTTTTATTGAAACAAGGATTGGTAATAAAGCATCAGTATAGAGGAGACACATTTTTCCCATATTAACTCTTAGGCCTCGTACACACGGCCGAGATTCTCGTTGAGAAAAACATGTCGTTTTTTTCGACGAGATTCTTGGACAAGAAACTTGTCCCGGCCGAGTGTACACACGCTCGTTTCAAAGAACCCGCGGTTCTTTGAAAGGAGTGTACGCGGTGACGTCATCGACTACGTCGAGCATGCGCTCGTCACATTCGATGCCGTCACCGCCATCTTGGTATACCCTACGTATGCCTAGGAAGCTACCGCGCATGCGTCAAATTCATTTCGAACATGCGCGGGCTTCCGGGCGGACAGGTAAGTGTACACACACTCACTTTTCTCGTCGAGAAACACGCCGAGGAGAATCTCGACGAGAAAATAGAGAGCAGGATCTCTATTTTCTCGTCGAGGTTTCTTGTCGGTTTTCTCGACGAGAAACACGCTAGCAGCGTACACACGACCGATTTACTCGGCAAGACCTCTCTGCCAGCAAGTTTCTTGCTGGTTCTTGCCGAGAAAATCGGTCGTGTGTACGAGGCCTTACAGGAGAGAATTTCCCTTCCTAGGGGTAGATTTCCTCTCACTTCCTGTTGTCTCCTTCCGTTTGCAAGTAGGAGTCGTTTGTAAGTTGGATGTTTGAAAGTAAGGGCCTGCCGTATATACTCTGCAGAAATTTGGCCCTTAGGTGTTGGTGTTGCCACAACACTGTAAGCCCTCACAGTTACTCTTGGTGGGCGCATGAATGGGCCCTGCTGTGAATTATTAGATCAAGAATTGTAATTGCATGCCCCTTTTGAACAGGGGCTGAAAAATGGGCCTTTGGTGGTGGCGGTGGTGCTGTTGCCACAAGACTGTAAGTCCTCACAGTTACTCTTGGTGGGCGCATGCATGGGCCCATCTGTGAAATATTAGATCAAGAAGTGTAATTACATGCCCCTGTTGAACAGGGGCAGAAAAATTGGGCCTTTGGTGGTGGTGGTGGTGTTGCCACAACACTGTAAGCCCTCACAGTTACTCTTGGTGGGCGCAAGAATGGGCCCTGCCAGTGTTGCCAACCTACCAGATTGAAATTTACTGACACAACACCCAAAATTTACTGGCACCGTAAAGTTTTTACTGACAGTTTTACAAGTTACAAAACTACAGTTTTAAGTGCAAATTACAGTATTTAGGCTACAAATTAGTACAATATGCAATTAGCAATTTAATTTAAGGTAGATATTATGGCAAAAAGCATATTTATTTTATTTTCAATATTAGGGTTGTCCCGATACCGATACTAGTATCGGTATCGGGACCGATACCGAGCATTTGCGCGAGTACTTGTACTTGCGCAAATGCTCCCGATGCCTGATCCGATACCTGTGATGGGGAGAGAGAGGCGGCGTGCAACAGGAAGTCCGTGGGTGGAGTCAGCGGGCGGAGTCAGCGGGCAGAGCGAGCGAGCAGGTAAGCTGGCGGGGTGGGGGGGAATGGGGGCAGCCAGGGCCGGATTCCAGACAAGGCCACCGAGGCCAGGCCTCGGGGCGGCAGTCAGTGCAGGGGCGGCTCCGCCTATCCTCGCCGCCCTCACTCACGGGCACAGTCACCTCCCACTCCGCCTATTCTCCCCGCTCGCACTCACGGTCACACTGTACAGTTCCGGCTCCGCCTATCATCTCCGCCCACTCCGCTCATCCTCCCCGCCCTCACTCAGGGGAACACTGCAAAGTCACCGCCCATTCTCCCCGCCCTCATTCACGGGCATACTGCACAGTCTCCGCCCGCTCCGCCCATCCTCCCCGCCCTCACTTATGGGCACTCTACACAGTCCCCATCCTCTCCGCCCGCACTCATGGGTAGTCACAGGCCCCACCCATCCTCTTTGCCCGGCCAAGCAAAACCTAGCATGGAGGGGGAACCAACTGATTTGCGAGTGATCTGCAAGTAAGTGGCACTGATATCAATATCAACACTGCTACTGATTCCCCCCCCCCACACCACCACTGCTGCCACTGATACCCCCCACCAGCATTACTGCCACTGATACCCCCACCAGCATTACTGCCACTGATCCCCCCCACCAGCATTACTGTCACTGATACCCCCCACCACCATTACTGTCACTGATACCCCCACCACCATTACTGCCACTGATACCCCACCACCATTACTGCCACTGATACCCCCACCACCATTACTGCCACTGATACCCCCCACCAGCATTACTGCCACTGATACCCCCCACCAGCATTACTGCCACTGATACCCCCCACCACCATTACTGCCACTGATACCCCCCACCAGCATTACTGCCACTGATACCCCCCACCACCATTACTGCCACTGATACCCCCCACCACCATTACTGCCACTGATACCCCCACCACCATTACTGCCACTGATACCCCCACCACCATTACTGCCACTGATACCCCCCACCAGCATTACTGCCACTGATACCCCCCACAGGGCATTACTGCCACTGATACCCCCCACCACCATTGCTGCCACTGATTCCCCCCACAACCACTGATACCCCACCACCGCCACTGATACCCCACCACCACCACTGATACCCCACCACCGCCACTTATACCCCACCGCTGCCACTTATACCCCACCACTGCCACTTATACCCCACCACTGCCACTTATTCCCCCCCAACACCAGCACCATTACCACTAGTGCGACTGATACACCCCCCACCACTGATACCCCCCACCTCACCACGACCACTGCTGCCACTGATCCCATTCAGCAACCACCATCCCTGCCACTGATCCCACCCCCCACCACTGCCACTCATCCCGTCCAATCTCCCCCTTCCACTACCACTCATTCCAACCTATCTTCCCCAACCACCACCCTCACCACTGATCCCATCCTCCCACCACCGCTGCCACTCATTTCATCCAATGCCCCCCAACCACCACCCTTGCCACTGATCCCATTCCCCTCATCATCTCTGCCACTAATCCCATTCAATCCCCCCTACCACTGATCCCACCCCCCAACCACCACCCTCACCACTGATCCCATCCTCCCACCACCGCTGCCACTCATTTCATCCAATGCCCCCCAACCACAACCCTTGCCACTAATCCCATTCCCTACATCATCTCTGCCACTCATCCCATTCAATCCCCCCTACCACTGATCCCACCCCCCAACCACCACCCTTGCCACTCATCCCATCCCCCCACCACTGCTGCCACTGATCCCACCCCCACCGCTGCCACTCATCCCATCTCTCCCTCAACGCTGCCACTGATCCTATCCCTATCCAACCATCACTGCTGCCACTGATCCCATCCCCCACCACCACCGCTGCCACTCATCCCAAGGGCATAACTACAGGGTCACAATTGCAATGGCGCACATGTTGCCCCTGTACACCTGGATGGGGGGCATATAGAGGAACAAATTCCCTCCATTTTTCTCCTGCAGCCACTAAAAGCCTGCTTTTCCTCCCCTCCGTCCCATAGGCATTCAGTGGCTGCAGGAGGAAAATGGAGGGGAATTTGTTCCTCCATATGCTGCCCCCGCCGCCCCTCCTATCCAGGTCCTGCTGCCCCCAGGATCAGTGGGAAGGGCGCTGGCCAGAGGTCACAGTGCCAAGCAGAATATTTGACTCAAAAGGTATTTAATTCCTTGCTGGGTATGCTGCATAATGCACATATTTACAGTTATTATTGTATAAAAACAGTGCACAAATACACTAGGTATGTCTTTAATAACACAATATGCAAATCACAAGTACTTTCAGGTTTTTTTTGGCGGGGGGGGGGGTATTTCTAGTGTCATTTTTTTTTCTTTGCCTCATTTCTATCACATGGGGGGGGGGGGCTCAGAAGACCCCTATGTGATGGTGTGTGTGTGTGTGTAGGGGGGGGGCGGCATTGAAGGACCCGGCCTTGGGGCGGCAAAGGGAGTAAATCCGGGCCTGGGGGCAGCCGCATCATCCATCGGTGACCGGAGCCGTCACATTGGGTAACTGAAGTGACGCTCCGTGTTGCCGGTGTACACTGTCAGTGCTTTAACCAATCCCGGGTCCCGACGCCCATCTTGGTACACCCTGCACTCGGCCACATTAAGCCAGCAGCGGACATCTTGTTACACCCAGCCCATATAGTTTGGGCTAGGTGTAACAAGATGTCCGCTGCTGCTTTTATGTAGCCAAGTGCAGGGTGTAGCAAGATGGGCGTTGCAGGGGGCAGAAAAAAATTATTTAGGTTGCTTTCGTGTCATTTATTTCAGTGCCTGCCCATAAGTGCCAGCCATCTGTCAGTGCCCATCCATCAGTACCAGCTATCCATCAGTGCCACTGCCAGCCATCAGTGTGTGCCATCTATCAGTGCCATTTTTCAGTGTGTGCCACCTACCAGTGCCATCTTTCAGTGTGTGCCACCTATCAGTGCCATCTTTTAGTGTGTGCCACCTATCAGTGCCATCTTTTAGTGCGTGCCACCTATCAGTGCCATCTTTCAGTGCCAGCCATCAGTGCGTGCCACTCATCAGTGCTGCATAATCAGTGCCACCTATCAGTGCCCATCCATCAGTGCCACTGCCAGCCATCAGTGCCACTGCCAGCCATCAGTGCCATCTTTCAGTGCGTGCCACCTATCAGTGCCAGCCATCAGTGCGTGCCATTCATCAGTGCTGCATAATCAGTGCCACCTATCAGTGCCCATCCATCAGTGCGTGCCATCTATCAGTGCCATCTTTCAGTGCATGCCACCTATCAGTGTCATCTTTCAGTGCCAGCCATCAGTGCGTGCCACTCATCAGTGCCACCTATCAGTGCCCATCCATCAGTGCCACTGCCAGCCATCAGTCAGTGCCACCTTTTAGTGCCCATCAGCCAGTACCATCTATCAATGCGTCACATGACATTAAAAAAAAAGTATCGGTATTCGGTATCGGCGAGTACTTGAAAAAAAGTATCGGTACTTGTACTCGGTCTTAAAAAAGTGGTATCGGGACAACCCTATTCAATATAGTAAGTAGCTCAGGGACAGGACTCAGGAGGGCAATACATTAGAATGGGTGGTGCAAACTGACTCTCACATTGATACTGACAGCAGTGTGCAGGAGCACAGATCACCGATACAACACGTCCCCTCCTGAGTCCTGAGTCAGTGACAGTCTATCTCCATGCCAGGTGGTCCCTTCAGTCCCCTCCAGTCCAAACAGCACTGACAGTCCCGCTCCTGGCTTGCCCTAATCCCGTCCTGCAGACCCACACACGAGGCTCTGGACGCTCCGCTCGGCTCTGTTGCACCATGACATCACACGACATGCTCAGAAGCCGTCTCTACCAGACCCACCACCTGCTGGCACTGCCCGAACACAACTGTAGCAGGCACTTGGATGGTCTCGGCCGACTCCAGGCCCAAGCTATGCATGCGCATTTAAGAGCCGAACGTCAGTCATATTTTTTTACTGGCAACCTTTTCCTCTTACTGGCATTTACTGGCAGGAGAAAAGTGCCCATTTTTTACTGGCTGCCAGTAAAAATACTGACGGTTGGCAACACTGGGCCCTGCTGGGAATTATTAGATCAAGAATTGTAATTACATTCCCCTGTTGAACAGGGGCAGAAAAATTGGACCTTTGGTGGTGGCGGTGGTGCTGATGCCACAAGACTGTAAGTCCTCACAGTTACTCTTGGTGGGTGCAGGAATGGGCCCAGCTGTGAAATATTAGATCAAGAATTGTAATTACATGCCCCTGTTAAACAGGGGCATAAAAATTGGGCCTTAGGCACTGGTGCCACAACACTGCAACCCCTCACAGATACTGTACTTGGAGCTCAGCGATGAGCCCTGCTGCAAAGCATTGCATAAAACATTGTAAATACCCGCCCCTGTTAAACAGGGGCTGAAAAATTGGGCCTTAGGCACTGGTGCTGGTGCCACAACACTACAACCCCTCACAGATACTGTACTTGGAGCACAGCAATGAGCCCTGTTGCAAAGTATTGCATCAAAAATTGTAATTACACGCCCCTGTTAAACAGGGGCTGAAAAATTGGGCCTTAGGCACTGGTGCCACAACACTGCAACACCTCACAGATACTGTAGTTGGAGCACAGCAATGAGCCCTGCTGCAAAGCATTGAATTAAAAATTGTAAATACACGCCCCTGTTAAACATGGGCTGAAAAATTGGGCCTTAGCCACTGGTGGCGGTGCCCAGAACCAAAAATTGTTCTTTCAAGCTATCAGCATGATTATTGAGGAGGAAGAGGATAGTCACTCAGCATAACAGGATAGTCACTCTGCATCAGCGTAGGGATCTGACATTTCAAAGAAAATTATTCTGTTACATCAGCATCAGGTGCTTGGTAGCTGGTGGTGATCCAAGACTGATTCCTTTTTATGAAGGTCAGTCGATCGACCAAGTCGGTTGACAGGCGCACCTGGATGCAGGACAGGCCAGAACGCTGGATGCAGGACAGGCCAGTATCTCAATTGCATACTGTGCAAGCTGGCCAGTGATCCATCCTCAAGACCCAGTAACCCAGAGGATTTTCGGTGGGAAAGGTGTCCAAGTCTGATCTTACCCCTAGGTATTCCTACACCATGTAAACCAGACGCTTGGGGCTGCGGACTAAAAAAATTGTCTGAATGCATCGGTCAGACAGCCACCTTCTCCACCGCTCCTTCTTTGACTGACCGAAGCCTCAGCAACACGTTGTCCAGGACCAGGAATTTGTAACCTCCCAGTTTCTGGGAAAGCGTTGCACAGACCTTTCTGCAAGGCCTCCTGGAGATGCCTCATTCTCTGCTCCCTCTGCGATGGCAAGATAAGGTCCGCAACCTTACCCTTGTAACGTGGATCAATGAGGGTTGCCAGCCAGTAATGATCCCTCTCCTTGATTGCACGAATACGAGGATCCTTCCGCAGGCTTTGCAGGCGTAGAGAAAAAAATCCAAGCTCCCCTGACACTGTCCTAGTGCCATATTGCAACAGATACTCATTGATGGCCCTCTGCTGCGTGTGCAGCCGCTACAGCATGGCCAACGTAGAGTTCCACCTGGTGGGCATGTCACAGACTAGGCAGTTCTTGGGCAGGTCAGACAGCCGAGCACTGGCATTATATGACCGGCGGAAATGCCCACAGAGTTTCCTGGCCTGCTTCAGGACCTCCTGTAAGCCCGGGTACCTGCCCAAGAACCGCTGCACCACCAAGTTAAGGACGTGAGCCAAACAGGGCACATGGGTCAGTTGTCCCTGTCGGAGGGCGGAGAGGAGGATGGTGCCATTGTCGGAAACCACCTTTCCTGGCTTAAGCTGGCGTAGCTTCAACCACCTCTGAGCCTGCCTCTGCAGAGCTGACAGAATCTCTGCCCCAGTGTGGCTCCTGTCCCCCAAGAACACCAGCTCAAGCACCGCATTGCATCTAATTTGCCTGCATACTTGCGTAGCCCCTTGAACGCCTACGGAGCACCGCAACACGTTGTCCAGGACCAGGAATTTGTAACCTCCCAGTCTCTGGGAATGCGTTGCACAGACCTTTCTGCAAGGCCTCCCGAAGATGCCTCATCCTCTGCTCCCTCTGCGACGGCAAGATAAGGTCCGCAACCTTACCCTTGTAACGTGGATCAAGGAGGGTTGCCAGCCAGTAATGATCTCTCTCCTGGATCGCACAAATACGAGGATCCTTACGCAGGCTTTGCGGGATCAGGGAGGCCATGCAGCGTAGGTTTGCTGAGGCATTCGGTGCCGAGTCCTCTGGGTAACTGAGGACTACATGATCCGCAGCCACCTCCTCCCAGCCAGGTACAAGTCCATGGGTGTCTTGGGACTGTAATTGATCCCTTGAAGACTGCTGCTGATGCTGAGTGCTAGTCTCCACCTCCATGCTGACACAATCCTCCTCCTCCTCCTCTTCCTGTGTGATAGCCAGGCCAGCAGGAACACTGTCTGGATAAAGGGGGCCTTGAGAGGTAAGGAAGTCCTCTTCCTGCCTCTGTTCTGCCTCAAGTGCCCTGTCCATTATTCCACGCAGCGTGTGCTCCAACAGTTGGACAACAGGGACAGTGTCACTGATGCATGAACTGTCACTGCTCACCATCCTCGTGGCCTCCTCAAATGGTGCCAGGACAGTGCATGCATCCCTGATCATGGCCCACTGGTGTGGGGAAAAAAATCCAAGCTCCCCTGACCCTGTCCTGGTGCCATATTGCAACAGATTCACCTGGTGGGCATGTCACAGATTAGGCGGATCTTGGGCAGGTTGTAATCCTTTTGCAGCTCAGCCAGCTGAGCACTGGCATTATATAACCGGCGGAAATGCCCACAGAGTTTCCTGGTCTGCTTTAGGACCTCCTGTAAGCCCGGGTACCTGCCCAAGAACTGCTGCACCACCAAGTTAAGGACGTGAGCCAAACAGGGCACATGGGTCAGTTGTCCCTGTCGGAGGGCGGAGAGGAGGTTGGTGCCATTGTCGGAAACTACCTTTCCTGGCTTAAGCTGTCATGGCGTCAGCCACCTCTGTGACTGCCCCTGCAGAGCTGACAGAATCTCTGCCCCAGTGTGGCTCCTGTCCCCAAAGCACACCAGCTCAAGCACCGCATGGCATATTTTTGCCTGCGTACTGGCGTAGCCCCTTGAATGCCTATGGAGCACCGCTGGTTCCGAGGACAAATCCGCACAGGAAGAGGCCATGGAGGAAGAAGAAGAGGAGGGGGTGGAGGAGAGAGGTGTGTCAGAATCACCAGTAGTAACATTTTGGAGGCGTGGTGGCGGAACAACCTCCAACACTACTGCACCTTGTCCTGCATCCTTCCCAGCTGCCAACAGAATCACCCAATGCACCGTGAAAGATAGGTAACGTCCCTGTCCATGCCTGCTGGACCATGAGTCAGCGGTAATATGCACCTTACCGCTGACCGCTCTGTCCAGCGAGGCCAAGACATTGCCTTCCACATGCCGGTAGAGAGCCAGAATCGCCTTCCGTGAGAAAAATTGGCGTTTGGGAACCTGCCACTGAGGAACCGCACATTCCACAAACTCACGGAAGGGGGCAGAGTCTACCAACTGAAAAGGCAGCAGTTGAAGTGCTAGCAATTTAGCCAAGCTAGCATTAAACCGCTGGGCATGTGGATGGCTGGGAGCGAACTTCTTTTGGTGGTGCAGCAGCTGGGGCAGTGAAATTTGCCTGCGGTGTGATGCAGTCGGTGTGCTGCCCTTAAGCTGGCCCCTGGAGGGCATCCTGCCTCGTTGGAGATGTGCCTCCTCCTCCTCTCTCCTATCAGGCACCCACGTGGAGTCAGTGACCTCATCATCCCCTCCCTCCTCATCACTGGAGCCAATCTGGCAGTATGCTGCAGCTGGGGGAACATGACTGCCAGATAGCTGACCTTGTTGGGCACCCCCTCTCTCTGGGCTCACGTTACTACCCCCTCTCTCTGAGCTCACGTTACTGCCTTCCTCCAGCTGGGTTCCATCATTGGAGCCTTCAAAATGCTGGGCATCCTCTTGGAGCATGTACCCAACACTGTGCTCAAACAGTTCGGGGGACTCCTCAGGAGGACATGGTGGGGCTAGGGAAGGAGTGACTGATGCCATTGAGCTGAGCGAAGAGGCCGCTTTTGCAGCTGCTTTGCCAGACAAAGTACCCTGAGCCTGGGTGAGAGAGGAGGAGGAGGATGGCTTGGTCATCCACTCTACCAAGTCTTGGGCAAGTTGCGGCTCAACGTGGCCAGCTGCCGAAAAGAAGGACAAGTGTGTCCCACAGGCACATGCTGATGAGGATGCACCGTGTCCTTGACCAGCAGCACTGTTGCCTCTAGACACAGAGCCTGCTTGTCCTCTTTTATTGCCTCGTGACTGTCTGCCTCTCATTGTTTGCCTTCCAGACATACTAATGGCCTTCTGTGGTGTTAGTATGGGAAAAGCAGCAATTGTTTTCAGTTAGTTTTAGGTGAGAACTGTGCAGAGGACACTGTACACTGAAAATACTTGCAGCTCTTTGCTTGTGGTTTTATTATGAGAACACCACTATAATAGTCACTAACTGTATTCAGGTGAGCTTTAGGTGAATGCTATGCAAAGCACACAGTAGTACACTAAGTGAACACTGACTGTCTGCAGCTTGCACAATCACCGGCCTGGCTGTCACAGTATAGAGAATAACTGTATTCAGGTGAGCTTTACTGTATTCAGGTGAGCTTTAGGTGAATGCTATGCAAAGCACACAGTAGTACACTAAGTGAAACACTGACTGTCTGCAGCTTGCACAATCACCGGCCTGCCTGTCACAGTATAGAGAATTACTGTATTCAGGTGAGCTTTAGGTGAATGCTATGCAAAGCACACAGTAGTACACTATGTCAAACACTGACTGTCTGCAGCTAGCACAATCACCGGCCTGCCAGTCACAGTATAGAGAATAACTGTATTCAGGTGAGCTTTAGGTGAACGCTATGCAAAGCACATAGTAGTACACTAAGTGAAACACTAACTGTCTGCAGCTTGCACAATCACCGGCCTGCCTGTCACAGTATAGAGAATAACTGTATTCAGGTGAGCTTTAGGTGAATGCTATGCAAAGCACACAGTAGTACACTAAGTGAAACACTGACTGTCTGCAGCTAGCACAATCACTGGCCTGCCTATCACAGTTAGTGATGAGCCGAACACCCCCGGGTTCGGTTCGCACCAGAACCCGCGAACGGACCGAAAGTTCGTACGAACATTAGAACCCTATTAAATACAATGGATGCGAACGTTCGAATTCTAAAGTGCTAATTATAACAACTATTATGCATGTTATTGTCCTAAAAAGGGTTTGGGAACCCGGGTTGTGCACCAGGGGACATGTATCAATGCAAAAAGAAGTTTTAAAAACGGTCGTTTTTCGGGAG
Source organism: Rana muscosa (assembly GCA_029206835.1). Taxonomy (NCBI): domain Eukaryota; kingdom Metazoa; phylum Chordata; class Amphibia; order Anura; family Ranidae; genus Rana; species Rana muscosa. The sequence continues at coordinate 655,531,551 of CM055118.1, read as the reverse complement.
CAGTCATTTTAATGATGCATAAAGTGAAAAAAAAAAGTCAAATATTCCTTTAAATATCGTACCTGGGGGGTGTCTAAAGTATGCCTGTGAAGTGCCACGTGTTTCCCGTGTTTAGAACTGTCCCTGCACAAAATGACACTTCTAAAGGAAAAAAAAGCCATTTAAAACTGCTTGCGGCTTTAATGTAATGTCTGGTCCCGGTAATATGGATGAAAATCTTTAAGAAAAATGGCATAGCTACCCCATGACCCCCCCCCCTACCCCAGCCCATTACCAGCCCCTTTGGGTCTTGTATGGATATTAAGGGGAACCCCGCACATAAAATAAAAAAGGCCCTATATACTCTGAACAGCCGTATACAGGCGGTGCATACAAGACAGGGACTGTAGGTTTGTTCTTATGTAGAATCTGTTTGTAATTTTGAACAGGTACATTGTTTAAGTGTAGCTCCAGCCCAAAAATCTATTTTTAAACTTTTTGAAAAACATAGGTAAGGGTTATCACCCCTGTAACATTTGTTTTGCTGTCTGTGCCCCTGTTCAGAACATTTCACCTCACTTTCCGTCCCAATGACAACTGTTTTTGAAATGTGGTGTTTTTCTTGAAACAAGGATTGGTGATAAAGCATCAGTACAGAGGAGACACCTTTCTCCCATATTAATTCTTACAGGAGAGAATTTTCCTTCCTAGGGGTAGATTTCCTCTCACTTCCTGTTGTCTTCTTGCGTTTGCAAGTAGGAGTCGTTTGTAAGTTGGATGTTTGAAAGTAGGGACCTGCCGTATATACTCTGCAGAAATAGGCCCCTTAGTTGTTGGTGTTGGCACAACACTGTAAGCACTCACAGTTACTCTTGGTTGGTGCTGGAACGCCCTGCTGTCAACTATTATATCAGGAATTTTAATTACATATAATTGTTGAACAGTGGTAGTAAAAATTGGGCCTTTGATGGTGGTGCTGGTGCCACAACACTGTAAGCCCTGACAGTTACTCTTGGTGGGTGCAGCAATGGGCCCTGCTGTGAATTATTAGATCAAGAATTGTAATTGCATGCCCCTGTTGAACAGGGGCTGAAAAATTGGGCCTTTCGTGGTGGTGGTGGTGGTGGTGGTGTTGCCACAACACTGTAAGCCCTCAGAGTTACTCTTGGTGGGTGCAGGAATGGGCCCTGCTGTGAATTATTAGATCAAGAATTGTAATTACATGCCCCTTTTGAACAGGGGCTGAAAAATTGGGCCTTTCGTGGTGGTGGTGGTGGTGGCGTTGCCACAACACTGTAAGCCCTCAGAGTTACTCTTGGTGGGTGCAGCAATGGGCCCTGCTGTGAATTATTAGATCAAGAATTGTAATTACATGCCCCTTTTGAACAGGGGCTGAAAAATTGGGCCTTTCGTGGTGGTGGTGGTGGTGGCGTTGCCACAACACTGTAAGCCCTCAGAGTTACTCTTGGTGGGTGCAGCAATGGGCCCTGCTGTGAATTATTAGATCAAGAATTGTAATTACATGCCCCTTTTGAACAGGGGCTGAAAAATTGGGCCTTTCGTGGTGGTGGTGGTGGTGGCGTTGCCACAACACTGTAAGCCCTCAGAGTTACTCTTGGTGGGTGCAGCAATGGGCCCTGCTGTGAATTATTAGATCAAGAATTGTAATTACATGCCCCTTTTGAACAGGGGCTGAAAAATTGGGCCTTTCGTGGTGGTGGTGGTGGTGGCGTTGCCACAACACTGTAAGCCCTCAGAGTTACTCTTGGTGGGTGCAGGAATGGGCCCTGCTGTGAATTATTAGATCAAGAATTGTAATTACATGCCCCTTTTGAACAGGGACTGAAAAATTGGGCCTTTCGTGGTGGTGGTGGTGGTGGCGTTGCCACAACACTGTAAGCCCTCAGAGTTACTCTTGGTGGGTGCAGCAATGGGCCCTGCTGTGAATTATTAGATCAAGAATTGTAATTGCATGCCCCTGTTGAACAGGGGCTGAAAAATTGGGCCTTAGGCACTGGTGGCACAACACTACAACCCCTCACAGATACTGTACTTGGAGCACAGCAATGAGCCCTGTTGCAAAGTATTGCTTCAAAAATTGTAATGACACGCCCCTGTTAAACAGGGGCTGAAAAATTGGGCCTTAGGTACTGGTGCCACAACACTCCAACCCCTCACAGATACTGTACTTGGAGCACAGCAATGAGCCCTATGGCAAATTATTGCTAAAAAAATTGTAATTACACGCCCCTGTAAAACAGGGGCTGAAAAATTGGGCCTTAGCCACTGGTGGCGGCACCCATAAACAAAAATGATCTTCCAAGCTATCATCATCAATCGTATCATTGAGGACTCGGAGGAGGAGGATAGCCAGTCAACATAACAGCACAGGCACTCAGCATCAGCATCAGTCTTGAAGGGATGTGACATGTTAAAATCAATTAGTCTGTTATATCAGCATCAGGTGTGTGGTAGCTGGTGGTGATCCAAGACTGGTTCATCTTGATGAAAGTCAGTCGATCAACCGAGTCGGTGGACAGGCGCACCCTGTGATCCGTGACAAATCCTCCAGCAGCACTGAATGTGCGTTCCGAAAGAACGCTGGATGCAGGACAGGCCAGTAGCTCAATTGCATACTGTGCAAGCTCTGGCCAGTGATCCATCCTCAAGACCCAGTAAGCCAGAGGATTTTCGGTGGGGAAGGTGTCCAAGTCTGACCTTGCCCCTAGATATTCCTGCACCATGTTTATCAGACGCTGGCGATGGTTGCTGGAACCGATCATACTTTGGGGCTGCGGACTAAAGAATTGTCTGAACGCATCGGTCAGACGGCCACCTTCCCTACCGCTCCTTCTTTGACTGGCCGAAGCCTCAGCAACTCGTTGTCCAGGACCAGGAGTTTGTAACCTCCCAGTCTCTGGGAACGCGTTGCACAGACCTTTCTGCAAGGCCTCCCGGAGTTGTCTCATCCTCTGCTCCCTCTGCAACGGTAACATAAGGTCCGCAACCTTACCCTTGTACCGTGGATCAAGGAGAGTGGCCAGCCAGTAATGGTCCCTCTCCTTGATCCGAAGAATACGAGGATCCTTCCGCAGACTTTGCAGGATCAGGGAGGCCATGCAGCGTAGGTTTGCTGAGGCATTCGCTCCGGAGTCCTCTGGGTCACTAAGGACGACATGATCCGCAGCCACCTCCTCCCAGCCACGTACAAGTCCACTGGTTTCTTGGGACTGTAAATCATCCCTAAAAGACTGCTGCTGATGATGCTGAGTGCCCCCCTCCACCTCCATGCTGACACAATCCTCCTCCTCCTCCTCCTCCTCCTCCTCCTCTTCCTGTGCGATGGGTGGGACAGAAGGAACACTGTCTGGGTAAAGGGGGCCTTGAGAGGCAAGGAAGTCCTCCTCTTCCTGCCTCTGTTCTGCCTCAAGTGCCCTGTCCATTATTCCACGCAGCGTGTGCTCCAACAGGTGGACAAGAGGTACAGTGTCACTGATGCATGCACTGTCACTGCTCACCATCCTCGTGGCCTCCTCAAATGGTGCCAGGACAGTGCATGCATCCCTGATCATGCCCCACTGGCGTGGAGAAAAAAAACCAAGCTCCCCTGACCCTGTCCTGGTGCCGTAGTCGCACAGGTACTCATTGATGGCCCTCTGCTGCGTGTGCAGCCGCTGCAGCATGGCCAACGTTGAGTTCCACCTGGTGGGCATGTCACATATAAGGCGGTTCTTGGGCAGGTTCAACTCCTTTTGCAGCTCAGCCAGGCGAGCACTGGCATTATAAGATCTGCGGAAATGCACACAGACTTTCCTGGCCTGCCTCAGGACATCCTGTAAGCCCGGGTACCTGCCCAAGAACCGCTGCACCACCAGGTTAAGGACGTGAGCCACACAGGGCACATGGGTCAGTTGTCCCTGTCGGAGGGCGGAGAGGAGGTTGGTGCCATTGTCGCAAACCACCATTCCTGGCTTAAGCTGGCGTGGCGTCAACCACCTCTCGGCCTGGCCCTGCAGAGCAGACAGGATCTCTGCCCCAGTGTGGCTTCTGTCCCCCAAACACACCAGCGCAAGCACGGCATGGCATCTTTTTGCCTGCGTACTTGCGTAGCCCCTTGAACGCCTACGGAGCACCGCTGGTTCCGAGAACAAACCACAGGAAGAGGCCATGGAGGAAGAAGAAGAGGAGGGGGTGGAGGAGAGAGGTGTGTCACAACCAGTAATAGCATTTTGGAGGCGTGGCGGTGGAACAACCTCCAACACTACTGCACCTTGTCCTGCATCCTTCCCAGCTGCCAAAAGAGTGACCCAATGGGCCGTGAAAGAAAGGTAACGTCCCTGTCCATGCCTGCTGGACCATGAGTCAGCGGTAATATGCACCTTACCGCTGACCGCCCTGTCCAGCGAGGCCAAGACATTGCCTTCCACATGCCGGTAGAGAGCCGGAATAGCCTTCCGTGAGAAAAAGTGGCGTTTGGGAACCTGCCACTGAGGAACCGCACATTGCACAAACTCACGGAAGGGGGCCGAGTCTACCAACTGAAAAGGCAGCAGTTGAAGCGCTAGCAATTTAGCCAAGCTAGCATTCAACCGCTGGGCATGTGGATGGCTGGAAGTGAACTTCTTTCGACGGTCCAGCAGCTGGGGCAGGAAAATTTGCCTGCTAGAATCGGACGTCGGTGTACTGCTAGCAGAGTGGCCGCAAGTACTTGGCTGTGACACACCTAATTCTACACCTTCATTCCTCTCAGTGCATGTTTCAGAGAGGACTGAAGTTATAGTGGGGTTGGAGATCCCAGCTGATGCGGTGCAAGGAGAGGTCCGCTTTGTTCTTTGGTGTGGGTCTTTGAGGTAGGCTTGCCAACGAGCTGCATGGCAGGTCAACATATGTCTGGTCAGGCATGTGGTACCCAAGCGGCTGATGTTTTGGCCACGCGATATACGCTTGAGACATATGTTGCAAACAGCAGCTGTGCGATCTGATGCACTAGCCTCAAAAAAGGCCCACACCAAAGAACTTTTTGAATGACGGGCAGAGGCAGCGCCCTGCACAGGCGGAGCTCTGCGGTGTGATTCCGTCAGTGTACTGCCCTTACGCTGGCCACCAAAGGGCATCCTGCCTCGTTGGAGATGTGCCTCCTCCTCATCCTCCTCCTCCTCCTCTCTCCTATTAGGCACCCACGTGGAGTCAGTGACCTCATCATCCCCTCCCTCCTCATCACTGGAGCCAATCTGGCAGTATGCTGCAGCTGCTGGAACATGACTGCCAGATTGGTGTCCTTCTTGAGCATCCCCTCTGTCTGCTCTCACGCTACTGCCTTCCTGTAGCTGGGTTTCATCATCAGACCCTTCGAAACGCTGGGCATCCTCCTGGAGCATGTACCCAACACTGTGCTCAAACAGTTCGGGGGACTCCTCAGGAGGAGGACATGGTGGGTCTAGGGAAGGAGTGACTGATGATGAGTCTGACATTGATACCAGGGAAGAGGACGCTTTGGCAGCTGCTTTTCCAGTACCCTGAGCCTGGGTGAGAGAGGATGAGGAGGAGGAGGAGGGCTTGGTCATCCACTCTACCAAGTCTTCGGCATGATGTGGCTCAACATGTCCAGCTGCCGAAAAGAAGGACAAGCGTGTCCCATGGCCATGTGCTGATGACAATGCACCGCGTCCACGACCAGCACTGTTGCCCCCAGACACAGAGCCTGCTTGCCCTCTTTTATTGCCTCCTGACTGTCTGCCTCTCCTTGTTTGCCTTCCAGACATTCTAATAGATGGCCTGCAGGGAGATGGGAAAAAAGCAATAAGGGCTACCTTCAGGTGTCCTTCTCTGTCCCTTTACTTAAGGATTTCTAAATATGGTTGAGGATGATTGCTTTTGCACAGAATAGCACAACGACAATTTCCCTGACTGTCCAAAAAAACAAGGATTTCAAAGATGGTTGATGAGGAATGCTTTAGCACACTATAGCACAAGGAGAATTTCCCTCACTGTCCTTCCCTGTCCCTAGAAACAAGGATTATCACAGTGAAAGAAACTGACACTCTTCCTACCTATAGTTTTCTGTCCCTAGAAAAAATGTTTTTTTAAAGCACACTATAGCACAAGGAGAATTTCCCTCACTTTCCTTCCCTGTCCCTAGAAACAAGGATTATCACAGTGAAAGAAACTGACACTCTTCCTACCTATAGTTTTCTGTCCCTAGAAAAAATGTTTTTTTAAAGCACACTATAGCACAAGGAGAATTTTCCTCACTTTCCTTCCCTGTCCCTAGAAACAAGGATTATCACAGTGAAAGAAACTGACACTCTTCCTACCTATAGTTTTCTGTCCCTAGAAAAAATGTTTTTTTAAAGCACACTATAGCACAAGGAGAATTTCCCTCACTTTCCTTCCCTGTCCCTAGAAACAAGGATTATCACAGTGAAAGAAACTGACACTCTTCCTACCTATAGTTTTCTGTCCCTAGAAAAAATGTTTTTTAAAGCACACTATAGCACAAGGAGAATTTCCCTCACTTTCCTTCCCTGTCCCTAGAAACAAGGATTATCACAGTGAAAGAAACTGACACTCTTCCTACCTATAGTTTTCTGTCCCTAGAAAAAATGTTTTTTAAAGCACACTATAGCACAAGGAGAATTTCCCTCACTTTCCTTCCCTGTCCCTAGAAACAAGGATTATCACAGTGAAAGAAACTGACACTCTTCCTACCTATAGTTTTCTGTCCCTAGAAAAAATGTTTTTTTAAAGCACACTATAGCACAAGGAGAGTTTCCCTCACTTTCCTTCCCTGTCCCTAGAAACAAGGATTATCACAGTGAAAGAAACTGACACTCTTCCTACCTATAGTTTTCTGTCCCTAGAAAAAATGTTTTTTTAAAGCACACTATAGCACAAGGAGAATTTTCCTCACTGTCCTTCCCTGTCCCTAGAAACAAGGATTATCACAGTGAAAGAAACTGACACTCTTCCTACCTATAGTTTTCTGTCCCAAGAAAAAATGTTTTTTTAAAGCACACTATAGCACAAGGAGAATTTCCCTCACTTTCCTTCCCTGTCCCTAGAAACAAGGATTCGCACAGTAAAACACACTGACACTCTCCCTACCTATAGTTTTCTGTCCCTAGAAAAAATGTTTTTTTAAAGCACACTATAGCACAAGGAGAATTCCCTCACTGTCCTTCCCTGTCCCTAGAAACAAGGATTCACACAGTAAAACACACTGACACTCTCCCTACCTATAGTTTTCTGTCCCTAGAAAAAATGTTTTTTTAAAGCACACTATAGCACAAGGAGAATTCCCTCACTGTCCTTCCCTGTCCCTAGAAACAAGGATTCGCACAGTAAAACACACTAACACTCTCCCTACCTATCCTTCTCTTTCCCTAAACTAAAGGAATCCAGGTTAAGCAAGAAAAAATAAATGTCACTGTCCCTGCCTATGCTTCTCTTTCCCTGCTCCGGAACACACTACACTAGGCCGCCGTGCTGGCGGCCTTTTATAGTGTGGGGCGTGTACTAAACACCCTCAGCAATAATTGGCCACAGGCATCCTGCCTGTGGCCAATCATTGCTCTCCTCGCTTCCGGCGCTGTGATTGGCCAAGCATGCGGGGTCACAGTGCATGCTTGGCCAATCACAGCGCCTGGATGACACTGCGATGGCGTAGTGCATTGTGGGCCGTTCGCGTCACTCGAATTTGGCGCGAACGGCCCAAATCGTTCGATCTTCATCGAACGATCGAACAGCCGATGTTCGAGTCGAACGTATGTTCGACTCGAACACGAAGCTCATCCCTAATCACAGTATAGAGAATAACTGTATTCAGGTGAGCTTTAGGTGAATGCTATGCAAAGCACATAGTAGTACACTAAGTGAAACACTGACTGTCTGCAGCTTGCACAATCACCGGCCTGCCTGTCACAGTATAGAGAATAACTGTATTAAGGTGAGCTTTAGGTGAACGCTATGCAAAGCACACATTAGTACACTAAGTGAAACACTGACTGTCTGCAGCTAGCACAATCACCGGCCTGCCTGTCACAGTATAGAGAATAACTGTATTCAGGTGAGCTTTAGGTGAACGCTATGCAAAGCACATAGTAGTACACTAAGTGAAACACTGACTGTCTGCAGCTTGCACAATCACCGGCCTGACTGTCACAGTATAGAGAATAACTGTATTAAGGTGAGCTTTAGGTGAACGCTATGCAAAGCACACATTAGTACACTAAGTGAAACACTGACTGTCTGTAGCTAGCACAATCACCGGCCTGCCTGTCACAGTATAGAGAATAACTGTATTCAGGTGAGCTTTAGGTGAACGCTATGCAAAGCACATAGTAGTACACTAAGTGAAACACTGACTGTCTGCAGCTTGCACAATCACCGGCCTGCCTGTCACAGTATAGAGAATAACTGTATTCAGGTGAGCTTTAGGTGAACGCTATGCAAAGCACACATTAGTACACTACGTGAAACACTGACTGTCTGCAGCTAGCACAATCACCTGCCTGCCTGTCACAGTATAGAGACTAAATAAACAAAACTAAAACTCGTGCTTATGATACAAGTATAAGATAAATGAATTAATTATATACGCAGCTGCTACAACATAAGGCACTAATGCCTTAGAAAATAAAAAACGAATAAAATGCAGCGCTAGCAAAAATATTTAAGTGCACAACACCTGAAATTATGTGAATGACATCAGTGGATCAACCTTAGGGATGATAACACCCACTAAAATTGAATAAAGAAATAACTTGTACACTAGTGGTGAACTAACAAAATTATTTAAATTAATCAATAATGATGATACAAGACTGTGCTAAAAGTATGGAACCAAGTGTTTCCACTAATAGTTCCAAATACCAAATTATCCGCTAGTGAAAACAAAATTAAGTAAATATCTTCGGTACATTACCTGTGCTAGGAGAGTAGACTGAGTATATCAAAACTGGTTACAAGCAGGTAATTATCCCTTTGAGGCCCCACAAACCTAAAACAATCACCAAAGATAATCATTAAAAACTTGTGTCCAGTAAGATTCAGTGGTTGCAACAATACACAGAAAACGGAGAAAAAATATTAAAGTCACCCAACATCTAAGTCCGGTACAATTCGGTGAGGTTTTAGCAGTTGACTCAATAGTAGCAACAGGGATCAGGATACCATTTGAAGGAGAAAAGGAAAAAATCTTGTGAAGTACCGCTTAGGAACAATATATCATAGCACTGTTATTTGAAAGACTCACAAGACTTCAATGGTAAACGAGCATCAGTGTGTTCCGGGTTCACAACGGCATGCGTTCCACGGGAACCGGAAGCAACGTCACTGGTTCTAGAGTTGGCCGGAAATTACGTCAACGCGTTCGCCCCTCTTCCCGGGCATCATCAGTATAGAGACTAACAGGAACGGATCTAGATAAACTCAATACAGTGTATATATATGTATATGTATATATACAACATATATACAACACATACGATGCATATATCCAGGTGGACTTATATAGTGTGGGGCGTGTACCTACTCCTCTGAGCCATGATTGGCCAATTACGGCTCTCTGTACAGACGGCGCTGTGATTGGCCAAGCATGCGGGTCATAGTGCATGCTTGGCCAGTCATCAGCCAGCAATGCACTGCGATGCCGCAGTGATTTATGGGCCGTTACGCGCCACTCGAATTTGGCGCGAACGGCCCATAATGTTCGATCTTCGTCGAACGATCGGACAGCCGATGTTCGAGTCGGACATGGGTTTGACTCGAACACGAAGCTCATCCCTACTGACCATATATGGTGCCATTATATGTGCAAGGCATGTCAAACTGGTGTTGTTCCTTTAGTTGTCTTTTTAGCCATTGGCCAGTTTAAGAATTCTTTGAATGAAGAAGTAGACTGTTCTTTAGCACATAAAATTTACAGTTTCATATTTCATATCATATATTCATGGGCTGAATGACGCATTGTTTGGGCTGAATGACGCACAGGGATTCTGGCAGCAAGAGCTCACTTCCTTCATTGTTAATGCTATCCTTAGGTTGTTTCAACCCCTCCAGTTGTATTATTTATAAGGTACACAGCCTGCACCCCTGAGATTTAAATTTATTTTTTTATAGCTGTACAGTTCAATGCAATCAATTTAAAGCGAATGTAAAGGTATGTTTTATGTTTTTTTTAAACAACAAACATGCCATACTTAAGAGTTTTGCACAGAGCAGCCCTGATCCTCCTTTTCTGGGGTCCCCCTGTGGCGCTCCTGGCTCCTCCTTTTCAGTGAGTGCCCCCACGGAAAGCTTATTTCCATGGGGGCACCCATGCAGGTGCGCTCCCGAGTCCTGCTGCTGCGTCCATTGACACAGACAGCAGGACTCATCCCCGCCCCTGGCTCCCATGTCACTGGATTTGATTGACAGCAGTGGAAACCAATGGCTACTTCTGCTATCAATCTATCCAATGAGGACCCAAGACAGTGTCTGGAGCTGCTGGGCTCATGCTCATTGCTGGACAATCAGGTCCAGGTAAGCAGCTGCAGCACAGGAGGTTTTTCACCTTAACCACTTCAGCCCCAGAGGATTTGGCTGCCAAATGACCGGGCCACTTTCTGCGATTCGGCACTGCGTCGATTTAACTGACAATTGCACGGTCGTGCGACGTGGCTGCCAAACAAAATTGACGTCCTTTTTTTCCGTGGCTGAAGTGTAATTACATCAGTTATTAGACAGCTTTGGTGATTTCATTTAAGTCCAAATATCAACTTGGGGAAGCACAGTGGCTAAGTGGTAAGCATTTCTGTCTAGCGGAACTAGGTTTGAATCCCAACCATGGCACTACCTCTATGGAGTTTGCATGTCCTCCCTGTTCCTGCATGAGTTTTCTCCCACAGACATGCTGGTAGGTTAATTGGCTCCTGTCTAAATTGACCCTAATATGTATATTAATAAATGTGAGTTAGAGACCTTAGATTGTAAGCTCCTTAAGACCAGAGACTGGTGTGAATTTACAATATATAGGTAAAGCTCTGAATAAATTGATGGTGCTATATAAGAACCTGTAATCTATATATATATATTTATGGTCGGAGCCCTCTGTCTGAAGAGATATGGATCACATAAACACGTCACAAGACTAACAACACAAATAAGACCTGAAGTGTGGCCTGGCCTGCTGGACGGTATGCCAAGAGAAGGGGCCATACCTTAAGATAGAAATAATGGATAATTCTGTTGAGAATTGTTTAGAGAGGAGTGCCCTAAAAAGGGGATATGGGAGGGTGGGTACCGCGCACTAGAGCCGACACTGACCATCGTGGATGGTCTGCTCAAGTACCCCTCGAACTTCTCCCATAATTTCAGGCCGGCATACTGGCCTTCCTATTTATGGTCGGAGCCCTCTGTCTGAAGAGATATGGATCACATAAACACGTCAAAAGACTAACAACACAAATAAGACCTGAAGTGTGGCCTGGCCTGCTGGACGGTATGCCAAGAGAAGGGGCCAAAGATTACACTTGGTTAGGGAAGGAATTGTTTTATTGTGTAAGATAATTAACCACAGAGCGAGTCTGTTAAAGACTCGTGATATTCCTGTTTGAGGATTGGGGACGTATCCGGCAAAACACGTGGATTTCCACCTGCCCAACATTCTGAAAGCTTGGTCTGGAACTCTGTTTCGCGATGCTGCTGAGGCTGCTCCAAAGCGAAAGAATGTCCTGGGTCAAGGCCTAAGATGCACAGGAGCGTTCTCACGTGGCTGACAAACTGGTTCCCACTTAGGGGTTCAGTTGGGAAAGGTAGTAGAGGGCTGTCCTCTGATAGGTCGGACAGTAGAGTTTACCAATTGCTCTAGAACGGCCATGGGGCACCAGGCGTTGTGAGTCAGGAAAAGTTTGATGTCTACTCCAGGACCGGATTGTAGCATTTTCCGATACCGTCAGGTGGTTCCTGCATAGAACTTGGCATTTAGGGCTGGTAACAGTAAATTCGCCGGGCCGTAGAAAACCGTAAAAGGCTAGGTAAATGGCTGCTTGAATCACCAGGCTGGGCCATAAACCAAAGGGAGAACATGAAAGGATAGCAGACGTGTCCCGGAATATGGCGCTGGTCACTGGTAAGCGTTTGGTACTAGTGTGTGGTTGCTGCCTGTGGATGCCACGTAGTATGGTTTTGACCACATGAGCGGCGAACAAGGAAGGTTTGGTAGGGTCTTTTTAATTAGATAAAGTGCTGGATGCCGGCTGAATAGAGTCTGATGGTATCGTGTGACAATGTGAACTGAGTGTGACAGTAGGAAATGAAGGCCAGATATGGCTGAAAGTTGCTGAAACCGCCCCGGTTTAAGCGGCTAGGAACCTGTCGGTCTTCCAGGCGGTACGGTAGGCCTTTAGTGTATTGGAAGATCAAGGACACATTGATGAGGGAGGTAGCACCATGGAGGTGCTATTTCAGTCCAGAGTTGGTTGCGACTAATGTGGGATGCCGGACATGGTCGGCTCCGGGCTCCTGTGAAAAAATGTGGCATAGTTAAAGCGGGATAGTGCATCGGCCGAGGTATTGCATTAACCAGGGATGCGGACACAGAGGATATTGAACTGATGTTGGAGGGAAAGTAGCAACAGCCTGCGTAGGAAGGACATGCCGATTTTGACCTGCCTTTGTTAATGGCTGTGGCCTGGTTGTCTGTGGCGAACGTGGTGGTCTGTCCTGCCCAGGGGCTGCCCCATACTTGAGCTACTGCGACTATGGGGTAGATCTCGAATAGAGAGGAGGACTGACTAAACCCGGAATTGTGAGTATCTCTGACGGCCACGGTCCCGCAAACCAATGATGGCCAAAAATTGCAGCGAAGCTTGTGGAAGCTGCTACGTCCGTGATTATCTGTGGTGACGAAGGGGATGCTGATGGGATGAACCTGGAACACCAGTTCTCAAGGAATTGATCCCCATGGCCAGATCCGCTATAGCGGCTGCGTCTACAGTAGCTCAATGACTTGGTCAGGGTCTTGTGCCTGGGAGAGGAACACTAAGAGGTATGAGATAAAGGATTGCCCTTGAGGGATGATCCTCATCGTGAAGTTGAGCATGCCCAGTAGGGATTGTAGCTGTGTCTTAGTGCAGCCTTGCGTGACTGTAACCGAATGGACGACTGTCCTGATGCGGGTCAATTTATCGAGAGGTGGGCTAGCCTGCATGGTGCGTGTGTCTAGAATGATTCCCAGGAAGGGATGAGCTGTGCCGGGCCTTCTACTTTCTTCTCAGCTATGGGCACGTTGAGGTTTTTTAAAGACCTCTCTTAGATTTTTAGTACCTTCTGAAAATGTGCGTGGTGTGAGAGAAACCAGTATAGGGATTGAGCAAATGTGTCAAACAGCCAGAGACTACTTCTGGAGCCGAAGATCAGCTTGGTCGCAAGGGCCTAGTCATGATGGATTCTGCTGCTTGAAGTCACAGGTACTTTTGGGAGAGCCTTCTGGCACAGGAGGCAGATGTGCAGAAGTTTGCAGTGGGGGTAAAGCAACCCTTGAAATAAAGTTGTTGCAGATGGCTGCGCCCCCTAGTGCTCGAATTGGATGTCCTAGCCTGTCTGACTGGGACGACTGTGTGGCTGCTGATAAATTACGAGGTGCGTTGGAGGTGGAAGGGAAGCTGGGGTTAGCCTAGCATGTTACAACTCTAAGCATCCCGAAGGCTAACACGAACTTTGTCACTGAGAGTTTGCTAGAGAGCCTGGGGTCCTTTGGCTTTTAGGATGACTGAGACGTCCCCCCAGGAATATGACTTGTTCTCTGTGATGTCCTGTACAGAAATGAGTAAGGACGCTAGGTACACGTCCTTGCCGTCCAGGATGTCCTTACTGATGTCCGCTGGGACAGGGTGCGAAGGAAAAGGATGCAAACGTCGGGTGTATCTGAAAGTGGGGGTTCGGTAACGACGGTGGAGACTGGAGCTGAAGGGGGCTCAGCTGGTCGTGTTTCCAGGGCCCCTATACTAGCCTGGAGATCGGTGACTGAAGTTGCCAGTGTGGTCATCAAGGCGTGCAGCTGGGTAATTGCAGAGGATATCGACTGCAGTGAAGCTTGTGTGTCTGGTAGAGCTGCCGCTGGTGGTGGAAACGGCAGCCTAACGGCTCGGCTTTCCTGGCTGTGGTAGGGTAGGGAATGCCAGAATATAAACAGAAAAGTCAGTGCTACTACCCATACATCGACAGAAAGCAGAGCTCCCAGGTGCTCGATCCACAGTCGCTGGCTGAGTAGAAGTAAATGAAGAAAAGATGATCCGCACTCCGGTCGTTGCTCTAAAAAAAATGGATGTATTTATTGACAAGCCACAGTAGACAAACGCAAATAGGAAAGGTTGACGCGTTTCAGCCTATAAGGCCTTAGTCATAACCACATTACAGACATGAAACTTGTGAAATAAATAGTAGCTCTGAGGATCACTGGCTCCACCCATTAATTGTCTAAATTGACTGCAGGCAATTATCCAAAAGGGGAATCAGCTGAAATACATGTTGGGTGATCCATGTGTAAGCCACTATTTTTCACACACCCTATAGTGATAATATGTACATGTATGCACGCAGCCACGCATGCGCACACACATATAAATTAAAATACACCAATAAATTCAAAAAACATTAAATACAAAGATAAAAATAATAATCCAGGTATGTGAAAAAAGGGGGCACCAGAGGAGGAAAAGAAAGAAAGAAAGAAAAAGAGGGGAGACTCCGGGGAGAGGCATTCTTAATGTAAGTGCAAGTCCAGATCCCACCTCAGGTTTAACCCCCGAGGCGATCTAGTTTTTAATCTAAAAATCCACCATGCTTCTCTCCCCAAAAGTCTTCTCTCCCTGTCACCTCCTCTGGGCGAGTGAGACAACCGTTCTATTCCTCTAAAACGAAAAGAGGAAAGATCGCCCTGATGACATTCCCTAAAGTGACGTGTTGCATTCGAAATATTTCTAGCGTTTAAATTATTTGTGTCACAATAGTGTTCCCCTATATGGGTTCTCAAGGGACGTGTGGTACACCCTACATATTGGAGGCTGCATGAAATGCAGGTGATCAGGTAAATTACATAATTTGCGCCACAGTTGATGTATTGCTGTATAGTGAACTCTTCATCTGTAGCTGGTAGGGTAGGGAATGCCCCTACGTCGTAGTACGGCCATAAGCCTGGGGATGGTCCAAGCTCTGGGGGACTGTGTAGTGCCGTCCGCTGGACCCGCGAGGGGCGACGGTGGAGCGGAGGCGAAGTCTTCGTTGTCGACCCGCGACATGGCGTCGGCTGGAAGGAGGGGAATGCATATGTTTTAGAATAAGTTTGAGAGGTTGGAGGGGATAGCAGGGTTTAGAAAATGGGGAGGAAGAAGGAAAGCAGGGTGGACAGGACAAGGAGCGATAGGCATAGATGACAGCTAGTTTGCGTACGAGCGCTGTTGAGTGTAATTTGGAAAACTCAAAAGAATGCGAGGCAACCGAGGTGAGCCAGGAGGTGACTGGCTAGGTAACCGATAGCTCCGGTGCCGTCTGTGCTCAGCACAGACTAAAATCAGAGCCCCCAGGGCGTACTGGGGCGGGTAGCTGAAGTCTGGTATTCTAAGTAGGAATGTTACGATCTGTAGTTAGTTGACGTGTGCTCGGTCTGCTAACACTTGCACTGCCAGCAAGGTGGACGTTAGGCAACCTTGTCTGCGTGGTGAAGGATCTCGGATCGCTCTTTGAAACTAGTGTGAAGTGCACAGAGGTATGTGACAGTTACTAACACCTCATGAGCAAGTCGAATCGTGTATGTGAAGTACAATGTGTCGTGAAAGAGTGCGAGGAGAAATCAAGGGGGGAGCCTTGAATTTACGCACCTGCCTTGAACCCTAGTAGTGATGACTCAGTTGGGGTCGAGAAATGGGTCGACCGGGAACCTGTAGTAAGGTGACATAGAGCTATATTTTATCTTTATTTATTTATTATTATTTTCTTTTTTTGTTTTTTTTTATAATTTTTTTTTTTTGTTTTTTTTAAAGGGGGATGCAGAGAGCTGTTTTGGAGCAGTAGCTGGCTCCCTGGTGAAGATGTGAGCCCTAAGATACTTCATCATTTTTTTTTTTCTGAGGGGAATATTGTCCAAACCTGATGCAGGGTGGACCGACTTGAACTCAAACTGACCTGCATGGGGAAAGTGACAGAAAAAAAAGTGAGTAGCCGTGTTGCTACTGGAGATGATGAGTGGCTGATTTAGAACCACTTGTTGAATGCTCGCAGCGATTGCGAGGGAAGCAGCCTTACTGAGAAGGCGAGAAGAAAGAAAGTTTGTGAATTGTGAGTATGTAGGGATGACCGTCCAGGACGAAACTGGAGTATTTGAAGTAAGGCGTGTATGTAATACTATGATGCAAGGTCAACATTTAATTAAATTTTTTTTTTTTTTATTATATTTTTTTTTTATGGTTTGGGGAATGAGTTTGACGCTAGAGATCTGAGTCGTTTGAGCCTGTGGTGCGACTGGACTCGGATCGGTTGTGTTTGCCAAGGATCTGAATCTTTGAGCCGATGCTACGACTGGATTCGGATCGGTTAGAGAGGTTTGTTGCTAGAGACCTGAGTCGTTTGAGCCGGTGGTGCGACTGGACTCGGATCGGTTGGAGAGGTTTGTTGCTAGAGATCCGAGTCGTTTAAGCCGGTGATGCGACTGGACTCGGATCGATTGTGTTTGCCAAGGATCCAAATCTTTGAGCCGATGCTACAACTGGATTCGGATCGGTTAGAGAGGTTTGTAGCTAGAGATCCGAGTCATTTGAGCCGGTGATGCGACTGGACTCGGATCGATTGTGTTTGCCAAGGATCCGAATCTTGAGCCGATGCTACAACTGGATTCGGATCGGTTAGAGAGGTTTGTTGTTAGAGATCCGAGTCGTTTGAGCCGGTGGTGCGACTGGACTC
Organism: Rana muscosa; assembly: GCA_029206835.1. Classification (NCBI taxonomy): domain Eukaryota; kingdom Metazoa; phylum Chordata; class Amphibia; order Anura; family Ranidae; genus Rana; species Rana muscosa. The sequence continues at coordinate 655,514,637 of CM055118.1, read as the reverse complement.
GGATCGATTATGTTTGCCAAGGATCCGAATCTTTGAGCCGATGCTACGACTGGATTCGGATCGGTTAGAGAGGTTTGTTGCTAGAGATCCGAGTCGTTTGAGCCGGTGGTGCGACTGGACTCGGATCGATTGTGTTTGCCAAGGATCCGAATCTTTGTGCCGATGCTACGACTGGATTCGGATCAGTTGGAGGTCGATGCTACGACTGGATTCAGGACAGTTAGAGAGGTTTTTTTGCGAGAGATCCGAGTCGATTGAGCCGGTGATGCGACTGGACTTGGATCGATTGTGTTTGCCAAGGATCCGAATCTTTGAGCTGATGCTATGACTGGATTCAGATTGGTTAGAGAGGTTTGTTGCTAGAGATCCGAGTCGTTTGAGCTGGTGATGCGACTGGACTCGGATCGATTGTGTTTGCCAAGGATCCAAATCTTTTGAGCCGATGCTACGACTGAATTTGGTTCAGTTAGAGAGGTTTGTTGCTAGAGATCCGAGTCGTTTGAGCCGGTGGTGCGACTGGACTCGGATCGATTGTGTTTGCCAAGGATCCGAATCTTTGAGCCGATGCTACAACTGGATTCAGATCAGTTGGAGAGGTCGATGCTACGACTGGATTCAGAACAGTTAGAGAGGTTTGTTGCGAGAGATCCGAGTCGATTGAGCCGGTGGTGCAACTGGACTCGGATCGGTTGTGTTTGCCAAGGATCCGAATCTTTGAGCCAATGCTACGACTAGATTCGGATCGGTTATGGCTGCGAGGTAAGGAGGGGGTTTGATGCGCCGGATCCGAATCGTAGCGCCGGAGATACGACTGGACTCGGATCGACTGAATGGTGTTTCGAAGATGAAGGGGCTTGTGATTGCCGAGGGTCCGAACTGTAGTGCCGATGTTTTGCGACTAGATTCGGACCGGCTGTTTGGTGTTTGGTGTGTGTTGCGTGTTGTAAGAGGTGTGGGGCATCAGTTAGGTGAAGGGAGAGTATCGTAGGAGGTTTAGGGCGTCAGTAGAAGGGATGAGGTAACGATGAGTGGGACACCGGTTTTGCGACCATGCATCGTATGAGCGATTTTTAGTAAGTGGCTTGTGAGCTGAACGAGTGTTTCGTAGAACGGGTAAGCTCTATGAGTCGTGGTGGGCCGTTACGAATCGTAACGTTGAGCTCGACTGGGCTCGAAAAACAACTGACCTAGGCAGAAAACCTAAAATGCAAACAGAGAGAACAGGTGAACCTGTGAGCCGTATGATTTGTAAAAGAGGGAACGTAACAGGCGTTACGATTCGTACGAATGGTAACAACCAGTCCTACCTGCAACAGCGAGCGACGACTCGATCAACGAACGACTGCGAGCGGTCTCGAACGCACACGCGCATCTTCACGGACGCTGTGAGTTGAGCAGAGTCGGGCTGGTGACGTCGTATTACCGCGCACTAGAGCCGACACTGACCATCGTGGATGGTCTGCTTAAGTACCCCTCGAACTCATCCCATAATTTTAGGCCAGCATACTGGCCTTCCTATATACATTGTGGCAGAGCGTTGTCCTGCTAGGGTCTAGAAGGAGGTTGTGACCCAGAATTCTCAACCGAACGAATTGAGGAGCTCCAGGGACCTTGTAACATGAAGAGGAAATTGGCCTTTCAGTTTCCTCAGTGTTTTTTAAAGTTTGTTTCGGGACCTGGAGCCTGGAGATTTCAAAGTGATCTGGGTGGGATGAAATATCCAATCCTGGGTCCAGGTATTCAGAACAGCCAGCATACTGATTGGTCAGGTGTGCTCTGGGCTTTTAGTAGTAACCTGACCATGGTTCTGGGCTCCACCCTGGCAGACAGGAAGTCTGGCCCAGGAGTCAGGAGGGCTTCAAGTGGGATCTAGTGCAGCAAGAGGCTGCTAGCTGTGTGCACCAAGTTGGTCGGTGAACAGTCTGTAGGAGACAGACAAGGGCCTGGAGTGTAAGGCCAGAGCAGCAGTGCTGCAAGTGCTGCAAGTGAGAGCCAAAAGGGCTGAATGTCATTTATGTTGAAGAAGAAGGAATGCTGAAAACCCCTGCGAGGGAAACCTGTGTTTATGTTTGCTGAGCTTTCTTTTAATAAAAATGGGAAAACAAAGCCCTTAAAAGCAGAAACAGCGAGTGGTGGTGTCCTTAAAGTTCTACACTTGGAGTGAACCCCTTACAATATATATATATATATATATATATATATATATATATATATATATATATATATCTATATATAGATATAGATATTTATCTATATATCTATATCTATATATATCTATATCTATATATAGATATAGATATATCTATATATATAGATATATATTGTTTTTTTTATATGTAATACAGCAGTGTTTCTCAACTCCAGTCCTCAAGGCGCCCCAACAGGTCATGTTTTCAGGATTTCCCTCAGATGAAACTGCTGTGGTAATTACTAAGGCAGTGAAACAGATAAAATCACCTGTGCAAAATAATGGAAAACCTGAAAACATGACCTGTTTGGGCGCCTTGAGGACTGTAGTTGAGAAACACTGTAATACAGCATTCAAACTATACATGTAACACACCCGCCCTTTCCCTCCAGTCTTTGGCTCACTCACAGGAGGAAAAGGCACGCCATGCCACCATGCCCATACCATCTGGTTTGCAGAGGTTAAGCATACTTGTAACTTACAAGTTTTGCAGCAAGGTTCTCCTCAAAGTTGGTTCTCGTCCTCTAGAATGTAAAGGACAAGTCTCTATACACCCAAGTAACTCCAAGGTCCACACCAGTAGCAACTCCAACGTAGAGTTTATTTTCCTTATGCATGAATAACCACAAAGTTGAGAAGAGAGAAAGGTGTTAGAAAGGACAGATCAGATTTAGACACCCCTGGCTTATTCGCCACTCGATCCCGAGTGGGTATAGCTCACCCGGATAGTCACCCAATGGCACTAGCAGCCGGCATGTAGCTCGAACAGTCAATTGGATTTCCTTGATAGATGCGATCGGGAGATCCCCTGCCACAGAATCTATAGTGTCCCGAACCTCCTAATGGTTACGTTGTTAGATCCCTTTTCGGATGGATGACATCCCTCCAGAGAGTTACTGGGCCCCTTCCTTCACTGTCATCTCTCACCAGTCCTTCGGAACGGTCCTCCCCTAGCCTCCTCTTCCAGATGCGGGTCCCCTCGCAAGGCGGCACCCTGAGATTCTTCCTCCCCGAAGTGGGGTCCAGCTAAAGGTGCTGGGCCCAGGGCTGAAGTTGCAGTCCCAGGACTAAAGGTGCCTGGGACTGAGGCACACGTGGCCCCATGGCCTGGAGGGCCATGCACTCGAACTTGGACTCCAGAACCGTAGGTTCCCCCGGGTACAGGTCCCCGGGGTAGTAAGTCCACCCTGACCAAAGTCCCCCGGACCAATGGCGTCTGCCCCTTTTGTACCCTCTCCCGGCATGCACAGTGGGTAGATCACGCCCACTGCACAGCTGCCGAGAGAGGACACCCAATCGCCACTCCATCACCTGTGGTTCAACCACGAGTACAAGTGACAGCGCCACCCATACTTCTAAGGGGAATTGCACGCCAGGTGAAAACAGCAGCAAGGCAGAGTCCAATAAATTGGAAGATCCAAGCCAACTACCACTCGAATCACCCCTAAATTTAACATAGCAGCCCCCTAAATTGGGACCCCCGCTACATACACAATTAGAAGTACTGTGAACCCCTGTAATTGTAACTCTAAATTCTACTTTTCAGTATGTTTGCCATCATACCTCACTATATACAGTTTTCTTAAGCAAATAATATTTGTGAATCTGTTGCAAAGTTTCTTGCCTAGAGATTCTGACAGAAATAGTTTAGTGTAACTCAGTTTACTAAAAAAAAGTGCAAATTTAGAAGCAATATTGCAAAACAATTTCAGAATGCCAAAAAATACACAATTTAAAACAAAAAAGTTAATAATAATATAGCCACAATGTGTAAAAATGTGTTATAAATCACAACTCAGCATTTAATAAAATATAGATGGAAAGCTGCCAACATAGATACCCATATACAGATATTAATAATCATCAAAAGCCCATTCAATCAATCCTTCCATGTGTCATGCAAGAAATCCTACAACTCCAGTACAACACCTTATTAATATTTGTGATCACCACAGTGTAAAGATGTGCCCTCATGATCAAAAATGAACCCTTATGCTAGTATAGGTCACATATGACTTCTCCACAGCATCAGGGGCAAATAATTGGGTATAGAGACTATTCAGGCTTTTTCCAGCACCACTGGGAATGTACCATTTTAAGAGGTCCGCTTTGCTCTGCTTACCGCCATGCTATAATATGCTATGTCTCTCATATCAAAGAGAACTCACCATAGTGTAATATTTTCATGAAGCTGGTATTTAAAAAAATAAATACATTTTAAAGCCACTCACATTAAAGGAATTCAAATCCGCAAATATCACATTGGGGTCAAAAACACCTACTTACGGAAAAATGCGACAATGCCACCTGGCTCCACCCTTACATGTTACGTCACTCGTCAGATCCTCTGATGAATTCAGGTGATGAGTGATTATGTTTTGTATCATGCTTAACGTGAAACATTTAAAATTAAAAACGCCATTGAAAAACATACATCTGTGGATCCCTGACGTTGTCTGTGAATTGGCGCATATATGCAATATATACAACATACTACAGCACTGTCATTTATAAGTAATAACAATTGTGTTTTAATTGTCAGCAAAATGACAGCTCCCAGCAGCTTTATTTTTTGTAAACAAAGCAACCAGGGATTCCATTCATCTATACCGGATCCTCATACTAGATGATGGTCGTCTATACGTAATAATGGGGGACACCCACACAAAAAAATGGTGTGAGGGTTCCCCCACAAACAAAATGAATGCATATACAGCACTGCTCACTACCCAAATCTTACTCAAACATATATCAACAAAAGTACATATATAACTGAGTGTCAATCAAATCAACTTGGGTAGGTTCAAATTAACCACTTACGGACTGCCCGCTGTAAAAAGGGTCGCTGGTTCGAATCACAACCACAACACTACCTGCCTGGAGTTTGCATGTTCTCCCTGTGCCTGCGTGGGTTTCCTCCGGGTACTCCGGTTTCCTCCCACACTCCAAAGACATGCTGGTAGGTTAATTGGCTTCTGTCTAAATTGGCCCTAGTATATGAATGTGAGTTAGAGACCTTAGATTGTAAGTTCATTGAGGGTAGGGACCGATGTGAATGTACAATGTATATGTAAAGCGCTGGGTAAATTGATGGCGCTATATAAGTACCTAAATAATAAAAATAATAACTGTGCCCAAAAAATTACTTCAAGAAATAAATCAATACCCACAAAGATAGGCAGCCTAGACTGTCTTGTAGAGTTTCCACATCCCAAAAACACTTAATCAGCGTTATCGGCATCAGGGGCTTGATAGCTGATGCTAATCCAAGTCTCACAAAGGAGTGCATGCTCCGAAGCGCGTTACCGTCCACCACCTTCACCTGATGTCACATTGGCCGTGTGCGCTCTAGCTTGGTTCCATAACCCGGGCCACCTCATTGCATCTTCACCTCCTCGCTGATCGATGTCACCAGGGACTCTAACAGCTGCAGGACGGCTCTCTCTCTCCCGAGACAGACGAGGATTACAGAAATCCGCATGAGGACTAATCATATGCCTATGATCTCTCTACTATCTTGTAAGTGTTTTTAATCCCATTGTGGATGGGATTGGAAATGCTTGCTGGACCACGAGTCAGCGGTAAGGTGGACCTTGCGGCTGTCTGCCTTGCCCAACGATGCCACAACATTGCCTTCCACGTGATGGTACAGAACTGGAATGGCCTTAATTGAAATGAAATAGGGACTGGGAACTTGCCAATGTGGTAAAGCACATTCTGCAAATTCATGGAAGGGGGCAGAATCTACTAGATGGAAAGGCATGAGTTGTAAAGCCAGAAATTTAGACAAGCTGGATTTTAGACACTGGGCACATGGGTGGCAGGGAGTTTTTTTATTTTATATATTCCAAATGGCTAATGTTTTTAACACGCTTGATTTTCTTGCGGCAGAGATTGCAAATTGCAACCGTGCAATCGGCTGCACATGTGCTGAAAAAGGCCCACACAGCTGAGCTCTGGGATGTGGGCAAGGAGACAACAGCTCCACAATCGGATGGCATAGAGGGCTGCTCTCTACTCTTACATGATGCCTGCCTCTGGAGGACGCCATGCCTCATTGGGGTTGTTTCTCTCCCTCACTTTCCTCCTCTGCTCTATCTGGCATCCAAGTCACGTCAGTGACCTAATCATCAGCATCCCCTCCATCCTCACCATCACTGCAGCCAACTTGGAAAAACACTGTGGCTGGGGGAATATGACTGACAATGTGTTGTTTAACATTGTTCTCCCCTCTCTGTTGGCTCATGTTAGTCCCTTCCTCTACCTCAGAACCAACATCTGAATCAAGTATTATCTGAGCATCTTCAAGCAGCAAGTGGCTGATGCTGTGTTCAAATAATTCAGCTGACTCCTCCATGCATAATGCTGGGGCTATGGCAGGAGCAGCTGCGGACAAGGAGATAGAAAGAGCTGCTCTGGCAGCTGCGGTGGACTGTGCACTAGTGCCAGCTTGAAGGGTCATAGAGGATGAGGAGTATGAGGATGGTTTAGTTAGCCAGTCCACCACCTCCTCTACATACTGTGACTGGATAGCAAGGGCAACATCACTTAACAGAGACAAAGGTGCTCTGCCCAAGGATGGACCACATCCACCTTTGCCTGTGGGTCCCCTCCTTGTGGCATGGAAACATCTGCCTCTCCTTGTTGACCTCCAAGACATGATGGGGGGGGTTACCTAAGTTTTATAGACACTGGGAAATGTGTAATTGGAGTAGAGTGGCAAGAAAAACAAAACCCAAATACACTGCTGATGCACATCATGCGATTGCTATACTGTGCCATCTTTTAATATCCTTTATCTAGATGTTGAAAAGTACATGCTGCCAATCCTTTCAAAAATTTTGAACAGCAATCAATAAGAGTGTATAACAATTTATGTCTGTAGGACAGAAAGCACTGCATGTGTATTTTTCAGTCTGTAAAACAAAAGCATGATGCAATACTTTACCATAAAGGCTATGCACTCTTGGTAAAATCTTGTGAACTTAGATGACTATTGTTTTATATATTTATTTTTAGCCCTATCACAGCTCTCATAGCGATTACTTTTATGAAGCATTGTCAAGGGTCATCAGGTGAAGGGATTTTAAAGATTGAGTTGAACAAGTGCTTGCTTAGTCACCTTGATTATGCAATCCTTTGGTAAATTCAGTTGATGTTCCTGAAGCTACACATCTGGAACATTTTTCCAAATACTAGTAATTTAAAGTTGTGAAAAAAAATTGGAAATATATTAAAAACATTTTACTATTTAGATAGATAGATAGATGCGAGATGTAATAATAGTATTATAAGTATGAATTGATTTGTCCCCCCCACCTCATTGTTATGCTTGAAATAAAGCACTACAAATGATTAAAAAATAAAAAATGTCATCAATATACTAACATGGCCCCAAACAGTTTTTGCTATGCTGGCTCACTTCATGAATAAGCTTTGTTACAAAGACCCATGTAGGTGGCAATAGAATACTGTTTTTTATTTACGTTGTGACTGTCTATGGAGGCAACTCCATGTGGGCTGCAAGAAATAACTTGAACGCCAATAAGAACTGATGTACTACTAATATAAATCAATCTTTAATTTGCCATAACATTGAAATATTATTTAAAAAAACATATGTATGGTGTGTGTGTGTGAGAGTCTATATATATATATATATATATATATATATATATATATATACATATATATATATATATATATATATATTGTGAGGGTTTAATATGCCAGTGAGGATAGTTTATTTAAATGTAAGGTGAAACTAATTGAGGACATTTATAATCTTGAGCTAAAGTCTTAACAAATTACAACTGCCTTCTTGTACGGTAATGTCATGCAAGCTGACCTGTTTTACAGGTCAAGGGTTTTAAAGATAAATAGCAGCAAACTTATGTTTTCTTCAGGCCAAAAGCGAGTTCTTTCCATTATTGACCACCAGTTCTAAAACTGCAGCATGGATTAGATATAAGTAATGTGTGTTCTTCACATGAATGAACCTATTTTACATGTGAATAACACTCAGACTTGCTGTGAAGCCGTGAAATTCTATAGGAGATAGTAGAAATTAGCTTTAGCAAAAGACCTAAAACTTTGTACCCTTATTGAGAGCTGGTGGTGAGCTATGGTTTCACTTCCTCCCTACAGCCTTCTGCTTAAGCTAGGATTAACTGTGGTATCTTTATACATATGATATATCTTGGTTATCAGTGTCTTTTGTCCCAGGAGGCATTTTGAAAATAGGGTGCAGAGTAGTTATTTATCTGTATGCCTTCAATTGGTCTGACACCTCAACCACTGGCGGTGGTTATTGACACAGTTTTCAAAGGATTTGAGCATTGATTATTTGCAAGCATCATTTTTTTTTCTATAATGAAATTAATGAAAGTTAACAGTAAGAACTGGGCATGTTCAAACATAACATTATAGCTTCCAATTACTAAGGTAAAGTGCAGTAATACATAATCAACACAGCAAAGTGTATCCACAGCAAAGTGCTATGAGGGTCTTATCTTCAGTACAGAACCAAAGGCATTTCTACTGTATTTATATGCATGTACACTTACGGCACATCATGGACCTTCTAAACAGACACTTATTGAAAGTTTGTATTATAAATGTTATCTGTAGAAGCACTGTTTCATGTGTATCATTTGTCAATTAACCACTTAAAGACTGCCTAATGTACATTTAAATTAGAAGTTTCATGTGGTATGCCTGGACGATGCCTACAGCTACAGCTGCATTTTTGTAAAAGCCATACTAGCAGCTAATTAGCTGATGGATGGCTTTATAGGCTGTGGGAGGGTTCACCCCCCCTCCCACCACCCGGCGGTGCCTCTCCGGACTCTACCGTCCCACGGATAAGCCCATATCATCTCTATGGTGAAGGAAACTGATGTATTTTGCCACTTATGGTCTAATAGACCCCAGATGTTTCAGTAAAGAGTACCTGTCACTGCTTATTGTTGTGGGATGTTTGCATTCCTTGTGATAACAATGAAAGTGATAAAAAATCAAATAAAATATTAAAATAAAAATAAAAATTTAAAGCTTCCCCGCCCCACTGTGCTCACGAGCAAAGGCAAACCCATTCACTGGTCCTGCACGCATACTTAAACGGCAATCGCACCAAGCATTTGAGGTATTGCCTTGAACAACAGAGCAAAAGCTGTGTAACTCTAAACTGGTAATCTGTAAAGGCTTTTAAAGTGTTGCCTAAGGTGATTTTTAAATATCATAGTTTGGCGCCATTCCACATGCCTGCCCAATTTTAAAGTGTGACATGTTAGGTATCTATTTACTCTGCATAACACCATACTTTGTATTGTACCCAAAAATTTGGTAATATATTGTGTTAGTATGCATTAAAATCATTAAACATGTATTTTTCCAAAAATATTGCTTTTGAAAAACTGCTGCGTAAATTCCATTTGACATAAAAAATTGCAAAACCCACCATTTTATTCTCTAGGGCCTCTGCTAAAAAATATATAATGTTTGGGGGTTCTAAGCCATTTTGTAGCAAATACAGATTTTTACATGTAAACAAAAAGTGTCAGAAAAGGCCTGGGCTTAAAGTGGGTAAAATTGCCTCACAGAATGTAATGGTCTCTCAGACTGTACTGTGTGGATTTTGCAGTACCTGTACTTTGAATTTCCTAAACTGGCCATCATTGGAGGGATTTAATATTGGGATTTGATATATCAGTGTTGAATGGTCAGATCCTTTTATAATCATGTCTGTCAATGCACCTTCACTATTAAGTAAATGCTAGGTGATTTCTGATTATGTTCTTTTGTATCCCAAAAAACTGTATTTAAACCAGCCCTTGTGATGTCATTGCTCATTATCTGTGGTCTCAAGGTACTTAAAGTGGAACTTCACCTATTTAAATAACATGTTTTCTTCCTGGCTCCTCCCCCTCCCTCCCCTACATTTGGAGAATATTTGCTATTTTTTTGCCAAGGCAAGAATGACTTTAATGCATCATAGGAGACAATATCGCTGACAGGAACATGAGTGCTGCATGATTCTGCATATGCTCAAATGTGTCGCTAGTCCCGTGGCACATCTTGTGGACATTTAAGGGTTTTCCTGTGCATGAGTGCAGAAGCCACAGGCATCAAGGTAACAGATACAAGCATTGACTGCACATGTGTGGGATGGGGCAGAGACCTGCAGCTTTGCATGAGTGAGGAGAGGAGGGGTGGGACAAAAATATTAGGGGTCTGATAATCCTATTTAATAAAAAAAACTCCAGGCAAACAACAAGAGAAATTATAGTGAAAGTCCATATAAAGTGCAGAGATGAAATGAGTGGCACTCTTTCAGGTGCAAAAATAAGGAGATGAACCTCAGAAATTAACACCAACAAAGGACTCTTGATACACCACCACATATATTTTCTGCTTACCAGAAGGCAAGCTAAAACCAGGCTGTATGATGATCAATCTGTAGATTTCAGCCAAACTCCAATGACCAGAGGTAGAATGAAGCCCAGACTGGATTTGGTCGATACACCAAACACGCAGGGTCGTCACTGAGTAAAAAGAAGTAAAAAAGCGTCCGTAATGTAAACAGAGTCGGCATGAGTCAGTGCGTCGCCCGTTCCCCAATGACGACGTCTATGTGAGACGAAACGTACGTTGGGAGGTTGACACGCTGACGTCATTGCCACTGGACGGGCGCCCGCATGACGGCTGGTTTTAGCTTGCCTTCTGGTAAGCAGAAAATCTATGTGGTTTTAGCTTGCCTTCTGGTAAGCAGAAAATCTATGTGGTGGTGGATCATGAGTGCATTGTTGGTGTTAATCTCTGAGGTTCATCTCCTTATTTTTGCACCTGCAAGAGTGCACTCATTTCTTCTCTGCACTTTATATGGTCTTTCACTATAATTTCTAGAGACAAATTTTTCACTATAATTTCTAGAGACTATTTTTTCAGTTTCCTTAACTAATTATATGGATTCTCAATATCAATATTTTAATAGTCACATATCACAATTTAGCTCAGCTTTTTGTTATTTTATTTTGCATTTTTTGTGGTTATCTCACGGTGAAGCTGCTGCTGTTTTCTATCAATTCACGTATTTAATTAGTGGTCACGTGTTTAAATTTTGTTAGCGCGGTATCACTCCCTAAAACAACAAGAGAATACAGCATTTTTTAGATTAGAAGGTGCCAAAATGGTGTGAAGAACTGTTTAGTGTCGATATTCAGGATGAAGAGGTTGCTCCACCATCTCTTCACCATCTGTAGTTAATATGTTAGAAACCCGTTAACCCTATTACCACCACCTACGGAAAATTGTCATGTCAATTCATGCATATGGAATATTATGACACATAGGGGTTGATTTACTAAGACTGGAGAGTGCAAAATCTGGTGCAGCTATGCATGGTAGCCAATCAGCTTCTAACTTCAGCTTGTTCAATTAGGCTTTGACAATAAAACCTGGAACCTGAATGGTTTCTATGCAGAGCTGCACCAGATTTTGCACGCTCCAGTTTTAGTAAATCAACCCCATAGGCTGAGCTGATTTATGGGATTCTGCAATTATTTACAGTCATGATTGAATCATTGTACTTTTTAGTCCTAATCTTACTCAGGCATAACTTTTTTTAACGGCTCTTTCAATATACTGTAACTTGTTTTTTTAATATTTTCATTGATTCAATTTCTTTTACATTCTTCTATCAATTGTAAAACACATGCCACTTGTTAAAATGTAGGTATCAATGTGATCAGTTTCACCTATTTCCAGCCTGTTAAAAATAATTTAGATTCTATTGACGCCAGGCGTACTTAAATCAAGCATATCAGCTACTTATTCTTATCTGTCTGGTGAACAATTGCCTTGTAATTGCTATACAAACAAACAACTGTTCTCATCTAGCCTGAGTAAGTAATGGCAAACAGCTATATTATCAGAAGACATTACGTTTGATTTAGAATGGTTCTTTACTGCCTGTGGGCAAAGCTGGCCACACACATGGGTAACCAAATTAAGCGTATCTAGTTGTTGGCTGGAAAAAAAACAAATCATTTGGTAATGATCCATCATTTATTGCAGTGAAGAATTGGTACAAAATGAGGCTAGCTACTCCATTGGTTAGAATAAGCCAAACCTAATTTTCAGCTCCAGATACACAAATTGTCTAATCTGGCAAGTTTTCAATTCCATAAAAATTTTATAATGTCTGTCACAATGAATAGACAGAATTCCATGACAGCTGGGTTGTACACTATATTGCTGGGATGTAGACTAGAAAGTTGGAAGACGATCACTTCAAAGGTAGAAAATCCAACCTTTGTTTAATTTTCTTTGAATTCAGTTTCAGTTTTGGTGCTTTTTTAAGCTTTGCTTCTTTTGAAACTGCTAAAAATTTAATCTGTATGGAAAATGTGAAAACGACTTAAAGTCCAAGAAACAGTTAATTGATTAAAGCCAAGTGGATGCCACATGAATAGGTCTTCAGCCTGATAGATATTGTACTAACTCTATTTTAATAGTCTTACCAATTTCCTGTTATAACAGTGGGGTTTACTTACTAAAACTGGAGAGTGGAAAATTTGGTGGAGCTGTGCATGGTAGCCAATCAGCTTCTAACTTCAGCTTGTTCAATTAAACTTTAATAAAAAAAAATATGGAAGCTAATTCGTTTCTGTGCAGAGCTACGCCTGATTTTGCACTTTCCAGTTTTTCGTAAATCAACCCTAGTGTCTCAATGTGGTAACATAAGACTGTGCAGTACAAATAACACCAGTTTTTGACAACATTGCCAAGTCCGCTCTATAATCTACCAGACCCGGTCATACTCCATACTCCATACTCCTCTTATTCTTATTACTGCAATTCTATGTGAGGACACTTCTGATTAAGGTTATTTCTGTAAAGCCTGGTACATATGGGCTGAATGTCGGGAGACATTGGCCGGTTAAAAAAAAACATCCATCATTCGCCGTGTGTATGTCCGTCTGCATGTCGGCTTCTGACGTACGTGCATGCTGGAAAACCAGCAGCCGACGACTCCCCATTAGCGTTCTCCGCTCTCTGGCGGAGAGTGCTGATCAGAGTTTTCTGGCGGGGGGGCGTCCCCCTGTCAGAACACAATAGCTCAGTAGGGGACTTCGCTACACTAACTTTGCATAGTTAGTATAGCGGCTTCGACCGAAGCTGACAGTTTTTTTCATTCAACTCGCTGGGTTGAATGGAAAGAAAATGAATGGTGTGTACCAGGTTTTACTCATCTATATCAACAGACAGCCCTGGAGAGTGATGGCAAAAATTATATTTTCACTAAGAAAAATGATTTAAAGTGAATCTGAGCTTTGCACTACAGGTTCACTTTCATGAGACCTTCCCATACTCATATACTGGTGTTCCTTTTGCTCTGTCACTTTTCTGTTCGGCTTCCGGGAGAGAAAATGTAATGCTGACCATGTGTAATGTACAAGTCACTGCATTTACAGCTCACACAAGGCTACGGACTCCATGTGTAAGGGCGCTGGTTGGCCTATCACTGACATATGCTCCTGCATACTTGGACGTACCAGGTATTTCCTTCTACTTTGAATGCAAAACAAAGTGGTGGGAAGCAAAGGAAATGTGAACACATACTCCTAAGAAAATCGCACTAAAAAGTCCTCATGAAAATTTATATATATGAATAAAGTCCAATGTGGCAGGCTGGTGTAAACGCAAAGATATCCAAATGCTAGAAGAACCTTGAGAAAATTATGCTTACCAAATGAGTAAGCCAATACCGCAGATGGCTATAGCCCAGCCAAGGCCTTGAGTTGGCGCCAAGATACCCGCTTCACAGGGGAATTATGATTGCGATAGCTGGAACTATGACTCCATGATATATGGTATTAATCAGCCCAAAAAAGAAAAAGAAAAGCACATAGCGTAATCCTGCCACAATAAATGATCTTGTAGTGATCAGTATTATGCACAACACCCAGTGAAAAACGTGCAGAAGTGAACCACCACCTCACAATCAATCTCCTTACCAGATGACGCTGATAAAAAGCTTAAACAAATTAAAAGGAACACAATGATTGTGATCCGCCACCTTTCAAACAGTCTTCTTACCAGATGTAAACAACTTTAAGGCTTGATATTATGGGTGAATAAATCAGGATCCTATAAGTAACTGCAGGCTCAGATAGTGAAGGGATGAAGACAGACTCTCCCAGCTGGGACCGTATTCCGTGTGTACGGTATTGACATCGGGTACCCAAGAGGAATGAAAAGACTCGATAGTGTAATACCATCAATACATTTAATAAAAAAGGGGAATTACACTTACATGAAGTAGATAAAACACAAGCAGAAAAAACGAAGCCGGCCGGCTACAATGAAAAACTCCCGTCCTGCGAACGCGGTGATGTCAGCACGTACCCCCTCAGACGCGTTTCGTCATCAAAGACATTCTCAACAAGTCCGTCCCTTGTGTTTATTCCACTTTTATTGCTGCTATAAGGAGTCTTCTTTTTTAAATTTAATTTTTATTTTATTTGATTTTTACAGCAAGCGCGTTTTTTTTCCTTTATTACATACTCCTAAGGCCTGGGGGTTTAAAACAGACTTTTTCCTTTGTACTGAAATGGCAAAGCATAGGTTTGTTATAGGGCATATAAGAAGCAAAAACGTATTAAAATTCATCATACACAGTTGTACATTGATGTAAAGAAAAGAAATGGCATGAGACTTAATTTGGGGTCATAGGTGTGTGCAGCCTATTGCATTAGGGTGTGCACCTCAAAGTTCAAACACACATGCCTTTCTCTGCAGCCTCAGCTGCACTGGACAGTGAATGAATGGGAATGGTCCTGTGCCGAGTGGCTTCCTGTTCATTCAGAAACTGAAACATAGTAAACACTTACTAAATAAAACACTTTACTATACTTCAGCTATGAATGAACACAGTGAGTGTGTGTTCACTATGCTCATTTAGAAAAGGAGCCTGTAAATGACATATTGATGAGCCCCTTCCCCTGATCTCCATCCTGAAACATCCTTGCAGCAGCCGGGGGGGGGGGGAGAGGAGTAGAGGAAAGCCAGCAGCACTGTGGGAGGCATAATACAGGGGGAAGCCCAGGCAGTAGGGGAAATCAGCACCACCCCAGGCACAACCCCTGTGCATGCCTATGTTTGGAATTACATTTACTAAAAAAACTGGTGTATTGCTAAGGAATACTATTTGATCTTTAGTGTGGTTCAACTTTACATCCATATGTATTTTTCTCTTTCTGTTCCTTCCTCTCACATAGATGCTTGTAAATGTCTGTATATATATATATATATATATATATATATATATATGTAGGCGGCCCCCGGGTTACAAACAAGATAGGGTCTGTAGGTTTGTTCTTTAGTTGAATCTGTTTGTAAGCCGGAACAGGTACATTTTTTAAGTGCAGCTTCAGCCAAATAAAACTCTTTTTAAGCTTTCTGATAACACATGGATGGGTTATCATCCCTGTAACATTGATTTTGCTGTCTGTGCCCCTGTTTAGAAGATTTCACCTCACTTTCTGTCCCAGTGACAATTCCATTTTGAAAATTTGGGGTTGTTGTGGAAACAAGCCTTGGTGATAAAGCATCAGTGGTACCTTTTTCCCAAAATAAGGAGAGAATTTTCCCTTCCTAGGGGTAGATTTCCTCTCACTTTCTGTTGTCTCCCTCCATTTGTAAGTAGGAGTCATTTGTGAGTCGAATGTTTGTAATTAGGGGACAGCCTGTGTATATATATATATATATATATATATATATATTGTAACTCTCCCAGTTGTAGTCTGCCAATTAACAGACTGAAATCTCTTTTAAAATGGCTGCCATACACTAGATTTCTGATAACCCATAAAATGGCTGCGCTGCTGTATATGGTGCGGACTTCAAGAAAATGGCCGCAATTACACTTTCGCTTTGTTCACATATAAACAGTGAAGGTACGTCAAATCCGGTTCCCCAGATGAAGACACGTGATGTGTCTTAATGCGTAGGGATTGGCCGTGGGCAGACGTACACCGGAAGTGACGTGAGGAGGCGCTGAGAATGCTGATTTTTTTTTTATTTGCTTGTCTGATACTCTTTTGATGTAATAAGAGTCCATCTAAATGTGTTTTTTAATAAATGAGTTACTTATTGCTTAAACATACTGCACCATTGGAGGCTTTTTTCCTCTTTTCCCTCACTCTATACTGGAGTCTAACAGAGTTTTCCTGTGGAGACCGGACATGGCTGTATGACGGTTGGAGGATTCCCATCAGCCTGTATTGAGTCTGAGAGGTGCCATTAAGCTGTTTGGAAACAAGTTTGCATAAAGGTAGAGCGTACTCTGAGTATCTTTGATGCGAATTACGTTTGTATATGAGGTGAGAGTTCTGAGGATATCAAGATTTTATCTATAGAGTCAAGATCTGTGGACTTTTAATATCTATTTTAATACCATTCATACATCAGAATTTTTCTTCATCTGTGCAACCATTGATAGACTTTGCTCACTAGGACCTATTTGTGCTATTATTTATTCACGTCATCACTTATTCAACTATTTTTTGCACTACTTGATGGTTCACTATTTTTAGCTAGGTCTCGCACCATCTTATTGTTTTTTAGCGTGTTGGATTATTATTTAATATTGCGCGAGAACACAATTTTTTACATGTTTTTAGGATTTCCCTCAGATGAAATGACTGTGGTAATTACTAAGGCAGTAAAACTGATCAAATCACCTGTGCAAAATCATGGAAAGCCTGAAAACATGACCTGTTGGGGGTACTTGAGGACTGGAGTTGAGAAACATTGGATTAGAACACCTGTTAGGTTGTTATTGCTACCTTTGTCCCCGTTAGGGACGTTCACCCTCTCTATTTGTCCTGTTTACTGTTGTCATGAAAAGTGGAAGTAAAAGAAAACCCCAAATTTTGGGTGGTCCTCATAACAGTGATGGGAAGGGAATATTCCAATGGGCACACTAGTTCTAATAACATGGGGGGACCACTGAATTCCCTTAATTTGCATATATTTCCTCTCACTTCCTGTTTTGGCTATGGGACAGGAAGGTAAGGTAAATCTTCCCAATGGGAAACAAATGGCAAAAAAAAAACAAAAAACGGAAAGGGGTTATAACCCTCCCTTACTTTATACAAAAAAGGTTTTGCCTATAGTTCTACCTTAAAATGGGTTGTGCTGTCATTTCACTACATGTTTCTTCAGGATTTTTTTCTTCCAGGAAATGGTGGTGACACCTCTGGCAGTAGCCCTGTGCTCACTTCTGTAAATACAGAAGCCAGTAGGGGAAATTTTCTGTGCTACTCACATCCCCTGACATCTTTTGTGTTTACTACAAATGACAGCATGCTTCTCCTTGTGGCTCACACTGAAATCTCCCTGCTCTGCACCATCCCTATGACAGCAGAGGAGGAGGTATGCTGAACCAGCCTCATGGCAGAATCTGGTCCTGCACTGATGACTACTAAGGACTGAGTGAGTAGCTGATAGCTGCTCTTCCATATCAGCTGCACCACTTTGCATTAGCAAGGGAAGGGTGAATTGGGGTGTAGGGAGAGAGCTCTGTATAGGGGGAAAATTGGGGCAGAGCTCTGTACTTGGGAGGGGGGGTGGTTGGGGGAAGAGCCCTGTGCTCTACACTATATGTATCCTTGAGCTCTGTGCCCTGTGTCCTGTGAGATATATGCTCCTTAGCTCTGGTCCCTATACAATACACACTCCTAACCCCTGAACCCTGGTTGATATGCTCTCCTGAATACTGCATGATATACATTGTTCCCTGTGTGATATAGAGTTGTGAGCCCTGGCCACAACCACCCCTTTGCTTTACTTCCCCAGAGGGGGCATTGGGAAATGGGGATATGAGTATCTGCATCTATTCTCCGATTAGAAAATAAATCCCGGTATACAAAAGTACCTGCATAGAAAAGTTATAAGTCTAAAATGGGTGCTAATTAAGAATTGTAAAAAGCGCCTTCCCTTAGGGAGAGTAATCACCATGTCCCCTTATCCTATGTGGGATACTGTGATAAAGATCCTAACAAGCACTTGGATCCACAGAAATGGAGTAAGGTCTGGGACACAAAGGCCCACTCTTTTATTAATTTGACAGCCATTGAAACCAATGATAAAGTGTTAATGTGTTGGTACATGCTGACCACAAGGCTGGCCAAATTTGTTCCTGGGTCCCTTCTCACTGTGTTTGGGGATTCGCTCGCATAGGCATGCTCCTCCATGTTTGGTGGGTTTGCCATAAAATCAGATGCTTTTGGGTAGGCATCTATCAATTGACAAACACAATATTGAGGAAAAGTATTTGGAAAATTCATGGAAGGCTCTAGCGCCTATTTTAGACTTATAACTTTTGTCTTTAGAGCTGCTAAGCAAACACTAGCAAAAGCATGTACTTTGGCTACCCCAATGGTCCAAAAAGTTAGACATAGGATGTCTTGGTACTTAATAAATCAGACACATTCTGTGATACTACTTGATTCTGTGCAATAATACCAAAGGCTTTGGACACCATAGATAATGCCTTACATGTCTGCAGACTTTGACCAAACACTGTTCACCACCATATGAAGAGCTTCACAGCTTGTGTTTGGCAAGATTGCAAGACCAAGCAAGATCATAAGACTACACCACCCTGGGCAACCCCCCCCCTTCTCCTCCTCTTCATTCCCTTCTTTCCCACTCCCTTTCTTTTCCCCATCCCCTTTCCCATCTTAACCTCATACCCCCACTGTACCTTTGCTTTTTTTAGATGTCTTCTTTTCTTGTTACCTTTCTTCATCTGGTACTATGATGACACCAATGAGCCTTACTACTAAACCAAAACAGCCTATACCCACAGGCAGGGCCGGCCCTACCATGGGACCCGATGGGACCATTGTCCCAGGCGGCAGGTTCTGAGGGGCGGCACATTGACGCCCATAAATACAGTAATCCCGCCCAATCGGGCTCCGCTACGCCCACCCGCTCCGCTCTTCATCCCACTATGTGGATGGCCCAGCGCCGCTGCTATTAGAAGTATTGGCAGACCATTCGCTGCCATAACTGCACAGCTGGCCGCCCGCCCATCCTCTCCACAGCTCCCCCCCCCATGCTGCTGACGAGAAAGTCAGCTGACGAACAACAGCGTAAAGGGGGAGGAGCTTTCGGCTGAGCATAGACCCCATGATGGAAGAGGGATCGCTATAGGCGCGGCTGACACTGAGAGAAAGTAAGTGTCACTAATCCCATCTCCACCACCTCTGCCTGTGTCTAACCTCCCCTACCACCTCTGCCTGTGTCTAACCCCCCTGCCTGTGTCTAACCTCCCCTACCACCCCTGCCTGTGTCTAACCCCCCTACCACCCCTGCCTGTGTCTAATCCCCCCTACCATCCCTGCCTGTGTCTAACCCCCCCTACCATCCCTGCCTGTGTCTAACCCCTCCTACCACCCCTGCCTGTGTCTAATCCCCCTACCACCCCTGCCTGTGTCTAACCCCCCTACCATCCCTGCCTGTGTCTAACCCCCCTACCACCCCTGCCTGTGTCTAACCCCCCTACCATCCCTGCCTGTGTCTAACCCCCCCTACCATCCCTGCCTGTATCTAACCCCCCTACCACCCCTGCCTGTGTCTAATCCCCCTACCACCCCTGCCTGTGTCTAACCCCCCTACCATCCCCGCCTGTGTCTAACCCCCCTACCATCCCTGCCTGTGTCTAACCCCCCTACCATCCCTGCCTGTGTCTAACCCCCCCTACCATCCCTGCCTGTGTCTAACCCCCCCTACCATCCCTGCCTGTGTCTAACCCCCCCTACCATCCCTGCCTGTGTCTAACCCCCCTACCACCCCTGCCTGTGTCTAATCCCCCTACCACCCCTGCCTGTGTCTAATCCCCCTACCACCCCTGCCTGTGTCTAACCCCCCTACCACCCCTGCCTGTGTCTAACCCCCCTACCACCCCTGCCTGTGTCTAACCCCCCTACCACCCCTGCCTGTGTCTAACCCCCTACCACCCCTGCCTGTGTCTAACCCCCCTACCACCCCTGCCTGTGTCTAACCCCCCTACCACCCCTGCCTGTGTCTAACCCCCCTACCACCCCTGCCTGTGTCTAATCCCCCCTACCACCCCTGCCTGTGTCTAACCCCCCCTACCACCCCTGCCTGTGTCTAACCCCCCCTACCACCCCTGCCTGTGTCTAACCCCCTACCATCCCTGCCTGTGTCTAATCCCCCTACCACCCCTGCCTGTGTCTAACCCCCCTACCACCCCTGCCTGTGTCTAATCCCCCTACCACCCCTGCCTGTGTCTAATCCCCCCTACCACCCCTGCCTGTGTCTAATCCCCCCTACCACCCCTGCCTGTGTCTAATCCCCCTACCACCCCTGCCTGTGTCTAATCCCCCTACCACCCCTGCCTGTGTCTAACCTCCCTACCACCTCTGCCTGTGTCTAACCTCCCTACCACCTCTGCCTGTGTCTAACCTCCCCTACCACCTCTGCCTGTGTCTAACCTCCCCTACCACCTCTGCCTGTGTCTAACCCCCCTACCACCCCTGTCAGTATCTAAACTCCCTACCACCCCTGCCTGTGTCTAACCTCCCCTACCACCCCTGCTTGTGTCTAATCCCCCCTACCTGTGCCTAACCTCCCCTACCACCCCTGCCTGTGTCTAACCTCCCCTCCCCCCTCACCACAACCGCCGCTGCCTCTGTCTGAACCCCACCACCACTATTACGTCGAAATCTGACTTCCTAATAAATGTAATTTTGTTTATTATTGTCATAATATAAAATAATAAATGTGGGGGCCTTTTGGTGGGCGTGATTATTATTATTTTTTTTTGGGGGGGGCGGTAGGGAGGAGGGGGCAGCATTTTGATCCTGGGCCCAGGAAGCACAATGTCTTGGGCTGGCCCTGCCCACAGGCCTTTACTAAATCTTTGTGTAAATGCATTTTTGGTCTCGTGTAAAATCTACGTGCAGGTTCTGGTTGCAATTTGTGTACCCTGTTATGTCTGTTGTTGAAGGAACTGCAACCTGCTTTGTAAGGTGCCTTGTTTAATTTTGGGATCAGCCCCATGCATATCTGCTACGTTTTCTGATTCAAATTTTTCACATAGACTTATGGATCTCAAAGATCGTAAAATAAGTCAATATCAAAAAACAAACAAACAATACTTTTTGCTATAAAACATATATAAAAAAAATATATATATTTCTTCATTAATTAGGCCAATATGTATTCTTTTACATATTTTTGGCAAAAAAATCCCAATAAGCGTATATTGATTGGTTTGCACAAAAGTTATAGCGTCTAAAAACTATGAAATGGATTTAGGGATTTTTTTTTAAATTGTTTTTACTGGTAATGGCGGGGATCAGTGATTTTTAGCGGGACTGAAACATTGCAGTGGACAAATGTAAGCCCTAAGCCCTGGTTCACACTGGTGCGTTTTGACATGTCAAATCGGTAGCATTTGCTGGCAATTGCAGGCAATGGCACCGTCCTAATTGATGCGACGCCGCATCTACGGTGCTGCACCGATTTCAAAAAGTAGTTTCTGTACTAATTTTTGTGATTTTGCCCCGCGATTTACATCGACATCTGTGCAGAAACTGCACAGATGTCTCTGTAATCGCGGCTGAAATCAGGACTGACAATCGGGAGTGAAATTGTGCGAGTTCAGCTGTACTCGCACGGCTTCATTCCCGCAGCCCAGTGTGAACCTGGGCTAAGTGACACTTTTTGGGGACCAGTAACACCAATAGAGTGATCAGTCCTAAAAATAATGCACTGATCAATGTATAAATGACACTGGCAGGGAATGGGTTAACATCAGGGGCGATCAAAAGGTTGAAAGTTTTCCCTGCTAGTGTGTTCTAACTGTGTGGGGGATGGGCTGACAGGTAGAACACAGAGATCGCTGTTCCTTATTACTCGGAACAGAATATATCTGTATACTTCCCTGTCAGAATGAGGATCTGCCTTATTTACATGTGCCCACAGTATCTAATGCATGAAACAATGTACAGGTACGCTGTTTCGCTCAAAAGAGTCGTCCCGCCGCAGTATATATGCTGTGGGCAGTCTCTAAGTGGTTAAAAGTCATTCCTTTTATTTAACATGTAATAAAACACAGACTTCTTACCTACTAAAAAATCTAATTTTGTAAACATGGTATACATATTGGTTATAGTGAACAGTATGGGGTTAATTTGTTAAAAATGGGGATTGCAAAATCGGGTGTATCTATGCCTGGTAGCCAATCAGCTTCTAACTTCAGCTTGTTCAATTAAGTCTTGACAAAAAAACCTGGAAGCTGTTTGGTTGATTGAATCAACCCCATAAAATTATTATATGAAAACTAGACACAAGAGAATAAACACAATGATATTTTGCCAAAGCAACCAATAAGGTTTCACCTTTTATTATATGTAAAAATATAAAAGTATTCTGGTCCCCGTGGGTAACAACCAATGTTTTGCTCTTTTTCTTATCTCCATTTTTCATGAATAAGCACCATTGTGCTGCCCCTGTTACTTCACTCAACGCTTCCACAATTAGCTGGGGCCATATAGAGGTTGATTTACTAAAGACAAATAGACTGCACTTTGCAAAGTGCAGTTG
Organism: Rana muscosa; assembly: GCA_029206835.1. Classification (NCBI taxonomy): domain Eukaryota; kingdom Metazoa; phylum Chordata; class Amphibia; order Anura; family Ranidae; genus Rana; species Rana muscosa. The sequence continues at coordinate 655,491,806 of CM055118.1, read as the reverse complement.
CACTCTGCAAGTGCAGTTGCTTCAGGACCTAGTGAATGAGGGACGCTTCACTTTGAAAAGAATACCCAATCATGTGCAAGGAAAATAAAAAAAACAGCATTTTGCTTGCACATAATTGGAAGTCAGACAAGCTTCTGCTCATTTACTAAGCTGCAAAGTGCACAGTCAATTTGCCTTTAGTAAATCAACCTATTAGGGTCCATATTCCATTGTTTGGGTGTGGTAACACTATGTGCATTCTTTTGATGTGCCATTTGTTCTTAATTGCATCCTAATGCATCTGCATTGTAGTGCGCATCCATGCATGGTAATGCATTGTTATGGGCTATGTTGCAAAAAATGGTGCATGTTTGATTTTTAGTGTGCAACAGAGTTAATAGATCGCATTTTTCACCATTCAGTAAAGAGAATACCACAATAACTTAACTTAATTATTATATTTTAAATCAAACTAAAGGTTTTATATGATGTTAAACTTGTTTATTCTAATTAAATGTTCTTATTCTAAAACAGGTGGTAAGCAACCATTCGTTCTAAATAGGTCCTATATTCATGTAATGACTTAAAGGTATATTAAAGTGATTGTAAAGTCTTGTTTAATTCGTTTTTTATAATAATAACAAACATGTTTTACTTACCTGCTCTGTGTAGTTGGTTTTGCACAGACCCTTTCTCCCCTGATTGGCTAACTGACTTTGATTAACAGCCAATGGCGCCGCTGCTGTGTCTCAGCCAATCGGGAGGAGAGTCCCAGATGGCTAAGACATTCGTGGGCATTGCTGGGGAGAGATGGGCTAAGGTAAGTAATTAGGGGGTGCCGGGGAGGCTGCTACACACAGAATGTTTTTTATGTTAATGCATAGAATGCATTAAGATAAAAAACCTTCTGCCTTTACAACTCATTTAACTTTAATTTCTTGCTTGGACATTTAGGTAAAAGTAAGAAAATGGAGAAAAGAAAAAATGCTTTTTCAGGTTTCTTCTAGCATTGGTTTCATGACCAAAAGTCTAGACCCTTGATCATGTAAGGATCAGACAGTCAAAAATCCAGTTCTACCACTCATCAATGATCACACACCAAATGCCTAATGCCAATTGTTTTTGGTCAGGTGGCCAGCACTAGAGGTTGCCTGGAGCAGCTTTTTCTCAGGGAAATCTAAGCATTTCAGCCCTACTGTTATTCTTCATTCATCCATTCCAGAAGGACTAGTTTCAAAGTGGACTTCAAAGTGGACCTTGCAGTAAAAGCAAGGTCAACTTATTGGCTCAGAGACCTCCCTCCCTCAGTAAAAACTGCTGCACAATGCTAGTGGAAAAAAGTAACCATAAGGAAAAGGTTAGAAATGTATACTCATCTTACCCTGTCTTCCACTCATGACATCTAGGTAGGAGTTATGTCATGTTCTTCCTAAAGAAATCCTGGGAATGATGGGTATCTTAAGTCTCACAAAAAAGACACTCTTGCACTGAGCTGGATTGTCTTCTTGTGAAAATTGAAGAGCTAATTGTTGCTAGCTGTTGGGGCAGCATAGTGGTGTAGTGGTTAGCACTTTCACCTAGCAGCAAAAGGGTTGCTGGTTCAAATCCCAACCACCACACCATCTGCCTGGAGTTTGCATGTTCTCCCTGTGCCTATGTGGGTTTCCTCTGGTTTCCTCCCACGCTCTAAAGACATGCTGGTAAGTTAATTGGCTCCCATCCACATTGGGCCTAGTCAAGCACATCAGGACCCCTCAGGGTAAGACAGCACTATATCAAGATACCACTCAACTCAACGAACAATTGAAGCAAGCCTTATTAGGCATTACTGCTGGTCAGCTCTATGTTAACATGTATAGATATGTTTTAAGACAAAATGTTTTTATTCGTTTTGAAGCTAGAGACGTTAGATATTTTGTCAGATTTATATTGCTGTCTGCATCCCCTTTTAGTGATTTCCACTTAGATCCTGTGCCAGTGACCATTAGGACATTGCTAAGAGCTTCTTGTTTCCACCCTGTTGATTGCCTTCTGCATATAGTACTGTGGAGAATCTACTAGAAAATATCTAAAGGAATATAAGGAAAATTAAACGTTCTGTTTCGCTCAGACCAATAGGTACAGTGTAGCTATAGACAATAATAAAAAACAAACCCTTTACTATTGTATCCAGATTTAAGAAAAATTTCCCCCATAAAACTGCAGTGTCTTAGTTCAATGTGTTTTCTTTGGTATATATTGTTAAAAAAACGACTTTTACATGATAAAGCTGTAGTTATTTATTAAATGCCATAAGTGGCATCATATTTCATCCAATGATACTTCTGTCACATGCAGAACCCATACACCAAAGGTCTATTTATTCATGCTCAGCAGCACCAAATGTCAGTGTGGAGTTGAAGGCTTAATGTACATATGTTGTTGGAGATATTTTAAACAATGACATCTAGAGCTAATGGTTTGGGTTATCATAACTTTGAAACTGTCTACACTTGTGCAAAGCAATGGATAGTCTTTTCTCAAATTAGTATCCCTAGGATTAGGAATCTTACTGAGGAACCTGTCAGCTGCAATCTCTTTGAATTACTTTTTTTTTTTTCAAACTGTTTTTTGATGTTTTCAAAATATGGGTGCCATATGTATAAAGAATTACTTGTTCAGCTATCGTTCAAACCAATTGCAAGTAGGATACAAAATTCTTATGTCAATTAGGTATGAACAGCTTATACATGATTCATATCTATTGGGATGTCTGCAACCGTTTAAAGGGTTTAAAGTGGAACTTTAGTCAGTAAATTAAGTCCTGATAGATCACTTCACGCTGACCCCTTTTGCAGGTATGGCTATGTAAAACATTAAAAATAAGTGCCTATGCTGTTTAAAATCCAGAGGCATGGGCTCACCTTACTCTGTGCATCCTCAGTTGCTCTTATTATTGACACTGTGCAGATATTCAGTGAGTCAGTAGAAGCCGATCTGCTGACAGCTTAAGCCCATACATTTAGTATTTCTTTTGTTCAACTGAATTAAAAAAAATACCTGATTCTCCTATTCACAAATTCAATGTAGATAGGGGAATTACTACTGCTGAATGATTGTGATTGTGTTCTGGCATTAGAGTACACTGATCAGTGCTGATGACTATAGCAGGCAGCACTGATTGTGTGGAAATTTTCAAACAATCTGGTTGAACAGAAGTCAATTAGTAGATTGACTTTGGTACAACAGGCCTGTCCACACATAAATCAACATTTAGCCAGTCCCTGCCGAACCAGCCAAATTTTGATCAATGCCTTTATTATAGGTACTTATATTACACAGGAGCTAATTAACCCACTTGCATGTCTCTGAAGTAAGGAAGGAAATTAGAGTACCCAGAGGAAACTTGTGTCGGGATGGGAGAATATGCAAACTCTGTGCAGGTAGTATCGAGAGTTGAACCAACGATCCTAGTGTTGCTAGGAGGGAGTTCTAACTACTTAGTCACTGGCCAACTAAAAGATTTATAACAGAGATTGTGCCAATGGAAGACAGTTAAGGTAATATGAAAAAAACAGTAGAGGAAGTGACAAGATAAAGTTTGCTGCCAAGGAGACACAAAAGTTTACAAGGATAGTGTATTTTCTTATTTCCGTGATAGTCTCTCCTTTCTCAATCAGCATCAGCAGTTGTGAACCTGAGAACTATCAGCTACTGAAGCCTTCCCCTCTAGCTGAGCCAAGACATACAATTAATATAAACACATTAATTGCAGGAAGTGACATATAGTTTTTGAGACCAAGGAGAGGGGGAGAGTTCTCAATAAGGAAGTGATTGCTCTGAGCTTAATCAAAAAGGCGACTTCCAGCAAGAAGAAACAGAAGCAATGCTAGAGGCAATTTACAGCACACACAAATTTTGGTAGCATAATTATTAATGTGGAATGTACTGTATGTCCCTAGCTAAAGAACAATTCTTTTATATCAAGTTGTTATGGGTAAAGTTCCACTTTATTTTTCACAGAGTATTTTGAGGGTGAACTTCCAGTTTAGGTAATTACAAAGTTATTGACTGGCAAATAAACAGTCCCATAGTAGAAATGTAAAAATTACTCATTGGTATGGGTGTGCAGATGTAAAAGCTGAATTGGCTAAGTTTAGTGGGTTATTTTTAAACATTATTTACTTTGATCTCTGATTATAATGGTGTATTTTCAGCCTATGTGGTTTACAAATGTTGGTGTGGCTATACTGTTACAGAATCTACATAAGAAAGGCCATGTTACAAATTTTTGCTCTGATGATTTAATGCTGTAAATACAAATGATTAAATAAATATGTGTTACAGATATATTATGAAAACTATTTTAAAAGGACAAATATGTTACTTGGATTTTGACTTCTCTCAGTTGAGTTTGAATTATATTTTAACATTTATAACCTAATAATAACAATAAACGTTGTAATGGTTTTATAAGAGTTTTATAATATTCATACCATTTATTCATATAACAATCTTCATCTTGGTGAAGATTTTAATCTAGGTCTGTGGATGCCTCAACCAGATGACATGTGGTGAAAATCCCTTTACTTCTAGGATGAATGATCAAATATGACCTGTGTTGTTTCTGTCCTAATAACATTACCATTTAAAAAGCTGCCCAGTGACCTCTGAGACACTATCTGTGGGTTTTACTTTTATTTCCAGTCAACAGGTATTCTCATCACAGAAGCTGGCTTCACAGTTATGAGTTTCAGAATCCGAGCAAGGCATTGCATAGCTACAGAAAGGGGAATCTTCATTGTTTTCTTTGGTGGGTCTATCACAGTGCTTTGAACCACTTTCTTTAAACCTTGCATTGCTCTCCCTTCATAGAGAATAGATTTACCCAGCTTGAGCCTGGGAACCAACTTTATAAACCAAGGTTTTTATAAGGCATCATTCTCTCTATCAACATTGACTATTATTATTCCTAATGCAGCTAGCATTAGTAAATAGATAAGAATGGATATCATATTTATTTGTTTTAAACTTTATTTTTACGTTTCTTCAGTTTCTATCTGGTTTCCAGGCTTAGACAAATGATGCTATGCATCCCAGAAGTCTTAAAGCAGATGGAAAAGGGGTCTTCTTAGATAAGCACACCCTGCTGCATGCCTAAGCTAAGGGCCGATGAAATCCAAGAAGTAAATGCTACATACATCGCCTGCCATTACTCAAGATGGCCATGGCCAGAAATGTTAGGGGTTGTTTTTTAAAGTGATTTCTCATCAAAATAAAGAATGGAGACATGGATGGATGGATGGATGGATATGTTTGCTTTGAATATTAAAAGTTAATTAAATACCTTTTTGGTTTGTGGTATTGAGATACAGTGTAGTTCCACTTTATGGTAGCATTTGAAAAAAGATTTGTTGTCATTACATTAGCATTGTTCAAAAATTAAATATACTGTATGTTTTATTAAGTTTAATTAATTTAATAAGGTTACAAAATATCTGCAAACAATTCTGATTAGATGCATGTCAGCCAACATGGTTGAGCCTTAGGTAACAGGTTTCTATGCCCTACCAGCTGGCAAGTTTGTTCAGAAATTGTGAGACATTATCTCTCTATATTATTTCCTATGTGGACCGCTCTTCTGCTCTCTTATTATAGTTTAGGCCAGGCAGTTTTAATAAATGCCTGACCTAGGGGGAACGTTTCTCTCCGGTGCTCCCTCAGGCAAATTCCACCTCCTCTGGAAAAGTTTACACATGGAGAATTCTGCACTCTAATTAGGGGCAGCTCCAGCCAAAAAATTGTTTTCTCTTTTCAGGTCAACAGTAAAAGTATGTCTTTCTAATAAGGAAAGAGACAGCAGCAGAAAAAGCACATACACTGGGTCAGGGTTGTGAGGATGAGGCCCCTGTCTGCTTCAACATGGGGCATGTCGTTTGGGGGGTTAAAGCTCACCGTCTTTCCCTTTTCTGGCAATCCAGACTGCATGCCTCGAAAAGGGTTTGTTATGGATTTTGAGGGGAAGGGGGCAAACCTAAAGATTCTTGGAAGGCCCCAAAAAAAAGGGGGGCGACAGTGAGTTTGTGCTCTGTGCCTCCTGAACCATACTCAGCAACACGCCCTCAGCATTGGAACATTGGAAGGGTACCTTGTTGAAAGAGATGGCAATGCAGTGTTACCCCCTCTGTTAAGGCACCTTGTCCCTGTGTTCATGCAGGCCAGGATCTCATCCTTGGCTTGATGATCGTGGGGGTCTTCTTGTCAGAAAACAACAAAGAAAAATTCCCAGCTCACTTACCAACCAGCCTGCAATAAACCGACTTGTCCAGGGGTTTACTTTTGCACACATTAGAAAATATATGTGTAAGCTGCAGGGCCACTCCTAACTCTATAAACCTTGAGAATCTCCCAAGTTGGAGCACATATATATATATATATATATATATATATATATATATATATATATATACTGTGTATATGTGTATATATATATATATATATATATATTATCCAATGGTTGTCACCGCACACACATCAGGGATAATAAATAGGCCCGGGTGCACAGCAAAAACTGTAGTGCATATAAACCAAAAAAATGTCTTCCTCAGGAGGATCACCTTTCAATAATTGTGAGTGCCGCGCTCTTTTTTTGGTTAATATATATACAGTTTATAGTAATGCATATATTGAGGGCAGGTATGCCTGGAGGGAGCCCAACCCTCCTTATTGTGCTATTGCAATACAAGAAGGTTAGGATGGCACTGCTTGTGGCTGCTTACAATCTAAATGGGAGAGGCAAGTGGTACAAAATAAAATTACTGTGAAGGATGAGCTGAAGGAGAGGGCGGAATTAGAAGTTTTTGGGTGGAGCCAGGATAGGTTACCCTGAAGAGATGAGTTTTCAGGGATCTTCTAAAGCCAGACAGAGTAAGAGATAACTGGACAGATCGGAGTTTCAGAGGATAGGAGAGGATCTTGAAAGGTCCTGTAAGTGAGCAAGGAGGAGGTGATGAGTGAGCTGGAGAGCAGGAGGGCTTGGGAGGAACAGAGTGGACGGTTTGGATGGTGTAGTTGGAGGCAGAAATGTTAATTGATTTGTATGCTTTTGTTAGCTTTTTGAATTTTGTACTCTGGGCTAGTGGAAGTCAGTGGAAGAATTGGTAGAGAAAGAAGGCAGCTGAAGATTGGTTAGTAAGGTGGATGAATCTAGCAAAAACATTCATGATAGACTAAAGGGGCACAGCCTGCATAAAGGTAGGCCAACAAGAATGGTGTTGCAATAGTTGAGGGAGGAGATGACCAGGGAGTGAATTAGTAGCTTTGTGGTGTTGTTTGTTAGGAAGTGTAGAATTTTGGGAATGTTAAGGAGGTTAAGGTGGCAATATTTAGACAGTGATTGGATGTGGGGCCTGACAGAGTTGTCAGAGTCTAGGATTGCACATAGCACCCTGGTATGTGTGAAGGGGCCTGATAGTTGTGCTATGTTAGTGATATGTTAGTCAGTAAAATAGTGATGCATAAGGGTGAGCTGAGGAGTAGAAAATATCTTTAATTGTCATCAGCTTAGAGATGGTATTGAAAGCTATGGGAAGTTATTACTGGCCCAGGGAAGAAGTGTAAAGAGACAATAGAAGGGGTCTGAGGGCAGGGCCTTGGGAGACCCCAACAGAAAGATAAAAAGAGAGGATTAAATAGAATGGTAGGTGACACTGACTAAGGTAGGAGGAGAATCAAGACAGAGCACAGACAAAGAGGTCAAGAGAGTGGAGTTTTGTTGAAAGAAGTGGATTGTCAACTGTATCAAAGACAGTAATATAGGCTTAAGAGTATGAGTGTTGAACAGTGACCATTTGTTTTATCAGTTAGTAGGTTCTAAGTCACTTTTATTAGGGCAGCTTCAATTGAATGATGTGGGTGGAAGCAATGGGTGAAAGCAAGACTATAGGGGAACAAGAAGGTCGTTATCAGCAAGGTAGCCATTCAGACAATTGTTAACAAGCAGTTTGAAAGGAGCGGGGAAGATGCCAGTGGACAGAAAGATTGAAGATGCGAGTTAGAGCATGTAAAAGAGAGCAGGAGGGTGATCACAGTAGTTTTGAGGGAATATGGACCAAGGAACAGGTGGCTAGGTGGGTTTAAGGAAGATATTTTGTGACATTCTCAGTAGTAACAGAGTCAAAACAGTACTGGGTCTGGTGGTAGACCTTGTATGTTGATTGAGGGAGATAGTTAGACAGTGTATTTCTCATTGCAAATTGTATAGATCTTGTTTTTGAAAAGATTGGCAACCTCTAATATATTTAAAAAAAATATTAATGTTCCTTGATGTAAATCCAATACTAATCGCATCACCCAGAAATGTAAATCCAGCCATGATTCACCTTGTCCTTAGCAACCAGTGAGTTACCTAGCCCAATTCATTTACTGGTGGGGATAATGCTGACATCACTGACCAAATATGGCAAAAGGAAATCATACATCACAGAAATCCCTACCCTTTTGTTTACTTTTAGTGGCAGGGACTGGGAGATGTCACATGATGCTGGTGAGCGATGGGATCATGATGGCCACTGGATTTTCTTTTGGGTAATTTTGTGGGTAATTGCACTGTACTGGTGCTCCAGGACCTTCAAAAGTGTGATAGGTAGGAATTAAATTAGATGTGTAATTTATGCTCCTAGAACACCTGATGGTGCTCTGTGCATGTTGTGCCTCTCTATGTGGCCAGGCTGTGAAAAAGTCTCACATATGTGGTATCACCATACTCAGGAGGAGTAGCAGAATGTATTTAGTAGTGTAATTGGAAGCATACTTATGCTGTGTGTAAGTAATAACTTGGTATTATTGTGTAAAAAAAACATGCCTCTTATTAACTACCTCGGACTGTCTACTTTCCAAAAAGGGGTCATTTGGGGGGTATTTGTACTGTCCTGACATTTCAGGGCCTCAAGAAATGAGATAGACTGTCAGATCATCAGGTGTGATCAATTTTTAATGATTTGCAACATAGTTTGTAGACTCTAAGGCCTGGTTCACACTGGTCCGACAAACGCTCCGACATTGGGAGCTCATGTCGCATGACGTGTGAAAATCAATGTTTCCCTATGGGAGCCGTCTTAACTGGTCCGACACATGTCGGTCCGACTTTAAGAATGCTCCCTGTACTACTTTGGTCCGACTTTGATCCGACTTCAGCCCATTGACTATCATTGAAGTTGGATCAAAGTCGGACCGCAGTCTTGCATGATCCGACTTTGGCATGCGACTTGTGCTCTGCTGCTCTTGAGGGGGAACTCCACACCAAATAAAAAAAAAAAACGGCATGGGTTCCTCCTTCAGGAGCATACCAGGCCCTTGGGTCTGGTCTGGATTTGAAGGGGAACCACCTACGCCGAAAAAACGGCGTGGGGGTCCACCCCAAAATCCAAACCAGACCCTTATCCAAGCACGCAACCTGGCAGGCCGCAGGGGAAGAGGGGGGACGAGAGAGCGGCCCCCCTCCCTCCTGAACCGTACCAGACCACATGCCCTCAACATGGGGGGTTTGGTGCTCTGGGGCAGGGGGGCGACCTGCGGCCTCCCCACCCCAGAGCACCCTGCCCCCATGTTGATGAGGACAGGGCCTCTTCCCGACAACCCTGGCCGTTGGTTGTCGGGGTCTGCGGGCGGGGGGCTTATCGGAATCCGGGAGCCCCCCCTTGATAAGGGGGCCCCCAGATCCCGGCCCCCCACCCTATGTGAATGAGTATGGGGTACATCGTACCCCTACCCATTCACCTGGTGGAAAAAAAATGTCAAGAAAAAACACAACACAGCTTTTTTAATTAATTTATTGCACAGCTCCGGGGTCTTCTTCCGACTTCGGGGGTCTCCGCGCTCTCCGGTTCTTTCTTCTGCCGGGCCTCCGCTAACTTCTTTTAGCTCTTTTGCTAGCGGGGCCCGGTCTTCTCCGTCGCCTTCTTCTTCTCCCGCTCTCCGGTTCTTCTCCCGCTCTCCGGTTCTTTCTTCCGCCGGGCCTCCGCTAACTTCTTTTAGCTCTTTTGCTAGCGGAGGCCCGGTCTTCCCGTCGTCTCGTCCGGCTCTCTGTTGTCCTTCTGCCGGCCCCTCCACTAACTTCTTGTAGCTCTTTTGCTAAAGGACAGCCAGTATTACAGCATGAGGAAGCGACGCGTCAACATCGAGGAGAAGAAGAGAGAAGAAGACGGCGACGGCGACGGGAAGACCGGCCCCTCCACTAGCAAAAGAGCTACAAGAAGGTAGTGGAGGGGCCGGCAGAAGGACAACGGAGAGCCGGACGAGACAACGGGAAGACCGGGCCTCCGCTAGCAAAAGAGCTAAAAGAAGTTAGCGGAGGCCCGGTGGAAGAAAGAACCGGAGAGCGGGAGAAGAACCGGAGAAGAAGAAGGCGACGGAGAAGACCGGGCCTCCGCTAGCAAAAGAGCTGGAAGAAGATAGCGGAGACCCGGCAGAAGAAAGAACCGGAGAGCGCGGAGATCCCCGAAGTCGGAAGAAGACCCCGGAGCTGTGCAATAAATTAATTTAAAAAGCTGTGTTGTGTTTTTTCTTGACATTTTTTTTCCACCAGGTGAATGGGTAGGGGTACGATGTACCCCATACTCATTCACATAGGGTGGGAGGCCGGGATCTGGGGGTCCCCTTATCAAGGGGGGGCTCCCGGATTCCGATAAGCCCCCCGCCCACAGACCCCAACAACCAACGGCCAGGGTTGTCGGGAAGAGGCCCTGTCCTCATCAACATGGGGCAGGGTGCTCTGGGGTGGGGGGGCCGCAGGTCGCCCCCCTGCCCCAGAGCACCAAACCCCCCATGTTGAGGGCATGTGGCCTGGTACGGTTCAGGAGGGAGGGGGGCCGCTTCCCCTGCGGCCTGCCAGGTTGCGTGCTCGGATAAGGGTCTGGTTTGGATTTTGGGGGGGACCCCCACACCATTTTTCTGGCGTAGGGGTTTCCCTTCAAATCCAGACCAGACCCAAGGGCCTGGTATGCTCCTGGAGGGGGAACCCATGCCGGTTTTTTATTTAAAATTTGGCCTGGAGTTCCCCCTCAAGATTCATACCAAACACAGTGCCTGCTATTGGCGGGGATCCGAGTCGGATCCCCGTTCATTGAAAGTCGGACATATGTCGGCTTCATGTCGCAGGGCAAAGTCGGATCCAAAGTAGGACAGATGTCGTGTCGCACTAGTGTGAACCCAGCCTAACTTTCACACAGACCAAATAATATACACTAATTCGGGTTATTTTTTACCACAGATATGTAGCAGTATGAATTGTGGGCCAAATTTATGAACAAAAATTAATTCTTTGCAAAATTTTATAATAGAAACTAAAAAAAAAGGTTGTTTTTTTTTTTATTTCGCTCATGTTTTACTTATGTCGCTAAAAATAAAAAGACCCAGTGGTGACTAAATACCACCAAAAGAAATCTATATTGGTGTGAAAAAAATGATAACAATTTTGTTTGGGTAAAGTGTTGCATGACTGAGTAATTGTCATTCAGAATGTGAGAGCACTGAAAGCTGTAAATTGGTCTGGGTAGGAAGGGGTTATAAGTGCCCTGTATTGAAGTGATTAAGCAAATGGACAGGGATCCCTTTCATCTATATCCCTTATCTAGAATGGGGTCTGATATTAATGAATGGAATCCCTGGTCATTTGTTTACACACAGAAATAGGCAGACACAAGTTGTCTTTTATTGGCAATTTAAATGGCAGTTTTTTTTCTTTGTATGTCAGTTTTGCTGCATAAAGTTGCACACATAAAGTTGCACCACTTCACAGTCAGGTTAAGGACACCCCCAGGCAACTAGTTTTACAATCACTTGCTTATTAGTCTAGAAAATGGCTATTACTGTTTTTTAACATTCAGCTCCCATTGACTTCCACAAGGTTCAGATTTAAGACCGGCCTCAAACGGAACCCGGGTATGTTCCACTAATTCCAATTCCTTAGCATTAATGGTCAGAGGTGGGCAGCCTATAATGCACTTCTAGCCCTTACCATTGATGGTCACTGTAACTGAACATTTTCAACCAGAATTATTTTAGCTAAAACAGGTCGATTAAATTTATTCTCAAAACACAGAAAGCTAGTTTTCACTTTTCAATCCCTTAGCCGGATAGTAACTCTCAATACATTTTTATATCAATTTTTTTTCCTATAGGTTTGGACTGACTGCCCTTCACCTAGGCCTCATAGAAGCCACATGTCATGGCTGTGGTTTCACTCTTGGTGTCTTAGAAGTAGTAACATGTTCTTATGTGTGATGAAAAAAGGAGATGTGAGTACCATTTTTCTGTATGTTAGAGTGTATTACATATAGTTATATAGTTGGTAAGGTTGAATAAAGACACCAGTCCATCCAGTTCAACCTGTGGGGGTGCGCATGTGTTTTTATCAATAATATTTCCTGTATCCATGTATATTGTGTTCACTAATATGCCCATCTAAAAGTTTTTTGAAACTATCTACACTCCCCACTGACACACCGATTGTGGAAGGGTGTTCCACATCCCTACCCCCTGACAGTAAAAAACCCTATATGCAGCCGCTTTATTGATTTGTTTCTTCCCTATGCTAAAATAATCTCCTCCCAATTGTCTTTTCTCCAGGGAGAATACGTTTAATGCTTGCAGTCGTTCCTCGTAACTGAGGTCCTCCAGTCCTCAGCTCATCCTTCCTGAGGACAGGTGACCAGAATTTGATGACATACTTAAAATGTGGTTGAACCAGAGTCTGTAAAGTGGTAGAATTATAGGTTTATCTCTTGAGTAAATCCCCTCTATAACACATGCTAATATTCTGCCTGCTTTGTTTGCTGCAGCTTGTATGCCATTACTGAGCCTGTGATCTACTAGGACCCCAAAATCTTTTTCCATCCTGGATTCTGACAAAGGTTCTCCCCTAGCAAGTAACTTGCATTTATATTTTTAGCCTCATTTACCATGTAGTTGCCCATCCCCTTATTTTATTAAGATCTTCTTGTAAAGTTTCTATATCCTGCTGTGAAGTTATTACTCTGCTCAGTTTTGTGTCATCAGCAAACACCGAGATTAAACTATTTATCCCAACCTCTATATCATTTATGAATAAATTAAACAGAATTGGTCCCAAGTAGGGATGAGCTTTGAGTTCGAGTCAAACTCATGTTCGACTCGAACATTGCCTGTTCGCCCGTTCGGCGAACAGCGAACAATTTGGGGTGTTCGCAGCAGATTCTAAAAGCCGCAGAACACCCTGTAAAAGTCTATGGGAGAAATCTAAAGTGCTAATTTTAAAGGCTTATATGCAAGTTATTTTCATAAAAAGTGTTTGGAGACCCGGGTCCTGCACAAAATGTAATTTCTGAAGGAAAAGTACTCGTGGCTGTAATGAATTGCTGGTCCCGGCAATACAGAGAAAGTCATTGATAAAAAAAAAAATGTGTGGGGGTCCCCCCAAATTAATTTACCAGGCCCTTCAGGTCTGGTATGGATATAAAGGGGAACCATGCGGAAAATAAAAAAAATGGCGTGGGGTTCCCCCCAAATATCCATAACAGACCCTTCAGGGCTGGAATGGATTTTAAGGGGAACTCCGTGCCAAATTAAAAAAAATGGCGTGGGGTTCCCCTCAAAAATCCATACCAGACCCTTATCCGAGCACGCAACCTCCTAAACCATACCAGGCCACATGCCCTCAACATGGGGAGGATGTCCCCATGTTGATGGGGACAAGGGCCTCCCTGCCCCCCTCTGATGCAACACAGTTTTCCTGTTGCATCAGAGGGGGGCAGGGTCACCCGTCACGTCAATGGGGAAGCCCGGGTTTCCCCTTGCGTCAGAAGGGGACAGGGTCACGTAACGGGTGGCCTTGCCCTCAGCTACATAAGAGCTGTCACTGACTGTCTCTGCTCCGGTGAAGAGAGGATCGTGTGCTGTTCCTCGTTGCTGGAGCCTGGAGAGATCATCCATCGCAGGATACCGACATCGCTGGAGTGGAGATCGAGAGTGGATTACCACCGCTGGAGTCTTTTTTATTTTATTTATTTTTTTATTTTTAATAAAGGACTTATCCCAACTGTGTCTGTGTGTTTTATTTTTTACACTTTCTTTGTGAAAGGGTAGGGGTACAATGTACCCCATTACCAATTCACATAGGGGGGCCGGGATCTGGGGGTCCCCTTTGTTAAAGGGGTCTTCCAGATTCTGATAAGCCCCCTGCCCGCAGACCCCCACAACCACCGGGCAAGAGTTGTGGGGATGAGGCCCTTGTCCCCATCAACATGGGGACATCCTCCCCATGTTGAGGGCATGTGGCCTGGTACGGTTCAGGGGGGGTGCTCTCTCGTCCCCCCTCTTTTCCTGCAGCCTGCCAGGTTGCATGCTCAGATAAGGGTCTGGTATGGATTTTTAGGGAGAACCCCACGCCATTTTTTTTTACATTTGGCACGGAGTTCCCCTTAAAATCCATACCAGACCTGAAGGGTCTGGTATGGATATTTGGGGGGAACCCCATGCCATTTTTTTTTATTTGCCGCAGGGTTCCCCTTAATATCCATACCAGACCTGAAGGGCCTGGTAATTGAATTTGGGGGACCCCCACGCATTTTTTTATTTATTTTTTTATCAATGACTTTCAATTACTTTTCTCTGTATTTGGACCGGCAATTCAGTACAGCCGCGAGTACTTTTAAATGACTTTTTTTCCTTCAGAAATTACATTTTGTGCAGAGATTGTTCTAAGCACGGGAAACAAGAGCTGCTTTACAGGCATAATATATACACCCCCCAGTTACGAAATGTAAAGGAATATTCCCTTTTTTTGTTTCGCTTTAAGCATTATTAAAATCACTGTTCCCGAAAAAAAATCAGTTTTTAAAACTTTTTTTGCATTGATACATGTCCCCTGGGGCAGGACCCGGGTCCCTAAACACTTTTTATGACAATAACTTGCATATAAGCCTTTAAAATTAGCACTTTTGATTTTTCATGTTCGTGTCCCATAGACTTTAACGGGGTTCAGATGTTCGAACAAATTTATTGCCTGTTCGCATGTTCTAGTGCGAAACGAACTGGGGGGTGTTCGGCTCATCCCTAGTCCCAAGACAGAGCCTTTTGGTACCTCATTTACCACTCCAGACCATTCTGAGTAATCACTACTTTTTTCTCTTTTATATGCCTTTTTACGTTAATGTTTAGCCAACCAGGTTTAACCTTAGCTCTTTTATATTTGTTGCCAATTGAAATGCACTGGCTAATACCTTTATTCAATATGTTCTTGAAGCTTTCCCGTTTTTCCTCAGTGTTAATTGGTTTTATAATCTTATCCCATTTAATATCTTGTAGTATGAAGGGCAATTTAAAGAAGATGGCTCTTTTGAAATGCTAAGTTTTTGTATTAACCTTGTGCTTCAGTTTCCTGTGATCTATACTTAATATAATTACCTTGTAATCGCTGTTTCCTAAGTTGTCCCATATTTCCACATCTGAGATCAGGTCTATGTTATTTGTAATCAGTAGATCCAGTAATGCATCATCTTTAGATCTCATTCATGCAAAAGAATCGGTGTCTCTGCATGAGAAAATGTAAGTGGAACATAGAGGAGTCAAAACTTAAGTGTCAGATAAGCTTAATGTGAGACTTTTCTGTAGAAGTGTTGAAGAGGTGTGTTGAAGGCCTGTTTTCTATCTGCCTGGATGCTATCATAGAGATAATTTGAGAGCATGTGCCCAAGTGTGTTACCCAGAGGTATGAGTTTAAATATCCCAGTGTATGTTTTCAGTTTTTCAACTTGTTACACATGTACATGAGCAGTGATCTAAAAGATGTATGCTAGTACAGAAAGAGAAAATTAATGAAAACAATGACTAATCACTTTTTTTAATTCCAATACTGTAAAGAAACTGAACTTGATTTAAGCTCTATTTTTGCCCATAGACAACCTTAAATTGTAAAGAAAACATTAACATTATCTAATCTTTTTGAGAGGTAGTAGCATAGAATGGTTCTTTTCCATTTATACGGAACCTGTTTTAGGGTGAGCATACACAGGACTTTTTTTTAGCTTAGTACAACTGGATGATGTAATGATCAGGACAAATGATAAAGACAATACCTTAATGGGGATAGCACGTTTGTTTCCCTTCAAAATATATATATTTTTTAGATCTGTAAGAGAATTTATGTGAGAACAAAGGGCCCAGTCCATCAGAAAAACAGGTGGATCTCCACATTTGTGTGGCTGGCTATTCTTTTTTCAGCCTTGTCATGCAGATAATGGAAGTAGGTCCTGGTGATTTCAAGGATGACCAGATATCTCACTGAAGTTTTTCTCAGTAAAACACCTGCCTGTGTATTGCTGCTCTAAGGGATTATGCACACAGGCATTTGCTTGCATCTGAATTGCTTTTATTATCCATATACGTAGATGTGAATACAAAAGCAGCTCAACATAGCTCAAAAGCAACTTGACGCAACTCAGAACTTATAAACTAATCAATGCAAATCAGAAATTAGTCAAAAGCAATTGAAAGAAAATTACAAGTCAAAGAAGCACAAACATATTCAGCATTTGACTTGCTTCTTAATCTGACACCTAAGTATGTGAATACCTAAGGCTGCATAAACACTTCTATCACTCCCTATCTTTAATAAATATTTAACTTTTTAGCTGCAGTTAAAAAAAAAATCTAAAAAGAAACATTGGGGCTACTACCATTCCTAGATTTCTTGATTCTGCAATACTAGTTGCAATACTTTAAGTCACTAACTATAAAGCAGATAAGGGATACTTACTTTTCCTCATGGTGAACATTGTAATTTGTTATGGGCTGCCAGTGTTTTGCTGTAGTTTATGTTTTGCAATATGACTTGATGTTATGTTTTGTGCATATATCCCAGTTACCCTGTGACCTTTCAACTTTGTACTGTATTGTAACATATATAGCATGTTGATGGGATGGGGTTTAAGTTTTAAATGTATTTGTGTCACATGTTTTTAGTGTCTTGAGAAAGGCAATCAATGCCTTGTCAAAGTATTGACCCATATACCTGCACTTGAGTGCACCCAAGCAGTCCTTGCTCTATCTGGTGTGGTACATATGGTATATATGTATACAGTACGTATATACAGATGTTTTTTTTTTACAATTTCTTTATTTTCAATTTTCCTTTTATACAGAAAAAGGAATGACAGGAATCTTGCGCAAAAAAAAAAAAACAATAGACAGTAAATCGTCTTCACATAATTTAAACTTAACTTATCATCTTATATACAGGGGGTAAATTAGCACCATTGATTCGCCCCAATCCCATTGACTCCCCCCTTTCCCAGATGATCTCCATTAGGAACAGAGAGGGGATAGTGACCCATTCCATCCCAATACTAAACGGGTGTGAGAGAGAGAGCAAGGAAACAGCAGGAATTCAGCCAGAAGCTGTGTCCATCCCCTTTAATCTCCACCTCTTGCCTCCTTTCCCATTGTCTGGTCATGGGGTGACGCTATCCCATGACCCTACAAATTGCTATTAACTTGCCCCATTCCCTCTCACTCTTTACATTTATGATCCTCTGTCCAATTCCATTCCTTTCCCTATACCCCCCCAAAAAAAAAGAAAAAGAAAAAAAGGCATAAGGAAAGGAAAGCAGCCCCCCCCAACCATCCCCTCTCCCTCTCCCCCCCCCCCACTAATCTCCATCCACCAACCTCCCTCCCTCCTCTGAGGAGATAAAACTATTCCAGGGTGACCAGATTTTTAAGTAAATTTCTCCTTTTTTCCTGCTTGTCCATACTAGGTCTTCAATCCTGTTCACTTCTTCCATCTTTCTCACAGTGGGAGATTGTACCTGTTTCCATTTAAGCGGTATGCATGCTTTGGCAACATTCACTAGGTGACACAGGATGGAATTACTGTATGTTCCCCACGGGATCTCTGATAGATGCAGAAGGAAGAAGGCTGAGTCCTCCGGTATTACTACCTCACTAAATTTTTGAGTAATCTCACGGATAGAGTTGAGCGGACACCTGGATGTTCGGGTTCGACGGGTTCGGTCGAACTTCGGAAAAAAGTTCGAGTTCGGGACCGAACTTGACCCAGAACCCGAACCCCATTGAAGTCAATGGGGACCCGAACTTTTGAGGACTAAAATTGCTCTAAAAAAGTAATGGAAAGGGCTAGAGGGCTGCAAATGGCAGCAAAATGTTGTTAAGAGCATGGCAAGTGCTCTGCAAATAAATGTGGATAGGGAAATAACTTAAAATAACATAAAAAAATAAATAAAAATAAAATAATATGCTGGAGGCCCCCTTCTCAGCAGAAAAGGTAAAGGAAGTCATTAAGAACCTCAGAAACTCAACGGCACAATGCCACACATATGGTGGGAATGCCCCAGAATACGCCCTTTCTGGAAAAAATTATTCAATTTAATGGATAAGCTAGTGGGAAAATAAAATACTTTGAAATAAAAAAAAAATTAAAATTATAATCTTGACCTAGGAGGACGAGGTCCATATAGAGTAGGAGGTTGAGGTGGCGGTGGAGGGGCTGTGTAGGTGGAAGCGGCGGTGGAGGAGGACGAGGTAGCCAACACTGGTTCAAAAATACAACAATGGCTGGGTAAGGCCGGTGATGTGTCGAATTCTGTCCCCCGTCGGATAGTGTCCGCCCTGTACTGCGCTTGCTCAGTACGTAGGACAAGGGGATTTTGAAAATCTCCGAAGACAAACGGCGCCTGCGCGGTGAGTCCAGGTTCAAGCCACACCATCCGAGGTTCAAGCCGAACCAAGCAAGGCCGTGCCCGAAGCGTGGCAAGCGAAGCGTGGCGAGCGAAGCGAGCCCGTGAGGGGCCCTGTTACTATGTGCTACCATTTGTCCACTTGGATGGTGGGGCTTGAACCTGCACTCACGGTGCAGGCGCCGTTCATCTTCAGAGATTTTGTGAATCTCCTTGTCCTCCGTACTGCGCAAGTGCTGCGCCTGCACAGATTTCGGGCCGGACACTATCCGATGGCCGGACAGTTTTTGGCAGAACACCGGTATACATGTCTATTCTGCACAAGGTTTGGACAAGTCCTGTGGGATCCATGCCTGGTTCATTTTAATGAACGTGAGCTTGTCCACATTGGCTCTGGACAGGCGGCTGTGCTTGTCTGTGATAACGCCCCCTGCCGTGCTAAATACACATTCAGATAATATACTGGCTGCAGGGCAGGCCAGCACCTCCAAGGTGTAAAGGGCAAGCTCAGGCCATGTGCCCAATTTGGAGACCCAGAACTTGAAGGGGGCAGACCCGTCATTCAGTACGTGTAGGCGTGTGCACACATACTGCTGGTTGTTGTGGCGTGCTGACAAAGCTTTTCCACATTTCAGCCATGCTAACCCTGCCTTCTGAGGTGCTGGCAGTGCCCCGGCTGCATTGGCGACCTCTTCCTCCTTCTCTTCCTTCTCCTTGTGCTTCCACCGTACGCCCGCTGTCAGGTGGGAATGCCACCAGCAGCGCGTCTACCAGCGTGCGCTGGTCGCGCATCTTACGATCACGCTTCAGTGAGGGAATTAAGGATGGTACGTTGTCCTTGTAACGGGGATCCAGCAGGGTGGCCACCCAGTAATCAGCACCAGTTAGAATGTGGGAACTCGGCGGTCGTTGCGGAGACACTGCAGCATGTAATCGCTCATGTGTGCCAGGCTGCCCAGAGGCAACGAAAGCTGTCCTCTGTAAGAGGTGTATCGTCTGTGTCCTCTGTATCCCCCCAGCCACGCACCAGTGATGGCCATGAGCTGGTCTGGGTGCCACCCTGCTGTGAACATGGTTCTTCTCCTCCATCTCCTCCTCCTCATCCTTCACCTCGTCATCCTCCAGAACTGTGCCCTTGCTGCCGGACAATTGTGTACCTGGCGTTTGTTGGTGCAGGAACCCACCCTCGTAGTCACTTGTGAATGACTGCCCTGAAAGCCTTGGAAATTATCCCGATTCCTCCTCCTCCTCCTCCTCTTGTGCCACATCCTCTTCCATCATCGCCCAAAGCATTTTTTCAAGGAGGCATAAAACTGGGATAGTAACGCTGAGAACGGCGTCATCGGCACTGGCCATGTTGGTGGAGTACTCGAAACAGCGCAACAAGGCACATAGGTCTCTCATGGAGGCCCAGTTATTGGTGGTGAAGTGGTGCTGTTCCGCAGAGTGACTCACGCATGCGTGCTGCAGCTGAAACTACACTATCGTCTGCTGCTGCTCGCACAGTCTGGCCAGCATGTGCAAGGTGGAGTTCCACCTTGTGGGCACGTCACATATGAGACGGTGAGCGGGAAGGCCGAAGTTACCCTGCAGCGCTGACAGGCGAGCAGCAGCAGGGTGAGAAAGCCGAAAGTGCGCACAGTCGGCCCACACTTTCTGCAGCAGCTCTGGCATATCGGGGTAATTTTTCAGGAACCTCTGGACCACCAAGTTCAGCACATGCGCCAGGCAAGGGATGTGCGTCAAACCGGCTAGGCCCAGAGCTGCTACGAGATTTCGCCCATTATGGCACACCACCAGGCCGGGCTTGAGGCTCACTGCCACCAACCACTCATCGGTCTGTTGTTCCCTGTCCCTCCACAACTCCTGCGTGGTGTGGGGATTTTCCCCCAAACAGGAAAGTTTTAAAACTGCCTGCTGTCGTTTACCCCTGGCTGTGCTTAAGTTGGTGGTGAAGGTGTTACGCTGACCAGATGAGGAGGCGGTAGAGGATGAGGAAGCGGAGTAGGAGGAGTAAGCAACAGGAGGCAAACTGAAGCGCCCTGCAATCCTCGGTGGTGGAAGGACATGCGCCAAACTGCTACCTGCCTCTGGCCCAGCCGCCACTGCATTTACCCAGTGTGCTGTTAGGGAGATATAACGTCCCTGACCGTGCTTACTGGTCCACGCATCCATAGTTGGGTGGACCTTGCCACAGATGGCGTTGCGCAGTGCACACCTGATTTTGTCCCCCACTTGGTTGTGCAGGGAAGGGATGGCTCGCCTGGAAAAGTAGTGGCGGCTGGGCACGACGTACTATGGGACAGCCAATTCCATCAGGCTTTTAAAACTCTGCGTCTCCACCAGACGGAATGACAGCATTTCAAAGGCGAGGAATTTTGAAATGCTGGCATTCAGGGCCAGGGATCGTGGTTGGCTAGGGGGGTACTTCCTCTTCCGCTCCAGTGTTTGGGAGATAGAGAGCTGAACGCTTCCATGGGACATTGTGGAGATGGTTGGTGACCCAGGTACTAGTGTTGCTGGCAGATCCTCTGTTTGCGGGTTGGCAGGTACCACTGTCACTACAGAGGTGGATGAAGAGGCCGAGACTGCAGCAGAAGAGGAAGCAGGAGGAGCCAGAGACCTTGTCAGGGTCACCTGTGGCCAGGTGACAGATGCACACCGTAGGGGGACAGGAGTGCACCGCGAGGTAGTGAACCCTATGGCTGGCTTCTGTGGGTAGGAAACTGGGTGGTTGTGGAAAGCGGGACCAGAGGAGCACAACCGGGATCCCAACGGAAGCGAGAGCCAAGATTCCCCAGGGCGCGGAGTCTAAGACCCAGCTGGTCTTCTCCAGGGCCTCTAGTGGTGAGGATGTTACGCTGCAGGCTGGGACCAGGTCGCGGCCCCTGGAGTTTCCTAGCTCACGCCCCGTAGGATAAGGGGAAGCAGCGGCACACGATAGAGAGAACCGAATAACAAGCCGAAGGTCAGGGGCCACAAGCAGACAAGGATAACGAAGAACGAGCCGAAGGTCAAGGGTCACGAGCAGACAGGGATGGTCGGGGACAAGCCAATAACGTAACAGAGAGACAGACGTAGCACACGGCAGGCAGGAACCCAAACACACAATGCCTAACAAACACGTTGATCAGCCAAGCAGGCTTGCAGTGCACAGGTTAATATAGTGTTCAGTGATAGGGCCTGGGGTGGAGTCAGGCTGGGAGGAGATTATAAAGGAAGCCAGGTGAAGGAGGTCTGGTCTCTAGATGAACACATGAGGAGGAAGGTAAGATGGCAGACAGACATTAATGCATATCCATGACAGTACCCTCCCTCTTATGGGCCCTCCCCCGCCTGGACCCAGGCTTAAAGGGAAATCTCTGATGAAACCTTCTCAACAGATGAGGTGCAGCGACATCAGATGCAGCGATCCAAGACGCCTCCTCAGGACCAAAACCTCTCCAATGCACAAGGTACTGAAGAATGCCTCTGCAGAGCCGAGAATCCAGAACTTGTCTAACCTCGTACTTAAGATTATCCTCAGAGACTGAAAACGAGGTAGGGAGATGACAAGAAGATCTATTGAGGACCAAAGGCTCTCTAGGAATAAGCAAGGGCATGAGACGATCAACAGGAATCTGAGGAGGGTCCCCTAGACCCTTAAAGGGGAACTGGTCATCTTGCACAGGACCATCAGACTGGGCAGATGTCAGTGGAACCCTGAAGTCAGGTTGGTTAGAAGGTGACATGTCGCCGGAGTCAAGCTGAATAGCTGAAGGACAAGCAGAATGTCCCGAACAAGAAAAAGTGAGAGGCTCACTGGGCATGGGCTGGACTGGCATAACTAGTACAGAGGCAGAGTGAATAGCTGAGTCAGGTGTAGCGACTACCTGAATCGCATCGCAAGACGTAGCGACTGCAGGACTTGTAGACAAGCTAGCCTGGCTGTGCGTCCAAGGGTGGTTAGGGACAGAGAAATGTAAATGGTTATGCAACCTGGAATGAATGACCGGCTCAGATTCACAGGGGGCAACCTTGGGTAGGCAGGACGAGGAACAGGAGGGACCCCAAGCCAGGATCTGTCCAGTAGTCCAGTCCACATGAGGAGAATGGAGCTGTAACCATGGGAGACCCAAAATTATAGGCGTTGAGGCCTTGGGTAAGATAAGGAAGGATATCCACTCCTGGTGGAGTGTACCCACCGACATCTTAACAGGGAGGGTCTGGAAGCGGATAGGTCCCCCTGGGAGAATAGTACCATCAATCGCCAAGACCACCAATGGCGTGGTGAGGGGCAAAAGAGTAAGTCTCATGGACGATGCGATTTCCCAGTCCATGAAATTACCAGCGGCTCCGGAATCCAGATATGCTGAGACCGAATGAGAAGAAGCACCAACATGAAGGAACACAGAAAGCAGAAGACGAGAAGGGGAAGGTGATATTTCTGGGTCCAATACTCCACTTTCCAGATGAAGTGGACCCAAACGTTTTTCTGGACAAAGAGAGCAAGTGTCACGAAAATGACCTTTGCCCCCACAGTAGAGACACAGGCCTAGATTTCTGCGCCTAGCACGTTCCTCTGGGGATAGCCTGGTCCTGCCCAGCTGCATGGGTTCCTCAGCTGGCAGGAGATGCTCCACGGGTCGAGGAGAGGGGAGCTCAGGCTGACTAAGGACCAAGGAGTGCTGGCGCCGCTTTTCTAGGGTCCTTTCCTGAAAGCGAATATCGATCTGGTTACACAAGGAGATAACTCCGTCCAGATCAGTGGGGATGGTTCTTCCTGCTAATTCATCCTTCACTCTATCAGAAAGGCCATGCAAAAAGGTTGCGACTAAGGCCTCATTGTTCCAGCTCAACTCAGCCGACAGTATGCGGAAATTAAGGGCGTACTGTCCCACTGAAGCAGACTCTTGGCGGAGACGTAGAAGGGCGCTGGCCGCTGAAGAGACACGAGCCGGTTCTTCAAAGATATTCCGAAAAAGTTTCAAGAAGCCAGACAGGCTAGAAACCACTGGATCATTCAGTTCCCACAGAGGGGCTGCCCAGGCTAAAGCTTCACCGGAGAGGAGGGAAATGATATAGGCTACCTTTGCCCTATCAGACAGAAAGTTTTGAGGCTGAAGCTCAAAATGAATCGTGCATTGGCTAAGAAACCCTCTGCAGGCCTTGGAGTCCCCAGAGAAACGGAACGGAGCTGGCAGTATTAGTGAGTGTGTGGCTGCGACTGGTGCGATAGGTACCACCGCTGGTTGTACTTGAGGTTGCGGATTCGGGGTTCCCAAGGAGGCCTGAAGCTGCTCGAATCGAGAAGCCAGATCCTGGAGGAATCGCATCACCTGAGTCTGATTCGATTCCTGGGTTTCAAGTCTGTGGACTATGCCCTGCAATGGATCATCCGCGGGGATCGGGATGTCAGCCGGGTCCATGGCTGATCAAACTGTCAGGGTCACCTGTGGCCAGGTGACAGATGCACACCGTAGGGGGACAGGAGTGCACCGCGAGGTAGTGAACCCTATGGCTGGCTTCTGTGGGTAGGAAACTGGGTGGTTGTGGAAAGCGGGACCAGAGGAGCACAACCGGGATCCCAACGGAAGCGAGAGCCAAGATTCCCCAGGGCGCGGAGTCTAAGACCCAGCTGGTCTTCTCCAGGGCCTCTAGTGGTGAGGATGTTACGCTGCAGGCTGGGACCAGGTCGCGGCCCCTGGAGTTTCCTAGCTCACGCCCCGTAGGATAAGGGGAAGCAGCGGCACACGATAGAGAGAACCGAATAACAAGCCGAAGGTCAGGGGCCACAAGCAGACAAGGATAACGAAGAACGAGCCGAAGGTCAAGGGTCACGAGCAGACAGGGATGGTCGGGGACAAGCCAATAACGTAACAGAGAGACAGACGTAGCACACGGCAGGCAGGAACCCAAACACACAATGCCTAACAAACACGTTGATCAGCCAAGCAGGCTTGCAGTGCACAGGTTAATATAGTGTTCAGTGATAGGGCCTGGGGTGGAGTCAGGCTGGGAGGAGATTATAAAGGAAGCCAGGTGAAGGAGGTCTGGTCTCTAGATGAACACATGAGGAGGAAGGTAAGATGGCAGACAGACATTAATGCATATCCATGACAGACCTTTCTTGGTTTTTGAGGTGTCTACTCCACTGCAGCTCGTGCTTTGCACTTAGATGCCTGGTCATGCAGGTTGTGCTCAGGTTGAGATTGTTTATGCCTCGCTTCAGGCTCTGATTGCACAGCGTACCAACCACTCATGTCTTGTCATCAGCACATTGTCTGAAGAACTGCCACGCTAGGGAACTTCTTGGACCTGGCTTTGGTGTGCCCGGACCCTTGCTGCGTTGGGCAGTAGCAGATGTACTGTCTAGGGGACGGACGCTCCGCTTTTGCACCCTGCTCCCTCTTCTGTTGTGCTGGTGGCTCTGTGCGACCACCACCTCTTCCTCCGAACTACACTGGTCACCTGCATGATGTTGATTCCATGCGGGGTTGAGGACCTCATCGTCTTCCACATCATCTTCCACCCAGTCTTCACCCCTGCCCTCCTTGTCGGTCTGCACAATTGCGAAAGCAGCAGCAGTTGGCACCTGTGTTTCATCATCATCCGAGACGTGCTGCGATGGTCCTCCCATGTACTCATCATGAAACATAAGTGGTTGGACATCGGTGCACACAATCTCTTCCACTCATGGGGCAGGGCTAGGTGGATGGTCCTGGGAAACCCTACTAACAGAGTCATCGAAAATCAGGAGAGACTGCTGCATGATTTGGGGCTCAGACTGCTTGGCTGATTTGCAAGGGGGTGAGGTGAAAGACTGATGGACATCGGCTGCAGGTGCCAACTCTGATCTTTCATCAGGAGACTGGGTGGGAGACAATGTTAAGGAACCGGAGGCACTGTCAGCAACCCAATCTACTATCGCCTGTACTTGTCCTGGCCTCAACATTTGTACAGCCTCATTAGGCGCGACCAAATACCGCTGCATTCTCTGTTGCCTACTCGCACCTGAGGAAGGTGTTTCACTTGTGCATGAAGCTGGCACAGATCGGCCACATCCTCTCCATGCAACAGGAGCTCCACCAGCAGCACCACGACCGGGGCCACGTCCCTTCTTTGACGTTCTCCTCATATATTTCAAATTTAGGATCTTGCCCTAAATGGGTGTTTTTGCAATAGCAGAATACACCCACAGTATGTAAACGGTGTATCTCACACCTACAGAAATGCAGAAAATGCTATTAAAAAAAAAATGTTTTGCCCTAAAAAATGTATATTTGAATAGCACAATAGAAGAAAAATATATAAATTGTGTATCTCACACCTTCAGATATGCAGAAAACACTGCAAAAAATTTTTTTTGCACTAAATGTGTGTTTTTGCAATAGCAGAATACACCCAGAGTATGTAAACGGTGTATCTCACACCTACAATTATGCAGAAAATACTATTCCAAAAAATGTTTTTGCCCTAAAAATTTTTTTATTTGAATAGCACAATAGAAGAAAAATATATAAATTGTGTATCTCACACCTGCAGATATGCAGAAAACACTGCAAAATTTTTTTTTTTGTACTAAATGTGTGTTTTTGCAATAGCAGAATACACCCAGAGTATGTAAACAGTATCTCACACCTACAGAAATGCAGAAAATGCTATTCAAAAAAAATGTTTTTGCCCTAAAAAGTTTTTTGAAAATCAGGAGAGACTGCTGCATGATCTTTCATCAGGAGACTGGGTGGGAGACAATGTGAAGGAACGGGAGGCACTGTCAGCAACCCAATCTACTATCGCCTGTACTTGTCCTGGCCTCAACATTTGTACAGCTTCATTAGGCGTGACCAAATACCGCTGCAGGCTCTGTCGCCTACTCGCACCTGAGGAAGGTGTTTCACTTGTGCGTGTAGCTGGCACAGATCGACCACATCCTCTCCCTGCAACAGGAGCACCACCAGCAGCACCACAACCGGGGCCACGTCCCTTCTTTGACGTTCTCCTCATATTTTCCAAATTTAGGATCTTGCCCTAAATGGGTGTTTTTGCAATAGCAGAATACACCCACAGTATGTAAACGGTGTATCTCACACCTACAGAAATGCAGAAAATGCTATTCAAAAAAAATGTTTTTGCCCTAAAAAATGTATATTTGAATAGCACAATAGAAGAAAAATATATAAATTGTGTATCTCACACCTGCAGATATGCAGAAAACACAGCAATTTTTTTTTTGCACTAAATGTGTGTTTTTGCAATAGCAGAATACACTCAGAGTATGTAAACAGTGCATCTCAAAACCTACAGAAATGCAGAAAATGCTATTAAAAAAATGTTTTTGCCCTAAAAAAAAATTATTTGAATAGCACAATAGAAGAAAACTATATAAATTGTGTATCTCACACCTGCAGATATGCAGAAAACACTGCAAAATTATTATTTTTTGCACTAAATGTGTGTTTTTGCAATAGCAGAATACACCCAGAGTATGTAAACGGTGCATCTCAAAACCTACAGAAATGCAGAAAATACTATTCCAAAAAAATGTTTTTGCCCTAAAAAATGTTTATTTGAATAGCACAAAAGAAGAGAAATATATAAATTGTGTATCTCACACCTGCCGATATGCAGAAAACACGGCAAAATATTTTTTTTATACTACATGTGTGTTTTTGCAATAGCAGAATACACCCAGAGTATGTAAACGGTGTATCTCACACCTACAGAAATGCAGAAAATGCTATTCAAAAAAAAATGTTTTTGCCCTAAAAATGTTTTATTTGAATAGCACAATAGAAGAAAAATATATAAATTGTGTATCTCACACCTCCAGATATGCAGAAAACACTGCAATTTTTGTTGTTGTTGCCCTAAATGGGTGTTTTTGGAAGAGCAGAATACACCCACAGTATGTACAGGGTGTAGCTAGGAACCTTTCCCTACACTGTCTAAAGCAGAGTGATGTGCTGTGCTGTGTGCCTCTAGCTTATATAGAGGCTGGGTCACATGCTGCACTGGCCAATCACAGCCATGCCATTAGTAGGCATGGCTGTGATGGCTTCTAAGGGCACACCAGTTAAACAAAAGTTGATTGGCTGCCCTGCAGCTTTTAAAAATGCGCCATTACATCGCCGAACACCGGACCCGAACCCGAACCCGAACATACAGTCAATTGTTCGGGTTCGGGTCCGGGACCCAAAAACCCAAAAGTCCGGTACGAACCCGAACTTTACAGTTCGGGTTCGCTCAACCCTACTCACGGACTTTCTTCCAGAATTCCTTGATTCTTGGACAAGCCCAGAAAATGTGTACCATCATGCCAAGATCTGCTTGGCATCTCCAACACTCATCTGTTGTATTTGGGAAACACCTATGTAACATTTCTGGGGTTCTATACCATTGTGAAATGATTTTATTATTTGTTTCATGTATTTTTGTGCATGTTGCTGTCTTAAATATAGCTTGTATCATTTTAGTTTTTTGGGCTTCTCAAAAGTCCTCCCCAGATCTATTTCCCATTTGCGAAAAAAAGGTAACTGGTAATTCTCAGATGGTTTAATCAATAACGCATACATTTTAGATATTGTATGCATGCTTGGTTCTTTTTCTATGCACTGTTTCTCAAATGATGTCAAGTTACGCTCCAGGTAATGTGGTAATGTGGTACTACTGTAGTACTTAGGAAATGTATTATTGTGCTGCTTGCCAAAACTCTAATTGAAAAGGGCCATTTCTGTCCATCAAGTCCTGTATTGTCGGCCAAGTACCCATGGTCCTAAAATGCGATGTCTGGTATAATCCTCTTTCAATTCATGCCGTAAAGGGACCTTTCTGTGTACCTGGTATAAATTGTGGATTACCCAGTATAGGAGTCAGGGGAGAATTATATGTAGATATTTGATCTCTTGAAAAAAGATTATAACACACCCGCAGTGTGGTGCCTATATATACAGATGTTGACAATAGTCTAATAACTAAAGGGTGGTAAGACTAGTAGCTAGTAGACATAATTGATTTTTAAAAGTGTACCTGCTATTGATGCTGAACCCAAAATCTTTTAAAAGGTTCATTAAAGGTTAAAGGTGTTTTGGCTCACAGTATCTTCAAAAAACCTAATGGTGTGACTGGATGACAAATTAAGTAATTGTGTGGCCTGCCTGAACAGCCACAGCCCAGCTCCTGAAGGAACTGATAACACCAGACTAATTGATGAGGTTGAAGGGACATGTGTGCCAACACAAAAGGATTTTGCTTGTCTTGAATATTCATCTAACTAGGTAGTGTGCAAGCATGTGCATAGAACTTGTATCTTTTAAGGCACAAAGATTTGTAAAGCACATTCACAGAATGTTTTTTTACAACATTTGTGGTTGTTTTAATCAGGTTGCAGGACAATATGTATGTTTGTGTGTGTTAGTTAGCTGAGGTCAAAACAACACCAGTGAACATCAAACTGTAAATCAGAGCTTATCTCATGCATTTGTCCCTCCCACACTCATCCATCAAACTCCTAACTCTTTTGCTTTATCCCAGATATCAAAGGTTTTCCTTTTTTGTTTTCACATTAAGGTTTAAGCAAGCACTTGCTTTCAGGGAGTTCCACTAATTCCATGGGCGGATTTACAAAACTAATCCTACTTTTTTTTACTTGTTCTAAGAACACTCTACATTCCCATGTTTAACAAAATGACATTATGTCTACCACCATACAAAAGAGTTGTAGTTTCTATAGCTTGATCTGTGCAGTTGTAGAGAAAAAAAGGAAAATGTACTTGGGGAGTTCAATTTAAGACTGTAATAATGGTCTGCATGTACTTGCGTTATTAACCTAACAGTCATTTTTGCCTTGAGCAATGATACATCCATTCCTCCAAAAAAAGTAAAAACCACAATCAGCATGCCTGACCCTTTCAGGGTTATTTTAGGTCAGACCCAGACAGATGCATCTTTGGGGAAATCCTGTAGATGTCTATTAAAAAGGAATGTTTTACCATACCTGTGACTTGGCTTCAAACACAATATTGTTTTAGACATGCATGTATGCCTTGCAAGAAAGGATGGAATTATTCACACCGCATAGCTGTTAATGATAGGAACAAAGCTTTTGAAGCCTAATGTTAGTGTTTCTTAAGGGTTTATGGTGACTGCAAAAACAACTGCTTAGGAAGTTAAGCTTAACCCAGCTATTCTGTCCTTCTGTTTTCTAATGCATTTTACATGAGTTAAAATGCTCTGACAGTGTTTGCTTTGACCTGACTCCAGTTTAAGCTGCCGAATCAAGTTAGAAAAATGAGAGGTCATTCTAGAGAAATAGCCAACTCTCATAGTCTTGTATAATTGTTTCTTCCCAGTATGAATTGCAGAACAAACTGTAGTTCCTTCTTCAGTAGTATATACCAGGGCCAGTAACACAGAGCTGCTAAATGCTTTTTTTCACTGTGCATTACATCCTCAATCAGGCCACACTTACTTAGAACTTGTCTCAACTTTTGTTTTACTCTGATCTCTGTAATAAATCCTATACCATATACATGTTCTGCTATATCTTGTAAAAGCAACACGTTAGTGATGGTATTGGCATTTACATGTTAAAGAGGAGCTCCAAGCTGCTTCAGAAAAAACTCCTTACCTGATCCAATTTTTCAATTGTCTATCAGGTGCTCGTGCCGCCAACTTAACTAAGGAAAAAGCGGAAGTGAAGCCTTGCGGCTTCCTAGTCGGTTTCCTCCTGCACATGCGCTTTGTAAATGGGCTGGTTGTTGGGGAAGGAGGAGGAGGCCAAACTTCTGGCTCAGTTCACTGTGAAGTGGCAGCGGGTACCTGTCAAAACCAGGTACCCACTCCTTAATGTTGTAGCAGAGGGGGGGCAGCAGGCAGACAAGCAGAGTTTTCCCTTTTGAGTGGAGCTCCGCTTTAACTATTCTGAAATAGTTGAAAATGCACAAAGGGTAATAGCTTTCATTTAGTCAATATAATATACCAGTTTACGAAATAAAGCATTCATTCTAAAAAACTGAAATGAACAGATAATAAAGTAGTTTCACATTAGGGTAATGTTTATTTGGGATTGTTAGGACAATATGATATTTTGTTTATGAATTACTTTCACAAACAGACTTCAGATCTTATAGATCGTAAAGTGTATGTCAGGGAAAAAAATCAGTTCATACAACTCCACATGTGCATTCCCCATAATTTGTCTCTTTAACCACTTCGCGCCTGGGCTATAAGCAAAAGACGTCCGCAAAGCGGTCGTCAATTGCTGATAGGACGTCTATGGACGTCCTCTTATTTACTTCCGCGATGCGCGCCACCGCGGGCGCGCGTCGGGGAAAAACTGTGCCCGCCGTGTCAGGCGAGTGCCGATGCGCGTGCCTGGCGGCCGCGATGTCCGCCAGGTACGAGCGATCGGCTGTCACAGAGCCAGGGACGTGGATCTCTGTGTGTAAACACAGAGATCCACGTCCTGTCAGGGAGAGGAGACGGATGGTGTGTCCCTTGTACATAGGGACAACCATCAGTCACCTCCCCCAGTCAGTCCCCTCCCCCCCACAGTAAGAACATCTAGCAGGGAACATATTAACCCCTTGATCGCCCCCTAGTGGTTAACCCCTTCCCTGCCAGTCACATTTATACAGTAATCAGTGCATATTTTTAGCACTGTTCGCTGTATAAATGTGAATGGTCCCAAAAATGTGTCAAAAGTGTCCGATGTGTCCGCCGTAATGTCACAGTCACAAAAAAAAAAACGCAGATCGACGCCATTACTAGTAAAAAAAAAAAAAAAAAATTTTTTAAAAAAAAATCATAATTCTATTCCCTATTTTGTAGGCGCTATAACTTTTGCGCAAACCAATCACTATACGCTTATTGCGATTTTTTTTTTTACCTAAAATATGTAGAATACGTATCGGCCTAAACTGAGGAAAAAAAAAGTTTTTTTAAAAAAAAATGGGATATTAATTATAGCAAAAATTAAAAAATATTGTGTTTTTTTAAAAATTGTCGCTCTATTCTTGTTTATAGCGCAAAAAATAAAAACCGCAGAAATGATCAAAGACCACCAAAAGAAAGCTCTATTTTTGGGAAAAAAAGGACGTCAATTTTGTTTGGGAGCCATGTCGCACGACCGCGCAATTGTCATTCAAAGCGTGACGGCGCTGAAACCTGAAATTTCGCCTGAGGAGGAAGGGGGTTATGTGCCCAGTTGTCAAGTGGTTAAGGCTTGATTCACACCTATGCATTTTTTAGTGCTTTTTGCATTTTGCAAATTTTGCCCTACAGAACGTGTACCATAGGAAACCATGTTAAATGGGCTGTAGTGCAGGACTGCAAAATGCAAAAAGCACTAATAATGCATAGGTGTGAATCAAGCCTAAAACACTGCAACTGCAAGACAATACCTGTTGATTTGTCAGAAATCCTGTGTGTTCCCATCTTATTGTTTAGTGCAGACAACAGTGAGGTTGATTTACTAAAGGCAAATAGTTTACTTTGCAAGGAAATTTTACTTTGCAAAGGAATTTACCCCAGAGCTTAGTGAATGAGGTGAAGCTTTTTTACTTCTATCATCCAATCATGTGCAAGAAAATATTTACGTTTTTTTTCATGGTCAAGTTCACCACATTCACTAAGCTCTTGGGAAAATTCCCTTGTAACGTGCAACTTCCCTTGTAAAGTTAAAATGGACACCGGCACACCTAAAGTTCCAACTGCTTGATGAAAATGTAAATATAAAATATTCATATGTAAGTCATATTACCTGCCTAAGAAAAATAAACATGTTTCTGCATTATTGAATGCTTTGCAAAATAAAACACTTGAGAGGACTGCAAAATACATCATAAAGTACTACTTCTTACACAATACTGAATGCTGCAGAGCAGGGGTAGGAAATCTTACAGAGGCAGAGATCTAAAGTACCTGAACCACATGGGAGAAGTCAAATCTCACTGGCACAGTGTTGCCCGTGTTGCCCAATGTTGCCTCCTCACTAGACATGTGCAGGATGAAAAAATTTGTTTCGTTTCGTTTCGTTTGGATCTGTTATTTAACTAAATTTGTTTAGTTAAATTCTTTACATTCCTTTTCGGGATTCGTTTCATATTCAAATTCGAAAAAATTATGCCGCATTCGAAAAAATTATACCGCATTCGAAAAAATTATACCGCATTCGAAAAAAAATCTACCGAATTCGGAAAAAAATATCAAATTCGAAATTATTCTACCGCATTCAATTATTTTCTACCGAATTTGAAAAAGTAAACTATATATAACCATTTTTCGAAATTCATATAGAATGAAATCGAATTCCAATAGAAAAGATTAGAATAGAATAGAAAATAATAGAAAAGAATAGCATAGAAAAACAATAGAACAGAATAGAAAAAAATATAATATATTCTAATATTTTCTTTTCTAATTCATTCTGTACCAAATTCGAATTTCGGAAGATGGTTTTATATATATATATATATATATATAAGTTATATATATTATATATATATTATAAGTTTTTCAATTCTGTTCTATTGTTTTTTGTATTCTAGTCTTTTCTATTAGAATTCGATTTTATTCTATATATATATATATTTATATATATATATATATATATATATATATATATATATATATATTACCATTTTCCGAAATTCAAATTTCGTATAGAATGAATTAGAATAAAATAGAAAATAATAGAAAAGAATAGACTAGAAAAACAATAGAACAAAATAGAATAAAATATGATATATATTATATTTTATTCTATTGTGTTCTATTGTTTTTCTATTTTATTATTTTCTATTATTTTCTACTGTAATTCTAATTTATTCTATACAAAATTCGAATTTCAGATATTCAGAAATTTCTAAAATTTGAATAGAAAAGATTAGAATATAATCGAAAATAATAGAAAAGAATAGCATAGAAAAACAATAGAACGGAATAGAAAAAAAATATAATATATATTTTATTATATTCTGTTCTATTGTTTTTCTATGCTATTCTTTTCTATTATTTTCTATACTAATGTTTTCTATTTGAATTAAAATTAATTCTATACCAAATTCGAAATTCGTATAGAATGAATTTGCATTTGAATAGAAAAGATTAGAATAAAATAGAAAATAATAGAAAAGAATAGCATAGAAAAACAATAGAACAGCATAGAAAAAATATAATATATATGCAGCACTACCCCCGCATGAGCTGCTGGTTTTGTTTTGGTCCTTTGCACGTTACCTTACTGTTCCACCGTGTCCGTCATAGGGGTCCCATTGAAGAGTTGTTCACAGATGTCAGCACCAACACATAGTCTCTTTTTCAATGTTTTTATTCAACAAAGTCAGTTAGAGGGATGGAGGGTTAGGGGAGATTCAGGTACCTTGTATTTGCGGATCACGGGTACTTCTCTTGATCCAGAGGACAAACAGTTTCCACCCTGGATCTAGCAACCACCGGATAGGCCTCTCTCACTGACCTAGCAGCCGGTGCAGTGCTCGGTCAAAAGTCTCTGCCACAGACTTGAAGAATACACATAGTCTCTGCTTAATCCTCTGCCACACGATTGTGTGATCCAGAACTTTTGCAAAGTCTAAGTACAGTCACACAGTACCAGTTTCTTTCAGCCAAGCCGGTAACACTGTGAGGTAGATGGGCCGGGATGCGTCCTCCAATTGAGTCTCCAAGCTCTTCCTGAGATACCAGCTCTTTCACTCGGTTCTCTCTTTGAATAGTCCTCCCCTGGTTTCTCCAATTGCTGGGCTTCTTCCCACAGGCAAGATAGCACAGGACCACCCCTGGACCAGTAGGCCCCAGAAACTCCTGGGCCTACTATCAGTAACGAAGCCTTGGGCCAGAAGGCCCTGAGACAGAAGACTGTCATGGCACACCTTTGGCCAGGAGGCCCATCAGGTCAGAGAGACCCGGATAACGTTGTCTGTCCCTTAAGTACCCTCTCCTAGAATGCACAGCGGGGGGACCACTCCTGCTGGGCGGCTTCTGGGCAAAGAATACCCAATACACCCAGCCTGCTGCATTGCCAACCTTGACCCGTGGTGACAGCGACACCTACAGTCAAGTGGAAAAAGCGCAACACAACTGGACTGGAACAGAAACCAGCAATTTAATACAATCTTTCTGAGCCAAGCTACAGCTCAGATAACTTATATTTAAACAGAGCACCTACTTAACAGGAGCAGGGTGCTACACACATATATATATATATATATATATATATATATATATATATATATATATATATATATATAACATCTTCCAAAATTCTAATTTCATATACAATGAATTTTAATAGAAAAGATTAGAATAGAACTGGAAGTAATAGAAAAACTATAGAACAGAATAGAAAAAAATATAACAAATATATATATATATATATATATATATATATATATATATATATACATATATAAAACCATCTTCTGAAATTGGAATTTTGTATAGAATGAATTGGAATAGAAAAGATTAGAATAGAATGTAAAATAATAGAAAAGAATAGCATAGAAAAACAATAGAACAGAAAAAAATATAATATATATACAATATACAGAAAAAGAGTCGCCCTTGGGACTTTTGTTTCTGTATATATATAAATATATATATGAAAACATCTTCTGAAATTCGAATTTCGTATACAATGAATTCAAATTCAAATAGAAAAGATTAGAATACAATAGAAAAGAATAGAAAAGAAAAACAATAGAACAGAATAAAATAAAATATAATATATATTATATTTTATTCTATTCTGTCCTATTGTTTTTCTAATCTTTTCTATTTTAGTTTCCATTGTTTTGGGTTCAATTAGTTTTTATTGGTTATCAAAGTTTCAATTGTACAGAAAAAATACAAAAATCCAGGAGCCCAGCAAGAGGCAACCTGGACCGATAAGTAAGGGGTGATCTCCCGTTACAGCATGTATACGGCAATATACAAATAACAACTAGCTCATTAGAAGAGGTGTGAAGTAATACACAAATCAAACAGTGTCGTCTGAAGATACATCATCCACTCCGTCCGACCAGGATGCCCCTGTGGGATCCTACTGCAATCCTGGATCGGAGGAGTCATTAGGGGATGACATGAATATCTGTACAAACGACACCATACCAACACCTATTGGTGAAGTCTCACAAGCGATGACAGTGTGAACAGAAACTGGACCGCATACATGTGAAAGCATCTCCAAATAACTTTAGGGGAGGCCCCAGAAAGAGATAGGGAGAAATAAAGATAGAAAAGGAGATCTAGAGTTTAGAAGGGGGGTGTAGTGCACAGGGAAGGGTGGAAGGAGAAGAGGGGGGGCGAGGGGGGGGGGCGAGCTGCGGATCAATGGAAGGGTATCCAGACATGGCAGGGAACCCAAAGGTAGGGGACTGGTAAGGCCTCAGGGAGTAGGCCCTATTGGGAGCCTATCCTTCAACTTATCCGAAGTTGAGTAATGTCTCCATACACTCCAGGCAAAGGAGAATTTAGCATGTCTGTCTAGAGAGTTGGCAATCATTTCCTCCATTACCATACTAGTATTCATCTCATTCACCCATTCTACAATCGAAGGAGGGGAGGTGGTTTTCCAATGCCTAGAGATGAGACGTCGAGCCGCGCTAAGGAAAAATTTAAGAAGATTGTGTTTTTGGAATTTGATAGTACCCGGTAGGATGGAGAGGAGGGCAATAAAAGGAGAAGGCTGAAGAGGCATATCATAAATCTCAGAATAAATTTGAAAAATCTGAGACCAGAACGGTTGAATTACCTCACATTCCCACCAGACGTGACTGTATGTACCTGTTGCCGAGTTACATCTCCAGCAGGTGTCCGCAGCTGAGGGGTACATGATCCTGAGGGTGGTCGGGACTCGATACCATCTGGCAATCACCTTATAGTTTTTTTCTTGGGAGTAGCTAGAGATGGATGATTTGTGGGTAAAGAGAAAGGCTTTACTCCATTCTACCTCTGTAATATCTCTCCCAAGCTCCTCCGACCAAACTTTTGTAAATTTAGGTAAGGAGTCATGAGTGTGGTCTAGAATCAGTTTGTAGGTCAAGGAAAGGGTATGGCGGGGGGTGTCAGGAAGTGTACATATTTGTTCAAAACTGGTCAGGGGTCTATGGATCTGTGCGGATTCGTGAAGTCCTTTGCAATAGGAAGTCAGATGTAGTCGGGTGAGCCAAGTCAAGTGGGAAGACGTAGAGTTATGGTTTGGCTTAAAGGTACCCTGCGCGGAGTCAACGAATTATCGTGCCGTGGGCCAGGAAGCTCTGTCGTAGCCGTCAAGTGTGTGAATGGACCTGCCCTCCGGAAGGGCTGGATTGTCAAATAATGGGGTGAGTGGGCTTGGTTCAGTGGATAAAGCATAGGCCTCTCTCCTGCGGTACCAAAGCACCAGAGCATCCCTGGTGAGGGGAGATAATGCAGCGAAAGACCCCGGAGTATGTTCAAAACCCCATAGGAGGGCCCGAAGATCCAACGGGGACAAGTCTTGTTCCACCAGGGTAGCGGCTTTGACAAAGGGGCGGGGGAACCACTCCAGGATCCGTGATAACACAGCTGAGGAATGATAAAGCTCAAAATCCAGCAGACCCATACCACCTTTAGAGATGGCGGTGCATAAAAGATTATGATTCAATCTGGGGTGCTTCCCCTGCCATACGAAGTGTATAGCCAAAGAGCGCAAGGTGCGGAAAAATGCGGACGGGAGGGAAATGGGGAGGGCTTGGAATAAATACAATAATTTGGGGAGTATGTTCATTTTTAGGGTGTTCATGCGACAAAACCAAGAGAGCGGTCTGTCCATCCGGTTCTCGGTTAGACGTCTGATCTTAGTGAGCAGAGGGCCAAAATTCAGAGTATAGATATCCGCCGCACGTGTTGGGATGGACGTACCTAAATATGAAATGGATGTCGCCTGCCATTGGAAGGAGAAATTAGTCTTGAGGGAGGAAAGGGTATGATGTGGAAGTGATAGGTTAAGGGCTTCCGTTTTGGAGATGTTAAGCTTATAATTACTGTGCCGTCCGAAGCGGTTGATCTCTGCTAGGATGGATGGGATACTAATGTGGGGTTGTGTCACATAAAGCAAGAGGTCGTCAGCATATAGGGAGAGTTTGCAATGTGAGGAGGGGGTCTGAATACCACTTATGCTCGGGTTTGCTCTGATGGCCTGGGCCAAGTGTTCTATAACAAGAGCGAAAAGGAGAGGAGAAAGGGGACATCCTTGCCTGGTACCATTAGCTATCGTGAATGTACGCGAGTGAGTACCATTTACTAAGATAGAGGCGGAGGGCGTAGCATACAGGGCCATAATGCGCGAGAGCGTCTTAGGTCCTAGTCCTATTTGGGTGAGGGTGGCTCGGAGAAACGGCCAGCTGACCCTGTCGAAGGCCTTCTCCGCATCACAGGAGAGGAGGCAGGCCGGCACCCGATTACGGTGAGTGTATGCTATAAGATGAACAGTTTTAGTGGTGTTGTCCCGCGCCTCTCGGCCAGGGACAAAACCCACCTGTCCCTATGTATGATGTCAGGTAGTAATGGGGATAGACGCTTCGACAGGATCTTGGCGAACAATTTCAAGTCTATATTGAGTAAGGAAATCGGCCTATAATTGGCGCATAAGGAGGGGTCTTTACCGGGTTTCGGAATCACCACAATCTAGGCATGAAGCAAGGACGAAGAGGGGGAGAGATTATCATTAATGGCGTTAAAGGCATTTGCAAGGAAGGGGGTAAGCTGAGGAGCAAACTTCTTGTAAAAGCGCGAAGAGAACCCATCAGGTCCTGGGCTTTTACCATTTTTGAGTTCTTTGATGGCTAAAAGAAATTCTGCCTCAGAAAGTGGGGACTCCAATTCCTCAGCATCCGAGGATGGTATGGGGGGCAGGGAGGTTTCTTGAATATAGGAAGACATGTCCTGTTCGGAGCCAGACAGGGGGGACCTAGGAGAGGGGTTTTGGGAGGATAGATTATATAAATTGGAATAATATTTACGAAATTCATCGGCTATGGCTAAGTTAGAACTCAATTTCCCATCAGAGGGGGAGTGAATAAAGGGGATATGTTTTCGGGCTTGCTGAGGTTGTAGGGTATGGGCCAAATGTCTACCACACTTGTTGGCTTGGGAGTAATGGGTGAATCGCCCCTTATCCCTAGCCACCAGGGAACGTTCTGAAAAGATTTGCAGAAGGTCCCGCCTGGCATTAACCAGCTCAAGATGAATCCCGGCCACAGGGGATTGTTTGTGGGACTCTTCCAGTGAAGCTATTAAAGCTAACAGTCTGGTTATCTCTGCCGTGCGTGCATGTTTAAGCCTAGAGCCGTGCTGAATAAACTTGCCCCTAAGGACACATTTGAGGGCCTCCCATTTCGTAAGAGGGTTAGTGTCGTCGTGTGCGTGGTCTGCAATAAAGTGCTGTATGGTCCGGATGATGTCTTGAGCACATACTGTATCTAAGAGTAAGTTGTCGTTGAGCCGCCAGGAAGATCTGGTCTTGGGGGAAGGAGCCCTACCCAAGCTCAAGTGAATGGGTGCGTGGTCTGACCAAAGAGTAAGGCCAATCGAGGCGTCAGGAGAACAGTCCAATAGGGTTTGGGAGATGAATAGGTAGTCTAGTCTGCTGTAAGAGGAGTGTGCTGGGGAGAAATATGTATAGTCCTTTGTGGAAGGGTGTAACACCCTCTAGACATCCACCAGAGATAGGTCAGATAGAGCGGTTTTAATTTTGGTCAAAGAAGCAGGGGAGAGTGAGGACTTACCCGTCGAGGAATAAAGGCGAGGTATCAGAGCCGCGTTGAGGTCACCTCCCATGATCATGTTAGTAATACTAAATCTTTTCAGACGTGCGACCACCTTAGAGATGAATTGCGGTTGGTCCTGATTAGGAGAGTATACGTTAATGACAGTGTAAATCACATTCAAATACAACAATTTAAGAAAAACATATCTCCCTGCGGGGTCTATGAGCGTGTCAAGCACGTCAGGGGTGAAAGAGGCATGAAAGGCAATAGATAATCCTTTAGATTTTGCGGCAGGGTTGGTGCTGTGAAACCAGGTAGGGTACCTTTTATGGAAAACCTGTGGGATGGTGTCGGAACGGAAATGAGTTTCCTGGAGGAGAAGGATTTGGGTTCATAATTTGTGGAAATGGTAGAGGATATGTCTCCTCTTCTCCGGGGCGTTAAGGCCCCTACAATTCAGGGAAGAGATTTTTAGGGAGGCGGGCGTTGCCATGAGGGTAGTACTATGGGGTGGGAATAGATCTTAATTAGTTCCGAGCTCGCTGTCGCTGGGAAAGGGGTAGGGAGGGAAAAGGGAGGGGTGTAGGATTGACTACAAAGAAGCACAGGAAATGAGAGGTCCAGAAACAGAGGGGAAAGAGAGAAAGAGAGAAGTAGAAAATAGGGCCTAAACGGCCAAACTAGTAACGTTGCAAGCAACATGTCAGCGGAGTCCTAATAGGACGCTGTAAACCTAGGAGGGGGGTCGTAGACAGTGCACAGAGGTGCCCGCACACACCGGGCTGCAAAAATAAACATGTAAACATATCCATAAGTCAAGCGGTACAGGGCTCCCGACGGCTGCAGTTAGTTATACATTCATGTACTTAAGTCCGGGAGTATAAGACCCAGACAACCTGCGAGAACACTTGACAGCCTCAGGGGTCCTACACCAGGCTTCCAAACAAAATCATAATAAATCTCTTTAGTTATTGGGGGGGGCTGGGGGGGGGAGTCAATGTGGTAATGGAGGACAGACATTACTTATGGGGGAAGGAGAAATTCACAGGGGGTCAACGTTCAGAGAGAACAAATTGAAGGAACACACAATATGGCGGAATGTCCCTTGTGAGCAGGAAGTAAGACAGAAGTTAGTAGGAGAGCGCCCCAACAAAACTGTAACCTGAGAACAGGGGCGACTTTGCAGGTCTAAAGCCCAGCTACACGAAGGGCTGATAGCATTAAATCATCCAGCGTTTGACTTGGAGGTTTCTGATCTGGAACGCCTGGGTTTCTTGGATCGCTTCTGCCATCCGGAGGCGACCGGGAATCCGGGGGTGGCTGCGCGAAGGGGCCAGTCAGGTAGAGATATTTGAGGCAGTTCAAAGGTCCCTAGAAATTTGGGGAGATCGCCAAGTGTACGAAACACTGCCGATTTCCCTTCATGCGAGGCAAAAAGGTGGAAGGGAAAGCCCCAATGATATTTGATTTGTTTAGCTTGTAAGGCCCCAGTGAGGGGCTTCAATGCCCGGCGCATGTCAAGGGTCAGCTTGGAGACGTCCGGTAGTAAGGAAATCTGGGACTCATTGAAACAAATGTTCTCTCGCTTTCGCGCCGCCTGCATGATGGCGTCTTTAATCGCGTAGAAGTGGACCCTGCAGATAACATCTCTGGGGTGTTCCAGATTAGGATTCTTAGGGCCTAGGGCTCTATGGACACGATCAAGTTCCAGAGGCGCGTCTTTCTCTCTCTGGAGCAGGTCATTAAACATAGCGATGACAGCCGGGGCTAGATCTTTAGTGTCCACAGACTCAGGTAGGCCACGGATGCGGATGTTATTGCGTCTGGCCCTGTTCTCCTGGTCGTCCTGATGGTACATAAGGTGCTGAATTTGCAGGGTGTGCTCATCCAGGATGGTGTCATGTGATTGTATGGCAGCTACAGTCTCTTCGACGGTGTGTTCCACCTCCTCCAGTCTGCTAGTGACATCCCTGCGCAGCTCAGCAATTTCCTGCTTGTATGAACGCTCAAGCCTCTGTACACAGGCCTCAAAATCATGTCTAGTGGGGAGGGCTTTGATATAGGCCTCCATGTCCCAAGCTCCATAGGAGCGGTACGAGGCAGGAGAATGGCAGGCTGAACGTGTGGAGCCGTTGTCTGAGTCAGGGGGAGAGCTGGCTCGCACCCTAGATCTGGTGTGAGGTGCATGGTGCTGGGAAGCCTGTCCATGAGAGGCCGCATGTGTCCCCGAGGAGCGGGTCGACGCCATCTTGGATGAGGGGGGGCCGCGCTGCTCCGGCGACAGCTTTTTAAAAAAAAATCTGTCTATATCCCCCTCTTTGCTCGGATCGGGGGTATGACGACTTTCTCCCCCACCTTTCCTTCCCATCACGACCTGTTTAGCTGGTCTGGAAGACGCTGGTGGCCGCGATGAACCCGGTGTGTGCGGGAGCTCCTGGAGGAAGCTTCTTACTCCTCCATACGCTAAGCCACGCCCCCCTTAGTTTCCATTGTTTTGAATTATTTTCCAATCTGTTCTCGAATTCAAATTTATACTATTCGAATTTTGGAAGACGGTCATGTTCTATTTTATTACATTCTATTAAATTCTATTCTTTACTATTCTTTTTTTTATTCTATTGCTTTAATGTTTTATATTCTATTTTATTGTATTTGTTAGAAAATCGATTTAAATTTGTTTTCGAATTTCGTTAGCGTTTTTTTTCAATTTGAATCGTTGTTTCGGATTAGTTTAAATTCGCAGTGCCTGATGCACTTGTCAATAAGCCTTTAGTTGCATTTTGGGGTGGCGCCCTTAGGCACTTGTTCACACGTGAGGTTGGGGGGTTGTAAAACCCTGAGGTTGAGCTGCAGTTTTACAGCCCCCACTCCCTACCCCTTTTAGCCTACCCCAGCCTTTACCCAAGGGTGTACACATTCTGTGGAAGGAATTATTCCGCTTGTCACTTTCAACGGGTGCTACCTCCCCGCCAATAGCGATCAATTTAAGTGAATGGGCCAGTTTGCAAGTGCCGGACAACCACGTGCAATACACATGGTCACAGTGTGCTAGTGCCGTGTCTAAGGGGTTAAAGAAGGTGGTAAGAAGGTAATACAATGACTCCCTACCGCCTGCTTTAACCCCTTGGTCACTGTACTGTACAAGGTTGTAAGGTGTTTGCAGAATGGCTCCATTCATTTGAATGGATCACACTCGGTGGGCGCTACACCCACCAAGGGTAACAGGGAGTATAATTCTTGCTGCGGCTGTGGCTTGCATACGACCCAGGAGTCCACTGATGCTATGCCACAGCAAATGGGAGCTCTTCTACTTTGCCTCTGTCACTTTCAGCTGCTGCTGGAGTAGCTCCAGTTCTAAGGCAGGGATACATAGGGCGGAATGCAGTTGATTTCATTCCGCCGAAGACTTTAGCCAGAACTGGAGAAGCAGTGTCGGCACATGTGGCCAACTGCTCACTCTGCTGGCAGCGCTGGTCTAAGCCAAATAAAGAAATAGTCTCACTGCTTATTTAGGAGGCTCCACTGTGAGATTCAGCAGACGGTGGGTCGGCAAGTCGAGGCTGTGATCTACCAGTCACCTGGCTGCAATTGACTGGTAGATCGCGAACAACAGGTTGCCAGCTCTTGCTGTAGAACATCCTGAACATGCATTAGTGGAGGGGAAAAAAGATTGCACTCGAGTATCTGTAGCTTTGCAAGGCACCATTTATCATATGTGCATATACACACAATAAAGAGAGACTCCCAATGGGACTTTAGAGGCAGTATATAATAAGGTGACCAGAGTAAAAAAAAATATTAAATTCTATTACAAAAAAAGTTAAAAAAGATAGGCAAATTGTACAATCAACAATAAAAACAAAGAGAGCATCACCATATAGAAAACAATGTACAGTACTTAGAACTTGAAACAGGGAACCCTAGGTCGGTCTCATGTGGATGTGCACCCCACCGCACCAGAGAGGCTGGCTGCACTCCCTGATATCCAAATGCTGGGACTCATACAAGGCTGTGTGATGTGTCAATGTTTGGCAATTCTGCCTATATGCGATCCTTGTGAGCGATTTCTTGTCACCATTTGAACAATGTTTACCAGTCAGCCATTGTTCCCCTTCCATGGTTACCGGGAAGCATACCACCATCCCCTTCTACTGACTCAGCTGGCTCCTCGGCAGTCACTGGTGTGGTGGGGTGCACATCTATGGGCTATTTTGCTATCTTTGTTTGTTAAGCAAACATACACTATGATTGTACTCTGTCCCTCCCTGATGAAGGAGTTTACCCTGTATCTCCGAAACATGTTGGTAATCGATGGGTGAATCTCTGTGCAGCCGGGTCCATATCCACATGAGACCAACCTAGGGTTCCCTGTTTCGAGTTCAGAGTACTGTACATCATTTTCTGTATGGTGATTCTCTCTTTGTTTTTTTTGTTGATTGTACAATTTGATTACCATTTTTAACTTTTTTATAATAAAATTGTATACATTTTTTACTCCGGTCACCTTATTATATACTGCCTCTAAAGTCCCATTGGGGGTCTCTCTTCTTTGTGTAAATATACATTAGGGATGTGGCAGTCAGTCTTTTGGACTGGTTCAACCCTAAGCTAAATCATGTACATTTATCACATGTATGGCCTGCAGAAACACCTTTTAGGGCTGACTATCCACTATTCAATCTGATTGCATAACCTTCTTTAGCTCTACAATCAATTAATTAGTGCAAGGGC
Organism: Rana muscosa; assembly: GCA_029206835.1. Lineage (NCBI taxonomy): Eukaryota > Metazoa > Chordata > Amphibia > Anura > Ranidae > Rana > Rana muscosa. Next base: position 655,447,660 of record CM055118.1, on the reverse strand, counting down.
CTGTCTTATTTGATTCCAATTGAATGGAATGTTTACATTTGTCCTCATATTATACATTTTTTGTAAAGGTATAGCAGATTGCACAGAGATTGTACAGTGATTGTGAAACATATGACTAGCTTAACCACTTGCTGCCCGCCATATAGCAAAATTACGTCGGCAAAGTGGTTGTGTTTTCCTGACCGGACATCATATGACGTGGTCAGGATAACAAGCCTCGGGGGCACGTATTGCAGCGATCGTTGTTGCAGCGTGTCAGTCTGACACACCGCAACTCCGATCTAGGTAAAGAGTCTCTGACAGAGACTCTTTACCATGTGACTAGCTGTGTCCAATCACAGCTGATCACAATGTAAACAGGAAGAGCCATTGATCGGCTTTTCCTCACTCGTGGCTGACAGATGCGAGTAGGGGAGAGCCGATCGGCTGCTCTCCTGACAGGGGGGGTCTGTGCTGATTGTTTATCAGTGCAGCATCCCCTCGGATGCCCAAACAGGACCACCAGGATGCCGCCAGGACCACCAGGGATGGCCACCACACTGGACCACCAGGTATACCACCCTAGACCACCAGGGATATGTCAATCAGTGCCCAGGCAGCTGCCAATCAGTGCCAATGAAAAATACCTGCCAGTGCCACCAGTGATGCCTATCAGTGAAATCTATTAGTGCCAGCCATCAGTGCCCATCAGTGCCCATCAGTGCCACATATCAGTGCCCATCAGTGCCCAGCAGTACCATCTATCATTGCCACCCATAAGTACCCATTAGTGCAGCCTTTCAGTGCCCATCAGTGTTGCCTATCAGTGCCCATCAGTGCCCACCAGTGCCACCTATGAGTGCCCATCAGTGCCACCTATCAATGCCCATTAGTGGCGCATATCAGTGCCACCTATCAGTGCCGCCTGTCATTGCCCATCAGTGCCACCTATCAGTGTCCATCGTCAGTGCCCATCAGTGCCATCTCATCGGTGCCACCTCATCGGTGCGACCTTATCAGTGCCCATCAGTGCAGCTTATCAGTGACCATTAGTGAAGGAGAAAACATACTTTTTTTAAAAAATTTATAACAAAAACTTTTCGGTCTTTTTCTATTCGTTTCGAGAAAAAAAATCGCAGAGGTGATCAAATACCACCAAAAATAAGCTCTATTTGTGGGAAAAAAATTATAAAAATAAAATTTGGGTACAGTGTAGCATGACCGTGCAATTGTCATTTAAAAAGTGACAGCACTAAAAGCTGAAAATTGGCTTGGGCAGGAAGGTGCAAAAGTGCCCGGTATTGAGGTGGTTAAAGTGGTTGTAAAGGCAGATATTTTTTTTATCTTAATGCATTCTATGCATTAAGATGGCCCCATCGGCTGCTGCTGCAGTCAATCAAAGTCGGCTAGCCAGTCAGGGGAGAGAGGGGAAGGGGCCGGGGCTCTGTGTCTCAATGTGACTCGGCTCGGGTGCCCCCATAGCAAGCTGCTTGCTGTGGGGGCACTGAACAGGAGGGAGGGGCCAGGATCACAGAAGAGGGACACGAAAAGAGGAGGATCCAGGCTGCTCTGTGCAAATCCACTGTACCGAGCAGGTAAGTATAACATGTTTGTTTGTTTTTTTATGGGAAAAAAAACAAGACTTTACAATCACATAGATAGTGAGCCAAAGATTTTGTTCCTTCTCCTCAAAGCATAAAAAACTTTTCTGCTGTCCAAATGACTTCCTTGTGTCAAAGTTTATTCAATGTTTATGTCAAGGTTTATTCAATGTTTTTCAACCTAAAAACCTAAACCATTGGAAGTATCTCCAAGTTTAAACTCGACATGTGGTACTTGAATACAAAAGCTTTATACAATGAAATTTTAGCACAGGTTCTGTCCCCAGAATTGTAAAAGAACAGTCTAGGGGCAGTTTAAACTGTTTACCTCATATTAACCATTAATATTGTATTACAGTAAATTGGGTACATTTGTAGAACAATTTTAGCTCAGTTAGTTGAAATAGAAATGTATGGCTTGGTTACTGATAATTAATGACATTAAAACTGATCATTGGTGATTATTTACTTTTGTAACAAGCATATTGAAATATTTATATGTTACTTGACCCATGCCATACCAAACCTGGTACTGAGTATATAAGGAGAATAGCAATTCTGTCGGGTCAAAGTTCATTCTCATAGATTCCTTAGGGAGCTAAAATGTCATGAAGTATATCAACAATGTGTAAGTTGCTGTTATGGCCATAATATGGAATGAATATAACTAAAACACCTAAGTACATAAGGTACCTAATATATAAACCATACATATTTCTACCTTTGGGCGATTAATAGAATATAGAATGTATCTCAGATTATGTTAACCAGTTTAAGGGTGAATGCAGTATACTAATTATTTATTAGAGCGCATGTTCAGCTTTGTTTACCAATGTGTCTTTCATTAGAACTGTTTGCACTGCCTTTGTACTGCCTAAAAGCAGAGGAAATAAAATTGATAAATGAGCTGGTTTAATAAAGAAATTGAGAATATTTACAGTATAAAGTATGTGAATATTCACTTCAATTATCCAATCATGTGCAGATAAAATGCATCAATTGGAATTTTTTTTTTTTGCAATAAAGATTTATTGTAGAAATTGAAGCAAACATTGTATAAGAGAATTGTCTTTACTTTTCACTTGATTTAATAACTAAAGAAAATATTTACACAATTTATTGTGTGAAGATTCTTATCTCCTTCAGAAAAATCATCTTCATCAATTGTAATAGGTTGTGTTGGTGCAATAAAAGCAGTTGATATAGCAGAATAGTCCTAAATATTTATAGGAATAAAAAAATAAAAAAAAAACAGGAACACAAAGGTTATTCATTTTTTTCTGGGAAAATAAAACAAGGAATGTAATCAGTCATCATAGGAAAGTGTCTACTTCCAAGTTTTTTTTCCAGTTTATGTGAACAACCAACAGAAATACACATATCAGGAATCAAGAATTGCAAGGTGTATTGCCTATAAGGATTCACATTGCCCAAGACAATGGGGTTGGTTTACTATAGGCAAATATGCTGTTCACTTTGTAAGGAAATGTTGACATTGCAAGGGTATTTTCCCTTAGCTTAGAAAATGTGGTGAACTTTGCAAAGAATGCCCAATCATATGCAGGAAAAAAACAATACTTTTGCATGTGATTGGATGCTAGTCAGCATAGCTTTATTCGTTCATTAATCTAAGGTTAAATTCCCATGCAATGTGAAAATTCCCTTTCAAAGTGAACAGTCTATTTGCCTTTAATAAACTACAATAATTCATGTAAAGTGTGCCTTCCATGTAATATATTACAATACACATTTTCATGGCAGACAGTGCCTGGCAGAGAGTGGTTATTAGGAAAGAAGGGGTGTCTCCTGATGCTGCACATCCGAGGGATCCTAGGAAGGTGAATGGAGCTGAAACCTGAGCCTGGACTCTGACCAGGCCACACCCCCAACATGTTTCGCTCCACCCCCCCCCCAGAGCTTAGTCATGGGGATAGAGATCACATGTGGGGAGTATATAAGCATCATCGGTGGTCACTCAATAGATGTGGAGGGGTAGCAGGTGTGTATAGTTACTCATGAATGCTATATGTTTAAAAAATATAGATCAATGAGCATAATGAAAGAAAATATGCTAGCCCTATACAATGAAAATTCTAGGTATAAAAAGAAGCGCTTGAGTGTTTATACTCCCAGTTGGACTTGTTACAAAGACAAAAAATAAAATTGATTAAAAAAAGGAAGACATTTGTAGTGGTATATGTGGTTGAAAATTCAATCACAAGAGGTTTTTATCTTTTTTGTGTTGCAAGAAATGTGTCTTCCCTTGAAAGTCCAAAAGACACTCAAAATTACTTGGAAATAGGCTGCAGTTACTGTTATAGTAGTCGTTAGACATTCTATCCTTCAGTCTGTATAAGTGTCTAGTGGAGTTAGGTGGCGTGGAAGGAGTCTTTGTCCGGGACATGCTCCATCCCCTGCCGGCACTCCTAGTAGCAGATGCGGAGGCACCTATTTGTATAACCCCCCGTTCACCGAGCCTGAGCGACACATATCAAGAGCTAACTGGTCACAGAGAGTGGTTATTACCTTGCTTTGGAAATGCATTTTCTCCTGGATAAGATACAGTTTGCTGGTTTCAGCCTAAAGGGCTTTTTTTGCTTGTACTAATGTCTATGGATGAAGTCTGTGATTCTGCAAGTCAGCAAGGATGTTCTGAATTTTCTACTGCTCTTTCCCATGTGGTGCTGTGAGGGATAAAATATTGTAAAAATCCTTAAAGTGACTGGTGCCAAATTGCCATTGAGAAACACTCCCATCTAGTTGAATTTACTTTAAATCATGAATAAATCCAATCCCCTGTCTTTTAGAAGCTTTATTACAGACAAGCTTGCAATAGGAAAAGTAAAAGAATGCTGAAAGAAACATTAGGACCTTAGTTTCTTTCTGAACTAATGTTTCTTTACTCACAGAAGACTGAAGTAGCTTCAACAAGGCAGAAGTTCCTGTTTTCTCTTTATACCAGGTGTACCTGTAAACAAGCTTTCCAATAAGCAAAGTTCACAATAGAAGCAGTGAAGTAATTCCAAGTTTTAGCACTCTGTCCTCTCTTCCCTATTCATGCATATGTTCAGAATATGGCACTAGCATGTTTTTATTGTGTCCAATAGATGCTATATTTTAAATTGAGCCAGCAGCAAGACAGGGGAACAATAAAGCATGTTATGGGGGTATGTCATGATAGCTTCCTTTCAATCCTCAAATGCATAACTTGAAATGCTCCCACGTGTAAATTATGCCTGATTTTCTGCAACCATGTACCTAGTGTTGTTTGAATGGATTTCATGTTGAAATAAGCATCTTCATCTTCTTTCCTTTGTAGACACCCAAAATATTTAGCACAGACAATACAAAGGGGAAAAACACCCCAGAATAACTAATTGCCAAAGTAAGTGCCATACTGCATTCTTGTGAAGGTACTGTATTTACTCCTGTCCAACCAAACATATTTCCAATTTCTCCATCTAACTGTGCATAACTTGTAGTTGAAGGATGCATTCTCCAAAAAAAAAAAAAAAAACGCAGGAAAACCCAGTGAAGATTAAACAATAGGTGATATTTTTACATGTCAAATGTAAAGTGAAATAATCAGGAATTAAAAAAAAAATAGTGTCTTTCATAATGCCCCAAAGACAACGTTGTCCCAGAGGCAAGCCATCATGGAATCCACAGGTTACCCAGCAAGTCACGCTTATCTGGAAGATACAAAAGCAAGGTTAGTCTAAACCTCTGAGAATGCTAAAGTCAAACAAGTAAACCAGGTTTTTAATATTCTGTAAGTAAATCTCTCAGCAGATCTGCCATTTGCAAGTTTGCACCATCTTGGCATGTGACAAAGAAGATGAGTCCCAAAAGCCCACTACTTCTAAGAGAGAAGAAAATGCCATTTAACTCCGAATCATGATGGATGATGAGGGTGCAGACCAAACTTACATGCCCTGTGTGGAGGAACCCTCAACTGTCAAGAAAATAGCCAGTACCCCTAACAAGAGTAAACGTTCTGATGGTTGTCAACAAAATTTGAAGTTCACATATGCAGAGAATGTGGCATTGATTGAGATTTTGGCTCCTGTGTTTGACAAGTTTCTGTGTCCCCTCATGCTTAAGATGTACCAAGCCTGGAAGAAAATGATGGAACATAATAAAAGGAAAATAATTACAATAGCTGTAAATGCAGTGGGAATAGCATCCCGTAGTGAAGATAATTTGAAAAAGAGATACCAAGACATCAAGGGTAACATCAAGAGGAAAATGGCATTGATCAAGAAGGAAAGGTTAGTTTGATTGTGAGTGCTGACAGTAGAATAGACAGCCTGATATGGGGCCACTTCCTGTGCTTCTTTGTAACAACCACAGCCTTTTCACCAAAAACCGAGTAAGCTACATGGTAAGATTTACAGAGTTAATGCATAACTTGAAAAAATAGCTTTATATGATGTGCTGTCGGACTTGACTGCCACACTCATTGTGATAGGATTCAGGGATTGGTGGAATAGGGTCCTCATCAGTGTCTTGCAATTCAATATCCAAGAGCATGATGGGCTAAGTTATGAAGGATGCAGCAGGTCAAACACATGTTGACAACTTTTTCAGGGCTATAGCACATAAAACCAACAGATAGTGAGATACAGCGGAACCCACTTTTAAGAACCCCAAAGGTCTATGAAATGTCTTGTCTTAGAAATTGTTGCATTGTAGCGAGATTCTGCAGATGTTAAGCACCTCAAGTGTGGTGTTATCAGCCAGGGTGGACAAGGATAGCCAGAATCACCTACAATACAGTTTAAAAATTCAATTTTTAGAACAGCAATAGCATAATCTGATAAGTGGGTAATAACAGGAACATTTCTTCCCTATATCTTGTTTTTCATTGTTGATTGATTGTAATGTGAAGGCCTTAGGCCATATGTAAAGTGGCTTAGTTGGAAATGGTTACACCAGGTTTAGGATCTGGTTTAGCCCTTTTCTTTAACAGCCAAGGCTAAAAAGCTGTTGTGTTTATTTTGTGTGCAAGGTATGAGGAGTGAACACAGGAGTGTAACATATAAATATATACAGTACTTCCATGTATGATGTGTGTGGCATGCTTAGCGACATATTTGATAATAAAACATTTCTTACCAAGAATCCATCTTCCAGTTATTCTGTTAGTGTCAAAACGGTGGTAGAGCTGTGATTGTTTTAATAAGTGGGCATCATGGACAGATCCTGGGAAACCAGTGACCAAATTTCTGATGAACATATTTGCATTGCAGACAACCCGTATGTATAGTGAGTGGTACCCCTTCATATTATGGTAGATTTGTTCTTTATCAAAGGGGGCAAAAAAAGGCACATTAGTACAATCCATGACACCCCTGACATTGGGAATCCCAGCTACTGCATAGAAATAATTCTTAATTTGATCCCACTCCTGACATGTGCTAGGCAGGTAGATATATTTGGGGGCAATTTGCCTGAAACCCTGCAGGGCCCTAGCAAGCAAACATGAGAAAGATGGCTGGGATACCCCCACCACCTCTCCCGCTACCATCTGATAGGAGGCCTTGCCCAGAAAATGCATGCCAGCCGGCAACTTGGTCATGAGTGGTATGGCATGACTACGCAGTATGGTGGACTGCAGAAAAGGTCTCAATTCCCCAAAGAGACACATAATGAGGTCCTTAGATAAATGAAATGTAGATAGCACTTCCTCTTCAGGGAAATCTTCCAGCAAAACAAAACCAAAGAAATCCCCAGCTCAACTTATCGACCAGCCTGCAACCAACCAAATTACCCTGTCTAACAGTGTGCGTTAAAAACAGGGGTTTAGTTTGCACACATTTGCAAATACATGTGTGAGCTACAGAGCCCCGTCAAGGCACCCCAATATTTTCTGTAGTCCTAACTCTAAATTTTGAGAGCCTCCACAGCGGAAGCACATGCATTATAAAATAAAAACAAATCCATTCTGTATTCAATGGTTGCTATGCACACTTTTCTATGTTAACTTTGAAGTGGTTGTAAAGGCAGAAGTTTTTTTTTTTATCTTAACCACTCCAATACAGGGCACTTTCACCCTCTTCCTGCCCAGGCCAATTTTCAGCTTACAGTGCTGTTGTATTTTGAATGACAATTGTGCGGTCATGCAACACTGTACCCATATTATTTTTTTCCCACAAATAGAGCTTTATTTTGGTGGTATTTGATCACCTATGTTTTTTTTATTTTTTTGCTAAACAATTAAAAAAAGACCAACATTTTTTAAATAATTTTTTCTTTGTTTCTGTTAAAAAAAATTGTAAATAAGTATGTTTTCTCCTTCACCGACAGGCACTGATAAGGCTGCACTGAAGGGCACTGATGAGGTGGCACTGATGGGCATTGATGAGGCACTGATAGGCAGCACTAATATGCAGCACTGATGGGCACCGACAGATGGCACTGATTGGCAGCACTGATGAGGAGCTACTGACAGGCATTACTGATTGGCACTGACTGGCATCCCTATTGGGCACTGATTTGCATCCCTAATGGGCACTAATTGCATCCCTGTGGGCACTGATTGAAATCCCTGGTCGGCACGGGCTGGAATCCCTGGTAGGCACTGGTTGGCATCCCTGGTGGGCACTTGTGTCTGCACTGATAATCGATGCACTGACTATCAGCACAGACCCCCTGTCAGGAGAGCCACTGATCAGCTCTCCTCTACTTGCGCCTTGTCAGCGCGACTAGAGGAAAATCTGATAAACAGCAATTCCTTTTTTTTATTATATTCTCTTTATTATTTTCTTGCATATTCAACTTAACATTGTACATGATTTACTTTTCACAACAATTAATTAGAAAAATATTATCAATGTAAGTTTCATTCTGTCAACCCTTCCTCCTTCCCCCCTCCCCCTTTACTTTTCCTCATATTAGTTTTTTTTCCTATTTTCCTTTCTTCCATTTTTACACATTATTCAAAGTTTATTTTTGTTTTCATTTATTTTCCTTATACCATTTTTTTCTTACTCTCTTTCCCTCTCACTCTCCGCTTTACAGGGGTATCCCTATTTTTTCCAACCACGGGTTCCACACCTTTTCAAACTCTCTTGTGTTCCCTCTCTTAATATATACTACCCTCTCCTTCCATATTGTTGCGGTAACTGTGTTAGCCCATTCTCTCACTGAGGGGGGGTCTTCTGCCTGCCATCTTTGCGCTATCAATTTTCTAGCATGAAAAAGGCATCTAAGCACTGCTATGTAATAGCATTAAGAATGAAAATTTCTGGGCCGGTGAAACAGATACATGGTGTCCACTCTCTAGTACCTTTTTCCATTGCCCCCCGGATATGGGCCCCAGATCTTCCTCCCATTTCCCTCTGCTTTTGAGATGTTCAGGAGCTGTAATACTTCCTTTGCATAAGTGTGGGTATATTTCGGATATACGGCCCCCAGTCTCACTCTGGTTGCCCAATCTCTGAAAAATAGGGGATTTATGCCAGGTTGGTCCCTGTCTATCAAACTGCATATCTAATGCATGTCTAATTTGCAAATATCTGTAAAATGTATGTTTAGGGACATCATATTCCTCTCTAAGTGTAGCAAAAGTTTTTAGGATTTCTCCCTCATACAGCTGGGCCAACCTGGTTATCCCCTTCCCTTCCCATTCCTTAATTTTCCCCATCGGCTCCAACTCCTGAAGATTCCTATTATCCCAAAGCGGTGTATATTCTGTCTCTCCTTCTAATCCCCCTATTGCTTTCACAGCTTTCCACACCTTAATTACCATCTTGACCGTAGGGGATTTGTGTAAAAATGAATTTGCCTCCAGTGCCTCCATCACCAACTTATGGGGTGACCCCGTTGTCATCAGCCGCCCATTTGTATCCCCTCCCATCTCTGGTCTCATTCCTATCTGCTGCAGCTGTGATGCCAGGAAGTAACACCGTGGGTGCGGTACCGCCATGCCTCCCTCCCTTGTTGACAGTTGCAGGGTCTGTAATCCTATCCTCGCTTGGCCTCCTTTCCATATTAATTCTCTAAATAGTGAATCAATTTTCTTAAACCATTTCTTATGTATCCATGTTGGTGTATTGTGCAATACATATAATAATTGTGGCATCCACAGCATTTTGATCAGGTTACATCTCCCTGCAACTGACAGTGGGAGCCGCCGCCATATTTGAATTTTATTTTTAAATTTAGTCAGGAGGGGAACTATGTTGTTATTTATATATTTATTGGGGTCAATTGTTATATGTATTCCCAGCTATTTCATTGTATCCACCATTTCTTATTGGGGTATTTCTGCTAAGGTTTGATTGACAATGGGGTCCACCGGCATCAAAACTGATTTTTCCCAGTTTATAACCAATCCTGAGAGTCTACCAAATTCTCCAAAGATACTCATAGCCTGTTTAAGTGAATGATCTGTGTCCCCCAAGAAGAGAAGGACATCATCCGCATATAATGCGATTCTCTCTTCTCCTGTCGGTCTCACAAATTCTTTCATTTTTGTGTTCGTTCATATTGCTATGGCCAGTGGCTCCATTGCTAGCGCAAAAAGCAGGGGCAACAATGGGCACCCCTGCCTTGTGCCCCTCTCCAATTTAATCTTACCTGAGTAATCATTGTTGACTCTAATTTTTGCACAGGATTTTTATCCATCTAATCACTGATGGACCAAAACCAAATGCTCCTAGAACATGCCAGATATACCCCCACTCCAAGCTGTCAAATGCCTTGACCACATCTAAGGACATAACTGCCCTTGTACCCATATTCTGTGTTGGAGTTTGTAGGTTGAGGAATACCCTTCTAATATTCATACTAGTTGATCTACTGGGGATAAAACCAGTTTGATCTTGATATATTAGTCTTGAAATAATTTTGTTTAATCTAGTTGCCATTATTTTGCCCAATATTTTAGCGTCTGAAGCAGGGAGATGGGCCTATAGGATGAGGTCTCAAGTGGATCTTTCCCTTCCTTATGCAGGACTATAATTATTGCTTCTGACATTGACTTAGGCAATTCCCCCTCCTCCCCTGCCCAACTCAGTGTTTTAAGGAGTTCCGGCAATAGCACTTTCCCGTAATGTTTATAAGTTTCTATAGGGAGTCCATCAGGTCCAGGCGATTTCTGATTGGCCATCTCTGCAACTGCTAACTGTACTTCTTCAAGAGTTATCGGAGCCTCCATTCCCTCTTTCTCTGCTTCAGTAAGAATTGGTATTTTAATTTTCCCAAAGAATATTTCCAATTCCTCCTTTCCCGCTGCACCCTGCGATTTATATAATTTATCATAATATTCCCTAAAGGTATCTGTGATCTCTGATACCCGAGTAGAGATCTCTCCTTTCGGGGTCCTAATCGCGGGTACTGTGGATGGGGAGGAATTGGTTCGCACTAAATGTGCCAGCATTCTTCCGACACTCTCCCCCTCCCCGAATGCGGCTTGTTTCTGAAATAATCTTTTATTCTCAGATTTTTTAATCATTGCTATTTTATATTCTTGTTGTTTATTTGTCCATATTCCTTGTCGCTCTAATGTTGGGTTTTCAACATATTCCTTTTCTGCATTCACCAATTCCTGCCTTATCCTATTCTCCTCCTCTCTGGATGCCCTTTTAACTTTTGCCACTTGTTGAATACATATTCGCCTTAAAAAAGCCTTCAGCGTATCCCACATCACTCCCTGTGTCACCGTTCCTTCATTAAATTCTATAAACTCTTGTAATTTGTCTAGAATCTCCTCAGGGCCTCCGATAACTTCAAACCATAAAGGATTCATCCTCCATTCTCCCTTAGTTCTATTCCCTTCTAAGTTTACCAGAACTGTCACTAACGAGTGATCTGACACCCCTCTCGGCTGGTATACTATGTTTTTTATTATCTGTGATGCTTCCGTATTGCCTAAAACTAGGTCTATCCTAGAAAGTGTTGAATAGGAACTAGAAAAACAAGAATACTGCCGCACATCCGGGTTCCTCGCTCTCCATATATCAAACAAACCAGCTTCTTGTAGAATTTGATACAATCGACTCTCTGGAGGATTTGGTTCCCTTCCCCCTGGGAACCTATCCCATTTTCTATTTATAACTTCATTGAAATCCCCCACTGCTATGATTGGCATCCCCATCTTATCCACCATAAATTCCATTAGCTTATATAAAACCTCCATTTTAAAGGGTGGGGGTATATAAATATTTGCAAGAACATATTCTCTACTCTCTATTACACAGTGAAGAAAAATATAGCGCCCCTCCTCGTCAATGCTGATCTGTCTGCAAGTAAACACCACCCCTCTTTTAACCAGTACTGACACACCTCTGGAATAAGAGGTGTGTACTGAGTGGTATTGGTGTTGGAACTTCTTACTTTGAACTTGTTGTATAGTAATTTTAGTCAAGTGAGTCTCTTGGAGACAGATCAGTCCCACCTCATACATTTCCAGCATTTCAAATACTGCAGCTCTCTTGGCAGGGGTACCCAACCCACGGACATTCCAAGACCCCATTTTCATTACTCTGGACTGCATAACACAATCAATTCATTCAAGAATGTATCAACTAACCAAAACACAAGTTGCCTGAAATAAATTATCATAAGTCTCTCATAGCGATACACTGTGATTAAACCTTTTGACTTCCCCCTATACCACATAGTGCAAAAGTATTCTATCCTTTTCTTTTCCCATCCTTTCTCTTTAAAAAATATGATTATATGATTTATTCCACTTTTTACTACCAATTTACTTAATTGTTTTATCATTATTTGGTGATGTCATTGTGCTCTTTTCTCTTTTTCTTTACCCCTGCAAAAAGTGCTATATTTCTTTTTTTTTTTTTTCCAAGAAAAAATAAATAAAACAAATGTGCTCCATATATATATATTTGTGTAAGTTTTAGCCATAATTTTAAATTCCAACCTTTTTGTGTTTCTTGTGATAATTCATTTTGGTCCCTCCCTCCCTCCCCTCCCCCCCTACACCTTTCTAGGTATTCCCTAGGGGCTTTTTTTGTGAACAGTCCATACATCTCCCCACTCCCCCCTTTTATATCCTCCATCCTCCCTCCCCCCCACCCCAAATTCTATTTTACCACATTCTCCACCCATTCTTTTACTCCTCCAGTGGTGTGTGTCTCCCCTCACCCTCATCCTCACATCTGTGAACCTTCCCTACCCTTCCCCCAACCAATGAATAAATAAAAAAATTAAAAAAAAAACGAAAAAAAAAAAAGAAGGGGGAAGGGAAAGAAAGGGAAAATCAATAAATGAAACCTTAACGATGTTAATCTTCATTCTACTGTTATATTTAGTATTTAAATTAATTGTCTGGGTAATTGGAAAGATCACTAGTAAAAAGAGACAGGGTTCTAAGGAAACTATCTTGATGATGTCCACGGTACATACTAAACAAAAATGGTATAATGAATAATCTAATGATCTATGGGCTTCAATTCTTGAAGCCATGATCAAAAGGAGGGGTTGTAAGGTATGAACCAATATGAACTAATAATCATGATTAAAATTCTTCTTAAATATATATGTTGAAATATATGTATTAGTACAGAATATGTTTTTCTGAAGTGTAAAGCAGGATGTGAATTTGTGGTCAAGCCTATCTTTCTTCTTCTTTAACTGACAGATATATATATTTAGGTTGACATGTGACTTTATGGTTAAGCTTACTCCGAGAAAAAGTTCTTATCTCTCTTCTGCTTTAACTGCCAGGTTGACCGCATTGACGTATAATGTTCTTATCTTCCTGTTTCAAATGTCAGACACATGTTTAGACTGACCGCAATGACGTATGTTAAATGACCACTTCTGCAAAAAAACTAAAACCTGTTAGAATCTATTTTTGTTTAACTCATGATGTATTTGCTTATTGCTGATTGGTCCATACGGGGGAGGCAACTTTCCTTGTTATGCATAAAAAGACATGTTGCCAATAAACCAATATATTCTTGTATATCCATTCACTGTGTAATGGTGTCTTGGATATCCGACCGGTCAGAGAGTCACTTCCACAGATCCTGAGTCCAGCTCGAGCCAAGAGGGTCCAACAGAACCAAACAGAACCAGTACCTTTCACTGATATTACTAGGCTATAATATTTTAACATTGTTTAGGGAAATTATTGTTATACCAAATATGTTTAAGCTTGTTTTGGAGGCCCTTTCCATAGTGCTTTACATTTTCAAGTACTTATATTTAACTGGTTGTTTTTACAATTTTACAATTTATGTTTCTTACATTTACAATTTTGCATAAATCTTTTCTTCCATTGTCCTGATGGTGCTAAAGTGTGTACCCCAAAAATTCTACCAAACGTTATCTGCCTGTTCAAGCAAGTGTTCGTTTGTTTCAGTAATGCTAGCAGAAGGATAGGACTCTGATATTTCCGTTTGTGTGGAAGATGGTGGGTTAAAGCTGAAGTTGAGTAAAACTTTTTTCTTTGGGATACATAGCCATATCTAGGGATGGGCCCAGTGCTCGATTCGAACCCATGTTCGAATCGAGCACCGGGCGTTCGCTCGCTCGTCGAGCCCAGAACTATTTGGGCCGTTCGCATCACATTCGTGTGATGCGAGCGGCCCCGCAATGCATTGCGGCCGGCGCGGCCGGCGCAGTGCATTGCTGGCTGATGATTGGCCAAGCATGCACTGTGACCCCGCATGCTTGGCCAATCACAGCGCCCGAAACTCGGAGAGCAATAATTGGCTACAGGCAGGACGCCTGTAGCCAATTACAGCTCAGGGGCTTTAGTACATGCCCCACCATTTAAAAGGCCGCCACGCCATCGGCCCCGGTCACATGAGTTCCGGCTTTAGGAGAGATCAGTCTGCTGATTCTGTCTTTGCTTGATACTGAAAGATTTGCTCTTCTTTGCTAAACCATTGGCTATTTCTTTGCTAAACCATTGCTACCTAAGTCATTGATCGTTCATTGCTGCTGATTGCACAGTTAGCGTGTTATTAGCTGCTGCTGGGGATTAGTCTGGTGCGTGCTTACTGTTAGTACAGTATTGCAGTAGTACCAACCGCAGTGCTGTTAGCACAGCATTGCACCCCAACAGCACCCATAGGACTTCTAGTGTGTTAGTGGCAGCAAACAGAGCTCCTATATTTTCTTCTCAGCAGCACCCATAGGACTTCTAGTGTGTTAGTGGCAGCAAACAGAGCTCCTATATTTTCTTCTCAGCAGCACCCATAGGACTTCTAGTGTGTTAGTGGCATCACACAGAGCTCCTATATTTTCTTCTCAGCAGCACCCATAGGACTTCTAGTGTGTTAGTGGCAGCAAACAGAGCTCCTATATTTTCTTCTCAGCAGCACCCATAGGACTTCTAGTGTGTTAGTGGCAGCAAACAGAGCTCCTATATTTTCTTCTAAGCAGCACCCATAGGACTTCTAGTGTGTTAGTGGCATCACACAGAGCTCCTATATTTTCTTCTCAGCAGCACCCATAGGACTTCTAGTGTGTTAGTGGCAGCAAACAGAGCTCCTATATTTTCTTCTCAGCAGCACCCATAGGACTTCTAATGTGTTAGTGGCATCACACAGAGTTCCTATATTTTCATCTCAGAAGCACCCATAGGACTTCTAGTGTGTTAGTGGCATCACACAGAGCTCCTATATTTTCTTCTCAGAAGCACCCATAGGACTTCTAGTGTGTTAGTGGCAGCAAACAGAGCTCCTATATTTTCTTCTTAGCAGCACCCATAGGACTTCTAATGTGTTAGTGGCATCACACAGAGTTCCTATATTTTCATCTCAGAAGCACCCATAGGACTTCTAGTGTGTTAGTGGCATCACACAGAGCTCCTATATTTTCTTCTCAGAAGCACCCATAGGACTTCTAGTGTGTTAGTGGCAGCAAACAGAGCTCCTATATTTTCTTCTCAGCAGCACCCATAGGACTTCTAGTGTGTTAGTGGCATCACACAGAGTTCCTATATTTTCATCTCAGAAGCACCCATAGGACTTCTAGTGTGTTAGTGGCATCACACAGAGCTCCTATATTTTCTTCTCAGCAGCACCCATAGGACTTCTAATGTGTTAGTGGCATCACACAGAGTTCCTATATTTTCATCTCAGAAGCACCCATAGGACTTCTAGTGTGTTAGTGGCATCACACAGAGCTCCTATATTTTCTTCTCAGAAGCACCCATAGGACTTCTAGTGTGTTAGTGGCAGCAAACAGAGCTCCTATATTTTCTTCTTAGCAGCACCCATAGGACTTCTAATGTGTTAGTGGCATCACACAGAGTTCCTATATTTTCATCTCAGAAGCACCCATAGGACTTCTAGTGTGTTAGTGGCATCACACAGAGCTCCTATATTTTCTTCTCAGAAGCACCCATAGGACTTCTAGTGTGTTAGTGGCAGCAAACAGAGCTCCTATATTTTCTTCTCAGCAGCACCCATAGGACTTCTAGTGTGTTAGTGGCATCACACAGAGTTCCTATATTTTCATCTCAGAAGCACCCATAGGACTTCTAGTGTGTTAGTGGCATCACACAGAGCTCCTATATTTTCTTCTCAGCAGCACCCATAGGACTTCTAGTGTGTTAGTGGCATCACACAGAGCTCCTATATTTTCATCTCAGAAGCACCCATAGGACTTCTAGTGTGTTAGTGGCATCACACAGAGCTCCTATATTTTCTTCTCAGCAGCACCCATAGGACTTCTAGTGTGTTAGTGGCAGCAAACAGAGCTCCTATATTTTCTTCTCAGCAGCACCCATAGGACTTCTAGTGTGTTAGTGGCATCACACAGAGCTCCTATATTTTCTTCTCAGCAGCACCCATAGGACTTCTAGTGTGTTAGTGGCAGCAAACAGAGCTCCTATATTTTCTTCTCAGCAGCACCCATAGGACTTCTAGTGTGTTAGTGGCATCACACAGAGCTCCTATATTTTCATCTCAGAAGCACCCATAGGACTTCTAGTGTGTTAGTGGCAGCAAACAGAGCTCCTATATTTTCTTCTCAGCAGCACCCATAGGACTTCTAGTGTGTTAGTGGCATCACACAGAGCTCCTATATTTTCTTCTCAGCAGCACCCATAGGACTTCTAGTGTGTTAGTGGCAGCAAACAGAGCTCCTATATTTTCTTCTCAGCAGCACCCATAGGACTTCTAATGTGTTAGTGGCATCACACAGAGTTCCTATATTTTCATCTCAGAAGCACCCATAGGACTTCTAGTGTGTTAGTGGCATCACACAGAGCTCCTATATTTTCTTCTCAGAAGCACCCATAGGACTTCTAGTGTGTTAGTGGCAGCAAACAGAGCTCCTATATTTTCTTCTTAGCAGCACCCATAGGACTTCTAATGTGTTAGTGGCATCACACAGAGTTCCTATATTTTCATCTCAGAAGCACCCATAGGACTTCTAGTGTGTTAGTGGCATCACACAGAGCTCCTATATTTTCTTCTCAGAAGCACCCATAGGACTTCTAGTGTGTTAGTGGCAGCAAACAGAGCTCCTATATTTTCTTCTCAGCAGCACCCATAGGACTTCTAGTGTGTTAGTGGCATCACACAGAGTTCCTATATTTTCATCTCAGAAGCACCCATAGGACTTCTAGTGTGTTAGTGGCATCACACAGAGCTCCTATATTTTCTTCTCAGCAGCACCCATAGGACTTCTAGTGTGTTAGTGGCATCACACAGAGCTCCTATATTTTCATCTCAGAAGCACCCATAGGACTTCTAGTGTGTTAGTGGCATCACACAGAGCTCCTATATTTTCTTCTCAGCAGCACCCATAGGACTTCTAGTGTGTTAGTGGCAGCAAACAGAGCTCCTATATTTTCTTCTCAGCAGCACCCATAGGACTTCTAGTGTGTTAGTGGCATCACACAGAGCTCCTATATTTTCTTCTCAGCAGCACCCATAGGACTTCTAGTGTGTTAGTGGCAGCAAACAGAGCTCCTATATTTTCTTCTCAGCAGCACCCATAGGACTTCTAGTGTGTTAGTGGCATCACACAGAGCTCCTATATTTTCATCTCAGAAGCACCCATAGGACTTCTAGTGTGTTAGTGGCATCACACAGAGCTCCTATATTTTCTTCTCAGCAGCACCCATAGGACTTCTAGTGTGTTAGTGGCAGCAAACAGAGCTCCTATATTTTCATCTCAGAAGCACCCATAGGACTTCTAGTGTGTTAGTGGCATCACACAGAGCTCCTATATTTTCATCTCAGAAGCACCCATAGGACTTCTAGTGTGTTAGTGGCATCACACAGAGCTCCTATATTTTCTTCTCAGCAGCACCCATAGGACTTCTAGTGTGTTAGTGGCAGCAAACAGAGCTCCTATATTTTCTTCTCAGCAGCACCCATAGGACTTCTAGTGTGTTAGTGGCATCACACAGAGCTCCTATATTTTCATCTCAGAAGCACCCATAGGACTTCTAGTGTGTTAGTGGCATCACACAGAGCTCCTATATTTTCTTCTCAGCAGCACCCATAGGACTTCTAGTGTGTTAGTGGCAGCAAACAGAGCTCCTATATTTTCATCTCAGAAGCACCCATAGGACTTCTAGTGTGTTAGTGGCATCACACAGAGCTCCTATATTTTCATCTCAGAAGCACCCATAGGACTTCTAGTGTGTTAGTGGCATCACACATAGCTCCTATATTTTCTTCTCAGCAGCACCCATAGGACTTCTAGTGTGT
The DNA here is from genome assembly GCA_029206835.1 of Rana muscosa. Lineage (NCBI taxonomy): Eukaryota > Metazoa > Chordata > Amphibia > Anura > Ranidae > Rana > Rana muscosa. The sequence continues at coordinate 655,429,428 of CM055118.1, read as the reverse complement.
TAGTGGCATCACACAGAGCTCCTATATTTTCATCTCAGAAGCACCCATAGGACTTCTAGTGTGTTAGTGGCATCACACAGAGCTCCTATATTTTCTTCTCAGCAGCACCCATAGGACTTCTAGTGTGTTAGTGGCAGCAAACAGAGCTCCTATATTTTCTTCTCAGCAGCACCCATAGGACTTCTAGTGTGTTAGTGGCATCACACAGAGTTCCTATATTTTCATCTCAGAAGCACCCATAGGACTTCTAGTGTGTTAGTGGCATCACACAGAGCTCCTATATTTTCTTCTCAGCAGCACCCATAGGACTTCTAGTGTGTTAGTGGCATCACACAGAGCTCCTATATTTTCATCTCAGAAGCACCCATAGGACTTCTAGTGTGTTAGTGGCATCACACAGAGCTCCTATATTTTCATCTCAGAAGCACCCATAGGACTTCTAGTGTGTTAGTGGCATCACACATAGCTCCTATATTTTCTTCTCAGCAGCACCCATAGGACTTCTAGTGTGTTAGTGGCATCACACAGAGCTCCTATATTTTCATCTCAGAAGCACCCATAGGACTTCTAGTGTGTTAGTGGCATCACACAGAGCTCCTATATTTTCTTCTCAGCAGCACCCATAGGACTTCTAGTGTGTTAGTGGCAGCAAACAGAGCTCCTATATTTTCTTCTCAGAAGCACCCATAGGACTTCTAGTGTGTTAGTGGTATCACACAGAGTTCCTATATTTTCATCTCAGAAGCACCCATAGGACTTCTAGTGTGTTAGTGGCATCACACAGAGCTCCTATATTTTCTTCTCAGCAGCACCCATAGGACTTCTAGTGTGTTAGTGGCATCACACAGAGCTCCTATATTTTCATCTCAGAAGCACCAATAGGACTTCTAGTGTGTTAGTGGCAGCAAACAGAGCTCCTATATTTTCTTGTCAGCAGCACACATAGTACCTATAGTGTGTTAGTGTCAGCACCCATAGGACCTACAGTGTGTTGTGAGCACACATAGGAGTTCTATTTTTTATACTATATACACTACCGACTACAATGGCTGGAAGACCGCCAAGGAGAGGCAGAGCGTGCCGAGGCAAGAACACAGGGCAGGCAGGCTCTGTTTCTAGAGACAACAGTGCTGGCCGTGGACGTGGTCGTGCATCGTCATCAGCACGTGGCCATGGGACACGCTTGTCTTTGTTTTCGGCAGCTGGACATGTGGAGCCGCATCATGCCGAAGGCTTGGTAGAATGGATGACCAAGCCCTCCTCATCCTCCTCATCCTCTCTCACCCAGGCTCAGGGTACTGGCAGAGCAGCTGCCAACGCGTACTCAATGGCATCATCAGCCACCCCTTCCCTAGACCCACCATGTCCTCCTGAGGAGTCCCCCGAACTGTTTGAGCACAGTGTTGGGTACATGCTCCAGGAGGATGCCCAACGATTCGAAGGCTCGGATGATGATACCCAGCTTGAGGAAGTCAGTAGTGTGCGCGCAGAGAGAGGGGATGCTGAAGGACAGCAATCTGGCAGTAGTGTTCCACCAGCTGCAGCTTACTGCCAGGTTTGCTCTAGTGGTGAAGAGGGAGGGGATGATGAGGTCACTGACTCCACGTGGGTGCCTGAAGGGAGAGAGGAGGAGGAGGAGGAGGATGCAGCGTCACATGTCCAACGAGGCAGGATGCCCCCTGGAGGCCAGCTAGAGGCCAGCACAGCAACTGTACCACACCGCAGAGCTCCGCCTGTGCAGGGCGCTGCCTCTGCACGTTATCACAAAAGTTCTTTGGTGTGGGCCTTTTTTGAGACGAGTGCATCAGATCGCACCACTGCTATTTGCAATATTTGTCTCAAGCGTATCTCGCGTGGCCAAAACATCAGCCGCTTGGGCACCACAAGCATGAGCAGACATATGTCGACCTGCCATGCAGCTCGTTGGCAAGCACACATAAAAGACCCACACCAAAGAACAAAGCGGACCTCTCCTTGCTCCTCATCAGCTGGGATCTCCATCCCCACTATATCTTCAGTCCTCTCTGAAAGCTGCTCTGAGAGGACTGAAGGTGTAGAATTAGGTGTGTCACAACCAAGTACTTGCAGTACACCGACGTCCGATTGTAGCAGGCAAATTTCCCTGCCCCAGCTGCTGGACCGTCGAAAGAAGTATACTCCCAGCCATCCACATGCCCAGCGGTTGAATGCTAGCTTGGCTAAATTGCTAGCACTTCAACTGCTGCCTTTTCAGTTGATAGACTCGGCCCCCTTCCGTGAGTTTGTTCAATGTGCGGTTCCTCAGTGGCAGGTTCCCAAACGCCACTTTTTCTCACGGAAGGCGATTCCGTCTCTCTACTGGCATGTGGAAGGCAATGTCCATGCCTCGCTGGACAGGGCGGTCAGCGGTAAGGTGCATATTACCGCTGACTCATGGTCCAGCAGGCATGGACAGGGACGTTATCTTTCTTTCACGGCCCATTGGGTCACTCTATTGGCAGCTGGGAGGGATGCAGGACAAGGTGCAGTAGTGTTGGAGGTTGTTCCGCCACCACGCCTCCAAAATGCTACTACTGGTTGTGACACACCTCTCTCCTCCACCCCCTCCTCTTCTTCTTCCTCCATGTCCTCTTCGAGTGCTCTGTCCTCGGAACCAGTGGTGCTCCGTAGGCGTACAAGGGGCTACGCGAGTACGCAGGCAAAAAGATGCCATGCCGTGCTTGCGCTGGTGTGTTTGGGGGACAGGAGCCACACTGGGCCAGAGGTTCTGGCAGCTCTGCAGGGGCAGGCCGAGAGGTGGTTGACGCCACGCCAGCTTAAGCCAGGAATGGTCGTTTCTGATAATGGCACCAACCTCCTCTCCGCCCTGCGACAGGGGCAGCTCACCCATGTGCCCTGTATGGCTCACGTCCTCAACCTGGTGGTGCAGCGGTTCTTGGGCAGGTTCCCAGGCTTACAGGATGTCCTGAGGCAGGCCAGGAAAGTCTGTGTGCATTTCCGCCGATCTTATAATGCCAGTGCTCGGCTGACTGAGCTGCAAAAGGAGCTGAACCTGCCCAAGAACCGCCTAATATGTGACATGCCCACCAGGTGGAACTCAACGTTGGCCATGCTGCAGCGACTGCACACGCAGCAGAGGGCCATCAATGAGTACCTTTGCGACTACGGCACCAGGACAGGGTCAGGGGAGCTTGGCTTTTTTTCCCCACGCCAGTGGAGCATGATCAGGGATGCATGCACTGTCCTCTCACCATTTGAGGAGGCCACGAGGATGGTGAGCAGTGACAGTGCATGCATCAGTGACACTGTACCTCTTGTCCACCTGTTGGAGCATACGCTGCGTGGGATAATGGACAGGGCACTTGAGGCAGAACAGAGGCGGGAAGAGGAGGACTTCCTTGTCTCTCAAGGCCCCCTTTATCCAGACAATGTTCCTTCTGTCCCACCCATCACACAGGAAGAGGAGGAGGAGGAGGAGGAGGAGGAGGATTGTGTGAGCATGGAGGTGGAGCCTGGCACTCAGCATCAGCAGCAGCAGTCTTTTAGGGATGATGTACAGTCCCAACAAACCAGTGGACTTGTACGTGGCTGGGAGGAGGTGGCTGGCGATCATGTCATCCTCAGTGACCCAGAAGACTCCGGACCGAATGCCTCAGCTAACCTACGCTGCATGGCCTCCCTGATCCTGCAAAGCCTGCGGAAGGATCCTCGTGTTCTTCGGATCAAGGAGAGTGACCATTACTGGCTGGCCACTCTCCTTGATCCACGGTACAAGGGTAAGGTTGCGGACCTTATCTTGCCGTCGCAGAGGGAGCAGAGGATGAGACATCTCAGGGAGGCCTTGCAGAAAGGTCTGTGCAACGCGTTCCCAGAAACTGGGAGGTTACAAACTCCTGGTCCTGGACGACGAGTTGCTGAGGCTTCGGTCAGTAGCAGAAGGAGCGGTGGGGAAGGTGGACGTCTGACCGATGCGTTCAGACAATTTTTTAGTCCGCAGCCCCAAGGTATGATCGGTTCCAGCAACCATCGCCAGCGTCTGATATACATGGTGCAGGAATACCTAGGGGCAAGGTCAGACTTGGACACCTTTCCCACCGAAAATCCTCTGGCTTACTGGGTCCTGAGGATGGATCACTGGCCAGAGCTTGCACAGTATGCAATTGAGCTACTGGCCTGTCCTGCATCCAGCGTTCTTTCCGAACGCACATTCAGTGCTGCTGGAGGATTTGTCACCGATCATAGGGTGCGCCTGTCCACCGACTCGGTTGATCGACTGACCTTCATAAAAATGAATCAGTCTTGGATCACCACCAGCTACCAGACACCTGAAGCGGATATAACGGAATAATTTATAATGTCACATCCCTTCAAGACTGCCTATGCTGATGCTGAGTGACTGTCCTGTTATGTTCACTGTCTATCCTCTTCCTCCTCCTCAATGATCCATGCCACCACACCAGTGCCTAAGGCACAATTTTTCAGCCCCTGTATAACAGGGGCGTGTAATTACAATTTTTTAAAAAGATGCTTCGCAACAGGTGTGACTGCTGTGCTCAGAGTACAGTATATGTGAGGGGTTGCAGTGTTGTGGCACCAGCACCAGTGCCTAAGGCACAATTTTTCAGCCCCTGTTGGGGCGTGTAATTACAATTTTTAGGCAATGCTTTGCAACAGGTCTCATTGCTGTGCTCAGAGTACAGTATCTGTGAGGGGTTGCAGTGTTGTGGCACCAGCACCAGTGCCTAAGGCACAATTTTTCAGCCCCTGTATAACAGGGGCGTGTAATTACAATTTTTTAAAAAGATGCTTCGCAACAGGTGTGACTGCTGTGCTCCAAGTACAGTATCTGTGAGGGGTTGCAGTGTTGTGGCACCAGCACCAATGCCTAAGGCACAATTTTTCAGCCCCTGTTTAACAGGGGCGTGTAATTACAAATCTTGATCTAATAGTTCACAGCAGGGCCCATTCCTGCGCCCACCAAGAGTAACTATGAGGGCCTACAGTCTTGTGGCAACACCGTCCACCACCACCACCACCACCAAAGGCCCAATTTTTCTGCCCTGTTCAACAGGTGCATGCAATTACAAATCTTGATCTAATAACTCACAGCAGGGCCCATTCCTGCACCCACCAAGAGTAACTGTGAGGGCTTACAGTCTTGTGGCAACACCGTCCACCACCACCACCACCACCACCAAAGGCCCAATTTTTCTGCCCGGTTCAACAGGTGCATGCAAGTACAAATCTTGATCTATTAACTCACAGCAGGGCCCATTCCTGTGCCCACCAGTCTTGTGGCTACACCAACATCTAATAGGGCAAATTTCTGCAGAGTATATACGGCAGGCCCCTACTTTCAAACATCCAACTTACAAACGACTCCTACTTGCAAACGGCAAGAGAAAACAGGAAGTGAGAGGAAATCTACCCCTAGGAAGGAAAATTCTATCCTGTTAGATTTAATTTGGGAAAAAGGTATCTCCTCTCTACTGATGCTTTATCACCAATCCTTGTTTCAATTAAAACCCCACTTTTCCAAAAACATTTGTCATTGGGACGGAAAGTGAGGTGACATGTTCTGAACAGATGTGCAAAGACAGCAAATGTTACAGGGGTGATAACCCCTCCCTATGTTCTCCAAAAAGCTTAAAAATTGATTTTTTTGGGATGTAGCTACACTTCATAATGTACCTGTTCAGATTCTACTTAAGAACAAACCTACAGTCCATGTCTTGTTTGCACCACCTATATACTGCTGTTCAGAGTATATAGGGTTGTAGGTATAGGGTTTTATTTTGGGTGCGGGGTCCCCCTTAGTATCCATACAAGACCCAAAGGGGCTGGGGTGGGGGGGGGGGGGTGATGGGGTAGCCATGCCATTTTTCTCAAGGATTTTCAGCCATATGGCGGCCAGGACAAGACATGACATTAAAGCCGCAAGTGGTTTTAAATGGCTTCTTTTTTTCCTTTACAAATGTCATTTTGTGCAAGGACAGTTCTAAACACGGGAAACACATGCCACTTCACAGGCATACTTTAGACACCCCCCAGGTACCATATTTAAAGGAAAATTTCACTTTTTTTTTTTTCACTTTATGCATCATTAAAATGACTGCTCCCGAAAAAACTTTAGTTTTTAAAATTTCTTTTTGCATTGATATATGTCCCCTGGGGCAGGACCCGGGTCCCCAAACCTGTTTTATGACATTAACATGCATATTGGCCGTTGTAATTAGCAATTTTGATTTCGAACGTTCGCGTCCATTATAACGAATAGGGTTCGAAAATTTGCGCGAACTTTCGGTCCGTTCGAAGGTTCTGGTGCGAACCGAACCCGGGGGTGTTCGGCTCATCCCTAGCCATATCCTTTGAAGTAATACCAAACTCTTAAATAACTCAAAAAAGTATCTTCTATTACTTGCAGGGTCTTCCAAATTCCTTTTTCTTTTTTGCTGTGATCTGACCTCTTTTTAGAAAGTGGCTAAATTTGTTCTCCATAGCTCCACTGTATGTAAGAATGCGCTTGCTCTCCCCCAAGATGGACTAAGGACTATGGGCTATAGATTACATATGTGCAATTTGTTTAATTTTGTTTTGTTTTTCCAGACAAATTTTTTTTTCGGTGATTTAGATGTATCCAAATGTCCGAATGTACATAGAAGCAAATGGAACAAAGTCCTAATGAAAAAAACAAACAAATGCATCTGTTCATTCGTTTGATTTGGGATGACATCACATTTTCAAATTAATTTGCTAACATCTGTATATATTATTGCATAGTTATGGTTGTTAAGGAGCAGGCAGCCGTGGTGTCCTTAACAACCATAACTCATCTGCTGACAGCGGGATTCCCCACTGACAGCAAAATGTAAATAAAAAGTTCCACTTAAAAACAATAAAAAAAAACAACGTGGGGGTCCCCCCTAACCTATACCAGGCCCTTTGAGTCTGGTATGAATTTTTAGGGAAACCTCACGCAAAAATAAAAATAAAAATGGGGTGGAGTATCAATATCAATACTAGACTCTTATCTGAACATGCAGCCCGGCAGGCCAGGAAAGGAAGGGACAAGCAAGTGGCTCCATCCATCTGACCCATACCAGGCCACATGCCCTCAACAAGGGGGGTGCTCCTCATCCAAAGCACCTTGTTTCCATATTGATGAGGACAAGAGCCTCTTCCCCGCAATCCTGGCCCGGTGGTTGTGGTGGTGCCTTATCGAAGTCTGGAAGCTAATCCAATTATATAAATTGCCTTCCTACACTCCCATAATGCATTGAGTTCTGTGAATGTGAGGAGCAGATGCTGTCACTCAACTCATTCTCCTACCTTCAAGGAGTGTATTAACCACTTGCTTACTGGGCACATATACCCCCTTCCTGCCCAGGCGAAATTATAGCTTTTGCCACTGCGTCACTTTGAATGAAAATTGCGCGGTCATGCGACGTGGCTCCCAAACAAAATTAACGTCCTTTTTTTTCCCACAAATATAGCTTTCTTTTGGTGGTATTTGATCATCTCTGCGGTTTTTATCTTTTGCGCTATAAACAAAAAAGAGCGACAATTTTGAAAAAAAACACAATATTTTTAGATTTTTGCTATAATAAATATCCCAATTTTTTTGTAAATTTTTTTTTCTCAGTTTAGTCCGATACGCATTCTTCTACATATTTTTGGTAAAAAAAAATCACAATCGCCGTTTATTGATTGGTTTGCGCAAAAGTTATAGCGTTTATAAAATAGGGGGTCGTTTTATGGCATTTTTCTATAAAAAATTTTTTTTACTAGTAATGGCGGCAATCTGTGATTTTTTTTTTGTTACTGCAACATTGCAGCGGACACATCAGACACTTTTGACACTATTTTGGGACCATTCACATTTATACAGCGAACAGTGCTATAAAAATGCACTGATTACTGTATAAATGTGACTGGCAGGGAAGGGGTTAACACTAGGGGGCGAGGAAGGGGTTAAATGTGTTCCCTATTAGTGATTACTACTGTGGGGGGAGGGGAGTGACTGGGGGAGGTGACCGATCTGTGTCCCTATGTACAAGGGACACAGCATCGGTCTCCACTCTCCCTGACAGGACATGGATCTGTGTGTTTACACACACAGATCCATGTCCTTGTCTCTGTACCGGCCGATCGCGGGTACCTGGCGAACATCGCGGCCGCCAGGCACGCGCATCGGCATCTGAGCGACATGCCGGCGGCGCTCATGCGCCCCCCAGTGGCCGGAGGAGCGGAGGCCGTAAAAAGACGGCCTCCCGGATTTCTACAGTCACCTTGTGGCCGTATTTTGTACATGGCCCGGGTCTGAGGTAGTTAAGATGAGTTCTATGTGGCGTGGTCCGCCCGTGGCTTCTTTATCTGGGGGGGGGTTCTTCCCACTTACCCCCTGGGGGATTTTTCTTTTAAAGGAAACTGAGTTTAGGAAGAGAGGACACAACTGTGAGACGGAGAGGTAGAGAGCACGTGTTACAGAGAGAAAGGAGAGCTAAAAAGGGAAATAAAGTCACCTGCAGTCTGGTGTTTTGCAAAGTAGTTTGTATTAGTTTTTTGCAATCACTGAAGCGTAGAGCGGAATGCCACTTAATTAAAGAAGCCACTTTATTGAAATAACCCCAACATATGCTGCTCCATAAATGTGGACTAGATTTATACTGTGGTGGGTGGAGATGGACGTTAACAATTAATCAATCAAGAGTTAACAATAGGCACACTACTAGCAGGGAAAACTTTTCACACCATAATCAAACAGCAAGAGGATGGTGAAAGCAGCAACATAAATGCAGAGTTTTCCATAAAGACACTGAGAGCAGTAAGTCAGTATTCAGTTTTAGGTGGATGTGTAGCAGCAGCAGCAACATAGATGCAGAGTTTACCTGTGACGGAATGGAGGAGAAATATTCAGGTGAGCAAGAGCGGAAGTGCGACTTAATTAAAAGAGACACTTTGTTAAAAGAACCCCAACATATGCCACCTTTCCATGTGCCCTCTCAGCCTTATGCCTCCCCATAAAGGTAGACTAGCTTTATACTGTGGTGGGTGGGGGCCATGAAGCCCTTCTTCCTTTCAGATCCTGTTTTACTCAAGTAGAACTATATTTAAAGGGGACTTTAGTCTTTATTAACCTTATAGTGGGAGTGTTTTTTTTTTTACCTTCGGACGTTGCGTATATTAACCCCACAGGCAAGTGACAATATAGGGCCTAAGCATTACAGATAGGTCACATTGCTGTTTGCATTTTTTTTATTTTTTTTATTGTGATACTCACCTCTGTTATTGCTGTTGTTAAAGTCAGTAGAATTGTTTGAATCATTCCCTTAACACTTCTCATAGTGTGTTCTGGCAGGGCCATTCAGAGAAAAAGCACAATCTTTATTTACCTTGATGCATTTTTGTATATTTTGGAGGTTGATAATATATTGACCCTGCTATTGTCAAACTTGTTTGATCAGTTCCTTTGCCGCAAGGCTTATTGTTATTTTATTAAAGCACATTTATTGCTACGGGCATGTCAATGTATTTTTAGGTTCATGTACACGGCAAGTTCTCACTGGAAACTGTCAGGAAAGGCATTTACATAATCTGCCTGGCAACAGCAGCATCAAAAGAATGCCTGCTTTTGGAGGAACTGCTCGGCGCATGCGCGTGCGCGATAGCGCAACGGGTGCGCGCGCACGCGCGCGCGCGCCCGCGGGAGCGCGCACGCACGCACGGTGACGGCGCTTGGCGCCAGAATCGGGTATTTAAACTCCCCTGTCATGCTGCCCAGTGCTGTCTGGTCTACAGCGTTTCCTGAGACCCCTGCTGATTGATACCCCGCTGCTGAACTTCCTACCTGATCCGGCTTCCCTCTGTGTATCCTGTTTGCTGCCTGCCCTTCTGATCCCGGCTTGCCTTGACGACTCTTTTGCTTATCCCTCTAACCTGATTTCTGCCTGCCCAACGAACTGACCCGGCCTGGACTCTGACTCCCGTTTTGGATCCGCTTTTGTACCTGAACCAGCCTGCCAGTGTTTGACCCGGTCTGTCCTCACCTGCTCTGCTGCTCTCCCACGAGTGTTCCACTACTGCACCCTGCCGTGGACTACAGCTTCTGCTCAAGGCCCCTACTCAGCTTACCAGTCAGGCACTTGTGCCCTCTGCCCTTGCGAGCCCCTGTTCCCACTACCAGGGCCTCGTGAATCAGAGGCTACGAGAAGCCGCTCCCTGCACATTGGGCTCGTCTACCAGGTACGTGACAGTACCAGACAGCCATGTCCGAGCCCACGCAGGGAGCCTCTCCAATGGAGGACTTGTGCCGCCACCTGGACGGACTTACCTCGGCCGTCAGAAGTTTGCAAGAGGGGTACACCCGTCTGGAGGAACAAGTCCGGACCTTATCCACCCCGGCCTCTGGAACTTCTCCTGCGCCATCTGTGGTAATGCTGCCACCAGAACCTAGGGTCCCCACTCCGGAAAGATTCTCGGGGGACCGCAGCAAATACAGGGCCTTCCGTAACGCCTGCGAACTGTTCTTTGCGTTACAGCCCCGGACATTCTCGCTTGAATCCACCAAGGTGGGTTTTGTCATTTCCCTACTTTCAGGAGAACCCCAGACATGGGCCCATCGTCTCTTGGAACACAAGGACGTCTGCCTGGACCTGCTAAGTTCCTTCCTTCAAGCAATGGACCTCCTCTATGAGGACCCCCTTCAGGCGGCCACTGCAGAAGCCGCATTATGCTCCCTACAACAAGGCCGCAGGGCCGTGGAAGATTACGTGTCCGAATTCCGGCGTTGGAGCGCGGATACTAACTGGAATGACGCTGCCCTGCGTCACCAGTTCCGCCTAGGCCTCTCGGAACCTCTTAAGGATGAACTGGCCCGGGTGGGCATCCCCGCAACGCTTGACGCTCTGATTCTGCAGGCTACCCAAATCGACAGACGGCTAAGGGAACGAAGGGCAGAACGCACCACGGGTCCTTCTCGCCCTGTCTGGATGCTTCCCCGTGTGTTTAACCCAAACCTTTCTCACTCCGCTCCTCCGGCGTTCGCTCATACGCCCACCGACGTTCCAGAACCCATGCAGCTTGGTTTGCTTCGACCCTCGCTTACTCCCGAGGAGCGTCAACGCCGGCGGAACAACAACCTCTGCCTGTACTGTGGCGAACCGGGACACTACGTGAGGTCCTGTCCCGCCAAGTCCTGTAAGTCTTCCTCTGTTTGTTCTACCTGCTCACCTGTTTCATTTGATAACGCAACTCATCTGGCTGTTTCAATTTCCCTACAGCTTCCAGGAGGGAATATCCAAGCTACCGCCCTAATTGACTCCGGAGCGTGTAGCGGCTTTATGGATGCATCTTTCGCCAGCAAGTTCCGAATCCCCCTACAACCCAGAGCTAAGGGCCTATCCATCCACCTGGACGACGGATCGGCCATCAAATCCGGGCCCGTTACCCAGGAGACGGCCCCTCTGGACACAATCATCTCCAATTGCCACCGGGAATGGCTTTGCCTGGACATTATTGAGTCCCCCTTGTTTCCCATTATACTGGGTATGCCATGGCTGAGGGCTCACAACCCCAAGATTGACTGGACTACTGGAAAGATCTGCTTCCGCTCTCCTTATTGCCGCCAGCATTGCCTATCGAAAAACACTGATACGCCTTCTTCGCTACTGTGTCTCGATGCTGATACCGAGACCCGCCAATCCGTCCCCAAAGCATACCACACCTTTCTGGATGTATTCAGCAAGAAAGGTGCAGAGACATTACCCCCACACAGGCCTTACGACTGCCCGATTGAACTCCTCCCTGGGGCAGAGGTACCGTTCGGGAGGATCTTCCCTCTGACCGAATTGGAGCTGGGGACTCTCAAAACTTACATTGATGATAATCTGAAAAAAGGGTTCATCCGCCCTTCCACCTCACCGGCAGGAGCGGGGATATTCTTTGTCGAGAAGAAGGACCACTCACTACGCCCTTGAGTAGACTACCGTGAGCTTAACAAGATTACGATCAAAAATCGTTACCCCCTTCCTCTGGTGCCTGAACTCTTCCAGAGACTCGGAACCGCTTCTATATTCACCAAATTAGACCTACGTGGGGCCTACAACCTAGTCCGGATTCGAAGCGGGGATGAATGGAAGACCGCCTTCCGTACCCGATTCGGGCATTTTGAATACCGTGTGATGCCCTTCGGTCTATGCAACGCCCCAGCTACATTTCAACATTTTGTGAATGAGGCCTTCAGAGACTATCTTGACCTGTTCGTTATCGTCTATCTAGACGACATCCTAATTTTCTCTCCCTCTCTGTCCATCCATCGGGAACATGTTGGGAAGGTACTAACCCGACTCCGTCAACACGGTCTGTATGCGAAGCCTGAAAAATGTGTCTTCGAGCAGCAAAGCATCCAATTCTTAGGGCTGATTATCTCCGTGGAAGGCATCAAGATGGACCCACAAAAGGTCTCCGCCATCCTGGATTGGCCAGCCCCTACGGACAAGAAAGGGATCCAGCGGTTTGTGGGGTTCGCAAATTTCTATCGCAAATTTATCCGGGGTTTTTCCACCATCATCGCCCCCATCACCAGCCTGACAAAACAAGGCACGCGCTTCAACTGGACCCCTGAGGCCCAGGCTGCCTTTTCTACCCTCAAGGGTCAGTTCATCTCAGCCGCTGTCCTAAGACACCCAGACCCAGCCCTGCCCTATACCCTAGAAGTAGATGCCTCAGAGATTGCCGTGGGAGCAGTACTCTCCCAGAGGCAGGGTCCCAAGGCTCTGTTACACCCTGTAGCTTTCTTTTCTCGTAAGTTGTCTGAAGCAGAAAGAAACTACGATGTCGGGGACAGAGAATTACTCGCAATTAAGGCAGCACTGGAGGAATGGCGCTACTTGCTGGAGGGGGCAGCACACCCCATTTTGGTCTACACAGACCACAAGAACCTGGAGTACTTGAAAACCGCCAAGAGACTGAGACCACGTCAGGCTAGGTGGGCACTTTTTTTTACCAGGTTCTCATTTCACATTACTTACAGGCCCGGGTCAAAGAACACAAAACCTGATGCACTTTCCCGGATGTTCAGTGAACCTCAAACCTCGTCACTCCCGGACACCATCCTGACGCCTGGAAACTTTCTTTTATTACAAGAAGACGTACTATCTCAGATCAAACGAGCTTACACAAGTGAATTACACCTACCGGACGTTACCTTACAGCGGAGAAATGACCTGCTGTGGTTCCAGGACAGGATTTTCGTACCTCAACAAGCACGAGTCAGGGTCCTTAAGTCTTGCCACGACCATGAACTGGCTGGCCATTTCGGTATCCGCAAGACATCTGAACTTCTTCAGCACATGTTTTGGTGGCCTCGCCTATTGAAGGACTGTAGAGACTACGTGGATTCATGCGCCGTTTGCATCCAAAACAAGGGCAGCAAGGCCAAAGCATGGGGACTATTAAAACCCCTACCCATTCCAGAAAGACCCTGGAGAATGATTTCCATGGATTTTATTGTTGAGTTACCTCCATCCGAAGACTGCACTACCATTTTTGTGGTAGTAGACAGACTATCCAAAATGGCCCATTTTTTGCCTATGAGAGGCACACCATCCGCTCCTGAAACCGCAAAACTGTTCATCAAGGAAATAGTAAGGCTGCACGGTATCCCTTCAAACATCGTATCCGATCGAGGAGTGCAGTTTACGTCCAGATTTTGGAGAGCACTTTGTGGATCCTTAAAAATTGACCTGTGCCTTTCTTCGGCTTATCACCCGCAGACCAATGGGCAGACTGAACGAACCAATCAGACGCTCGAACAATATCTACGCTGTTTCTCAGGCTTTTCTCAGGACGATTGGGTACCCTTACTACCTCTTGCCGAGTTTGCGTACAACAACTCTGTCCACTCAGCTACCAAACAGTCCCCCTTTTTCGCAAACTACGGTTTCCACCCCTTGTTCCTATCCAATAATATACCGGAATGTGCAGTTCCAGCCGCCCAAGAGACTCTGAACTTCTTTAACGATAACAACAAACTACTACAAGAAACAATGGCAAGGACCCAGAAATATAACAAAGAGATATTCGACAGGAGGAGGAGGGGGGAGCTTAACCTAGTGCCCGGAGACCAAGTCTGGCTGTCCACGGTGAACTTGAAATTAGCATGCCCTTCCAAGAAATTGGGCCCCAAATTTGTGGGCCCCTTCCCTGTTTTAAGACGGATTAACGATGTGGCTTATGAGTTGAAACTGCCGGAATCCTTCCGAATACACCCGGTGTTCCATGTGGCCCTACTCAAACCTGCAGTTCCAGATCCATTCTCCGATCGGGGTATAGGCCCCCCAGAACCAGTACTAATCAATGGGGAAGAGGAGTTCGAGGTCGAATCCATCCTAGACTGCAGGAGGAGGCGCAACCAAACCCAGTACTTGGTAAAATGGAAGGGCTATGGCCCAGAAGAAAATTCCTGGGAACCAGAGACTAACATCCACGCAGAGAGACTAATTCTGGCCTTCAAAAGATCCCACCCAGTTAAGATGGCCCAGTTGGGCATCCGGAGGCTGCCCGTTGGAGGGGGGCAATGTCAGGAAAGGCATTTACATAATCTGCCTGGCAACAGCAGCATCAAAAGAATGCCTGCTTTTGGAGGAACTGTTCGGCGCATGCGAGCGCGCGATAGCGCAACGGGTGCGCGCGCACACGCGCGCGCGCCCGCGGGAGCGCGCACGCACGGTGACGGCGCTTGGCGCCAGAATCGGGTATTTAAACTCCCCTGTCATGCTGCCCAGTGCTGTCTGGTCTACAGCGTTTCCTGAGACCCCTGCTGATTGATACCCCGCTGCTGAACTTCCTACCTGATCCGGCTTCCCTCTGTGTATCCTGTTTGCTGCCTGCCCTTCTGATCCCGGCTTGCCTTGACGACTCTTTTGCTTATCCCTCTAACCTGATTTCTGCCTGCCCAACGAACTGACCCGGCCTGGACTCTGACTCCCGTTTTGGATCCGCTTTTGTACCTGAACCAGCCTGCCAGTGTTTGACCCGGTCTGTCCTCACCTGCTCTGCTGCTCTCCCACGAGTGTTCCACTACTGCACCCTGCCGTGGACTACAGCTTCTGCTCAAGGCCCCTACTCAGCTTACCAGTCAGGCACTTGTGCCCTCTGCCCTTGCGAGCCCCTGTTCCCACTACCAGGGCCTCGTGAATCAGAGGCTACGAGAAGCCGCTCCCTGCACATTGGGCTCGTCTACCAGGTACGTGACAGAAACTAAAGGAGAAGCCATTTGTTACTAGCAGCTCTTGATGGAGTCAGTGCTTCAGCTGTATAACAGGCACAGAATGATTCCACATCCTGCCTTAATAGTGTCTGCCCTCCTCACTATTGCATCACTTCAGCCACTGACAGTCCAATGCTTTTTTAGTCCGTATTTTCAAGGGCCAAGGAATAGGATAGGACTAGCCCAAAACTGAAAAATTGCCTCATGCCTGGGGTGGCGCTAGGGTACCAGCGCTCAACCACTCATGGGTGATATAAAAATGTGTAGATAGTAAATGATCAATACTATGACATTCAATGAACAATAACAGTAATAATGACCAAATGTAGGGGGGTAATGAGCGGGTAGCCCTTATGACTAGACAAAAGAAACTAACAACCTAGGGGTGCCGCTGTCATTAAGGAGGTGGGACTCCATCTGTGAAAACAAAAAGGAGGTGGGGACGTGACGACCAGGCTCGTGTATGGCGTTCTTCACTGAAGCTCCGCTTCACCGCCGGGATAACCACCGTCACTGGGCTCCTCCAGCACTGCATCTCTCCACCACCCACCTCCGGATAATCGACCCACCCCAGGGCATGACCTGCTGCAGGAAAGATCTGCCACAACCCGACAAACTGGAGTTTTTTTTTACTTCACAGAGCCGCAGGCTCCAACAAAATGGTGGCAACGCAAACACACAGAGAGGAAGCCAGCATGCGAGCAGCTGCACAAGGGAAACCCGGCCATCCTCCACTCCACACAATAGTGGTGGCTCCTCCAGCTCCTCCACTCAATCTACAAGGAAAATTTGAAGATAATACCTATCACCTGTATCTCATAGGCACCACATCCCTTAATTTGTAAACTAAGTATAGGTATGGAGAGTATGGGACTTTTAAGGTGCAACAACTACACAATGTTCTATTTAAAATATGATTTTATTACAAAGACATTTTCATAGAAAGATATATTTTCTCATATGTACATTAAATACATGAGCCATCGAATAAACATATTTAAAATTTCCAACATGCATATAGACAGATTAACTCAACATGTTTCGCCAGTTTTTGGCTTCTTCAGGAGTAGTGTCATGCAATTGCTGAGAATAAAAAAGAAAAATAAATACAACATAATTTGTTCAATCTATTATCAAAGTTAAAGACACAAAAAACACAAAAAATATAGTTGTATTTAGAGATGACTGAAAACCAAATCCACCCAGAAGGATATTTCCAATCTCAGTTCAGTTTTACCCCATATTATATATATATGCTTTACCTGTAAATTTGTTGGTATGATCATAAAGAAAGGGTAAAGGACGGATAACCAGTAAGTTGAGCCACGTAGGGAGACCTCAAAAGGAAAGATTATTGGTGTATCATAGAAGGGAGAATATACTGGCACGAGTAGCCACCCGAAGCACACCAACAAAAGAACAGAGGATCATCTGGGGGAAACTATGAAAAGGAGTATTGGTCAGAACTTATAATATCTTTTATATTGACTTACTTCGTCTTATATCTTATATTTCCCATCCATATTTACCTTTCTATATATCAAACTGATTTCAAAACAAGCAACCGAAGAGATGGATGAGGGGGAGAAAAAGGAGTGGTAGAGAAGAAAAAGGGAAATTATCCCAATCTCTCCAAATCACCCCTTGTCGCCCCACTTCTATCCGCTCTATGGAGACACAAATGGTCTCCCTACGTGGCTCAACTTACTGGTTATCCGTCCTTTACCCTTTCTTTATGATCATACCAACAAATTTACAGGTAAAGCATATATATATAATATGGGGTAAAACTGAACTGAGATTGGAAATATCCTTCTGGGTGGATTTGGTTTTCAGTCATCTCTAAATACAACTATATTTTTTGTGTTTTTTGTGTCTTTAACTTTGATAATAGATTGAACAAATTATGTTGTATTTATTTTTCTTTTTTATTCTCAGCAATTGCATGACACTACTCCTGAAGAAGCCAAAAACTGGCGAAACATGTTGAGTTAATCTGTCTATATGCATGTTGGAAATTTTAAATATGTTTATTCGATGGCTCATGTATTTAATGTACATATGAGAAAATATATCTTTCTATGAAAATGTCTTTGTAATAAAATCATATTTTAAATAGAACATTGTGTAGTTGTTGCACCTTAAAAGTCCCATACTCTCCATACCTATACTTAGTTTTCAATCTACTAGGAGCCCGGCCAAGTCCAATGCCTGCAGCAAGCCTCCGAGAATTGAAAGTCTAGCTGACAACATGGGGGTAAGCCCTGCCCAGGCCTCAGGCCCTGCAGCTCACACAGACCCTTTTGCAGCATTGCCCACAAAAGGCCAATCAGTATATGACACAGTTTTAAAGGACATGCTCCTATCCCTGCGCTCATCCCTCCACTCTGACATACTCTTCTGTGTAAATCAATTCAAAGCTGAAATCCAGGATCTAGGGGAAAAAGGGGAAAGGGTAGAAACATCTATGCCCCAGGTATCTGTCTCCTTTAACACTATGGTTTATGTACATGAGGCCCACTCTGAAGATATCATGTGGCTGAAAAATAAAGTGGCTGACCTAGAGGATAGGTCCAGAAGAAATAACATAAAATTATAAGGGGTCCCAGACTCAGTCACACAGGATCAGTTCAGCAAATATGCTCACACTCTCTTTTCCACCCTGGTCCCCTCTCTGACTCCCACGGACCTACTCATCAAAAGAATACATATACTACCAAAACCTTCCTTTCTCCCCCAAGAGGTTCTGAGGGTTGTCCTCTTAAGGATTCACTTCTTCTACACGAAAGAAAAGATCCTGTCCACCACTAGCCAATTACAAGTCCTCCCTGAACCCTATTCCTCTGTGCAGTTGCTTCCAGACCTCTCGCAACACACCCTTCAGCGCCGCAAGAATTTAGCGACGGTGTAAGAGAACTGTCAGAATACGTTCTGTGCGCACACGTGCGCATGCGCGTGCTAATGGGCAACGGCAGATTCCTACGTGCGCTAATGCGCGTGCGCATCGCACTGCGTGCACGTGCAGGAGTGCGCCCCTAGCCCCAGTTGGTGCCAAACGGCCTATTTAAAGGGTGCCCTGACTCCTGAACAGTGCTGACTGGTCTTCAGCTGTGTCTTGATATCCTGAATCCTGTTTAATCTCTGCTTGATACCTGTTGCTGAACTTGGCTTTCCTCGACCCTGTCTCTGGACTCTGATTACCTCTGATTACTGGTTCCTGATCCTGGCTTCCATCTGACCTGCTTCTGCTTAATGTATTGTTACCTCGCTGCCCGCCTGCTACTGCAAATTCAAAATCAGCTGGAGGATCCTGATCTATCCCATTAGCCAATGACCTTATCCCTGGCCCCAAATGAGTCATTTCTCTCTTTCTTATTTGTCCCCCTGCTCAGTTCAATCGCAGAATTTCTGCTCATGGCCCTTGATATGGGTCACCTTCTTAGAATCCTTATTGTCTCTCCTCCCAAGTTATGTTTATGCAGCATTCTGTTGGTTCCCCAATGCAAGCCTGGCCTCACCACCTCACATAGAAACCTCTTGTCTAATGTACCATATGTATCGTCTCTGGGGGCCAGACCATTGCCAACCAATCATTATACCTCTCCAATGCAGCTAAAGTGCCTATCTCTTTACATCAAAGGCCTCAACCACCCAGCCAAGAGGTTTTCGCTTTGGAAAGAAGCACTTACAAAGAAAGTGGATATTGTTTGTGCCCAAAAAACACACTTTCACAAAGATGCAACACCTAAATGCACTCACAAGGATTACCCGCACATCTTCTTGGCCAGTGCTATCGAGAAAAAACAGGGAGTCCTCCTGGCCATAAGTAAGACTGTGTCTTTCCAACTCAAGCAATCCCTACTAGATGTTGAGGGTAGATATATCATCATTACAGGAGACCTAAACTCCATGCCGCTTACTATTGTCACTATCTATGCCCCCAAAACACACCAATTGCGATTACTTTGTAGGATTTTTAGACTTATCTCCCATATCTATTATGGCCTACTACTGATATGTGGAGACTTTAATGTAACCATGGATCCTATCCTAGATTCCATTTTGAAATCAAAAGGAAGACATCAATCCCCAAGGGGACTTTTTCCTCACAGAAGGGGTATACTAAGTCTGGCGATGCCAACATGCCTGTGGAAGGGACTATACGCTCTTTTCCCCCAGACACCACTCTTATTCTTGTATTGATTTTTTCTTAACCACTTCAGCCCTGGACCATTTTGCTGGCCAAATACCAGGCCACTTTTTGCGATTCGGCACTGCATCGCTTTAACTGGCAATTGCGTGTTCGTGCAACAAAAATAGAGTGTCAATTTTGAAAATAATTCTATATTTTTTACTTTTTGCTATAATAAATATCCCCCAAAAATATAAATAAAATATTTTTTTTCCTCAGTTTAGGCCGATACATCTTCTTCTACATATTTTTGGTAAAAAAAAATTGCAATAAGCGTTTATTGATTGGTTTGTGCATAAGTTATAACATCTACAAAATAGGGCATAGTTTTATGGCATTTTAATTAATATATTTTTTTTACTAGTAATGGCGGCGATCAGCGATTTTTATTGTGACTGCGACATTATGGCGGACACTTTTGACTCCATTTTGGGACCATTGTCATTTTTACAGGGATCACTGCTATAAAAATGCACTGATTACTGTAAAAATTATACTGGCAGTGAAGGCGTTAACCTGTAGGGGGGCGCTGAAGGGGTTACGTGTGACCTAGGGAGTGCTTCTAACTGTTAGGGGGCGTGGCTTTGTGTGACATGTCACTGATCGCTGTTCCCGATGACAGGGAACAGACGATTAGTGACATGTCACTAGGCAGAACGGGGAGATGTTGTGTTTACACTAATATCCCCGTTCTTCAGCTCCGTGACACGATCGCGGGACACCGGCGAACATCGAGTCAGCGGGTCCCGCGGGCACAGTCACGGAGCTCGCAGCAGGGTCGCGAGAATGCCGGCGGTGCGTGCGTGACCACACGGCGGCAATTTAAAGGGGACGTATATATATGTATATATACGCCCATTTGCCTGTCCGTGCCATTCTGTCGACGTAAATGTTCGTGTGGCGGTCGGCAAGCGGTTAACTGACCAATGGCTTCTCTAAAGGGTTTCCTCCTCCTCTATCCACAACATTACATGGTCTGACCATGCAGCAATGTCCTTCGTAATTGAGGCGCGGGTCCCCCTTTCTAGAACACCTCTATGGCAATGCAATGTTAAACTGCTACATAAAATGGTATCTCAGATTGTTTCTCAGCATCTCCGGGACTTTTTCACACACAACACCCACTCTGTTTCAGATCCATTCACTTTATGGAATGCCCACAATGCTTTCATATGGGGAATTAGCATCCAACAGGGAGCCAGAGCTAAAAAACAATGCATCTCCTAAACCTTTACGGTTTAGGAGATATTCCCCTTGCAATGGGCCGCTAACTGCAGCGGCGCATGCGCACAGGGGATTCTCGGCTGAAGGCGCCGGACCTTGCCGGAAAGAAGTCTCCCGCGCGCATGCGTGTGAGTGACGACATTGTGGCTCCAGCCACTCACAGCTCTGGAGCCGCGATACCCGGAAGACACGCAGAGGCAACATGTCAGCTACCTCGGCGTGGACCAGAGTTACCGACGCCTCGTTCTAAGTGCATACTAGCTCATTATGCCTTTTGCCTTACAGGGGTATAAAAAAATTGTGTCAGCGGGTATACAACCGCTTTAACTCTTCTCTGAGGGAAATTGAGAAACTTACTCGCGGAGCAATATGATAGACATCTCCTCCGCTCTCTCAAACTCACCTATTATGCCAATGCTAACAAGGCCAGGCAACACTTAGCCAACAGACTAAAAAGCGCCCAAGCCAAAACCAGAATTTCCCACCTTATACACCCTACCTCCAAATGTAGGATTACTAACCCCCAGGCAATTGCGGACGTGTTTGCCAACTACTATAGTGCACTGTATAATCTCAGAGAAGACTCAACTACCCCCAGCCCTCCTTATCTGACATACAAAACTTTCTGTCCAAGATACAACTCCCTTCCCTAACGCAGGAGCAACTCTGTATGCTTAACGCTCCCTTCTCAGACTCAAAAATGTCTAAATCTATCCAATCCCTCCCTATTGGAAAGTCTCCTGGCCCTGATGGCCTGCGGAATGAATACTACAAATTGTTTGCCCAGACCCTTATTCCACACCTTTACTCTTTTTACCAAGGCCGCACATTCATCCTTTTTTACCCCGGAGATGCTGAAAGCACAGGTGGTTACCTTGCCTAAAGCAGGTAAGTACCCTACCACACCTGTCAACTTTTGTCCGATCTCATTGTTGAATACTGACATAAAACTCTATGCCAAAGTATTATCAAAGAGTCTGATGGAAGTCTTACTCACTCTAATTCAAAAGGACCAGATGGGGTTTGTTTCAGGATGACAGACATCAGATGCGACAACAAAACACATTATTAACATTATTCATTATACAAATAAGACTCGAATGCCCTCTCTGCTCTTTTCGGTGGATGCTGAAAAGGTGTTCGACAGAATCCACTGGCTCTACATGGCTAAGGTCTTAGAAAAGGACTTCACAGGACCATACTTACTGCAATTATGGCCCTGTACTCCACTCCATCTGCACAGGTGAACTCCTTCGGCCTACTGTCCAAACCCCGATTCCCCTTAACCAGAGGCCTTCCAGATCTTCACTCAGTTCAGCCTTGTATCATACTACAAGGTCAAGGTCAATGCCACTAAGTCGCTAATTTTAGATTTAGGAGTTCGGCCCTCCACAAAACTAAATTTACAAAGCCAACTCACATTCAAGTGGTCAGATGATGGAATCCTTTATCTCGGCATTTCTTTAACTGCCTCCACTACCATTTTGGTGGCTGACAACTACATACCCCTGCTCTCCAAAATTGATAAAGAACTTAACCGTAGAGCCAAATGTGAATGCTCCTGGTGTGACAGGCTGGCAGCAGCCAAGATGAACCTTCTTCACAAAATTATCTATATGTGCAGATCACTTCCCATCCCGGCTCCTACCCGATACTTAACATCCCTGTCTAGATCCATCAAGCCCTACATTTGGACTGGTCGTAGGGAGAGATGTTCTCACCTGTGCCTAATTAAACACAAAACTTCTGGCGGCGCAGGATTTCCAGATGTTAGGGACTACTACTGGGCTGTGTATCTAGATGAACTTAAGAACTGGTTCTCTTCCACATCACCCCCACTATGGATGGACATAGAAAGAAACCTTTCTCCAAACCTCAAACATAAACCTATTCCTTTTACGGGACACCTGGAAACCATGGGACCTCAAACCCCTCTCTGAGCCCATGCAAGTATCACTGATGGCCTGGAGAGACATTCTCCACGCTCCATCAAGTCCTAGATCCCCAGTCCATATTACCTACCCCATTCAAATTCTTGAAACCCTTATCCAATCAATTAAGGTCATAACCCTTCTGGCATTTGACGTTCACAAAATCAATACACTCTTCAAGAACAATGTCCTTCTCTCGCTAGAAAAACTAAATAGCATGCACTGTATCCCTAGATGACTCCATTACACATGCATCCGCATCCTACTCTACTTGGCTAAACACCAAATTCCCTCGTTGTCCCTACCAGCAGCAACATGGGCTTTCCTCAACCAACCTGCACAAAAAAGAAGGGAATTTCCCTTTTTTATAACATTCTACAAGATAAATGCACATTATGTAAGTCCACTCCTATGTTAAAATGGGAAAAGGACCTTGGGACAACCTTCACGCCTAAACAATGGCATGCCGCACTTAGCTCTATATCCAAAGCCTCCCACTGCTCTAGTCACCAAGAAGTGACAATCAAGATTACCAATAGATGGTACCATACACCTTACTGACTGGCAAAGCTTTCCCCCAATACCTCTCTCTTATGCTGGCATGAATGTGGCAAAGTGGACAACCTTTTGCATGTCCTGTGGAACTGTCCCAACCTCCCCAGATTTTGGTCCCAAACATTCCGCCTTATTGCTTCTTGCACAGGCATATTACGTAAACCACAACCAGAATTAGCCTTACTTAATATTGGAATAGACCAGTATCCGACCCTACACAGACCAGTGGTAACCCATATTCTGGTAGCAGCCCAGCTTACTATTCTGAGGAGAAACATCAATGAACTAGAAAAATGGACTTTAGGCGGCACATGGATAAATCTTGTAGAAAACTAGGGGTATTTATTTTTTAATAATTTTAGTATTGAAAAAATACATATAAACATTAAAACAATAAAAGTTTGTTTATACTTGGATACAGGACTAAGGTTCACGTTTTAACAATATTTCAAAGTATATACCATACAGGCATTCCACCTTAGCAGTCCCGGCAGTCAGCTGTCGGAAATTGACAGCTGACTGCCGGGACTGCTCCAGATCGGATGTAAGGAAATCCCTTTACTACAAACCCACAGTTTGATCATCATACCCGAGGCCTTGTGGAGTAGAAAACCTCTACTCACATATACACCAGGACTCATACCGGGATATGTGCAGATATCTTTTCCCATTGTGACTAAGAGAGTCCCAACAACTCTGGAGGACAATACCCGTTGCTGCATTTGGCAGCTTTTACCCGGCAGTATACTCAGCTGTCATTTATTGTGATTCTTATCATGGCTGGCTAGTTGC
Organism: Rana muscosa; assembly: GCA_029206835.1. Lineage (NCBI taxonomy): Eukaryota > Metazoa > Chordata > Amphibia > Anura > Ranidae > Rana > Rana muscosa. The sequence continues at coordinate 655,405,487 of CM055118.1, read as the reverse complement.
TACTGACAAATAGCCACTCTAATTTTACCTAGGATAGTGTGTTGCCCATAGCACCACACTCCTATCTATTACTGTGCTCCTGAAGAAGCGATAAAATCGCAAAACTAGTAGAGCAAGTTAAAACCACACACGATACATTGGACCTCTGGCTCTCGCCAACGTGCTTCACACGATCACCTTTTCTCCAGTTCTTGGTTTGTTGGGATTGATTTCCAACTAAGGTGGAATGCCTGTATGGTATATACTTTGAAATATTGTTAAAACATGAACCTTAGTCCTGTATCCAAGTATAAACAAACTGTTATTGTTTTAATGTTTAAATGTATTTTTTCAATACTCTGTTTAAAAAATAAATACCCCTAGTTTTCTACAAGATTTATCCATGTGCCGCCTAAAGTCCATTTTTCTAGTTCATTGATGTTTCTCCTGTAATATTGGGACGTTGGCACATTTATATATGTGCATCCACAGTGTCACCCTGTGAGGATGCACGTTAAGCAATTATTTCAAAATTACTATTCTGAGGAAATTGAAAACAAACCTATCCCCGAACATATCAGATGTAGTGACTATAGTAAACTCTAACTACACATTTAAACGGTAACTAGCGATTAACTCGCTAAACCTCATCAAATTCTCCCTAAGATGGGACATATGTAACAACAGATAGCTCTCCCTTACCGTTATTCCTAATCTATTATCTACATATTGATTGCTTACACCTATGTTACGGCCAATCCAATGCTTGCACCATTGAATGTTGATGTTATTTTCACTCTGTACATGCTATATTTCACATGCTGCAATTTCCTTTGTTTGCCACAAACTTAATAAAAATTGATTGTGTTAAAAAAAAAAAAAAAAATAGAAGGAGGGAGGGAGACCGCATAACCACTTGTGTAGTAGGTTCCAAAAAAGTTTAATTTCAAAAAGATAAAGACTGAATACTCACAAACGTAAAAAAACACACATATTTATGTCCCAGGGAGAGGATAAGCCTGTAGCAAAGGCACAGTCCTAAAAAGATTGCAGCTGGATGAATGGATGATGAGTTGCTGCATGCACAGGATCCATGAGAATGCTCTGACAGCCCGGCTAGCGTGTAGAGCTTCGGCTTTCTCGTTCCCAGTGCCAATGGCAGATGAATGGCCCATCTCTCCCCCACTCCCATTGTAGTAGTGCTCTGGTCTGGGGGCCATTAATGTAGGAGCTGTGCATTGCATTTAGGGAGGCTAAGGGGTAGATGTGTACATGGAGGTTTGGGTTTTTTGGGGACTTCAGTGGTCCAATGGGGAGAAGAGATAATTGCCTGCCTACTATTTGGTGCAATGATACACAGGAATGCAAGCTTGCCAATTAGTAATTTATCATTTAACTTAAATTAGTTTATTATGCTGGTAAAGTGGACCAGGCATTCTATAAGTTTATATTAAATATTATATTCAAAGGTCTAAAGCCAACAGGGTTTAGGCAGAACAATTTGGAGACATAGACAGGTCATTGTCACCCCATAATGAGGAGGATCTGACAAAGGCCTTCATATCAGGATTGCAAGGTATTATTTTAATCAAACTACATATTTAAAAGTATTAAAATGACTTTTATAATTAAATTAACATGAGATCTTAGTGGATTTGGTGTTTGGTATTCCATAGTGTGCCTGAACCTCCTCTTTTGGGGTCCCCCACCGGTACTCTTGGCTCCTCCTCTTCTCTGTGCACCACCATAGGAAGCAGCTTCCTATGGGGTTGCATCTATGGACTTACTGCCGAGCTGGGCTGTGTTCATTCATAGACGCATACAGCATGGCTTGGCCCCACCTCCCACTCCCTTCTCATATGATTTAATTGGCAGCAGAAGGAGTCAATGGACTCCATGCCCTGTTAGGAGACAGAAAGAGTAGAGTGCCGCTGCAGATGGGCACACTATTGAATCAAAATAGGACTCAGGAAAGTATTTAGGGATGTGTGGGTGCAATACAACTGCTGGGACACTTTTTATTTTAATGCAGGAAATGCCTTAAAGCGTTTGTTAACCCAAACAAAAAAAAAAACAGATCCTGTCCCCTTAAAGCATGTTATACAACACAGTGCTTGTGCTGTGTCATTTGGCCCACTGTATCATTTAAAAAACCTAGCTGTAGCAACTTTTCCGCCAAACTCTACAATCTCAAGGAAACAGATCCCCTACCCCCACCTTCCCAAGCGGACATATCAAGCTTCTTATCCTCCATATCCCTCCCCTCTATTTCTCCAGAACAACTTGACTCCCTTGCAACTCCGTTCTCACATGCTGAAATCCACAAACTGATCCAACACATTCCACTACACAAAGCTCCAGGCCCTGATGGACTGTCCAATGAATATTATAAACGTTTTGCCCAACCCCTAGTCCCTCACCTTTGCAATATGTACAACCAATTTGCTACCACGGGTAAACTACCTAAAGAATCCCTTGATGCCTTAGTGGTCACCATCCCCAAACCAGGAAAAACCCCAGATAACCCCGCTAATTATCGCCCGATTTCACTCCTTAACACGGATACAAAACTTTACGCTAAACTCCTTGCACAGCGTCTCTCCGAGGTCATCCCCCAAATTATACATCCCGATCAAGTTGGATTCGTGCCCGGCCTCAGACGGAACTAGACGTTTTATTGATCTAATCCAGTGGGCAGAACACACTCAAACGCCTTCTCTTTTCCTGTCTTTGGATGCAGAGAAGGCGTTCGACAGGGTCTACTGGCCATACAGTACATGGAAGCAGTTCTTCGTAAATTTGGATTGTCGGGCACCTTTCTCACTGCCATATTAGGTCTATACACTCACCCAACCGCACGCATTTGGACTTCGGGCGTCGTCTCCAATCCCTTCAAAATTACTAACGGCACCAGGCAAGGGTGCCCATTGTCCCCTTTAATTTTTGCCATGATAATGGAACCTTTAGCAGAATCCATAAGATCTAATCCAGCGATTTCGGGTATAAAAATTGGAACCGTAGACCATAAAATTGGCCTTTATGCCGATGATGTGATCATAGCCCTCACCACTCCCTTAACGTCCTTACCGGAAACTCAACGAGTCCTAGAAACGTTTAGTGCAATATCCATGTACAAACTGAACCATAGTAAATCACTTATGCTTAACCTCGGCCTTGACCCTCAAACCTCTAATTCCATCTCCGCTAATTCCCCCTTTGCTTGGACACCCAACTCCTTCCTTCCGTATTTAGGAATACACTTGACGTTCCCAAGCCATATACTACTAAGATCCAACCTAGAAGACCTCGTGGGCAGGCTCACTCGGCTAGCGAAAGATCTGAGTCACGTTCCGGCCTCTTGGGCTGGAAGGGTGGCTCAGGCAAAAATGTATTTACTCCCACATGTATTATATTTTTTTCGTACGATACCTCTTCCACTGGCACAAAATCAAATTAAAAAGCTCCAGGGAATTATTAACAACTTTATTTGGCAACAGAAACGTCCCCGTGTGAAAAGAAACATCCTTTTAACCCCAGTTCGAAATGGAGGTTTAGGCGCACCGGACATCCAGGCCTATTACCGAGCAACTCTCCTAGACCAATTGAAATCTTGGTGGTCAGATAAATGCCACACAACCTGGAAACAAATAGAAGCCACTGTACTTTTTACTAACCCTAAACTTTTCCTGGCCTCCGCTTGGCTCAACTCTAATTTTGTCCCTAAGCAATACCCACTGGATACCATCACGGCCTCCACAAGGATCTGGGCAGCAATTCTGCAACTTACGAAAGGAATATCAACAGACGTCCTATCATCATTACCCCTTGAAGCGATACACCTTATATCCCTGGACCTGCCCTTATCGGTCTGGACCAAAGCAGGCGTCACCAACATAGGTATGCTTTTCTCAGCATCAGAAATGCACTCCTTCGCCCACCTAAAACAAAAATTTGGTCTAACCAACCAAACGTTCTTTCTTTACTTGCGGATCAGATCCTGTCTTTCAAAAATCTGCTGGTCAAATTCAGACTCTCTGTCGCTCCCGCTGATAAAGTATTACAGCCTTGACGCATCCAAAACCAAGGGCATCTCTCTGATATACAAGCTGCTTACCAACCCTTCTCCAGACCTACTCTCTTCCTCCGCTCAATATTGGTCCTCTTTACTAGACCAGACACCCCCGGCTACACAATGGCAGAAAGCCCTCACATTACCCCTACGATTATCTCACTGCCTCACCCACTGGGAATCAGTACAGAAGCTGTTCCACAAATGGTACTACACCCCAGAAAGACTGGCAAAAATATACCCAAATACCTCACCCAAATGTTGGAGAGGCTGTGAAACAACTGGATCCCTATCACACATTTGGTGGGATTGCCCCTCTATCAGGAGGTTCTGGAATAAAGTGAAGAATCTAATCTTTTCTCTGTGTGGCATATCCATCCCTATGTCCCCACTTGATCTGCTCCTGGGTCTATCTATCCCCTCATGGCCGAAGCACCTACAAACTCTGGTGACACACATCCTCATAACAGCAAGACTAGCGACCGCAAAAAAATGGAAATCGACGCATCCGCCCTTACTAAAGGACGCCATTCAATTACTCAACCAACACTTCCTAATGGAATTTTCTTTTGCCAGAGCCAATTTATCCACAAACCAATTCAACAAAGCCTGGGAACTGTGGATCAATGACTCTAGAAGCTCACCACTGGGTTAGTTGCCTTACTTTTTCCCTTGCAAGACAGGTACCTCCCCCTAGCCCTACTCGGCCTATCCACAAAAGACGTACTTGTGATAATTACAACAGCTCTTTTTGCTTTGTTTTACTGCATCACTGTGGTTACTCTCTTAACATAGTTCCCCAAGTGTTCATTACACTGATACTTTATGCCTATTTGTAGGATTGTTCTATACCATTTGACTACTCATAAATCTTCATCCTTTGATAACGAAATAGATGCCATTCGTTACTATCCATTTGCTCTCTTTGCTCTCACTTGTCTCTTATGTACGCAAATTTAACGCCAGGGTATGCCCAATTGGCGATGTTTTTTGTACTACTCTCTATTTTTGAAAAATAATAAACATCGAAAGTAAAAAAAAAAAAAAAACCTAGCTGATCCTTCCTGGCTGTGCCCTACCCCCTGTAAAACTGACCACGGGGTATCATGGCTGCTGAGCCCTGACATCGTGGTCAGTTTACGTGCCTTCGTCATCCGCAGCCCTGCTCTGTCCTCCTCTGTGCGCCTGTGTCCTCCCCCCCCCCTGCCTCTCAACTCAGTGTCCGTGTCGCTCTGCCCTCCACCCCCCCCGCTCCTGCTCAAATTATGATTAACATTACACTATCCTCTCTATATATTCCTGTAATGTTCCCTGTGTCTGTGCCTTATAAAAATAATGCTGTTATATACGTGTTTCAGAGTGCTGATAAGCGGTCACGTGATCCGCCACCAGTTTCTCCTCTCTCTCTCCTCCTCCTCTCCTGACTGACATCAGCGGGGCATCCTCAGCCCCGCTCGCTGCAGCTGTCGGGTCGAGAGAGGCGGCAGGTCATGTAAGTGCCGGTCTGCGCTCTGAAACAGGTATATAGCAACATTATTTTTTTAAGGCATAGACACAGGGCACATTACAGGAATACATATATGGATGGTGTCATTTTAGCTTAGTGGATTAACAACCCCTTTAAGGTAAATAATGTCCTGTGTTTACAACCACTTTAGGCTTCTAAACACTTCTTGATACAGTAGAGGAAATGCAATACATTTACAGTAGCCTGTAATTCCATGGTGTTTCAGCAAATTATTACAGCAGAATTAAGAATATACATATATTTAAGATAATTAAGAATATATACTGGATATATGGGTTTGCAGAACTGCTGGAAAAAGCTGTCAGGTCTTCTGCACTCTTGTTCTCAGTAATATAAAATGTCAAGTCTGAAGATTTTATGTGTTTGCAGCTGTTGAATATTTAAGCTCTGTAAAGTTAATATGATTAAAGATTGCAAGTTATTCTGCATTAAATGTTATCTTATTATAATGGAAATATATTTTGGATTTATTGATAAAGCTAGATAAAACCATTTAAGAACACAGCATGAATCAGTTAAGCATATCATGTTGCTTTTGATCACATGTTCTTTGATTCACGCACGAAAAATATCAAATCCATTGGGAAGATTATCAATTTTACGCTCTATTACTGAATGCTTGGGAAGTATGATAGTAAAACCAAGTTAAACCTAATACTAACCTATCTGCCTGTTGTCCCAATTGTAAGCTTTTGGATAAATAATCTGTGAGATTGTGGTAGCCATTGTGACCCAAATCTGTTTCATTATACATAATAAATACTTTTGTTAACTAAAATGCATAATACAAATACTGTAAATTAACACTGACTTAACCACTTAAGGACCAGCCGCAGCAGGTGTACTACGGAAGGTTTGCTCCCCAGTTTTACGTTGGCTCGCGCAGGCACGCATCGCCAGTGGTGCGCTCTCACGCCTGCTACATGCTGCGGGAGCGTGCCCGTGGGTCAGGTGGACTTGATGTCCGCCTGCGACCTACGATCGCCTAGTACAGAGGCAGAATGGGCATCTGCCTTTGTAAACAAGACGGATCCTCATTCTCACAGATGACATGACAGAGATCTACTGTTCCCAGTCATTGGGAACAGTGATCCCTGTCATGTCCCAGGCAGCCCATCCCCTCTACAGTTAGAACACACCTAGGGAATACAGTTGACCCCTTGATCGCTCCCTAGTGTTAACCCCTTCCCTGCCAGTGTAATTTTTACATTGATCAGTGCATTTTTATAGCACTGATCAAGGTAATAATGTCACTGGTCCCCAAAAAGTGTAATTTGGGGTCAGATTTGTCCGCTGCAATGTCGAAGTCCCGCTAAAAATTGCAGATCGCCACCATTACCAGTAAAAACAATAAAAAAATTATAAAAGTCCCTAAATCTTTTCCATAGTTTGTAGACGTGATAACTTTTGCCCAAACCAATCAATATACGCCTATTGCGATTTTTTTTATCAAAAATATATAGAACAATATATATCACCTGTGACAGCAGGAAGGTAAAGTCACCTGGTTGCATCCAGGGGGGTAGATATATTTCGCCCAGATTCAGGCTTTACGCCGACTTATACAACTAGGTGGAGAGTTGTATAAGCCCAGCTGAGGCTAGTGGGCTCATGGATGACTCATACCTCTAGGGAGAGTGTGGGGCGTCGTGCAGACAGGGAGTTGATGAGTCCAGCTGAAGCTTGTCAGCTCATTTAGGCCTCTATAAGAACTCCCAGCTTCATTAGATGTTAGCTCATGCCTGGACCCAGACCTGTGTGGACTGTCTAGGGAGAGTGAACCCCTGTGCGGTGAGACAAAGCCTGTGTGGCTATTTGCTTGGACATTTAAAACCAGGGACTTAGGGACTAGGACAGCACTAGGCTGATCCCAGTTGTTAGTTAGGAAACCTGTATGTTTAGTCAGAGGTCAAGTTGACCAGGATTTATTTTGTTTATGTTTCTTTTGCTTTGCTGTGTTTTGTCACTGTAAATAGAAAATAAACCGCACCTTTTTTGATTTTGAAAACCACAACCTCCGTTTGCTGGGCCTGTTTTTGTGTGGGGAGCCCATCTCGGGGGTCACACACACCCGCTGCCGAGCTAACCCCCTCACACACCCTAAACTAATGAATACATTTGTTTATATATATATATATATATATATATATATATATATATATATATTGGGATATGTATTATAGCAAAAAGTAAAAAAAAAATTTTTTTTTTAATTCTCGCTTCTTTGTTTTTAGCGCAAAAAATAAAAACCGCAGAGGTGATATAATTCCACCAAAAGAAAGCTCTATTTTTGGGAAAAAAGGGACGTCAGTTTTGTTTGGGTACAGCGTTGCATGACCGCACAATTGTCAGTTAAAGCAACATTTTAACTGACAATTGTTAATTGTTAATTTTAATAAAATTATAATTATTAGGCAAAATTTACTACACCTTCATTTTGGACATTCTGAGGATTATTCATTAATCATACTGTTTTTTGGCAAGCATTGGGGGTTGATTTACTAAAACTGGAGAGTGCAAAATCTCATGCAGCTGTGCATGGCAGCCAATCAGCTTCCAACTTAAGCGTGTTCAATTAAGCTTTGACAAAAGCTTCTTTTGATTAGTAAAGTTTTAATATATTTTTTAATGGTAATTATGAATAATAAACTTTAAAACCTCCTCACAATTGCTTTGCTGGTAAACACAAATTACTTCAGTTTTTTCAGCACCATCTGGTACTTGTCAGACAGTTGCATAATGCCCCAACAATGCAAACCAATGGTAAGGAGATTGCATAAGGGATGTAATAAATCCATGACTAATCGATTTCTGGTCATCTGAGCTATGAAACAGAGAAAAATGCTTAACAATTACCCATATAATTTGGCCCTAACTTTACTTGCCAAGGTAGAAGTGAATCACTGGGCTTAAAGTGATTCTAAAGGCTCAAAGTTTTTACCTCAATGCATTCTATGCATTAAAGTAAAAAACCTTCTGGGTGCAGCTCCCTCCTCAGCCCTCCCCTATACTTACCTGAGCCCCATCTCGATCCAGTGATGTGCATGAGAGCAGTGGCTCTCCCGAGTCTCTCTCTCTCTCCTGATTGACTCACACAGCAATGGGAGCCATTGGCTCCTTCTGCTGTCAATCAAAGCCAGTGAGCCAATGAGGAGAATGTGGGGGCCATGCTCCTGTATGTGAATGAACACAGAGCGCAGTTCGGGAGCAAGGTTTGCTATTGGGGGCACTCGGCAGGGGGGGAGGAGCCAGCTACACCTAAATCCCTTTCTTCAAACAAATGATCTCTTCGATCCCTGGAGATGCTAACATGGAAACGTGTGGGACTTTTCCTACTTCTCCTCTTCTCAACTCTTAAGCCCTGTACACACGATCGGTATTTCCTATGGATTTTAAACCGATGGATTTTTCCATCGGAAATCCGATGAAGCTGACTTCCATCAGTCTTGCCTACACAGTCAAAAAACCGATCGTCCCAAATGCTGTGACGTAAAAACACTCCAACGAGCCAAGAAAAATGAAGTTCTATGCTTCTGAGCATGCTTCGACTTGATTCTGAGCATGCGTGGGTTTTTTATCCGATGGAGTTCCCCACAAACGATAGTAATTTGCTATCATTTTTTTTTCCATCGGATAAATTTAAAACATGTTCTATTTTTTAACACCGATGGAAAAAAGACCGATGGGGCCCATACACGATTGGTTTGTCCGATGAAAAAAGTCCATCGGTCTGTTTTCATCTGTAAAACCGATCGTGTGTACAGGGCTTTATACTCCTTGTTGACCAAATCACCATTCAGGATGTGACAAACTCTGAGATCGGATCCATTACATGGTCAGACCACGCGCCTGTCTCCATTACCGTAGGGAACTGTAGACCAAGAATATCTCGCCTATGGATGTTTGTTGCTTCTCTCATCGTGGATCTGAGTTATGCCGCGTACACACGATTGTTTTTTCTGATGAAAAAAGACAGATGGACCTTTTTCATCGGACAAACAGATCGTGCATGGGCCCCATCGGTCTTTTTTCCATCGGTATAAAAAAAATAGAACATGTTTTAAATTATACCGATTAAAAAAAAAACATAGCAAATTCCGATCGTCTGTGGGGAACTCCATCTGAGAAAAACCCCACGCATTCTCAGAATCAAGTCAACGCATGCTCAGAAGCATTAAACTTAATTTTTCTCGGCTCTTCGGAGTGTTTTACGTCACAACGTTTGGGACGGTCGGATTTTCGACTGATGGTGTGCAGGCAAGACTGATGGAAGTTAGCTTCATTGGGTTTCCGATGGAAAAATCCATCGGATTTTATTCCATCGGAAATCCGATCGTGTGTACAGGGCATAACACTCAAAAACTCACAACTCAACACCACTTCTACTTTAAATTGAATGACCAACTGGACACTGATTGATTTGTACTTTGGTTGGCATATAAAGCCTACATGCGTGGTATCCTAAATAAACTCCACAGTAATGCTAAGAACCAGAGGTCTAGGCAAATTGAAGAGGTCCTCTCTCAGATTTCCCACTTAGAAAACCAAAACAAACAGGCTCCTTCCCACAAACTAGCCAGCAAACTACTTGATCGGAGACAAAAACTCTGCTCACTTCTACTCTACAAATTCAAAAACAACCTCAAATGAACTAAAGCCAAATACTATGCCTTAGGTAATAAGGCTGGATCTCTATTAGCCCGACAGGTCAAAGCCCAACATACTAGGTGAAAAATCACATCCCTCTCACAAATGAAAAGATTTGCGTGTGATCCCGCGTGAAGGAATGTACAAGGCAGAAAAAATAAGAGAGAACTGCTGCCCCTACAGAATACTACCACCTAAGTGGAGTACAAATAAATGAGAATAAAAAGAGTGTAGTTGTGACTTCTCACAAATGCACAGGACATAGCTAATGCTTTAACCACTTCAGCCCCGGACCATTTGGCTGGCCAAAGACCAGGCCACTTTTTGCGATTCGGCACTGCATTGCTTTAACTGACAATTGCACGGTCGTGCGACGTGGCTCCCAAACAAAATTGATGTCCTTCATTTTCCCACAAATAGAGCTTTCTTTTGGTGGTATTTGATCACCTCTGCGGTTTTTATTTTTTGCGCTATAAACCAAAATAGAGCGACAATTTTGAAAAAAAAGCAATATTTTGTACTTTTCGCTATAATAAATGTCCCAATTTTTTTTAATCAAATCAAATTTTTTCTCAGTTTAGGCCGAAACGTATTCTCCTACATATTTTTGGTAAAAAAATCGCAATAAGCATATATTCATTGGTTTGCGCAAAAGTTATAGCATCTACAAAATAGGGGGTAGTTTTATGGCACTTTTATTATTATTATTTTTTTACTTGTTATGGCGGCGATCTGCGATTTTTTTCATGACTGGCTGCGACATTATGGCGGACACATCGGACACTTTTGACACTATTTTGGGACCATTCACATTTACACAGCGATCAGTGAAATAAATATGCATGGTTACTGTATAAATGTGACTGGCAGTGAAGGGGTTAACCACTAGGGGGCGGGAAGGGGTTAAGTGTTTCCTAAGGAGTGACTCTAACTGTTACGGGGCGTGGCTACGTGTGACACGTCACTGATCACTAGACATGTGCACACTGAAATATTTCGTCTCGGAATTTCGTTTTCGTCCGAAAAATAAATTTATTTAGTTACTCCCGAAATTCGTTTTTATTTATTTCGTTTTTCGTTAGAAATTGCATTCGTCCGAAAATCTGAATTAATTAAGGTCGAATCTGTCATTGAAGGCTTATGGTGTCTGTCGAATGTTCAAAAAAGATTCGACGAAGCAGTGAAACTGTACGACGCTGCAATCATACATTTCCGGTCGAATGTTCCGCCCACAAGCTATAGAAGAATTCTAATGTTGTATGACTAGTAATAATTATATTTATTCATTACTATTACTAGTCAACCAACATTAGAATTCTTCTATAGCCTATGGGCGGATGCATTTGACCGGAAATGTACGATTGCAGCGTCGTACAGTTTTGCTGCACCGTCGAATCTTCTAACTTTCGATGCTTTGTCGAATCTTCGTCATTCTAGCTATTTTACTGCTCCTCCTCTTTGGTTACAATCAGCCAATAACATTCATCATCAACTTTATTTTTATTTTACTTCCCCCACCCAATTCCAGCAGTGATCTTTTCTCTCTATGTCGAATCTTTTCTCTCTATAATAACAAATCTTTTCTCTCCTATGTCGAATCTTTTCTCTCCTATGTCGAATATTTTCTCTCTATAATGTCGAATCTTTTCTCTCCTATGTCGAATCTTTTCTCTCCTATGTCGAATCTTTCTCTCTATAATGTCGAATCTTTTCTCTCCTATGTAGAATAATCTTGGACTAATAGAGTTAAGGTTAGGCACATTCGACCACAGGTTCGATAGACACAGATTGTTATTGTCAGCGTCACGCCGAATCTCCTATCTATATCGAACTGTTGTAGCAACGAAAACGAAAATAAAGCATTTGTTTATGTCGGATCTTTCGGTTTTCGGATTCTGTGCTTTCGTTTTCGTTTGTTAAAACGATAACGAAAATAGCTGAAATTCGGACGAAAATGCATTCGGGCGAAAACGAATGCACATGTCTACTGATCACTGCTTCTGATGAGAGGAAGCAGACGATCAGTGACGTGTCACCAGGCAGATCAGGGAGATACCTGTTCTGCCATTCTGTGACCCGATCGCGGGACACCGGCAAACATCGAGTCCGCGGGTCCCACGGGCACGGTTACAGAGACCACGGCGGGCGCATGCACGCGCCCGCTAGGGGGCAGGATTCAAAGTAACGTATATATACATTACTTTGCCTGTCCATGCCATTCTGCCGATGTATATCTGCATTAGGCAGTCTGCAAGCGGTTAAGCAATTACTACTCCTCTCTCTACAACCTCACTAACGACGTAGCTACTCCTCAACCAACAGACCCAAATATACAAAGCTTCCTATCCCTGATTGACCTCCCAAGTTTTACCCCTGTCCAATCAGCTGAACTCTCCCAACCATTCTCGGACAAAGAAATTCTAAAAGCCATCAATACTCTCCCTCTCCAAAAATAACCTGGAGAAGATGGCTACACCAATGAATTTTACAAGAAATTTGCCAACCTTGTTACCCCCCACCTCACGGCACTCTTCTGCTGCCTCCTCTGGTTCTCTACTGAGTACTGACTGACATGCTACGTTCAATTATCACTACCATCCCCAAACGCGAAAAAGATCCTACCTTTACAACTAATTACAGGCCCATATTGCTTCTTAACGCGGATGTAAAAATATTTGCCAAAGTTATTGCATCTAGATTGCTGAAATGTCTCCCTTCTTTGGTGCACCTGGACCAAGTTGGCTTTATGCCAGACAGACAAGCTCCAGATGCAACTAGAAGAGTCATCAACTTAATTCATCAAGTCACCCAGCCACAAACACCTTCTCAGCTTCTATCCTTGGACGCAGAGAAGGCGTTTGACAGGGTGCACTGGGGATTCCTGAAAGCAGTACTTTCTAAATTTGGAATCACAGGCTGGTTTCAATCTGCTCTCACTATACTCCAACCCCTCAGCTAGAGTGTTGACTGATGGAACCCTGTCTAAGCCTTTCAGGATCTCCAATGGCACCCGCCAAGAATGCCCACTCTCCCCTCTTATTTTTGCTCTATTAATGGAACCCCTGGCAGCGAGGATTAGAGCGCATAAGAGCATCTCAGGCATTATGCACAACGACATGGAGCATAAAATAAGTCTCTTTGCCAATGATGTCATACTTCTGATCACAAACTCAGTCCATTCTATGCCAGCGATCCAAGACATCCCAACCCAATTTAGTATATTATGCCGCCTGCACACAGTGTTTACTGTGCTAATGTGGAGCACGCCATACTGCACATGGATCTTCTATCCCTTGCTGTACAAACTTCCAGGTAATTTTCATTATTCGATCATGCCACTAGACTATGTCTGGTGTTACCTGTATACCATATACTTACTTTATCTATGCAATATAGATCCTATGGCGTCCTCCTTCATTCCACCATCACTGTGGTACAGTACCAAGATTGGTCAGCTCCTTCCTTGGGAAATTATATGCTCACGCCTCAGCCGCACCTGGTTCCTTCACCTCAGCTTCCGGGATGGACACCCTCCTTTTGGCCCCGGTCCAACACTCCACACACACCCCATCATTCACTCCAGGTATGTAAGTTTTCAGGACTGGCATATGTCCTTTCCTGTTATGTCTAGTGTCATGTTAGACTAAATATTTTTAATCTTTATAGATCTCCTGGTTGGGAGCATCTGCCCCTGATGAGTGTATTAACACGAAATGCGTTGGGCAATATAGGATGCTACTACACTCCCATATCAGCAACTGATTCATCTACTGTTTTACTGGCAATCACGTTTACAACTTTTTACATCATGCCATTTCATTGCACTGTGCCTCCCAAAGGATTCATGTATATGTATGTGTGTGTTCATGGGAGCTGCTCATCTATTTTCCACACTGTCGTGTATTTTCAGTTGATATTATTTTGTATCCTTGATGTCCATGTTTTATATGTATTGCCATATTGTCATGAGTTTCCAAATTAATATGAACCCATGTCCTCAGTGTCCACGACATATGTGTATCTTTGTGTGCAACCCCACCATCCAGATACTGTACTATTTCCAATTACATGTCAATAAACATGTGTTTCCTTTAATATACCCCTACCATATCTGGAACTTCATTCAAAGTCCCAAACTCCCTCTTTTCTACATTATTAACCCAATTTAGCCTCCTTCTACAAACTCGATTCCTCTAAGTCCCTGGTCCTTCTGCTAAATATCACAAATAGGCAAAAGTCCCTCCTGCAAGAATCTCTTCTTTATACTTGGATAAGTCAATCTATCCCATAAATAGGGATAAAGTTAGCTCCCTCACTGCACCACCTCTATGACCTGAACTATCATGCCTTCCAAAGATTTTACTAAGCCAAATGCGCACAACTAAACTAGGAAGGATTGCCGCCTCCTTTTAAGATGTTAATCCTCCCCAAACTCCTTTACTTATTTTGCACAGTAACCATTCCTATACCCCAATCTTTCTTTACCTCAATACAAAAGCAAATGTCAAGATATGTCTGGAAAACTAAACCACCCAGTTGTGCCCACCGCACAACTAGGCACCATAAAAAAGGAGGCGTGGGTCTTCCTCTTATCCAGACATACTATTATGCTTCTATCCTAGACCAGCTTTACTACTGGTGGCACCCAACTCCTAATAAAACCTGGTCTATCATTGAATCATCATCCTACCTACCTAATGATGTGCGTGACATCCTCCTGCTCACCTCTGAGGATTTTCCTCCCAACACAATGACTACCTCCCCATCAATAACAACCTAACTGACAGCCTGGAAGAAATTCACCCAGGCAACATCCATACCTTACCCATCTCACACTCTACTGATCCCTCTCAAAATGCTAACAACGCACATGTCAAATCTTAAAGTACAATACTGGCAGAAACACAAGTGTAGCTTCCTCACCCCGGTCAGCTACCACACACCATTGCAGTTCCCAATTTGTTAATGGGATCTACTGGTTTTGTTGTTTTTGGTCTGCAGCAATTACCTTCCCCCGAGTGGATCCTTTAGCTCCGTTGTCTAGGTACACAAATATCTTCCAGGAATAAGGCCAATGTCCACACATGAGTAAAACCTAATCAACAAGGCTTTATTCTTTTTCTTCTTTGAGTCAATTCTTGAACAGAGGAAAAGCAGGAGGTTGAAAGAAGTAGGGGAAGGTTCAGGCACGCAACACTTAAGCTCAGTATCTACATTCGTCGCCACTCAAGCCTGAGTGGGTTTTGCTCACCCGGATAGTCCCTATGAGAGCAGTCCTAGCAGCTGGGATAGAACACGGATGTCAGAGACGATGGATCTCCTCTAGGTAAGTCTCCAGGCCTCTCCCCGAGATAGCAGTACCGTCGCTAATCTCCGACGGGACTGATCCTTCCCTGGACTCCTTTTCCTAAAGATGGGCCTCTTTCCAAGCGGGCAGCCTGGGATCCTTCTCTAAAGTGTAGGCCCTAGTCAGGGGAGCTGGACCTACAATGCAGCAACAGGGCCTCGGACTGAAGGTGCCCGAGGCCTAAACACACTTGCGTCCCTCGTGCCATGCGGGCCACGAGGCACACTCACTGGACCAGAGGTCCCCCCTTCACGCCTAGGGGTCCCCCTGGAATCGTCTCCCGCCAAAAGGCGTCTGCCCCTTTTGTACCCTCTCCCAGCATGCGCAGTGGGTAGACCACGCCCACTGCAGGCTGCCGAGAGAGGACACCCAAAGTGCTGTGATACCCCCGTAATCCAGCCCGTGCCGGCAGTGACAGTGCCACCTGCAGGCAAAGGAGAACAACACTGCCGGGCAGTATCACACCCAGAGCAGAACAATTGAATCATAAATGGTCTGAGCCCAACTACCGGCTCAGACTGCCTTTAAATTTCCACATAGCGCCCCCAAATATTGGGGGGGTGCTACACAAGATTAGCAACATATACAATAAAGGCACTCAAAATATTCACAGATCTCCAAAATGAATACAACATTAAAGCCTTCACATACATGAGGATCTCCCACTTTCTTAAAACGTCTAAAATTCCAGCTGTGGTTAAGATACCTGAACCACTCCACAATTTCTACACCTGGTTCCCAAAACATGGTATCTCCACAATGTACTTTGCCCTCAATGACAATCGTCCCTACTCCCAACTCACCTCCCTCTCAAAATAGGTTGAAGAGCTAAATATCAGTGTCACCCCTGACATGTGGTCACGAGCCTTCAAACTTGCCTTCATAGCCTCCCACTGCTTCAACCATTGGGGATCATACCAGAAAACAATACACAGGTGGTATCTTACACCTTACTGGCTCTCCAAACTCTTCCCAGGACATCCTACTACTTGTTGGAGGTCCTGTGGAAGTACTGGTACCATAGCACACATTATGTGGTTTTGTAGATCCATATGCTCATACTGGAAACAAATATTTGCTCTGATCTCCACAATATCACAGTCTGCAGCGGTCCAAAATCCTTCGCTAGCATTACTATATCTTGGAATAGAGAAATTCCCCCCAGGTCAAGAGTAGTAATCTTACACCTACTCATTGCGGCCAAACTGAACATCACCAAACTCTGGAAAATTACAGAACCCCCAATTCCTTTTCCATCCTAGATTCCCCCAGAGGTTCTCCTCACTAGTCAGTATATTGCATTCATATTTTTGCCACCCAAATGCATTATTTTACATTTTTCTACATTATACCTCATTTACCATGTAGTTGCCTGTAAGGTATAAGAAGATCATGAACCAATATTCATGGTTAGAGTTCTCCTCAAATAAAAATATATTTTACAGAAAATGTTTCTCTGACATGAGTGTGAACAAGATGTGACTTTTTGTGGTTAAGCTAATCTTTCTTCTGTGTAACAGGCATGTATATTTAGGTTGAAATGTGACTTTGTGGTTAGGCCTTTTCCGGGAAAAAGTTTATCTCACTTCTGCTTTTTAACTGACAGATTGACCGCACTGACATCTGGCGTTTCTTATCTTCCTGTTTAAAATGTCAGAGCATGTCTAGTTTGACCACAATTGACGTATGTTAACTGACCGCTTTTGCAGAAGTCAAAAAACCTGTTAGAATTTATTTTTGTCTAACTCATGAGGTTTTTGCTTATTGCTGATAGGTCCATAGGAGGGAGGCAACTTTTCTCGCTGTGTATAAAAAAGGACATGTAACCATTAAACCACATATTCTAGTATACCCATTCACTGTTTATTGGTGTCTTGAATATCCGACCGGTCAGAGAGACTTCCACAGATCCTGAGTCCAGCTCGAGCCAAGAAGGTCCAACAGAACCAAACAGAACCAGAACCTTTCAGTGGTACCAGAAGTGGGGTGATCCAATTGAACAGGTAAGACCCCCTTTAATTATTATTGGGAACAACAGTCTTGCCTTGTCAATTGGTTCACCATAAAGTAGACTCTCGAGAAAACTACAAGTTTTCTGGGACTCTGTTAAGATTGAAAGGTAGATTTAGAATAGATATAGAGGGTCTCGTTAGGTTGGCCAGACCAGGTTATTAGATTGAGAAAGAATCTTAAATTCTTCTCTACATAGGACGGATCTGTGGAAACTCTATATCTAAAGGTGTACACAAAAAGGGTTACCTTTTTAAATGTCAACTGTATATTGTTGTCCTGAATGTAAAACTGGTTTATTGTTTGCTTATAAAGGGAAGACCACGTCATTAGTGGCAATTGTTCCAGGGGGGTATCATGTCAAAATTGGCAAGGGTCCTATGTTCCAGGGATCAAAACAACATATGTTAAGGTTTAATATACACAACATACTACCCCCCAGTCCGGTGTTCGAGGGACTAAGTGTAGCAGAAATACAGTGTCTGGTTGTATTTAAAAATTGAGAACACTGGGTTCCTTGTCATAAATCTATAAATTGTCATAAGTTTAAGGACATTTTCTGCCCCTGGAACGAAATAGAGAAAGCAAGACAGAAATTTTTTAATTTTAAAATATAAGTATTATTGTTTGCTATAATGGGTAATCAAGCAGGAAAGGAAGCTGAAGGTAAGCAGCACCAACCCTCTCCGATTGATTACATTAAAGTCAATTATGGGAAAAATTATACTGATCCTTTTTGGTCACTAGTTTTAAAAAGAGCACATCAGTTAGAAGTGCCATGTTTGGGGGAATACGGACCATGTTCCGAGGAAGAGTGGGAGGAGGTAACCAGAATATGTGGCCAACATAAACAGTATAATTATCCCATAAAAGACCTTGACAAAGATTACATGACTAAATGTTGTAAGATTTGGGCAAAGGGTATGAAGGAATATAGAAAGAAATATACAAGTGTAAAAATGGAAAAGAAAGAGCAATTAGAAGACGCAATAGGAAGTCCATCAGCTCCCCCTTATTTTTATCAAGAAAAACCCGCTCCATATGCTATGGTAAAAGATGAATCCCTTGTCCCAAAGAAAATATACCCCTCGTTAGATCCAAATGTTATAGCAGGAGTATTAACCATAGCTAAACAAAAGGGAACTAATTGGTTACGAGAGGGGGAAGATAGAAGACAGATACAGGAACGTTTAAGTCAATTAGTAAAGGAGGAAGAACAGTGTATTAAAAAAGAGGAAGATGAAGAAAAAGTGATAGAAGGAGAGCTGAGAGAGTTACAGGAACGTAGAGATAGATTAGGAGAAATAAAGGGGATAATACGTGGACTTAGAAACTCGGGCTACCCAGAAACCAATCTAGTGAAGAAGGCTGATTATATATCTGGAGATGGGTTAAGTAAGGATTTTCAGAGTAGCTTAAGTATGACCCCTCAACGCCAGGCACCCACACCATCAGATGATGAAGAGGATCAGACAGCTCCAATTAGTCGGGTTTTTCCTTTCATTACAATGGGAGATACACAGGTGCAAATACCATTACCATTGGGTACGGTCAAGGAAATTAGAGACACATGTCCCAAACCAAGAAAGGACCCCAGACAGGCGGTGACCTTTCTGCAAAGATACTGTTCAGGAACAAGAATGTCTCCTGAAGATCTTAATACCATACTTCAAAATGTAGACCCCGATTCCCAAGCTGACATAAATATAGGTCAATGGGCCGAGGATGCAAAGTTATATGAGGCTGGGGAGGATTGGAATATTTTTTGGAACTCATTGTTACAGGCTTGGCTCAAGGCATATAAAAACACCACTATGTTGCATGATTTGATATCTTGCAAACAACAGTCAGGAGAGGATTTCTACACCTTTGTCACTAGATTACATAAATTATATAAAAGTTGTGGAATAGACAATGATCAACTATTCGTGAGTACAGCCATAAATAATGGAGATCCAAGGGCCACCCAAATAATCAAACTGATAAACACAAAATGGGCGGTAATGACCTCAGATAGATTCATAGCTGACATAAAGGAGAGGGCATCCTCAGGGGTATTTAACACTAAAGGAGGATTGTTCACCTCTATTACAGAAGAAAATCCAAACATAGCTATGGTCAGTGGACCAAGTTCAGGAGCCATACCTAGAAGGAATTATCCTCCCCATAATCAGGATCAGGGTTGTTTTAATTGTGGGGATCCAAACCACTGGAAATCAGAATGTCCCCAAAGAAAGGGAGCCAGGGATAACTTCCCTAGGTGAGGTAGGGGAGGCTACAGAGTGAGATCTCAACCAAGATCTCAGTATCTGCCCAGACCAAGATATGACACACAACAACAGCAGCCACAACAGAGATCCCAGTCAGTTCCAGTACACCCCCAATATAGGCAACAGCAGCAGCCACACCAAACAAGATCACCCAGAAACACCACAGAAGAGATACAGGTACATTGGCCAGGATATCAGGACGAAAACCCCCCAATAGGGATGCCCGGGGCAGTACCCATCCTTGGTGATGCATTTTTTCTCCTCACACTGGAAAACCCTGCCTCAAGTGGTTTTAAAAGTAGAAGGCAGGGTGGTCAAATTTCTGTTAGACACAGGGGCGTCGACCTCGTGTCTTAAGGACCCCCACTTTGAAAGTAAAGAATGCACCGAGGGATGCTCTATGGGAATAAATGGGACAAGCGTCAACCACAAAATCACACCGCCACTGCTAGTAACGGACATGCAAGATAATTACCTTACTGAAATGTCCTTTGCAGTTCTACCAGACTGTCCCCTGTCCCTTATGGGAAGGGATTTAATGTCTGCATTACAAATTATTGTAAAATTTGACCAACAAGGGGGCATCATAGCCAAATCGGCTAAATGTGACCTCACTATGCCAAAAAGGAAAGACCTTTTGGGTTACTTTATGTCACTGCCAGCCACATTAGAAAACCATGACATCTGGGCAGGAACTAAAACGGAAGTAGGACACATACCCTGTACACCTTATGTGCCCACTATGCGGCCTAATACACTCCCCTATTATCAGAAACAATACCCATTGTCTACTGAAAAGGTATTGGGAATACAGCCCCAAATAGAGGAATATAAAAAGTTGGGAATCCTCAGGGAAATTGTCAGTCCCTGGAATACTCCCATTAATCCAGTTAGGAAAGCGGATGGTACCTGGAGGTTGGTTCAGGATCTGAGAGGGGTAAACAAGTGTGTGATTCCTCTTCCCCCATTGGTATCTGATATTACCTCAATTTTTACCAATATACCTGCAAACTCCAAGTGCTACACCGTATTGGATCTTTCAAATGCATTTTTTAGTATTGAGGTTGATCCACAATTCCAACACCTATTTGCATTTGTCTGGGGAGGGGGTCAGCTGACCTGGACACGCCTCCCTCAAGGGTTTATTGATAGCCCCGCGGCTTTTAGCATAGTTTTGAAAAAAACTATGGACGATTGGACGCCCTCTGAAGGCTCCACAATCCTGTTGTACGTAGATGACCTACTTGTTTGTAGTGAGAGCAGGGCACAGTGTGAGAAGGACACAGTAAGCCTGATGAATCACCTCACCCTAAAAGGTCACTTGGCGTCTAGGAAAAAGATCCAGTGGTGTAGGGACAGAGTTGAATATCTTGGCTGTATTATCACAGATGGGACCAGATTGATATCCCCGGCACGAGTCCAAGCTCTCCGCTGTCTCGGCCCACCAAAGGACAAAGCTGCATTGCTTTCCTTTTTAGGCTCAATCGTCTACTGTCGACAGTGGATACCTGACTGTTCTTTTTGGGATTCCATTTTACGTCCAGCTACAGCTGCGGGTGCCCCTAAAACAATTGAATATACAGAGGATATGAAAGAGGCCTTCCTCGCTCTTCTGACTTCCCTCTCACGGGCTCCTGCTTTAGGTCTCCCTTCCTATGACAAACCGTTCTCACTTTACTGTGTGGTGCGAGGGCCTTCGTTTGCAGCAGTATTGGCCCAACCCCATGGGACAAACTTAAGACCAGTGGCATACCTATCAAAGAAACTGCCACTCCAGGTACAGGGAATGCCAGGATGCCTGCAAACTCTTGCAGCAAATGCAATGGCAGTTAAGGAAGCTTCTAAAATCACTCTGGGCACACCCACTATTCTCTATACCACACATTCAGTAGCACAATTGTTACAAAATATGCATACCCAGCATATGACAGCCCACAGGTCCAGTGGGTATGAAATTATACTTCTGAATACAACACATTTGGAAATAAAATCTTGTTCAGAAACTACTCCTGCAGTACGATTGCTACACGCACTATTGCAGCTTCCATATACTGAACCAGAAGTAAACCATAATTGTAATGACAATTTACTTCAACAAACATTGCCAAGGGTGGATTTAACTGATAAACCAAACCCAGATTTCCTGGATGTATTTGTGGATGGCAGTTGTTCCAGGCCTAGTGATAACACATATAAGACAGGCTATGCAGTAGTGATGCTACCTGATGTTGTGGTTGAGGCTTCTCCTTTAGGGGCCAATTCAGCACAACAAGCTGAGCTCTATGCAATCACAAGAGCATGTCAACTATTTAAAGATAAAGATGTAAATATATATACTGATAGCAGATATGCTTTTGGCGTAATTTTCGATTATGGACTCATTTGGAAAAAACGAGGGTTTAAAACTGCAGACAACAAACAAATTGCCAATAAGGAATTTGTTCTTGCCTTACTCACAGCCCTACAGATGCCCAGAAAAATCAATGTTATAAAAATAAAGGGACATTCATTTGACAAGTCCAAAGAAGCTCAGGGCAATGCCTTGGCAGACAGAGTTGCTAAAATAGCAGCCGATTCGGCACACGAGGCCCAGCCCAATCTAACACTGTTTGCCACAGATTTCAGTTCACCAGAATTCCCAAATACTGTGAGAATGTTACAGGACAAAGCATCAAGAGAGGACATAGCTTTCTGGGAAGGTCAGAACTTGACCAGCGTGCCAAGTGGCATCTGGTCAAGCAAGGAGGGAGTAATAGGTATACCAGAGTCAGCTGCCCCTCTTTTGATTTCTTACTTACATGGTCCAGGTCACCTAGGAAGGAAAACAGTTTTGACAATGTACAGACAGTCTTTCAGCACGGTCAATGATACACACCTCGTTGCCAAGTTGATAGACTCATGTCTTACTTGTGCACAAAACAATGTACAGTGCAAGAAGCAGGGTATACATGGAAACTTGCCCCCCTATAGGCCCCCTCCAAGATCTACAAATAGACTTTACACATATGCCAAAACAGAAAGGAAATATAAAATATCTTTTAGTTATAGTGGACAAGTTTAGTTCTTGGGTCGAGGCTATCCCAACTACAGGAGAGACAGCCAAAATAGCATCAAGAGCACTAATAAATCACTGGATTTCGAGGTATGGGTTACCAGCCAAAATCTGGTCAGACCAAGGTCCAGCTTTTACAGCTGCTCTTACCCAGGATCTTGCAAAACTCCTGGGCATTCAATGGAAATTACATATTCCATATCATCCACAAAGCGCAGGAATAGTGGAAAGAATGAACAGAAATATAAAGGATAAACTTAAAAAGGCAACAGGAGGAAGCATGAAAGGGTGGATTGATTACCTCCCAGCAGTTTTGTTTCAAATTAGGACAGCCCCTTATTCTAGAACAGGATTGTCACCATTTGAAATACTTATGGATAGGCCAGCACAGAGGAAACCTGATGAGGGAGAGGAGTTTAATCTTTATTCTTTACAGGAAGAGTACGTGAAACATCTGGTAAGTAGCCTTAGTGAAACATAGGACAAGGTTGCTGTCACTTTCCCTCCTCTCTCCACAGAGCCTACACATCCGTATATCCCAGGAGACAAAGTATTGATAAAACAACTTGCCGTCCGGAAACAACCAGGCCCTATCTTCCAAGGACCATTTGAAATTCTGAAGGTTGCCAGAACAGCCGTTCTTACAGATCAAGGACCACAATGGATCCATGCATCCAGACTAAAGACATTTCCAAAGGGAAACTGGAAGAAGGTGAAGGAGAAGACAAAGACCTCTGTTCTGGAGAGTATTCCAAAAAAGGATCCGGAAAATACTCCCTAGTGGACCATAAAAAACAAGAAACCCAGAGTTCCATACCCATAGACACTAATGGTCAAAAAGGAGGGGTCACTTCGGCAAAACTTTTTCTTTTTTCCTTAATGATTACATTGTTTATTTTAATGCTCATAATCGTAGGACACTGTTGGTCAGATAATTCTAACAGACCAAAAAGAAGTATGGAAGACAATTTTAGTGGTAAAATGCTGCTGCTTAAATTTAAGTATGCTTATGCTCAAAAATCAGGATATGAAAATTTTTGGATATGTAGTAAACTCCATCCTAGCACTGCTAGGATCCCCCTAATGGCATTATCTCTAAACTTCACCCCTCTCCTAAACGGCACACCACCTGTCGTCCTTACAAATGTCGCAAGAACGCTTTCAGATAATAACCTTACTTTCCAAATTATTGGTAGAAGTCATTCCCCAGACTGGTGTTTTAGGTTGGGAAACTCCACAAAGGGAGCTAAAGTGTGCCAACAAGCTACAATTAACTTTTCAATGACTTCAATTGAAAGCCCTTTCTTTCATACTTCAGAACCTGCCCTAAACTCCACTCTAATAAACTTTCTTAACTCCAGTTCCACTTCCACAGTAGGAAAATGATTGTCAAGTTTAACCTTCTCTGGTTTTTCTGATGAAATGATGACAATATTTAACAAACGACCTTTAGCTTTAGGAGACAGTATTTATATTTGTTGTGGAAAAAGCTGTTACCCTTGGATCCCCACTGAACCCCAAGGATGGTGTTATCTTGCGTCCCTAGTCCCCATTATGGACATAGTAGGAGATAGCAAGGGAACACACCTCCTTGAAGCTAGCATGCATCCTAGGTACCCCCTCAAACACAGAAATAAAAGGGAGTTATTTTTCGAAAAAGATATGGCTTGGGCCTGGTTCCCTTCCTGGACAGGTTGGGGGATAGATTTAATGAAAAGGCTTAATAATTATACAAATATTATAGATGATGTATTAGTAAAGAACTCTGATGATATTACTAGTTTAAACATTGAAACTAGAGCAATCAGAAAACAATTAGAACTTCATGATCTTGCTATTGAAAGCATGAGTGCTGCACTCACTGGCCTGTGTGAAGTTACGGAGGATTATGAGTGCTGCACTTGGATCCACAACACATCTGTTGAGATTCCTGATTACTATGATGTAATTGCCCAACATAGGAAAGAGGTAAATAAATTGCAACAGGAGGCGAGGGATATCGCGAAAACATGGAGCCCCTTTGGAGAGGGAGGATTCGGGGGCACAGGTATTTTCTCATTTCTCAGACAAATGGCTATAACAGTAGTAATGGTGTTAATCTTCATTCTACTGTTATATTTAGTATTTAAGTTAATTGTCTGGACAATTGGAAAGATCACTAGTAAAAAGAAACAGGGTTCTAAGAAAACAATCTTGATGATGTCCACGGTACATACTAAACGAAAATGGTATAATGAATAATCCAATGATCGATGGGCTTCAATTCTTGAAGCCATGATCATAAGGAGGGGTTGTAAGGTATAAGAAGATCATGAACCAATATTCATGGTTAGAGTTCTCCTCAAATAAAAATATATTTTACAGAAAATGTTTCTCTGACATGAGTGTGAACAAGATGTGACTTTTTGTGGTTAAGCTAATCTTTCTTCTGTGTAACAGGCATGTATATTTAGGTTGAAATGTGACTTTGTGGTTAGGCCTTTTCCGGGTAAAAATTTATCTCACTTCTGCTTTTTAACTGACAGATTGACCGCACTGACATCTGGCGTTTCTTATCTTCCTGTTTCAAATGTCAGAACATGTCTAGTTTGACCACAATTGACGTATGTTAACTGACCGCTTTTGCAGAAGTCAAAAAACCTGTTAGAATTTATTTTTGTCTAACTCATGAGGTTTTTGCTTATTGCTGATAGGTCCATAGGAGGGAGGCAACTTTTCTCGCTGTGTATAAAAAAGGACATGTAACCATTAAACCACATATTCTAGTATACCCATTCACTGTTTATTGGTGTCTTGAATATCCGACCGGTCAGAGAGACTTCCACAGATCCTGAGTCCAGCTCGAGCCAAGAAGGTCCAACAGAACCAAACAGAACCAGAACCTTTCAGTTGCCCACCCCATTAATTTGTTCATATCTTCTTGCAAGGTTTCCACATCCTGCGGAGAAATTATTGCCATGCTTAGCTTAGTATCGTCCACAAATACAGAGATCGAGTTGTTTATCCTATCCTCCAGGTAGTTTATGGCTAAATTAAATAGGATTGGTCCCAGAACAGAACCCTGGGGGACCCCACTTTCCACCCCAGACCATCCAAAGTACTCCCCATTTATCACTATCCTCTGAACTTGCCCCTGTAGCCAGTTTTCAATCCATTTACTCACCCTATGGTCCATGCCAACGGACCTTACTCTGTACAGTAAACGTTTATGGGGAACTGTATCAAATGCTTTTGCAAAATCCAGATACACCACATCTATGGGCCTTCCTTTATCTAGATGGCAGCTCACCTCCTCATAGAAGGTTAATAGAATGGTTTGGCAAGAACGATTCTTCATTAATCCATGCTGAATACTGCTAATGATATTGTTGTCCTTACTAAAATCTTGTAAAAATCCATTATGCCCTCCAAGAGCTTGCATACAATTGATGTTAGGCTAACTGGTCTGATAATCCCAGGGATGTATCTTGGCCCTTTTTTTAAATATTTCTCCAATCAGCTGGTACCATTCCAGTCAGTCGATTGTTCATAAAAATTAGGAACAATGGTCTTTAATGGTCCTTAAGGACCCTCAGGTGCAAGCCATCTGGTCTCGGTGACTTATTAATGTTACGTTTTTCAAGTATAGTTCTAATTCTGTCCTCTGTTAGCCATGAGGGTGCTTCATGTGACGTGTCATGAGGATAAACATTGCAGTTTTGGTTACTGAAGCCCCCCGATTCCCTTGTGAAGACTGAGGAAAAAAAATACATTTAATACCTTCGCCATCTCTCCATCCTTAGTAACCAGATTCCCTTCCTCATTCTTTATAGGACCAATGTGATCTGATCTTTCTTACTATTTATGTACTTAAAACATTTCTTGGGATTTTTGTTACTCTGCTCCGCTATGTGCCTTTCATGTTCTATCCTAGCTGCCCTGATTGCACCCTTACATTTCTTGTTGCATTCTTTGTAAAGTTAGAATGCTGATGATGATTCCTCAGCCTTGTATTTTTTGAAGGCCTTCTCCTACGCTTTTATATGCATTTTTATGTTGGAGTTAAGCCACCCAGGACCTTTATTAGCTCTTTTAAATGTATTTCCCATTGGGATGCACTGGCTAATGCCCTTATTTAATATTAAAGCATACCCATTTTTCCTCCGTGTTCTTTGTTCCTAAGATTTTATCCAAATTATTATCTTCTAGCAAGGATCGTAGTTTAGGGAAGTTGGCTCTTTTGAAATTCAGTGTCTTTGCATTCCCCTCATGTTTCCTATTTGTGTGATTTATACTGAAACTAATTGACCTGTGATCGCTGTTCCTAAATTGCCCATATTTGCACATCCGTGATCAGGTCTGTAGTGTTGGTAATCAGTAGGTCTAGTAACTAGTTGGTGTGTTTACCATCTGACCCATAAAATTGTCCTGCAAGACATTTAGGAACTGGCGAGCGTTAGATGAATGCGTGGTTCCTTCCACCCAGTCTATGTCTGGATAACTAAAATCCCCCATTATAATGACACTTCCCATCCTTGTCGCTAATCTAAATTGTGATTGGAGGTCCGCCTCTGCCTCCTCCCTCTGTTTTAGGGGGCCTATAGCATACTCCCAGTTTTACTTTCCCCTTAGTTTCCTCCCTTTGTAGCTCTACTTATAAGGATTCCCCCTCCTCCTTTGCTCCCTTAGTGATGTCATCTCTCACATTTACTTGTACATCATTTTTGATATACAGGCATACCCCTCCCCTTTTTTACCCTCTCTATCCCTGCGATATAGGGAATACCCTTGAATGGTTGCCAGCCAATCATGAGAGCTGTTGAACCAAGTCTCTGTAATTCCTACAAAATCTAAATCCTCCTCGTACAATAGTAGCTCTAGTTCTCCCATTTTGTCCACCAGACTCCTGGCATTGGTGAACATGCCACGTAGTTTAGACCAGTCGCATACTATCTCCTTATTGGGTGCTCTGAGGTTGCAAATAGTACTTATTACTATACTTACCTCGGGTTTAGGTGCTGTAGTCAACCTACCACTTATGCCCCCAATACTATCCTCTGGAATATGCTCACCGCTGTGAGTGGTGTTATTACATCCACTTCCCTGCTAGACTGCATGTGATGCAGAGCCTCTCATGGGGCCCCTTAATGGCCCCCGGGCCCTCGGGCGGTGCTCGAGTTCCCGATGGGTCATTCTACCCCTGCTCTGGACCCTCTCCCCCGTCGCCTAGTTTAAAAGTCCCTCTAACTTTTTAGCCATCTAACCAAATGAGAAGTCGGCCCAGTTCTTCAGGAACCCAAACCCCTCCTTTCTACACCAGCTCCTTAGGCCACTTGTTTACTTTCCTAATCTCCCTCTGCTTTTCTGGTGTGGCTCGAGGTACCAGTAGTATTTCTGAGAATACTACCTCAATTTAGCTCCTAATTCCCTAAAATAATTTTTTAGGACACTCCATCTACCTTTGACTTTGTCATTGGTGCCAACGTGCACCATGACAGCAGGGTCTTCCCCAGCCCCTCCCAGTAATCTATCCACCAGATGCGTGATGTGCCGAACCCGAGTGCCCGGCAGACAACATACAGTTCGGAGCTTCAGGTCTTTGTGACAGATTGCCCTCTCTGTCCTTCTAAGAATTTAGTCCCCTACCACCAGAATCTGTCTTTCCTTTCCCTTGGCTTTACTCCCAACCTCACTGGAGGAGTTATTCCCTGGCAGCTAGGGGAGTCACTATGCTCCAGCAGTGCTGGTCCCTGACTGGTTTCACCAATGTCACTCAACGGGGCGTACTTATTGGGATGTTACAGCCCAGGACCGGCCTCCCTGACTCTTTCCCCTCTTTCCTTCCTGGATGTCACCGCTGTACTCTGCTTTGGTGTCTGCCCCTCTTTATCTCCACCCGCCTCTGTACTGGCCCCTGCTGGCACTTGCCGGGTACGATCCAAGCTCTCCTTTAGTATAGAGAGTCTTCTCAGTGTTGACAGTTGCTTCCCTAGATTCAAAACCTGGGCTTCCAGGGAAACAACGTGTTTAAATTTTGCACAGCAGTATTCTCCCTTGATCAAATGAGCAAGGAACGCATATATGCCGCAAGATGTACACTGAGTTGCAATCTCCACACCTGCCGGGCATCGTACCCACTAATTTAATGGGAATTGGGGGTTATACCCTGTCCAAATTACCTAACAACTAGCTTCCAGACACTAATACTCAAAAATACACAGGTTCTTAACAAGACAATACATAGGTACTCAACAATACAATACACAAGTACTCACACACGTGCACTCACAGTCCACATGTGCTCACAGTCCATGTGCACTCACAGTCCACGTGCACTCATAGCACTCGTGTACTCACAGTCCATGTGCACTCACAGCCCATCTGCACTCACAGCACACGTGCACTCACAGCACACAGGTACTCACAATACTCTCAATACACAGGCCCTCTGGCACTCACAATACCCAGGTACTCACAACACACACAATACTCAGGTACTAACAATACACACAATACTCAGGTTCTCCCAATACACACAATAGTCAGGTACTTACAATACTTAGGTACACACAATACACACAATTCTCAGGTACTCACAATACACACACTACTCAGGTACTCACAATACACACAATACTCAGGTACTCACAATACTCACACAATACTCAGGTACTCACAATACTGAGGAACTCATATACACACAATACACAGGTACTCACAATACCCACAAAAACTCAGGTACTCACAATACACACAAAATATTTGTGTGTAAGGTTCTGCCATCATGCAATTAAACTCCAATTCTCATCCTTTTACACCGACATAGAATGCCTAATTACTGTGTTACAACTAAATGGAACCATGAGTGTGCAATATATGTGTTCACAAATGCATTTATTCTTGCTTTCTGTATCTCTTTCTCTCTCTGTTTCTTTACATATATTTTACACACTGTTTCTGGTATAGAAACTGAATAGTTGTCAAAGCAACAAACAATTATCCTGATTTAGGCTAGTCTCCAGAATCCAAGCAGTTAATGCATGTACACTGATCATCTATCAGAATCAATGCTTCAACCCTCACAAACCTGTTCCCTATTTGAGTTATCTGCAATAAGTAAACATTTGATAGTGGTGGAGTTGCAAAACACATGATTAAATATACATGGTTAAAGAGAGCATATGGCTTGCATTGAAATAGTAGTTCCATGCATAATGGGAAACCCTTGAAAGCACACAATTTAAATTTAAGCAAGGGTGGTGGATATTGGGGGGGGGGGTGGATCAATAGTGATTACTGGCAGGTCTCTTAAAAAAATGAATCCTTGAGATGTATATTCTCACATATAGCAAGCCTGAGTTTTAAACAATCACCAATAAGATTCCTTCTACTGTGAATGTTATCCATAATGCAGGAGGCAGAGATAAAGAAAGAGGAAAACAGTGCAGGCTTCGGGAACTATAGAGTCTTTAATGGAGAGTGACAGTAGTTTATTGATTGCTTTAACCTGTTGCAATTAGTTTCCAGTGTAATGGGAGTAATAATTTTATATAATGGAGAAGAGAGAACGATTAATGTATAGAATAAACAATGTGCAAGACAAGGGCAGAAGTGCAGCTAACATCACAAGACTCAGCTGCCAGTCTGTCATGACCCTTATTCATCCTGTGCATTACGGACATTTTTTTTTTATGGCATTACTTTTTGAAGAGAACCTAATGGTTTTGTTCTTTGTCACAAATATGTTTCAGTTTTTATCTTATGTATCTTTTTTTCTTTGGCCCTCCCCATACCCCATGAGACTTCTGTGGTCATGGGTGAGTAGTTATGATTCATTCTTTTAAGACAGGATTATAGAAACAAAGAAAGCTGAGGGACCAACATCTGTTGCACAAGCCTTTGTGGATCTTCTAAAGTACAGAAACAGAGAGGACTGCACATGATTTCATTATACATAACTATGAATCAACAGAATTATCCTCTTGTCATTTTCTATTTCAATTTTACCTGACTGATGACAAGTGTAGTTTTGATGTGTGTTACTTCAAAACACAAAGCCCACAAATAAAAAGAGAGAGAAATTCACCCAGCTTTAAAAAATACTGCAACAGGGAATCAATCAATAGAATTTTTGAAGTTTTTAATATATCATTATTAAATCCCTATTAAAGGGAATATGTCATACAACAAAAATATTTGCAATTAAAACTTTTCCTGTCAAGCATCCAAATAAGCAAAAAAAAGAAAATAATTTAGCATTACACATTTTCACTTTGCAGTTTTTAAGTGTGTTATGGGCTTTAAATGGATCCAAAGAATTAGGGACGCTCTCTAAATGTTTTACTGTTTAACTTTTTTAAATGTATTATTTGTAAGCATTTCTTTCTAGGTTCAATCAGAAGCAAAGTCAGTAAACAAGCCAAAGGTCAGTAATAGGGGGTTGCAGATTGGGATCAAGCAAAAGCGTAGTCGAGGAACAAGCCAAAGCTTGGTAACAAGTGGAAGTGGAGATAAGGACAGCTGCAGATGCACAAAGGAGCAAGATATCGGCTAGAGAGAGCACAACCATCAAGTGCAGAGATATGTCTTAAAGGATAAGTCCAGTCTTTAAAAAATAATAATAAATGCGCATACTTTTGCAGGCAAAAAAATGTGCATTTGTTATTTTTTTAGTAGGAGCTTGGAAAGCATTGCACCAACAACCAGCAGATCGCTGATGCCATGCAGGTCTCCTGCATACTGTCAGTGTATCGGCTTACCCATACATCCCGTAAGGGTAAGCAGATACTCCCTGACTGGAAGACTCAATGAACTACCACAGCGCTCCACAGCGCCATGGTAGTTTATTGAGAACTACAAGCCAACAGCTGCTAAAGGATGTTGAGGCTTGTAGTTCATTCAGACACACAGAGCTGTGTGTCTGAATGACACTGCCACAGGGAGGAGGGGGGGGCAGAGGGTGACGACTGCAGCACTAGTAAAATGTTACATGTTCCGCCATAAAATCATTTGGAACATGTAACATGTTCCCAAAGGTGAACTTACCCTTTAAATCAAGAAGTTCATGGGAGAAGCAAAGAGTTCAAGGTTCACCAGAAACAAGACAGATGCCAGACGCAGCAGAGGTTGTTGCTTCAGATCTCAGTCCTGACAAAAGCAATTAAACATACAGAACAAAAAATGCAATATCATTAAAAAAAAAAAAAAATATCACAAAGTGTTTAGTGCACAAATGAGTTATCTGACTATACAGCCAAGCACTATTCTGATTACAAATATTCACCAGTCCTTCCCAGTGATGCATTAATGTGAAAGACACTCTTCAATAGTGCCACACCAGTGCTCATGTGTTTCTCCACCTCCCAACAGACACTCACAGAATCTAAATGCCTCTCTTATCACAGATTGGCAAAAAGTGCAATACGCAATAGCTAAATAACTCTATTCTTCTCTCTATTGCATATAATCCCCAAGAATAGCAATAAATGAAATGGACCAAATAGTGTAATACCATAAAACAATTGAGTTTATTCAGTTAAAAAACTATTTACAATGTAAAAAGATTGATTACAACAGCGATACAGTTCTCCACAGGCATATTGCACAATTCATAAAGTTAATGCTCACTCATGGCAGATAGTTATAATGCTATAAATAGCTAAGTTGTTGGTATTC
The DNA here is from genome assembly GCA_029206835.1 of Rana muscosa. Classification (NCBI taxonomy): domain Eukaryota; kingdom Metazoa; phylum Chordata; class Amphibia; order Anura; family Ranidae; genus Rana; species Rana muscosa. Next base: position 655,372,931 of record CM055118.1, on the reverse strand, counting down.
CGCTCACCACTCTCATCAGCACAGGAGAACTCTGACTGAGTTGTCCATTGTGGTTAAAGTGTTTATTTCTTGATGTTGTGAGCTATAGGCTATACGCCATAAGTCCTCCAAAGGGTCTGCTCTGCTCGACTTCAGCTGTATGTTGTAGATCTTGCTCTGCTTCAGACCTCTCTTGCCAATCATTCCACCTGCCCCCATTTATCAACAACATACATCTATTGATCTTATCACTTACATTGCAGATGCAACATTCATGCATCCGCCCCTGAAGAAGCGAGCAGGGTCTTGCGAAACACGACAATTAGCTATTGTCCATTATTACATCTAGTGTATTATCACCCTTTGGCCAGTTATATTTGCATACTGCTCCCAGGGGGCCTTTCTGGGCTGACATGTTCCTCTTTCGCTGTTTGTCTTTGATGGCGGTGGTTTCCATCCAGCTCGGGGGCTGCGATGTGCATAGGGGAGTTCTTTTCCTGATCTCTTGCTGTCCTCCCCTGTATGTAGACGGGGGTGGCCACCTGCACATCGGCGCCATGTTTTCCACACCCACACACGGACGTCTCCCTGACGTCACAGAGGTGTGGGCTGTGTGGGTCATCCTAGACGGCTGGGTGGTTGCTGCATTTGCGCACCCCCTCTGACGGCAGACGTCTAATGCCTTGTACACACGGTCTGACTTTTGCCCGGCCAAATCACATCGGAATTCCGACGGAATTCCATCGGAGTAAAAGAGAACATGTTCTCTAATTAAACTGCGACGGAATTTATCGGAATTTCCGATGGAAATAGTCCGATGGGGCATACACATGGTCGGAATATCCGATGGAAAAAGTCCGTCTGACTTTTTCCATCGGAAATTCCGATCGTGTGTACAAGGCATCACTGATGCCTATGCGTCACCGCCCGTACATAACGCTGGGGGCGTAGCTTTCGGGCCCTTGTGGGCATATCTGGATGTTCAGCACAGCTGGGATTCTGAGTCACAACTTGATGGTTGGATAGAGCGGTCACATCTCTAAGAACAAACTGACAACTATTGGATATTTTTCACTCCACTGAGGTACAACTTTTTTACTTTCTTGACACCTATTGGGTTTGTTACATTGTCCTTATACACATGTAATACTTATATCATTTCTATATTACCCCGTAGTCTCCCTGCCCATACCAACTTTGTAACCATGTTGGTTTGCATTCATGTATATACAATATTCCATATCTCAGATAGGGATGAGCCGAACAGCCCCGGTTCTGTTCGCACCAGAACCTGCGAACGGACCGAAAGTTCACGCAAACTTTAGAACCCTATTAAATACAATGGACTCGAACGTTCAAAATCAAAAGTGCTAATTATAAAGGCTAATATGCAAGTTATTGTCCTAAAAAGGGTTTGGGGACCGGGTCCTGCCCCAGGGGACATGTATCAATGCAAAAATAAGTTTTAAAAAGTTTTTTGGGGAGCAGTGATTTTAATGATGCATAAAGTGAAAATAAAAGTGAAATATTCCTTTAAATATCGTACCTGGGGGGTGTCTAAAGTATGCCTGTGAAGTGGCACGTGTTTCCCGTGTTTAGAACTGTCCCTGCACAAAATGACATTTCTAAAGGAAAAAAAGTAATTTAAAACTGCTTGCGACTTTAATGCAATGCTTGGTCCCAGCAATATGGATGAAAATCATTGAGAAAATGGCGTGGGTTCCCCCCCAGCCCACTACCAGCCCCTTTGGGCATTGTATGGATATTAAGGGGAACCCCGCACTCAAATAAAAAAAAGGCCCTATATACTCTGAACAGCAGTATACAGGCGGTGTAAACAAGACAGGGACTGTAGGTTTGTTCTTAAGTAGAATCTGTTTGTAATTTGGAACAGGTACATTGTTTAAGTGTAGCTCCAGCCAAAAATCTGTTTTTACGCTTTTTGGAAAACATAGGGAAGGGTTATCACCCCTGTAACATTTGTTTTGCTTTCCGTGCACCTGTTCAGAACATTTCACCTCATTTTCTGTCCCAATGACAAATGTTTTTTGAAAATTAGTTTTTTTTTATTGAAACACGGATTGGTGATAAAGCATCAGTGGAGAGGAGACACCTTTTTCCCATATTAACTCTTACAGGAGAGAATTTCCCTTCCTAGGGGTAGATTTCCTCTCACTTCCTGTTGTCTCCTTCCGTTTGCAAGTGGGAGTCGTTTGTTAGTTAGATGTTTGAAAGTAGGGGCCTGCCGTATATACTCTGCAGAAATTTGGCCCTTAGGTGTTGGTGTTGCCACAACACTGTAAGCCCTCACAGTTAATCTTGGTGGGCGCTGGAACACCCTGCTGTGAACTATTATATCAAGAATTGTAATTACATGCCATTGTTGAACAGTGGTAGCAAAAATTGGGCCTTTTGGGTTGGTGGTGGTGGTGTTGCCACAACACTGTAAGCGCACACAGTTACTCTTGGTGGGCGCAGGAATGGGCCCTGCTGTGAATTATTAGATCACAAATTGTAATTACATGACCCTGTTGAACAGGAGCATACAAATTGGGCCATAGGCACTGGTGCCACAACACTGCAACCCCTCACAGATACTGTACTTGCAGCCCAGTAATGAACCCTGCTGCAACGTAGTGCATCAAAAATTGTATTTACATGCCCCTGTTAAACAGGGGCTGAAAAATTTGGCCTTAGGCACTGGTGCTGGTGCCACAACACTGCAACCCCTCACAGATACTCTATTAGGAGCGCAGCAATGAGCCTTGCTGCAAAGTATTGCATAAAAAATTGTATTTACACGCCCCTGTTAAACAGGGGCTGAAAAATTGGGCCTTAGCCACTGGTGGCGGTGCCCAGAACCAAAAATGTTCTTACAAGCTATCAGCATGATCATTGAGGAGGAAGAGGATAGTCACTCAGCATAACAGCAGCATAACAGGATAGTCACTCAGCATCAGCATAGGCAGTCTTGAAGGGATCTGACATTTCCCCCCTAAAATTCAGCATCAGGTGCTTGGTAGCTGGTGGTGATGCAAGACTGATTCATTTTTATGTAGGTCAGTCGATCGACCGAGTCGGTCGACAGGCCCACCCTGTGATCGGTTACAAAGCCTCCAGCAGCACTGAATGTGCATTCCGAAAGAACGCTGAATGCAGGACAGGCCAGTACCTCAATTGCATACTGTGCAAGCTCTGGCCAGTGATCCATCCTCAAGACCCAGTAACCCAGAGGATTTTCGGTGGGAAAGGTGTCCAAGTCTGATCTTGCCCCTAGGTATTCCTGCACCATGTAAACCAGATGCTGGCGATGGTTGCTGGAACCGATCATACCATGGGGCTGCGTACTAAAAAATTGCCTGAACGCATCGGTCAGACGGCCACCTTCTCCACTGCTCCTTCTTTGACTGACTGAAGCCTCAGCAACACGTTGTCCAGGACCAGGAATTTGTAACCTCCCAGTCTCTGGGAACGCGTTGCACAGACCTTTCTGCAAGGCCTCCCAAAGATGCTTCATCCTCTGCTCCCTCTGCGACAGCAAGATAAGGTCCGCAACCTTACCCTTGTAACGTGGATCAAGGAGGGTTGCCAGCCAGTAATGATCTCTCTCCTGGATCGCACAAATACGAGGATCCTTACGCAGGCTTTGAAGGATCAGGGAGGCCATGCAGCGTAGGTTTGTTGAGGCATTCGGTGCCGAGTCCTCTGGGTCACTGAGGACGACATGATCCGCAGCCACCTCCTCCCAGCCACGTACAAGTCCATGGGTGTCTTGGGACTGTAATTGATCCATTGAAGACTGCTGCTGATGCTGAGTGCTAGGCTCCACCTCCATGCTGACACAATAATCCTCCTCCTCCTCCTTCTCTTCCTGTGTGATAGCTGGGCCAGCAGCAACACTGTCTGGATAAAGGGGGCCTTGAGAGGTAAGGAAGTCCTCCTCTTCCTGCCTCTGTTCTGCCTCAAGTGTCCCTGTCCATGCCTGCTGGACCATGAGTCAGCGGTAATATGCACCTTACCGCTAACCGCCCTGTCCAGCGAGGCCAAGACATTGCCTTCCACATGCCGGTAGAGAGCTGGAATCGCCTTCCGTGAAAAAAAGTGGCTTTTGGGAACCTGCCACTGAGGAACCGCACATTCCACAAACTCACGGAAAGGGGCAGAGTCTACCAATTGAAAAGGCAGCAGTTGCTAGCAATTTAGCCAAGCTAGCATTCAACCGCTGGGCATGTGGATGGCTGGGAGCGAACTTCTTTCGGTGGTGCAGCAGCTGGGGCAGGGAAATTTGCCTGGTACAATCGGACGTCGGTGTACCGATAGCAGATTGCCCGCAAGTACTTGGCTGTGACACACCTAATTCTACACCTTCATTCCTCTCAGTGCAGGTTTCACAGAGGACTGAAGGTATAGTGGAGTTGGAGATCCCAGCTGATGAGGAGCAAGGAGAGGTCCGCTTTGTTCTTTGGTGTGGGTCTTTTAGGTACGCTTGCCAATGAACTGCATGGCAGGTCGACATATGTCTGGTCAAGCACGTGGTGCACAAGCGGCTGATGTTTTGGCCACGCGAGATACGCTTTAGACATATGTTGCAAATGGCAATGGTGCGATCTGCTGCACACGTCTGAAAAGATGCCCACACCAAAGAACTTTTGGAATAACGTGCAGAGACAGCAGCGCCATGCACATGCGGAGCTCTGCAGTGTGATGCAGTCGGTGTGCTGCCCTTAAGCCTCCTGCCTCGTTGGAGATGTGCCTCCTCCTCCTCCTCCTCTCTCCTATCAGGCACCCACGTGGAGTCAGTGACCTCACCATCCCCTCCCTCCTCATCACTGGAGCAAATCTGGCAGTATGCTGCAGATGGGGGAACATGACTGCCAGATAGCTGTCCTTGTTGGGCACCCCCTCTCTCTGGGCTCACGTTACTACCCCCTCTCTCTGGGCTCACATTACTGCCTTCCTCCAGCTGGGTTCCATCATCAGAGCCTTCAAAACGCTGGGCATCCTCCTGGAGCATGTACCCAACACTGTGGTCATTCAGTTCGGGGGACACCTCAGGAGGACATGGTGGGGCTAGGGAAGGAGTGACTGATGCCATTGAGCCGAGGGAAGTGGCCGCTTTGGCAGCTGCTTTGCCAGACAAAGTACCCTGAGCCTGGGTGAGAGAGGATGAGGAGGATGAGGACGGCTTGGTCATCCACTCTTCCAAGTCTTGGGCATGTTACGGCTCAACATGGCCAGCTGACGAAAAGAAGGACAAGCGTGTCCCATGGCCACATGCTGATGAGGATGCACCGTGTCCACGACCAGCACTGTTGCCTCTAGACACAGAGCCTGCTTTCCCTCTTTTATTGCCTCTCGTGACTGTCTGCCTCTCCTTGTTTGCTTTCCAGACATACTAATGGCCTGCAGTGAGATGTAGCTGCACAAAGGTGGGATGTGTATATATATATATATATATATATATATATATATATTTATATATCTGTACTGATTATAATGCAGCTATCAGAATCAACTGCCTGCTGTGGTATTAGTATGGGAAACGCAGCAATTGTCTTCAGTTAGTTTTAGGTGAAAACTGTGCAGATAACACAGTACACTGACTGAAAATACTGTCAGTGTACTAACTGTATACTAACTGTATTCAGGTAAGCTTTAGGTGAACGCTATGCAAAGCACACAGTACACTAAGTGAAACACTGACTGCAGCTAGCACAATCACCTGCCTGCCTGCCACAGTATAGAGAATAACAGGAACGGATCTAGCTAAACTGAATACAGTGTATAAATATATATACAACACCTAGAATGCATATATATCCTCGACACACTGTAACTGCAGCTAACTGGCTCGCCTGCCTGCTCTATCTAACTCAATATAAATGACACCATCTCTCTCTGTAATCTCTCTCTTTAAACAACTCCAACACACTACACAAGGCCGCCAAGCCGGCGGCCCTATATAGTGTGGGGCGTGTACTAAACTTCCTGAGCCATAATTGGCCAAAGCCACCCTGGCTTTGGCCAATTACGGCTCTCTGTTCAGACGGTGCTGTGATTGGCCAAGCATGCGGGTCATAGTGCATGCTTGGCCAATCATCAGCCAGCAATGCACTGCGATGCCGCAGTGAATTATGGGCCGTGACGCGCCAGTCACATTTTGCGCGAATGGCCCAGCCGAACAGACGATGTTCGTGTCGAACATGGGTTCGACTCGAACACGAAGCTCATCCCTAATCTCAGATAGTCATTCACACCAACATACATTAGTAAGCTTAATTCATTTTTTTACATTTTTATATATAAATTACATTTTACCTATTAGAACCTTACACATTAAGCAAATTTTTCAATTATGATGCCTTTGATATATGTGCATCCTTGCAGATATTTTCTAGACATGATTTTAAAGGGGCTAAGTGGAGACCGCAGTGAGAAATACCCCTATCCAGACCGTGTTGATCCTCCGGAAGTTCCCCTGTTGTGGCTTTTTTTTCTCTGCCTCCTCAGCTCCCGAGCTGGATGCACTACACGGCTGCCATCTTGCTATCCAGCGTTTGGCAATTTATCTCAGCCCGTCAGTAAGTACGGGGTCTCTGCTTCAGACCTCTCTTGCCAATCATTCCGCCTGCCCCCATTTATCAACAGCATACATCTATTGAACGCGTAGGGCTTTATTGATACTTGTTTTATGCTGGTACATGCTGGGTATTATTGATGTCTGCATAATGCTTACATACTTCCCTGTCTATATGTATGTACATTTTATTTTCTTATTGTGTATGTGTATCTACTGGTCCAGCAACTTTCAAGTTTTATTGTTGCTCATTGATATATAACATTTGGAATAAATCTTTATATATTTACTTTCACCTGTGTTCTGTACATTGGCTATTATGCCGGGTAACTCACAATCATTGTTGTTGCCGCCCCGTTACATAACATTTTGAAACAAATAAATAGATTTTGTCTCATTGTTCGCTATGAACATTGGCAAAACCTCTCACCTCATCCAAAGTCCCAGGGCTACCTCTTTTGTGTTTTTTGTGTACTACTAGGGATAGAGGTGTCAGAGGGGTCACACTAGACCTTACTTTTTTTTCTTTTTAGATCTTGGGGTCCTCAGCATCTGCTATGTCTCTCACATTAATGAACGCCATAATACGGGCCCCCGATAAAAGGATAACAGACATCGCCGGTATACTGTCAGATCACCGACCACAAGGGGGGGCATGAACACCTCTGCCTATGCATTTTGCCCCTCCCACTGACCAGGGCTTCGTCTGGGCCAATGAACATTAACTTTATGGATTGTGCAATATACCTGTGGAAAACTATATCGCTGTCTGTGTTTTTGTGTTTTGGAGACTATCATAGTGGCTGCATACCATTGACCTCCCTCCCCCTTCCTATTTGGGAAGTGGATATTGTAATCGCCCAACGAGCCACATGGTCAGATACTTCAGACTTTAAGGGCTCACATTGCTCATACAAATACATGTTTGGACTTAACGAACATAGCAGTATCTTTCACGCAGGATAGATTGCAAACAGGAGCAGCACAAGCAATGTTATACAGTGACTGATATCCTCAGGGTGTACATACACACACAGATAGCTGGCCGATCCCAGATCTCTGAAGAGCACCACCACTTTATCGATGTCCATTAGCTGCTGAGTGCTAAACCCAGGTTCCAAACTTTGAAATATGATGGACTCTTTCAAGCTAGATATTATGTATCACCTGGATGTTAGGTTTCGAGATCACAGATCTTTGATGACCCGGCCTACTCTGTGATTTTCTTTTGGCACAAACACCAAGTCTCACACTTCCTTCAATCAATGGAAACCTTGGAATCACTCTCTCCGGTAAGAAGGTTGAGAGGATCCTTCTGCCATTTATAAAACCTTCAGATATCAGGAAATGAGCTTCAAGCTGTTGATGAGTTTGTATTACACACCCATATGGATCCATAAGATGTTTCCCTAATGTTCTAACCTGTGCTGGAGATGCAGAGAAGAGGTTGGCTCTCTGCTTCATGTCTTTTGGTCCTACTGCTTACTTCATGACTTCTGGGCTGATGTTCAGGAAAGACTTACAGACGATCTATTATACCATTATTGGTGGCTGCAACAAGAAGCTGCATCCCGCTTTTTTGGAAACAAAAACAAGCACCATTGATTACCATCTGGTTAAAAAAACCTGCTCTAAATAATGAAATGGAGGACTTGGTTGTGTCAGAGAGGAGCTCGAGGGAAAAATTTCTAAAAAATGTTCTACTGGCGTGATTTTGTATATTCTGTGGAGTACATCTTTGGTACACTAAGCCCAGATCAACTTCCTTGGTGGAGGACTAAAGACCACCAGAGACTTGGAGGAGTGGTGTCCCCACCCCCACCCCTACCCCTCCTTTTTTTTTTCATCCAACCTACACCTCCTTTCCTCCCCATCATTGTTTTGAAAAACCAGGGTACAGAGACCCCTGGGCACTGTTAAGATAACAGGTTTTCTTATATTTGATCTTCACATGGTTGTATTGATTTTCTATTGGGTATTGTCAATTCTGATTAGGTCTCATTCTTGGCTATTACCTGTAGTATTCCATGTTGTACACTGATACTAGTGTGTTATGGGACCTCTGCACTATTGTTTGTTTTTCAGCTTTTTCGTACTACATATTATAAAGTGAACACCAATAACTAAAGACATTTTTTTATTATTATTAAGTAGGGGATTAGGCTTTTGTAAGATTGCTTGTGGCAGTTTGTCATTTTTCTTCCTCTTTTTTCTTCTTTTTGTCTTTCATATGCAATGTTTTTACTATTTTTACACTTATTGTTTTTAGTCCCTATTTACTTTTTGCACCTGTGTATGCAAGCCTCTAAATTGTCTATCAGTTCTCCTTATTGCTATATCACACGTGAAGTTCCTAACTGTGGTTGCTTTTCTGGGGCTTGGACTCATATGTTACACACTGCACTTTTTTCACTCACCTGTTTCTTTAAATGTTTGAGTGGTTAAATTACATCAATATTTAGGCAGCTGATGATAGTATTTATTCCCCTGCCACAAGCAGACCCTTATCTTCATGATTAAGCCCCAAAGGCGGGGCGAAACACGTTGGAGTTGTGGTCTGGTTGAATCGAGCTGAGGCTGATATTAACTGCTAAACACTCGGGCCAGGTGAGGTGTGTGGTGGCTATCTCTTCCTATTTTTGCAGTATGCTTTGGGTCTGGATGGACATTTACTCAGCCTGCACCCTTGCCAGCCAGTGGCATCCTACACATTGGACCTTGACAGCTTGAGCGGAGACCCTTAATCTTTTATCATGGACCTCTGTACTGTTGCCTTGTGATAAATAGAGAATTAGAAAAAAAAAGATTCTGTGAGTGGCTGTCTGTTGGGAGCTGGAGAAACACAAGTGCACTGGTGTGACACTATTGAATAGGCATCACTACAAATTTGTTGTATGGACTGGTGAACATTTATAATCAGAGTGACACTTGATTGTACAGTCAAAAAATGTATGCCTGCACTGAACACTTGGTGATCATATATTTATTATTACTATTGCAATTTTTTGTACTTTATGTTTAATTGCTTGATTTTGGCACACCACTGCACTTGAACTTATATTTAATGCAAATTTACTTGTATTAATTGTGGGGAATATTTAATGCAGCTTAAAGGTTTATTAAAATGTGATTAAAAAGCAATAAATTGGAAAAGGGGTGCCCCTGGGATTGTGTGGATTGGAGTAAATTATGGATTGCCACCAAGTATATATAGAAAAATATAAAGAATTTTATTTATACATAATACACTTATATATCAAAAATGGTTTAAAAGCAAAGAGAGGAACAGACATATACAGTCATTGAAAAACAATTGCATGAGGACACCTTACTACTTGAGACATATAAGTCATATAGCTAGTGGTGGGTTGTGTCACCACTAGCTATATGACTTATATGTCTCAAGTAGTAAGGTGTCCTCATGCAATTGTTTTTCAATGACTGTATATGTCTGTTCCTCTCTTTGCTTTTAAACCATTTTTGATATATAAGTGTATTATGTATAAATAAAATTCTTTATATTTTTCTATATATACTTGGTGGCAATCCATAATTTACTCCAATCCACACAATCCCAGGGGCACCCCTTTTCCAATTTTTTCAAAATTACCGGGATGTGATTGGTAAAATGGTAACTTGCCCTGTATCTGCTGGCTAATGGCTTCATCTTCCCCTAATTAATATATTAAAAAGCAATAGTCCTACTCACAGACAGAGCTTTAGTACAAGCTTATCGGACAAAAGGGCTGGAATTCTTGGCATCCACCGACTGGACTCAACAACAGAGAGGGTCAGACGATACCCCAAAATATCCAGATGGCTAACGCGTTTCTGGGGCGCACCCCTTTCATCAGAGCCTAAGTCGTCAAATGGGTGTGCCCCAGAAACGCGTTAGCCATCTGGATGTTTTGGGGTATCGTCCGACCCTCTCTGTTGTTGAGTCCAGTCGGTGGATGGCAAGAATTCCAGCCCTTTTGTCCGATAAGCTTGTACTAAAGCTCTGTCTGTGAGTAGGACTATTGCTTTTTAATCACATTTTAATAAACCTTTAAGTGGTAATGCACTAGGTTGGTGCGCCCTCCTTTTTTCTTTCTTTCTCTAGCCATTTGAACACCCATTGTTCTGAGGAGGGCTGCAAGATTCTAAACTTTGCCTCTAGAGAGAACCTCACCACCTGTTTTTGACGATACACCGAGAGCGCAGGAGATTTTTGTCTTATATGAATATTTAATGCAGCAGCAGTGGTATGTATAATGTTTTTATATATATATATATATTTTTTAGATTTTAAAAAGTTAGTGCAGAGTAGGGGCTATTTAATTTTAAAAGCAAATATAGTGACAGTTTTGTTGCTAAACAAAGTAGTTTCAACAAACATAGCTTTGTTTAGCTACAACTATTGATCCCCATGTCAGCATCAGTGCTGACAGGGGTTCATATGGCTTTGTTGATAAACAAAACCATTCATCACCAGCTCAGCACCAGTGCTGAATGCTCATCAACTATGCCACCCCCCCCCCCCATCCAAATCACCTGATCTGGCCACTCCCTGTGTATAAGGAAGGGTTGTCATTGTTCCTGCTACATTGAATGGAACCAGCCATCGATGGACCCTTGCAGATTACCCTGCAAGATTTAAACTCCACAAAGAGGGTAGAAGGAAAAGAGTTAAGATTTTAGAGCTTCTGTTGTGAACTTTGAAGACAAAAGTTTTTTTTTAAATTCCATTCAGCCAGGATCAGTCCCTTTTTTTAAAGCATTGACATTTGCAAAGGAAACGTGTTTTACATTGCCAGCGAATCACATTACCATGCTGGCTTCATTTAAAAAAAATGTACACAGCCCCCAAGGACCTTTAAAAAGCTGCTATGTATTTTGCATGCCTTTTAAAAAAAAATGAAAAAGAAGCGTGCAATCTTAACTGCCCCACCCCCATGAATAAAGTCAGTTTTGAAACCCTGACACCTGCCAAAAGAAAAAAAAACTGGACAGAGCCACTTAACAAATTACAGCTCATGCTGTCATCACATAGTTACATAGTTACATAGTTACATAGTTACATAGTTAGTCAGGTTGAAAAAAGACAAAGTCCATCCAGTTCAACCATAAAAATAAAAAAAATATCGTGCAATCCCATATACCCAATTCTATACCCACAGTTGATCCAGAGGAAGGCAAAAAACCCCAGCAGAGCATGATCCAATTTGCTACAGCAGGGGAAAAAATTCCTTCCTGATCCCCCGAGAGGCAATCGGATTTACCCTGGATCAACTTTACCTAGAACTGTTAGTACTCAGTTATATTATGTACATTTAGGAAAGTATCCATGCCTTTCTTAAAGCAATCTACTGAGCTGGCCAGAACCACCTCTGCAGGGAGTCTGTTCCACATTTTCACAGCTCTTACTGTGAAGAAACCTTTCCGCATTTGGAGATGAAATCTTTTTTCTTCTAGACGTAAAGAGTGCCCCCTTGTTCTCTGTGTTGACCGTAAAGTGAATAACTCATCACCAAGATCAATATATGGACCCCTTATATATTTGTACATGTTAATCATATCCCCCCTTATTCTCCTCTTCTCAAGAGTGAATAAATTCAGCTCCTCTAATCTTTCTTCATAGCTGAGCTCCTCCATGCCTCTTATCAGTTTGGTTGCCCTTCTCTGCACTTTCTCCAGTTCCCCGATATGCTTTTTGAGAACTGGTGCCCAAAACTGAACTGCGTATTCCAGATGAGGCCTTACTAATGATTTGTACAGGGGCAAAATGATGTCTCTCTCTCTGGAGTCCATACCTCTCTTAATACAAGAAAGGACTTTGCTCGCTTTGGAAACCACAGCTTGGCATTGCATGCCATTATTGAGCTTATGATCTACCAAAACCCCCAGATCTTTTTCCACTACGGATCCCCCCAGTTGTATTCCCCCTAGTATGTATGATGCATTCATATTCTTAGCCCCCAAGTGCATAACTTTACATTTATCAACATTAAACCTCATCTGCCACATAGTCGCCCAATTAGACAGGGCATCGAGGTCGGCTTGTAAATTGGAGACATCCTGCAAGGACGTCATTCCACTGCATAGCTTGGTGTCATCTGCAAAGACAGAAATGTTACTTTTGATCTCAGACCCAATATCATTTATAAAGATATTAAAAAGTAAGGGTCCCAGCACTGAACCTTGGGGTACACCACTGATAACCTTAGACCATTCAGAGTAAGAATCATTAACCACGACTCTCTGAATTCTGTCTTTTAGCCAGTTTTCTATCCATTTACCAATCCTGTAGACTTTACCTTACACATGAGCCGTGTGTGGGGAACTGTATCAAACGCTTTTGCAAAATCCAAGTATACCACGTCCACAGCCACGCCTCTGTCCAAGGTTTTACTTACCTCTTCATAAAAAGAAATCAGGTTTGTCTGACAACTTCTGTCTTTCATGAATCCATGCTGTCTGTTGCTGAAATAGTTTTTTTCCAGCAAGAACTCATCTATGTGGTCTTTTATTAATCTCTCCAGTATCTTCCCAACTATGGAAGTTAAACTAACAGGTCTATAGTTACTTGGTAAAGACTTTGTTCCCTTTTTAAATATAGGCACCACATTGGCCCTGCGCCAATCCAGTGGTACTATTCCTGTCATTAATGAGTCCCTAAAAATTAGATACAATGGCTTTGAAATTACAGAGCTCAATTCTTTTAGGATCCGTGGGTGGATGCCATCTTTTGCATCACAAATATAAGATAAGGGGAGGGCATAGTGGTGACATTATGTAGCCATATTTAAGCAATGATGCCTACTTAGCAACCACCGGCAACTTGATTCTGTCACATTCATCCATGCTAAACATCCTAAATTAAAAATCATATCACCTAATCCATTTTTATCTGCAGTGTGAAATCATTTAAGACACTGCAAGATTTTTAGTAAGATTTGATGTCTCTACTCTGTTGCTCACTTATTTCTAGAGATAAAGCGGTGTCTGGGAATCTGCAGTGCAAGGATCTCCCTGCTTCTGCTTTATTAATTCTGTGGATCTGTGCTTTCTTTACTTCTTCCGCTGCCTCTTGAATATTTCCCCACCAAGGAGATGGAAGCAAAGCCTATTTCCTCCACCAAGATGCCCATTTCACCACAGAGAGACATTTGGGGTTAATTTACCTAAACTGAAGAGGGCAAAATCTGGAGCAGCTGTGCACAGTAGCAAATCAGCTTTTAACTTCTGCTTGTTCAATTAGGCTTTGACAAAAAAAAACAAAAAAAACTGGATGCCGATTGGTTTCTATGCAGAGCTGCACCAGATTTTGCACTCTCCAGTTTTAGTAAATCAACCCCAATGCATAACAATGCATATGGTAAGCCATTAATAAAAAAAGATGGAATATACCTTTTAATACACCTATTTTCCTTCATTGCACTGGGTCAGTGTGCTTTTTTGTTTGCGTTTGCAGTGTATCAGTACTATGCTATCCCTGCCTTAACCAGTTGAGATTCGGGCCATGTACAAATGATGGCCTCAAGGCGGATCTAGAAATCCGGGAGGCCGTCATTATACGGCCTCGGCTATTCCGGCCACTGGGGGGGGGGCGCGCGCGCACCCGGCGCATCACTGAGATGCCGATGCGCGTGCCTGGCGGCCGCGATGTCCGCCAGGTACCCGCGATCGGCCGGTACACAGACAAGGACATGGATCTGTGTGTGTAAACACACAGATCCATGTCCTGTCAGGGAGAGGAGACCGATGCTGTGTCCCTTGTACATAGGGACACAGATCGGTCACCTCCCCCAGTCAGTCCCCTCCCCCACACAGTAGTAATCACTCCCAGGTTACACATTTAACCCCTTCCTCGCCCCTAGTGGTTAACCCCTTCCGTGCCAGTGTAATTTTTACAGTAACCAGTGCATTTTTATAGCACTGGTCGCTGTAAAAATGACAATGGTCCCAAAATGGTGTCAAAAGTGTCCGATGCTAACGCGTTTCTGGGGCGCACCCCTTTCACCCCTTTCATCAGAGCCTAAGTCGTCAAAGGGGTGCGCCCCAGAAACGCGTTAGCCATCTGGATGTTTTGGGGTATCGTCCGACCCTCTCTGTTGTTGAGTCCAGTCGGTGGATGCCAAGAATTCCAGCCCTTTTGTCCGATAAGCTTGTACTAAAGCTCTGTCTGTGAGTAGGACTATTGCTTTTTAATCACATTTTAATAAACCTTTAAGTGGTAATGCACTAGGTTGGTGCGCCCTCCTTTTTTCTTTCTTTCTCTAGCCATTTGAACACCCATTGTTCTGAGGAGGGCTGCAAGATTCTAAACTTTGCCTCTAGAGAGAACCTCACCACCTGTTTTTGACGATACACCGAGAGCGCAGGAGATTTTTGTCTTATATGAATATTTAATGCAGCAGCAGTGGTATGTATAATGTTTTTATATATATATATATATTTTTTAGATTTTAAAAAGTTAGTGCAGAGTAGGGGCTATTTAATTTTAAAAGCAAATATAGTGACAGTTTTGTTGCTAAACAAAGTAGTTTCAACAAACATAGCTTTGTTTAGCTACAACTATTGATCCCCATGTCAGCATCAGTGCTGACAGGGGTTCATATGGCTTTGTTGATAAACAAAACCATTCATCACCAGCTCAGCACCAGTGCTGAATGCTCATCAACAAAGCCACCCCCCCATCCAAATCACCTGATCTGGCCACTCCCTGTGTATAAGGAGGGGTTGTCATTGTTCCTGCTACATTGAATGGAACCAGCCATCGATGGACCCTTGCAGATTACCCTGCAAGATTTAAACTCCACAAAGAGGGTAGAAGGAAAAGAGTTAAGATTTTAGAGCTTCTGTTGTGAACTTTGAAGACAAAAGTTTTTTTTAAATTCCATTCAGCCAGGATCAGTCCCTTTTTTTAAAGCATTGACATTTGCAAAGGAAACGTGTTTTACATTGCCAGCGAATCACATTACCATGCTGGCTTCATTTAAAAAAAATGTACACAGCCCCCAAGGACCTTTAAAAAGCTGCTATGTATTTTGCATGCCTTTAAAAAAAAAAATGAAAAAGAAGCGTGCAATCTTAACTGCCCCACCCCCATGAATAAAGTCAGTTTTGAAACCCTGACACCTGCCAAAAGAAAAAAAAACTGGACAGAGCCACTTAACAAATTACAGCTCATGCTGTCATCACATAGTTACATAGTTACATAGTTACATAGTTAGTCAGGTTGAAAAAAGACAAAGTCCATCCAGTTCAACCATAAAAATAAAAAAAATATCGTGCAATCCCATATACCCAATTCTATACCCACAGTTGATCCAGAGGAAGGCAAAAAACCCCAGCAGAGCATGATCCAATTTGCTACAGCAGGGGAAAAAATTCCTTCCTGATCCCCCGAGAGGCAATCGGATTTACCCTGGATCAACTTTACCTAGAACTGTTAGTACTCAGTTATATTATGTACATTTAGGAAAGTATCCATGCCTTTCTTAAAGCAATCTACTGAGCTGGCCAGAACCACCTCTGCAGGGAGTCTGTTCCACATTTTCACAGCTCTTACTGTGAAGAAACCTTTCCGCATTTGGAGATGAAATCTTTTTTCTTCTAGACGTAAAGAGTGCCCCCTTGTTCTCTGTGTTGACCGTAAAGTGAATAACTCATCACCAAGATCAATATATGGACCCCTTATATATTTGTACATGTTAATCATATCCCCCCTTATTCTCCTCTTCTCAAGAGTGAATAAATTCAGCTCCTCTAATCTTTCTTCATAGCTGAGCTCCTCCATGCCTCTTATCAGTTTGGTTGCCCTTCTCTGCACTTTCTCCAGTTCCCCGATATGCTTTTTGAGAACTGGTGCCCAAAACTGAACTGCGTATTCCAGATGAGGCCTTACTAATGATTTGTACAGGGGCAAAATGATGTCTCTCTCTCTGGAGTCCATACCTCTCTTAATACAAGAAAGGACTTTGCTCGCTTTGGAAACCACAGCTTGGCATTGCGTGCCATTATTGAGCTTATGATCTACCAAAACCCCCAGATCCTTTTCCACTACGGATCCCCCCAGTTGTATTCCCCCTAGTATGTATGATGCATTCATATTCTTAGCCCCCAAGTGCATAACTTTACATTTATCAACATTAAACCTCATCTGCCACATAGTCGCCCAATTAGACAGGGCATCGAGGTCGGCTTGTAAATTGGAGACATCCTGCAAGGACGTCATTCCACTGCATAGCTTGGTGTCATCTGCAAAGACAGAAATGTTACTTTTGATCTCAGACCCAATATCATTTATAAAGATATTAAAAAGTAAGGGTCCCAGCACTGAACCTTGGGGTACACCACTGATAACCTTAGACCATTCAGAGTAAGAATCATTAACTACTACTCTCTGAATTCTGTCTTTTAGCCAGTTTTCTATCCATTTACAAACTGATATTTCCAATCCTGTAGACTTTACCTTACACATGAGCCGTGTGTGGGGAACTGTATCAAACGCTTTTGCAAAATCCAAGTATACCACGTCCACAGCCACGCCTCTGTCCAAGGTTTTACTTACCTCTTCATAAAAAGAAATCAGGTTTGTCTGACAACTTCTGTCTTTCATGAATCCATGCTGTCTGTTGCTGAAATAGTTTTTTTCCAGCAAGAACTCATCTATGTGGTCTTTTATTAATCTCTCCAGTATCTTCCCAACTATGGAAGTTAAACTAACAGGTCTATAGTTACTTGGTAAAGACTTTGTTCCCTTTTTAAATATAGGCACCACATTGGCCCTGCGCCAATCCAGTGGTACTATTCCTGTCATTAATGAGTCCCTAAAAATTAGATACAATGGCTTTGAAATTACAGAGCTCAATTCTTTTAGGATCCGTGGGTGGATGCCATCTTTTGCATCACAAATATAAGATAAGGGGAGGGCATAGTGGTGACATTATGTAGCCATATTTAAGCAATGATGCCTACTTAGCAACCACCGGCAACTTGATTCTGTCACATTCATCCATGCTAAACATCCTAAATTAAAAATCATATCACCTAATCCATTTTTATCTGCAGTGTGAAATCATTTAAGACACTGCAAGATTTTTAGTAAGATTTGATGTCTCTACTCTGTTGCTCACTTATTTCTAGAGATAAAGCGGTGTCTGGGAATCTGCAGTGCAAGGATCTCCCTGCTTCTGCTTTATTAATTCTGTGGATCTGTGCTTTCTTTACTTCTTCCGCTGCCTCTTGAATATTTCCCCACCAAGGAGATGGAAGCAAAGCCTATTTCCTCCACCAAGATGCCCATTTCACCACAGAGAGACATTTGGGGTTAATTTACCTAAACTGAAGAGGGCAAAATCTGGAGCAGCTGTGCACAGTAGCAAATCAGCTTTTAACTTCTGCTTGTTCAATTAGGCTTTGACAAAAAAAAAACAAAAAAAACTGGATGCCGATTGGTTTCTATGCAGAGCTGCACCAGATTTTGCACTCTCCAGTTTTAGTAAATCAACCCCAATGCATAACAATGCATATGGTAAGCCATTAATAAAAAAAGATGGAATATACCTTTTAATACACCTATTTTCCTTCATTGCACTGGGTCAGTGTGCTTTTTTGTTTGCGTTTGCAGTGTATCAGTACTATGCTATCCCTGCCTTAACCAGTTGAGATTCGGGCCATGTACAAATGATGGCCTCAAGGCGGATCTAGAAATCCGGGAGGCCGTCATTATACGGCCTCGGCTATTCCGGCCACTGGGGGGGGGGCGCGCGCGCGCCCGGCGCATCACTGAGATGCCGATGCGCGTGCCTGGCGGCCGCGATGTCCGCCAGGTACCCGCGATCGGCCGGTACACAGACAAGGACATGGATCTGTGTGTGTAAACACACAGATCCATGTCCTGTCAGGGAGAGGAGACCGATGCTGTGTCCCTTGTACATAGGGACACAGATCGGTCACCTCCCCCAGTCAGTCCCCTCCCCCACACAGTAGTAATCACTCCCAGGTTACACATTTAACCCCTTCCTCGCCCCCTAGTGGTTAACCCCTTCCGTGCCAGTGTCATTTTTACAGTAACCAGTGCATTTTTATAGCACTGGTCGCTGTAAAAATTACAATGGTCCCAAAATGGTGTCAAAAGTGTCCGATGTGTCCGCCATAATGTCGCAGTCACAATAAAAATCGCTGATCGCCGCCATTACTAGTAAAAAAAAAAATATTAATAAAAATGCTATAAAACTATCCCCTATTTTGTAGACGCTATAACTTTTGCGCAAACCAATCAATAAACGCTTATTGTGATTTTTTTTACCAAAAATATGTAGAAGAATACGTATCGGCCTAAACTGAGGAAATTTTTTATTCCTTTTTTAAATTGGGATTATTATAGCAAAAAGTAAAAAATATTGTGTTTTTTTCAAAATCTTCGCTCTTCTTTTGTTTATAGCGCAAAAAATTAAAACCGCAGAGGTGATTAAATACCACCAAAAGACAGCTCTATTTGTGGGAAAAAAAGGACGTAAATTTTGTTTGGGGAGCCACGTCGCACGACCGCGCAATTGTCATTCAAAGCGTGACAGTGCTGAAAGCTGAAAATTGGCCTGGGCAGGAAGGGGGTTTAAGTGCCCAGTAAGCAAGTAGTTAAGAACCCAAATGACCTGGGATTTACCTATTGCAAAGGGCCAGTCTATACTTTACTCTTGTCTCAGATTTGGATTAGAGGGCCTAAAGTTGACAATGTGTTTTGTGCACAACTTTTGTTTTCCTTTTATTATATACATGGCTATTATTACGACTCTGTAAAAAAAATAAAAAAAATCACAATTTTTAAATAATATATTGTACCTTAACTTACAGTTAAAAGACAGATTTACCTTGAGTTACAGTAGACTTTGCTTAGAGGCAGGGAGACCTAAAACAAGTTTCTCCCCCTGGGCAGATATCTTGTTACAATTTAAATTTTTAATTTTCATTTAGTTAACATTGGATAAATGCAATACCAAATAAAATAACTCAATCTTGTAAGTGTGTAATTATTCTACCTTGGTGCAACACCATTAAAGCCCAAAAAGTCTCAGTCATACAGAGGTGTGTCTGATTGATAGGTTGGTCTATAGGCTAAAGTGCAAACACGTTTTGCAGTTATGCAACCATTCCATTAGCAGCACAGAGATCATTGTATCTTCCTAACTTATTGCACAATGGCCAATAAAGGACTCTAATGACTTGTCATTAAATTATCCTTTTTCTTTGAATTCATGGATATGCACATATGTTTTGGCATGCAAATCACTGCAAAACATATGTAGTTTAAAATCCACATCTTTAAACCCAAGAAAACAATAAAATACAGGATGCCGTTACTCATATAAATACCAAATTGATCACTTATTTTATTTCATTGTGCAGCTTGGTTCATCTTTTGTTCAATAACAGATCCCATGATTATCTGTATATTTATAATTAGCTTATCATTGTTTTTTGTTATTACATTTCAATTCTTATCATTGTAAGATATTGGAAAACTGGGAAAGGTGCAGAGAATGGCAACCAAACTGACTAGAGGCATGGGGGACTTAGCTATAAGGAAAGATTAGCAGAACTGAATGCATTCTCTCTTTAAAAGAGTGGTCAAAATAGTGAATTTTTCACAGTGAGATCTGTGAAAATGCGGAATAGACCCCCATAAGAGCTGGATGCATTGCTAAATAAACAAAACAAACTGGATATTACCATTTATAGGTGATAACATTAGGAATTGTTGATCCAGGGAATTTCCCCTGCTGGAGCAAGTTGGACCATACTTTATAGTTTTTTTGTCCCTCCTCTGGATTAACTGTGAGTATAGAATTCAGTAAATGGTGGTTTTCTATTTATTTTCCTCCTTTCTCCAAATGCATTTACTTTAGAAGTCTAGAGGTATCCTACAATTACATTGTGCCTTCAGCTTCTCTGCTGCAAATGTTGAGGATTAATTGCTCCCAGAGCCAGTAGCTATAAAGGCACTGCACTTTGGGTGCCAGAGAGGCTATGCACTTGTGAGCCCTAGTGTTGGGTGAATGGTTCGGCCTGAGTATGAGTTTGGGTCAAACACCCACATTTTCAGCGTGTTCGGAGGGTGTGCACCTCGCCGGACAACCTGCAATGCACTGTGCGCTGCACAGTGCATTCTGCACCCTGATTGGGCATAGCTTTGCCTAATCAGGGTGAAAATAAAGCTGGTTGCTAAGGAGCGGGACCGGGAAGCCGGGCGCTTCATCCTTAGGCCCCTTTCACACGTGCGGACCTTGTTCAGTCACGTTTTTATTGTCAGTTTTCATCCGTTTTCATGTCCGTTTTTCATCCGTTTTTCATCCGTTGTCATCCGTTTTTCATCCGTTTTTCATCCGTTTTACATCCGTTTCTCATCCATTTCTCATCCGTTTATGTCCGATTTTTACCATGATTCTTTGTTTTTCCCAGCGTGCATTGTGCTTCCCATGCTGCTTTGTCATTTCAGCTTGCTCTGTGCTATCACTTATTTTTGTTTTATATAGAGTACAATAATGAAATTAACTTTTCTATACAGTAAATTTTTTGAATGTCATAGACAATAAATTCACCGCAACAGATATCACCAAAAAATATATATATTTTTTTTTCTTCAGAAAGATATAACATCATATAACGGGGCAACTTAAAATGGGTATTCAACGGGGCAACTTAAAATGGGTATTCAAAGGTCTTGATAGTAAGTACTGGCGGAAGTGGAATAGGGATTGGAAGACTGGGAGCAATGACTGTATGAACTGGCCTGGGAACTTAAGGAGTCAAAGGCGGGTGCCACTTGAGGTGGGGGTCCTAAATTTTGGGGAGTGGTGGCTGGTGCACGCTGCTGATGGGGGGTATAACCTGGGTTATAATGAGGCTGAAATAAATGTGGAGCTTGGTCATGATGGTATGGGCGTGGGGGATGGTTAATGACAGGTGGTATAGGTTCCCCGTACATTGCAGCCCTGATGCACACCCCAGTGAAATTGAAAATAGCCATCTGAACGTCCATTTTGCGTTGAGACGGAACCTTAACAAGATGGTTGTAAAGATTTTTTAGAAAACTTGCATCCACATTATTGGGGTCTGCAAATGGGTCTTTTGGATCAGCCCCTCTCATTCGCTTCATCTCCTCCATGAACGATAACATTGCTCCATCCATATCCCTTTTGGTCTGTCCACGGCGTCTTGAGGCATTAGCTCCAAGAGAATGAATCTGAGGGGTGGAACATTTATTAGCACATTTTATTTTGTCAACATTTCAAAATGGGGCATTTTATATAGGATACTTACAGGCACACGTCTTTCAAGCGGAGGGACACGTTCAAGCGTGGCTGTTGCTGTGGTTTCTGAACCCTGGATTTCTTCAGGACCTTCCTCTGTATGAAGCAAACCCATCTCTTGCTGTTGATTTTGCTGGGTATCCTCTTCATCCCCCTCCTCTTCATTTTCGGAAATGTTGCTCGTGGTACTGTAAAATATTTTTTCATAGATGGATTCCAGGTCAGTACAGTACAGTAGAGTTAAAATACATAGATCCATGTGTGTCATTACTGTAGTGGTTGTAAACGCTTACCACTTTTACCTATAGGTAAGCCTAGGCCTAGGCTTACCTGTAGGTGCAAGAAATATCATCTATAAACCTAAACGGTTTTAGGAGATATTTGGAGAAAAAAACGTAGACAACAACGCCTGACTAAGCAAGCCGTTTCTGAAGGCGATCGTGCCGTGACTGGTAGGTCAAACACGCGTGACGTCAGCGCGGTTACGCCCAGTCACAGCACCGGAGCAGCGATACCCGGAAGTGATGGGGGCAATGGAGGAGGGTAAATGAGGACCAATGCAGGGGCTTCGATCTCAGGTGAGTAATTCATAATGAGATAGTATGTTGTGCATACTAGCTCTTTTTTTTATTTATTTTTATTATAGTTTAATTCCTATTTGGAGTATCAATTTTTTTTTAATAGGCCAACCAACTATAATATAATATAGGGGAGGAATAATGTATTTACATACCTTCTTAGGTCCATAACATTCTTCAAGAAATGCAGCATTTCAAAAAATTGACTTTTTTTTTTGGACGCTCCTGCTACGCTCCGAGTTCCTTTGGCTTCGTCATTTAGGTCCCGCCTATAACGGTCTCTCAATGATGTCCACCTTGTGACCAGGGATGAGCCGAACACCCCCCTGTTCGGTTCGCACCAGAACCTGCGAACAGACAGAATGTTCGCGTGAACTTTAGAACCCTATTAAATACAATGGACTCGAACGATCGAAATCTAAAGTGCTAATTATAAAGGCTAATATGCAATTTATTGTCCTAAAAAGTGTTTGGGGACCCGGGTCCTGCCCCAGGGGACATGTATCAATGCAAAAAAAAGTTTAAAAAATAGAAGTTTTTACGGGAGCGGTGATTTTAATAATGCTTAAAATGAAAAAATAAAAGTGAAATATTCCTTTAAATTTCGTACCTGGGGGTGTGTATGATATGCATGTAAAGTCGCGCATGTTTCCCGTGCTTAGAACTGTCCCTGCATAAAATGTCATTAAAAACTCACTCGCGGCTATTAATGAATTGTCGGCTTTTATCAATACATAGAAAAGTCATGTATAAAAAAAAAAAAAAGCGTGGGGGTTCCCCCAAATTCAATTACCAGGCCCTTCAGGTCTGGAATGGATATTAAGGGGAACCCCGCCGCAAATTTAAAAAAAAATGGCGTGGGGTTCCCCCTAAATATCCATACCAGGCCCTTCAGATCTGGCATGGATTTTAAGGGGAACTCCACCCCAAATTAAAAAAAAAATGGCGTGGAGTCCCCCCAAAAATCCATACCAGACCCTTATCTGAGCACGCAACCTGGCCGGCCGCAGGGGAAGAGGAGGGGACGAGAGAGCGCCCCCCCTCCCTCCTGAACCGTACCAGGCCACATGCCCTCAACATGGGGAGGATGTCCCCATGTTGATGGGGACAAGGGCCTCATCCCCACAACCCTTGCCCAGTGGTTGTGGGGGTCTGCGGGCGGGGGGCTTATCGGAATCTGGAAGACCCCTTTAACAAAGGGGACCCCCAGATCCCGGCCCCCCCTATGTGAATTGGTAAGGGGTACATTGTACCCCTACCATTTCACGAAGAAAGTGTAAAAAATGTAAATAAAAACACACAAACACCTTGGAAAAGTCCTTTATTAAAAAAGAAAAAAATGTATAAAAAAAAATTCCAGCGGTGAAATCCAGTGTCCCGCGGCGATCCCGATGTCCAGCGCTGTCCATCATTGGTTGTGCCTGAGCGGACCTGATGGGGAACTTCCTCCGCCGTGTTTTAAATATATAGACCCGCCCCTTCTAAAGTTCCCCATCAGGTCCGGTCAGCGGACCAGATGCGGAACGCGAGAAGGGGCGGGTCTATACATGAATTACACAGTAAAGGAAGTTCCCCATCAGGTCCGCCCCCTCGGTATGTCAGACCGCGCCTACGTCATTGGCCTGAGCGGACCTGATGGGGAACTTACTTAACTGTGTAAATTAAAATTACAAAGTGAAGGAAGTTCCCCGCTCAGGCCAATGACGTAGGCGGGGTCTGACATACCGAGGGGGCGGACCTAATGGGAACTTCCTTCACTGTGTAATATGTGAATAGACCCGCCCCTTCTAAAGTTCCCCATCAGGTCTGCTAAGCGGACAAGATGCGGAACATGAGAAGGGGCGGGTCTATTCACGTATTACACAGCGAAGGAAGTTCCCATCAGGTCCGCCCCCTCGTAGAGCGGACCTGATGGGGAACTTCCTTCACTGTGTAATACATGAATAGACCCGCCCCTTCTCACGTTCCGCATCTGGTCCGCTGAGCGGACCTGATGGGAAACTTTAGAAGGGGCGGGTCTATACATTTAAAACACTGCGGAGGAAGTTCCCCATCAGGTCCGCTCAGGCACAACCAATGACGGACAGCGCTGGACATCGGGATCGCTGCGGGACACTGGATTTTATCGCTGGAATGTTTTTTTTTTTTTTTATAAAGGACTTTTCCAAGGTGTTGGTGTGTTTTTTAAAAATTTTTTGACACTTTCTTTGTGAAATGGTAGGGGTACAATGTACCCCTTACCAATTCACATAGGGGGGGATGGGATCTGGGGGTCCCCTTTGTTAAAGGGGTCTTCCAGATTCCGATAAGCCCCCCACCCGCAGACCCCCACAACCACCGGGCAAGGGTTGTGGGGATGAGGCCCTTGTCCCCATCAACATGGGGACATCCTCCCCATGTTGAGGGCATGTGGCCTGGTACGGTTCAGGAGGGAGGGGGGGCCGCTCTCTCGTCCCCCCTCTTCTCCTGCGGCCGGCCAGGTTGCGTGCTCGGATAAGGGTCTGGTATGGATTTTTGGGGGGACTCCACGCCATTTTTTTTAAATTTGGGGTGGAGTTCCCCTTAAAATCCATGCCAGATCTGAAGGGCCTGGTGTGGATATTTAGGGGGAACCCCACGCCATTTTTTTTTAAATTTGCGGCTCCCCTTAATATACATTGAAGACCTGAAGGGCCTGGTAATTGAATTTGGGGGAACCCCCACGTTTTTTGTTTTTTTTTATCAATGACTTTTGTATGTATTGATAAAAGCCAACAATTCATTAATAGCCGCGAGTGAGTTTTAAATTACTTTTTTTCCTTCAGAAATGACACTTTGTGCAGAGACAGTTCTAAGCACGGGAAACATGCTCCACTTTACATGCATATCATGCACACCCCCTAGGTACGAAATTTAAAGGAATATTTCACTTTTATTGTTTCACTTTAAGCATTATTAAAATCACTGCTCCCAAAAAAAAGGCAGTTTTTTAAACTTTTTTTTGCATTGATACATGTCCCCTGGGGCAGGACCCAGGTCCCCAAACACTTTTTAGGACAATAGCTTGCATATAAGCCTTTATAATTAGCACTTTAGATTTCTCCCACAGACTTTTCGAATTTGCCGCGAACACCCCAAATTGTTAGTTGTTCGGCGAACGGGCGAACAGGCAATGTTCGAGTCGAACATGAGTTCGACTCGAACTCGAAGCTCATCCCTACTTGTGACGATTTTTTCGCCTGTATAGGAACAGTACACACAATGAACTGATAGAACTCCAACATGACAATTACGTATACTATATGAAACACATATGTGAAATACAGTGGTTTTTAACAAATGTTTTTCTCAGTTTTACCTAGAAGTACTGCAATTATCTCTGCGCCGTTTTAGAGATACTTGCTGTACACTGCGGGACCTCCCTGACTTGGCAGTTTAAGTGGCAGGTTACGTGGCAGGTTACGTGGCAGTTTACGTGGCAGGTTACATGGCAAGTTACGTGGCAGGTTACGTGGCAGATTACGTGGTAAGTTACGTGGCAGTTTACGTTACAGATTACGTGGCAAGTTACGTGGCAGTTTACGTGGCAAGTTACGTGGCATTTTACGTGGCAAGTTACGTGGCAGGTTACATGGCAAGTTATGTGGCAGGTTACGTGGCAGGTTACGTGGCAGTTTAAGTGGCAGATTACGTGGCAGATTACATGGCAGTTTACGTGGCAAGTTACGTGGCAGTTTACGTGGCAGTTTACGTGGCAGATTACGTGGCAAGTTACGTGGCAGTTTACGTGGCAGATTACGTGGCAAGTTACGTGGCAGTTTACGTGGCAGATTACGTGGCAGGTTACGTGGCAGCTTACGTGGCAGTTTACGTGGCAGGTTGCACCAGCGTCCCGTTTACATGGGGACTAATATAAGAGTAGAATGCTGGGATTTGCATGGTGAGGTGGACTACAAATATCATTATGCAGACTAGTACTAACTGTTTAACCATACCATCCAAACCCACACCCATCACACAAAGTGCTTACCACGTATCCGACGCTTTTTTGTAGACAATGTCATCCAGTCGGGAGTGACCTCCTCAAACACTTCTTCCCACTTGATACTCTTGATGTATCTGTCGCTGTACTCAGCTGCACTTTTGTCCCAAAGAGCTGGCCTGTCATGAACAAGCTGTATTAGCTGTTCTTGGGACACATCTTTTGCCATCTTGTCTCCTCTCCTCTCTGCAGGCACTAGGCAGCATGTGCTTGACCATGTGACTTATCTAAAGACTACTACCTGGGTCATAGGTTATTTATGTGAAATGTAATGTATGGCAATAAAATTTTTGATATTTTAATGAAAAAACGGATGTAAGCGGATCGGATCTTAACGGATCGTCCGCAAACATCCATTTTTCATCCGTTCCGTTTTTTGTACGGAAGAAAAAATAGGAATTTTTCTGTCCAAAAAAATGGATATTGATGGAGACGGTTGAAAACGGACGTTAGCGGATGAGTATCCGCTAACGTCCGCTATCCCATAGGAATGCATTGATGTCCGTTTTAATCCGTAAATGGACGGATAAAAAAACGGACGAACGGACCACACGTGTGAAAGGGGCCTTAACAACCGATGAGTCATCAGCTAACAATGGGCTTCCGCACTGAAAGCTAATAAAAAAAAATGCGGGTAAAAAAATAGTAAAAAAAAAACAGCGTGAAGTCCCCCCAGTCCATACCAGGCCCTTCAGGTCTAGATGAACTCCAATCTCTCTCTTTCCCTAGTAAGTCCTATCCCCCTACAGTTAGAACATAGTGAGGGAACACAGTTAACCCCTTGATCACCCCTAGTGTTAACCCCTTCACTGCCAGTCACATTTATACAGTAATCCGTGCATTTTTATAGTACTAATCGTTGTATAAATGTGAATGGTCCCAAAAATGTGTCAAAAGCGTTCAATTTGTCTGCCGCAATATTGCTGTCCCGATAAAAATCGCAGATCGCCACTAGTAAAAAAATAAATAATAATAAAAATGCCATAACACGACCCCCTATTTTGTAGACGCTATAAATTTTGCGCAAAGCAATCAATATACGCTTGTTGCAATTTTTTTTTTTACCAAAAATATGTAGAAGAATACATATCAGCCTAAACTGAGGAAAAAAATGTTTTTTTTGAAAAAAAAATGTGGGATATTTATTATATCAAAAGGTAAAAGATATTGTTTTTTTTTCCAACATTTTCGCTCTTCTTTTGTTTATAGCGCATAAAATAAAAATCGTAGAGATGATCAAATACCACCAAAAGAAAGTTCTATTTGTGGGAAAAAAAGGACGCAAATTTTGTTTGGGTACAGCGTCGCACGACCACGCAATTGTCAGTTAAAGCGGCGCAGTGCCAAATTGTAGAAAGTGCTCTGGTCAGGAGGAGGGTAAAATCTTCCAGGGCTGAAGCGATTAACAGTGCCACTAATTAAAGCCACATCACTCACACTGTTCTTAACTAATGCCTTACCAGTCACAATGTCCCTATCACTGCTGTACCAGTCACAGTGTCCCTAATCACTGACACATCAATCCCAGTGTCTGTGATCACAACTAGAGATGGGCCAAACTCCCGAACATCGCAAAAGTTAGAACCCGAACAATGAACCCCATTGAAGTCTATGGGACCCGAACAGGAAAAATCTAAAGTCCCCATTTTGAAGGCTTATATGTAAGTTGTTAGCCATAAAAAGGGTATGGGGTTCCCAGGTACTGTCCTGGGGGACATGTACCAATGCAAAAAAAAACTTTTAAAAAAAGATAATTTTTAAGAGAAGCAGTGATTTTAGTGGTGCTTTAATTAAAATAATGAAAATTCCTTTAACCACTTCCCGCCCCGTCAATAGCAGATGTGGTTCTGTTATCCACACTGGACGTCATATGACGTCCTGCGGGATAACAGCCGCCGCGCGCCCAGGTCTGACCCACCGCTACACTGATCTCGGTAAAAAGCCTCCGGCGGAGGCTTTTTACCATGTGATCAGCCGTGTCGAATCACGGCTGATCAGGAAGTAAACAGGAAGAGCCGTTGATCGGCTTTTCCTCACTCGCGTCTGACAGATGCGAGTAGAGGAGAGCCGATCGGCGGCTCTCCTGACAGGGGGGGTTCGCGCTGATTGTTTATCAGTGCAGCCCCCCCTCGGATACCCACACTAGACCACCAGGGAAGCCCCCCAGGACCACCAGGGAAGCCCCAATCATGTGGATGGCCCCCATGGCCATCCACATGTAGTAAAAATAAATAAATAAAATAAAAACATTAAAAAAAATATGCCAATCAGGGCCCACAAATGGGCACTGACTGGCACTTTCACAATGTGTGGTGGCTGGCATTGCTGGGCACCAGTGCCACCAATGCCACCTACTAGTGTCCATCAGTGCCACCTATCAGTGCCCATCCGTGCCCATCCGTGCCAATCTGTGCCCACCTATCAGTGCCCGTCCATGCCACCTATCAGTGCCACCCATAAGTGCCCATCAGTGCCGCCCATGAGTGCCAATCAGTGCCGCCTATGAGTGCCAATCAGTGCCACCTATGAGTGCCCATCAGTGCCGCATACCAGTGCCACATATCAGTGCCCATCAGTGCCGCCTATCAGTGCCCATCATCAGTGCCCATCAGTGCCACCTCATCAGTGCCACCTCATTGGTGCCACCTCATCGGTGCCCATCAGTGTCACCTTATCAGTGCCCTTCAGTGCCGCCTTATCAGTGCCCGTCATTGAAGTAGAAAAGGTACTTATTTACAAAAAAAATTAACAGAAACAAAGAAAAACTTTTTTTTTTTTTAAATTCGCTCTTTTTTTATTTGTTGTGCAAAAAATAAAAATTGCAGAGGCGATCAAATACCACCAAAAGAAAGCTCTATTTGTGGGAACAAAATGATAAAAAATTTGTTTGGGTACAGTGTAGCATGACCGCGCAATTGTCATTCAAATTGCGACAGCGCTGAAAGCTCAAAATTGGCTTGGGCAGGAAGCTGTATAAGTGCATGGTATTGAAGTGGTTAAATATAGTGCCTGAGGGGTCCCCTTAGTCTGCCTGTAAAGTGGTGCATTTGTACCGTGTATAGAACCTACTGCAGCAAAACTGACATTTATTAAGAAAAAAAAGAAATTGTAATTGCCCAATACAATACTGATGCCAGTAATAGATAAATGTGAAAAAAATGGCGTGGGTCCCCCCCAGAATCCATACCAGACCCTTGTCCGAACATGCAGCCGGTGCTTTGGGGTGGGAGGGGTTTAGCTTCTATCCAGATAGAAGGCAGATCTAGGTTTGAAAGGACAGACCTGGCAACCAGCTTTACTTTCCGATTGTTCGGCACTCTGATGGCTGATCAGCTGACCTCTGTGTCCCAGTCATGTCATTTCCGGGGACTTGTGTCCCCTCATCTGGATCTCTCGGCACACGAATGATCCCTTTGCCATCGGGGTCCTCTGGCACACCCCTCCATCTGCGGGCCTTGATGGGGTCAACCGCTGGGTCAACCCAGCCTTTTTCACATCCAATTTTTATGCTGTTTTAACCTGTTGAATAAACGTTATCTTCAATCGGATACCTGACCATTGGCTTAACTGGTCTTTGGAACTTCATCTGTTATCAGCCCTGCATACATGTTTTATTGACACACGATTCATGTGCACTATTGTAGGGGTGCCCATTGGTGTGTTGTTTTTTGAACTATGGACATAACTCTTTTTGCCCTTGTGGCCAGGTCTGTGTAATGAATTGTTGGATTCTAGTGGAGGACTGTCTGATTTATTTTGGTCTTGTCACCATAACCTGGACAATTACAATATATTTGATGTATTGTAAACAGCAAATTGAATAGTAATAAAGAAACAATCCCTGGAAAAATATTTAAAATGAGTAATGCATCACTTGTCACAGTGTGCGGCCTCTGAGTCATGCTACTGTTGTTAGGGTTATTGAATGAAATACCAGATTCGTTCTGAAAATCATAACTGTTTTTGATATTATCCACAGTGCAGAATGATTTAGAAATAGTAAGTAGTAGTCATGATATTTTAATTGAAGAGTTACTGAAGAGTAAATAAGTTAGGGCATATGAGTTGAGACTTTGGAATGTTTAATTATTAATGAATGCAATAAAGCTTGAAATACGACTTCTGATTAATACAGTATCAAGTCAGGAGCCCTTCAGGCAAAGTTCACTTAATTTCTAGGCTCTAGTTTGAATTAAACTTTATGCTATCTATAGTTCATGTATCCCTAATACACTATACATCATATTAGCATATTTTACATTTGCCATGTCATCAATATTGTAATATAATACACATATATTGCATGTGCTGCTGAATAAGTAAAAAGATGAATGTAAACCCAGACACTCAAAGTGAAGAATGAAACTACAGCTCACAGAAAAGCAAGAACATGTGAAATTATAAGAGATGAAACATGACTATAACAAAAAATAAATATATTCTCTATCTATGCATCTATTGATGACCATACAAAGCTCAATAACTGCAGCCAGGTTTATTTCAGCATATATTGTAGCTGAAAGGGAATTTGCAATAGACTCACTTGCACAGCAGGCCTTCTGAATAATGAGATAGGATACCATGACCAAGATAATATCTTAACCATTTCAAAACTGGACACTTTTTACCCCCTTTCTGCCCAGGCCAATTTTCAGCTTTCAGCAATGTCGCATTTTGAATGACAATTGTGCGATCATGCAACACTGTACCCAAACAACATTTTTATCATGTTGTTCACATAACTACAGCTTTCGTTTGGTGGTATTTTCTTCACCACTCGGTTTATTTATTTTTTTGCTAAAAAAATTAAAAAAGATTGAAAAGTTTGAAAAAAAAAACAAGTTTTTCTTAGTTTCTGTTATAAAATGTTGCAAATAAATAATAATAAATTTAGGCCAAAATTTATTCTGCTAAATTTCTTTGGTAAAAATAACCCAAATCAGTTTAGTCTTTAGGAAAGTTATAGAGTCCCAAACTATGGTAAAAATCTGAAAATTGATCAATCCTTATGTACTGACGCCTATCTAATTTCTTAAGACCCAAAAATGTCAGGACAGTAGAAATATCCCCCAAATTACCAATTTTTGGAAAGTAGACAGTCCAAGGTTTTTAGTAAGAGGTATGGCAAGTTTTTTGAAGTGGTAATTTTTTGTCAGATTTGTTTGGAAAATGGAGAATTAAAAAAACAAAAACAAAATCACAATTAAAAAAAAAAATACCGTCACCAGTGCAGTACAGCATCATCATAGACCTGGCATGGCGGTATTCAGGGACACTGACTGGTGACAGTACGAAAGAATTATTATTTTTATTAAATATTTTTTGTTTCCCTTTTTTTTTTAACATGTTGTAAACATGAGCAATATAATGTTACCATAGTAACATTATATTACTCTGGGGAAGTGATCAGGATTATGATTGCTTATAGCAGTGAATTACATTTCTATAGCAAGCATTTTACTTAATGAAACAGATTCATTCAGTTAGTTTTGTTTTGACAATCTCTGATTGGCCAGAGCTAATCACATGGTCTGTATCATGTGATCACATTGACCAATCACAACTAGCAACTAGCAACACAATTGTACACAATGGATGACATGAAAGGAAGCCATCCATCGTTTACAACGGCCATATGACATGCTGAGACTGGTCACAGTGGTCACATGGTACTGGTAGCGTCGTTGGCTGTAAAAAGAATGGGAGGTTTAGTTCCTCTTTAGAACCCCTGGTCAGGTTATATAATAATCTGTAATAATATGCATAAGCACAATGCAATTTGTAACACAAGCTTGATCTACTCATCAACCCAGACCAAATCTAATACTTTTTTGAGTTCCTAAAAAGCTGTGATATTCCATTTGACCATGAAAAGTTATAGAGTCTCAAGTTGTTTGTTTGACATATATACTGTAGATTTACTCTGGGTCTTCTCATTTATTAAAATGATTCCGAATACAATCAATGTGACATTGCTTGCAATTACCTACCCAAAAAGTGATAATGAGCATGTGTAAAACCTCTTTATTTTTTTAAATCCAAATCTTTTTATTTTTTATTTGCTCAATTAATACATGTGATTTGTGCATTTAATCTTACATATTGATATATAAACAAAAACATATTAAAATGCATGTCCATATAATAAAAACCTTATCAGTTTACAGTGCAACAGTGACATTTTTATTTTTCCCCTTTTGGCCCCTTTCACACTGGGGCGGGCAGGTGCGGTGGCGGTATAGCGGCGCGATTTTTAGCGCCGCTATACCGGCCGATAGCGGTGCGGTTTTAACCCCCGCTAGCGGCTGAAAAAGGGTTAATCCCGCCTGCAAACCGCAGCTACAGCCGTGGTTTGAGGGAGGTATTACCACGGTGTCCCATTGATTTCTATAGGAAGGAGTGGTAAAGGAGCGGTACACACACCGCTCCTTCACAGCTCCAAAGATGCGGCTTGCAGGAGATTTTTTCTCCTCCCGCCAGCGCATCACCTCAGTGTGAAAGCCCTCAGGCTTTCACATTGAGCATACTGGGGCAGGATTTTTTCAGGCGTTATTTATGCGCTATTTTTAGCGCAAAACGCCTGAAAAACTCCTCAGTGTGAAAGGGGCCTTACTTTTACCCCCTCCCACCCAGCCCTTTAAGTCTAAACAACCTAGATCTTTTCTCCTACTCATAAACTCTCCCAGGTCTGGTGCATTATCATTAGCGCATTCAAACTATAATTTCCCACTCCTCCTGTAAAATCTCTTTGATTGTTCAGTGAATGATCTGTGGGGCTCAGCATCAGCACAACAACTTTATAAAGGAAAGAAAAACAAAATACCTAATAAAAACTTAGAAGCATATTTTTTTATGTTTTAACTGCTTCTGGACCGCCCACCGCACATATACTGTGGCAGGGCGACCCAGCTGCGCGAAACAACGTACCTGTACGTTGTTCGCTTCTTCTGGGTCTGGGGCACGCGCGCGCCACCAGACACCCACTCCCACTGTGATTGGACACAGCTGGAGCCAATCAGCGGGCCTGGCGGCCGCGATGGCCGCCGGGATTTGCAGATCATTGCAAGGAGATGCAGAACGGCGGTCTGCCTATATAAATAAGGCAGACCGCTGTTCTGCCAGAGAGGAAAATGGAGATGTTCTGCCAAAAAGGAAAATGGATCTCTGTTTTTCTCCATTGTCAGCATTCCCCCCACAGTTACAAAGCACTCCCTAGGAGCATACTTAACCCTTTAATTGCCCCTGATGGTAACCCCTTCTCTGCAAGTGTCATTTATACAGTAATCAGTGCATTTATTTAGGGCTTATCACTTTATTAATGTCACTGGTCCCCAAAAAGTGTCACTTAGTGTCAGTTTTGTCCATCGCTGATTGCTGCCATTACTAGTAAAAAATATAAAAAAAATAAAAAGTCCAAAAATCTATCTCATAGTTTGTAGACGCAATAACTTTTTCGCAAACCAGTCTATATACGCTTATTGAGATTTTTTTACCAAAAATATGTAGCAGAATACATATTGCCCTAAATTGATAAAGAAATTCGATTTTTGACATTTTTTTATTGGATGTGTTTTATAGCAGAAAGTAAAAAACATTGTTTTGTTTTTTTTCAAAATCGTTGGTGTTTTTTTGTTTATAGCGCAAAAAGTAGACATTGGGTATTTGTGCTTGAACTTTCCCACTGGTTTTCCTTAAATACATTTCAAGATCTGTATCTTGTTCACAAAAAAATGTAGCATATTGCAGGTTCTCTAGGCAAATATAAAAGCTCCCAATTAGCCCCCACACACAGTAACCAAATAAAAACATTAGTGTTTATAAAGTGTGCTTTACAAACTTTTAAGGTAAATGCCCATTTTATTCTGCACACCAGTCGAAATGTAAAATCAGGCTGACCATCGGTATACCTGCACTGTCTTTTGAAATGAAGAGAAACAGCAGGACAGCAATGGCTGACACAAAGGCTAAGTTCACAATTTGCATAAAAGTGTCTATGCAGAGAAAGAGCCTCAGCTCTCTTTCTCTTTCAAAAGAAACTTTGAAAAATATTTTGCAAATGAAAGTTTTTTTTTACGATGCTCTCTGAAGAGTGATCTGCATTGAATCACTCTTCATAGATCATTTGACATGTGGTGAGGAGATGTTGTATTGCCTCTTGACTGCCTGCTTTAAATCCTTTATCCTCGCATTACCGTACCACAACTGTGTGTATTGCACGGGGTTACAGGGCGTTTGCAGAGCAGCCCTACTCACTAAAACCCAAGACCCAGCATTCACTATATCTGGTCTTCCACAGTACACAAAACATGGAAATGCAATTATTTTAGTAAATATAAACTGCTAAAAACCTTTTCTCATTAGCAGTATATAGCAGTCTTGTGACTTCTATCAGTGTCCAGCCGAGCACTGGTTAAAGCCTGTAGGACGTATTTTCATTCTTCGCTGATTGTCCTATGAGGCTGCAGGACCCCTGACCCTCTGTCTGGACAGTGCTGATTGGCTCTGTGCTCTCTAGCAATACATATCAAACTGAGCATCTTTGAGTTCCCTCTAGGACTCTGCTCTATCAGCAGATGGATTGGGGACAATAAAAGAAGGGGAGGATCAGAGAATACGGGATCAAACAGCCTTTTTTACACAATGCACAGGATTAACCCCTTAAGCCCTGTACACACTATTTTTTTTGTTTAACTCAGCAGGGCTGAACAAAAAAAAACTGACAGCTCAGGAGGAGCCTATGTACTAACTATCCAATGTTAGTACAGTGATCTCCCCTGCTGTGCTATTGTGTTCTGAAAGGGGGACGGGCCCCCCACCAGAACACT
This sequence comes from Rana muscosa, assembly GCA_029206835.1. Lineage (NCBI taxonomy): Eukaryota > Metazoa > Chordata > Amphibia > Anura > Ranidae > Rana > Rana muscosa. The sequence continues at coordinate 655,337,655 of CM055118.1, read as the reverse complement.
TTGGTCAGTATTCTCAGCCATTGGCTGAGAACGCTGACTGGGAGCCAGTCGGCAGGCCTCTCTCAGTCATGCCCCTTCGACAGAAGCTTGCCAAACAGCCAACTTCTGTAGGACCAACTCCAGTACACACGGTCCACCCAACATTCGGCCTGTGTGTACTAGACTTTAGGTTCCACAGTGAGTATAACAAGCATGCTTTACTCCATATACTGATTTTACTGTTGTGGGTTTAGTAACACTTTATATGGGTTTCACAGAGTGGCAAAATGCTGTTTAAATGGAGCCTTATAGTCTACAATGAAATCAAATGTGCCAGTGTGTTCATGCACAGAGCAGGGACAGAGTATCAGAACCCTAACAGAAGAAGCTTTTCTAATTAAAGACTGTCAGGATTACCTGGATATTTTTAAGATTAAAAAATTATTTTTAAAATGACATAAACATGTTTTAATTTATATAAAAAATGTAGCGATTTGGTTTACATATACCTTAAGTTATATATAGCTAGATATTGCTTATAAGACTGTCCCTCGAACAATATGTATGTGCAATTAATACAAAACTGCAAAAAAGTCATGATGACAGCTGTACATTACCTCTACTGCAATGTGGCTTTGTCTCTCCTAAACAAAAGCTGCTTCATTATCATTCCACTCCACAAAAGGAAATCTACTTAATTAAACAGTGCCTCCCTAAAATAAACCTGTCACCTAAATATGTAGCTTATTTGATGGAAGTAATTACCCAGCTGATACAATGTGACAAGTAAATTACTTTAAATAAATAATTAAAAATATATCACTTCCTCCATTCACGGTAGCAATAGCAAAAAGTTTATTTAGTCTTTACACTAAAACTGCATCAATAACGTGGTGAAATCATAACACTTCTGTATCATCTGAAGAAATAATAAAGATTGTCTACTTAATGAACTGTAACCTTTAAAGTCACCCACTGTAATTATGTCTAGCACACAAGCATCTACAATTTTTTGCCATTGGTGTGGTCTGTCAGGAAATTCAAGAACCTGCTTACACGAATGCCTGGTTTTGATGATCAGGGTCCTTTATGGGCATGACCAGATTCCAGTGATGTCATACCCTATTAGGCTAATAGCATGTCCATTGAATACTAATACATGATCTGTATTTGTAAAGGACTTAAGAATTCAGGAATTCTGAAAGAATAATTAGCAGCACTAGTGCTAACGTGTGTGAGGGCTCTGTGTTAAATATGTCTTTGACTTTTATTTAAGGGAATGAATCACAGATCTAAAATCCATGCAGACAGTCTTCACAACGTTAATAGTTTTCAACTGAAAATTGTATATGTTTTCATGTCAAGCAATGTCAGGTAATAATCAAGATACTAAAAATGCTTTCCATAAAAGTTTAAGGTATTAATGCACCCATAGTTTTTACATAGTTTTTTTGTTTTTGGTCAAGTCAAGTGAGTATTACAGGGCTAACTGTAATGTAATGTAATGAAACAATGACTATTGCTTCATAATGCAACTGCTTCAACAGCTCCATCTTCAAGCACTAATATTAGAGTCAAATATATTTTTATTGCATTTAACAGAGTGAAATAATACAGACAACTGTCAAATGTCCAGGGTATTATCATACAAATCACACTATCCGCTCATCGCAGGAAACATTTTTAACATAAACACTAACACACCGCTGTCCTCTAGGAGTGAACGGTGTCACTCCATATAAAGGACAGTGAGGGCTAATAAAATTAGTTAGTATGACATTTGACTATTAAAATGAAATTACCAACACACAGAGAGAGAGAGAGAGAGAGAGGGAGAGAGAGGGAGAGGGAAAGAGAACAATAGAAGATAAAGGGGGAAAGAAAATAGAAGACAGTGAGAAAGAGGGGGCCGAGTAGACCTCAGCGTATTAAACCTGCATGATGGAATCAGGGTGGACGACTGGGTTGACCCAGAGGTGTCAATAATGTTTTCAGGGAGTCCGAGGTAGAGTAGTCGATCCAAAAGAGCCATAAGGTCTTAAATGTATCGAAGGTGTCAGTATCAAGGGCCAGCATCTCCTCCATGCGCATGATTTCGTTGACCGTGGAAACCCACAAGGTCAAGGGGGGGTGGTAGTGGTTTTCCAAAACAGGGGGATAAGCTGCCTGGCAGCTGACAGGAAGAAGCGCAGTAGGGTGCGTTTCTGGGAGGCCATGGAGCCAGGAAGCATGGACAATAAAACTATCTCTGGGGAGGGCGTCAAAGGCTGATTGTATAGACTGCTGTATATGGAAAAAACCTGTGACCAGAGGGGTTGAATGGACTGACAATCCCACCATATGTGGAGATAGCTTCCATCTGCTGCGCCGCATCTCCAACACAAGGGAGTTACAGATGGAAATATTTTATGTAGAGATTGAGGGTCCCTGTACCATCGAGAGATAAGTTTAAAGTTTTTCTCCTGGGAATAACAGGAGATTGAGGATTTGTGCCAAGCACTAATATTAAATGTCCATACAGCATAAACCAAAACAATGTGAACACTCAGAGATCTATCTGGCAAAACAGTGCCTGATGACAACTGGAATGTTGTGGAGGCCTCTCTTGCACCTCCTGCCCAACACTCCTGAAGGTTGTGACAGTGTGAGGGCACGGAGTGGCATGGAGTGGCACGAGTGCTGGAGTAGCTGGCTGGTGAAGTCCGCACTTGGGTGGATGAAGCTGGGGGTCGAAGTCCCAGAAACAGGATACTGAAGCTTGGCACCATAGCAGGAGATGGTAGCAGAGCTGGTTATGCAGCAGCGACCAGCGGCAGCAGGGTAACAAGGGACCTAATCAGCTGACAAAGCAATTCCAGGAAGCAGGGTAAGGTCGGTAGCAGCTGAGCAGTGCAGTACAGAATCAGCAGGCAAAGACAAGTCCAGTAAATAGGTCAAGGTCAGAGAGATCAGTCGAACAAGGTGTTGCCTTATGGGACATGTATAAACTGCATTGAAGAGCGGTAAAATATTGTAAATATGAATATATTTCAAATAGCTTGCTGTACATGTATTTCAATTAGCTTGCTGTAGATATAGTTCATTTAGCTTTCGGAATATATTCCCTTTCTTCACCCTTGCGAGGTCCTTTGTTAAACGCTAGACCTTGCGGAGCCCCAAGCTTGGGGAGACAATGCCATTGTGTTAAACCCACTCTCGTCAATGAGTCCCATGCTGGGCTAATACAATGGACAGAGCCTCGCCTATAACACTGGGAAAACTTCAAGCACATCTCCTGATCACATAGAGTCACCTGGATTTGCATGAAAGGGGGGCTGACTTATGGAGTAAGCCCTCCAATCATGACCCAAGCTAGGCCAACCAATGGGGTATCAGTATAGAGAGATATACTCAGAGTAAGGGAGATGGGAGCTCACTACTTGATGGAAGGTTGGCCCGAAGGATGGGTCTAAAGGGGTAACTATGCCAAAGGTCTGTTTGACCTATAACTTACATGTTAGTACTTTAATGTTTCAGAGGAATATGCTCTATGTTCCTCCATGTAAATACTTTGTATATTTTAACCTACTATTTCCTGCTTGTCTAAGACTATATAGATAGCTTCTTTATGTTAGTTTAGACTTTACCAAATACATAATAAATATGTTCATTATGTTAAAGCTTTCAAATCTTGTCAAAAAGAACTCTTATTAAACCTATATCATATCTGTGAGATATTAAATCTTAAATATAGATTTTAAACCGCAACAGTGGCGACCAACGAAGTATACAGGACTGAAAGTATTTAATATAATAACAAAATTTGTGTATTAGAGAGAGGAGGAATTTAAGCTGAGTCAGCTTATTCAACCTATCTAGGAAAAATGAGACATAGAAGGAATTTAAGCTGAGTCTGATTATCCAATCTATTTGGGAAAATATAGGTAAATGTTTGTGTTTTATTAGTGGGTATTAGATTAACTCTAATATGAGGGAGGATACACCACATTATTTTTTTTAATATCCCGTAAATCATAATTGATATGAGTACTTTGGATGTACCATTAAAAACCGGTTAATTTAATGGGGAGGAGGTATAGGGATTTTTGTTTTGATTTTTGATTGCTTTATTGGAAAGAGGACACTAAAATAGGAGTCCTTGGTTTTGTGGAAAAAAATTATAATTTTACATGGCGGGAAAAATGTTGTTTTGAATTATTGTTTTTCTGCCTCACTAAGCTTCATTGCTAGCTCTAACCAGTGTGAGTTTGCGTGATGCATTGAAACCTACAAAAGATTTTGGCTTTTGTTGTGTTTTTTTTTTTAACAGTGGGAATTTACAAGCAGTAATATTCTCATTGATGTCAGAAAGTACAAAACTGTGGAAGTTTTACTACTGAAGCTAATATCTGAGATTATTATTAGTGTAAAATAAAGGTGCAATTAGCATACTGTATTTTATACCTTGATTTGTTTTTTCTTCTTCTTTGGTAAACTGAATTGGGTGTAGCAAATATAGGTGTATACATGGCTGTGGTTACATTTCTATTGCCTACCTAGAGCGGTATACCTATGGTTCCTTTTGTGCGGATCTCAGCACTTTTGGGTTTAGACTTCATTCAGTGAAGATAGTAGTGTTATTTTAAGGCTGGTATCTCCACTCGGGTGCATATTCTTAGGGCTAGACTACTGTGTCCAGTCTGTTCTGTGGTGTATTATTGTATCATCACTGAACTTGCACATCATGGAGAAATTGATGGCGAGGATTGCTAAAGTTAAAAATAGCGCTGAGATAATAAGAGCAATGGAGGAATCTAAAAACCTATGGCACCATGCACAAGAGTATGTGAATATAAAACTTACAGAGAAAAAATACAGCAAACGTGAGGGTAAGACTGCACTAATTTTTGCGGCCTGTTGGTTAGCTAATAATTATAGGTCGTTATTATTGCAAACCATTTCTCTCAAGGAAGATCTAGAAATAGCCAAAAGTAATATCAGTACTCTAAGAGTTTCTAGGACAAATATGAATGCTAGCCACCAGCAGCCAACAATACAGGGGCTGAAGGCTGCAGACATTAAATGTGAAAAATTATCACCATCTTCCAGCACAGGGCAGCGGGTACAACCTACACATACCACAGAGGGAAATGCAACCATTTGAGTATTTCTAGTGGCAACAGGAAATTATCCCAGTCTGGAGTATGTGTTAGTTCCAACAGTTTATTGAAAGGTGAGAGCTCTTTTGAAAGGGCCCCCATTTCTCATACAGAAAAAGTGGTTAATCAGGTTTTAGCCATTGAATATTCTAAGCCTAAAACCACACCAGTTATTAAGAGACACGTTAATACTTTACAGAAGATAAAATGCTTCACGTGTGGTTTATTCGGCCACATTTCCCAGTTTTGTTCATCTTCTGGTGAAACGATATTAAAGCCAAATACAACAAAGAGGTGTGACGTAGAAGTGTACTGACCTCGCTGGGGTGAAAAGCCTAAGAAATATGAAAATACAAATTCATACATCCCTTCCTCAACTATTAAGTCCAAAAATGAGGCTTTACTGTATGAGATTAGGCAAATGAAACAGGAACGGGATGAGTTTGTGAAAGAATTCCAATCCTTTAAAAGAAGCATTATGGACTCCTTTAATTAGAAAAATGGGAGTAAATTTGTCCATTGGGAACCAAACCAGTACACTAAAACGGGATGAATTGCAAGCTAGAAGTTATTTATTTTTATTTTTTTAAGAGATCTGGGGCATTTAGTTTCACTAGATCATTGTATTGTTTGCTTTAAATAAGTAATATCTGTTTGGATGCAAGTTATTTTTTTTTCAGGGTAAGTGAGTCCTGGAAGTATATGGACATATAAAGCTGATCATATGCGTAAATACGCGCCTAACAAAAAGGTAAGTATAGTATTCCAGAGTGTTGTTTTGTTTTCTTATTCAGTCCCTTAGTATTCTCCCAGTGGCCAGAAACGCCTAGCAATTCATTTGCAAATGACTAAAGTTCTAAACATAATCTAGAGGATTTGATCTAAACGAATGGGTGTGTCTGAGTGAGGGAATGGATGTGTATGAACTGTCCAGGTTAAACAAGATTTTTGCTTTATGGCCATCAATAAGTGTGATCACATTAATGCGCATGCTTTGTACTGTTTATGGTTAGTTGATTATTTTTTTTTCCCTCTCTCTCTCTCGTTTGTAATGAGCTCAATACTGATACCCATTTAAATTTATACCTTTTTTTTTTACAAATTGAAATGTATTCGCGAATAAATAACCTGTGCACAGATACGAGATCTCGAGTCCTATAGTATATAGGAATTTGTTTTTTTTTCTCACTTTCCTGTGGTTAGAGTGAAGCGTCATTCACTCTGACACGTGGAAACTACATAATACATTACCTTATGGCATCTCATGGATTCAGTAGGTCTATAGGTTGTGTCTTGTTTTTTTTTCCTTCCGAATTGACGCATGTGTTGTTAATATGTGTAAAGGTTTAATGTTAACATGGGGTCTTCTTAGACGGTAAGTACTTACAAACCCCACCATGTTTTCCTATAACTTTTTGTTTTTAAGTACAGATATGTGGGGGAGTCGGTGCATGTTTCACTGTACTTACTGTTGAGGGACTCAGTACCTCTGTTCCAAGCATATACTGCCAGGTAGCCCATTAGAACCTCTCAGAAGAGGTACAGTGAGGTGTTATTAATGATTTTGAGTTTTGTGTTTTAGGAAGAAATACACACACAAGGATGGATGAATGGACCAAGACTGGTCAAATTTCTTTAAAAACACAGAGGACCTTAAAACATATTTTGTTTTTTTATGTCTTGTTTTAAGGATAATCCTGGAATGGAATTAATTAGTCAGGCCTAACTAAATTCTAAATATTTTTTTTGGACTGTTTCATTAAACAGTGTCTCTCTCTGATAGAACTTTCTGTGGCCTAGTGGACTTGCAAATTGATTTTCACTGAGAATCAATTAATATCAATTAATATGTTAATAACTACCGAGAGAGGGCATTGCCTTTTGTATAGCTGCAATGTTTAAAGGCAGTTTCAAGAATTTTTTTTTGTTTAACAAAATACAGATTCAACGCTGTTTAACAATTTAAAGGTTGGGGCAGCATTAAATCTGAATTTCTTTTGTTACTTTTACTTTTTTTTTTTTTCACCTTTTTGGTGTAGTTTTTTCACTACGGAGAAAAGGGTGTTGCCTTTTGTATAGCTGCAATGTTTAAGGCAGCTTCAATTTTTTCTTTTAACACAAGTACAGATTCAATGCTCTTTAACAAGTTAAAGGTTGGGGCAGCATTCAATCAGAATTTTGGGTTTTTACCTTTTTTTTTTTTTTGGATCAGTTTTTTTCTTATCTTTTCTCTTTCCTTTGAGGCTGGGTTCACACTTGTACGACACGACAGTCATACAACTTTCATCCTACTTTGCTCTGCGACATCAGTCCTACATTGGTCCGACATCCATCCGACATTCATGAACAGGATACTACTTTGTTCCGACTTTGTGCTAGTCTGACTTGTCCTTTGACCAATAAAAACAATCCCAGGGTGAGATAAATTCCTTTTACTGCTGCTGTAATCACATGTCGGATGTCAAATGTCGGATGGTTAGGACAAGGATCCTACTTTGATCCGACTTCAATGATATTCAATGGGCTGAAGTCGGATCAAAGTCAGACCAAAGTAGTACAGGGAGCATTTTCAAAGTCGGACCGACTTGTGTCGGACCAGTTAAGACGGCTCTCATAGGAAAACATTGATTTTCACACGTCATGCGACATGAGCTCCCAATGTCGGAGCGTTTGTCGGACCAGTGTGAACCCAGCCTTAAGGAAACTATTTTTCTTTCTGTCCTATATCACCTTATTTAATTTTTTTTGCTGGGTGATTCTGGAGGTTGGCTCCGCTGGGGTGAAATAAAATAAAAAAAAGAGGGGAGTAGGGGGGAACCTTATATGGCAACATTTATAAACAGTTAAAAATGTTGATATAGAATAATAAAACTTCCCTATAGCATTTTGGGGGATGGGACAAAGTTCCGACAGTTTTTTTCTCTCGTTCAGCATGGGATAATGGTTTTATATAAAGGTATGTCATTGTAGCTATTACCAACTATGACAATAGTAACAGTAACACCTGGGTTTAGCAACAGTCATGTGACTCGTTTCCTTGTATATGTGACATAGTGTCCTCTCTACAGTTCTAATATTTGGCAGTCATCATAGGTGGTCATTGGTATTTTTTTTATGATTGGTCAGTTTTCTTTTTGTGCCATAGCTAAGTGCAAAGAGCGTTGCTTGAAGATCATATAGATATACTGTAACTGGTGAGACTCATAGTGATTGGCAAATAGCAGAAAGTATAGTACAATTGTACTTAAGAAGTAATTTAGTCTAATCATCCCTGAAGCCACAAGTACCTGGTGACATCACACTTATCCGCATTCTAAAATCACGTTATTTTTGGCTGCTTAGATGACACTGCCTAAATCTGCACAGAGACCTCTTAAAGTTATGACCGCTCCCCTAGTCCGCTAAAGGCAGGACTCATACAGTAGCTACACACGGTAACCAAGGAGGGAGCTATATGCACAAAAGTTTGGCACCCGCCAAGGCGTTAACCCATCAGGGTTGGTATAACTGAACACAGCGGCAGTAAAAGGAGTTTGTGGTGAGTTGCCATGGCAACAAGATCCCCCTGGACACTCAAAGGGTCATACACACACACAGGGGTATTCAGCAGAAGGCGGGGCAGAGTTACTGGCAGGCATATGACAATGGAGGAAGAAAGATGGGGGATGGAAATCAGACAACCTGGCTTAAGGAGCAACCATTTAAATTTTTACACCTGTCAATGGGAAAGGGACTCATATTAGGTCGCAGTATATCTATAACAATTTTAATCAAATGTCCTTAATACACATTCATTTGAAGGCATATGTCTTAAAAGTACTCATGTTTTTTCTTCTCTAACTTTGCCCACATTAATAAAGTACAATCACAGAAAGCCAGGAAAGTGGGTCCAAAGGCCATTACTGTATGCTGTATTAGTGGAATCACCATGGAAGTCTGTCCCAGAAGCAAGGGCAACATGACCAGATGAACATTATTGACTTTCGCACAAATTATTATTATTGGACGGTTGAGAACAAGGAGCCTCATGTTTATTTTTATTTATTTTTTCCCCTTCATTTTTTTTTTGTGTTTTGGTATCTTATGAATTTTATTATGGACTTATTACATCCAGAACAAGTGATGACTACCAATACTGGGATCCAGACATATGAACTGTAGAGACGGAAAGTTTAAGAGTTTTATTTCACTTCAGAGGGCAAAGCCAAAAGTTCAAAATTTCAAAGCAGATTATACATGACCCATTACTTTAGGTGTGGCCGAGTCTCATATTCTCAACTGGCCACAAGGGGCCATCTGTTGCCTTATGGGACATGTATAAACTGCATTGAAGAGCGGTAAAATATTGTAAATATGAATATATTTCAAATAGCTTGCTGTACATGTATTTCAATTAGCTTGCTCATTTAGCTTTCGGAATATATTCCCTTTCTTCACCCTTGCGAGGTCCTTTGTTAAACGCTAGACCTTGCGGAGCCCCAAGCTTGGGGAAACAATGCCATTGTGTTAAACCCACTCTCATCAATGAGTCCCATGCTGGGCTAATACAATGGACAGAGCCTCACCTATAACCCTGGGAAAACTTCAAGCACATCTCCTGATCACATAGAGTCACCTGGATTTGCATGAAAGGGGGGCTGACTTATGGAGTAAGCCCTCCAATCATGACCCAAGCTAGGCCAACCAATGGGGTATCAGTATAGAGAGATATACTCAGAGTAAGGGAGATGGGAGCTCACTACTTGATGGAAGGTTGGCCCGAAGGATGGGTCTAAAGGGGTAACTATGCCAAAGGTCTGTTTGACCTATAACTTACATGTTAGTACTTTAATGTTTCAGAGGAATATGCTCTATGTTCCTCCATGTAAATACTTTGTATATTTTAACCTACTATTTCCTGCTAGTCTAAGACTATATAGATAGCTTATTTATGTTAGTTTAGACTTTACCAAATACATAATAAATATGTTCATTATGTTAAAGCTTTCAAATGTTGTCAAAAAGAACTCTTATTAAACCTATATCATATCTGTGAGATATTAAATCTTAAATATAGATTTTAAACTGCAACAAAGGTTAATGCAGAACCAAAGGTAGAGTCCAGGAGAAAGCCGGGTCATACACAGGTAAGCAGGTTCAACAGATCAGGTCACAGGAATACAGACACAAGCTGAAGACTATTCAGCAACTGCTCATGGTGACAGACCAGTTTCAACTGTCAGGAACCATGAATCAGACAGACAGAAAATGCAGTAAAATCAAACATTTTAATATAGTTGTATAAATGGTACAAATAGTAAACATAGTCAAATCGTAGCCACTTTGGTAATCAAAGTGGGTAGTCAGTGCAAGCCAGTAAATCAGGAAGCCAGAGATCAGCGTAGTCAGAGACAGCAAACAGGATCAAGAACCATAAGGGACATCAGCCAGGCAAGTCTTTAACAGGAACACAGCAGAGAATCTACAGATATGTTGACCAAGGAAAAGGCATGGGAGAAATTAACCAGGCAGTTTAAATAGCCAGAAGGGGCTGGCTGACAAGCAGGAAATTATCACCAGGTAAGGCACTGTGGAACAATGAGTGCTGGCAATTACCCGACATCTGAGCACTGAGAAGGGAGGGCTGAGCCCAGCCCTGACAGTACCCCCTTTTCAATGATCCTTCTCCCTAGGCCACTAGGTTTGAGGAGAAAACATCTATGGAAAGCACGGAGGACAGGAACATGTATTTCCAAGGATGATACCCAAGAGCGCTCCTCCGGACTGCACTCTTTCCAATGAACCAGGTACTGTATGCGCCCACCGAACATACAGAAGTCAATAACTGATTGTATCTCATACTCCTCTTGGTTCTCAACCTGAACTGGGTGAGGGCGTGGTACGGAGTGGGGTGAATCGGTTGCACACCAAAGGTTTTAATAAAGAGACATGAAATACATTCTAAATATACATGTTAGAAGGAAGGTCTAATGCGTAAGCCACTGGGTTGATCTTACGGAGAATACGGAAAGACCCAATAAACCATGGTGGCAGTTTCAGTGAGGGAACATGGAGTCGGAGGTTTCGGGATGACAGCCAGACCCTCTCCCCAACCTGGTAGGAAGGTGCAGGTAGGCGTCTGCGGTCAGCATGGAATCTGTACCTATTACTGGCACATTGCAAGGACTCTTTGACCTGTACCCAACTGGCATGAAGATCACGGAGATGCTCCTCTAATTCAGGAATTCTTTGAGGAGCAAATGAGTCAGGCAACATGGATGGTTGGAAACCATAATTCGCCAAAAACTGGGACAATCGGGAAGCGGTATTGACGGCACTATTGTGAGCAAACTCTGCCCAAGGTAAGAGATCTGACCAGTTGTTACGGTGGTCAAAAATATAGCAGCGTAGAAACTGCTCCAAGGCTTGGTTAGCTCGTTCTGCAGACCCATTGGACTGTGGATGATACGCAGAGGAGAAGGAAAGCTAAATCCCCAACTGTGCACAAGGCTCGCCAAAATCTGGAGACGAACTGGCTACCCCTGTCTGAGATGATAACCTTGTGTAGCCCATGTAACCAAAAGATTTCCCAAGCAAAAATAGACACCAGTTCTTTGGATGTGGGCAACTTCTTAAGTGGAAAACAATGTGACATTTTTGAGAATCATTCAACCACCATAATTATAACTGTGTTGCCCTGGGAGTTGGGTAACTCCACAATAAAATCCATAGACAGGTGGGTCCAATGCCTCTCTCCATTGAGTATGGGTTGTAGGAGACCCACTGGAAGGTGTCGTGGTGTTTTACACTGAGCACACACAGAACAAGCGGCTATGAAGGCGGCTATTTCCACGTGAAGACTAGGCCACCAGAATTGTTGGGAAATGGCCCAAATGAGTTGATTCATCCCTGGGTGGCCAGCTGCCTTGGTAGAATGGTAAGTCTGGAACAAAGCAGTGCAGAGACTCTCAGGGACAAAGCAGCAGTCACAAGGTTTCTCTGGAATGCATCAGGATTGATTGATTTTCAAAAATATACAGTATACCATAGTTTATGGACTCTATAACTTTCCTACAGACTAAAAAAATATACACTGACTTGGATTATTTTCACCAAAGAAATGTAGCAGAATACATTTTGGCCTAAATCTAAGAAGAACGATTATGTATTTGCAAAATTTTAAAACATAAACCTTGCAAAAAGCATTTGTTTTCAAAATTGTAGACCATTTTTATTTATTTAGCAAAAACTCTATATATATATAAAAGTGGTAATTAAATACCACCAAAAGAAAGCTTTATTTGTGTTAAAAAATGATAAAAATGTAATTTGGGTACAGTATTGTATGGCTGCGCAATTGTCATTCAAAGTGCAACAGCGCTGAAAGCTAAAAATTGGCCTGGGCAAGAAAGGGGTAAAAGTGCCTGGTATTGAAGTTAAAAATATTACCTAAATTGATACAAATCTTTAAATAGCATGCCTGGGGGATACCTTTAATCTTACTACAAAGTAGTGTATCTGAATGATGTATACAACATACTACAACATTGTTGTATGTGATCCATGTTGATAAGGATAAGGGCCTCTTCCCCCAAACCTTATCTGAGTGGTTGTAGGGGTCTATAGGCAGGTGGATAATTAGAATCTGTAAGCCCCCTTTAAAAATAAGAAGGCCCTAAGATCTTTCTTCCCTGCACATGAATGAGTAAAGGGTACATACTATCCCTTCTCATTCGCAAGAAAAATAAATAGTAAATAGTAAATAAAGACACCACACTTTAACCACTTGTCCCCCGCCCACTGTCAATTGACGGCGGGCGGAGGATACTCTCGTTCTGGGAGGACGTCATATGATGTCCTCCCTTTAAAACGAGCTAGGAGGCGCGCGCTCGCCGCCAGCGGCGCGCGCGCGCCCGCCGCGTTCACAAGGCCCCGGTGCGCATGCCCCGGCAGCCGCGATTGCTGCCGGGCACCCGCGATTGCCCGGGAAACAAGCAGGAAAGTGGATCTCTGTGTGTAAACACAGAGATCCACGTCCTGTGAGGGAGAGGGGACCGATGGTGTGTCCCTTGTACATAGGGACAACCATCGGTCACCTCCCCCAGTCAGTCACCTCCCCCCACAGTAAGAACACATTGAGGGAACATATTTAACCCCTTCCCGCCCCCTAGTGGGTAACCCCTTCCCTGCCAATCACATTTATACAGTAATCAATGCATTTTTATAGCAGGGATCGCTGTATAAACGTGAATGGTCCCAAAAATGTGTCAAAAGTGTCCGATGTGTCCGCCGCAATATTGCAGTCACAATAAAAAATCGCAGATCGCCGCCATTACTAATAAAAAAATAAAAAAATTAAAATGCTATAAATCTATCCCCTATTTTGTACACGCTATAACTTTTGCGCAAACCAATCAATACGCGCTTATTGCGGGTTTTTTTTACCAAAAATATGTAGAAGAATACGTATCGGCCTAAACTGAGGAAAATTTTATTAAAAAAAAAAAAATGGGTATTTATTATAGCAAAAAGTAAAAAATAGTGTTTTTTTCCAAACTGGACGCTCTTCTTTTGTTTATAGCGCAAAAAATAAAAACCGCAGAGGTGATCAAATACCACCAAAAGAAAGCTCTATTTGTGGGAAAAAAAGGACACAAATTTCGTTTAGGAGCCACGTCGCACGACCGCGCAATTGTCATTCAAAGTGTGACAGCGCTGAAAGCTGAAAAATGGCTTAGGCAGGAAGGGGGTTTTCGTGCACAGTAGAGAAGTGGTTAAAAAAAAAATATTTTAAAAAATAAAAATCTCCAAAAATGTGCTACAACGTACATCCACAATGAATCATGTTGTCCAGCAATGCAGATCTTCATCAAATATGATAAGCTGACTCTTGGAAAGAAAAAAATTACCAAACAAGCCAATCCAAACAGTCCATTCCTGTTGCTGTGATAAAAAGAAATAAATGTGCTACCCAAAAAACACATAAATAATAACAACTCTATAGAGGGAGGTGAAGCAGCTGTGCTGGAATGTGACAAATTCAAACAAAATGGAAGGTAATAGTACAGCGCTACATATAGGCCAGTAAAAACTGGACTGTAACTCAAATGTGACCATAAATGGAAACACACAAAAAAGTGAGAAGGGGCAGGCTGAACGCCCTACCCAATATATATAAAATGTCCACAATGATAGACAAAAACAAAAAATAAATTATGAGTGTCCAAAACAGTGGGTAAATAACAAGGAATGGATGTAAAACTTCTGGCACAATTCTTCACGTGGATGGTGACATTCATGTGTGCTTACCAGAAACGTTGGACCCGAATGTCATACGACAGCGGATCAATCGAGCTTGAGAGTATCTCCAACGGCTGCTCCACAGGAACGTCCCCGGATCTCTGATGGATGTAGAGGTATACCGGCTAGACGATCGGATGTCTTCAATCCTGGGTGGAACTGATGATGCAGTACTTCTCGGGTCTCCAATACCCCCAAGGCTGGAGATCCCACCAGAAGACTGGCACTCTGGATCCCGGTATTCAACCGGACGATGGAATACGATCAAACTTAAATGGAAAATACCCCAACAAGGGTATTGTAGAAGGACCAACTGGAGAAAACTGAAAAAACTTTTCCTCACCGATTTCATGCAAAGAAAAGAAAAAAATAGGGGGCTCCAATGGTGTAGGTCAAAAAAAATTGTGTTTTTAATCAGAAAAACACCAACATACAAAGATAAAAAGTGATCACAGTTCATATATTAAAAGACAACATGGGAAGCAAAATGCATAGCCCTTATATATATTGGGTAGGGCGTTCAGCCTGCCCCTTCTCACTTTTTTGTGTGTTTCCATTTATGGTCACATTTGAGTTACAGTCCAGTTTTTACTGGCCTATATGTAGCGCTGTACTATTACCTTCCATTCCTGTTGCTGCACTCACCATGAATGACCGTTCCAGTCCCTGCCACTACAGGAAATGTGAACAAAAGAGCAAAGTATACCCTGTGAAGTCATTGACTAAATATGGCTATGGACATACACCCGAACAAGCAAAGTGCGGTCCAAACTTCTGACTGAATCTTTAGCTCACCCTTTTTATGTTTATTTCTGCATAGCATTTCTATAATCAAACCATGGTTTCTTATTGGCATGAAAATGTTCAATTGTTTTGGCATATACAGTATTAAAGTGGTTGTAAAGCTTTGCATTTTTTTTTGTTAAATAACAAACATGTCATACTTACCTCCACTGTGCAGCTCGTTTTGCACAGAGTGGCCCCAAACGGCGTTTTCTGGGGTCCCCCGGCGGCTCTCTCGGCTCCTCCCCACCTCAGATAACCCCCTCTGGGAAGCGCTCTCCCAAGAGGGTTACCTTGCGGGTGCGCTCCCGAGTCCTGTATTTGGTGTCCATAGCTGCCGAGTACAGGACTAGGCCCGGCACCCCGGCACCCGCGTCATTGGATTTGATTGACAACAGTGCGGGCCAGTGGCTGCGCTGCTATAAATCTATCCAATAAAGAGCCGAGAATCCTGGGCAAAGGAAGAGCGCATTCGCGACGTGGGACTTTCCAGGGCTCAGGTAAGTAAAACGGGGGGCAGGGGGGCCGGTAATCGTCAGATGCATTAAGGCAAAAAAACATGAACCTTTACAACCCCTTTAACTGTTTTTAACTTTTATAAATTGCATCAAATTGTTTTGCCATACTTTGACAGAAGTATTATGGTGTGATTTCCAATTCTTTTGGATAAGCAGTTTTGCAGTTACAAATGTAGAATTATTTACCTTAGATTGTAAGCTCTCTGAGGGCGGGAACTTATGTAAATGTACAATATATGTAAAAGTGCTGCGTCGGCCCTATATAATGTAATAAATAAATTAGTGATGATTGAACCAGAAACATATATATTTTAAACGGGAGTGAAAATAGAAACCTTTAACATTTTAGGCCCCTTTCACACTGGCACGTTTTTCAGGCGGTTTAGCGCTAATATTAGCGCTGTTATACTGCCTGAAAAAATCGTGCCCTGTATTCTTCAATGTGAAAGCCCGAAGGCTTTCACACTGAAGCGGTGCGCTAGCAGGACCGCTCCAAAAGTCCTGCTAGCCGCATCTTTACAGCGGTGAAGGAGCGGTGTGTTCACCGCTCCTTTACCGTGGCTGCTCATTGAAATCAATGGGACACCGCAGTATTAACCCTTTTTCGGCCGCTAGCGGGGGTTAAATTCACCCCACTAGCGGCCGCATACCGCGGTGATAACGACGGTATAGCGGTGCTGAAAATCGCGCCGCTATACTGCCACCGCACCTGCCCGCCCCAGTGTGAAAGGGGCCTAAACTAACATTTATACTTTTTTGTTTAACAAAATTGTAAATGTTTTTTTTTTTTTTTAAGTACCAGTATTGGGCAAAAACAAATGTTCTTTAGGCTATTTTCTGAACAAAGTAAGAAAACAGAAAAACAAAAAGCATTATGGACATTAGATGGTGCTGATGGTGCTGAGGAAATACATACAGTACATCTGCGTAACAGGAGATACAATGTAACAGTTTTAGATTTTAGTTACATTTATTTTCCAATTCCCTCTAGTCTTTATTACTCCTGTTATAAAGATATATGCATTTCCAATGCTTCTAAGCTCAATCTATTGCCCATAATGTGGACCACTAGTATCCCCATTGGAAGAGTTCCTCTCTATTAGGCTCCATGTACACGGGACGTTTTTACAACTGCTCCTAAATGATTAAACTTGACAGATAGTAACCCACGTTTAAAACGTCCGCTGTTTTAGGGGCAACCCAAAACCTGGGAATTTCTTTCACTCTTAATGATAATTGTAAACATGACAAACAGAGGGTGAATCTTCCTAACTGGAGCACAGACAGCAATAAAAACTTTCTAGGTGTTCTAATCCCTCTCCACTCTGTTAAAAACTACAGTAAAAAGAGTTAATTTAAGATATGACTTCCACAACTGCCACATTTCCAAATTGCGTTCACTTCACATGAAGCTTACTTTTTAGAATGAGTTATGTTAATCTATGGATATTTTTTACAAGGTCAGATCATTTTCAGTTCATCCACTCATCTTGGGATCACACGCAAAAAGTTTATTGACTAAGATTTATTTTCATGATGTAGGTAGGTAGAGCTTTATTATTTTATTATTCTGTTTTACATGAAGGATACAGTGTGCTAGGCCATTAATGTGTCTTGTATTACAGTTAACATGTTCAGCACACATGAAAGCCTATAAATTCAAACCTAACTTCTACAAATGGCTTGTAAAATAAATTAGGGGATTGACACTTTCAGACTTCATGAAAGTCATTTACTGATTTTACTAAGAGTACTTGAAGAATAATGGCTTACTGAAGTCAGAAACTCTAACAGTAAATTCCAATATGTTACTTTTATCTCTTTCAAAGGAAAGGGAGTCATTACGTTCCCTAGGATGAAATGCGCATATGTGGAAGTACTGAGCTGTTGAATTAAAGTGATAATATTTTAAACATTATCTAAATGAATTATTTTTCTTACGTCCAATAATCTCTAACTTAAACCCAGCTAATCCAAATATTTATATGACTTGACAGTGGATATTTTTTCCCAAATGTTTCTGTGTAGCTAACACACAATTTAAATATCCTGTATCATCAGTTTAGTAGGCCCATGGGATTGGTTACATTGCATTAGAAAGCTTCTTACGTACAAAAGTTTCACAAATACTTGAGAGTAATTTGTAGTAAATATCTTGAAATAAATCAGAAATGTAAACAGTATGTCATGCAGATGCATGGATTATACTAACAAATGATTCATTAGGTTTATATAAATAAGTTATTGGCTAATCACTGCTTATAATGTTACATATATGAGAGCTTTAAAGCCCAGGTGCAACTAATGTGCTTTCCCTACTTGCCTGATGACAATGCTCTCAGATGTTGAAATTTAGGTGAAAAAATGTGAAACAAAGGAACTGCATGCATCTTTTTCATATTCCCTTATAACGTTTATATATATATATATATATATCCTAACTCGCTTCACTCACTCTTTAAATTGCCCTGAAATCATATGGTGCATGGATATTCTTACATGCAGCTCCAACACCATGGAATGCATCCCCTTTTCTGTCAGTGTGATTTAATGCCTTAATATATTTTAAAAAGTAAAAAAAAAGCTGTAAGTACTAGGGAGAAAATGACTATAAAGTACTATCATTTTAATTATTAATATCATCTAAAGCTACCGCTAAAAGGATAGATCAGACTTCCAGATTATTTTTTTTGCAGATCCATATGCAGCAACACAGACACAGTATCAGACCCTCTGACCAGCCCTAATTTTGCTTATGCACCAAAAAAATTCTATTAATTCGTATTGAGAGGCCATTTCTGTTGTAATGTGTGTCCTCACTATTGGAATGAGTAGGACTTTGTCCAAGAATATGCAGAATAAGTAAGGATCTGTTTGCAGCATCTGCGAGGCTTCCTTTTGGATGCACAATGACAATCTTACAGGAATGTGACAGGTAAATAGGCAAATATAAGGCTTTGGGGAATGAGGGTGTCAGGGAAAGCAGTATCTTAAGAAATAAAACTGTATCTGAGCACCACAAATCGAAAATGTGATTTAATTCATTTTTAATATTCAAAGCAACCTAACTCATCCATTCATGTATTTATGCTTTATTTTTTGAGAAATCACTTTGAAAAACACCACCCTAGAATTTCCAGCTATGGCCATCTTGAGTAGGTGGATTATAGATTATTCATGCAGCATTTTCTTCCTGATTCAGGCATGCAGACAAGAGAACATGCTTAGCTAAGAAAGCCCTTCCTCCCCTCCTCCAGATAAAGGAAAAAAAAAACTCCCATGAAGACTCCAGAGATTTATGACATCATTTTGGGCAGAACAGAAGCTAGAAAGAAACTGAAGAAATAAAAAAAAAAGTTTTAAACATGTAAATATAATACACTTTCTATCTATTTACTATATCTAACAGCATAAGGATTAAAAAGAGTTATGGATGACTTTGAGAAAAATAGTTCCACTTTTACATTTTGAATGAAAGGTGTCCTACATCCTGCTGACTGCTTCTAATTGTTGAAATGCTCCCAGTGATGTCAAATTCTTCTCACAGCTGTGACTGCTAAATAGGATAAATTGGACTTCCAGCCTGTACAATTTTTTTTTTAAAGTCAGCAGCTACAAATACTGTAGCTGCGGACTTTTGATATAAGGACACTTACCTGTCCAGGGATCCTGCGATGTCATCACCCCAAGCCAATCCATCCATCGGCTCTGGGGTGCAGGCGCCGTCATCTTCACTAAGGGACACAGGAAATTATGCCTTGTGGCTTCACAGCCTGTTTCCTCCTGCGCATGTGCGAGTTGTGTTGCACTTTCTGAATGGTCTTGCTGTCTTATGGGACCTGTGTGTCTCCCAGAAGGCAGTGGGGGCAAGGAGGAGGGGCCTGAAATTTCGTAGATTGCCTTACTAGGATTGCAGCGATCTTACCCGGTGTCAGGGTCACCTGTGGCCAGGTGACAGATGCACACCGTAGGGGGACAGGAGTGCACCGCGAGGTAGTGAACCCTATGGCTGGCTTCTGTGGATAGGAAACTGGGTGGTTGTGGAAAGCGGGACCAGAGGAGCACAACCGGGATCCCAACGGAAGCGAGAGCCAAGATTCCCCAGGGCGCGGAGTCTAAGACCCAGCTGGTCTTCTCCAGGGCCTCTAGTGGTGAGGATGTTACGCTGCAGGCTGGGACCAGGTCGCGGCCCCTGGAGTTTCCTAGCTCACGCCCCGTAGGATAAGGGGAAGCAGCAGCACACGATAGAGAGAACCGAATAACAAGCCGAAGGTCAGGGGCCACAAGCAGACAAGGATAACGAAGAACGAGCCGAAGGTCAAGGGTCACGAGCAGACAGGGATGGTCGGGGACAAGCCAATAACGTAACAGAGAGACAGACGTAGCACACGGCAGGCAGGAACCCAAACACACAATGCCTAACAAACACGTTGATCAGCAAAGCAGGCTTGCAGTGCACAGGTTAATATAGTGTTCAGTGATAGGGCCTGGGGTGGAGTCAGGCTGGGAGGAGATTATAAAGGAAGCCAGGTGAAGGAGGTCTGGTCTCTAGATGAACACATGAGGAGGAAGGTAAGATGGCAGACAGACATTAATGCATATCCATGACAGTACCCTCCCTCTTACGAGGCCTCCCCCTTCCCCGCCTGGGCCCAGGTTTAGAGGGAAACTTCAGATGAAACTCCTTTAACAGACGAGGTGCAAAGACCTCAGATGCAGTGATCCAAGACCTCTCCTCAGGACCAAACCCTTTCCAATGAACGAGGTACTGAAGAACGCCTTTACAGAGTCGGGAGTCCAGAATTTGACTGATCTCGTACTCCTGATTATCCTCCGAGACAGGCGCCACGGTAGGAAGAGGACGAGAGAATTTATTGAGGACTAAAGGCTTTAGAAGAGCAACATGAAAGGAGTTAGTGATTTTAAGGCTCTTAGGAATCTGGAGTTTGAAACAAACCGGATTCAGTTTAGCAGTTACCGTGTATGGACCGATGAATCGTGGAGCAAACTTCAGAGAAGGAACTCGGAGCTTGATGTTCCTGGTAGAGAGCCAGACTTTGTCCCCTGGCTGAAGAGAAGGCGGTTTACGCCTGCGGCGGTCGGCAAAGCCTTTGAATTTTTCAGCAGCTGCCCGGAGGGAATCATGAACGTGACCCCAAACGGAATTGAGAGACTCCTGAACCGAAGCCAAAGCTGGAATGTCTGGAGAACAGATTATAGGAAGAGGAAGTTGAGGGTGTTTTCCATAAACTGTGAAAAAGGGTGTCTTCTGCGAACTGGTATTCACATGATTGTTATGGGAGAATTCTGCCCACGGGAGTAGAGAGGACCAATCGTCATGGTGAGAAGACACAAAGGTGCGAAGAAAGACCTCTAACTCCTGATTAACCCTCTCAGTCTGTCCATTGGATTGGGGATGGTAAGAAGAAGAAAAATCCAAGACAATATTGAGGGATTTGCAAAAGGCTCTCCAAAAACGAGACGTGAATTGGACTCCCCTGTCGGAAACAATATGAGAAGGGACCCCATGTAGGCGGAGAATTTCTCGAATGAAAATGGGAACCAAGGCAGGGGCAGAAGGAAGACCAGGAAGAGGAACAAAATGAGCCATCTTGGAGAATCGATCGATTACCACCCAAATGACTGTATTATTCTCAGACAGTGGGAGATCGGTGATAAAATCCATGGCAATATGGGCCCAGGGTTCCTTAGGAATAGGCAAGGGCATGAGGAGACCAGCAGGAGCTTGTGTGGAGGATTTGGACTGAGCACAGACATGACAAGCTTTAACGTAGTCTTTGACGTCTGAGCGGAGATTAGGCCACCAGTAGTGACGACTGATGAGTAGGAAGGATCGGAGGAATCCAGAATGCCCTGCCACCTTGGAATCATGTCCCCAACGAAGGATCTTAGCTCTTAGCTCAGTGGGGACAAAGGTCTTACCAGGCGGAATTTTAGACTTCAGGGTGGTAGAGTGGGCAACATTGCATGAGGTGGGAATGATCGGCTCAGGTTCAGGGGCGGACTCCTCGTCCAAAGTGTCAAATGACCTAGAGAGCGCATCAGCCCGACCGTTGCAGGAACCAGGTTTGTAGGTAATCGTGAAATTAAAACGGGCAAAGAAGAGACTCCACCTGGCCTGTCTAGGATTCAGACGTTTAGCATTCTGTAGATACTGTAAATTCTTGTGATCGGTAAAGATCGTTATGGAGTGAGGGGAACCCTCCAAGAGATGACGCCACTCCTCTAACGCCAATTTAATTGCGAGAAGTTCCCGATCACCGATGGCATAATTCCTCTCTGCCTGAGAATTTTTTTTGGAGAAGAACGCACATGGTTGGCGTCTCTTCTCAAAGATTTGAAGAAGCACAGCTCCCACCCCCATTGAGGAAGCGTCCACTTCAATAAAAAATGCATTCCCAGGATTTGGTCTCCTCAAGAGGGGGCCAGAAACAAAGGCCTGTTTCAGGTTGTGAAATGCAGAGACAGCTTCGGGAGGCCAGTCTCTGGCATTCACACCCTTCTTGGTCAAAGCGATAATAGGCGCGGCAATGGAAGAGTAATTCCTTATGAACTGCCTATAATAATTAGTGAAGCCAAGAAAGCGCTGTGTGGCCTTGAGGCTAGCAGGAAGAGGCCAGTTGGTGATAGCCAAGACCTTCCCAGGGTCCATACGAAGCCCCGAACATGAGACAAAGCACCCCAAAAACAGGACCTCAGAACATTCAAAGGAACATTTCTCCAGCTTGGCATAGAGATTGTTCTCTCTAAGACGTTGAAGTACAGTGCGGACATGGTTTCTGTGGACGAGCAGATTTTCAGAAAAGATCAGAATGTCATCCAGATAGATGACAACAAACTGGTACAGCAGATCTCTGAAGATTTCATTGACAAAGTTTTGAAACACGGCTGGAGCATTACACAGACCAAAAGGCATCACCAGATATTCGTAATGCCCGTCTCTAGTGTTAAATGCAGTCTTCCATTCGTCACCCTCCCGTATTCGAATGAGATTGTACGCGCCTCTGAGATCCAACTTGGTGAAAATGGAGGCACCCTTCAACCTATCGAATAGCTCAGATATTAAGGGTAAGGGGTATCGATTTTTAATAGTAACCGCATTTAAACCCCGATAATCGATGCAGGGTCTTAAGGTACCATCCTTTTTGGCAACAAAAAAGAACCCTGCCCCTGCAGGCGATGAGGATTTCCGGATGAACCCTCTCTCCAGATTCTCTGCTACATACTCCGACATGGCCTGGGTCTCTGGGATGGACAGAGGGTAGGTACGACCCCTGGGTAGAGTTGCTCCGGGGACAAGATCAATAGCACAGTCAAAAGACCTGTGGGGAGGAAGCACCTCAGCTGATTTTTTACAGAACACATCCCGGTAATCGCTGTATGCGGCGGGAAGATCAGAAGAAACAGAAGTGGCAGCAACCGGAAGACTCTCCTTGGGGGTCACCTTGAGAAGACACGACGAGAAACATGAGGAACCCCAGGCCAGGATCTGCCCAGAGACCCAGTCCACATGTGGAGAGTGGAGCTGTAGCCAAGGGAGGCCCAATACAACTGGGGTAGAGGCCTTGGGTAGAATAAGAAAGGATATCCACTCCTGGTGGAGAATCCCTACCGACATCCTAATGGGTAGCGTCTGGAAGCGAATAGGGCCCCCTGGGAGAACAGTGCCATCAATTGCCGAGACTACCAATGGGGTAGTGAGAGGTGAAAGGGTAAGCTTCATAGAAGAAGCAGTTCTCCAATCCATGAAATTGCCGGCAGCCCCGGAATCCAGGTATGCAAGGGTTGACTGAGGAGAAGTGCCTACATGAAGGGACACCGGCAAGAGCAGGCGAGAAGGTGATGTTTCTGGGTCCAATACTCCACCTTCCAAATGTATTAGACCCGAGCGTTTCCCGGACGAAGCGAGCAGGAGTCACGAAAATGACCCTTGCCCCCACAATAGAGGCACAAGCCCAGAGTTCTGCGCCTAGCACGTTCTTCGGGGGTTAGTCTGGTCCGGCCCAGCTGCATAGGTTCTTCAGCAGGTAGAGGATGCTCCACGGAATGAAGGGAGGGGAGCTCAGACTGGCTAGGACCCAGAGAGTGCTGGCGTCTTTTTTCTAAGGACCTCTCTTGAAAACGAATGTCGATCTGGTTGCATAATGAAATTACATCGTCCAGACCGACGGGAATGGCTCTTCCCGCTAATTCGTCTTTCACTCGGTCAGAGAGGCCATGAAAAAAGGTAGCGACCAGGGCCTCATTATTCCAGCTCAATTCAGCTGTGTGGATACGGAACTGAAGAGCATATTGCCCCACTGAACTAGATTCTTGGCGAAGACGTAAGACAGCACTAGCCGCTGAAGAAGCCCGAGCCGGCTCTTCGAAGATATTACGAAAGAGCTTCAAGAATTCGGACAGACTGGAAACCACCGGATCGTTCCTCTCCCACAGGGGGGCAGCCCAGGCCAAAGCTTCACCGGAGAGGAGGGAAATGATATAGGCTACCTTAGCCCGGTCAGATAGGAAGCTTTGAGGCTGAAGCTCAAAATGAATAGTGCATTGGCTGAGAAACCCCCTGCAGGCCTTGGAGTCCCCAGAGAAACGGAACGGAGCTGGCAATCTTAGTGAGTGTGAGGCTGCGACTGGTGCGATAGGTACAGCCGCTGGTTGTACTTGGGGTTGCGGATTCGGGGTTCCCAAGGAGACCTGAAGCTGCTCGAATCGAGAAGCCAGATCCTGGAGGAATCGCATCACCTGGGTCTGATTTGATTCCTGGGTCTCAAGTCTGCGAACTATGCCCTGCAATGGATCATCCGCGGGAAGCGGGATGTCAGCCGGGTTCATGGCTGATCAAACTGTCAGGGTCACCTGTGGCCAGGTGACAGATGCACACCGTAGGGGGACAGGAGTGCACCGCGAGGTAGTGAACCCTATGGCTGGCTTCTGTGGATAGGAAACTGGGTGGTTGTGGAAAGCGGGACCAGAGGAGCACAACCGGGATCCCAACGGAAGCGAGAGCCAAGATTCCCCAGGGCGCGGAGTCTAAGACCCAGCTGGTCTTCTCCAGGGCCTCTAGTGGTGAGGATGTTACGCTGCAGGCTGGGACCAGGTCGCGGCCCCTGGAGTTTCCTAGCTCACGCCCCGTAGGATAAGGGGAAGCAGCAGCACACGATAGAGAGAACCGAATAACAAGCCGAAGGTCAGGGGCCACAAGCAGACAAGGATAACGAAGAACGAGCCGAAGGTCAAGGGTCACGAGCAGACAGGGATGGTCGGGGACAAGCCAATAACGTAACAGAGAGACAGACGTAGCACACGGCAGGCAGGAACCCAAACACACAATGCCTAACAAACACGTTGATCAGCAAAGCAGGCTTGCAGTGCACAGGTTAATATAGTGTTCAGTGATAGGGCCTGGGGTGGAGTCAGGCTGGGAGGAGATTATAAAGGAAGCCAGGTGAAGGAGGTCTGGTCTCTAGATGAACACATGAGGAGGAAGGTAAGATGGCAGACAGACATTAATGCATATCCATGACACCCGGAAGTGGGAGTGGGTATCTGGTTTTGATAGGTATCCGCTCCCCCTGAAAGGTGCCAAACGTGGCAGCGGAGGGGGGAGGAAGCAAACAAACAGAGCATCTCCTTTTGGGTGGAGCTACACTTTAAGAGTAGTGGCTGCTGCTGTGAACGTTTTCTGATCCCTGCTCTCCCATTTCTCCACCTTCTTCCATTAAGAAAACTCTTTGTATTGTTTTCACAGATTACAATGCATTCTGTAAATTAGGGAGAGATGAATGGATGTCAGGATTCCCTCCTCCATTTAGAGAACATCTAAAGTGGACCTAAACCCTCCTATCATTTTCAGTCAAGGAAGCTGCCTCTGTTTAATCTTCAACTGCCATGATGCAGCATATGTGATCAGTTATGACACCAGACACTTTGGTTGAGAGCACAACCATTGTTACAGTTACATTCCAGACACGCAAACTGTTTTTTGAAACTGTTATATTGATGGGTTCTCCTTTAAGCTCCATTCACACCTATTCAAGAACAGCGGTGGATACATGTTTTTGTATGATTTTGCACAGCACATTTAGTACTGTCTATGTAAATGGGCTGCCCTACTTGTGAATAAACTTACAAAAGAAGTGCATGACCCTTTTTAGGCATTTCCCACTAAAATGCATGGTCATTTTTTAACATGCCTTTTTGCTGAGCGTTTTCACATTTTTATTAGCAAGATGCATTGGGGTGCCATTAAAAATTAATGCCCCCCCACCCCCCCCCCCCTGTGCACTTGCAAAAGTTTGCATGTGTTTGTGCATTGTGGGAATTTACTCAAAATCATCTGCGTTCCTGCACCGCATGAAAATGGCCATACACAAATGTGAACCTAGCCTGAAAATGAGCATTGGTGACACAGTAGAATTTGTTTACTAACTTTGGTTTTATTATGCTGGAAATCAACAATACTAAGAAATGTATATATAATCAAAATATCAACAGTACCCCCCTTTTTTCTCCTTTTCTCAAATGATTAAATGCTATTTCTATTATCTTGCCATGTGTGTTTAGCCTAGAAGGCAGCTTGTATTTGTCTACATAAATTAAAAATAATATTGTGTGAATGGCAATGAACACATACTGTATCTATGTTTAAAACTGCCATTTGACTTTTGATACTGTGAAAAACAAGCACCATGCACTATACAAAAATCTAATTGAGAACCACATTCATTGTTTGACTCATGTAATGTCTATTAATCATTTAAAGTGATTACATAATTTAAAGTTTTTTTTTTTACCTTGATGCATTCTATGCATTATGGTAGAACACCTCCTGTGTGCAACTGGCCTGTCCCTCCTTATACTTACCCGAGCCTGATGTTGATGCAGTGTTGTGTATAAGAGCAACATCTATGCTCTCTCTCTCCTCACTAGTTCAGAGACACCAGCGGGAGCCGTTGGCTCCTGATGCTTCCAATCACAGCCAGTGAGAAGGGAGCAGGGGGTGGGGCCAAGCCACACTGTGTGTGTCAATGGACACACAGAACACGGCTTAGGAGTGAGCTTGCATGAGTACCCCGTAGAAAGTGGCTTCCATTGCAGAGAACGGGTAAGTAAAACATGTTTGGAATTTAAAAAAAAAATACCTTTATTGGATTCAAGCCAATAAAGTGCAAATCAATATGTAGAATTATGTTTTTGCTAAAGGGACCACGCTGTTCCCAAATTCTTGTTTTTTTAAATAATCCATAAACATTATCAGTAATTTTAGTTTTACATATACTTATAAAGAACCGTGTTCTTATTTTAACATATATATATATATATATATATATATATATATATATGATATATTTTTTTTTAAGTAAACTAAAGTTCACTTGAGCATATCTGCCTCTTATCTCTAGCTTTCTTTGCTTATATTTGTGTTATCTTGAAAAATCACAATTCTCCTGGAGTCAATCAAGCCTGAAACTGTTTACATTTGCTTTGCACATGCTAGGTTCATTTGCACAGCATTTATAACAGGCATGTCACTTGAATATATCTTGATATGCGGTAGAGCTAAGTCAGAAATAAAGGTATTTCTTTTCATTCACTTTGCCTTCACTTAATGCTGATGTGTTTATGTAATGTCTGAGAAAAGCCTTTTAAACACTATTAATATATACACCCCTATATTGCTGTACGTTCAACATTATCACAACCATGTTTACTTATGTAGAGACCTTTTAACGTAAGAGATATTGTTTCTAACTCAATTCTGAGCTAAATGCAAGTGGTAGTCAGTATTCGCAACACAAACTTTATAATAACTATAATAAAATTATATTATTTTTAATATAAATGTTAGACATTGTAATCATCTATAAAATATATTATGTCATTATTTTCCAATAAATTGCAGAGTATAATGTGTTATGTTAAGATAAGCTATAGCATTTCTGTTTTAGGTACTGTTTTTACCAGAAATCCTTAGGCAAAATATCTATCATTCTCTGAAGGGGAAACTAAACTGGCCACAGGCATTCAGTGGCGGCATGGTGCATCGGCAAAAACACATACAGCCCAGGTGCAATGTAAAGCACTTGTATTGAAGTAATGCAAAGACATTTCACAATAAACCCAGTGGAAAGACAGCCCAACCAGGAACACTCATGGATCCCAACAACGTGTAGAGAGTAGGTTTCAGCTGAACTGACAGCTCCTGTTAGGAGGGGCAGAATGCAGCCTGGCCGTCTCGTTCCCAAGTGGGAAGATGTCCAGTAAAATTGTAAACTTTGTCTCTGCAGCAGAAACCTTTCCCTGCCACTAGTTCTGTCCCTAACAGATGGGTACCCATCTCTATTCTACCCACTCGCAAATTGGCACCAAGCCTGGGAGCCAGGGCCTTAAATAGGCTCTATCTGACACAGAATGGCTATTGGAGTTAGATGGGGCAATAGCATCCAATTGGATATCTTCCTCATTGGCCCAGGAAACCATAGAGGGACAACGTTCATTTTGACTTCCTCTCCAATTGCAATGCCGCTGCAGATGAGCACCACCTTCAGTGGAGAAAGTAGACTGCACCTGCCTACAGGCAGATGGATGTTCATGTGTTAATCTCTTTCTGTTAGTCATCTGACTCTGCATCCAGGTTCCTAAATATGATTTGTTGCCTCAGATAACCATTTATGCTTAGGCCTTTGAAGAAAGCAATTTATATGTGCATGTCAGTACAGTTCTATTTGTTCTGAATGGCACCCAATAAGCATATACAGTATATAGCAATGCAAATGCCATTCAGCACACCACAGAGCAGAGATTTAAAAAAAAACAATGTGCAATGTGGTGTAATGTGCTTGGCCAAATAAAGGGTGCAGCTGCAAATTTTCATGTGTTGAAAGTTAGTGGGCTGCCTTAATACAACATGAATATGAGCATTTAAAATGTCTGTTTTTTTTTTTTTTGTTTTTTTTTACATTTGAGCCCCAGTGAAGATACATTTGCCAAAGACAAGCTTATGCTTAATGAGTAAAAATAAAATGAGGTTTTGCTTTCTAAGCACTAAAGGCACAATTCACTAAGCAATATGTTTCCGCATTCGAGTATGCAGTACCATATCCCACAACGTTTATAAAAAAACAGGTGAAATTCACGAAGAAACTCTCGTTATAAACTCAAATGCGTTATCTATTCAAAAATACTGCATGACAATGTGCGGTAAGTTATCACAAGCATCTAGTTTTTTAAAGGATAACAACACAAGTTTAGAAAAAACGGATGAAACATGTAGCTGTCTTACCTATCAGCCAACCTGAGGATATTTTTTGAGCTTTGAAATTCTCATAGATTAGGAATTGGCATATTACATGTGCATCATGCACAGGTCTTGGAAATCCTGTGACCACATTCCTGATGATCAGATTGTCATCACAAACCACCTGGATGTTTAAGGAGTGGTAACCTTTCCTGTAAAGATGTATATTGGTGCTATTGCATGGAATCCAATTAGAACTTGGATGAGGAGATGGGAAAAAGAGGACTGGGAAATTTCCACAATCTCACCTGAGACCATTTGGTATGACGCCTTTCCAAAAAAATATAACGCTGACAGCAACTTGGACATGGCTGGTATGGCATTACTTTTAGGTACCCAATCAGTTGGATATAGAACTCCATTAACAGTTGCTTGGATAACCTGAACTTCTGCAGGGTCTCAGCTTCAGAGAATTGGTCCAGAAGTGTGCGCTCCTTGAAGGTTCCTTCCTTCAAAAGGACCATTTGATATCTCCTCCTCCTCTTCTGTTCGCCTTAAATTCCAGGAGACTGTATGCAAAGAGCTCCATTTGAATAGGATATCCTCTGACGACCTCAAAATAATACTCCTCACTCCTCTTACACTCCACACACCTCCAGCTTGCACTTTCCAGCCTATGTTCAACCAATCACGAGGGGGGGTCTGACTTTGCCGTAGTTACTGCACAGTTATTGCAAGCTCCGAGCAATACTTAACCGCTTGCCAACCGCCGCACGCAGATATACGTCAGCAGAATGGCACGGGCAGGCAAAAGGACGTATATATGCGTCCCTTTAAAGAAAAAACGATCCCCTATTTTGTAGACGCTATAACTTTTGCAACAAGAAGGTGCATAAAACAAGGCCTATAATGCACTTCCCGGTGCCACAATGATAAAATACAAATTCTGAGCCTCCTCTTAATAACCAAAGGTTAAAAAGGGGATGTGTGATTTAGGAAAATGATTAAACAGAGTAAAATTAAAATAAAACTAATACCACAGTGTATAAAAATGATAAAAGCCAATCAGCAGCTGTTTAAAACCCTCAAACAAGAAAACTCATAAAAGTACAATAGTATAAAACAAAAATATCAAATCCTGGAGCTAAAATAGTCCAAATGATATAACAGCGCTAAAATTGGATAAATGTCCAACTACATATATAAAATATTTGAGTGATGACGTGGCAACAGTAAGTGCTAAATCGGTGAGTGCTTCTAGGAATTGGATCAGTAGTGTACCCTACACCTGCTCCCAATCTTCACCACACGTGAGGCACTCTCCCCCGCCGGGGTACAAACTCACCAGAAAGATGAAAAAAGTGGGCCTTAAATAATATTGATGAGCTCTCTCACTTGGACATTCGTCATCAACAGGCAGGAGGCGCCATTGGTTAAATTCCGTTTAGGTTCATATAAAAACACAAAAAGCACTAAATAGTGTAATTCTGTTTTAATGAATAAAATAAAGTAACCAGTTATGCAGCAATCCTCCGCTTCAAATGCACGTACAATTAGTTAATGTTAATGCACATAATGTAATGAATGTATTCACCGCTATCCTCAGGTCCAAAGGAGCGCCTGTGTTGATATGTGCAGCGCTGGAGTGTTCCTTCCTTGTTTAGGCCGGCTAGCGGTGGAACAAATTCGTCACTTCCTGGTCACAGTAACGCTGTTGTACCCAAGCCCTGACCAGTTTCATCACTAATCGACTTCAACTGAGGGCGTGGTTACACGGCGCAAATAGACAGACTTTAACCTCACTCCCCTCTATCTATTGGATGCGTCCGCGTCGTCCATCCGCTCTGATTGGTGCATCTCAGAGTGGATGACAGACACGTCGGAAATCTCATCTGGAAAGGGGGAAGTAAACATTCCCCTCCGTCTATTGGATGCTTCCGCGTCGTCCGTCTGCTCTGATTGGTGCATCTTCAGAGCGGATGACAGGCACGCCTAAAATCTCGTCTGGAAAAGGGGAAAGTAAACAATCAGCCTGTATTATAAAATACTGCACAATAATAACATCCAGATGGCACAGAAACGTCCGAAAACTGCTAATAACATATATATATATTATGTGTATTTTAAGTTCTGGATCGTGGCTGCAAACACTGCACTAGGTGTAATACTCAGTACAATGTTAATGCGACCAGCACCAAATAAACACATGATAATAGCTGAAGTAATATAGATGATAGAGAATGTAGGCCCCATGCACACGAGACGCCGGTGCAAACTCTGCTGAACACACGTTTTTAAAGGCTAAAACCGGCGTTTAAAAACGCCCGTTTTGCCGCGATTTTAGCGGCGTTTTACCGCGTTTTACCGCGTTTGCGTCTATAGGCGTTTAGTTAAGAAACATCATAAGACCCTCCCTAAGTTTAAAAAACATTATTATTTAACCATTTCAGCCATTTTGGGAGACCAGCAGCTGAGAGAGCAGCAGTGTACTTGTATTTAGCGTATCACTTGCCACATCATCTGCCACAAGCTGTGGATTGTCCACTTGCCACGTCACCTGATACGTCACCTGGCCACGTCACCTGCCACAAGTTGTGAATTGTCCACTTGCCATGTCACCTGCCATGTCACCTGGCCACAAGTTGTGGATTGTCCACTTGCCACATCACCTGGCCACGTCACCTGGCCATGTCACCTGCCACGTCACCTGCCACAAGTTGTGGAATGTTCACTTGCCACGTCACCTGCCACGTCACCTGGCCACGTCACCTGCCACAAGTTGTGCATTGTCCACTTGCCACGTCACCTGGCCACATCACCTGCCACGTCACCTGGCCACATCACCTGCCACAATTTGTGGATTGTCCACCTGCCACGTCACCTGCCACATCACCTGGCCACGTCACCTGCCACAATTTGTGGATTGTCCACCTGCCACGTCACCTGGCCACGTCACCTGCCACAAGTTTTGGATTGTCCACTTGCCACGTCACCTGCCACGTCACCTGCCACGTCACCTGCCACAATTTGTGGATTGTCCACCTGCCACGTCACCTGGCCACGTCACCTGCCACAAGTTTTGGATTGTCCACTTGCCACGTCACCTGCCACGTCACCTGCCACAATTTGTGGATTGTCCACCTGCCACGTCACCTGCCATGTCACCTGGCCACGTCACCTGGCCACGTTACCTGCCACAAGTTGTGGATTGTCCACTTGCCACGTCACCTGGCCACGTCACCTGCCACAATTTGTGGATTGTCCACCTGCCACGTCACCTGCCATGTCACCTGGCCACGTCACCTGGCAACATCACCTGCCACAAGTTGTGGATTGTCTACAGTGCAATGCAAGCAATTACAGTTTTTTCATATTTTTTTGATGGTTTTTCATCATTTGCCATCATTTTTGAGATTTCTAATGTAAAAAAATAGGTCACCTTTAAAAACGCTAATAAACGAAATCGCGGCAAAACGCCGGTACCGCGTTTTGCCGCGTTTAGCGGCGTTTAGCCGCGTTTTGCGTCTGAAACGTGGAAAACTTTTGCGTCTGAACCCATTTTTTTGCTTCTGGAAAAACGAGGTTAAACGCAACTGCCTAAAAACGGCAATAAACGAGACTGTGTGCATGGACACATAGGATAACATTGAATGGGTTCAGGAGCAGTTGAAAAAAGTGTCCAACTGCCTCTGAACGCGCGTTTAACAGCAAATAACAGCGTCTCGTGTGCATGGGGCCTTAAACGGAAGCAAAAAGTAAAAAGCTAAATCACCAAAGGTATAGGTGAATCAATATTAAAAATTGTTATTAATATGTGAATTAAAATCAGTAATCGCTGATAAAACAGTTGATGTCAAGGTCGACATTTAACCCCTTAGGGGACAAAGTGTCGACAGAGTATATCCACTGGGTCTCGAGTTTGGATATCTCTCTAACGAGGTTGGACCCTCTCCATGATGGTTTAAGGTGGTCCACTCCCCAAAACTTGAGTCCAGCAGGATTCTGATCATGGAACAATTTAAAATGCAATGAGACATTATGGTCCTTAAAAACGATTTTAATGTTCGCCACATGTTCTGCAATCCTTACTTTGAGAACCCTTTTAGTGCGACCTATATATTGTAATTTACAAGGACATTCCAAAATGTAAACCGCATATGAAGTGTTGCAGGTTATAAAGTTTTTTATGGGGAACTCAACGTTGTTGGATGTGGATATGAAACTTTACAATGCTCTTAGAGGTCTGTTCACTTCCCTACATGGGCGACACTTCCTACAAGCATAAAATCCGTCCTTATCCCAGAACGATATATATTGCGCTATAACTTTTGTGCAAACCGATCAATAAACGCTTATTGCGATTTTTTTTACCAAAAATATGTAGAAGAATACGTATCGGCCTAAACTGAGGAAAAAAAATAAATTTATATGTTTTTTGGGGATATTTATTATAGCAAAAAGTAAAAAATATTGAATTTTTTCAAAATTCTTGCTCTATTTTTGTTTATAGCGCAAAAAATAAAAACCGCAGAGGTGATCAAATACCACCAAAAGAAAGCTCTATTTGTGGGAAAAAAAGGACAACAATTTTATTTGGAAGCCACGTCTCACGACCGCGCAATTATCAGTTAAACCGACGCAGTGCCGAATCGCAAAAAGTGGCTAGGTCTTTGACCAGCAAAATGGTCCGGGGCTTAAGTGGTTAATTACCACATGCATTTATTTATTTCCTTTATGGAATTGACTTTAATGCCCTTTTATGCATTATTTACCAAAAGTTTTTGGTGTTTCTGTTAAATACTGCATACGAGCAATAGTAAATTGACATTTTCGTTATTGCATGCAGTAAGTGATCACGTGACCAACATAACGCATGCGATAAGCTTTAGTGACTTGTGCCCAAAATCCCTGTAAGATGGGCGTGATTGTATTTTAAAACAAAATAGTCAATAACTGCCAGATATTTTTACCCACTCACATAATTGATTATTTCCCTTTCTTCAACTAAACAAGGCCCAAAAAAATACAGTTAACCTTTGACCCATCCACCTTTTCAGCAGGATCAGGTGACAATGTCATGGGTACTCAGTTTGGATAACTGTAAACTCGCTAAGACAAAATGGTGCTAAGAAAAACATGAGCAATTAAGCAACAAAGTGTTTGCATGTATGCTTGCAGCTAGCCTGAAGCCCATCTTCTGGTTGTTAGATCATGAATGTTTGATTATACTCTGCCAACCTAAAATGACAGAATATTTCCTAGAAACCATTGCTATTGACATGTATTACACATACATTTTACCAGAACACTGACTAAATATTGAGTGACTCTCAAATCGTTTTTTTTTTTTTGTTTGCAAACATTACTACTACTTTAAAAAAATGTACTTCAAGCAGATGTACAAACACTATTTAATGCAGATATGTATTAATAAAAAATGCAACTAGTTTTAAAAAGCATTCTGACAGATGAAGAAAGGAGAGAAATTATCAGTGTGCTGTTGTTTCTTCACTATCCATTCACAGGCTGGGAGAAGGGGATGTCCAATGGGCATTCCCTAATTGCACTATAGAGAAATTAGGTCACCAACCGATCTCTGCAAATTGTTAGGGCTGTGTATATCTCAGAATTGGATAGACCAAATTAAAAATCCTTTGTCAAGTAAAGTAGCTCCTTTATATGAATTTAATTTGTGGTTCAGTAGTTTTTCTGGAGTTCAGCCTAAATAACATACCAATATACATCAATGCCCATGTGCTGGCTGTTTTATTTCAAAGAAGCAAAATTCTACTTTTTGTTATCCATGATTATGAGATGGGTGTTGCAAAATTCAGCTTTTGTTTTGTTTTTTTTTTGTTTTTACATACGTACCATTGCTTTTCACAAAGTATTGAAATGGTTCCCGCTATATCGTCTAGACTTCTTTGTGTGTGTGTTGATCATTGTATTGTATTTTTTTGAATTGTCTTATAATTCAAAAAAGCAGTATAATTCAAAATGTGCTGTTGTACAAAGATTTAATTCAATGTATGAGCTTCAAGTAAAAATATCATATTAAAAATCAATAATAGATGAGTTTTATATTAAAATTCTATATTAGGAGTTTATATCCAAATCTCTGCATTGATATTCATGGCCTAACATGTCATTGTATTAAAGTATATAATAAAACAGATAATTTTTGAAATGTTTAGCCTTTAGACAAGTTTCTACCTAATAAAGAATGTATTGGATGACCCTTCCAGAAGGCCCCAAGCAATGTTTTTAATGTATAGAATAAGGAATACAATTGCAATATCAATATAGTATACTGTAATATTACCAAGCCAATCCAAGTCACAAAACATTTGTGTTATCAGATTCAGTCATTCCAATTTACCAGAACAGAGCCATACACAGGGTCCTCAGATTTTTACATTTCAAGTAATTTGGACTTCATTAGACTTTAATCATCCAGCTCACCCAAGTTATGCAATCTGCCCTCCAGCACATTGTTAAAAGTGAGCTGGTAATCAAATAAAAATGATCAACCTAGCAGACATTTTTTGGTACTGGTCTCCTGAAGTTATATTTTATATTAACTAAACTATAAGTACTATAGATGTAACTACAGAAAAGAAATACCCTCCAAGGAGGGTATTTATTTCTCTATATAATTTAGGGATGAAGGCACTCCCACCCTTCCACCATACTCCCATATTTTTACAGATGTAACTAGAGCACACAGAGACCCTTGGTTCTGGCCTCTACAATTCTTATTTATGGCACTGGTGGTCAGAGGTGACCAATATATAATGTACCCCATAAGATTGGAATTTGTACCATTTAATACTGGCGGCTGTTGTAATTAAACAAGGTATAGCCAAGCAATCTGAATTAGTCATTCCATTGCATAGAAGATGATAAATTAAAGTGATCAATTCCCAGATTTAGATATTTGGCACCACCATCCCTTAAAAAAAGAATAACAGAAAACCCGATTGGGGAGTGTGGGACTTTATGGGTGCTACTTGATAGTAGAATTATATCACAACTTGTATAGTATAAAAAAAAAATTATTACAAAAATAGAAAACTTATAAAATAAAAATTATACAGGACTATCACATATAAAGAAAAAAATATATACATTTTCTCTATGTAAGTTTTCCACACTTATGTTCTACATGTTTCGCCTTATGGCTTCCTCAGGAACATGCATGGATATTCTTCTCTGATAGATGAATACAGAAGTAAAGATTAATTTTGTATATCAAAACACATTTAAAAATGCATCTACATTAAACATATATGTACGTACATGGCTACATCCGGATGGTTAGACAAGCACGGTTGTCAAAAGACTGTTCTTTAATTTTTACATATAAGTCTGTGCTGTGCTGAGCATGTGTTATGTACCAAAGAAGAGAGGTTTTATAAAAGCTAGAACTTCACTAATTTGGGCTGGTGGATCAATATGTGGACAAGTCTGGACAGCTCTTTGAGCCAGAAATTTTACAATTCTTTTTCTGGCATGGTCTAGGACCCCCTCCTCTTGATCTACATATTATCCAGCACAGGCTGAGACAAATATTTTCAGTTGGTCATGTCCTTCTTTAAGCCCTCTAATTATCATTCCAGGGCTGTCCAAGCATCTTTCTTTTAAAGCAACCCGGTTGCAAGACAATCTTCATTTGATAACTTACCAACCCCTTTCACCACACTACCTAATAATTATATATCTAACATCCCAAAACTATAACAATTTTAAAATATGAAAAGCTGTTGTTAAATAAACAATTCCTACAACAATTTAAATACCGGTACATGCTATAAACAGGACGTTTTCTTTGAAGAATACACACACAATACCTGAGGATTTTTTGAGAGCACATATAACAGTGCTGCCTAAACCCAACAAAGATCCAATTGTACTAGTTATAGACCGATATCACTACTCAATCTGGATCTAAAGCTATATACAAAAATATAAGCAAACCGATTAAGACCACTGTTACATCAGTTAATAGGACCAGAGCAGGTGGGCTTCATGCCCGGTAGAGAGTTGAAGGATAATGTGATAAAGGCCTTGAATCTCATACATAAATCACATACAAGTGATTTCGAAGGCATTCTATTATCTACCGACGCAGAGAAGGCTTTCGACCATGTGTCGTGGGACTTCTTATTTGCCGCATGAATTTATATTGGTTTGAAACCCCACATGCTAGCATGGATAAAGGCCTTATATCAGAATCCGACAGCACAAATCAAAATAAATGGAACACTCTCTGACACAGTTAGAATTAAAAATGGGACACGGCAGGGATGCCCACTTTCACCCCTGCTATTTATCCTCACATTAGAACCTCTGATCCGCACAATAAACAAAACACCAGACATCCAAGGCTTTAATGTCAAAGATAGAATATATAAATGCGCGGCGTATGTGGATGATCTCTTATTCTTCGTAACCCAACCACACATCACCATGTCTAACTTGTGCAACATATTTCACCAGTACAGCTATGTATCAAATTTTAAAATTAATTATACAAAATCTGAAGCACTGAATCTGACACTGAGGGAGGCCGCGTTACACAATACAAAAATGAATTGCAAATTTAAATGGGAAACAACATCACTTAAATACCTAGGAATACAACTGACTTTGAAATTAGATTTAATGTACAAAACCAATTTTCAACCCCTACTACAAGCCATTACTAAAGACTTAGAAAAATGGACACTAAAATATTTCTCTTGGTTTGGCAGAGCTGCCATAATCAAAATGTCAATATTACCTAGAATCCTACACTTTTTCCAGACTGTACCCATAGTATGACCCGCAAGCTTTTTCAGATCTTTACAAACAATTCTAAGAAAATTCCTTTGGGCCTCTAAAAAAACACAAATTAGTTTGTTTCTTCTCACCAAAGATAAACAAAATGGAGGTATGGGATTTCCTAACTTGAAGAATTATTATTTAGCCACACATCTGACTAGAATTATACATTGGACATGCCACATGGATAACAAAGACTGGGTAGGGCTGGAGAATAACTTGGAACACTTGCCCATCTCATACTCACCATGGATTCCATGGAATTTATGCCCTAAACAATTGAAACAACATCCCCTCATAGGGGCAACACTTAAAAAATCTACAAACGATTACACAGGGATTACTAACCAATCAATAAACGCTTATTGCTATTTTTTACCAAAAACATGTAGAAGAATACGTATCGGCCTAAACTGAGGAAAAAAAATGTTTTATATATTTTTGGGGGATATTTATTATAGCAAAAAGTAAAAAATATGTAATTTTTTTCAAAACCACCTTTCGCTGCAATTACAGCTGCAAGTCTTTTTGGGTATGTCTCTTCCAGCTTTGCACATCTAGAGAGTGAAATTTTTGCCCATTCTTCTTTGCAAAATAGCTTAAGCTCCGTCAGATTGGATAGAAAATGTCTGCGAACAGCAATTTTCGAGTTTTGCCACAGATTCTCAATTGTATGAAGGTCTGGACTTTGACTGGGCTGATATAACACATGAATATGCTTTAATCTAAACCATGCCATTGTAGCACTGGCTGTATGTTTAGGTTGGTTGTCCTGCTGGAAAGTGAAACTCCACCCCAGTCTCAAGTCTTTTGCAGACTAAGATTACCCTGTATTTGGCTCCATCCATCTTCCCATCAAATCTGACCAGCTTCTCTGTCCATGCTGAAGAAAAGCATCCCCACAACATGATGCTTCCACCACCATGTTTCATGATGGGGATGGTGTGTTCAGGATGATGTGCAGTGTTAGTTTTCCACGGCACATCGCGTTTTGCTTTTAGGCCAAAAAGTTTAATTTTGGTCTCATCTGACCAGAGCACCTTCTTCCACATGTTTGCTGTGTCCCCCACATGTCTTCTTACAAACGGCAAACAGGACTTTCTTATGGCTTTCTTTCAACAATGTCTTTCTTCTTGCGACTCTTCCATAAAGGCCAAATTTGTGGAGTCCGTGACTATTAGTTGTCTTGTGGACAGATTCTCCCACCTGAGCTGTGGATCTCTGCAGCTCCTCCAGAGTTACCATGGACTTCTTGGCTGCTTCTCTGATGAATGCTCTCCTTGCCTGGCCTGTCCGTTTAGGTGGATGGCCATACTTTGGTAGGTTTGCAGTTGTGCCATATGCTTTCCATTTTTGGATGGTGGATTGAACAGTGCTCTGTGAGATGTTCAAAGCTTGGTATAACCTTAGGATAACCCTGCTTTAAACTTCTGCACAACTTTATCCCTGACCTGTCTGGTGTGTTTCTTGACCTTCATAATGCTGTTTGTTCACTAAGGCTCTCTTACAAACCTCTGAGGGCTTCACAGAACAGTTGTATTTATACTGAGATTAAATTACACACGGGTGGACTCTATTTACTAATTAGATGACTTCTGAAGGCAATTGGTTCCACTAGATTTTAGTTAGGGGTATCAGAATAAAAGGGGCTAAATACAAATACACGTCTCACTTTTCAGATATTTATTTGTAAAAAATGGTTGAAAAACATTTATCATTTTCCCTCCACTTCACAATTATGTGCCACTTTGTGTTGGTCTATCACATAAAATCCCAATAAAATAAATTTTTATTTTTGGTTGTAACATGACACAATGTAGAACATTTCAAGGGGTATGAATACTTTTTCAAGGCATTGTATGGCCTATATTGCTTGATATGGATCTGTTCCCTTGTGATTTCAACAGATTAGTTTAAAGTTTTGTAATAAAATTCATATTTTTTTATATTTCCATGTGTTCCTCCTTTCTTGTACCATTAAAGTCCGACATGTTTTTTTGAAGTGGTAAATACAATGGATGTGATACGTTTACAAGAGCCAATTTTCTCCCCTATTCATCATGACCACAACCTTCAAGAAAACACATTTACCAAAATGTATGGATTTAGATTATAAAGGTTACCGGTATGTAGTGCTTAAAATGTCTCCAGATAAACTACTTTTTAGATATAAGGCTTCTACGAGTTTTAGATTCTCCTCAAGAATCATTTGATGTTATACCACAAACAAAGCCATAAAAGGCTCATAGCTATTAAAACCATACATTAGCAAAGTGGGCCAAGCACTAGGATCACCAGCATAAATAAAACTGTCTACCATAATTCCCCTAAATACATTAGCTCCTACTGCCAGATTCTGCAAGCAATGAACTCTCCTCCAATGAATGTGTGGCAGCCACATGATGATGCATTTATGTATCCTGTTAAGTTCACCTTATACATTTACTTTGCTGTCCAGCCACAAACAGCCCACTGTCATCAATGGTGTATAGGAATCTGTATACAATCAATATTTTTTTATCAAACATTGATAATTTTATACTTTTAACAATAAAATCAAGCCTGTAGAACACATCTTATAAAATTTTTGGGGCAACACCAACATATGAAACACAAAGCTACATATTAGACATTAAATTAAAGCATTATACTTCCGGCGCCATATGGACTAGCAGCTTCTCTCCTCAGCTCCCGCTGCACCTCCAAAAACCTGCCTATAAAGCCTGCCTGGTTCCTAATATCAGCCCGCTGACACTCCGCAAGGCTCCCCGCTCCCATGGATCATTTCCTGGATAAGAGCGATGCTCGCTCCTAGACACCAGTGCTCCCGCCTGATTCTTCAAGTCAGACCCAGCTCTCCAACATGGCAGCGGCTCACGGAATGTAAGTTAGTAACAGCACCACACACTCCTTCCTCCTGTCAATAGACCAGCAGACTGAGAGAATCGCTCAAACTGTTGCTGCACTTCTGTCACTTACTATCACCTCCACTGTAGAAAAAGCAATACAGGCAGACATGGAGCACATTAAAAGAGAACTGTCTGAGCACAATACTCACATTACAGAAGCAGAGATGAGACTGTCCTCTTTGGAGGACAAGCTATATCAATCACAGGCAACTGAGCAAGCACAGGATAAAACCAATAAATACATACTACAAACATTGGAGGATTTAGAAAACAGGTCGAGACACAATAACCTGAGATTTGTGGGAGGAGTGCCGTAATGTCTTCTCCCTTCCTCCCTCATGGAATTTTGTGCTTCTAAGATACCTGAAGCCCTGGGTCTTAATTCCACCTTTATTGTTGAAAGGGCTCACCGCCTAGATACACAATCTGCTGAGCGGCAATCACCTTGCCCGCTCATTGCTAAATACCTCAACTATGTAGACAAAGCAGCAATCCTGCAGAAGTACCGTCAAGCTCGATCAGTACAAATTGATGGGATTAAAATCCTAATGTTTGCTGACTACTCCTTGGAGGTATCTAAGAAAATAAAGGCTTTTCAACATATTTTCACAGCGCTCTTTCAACCTCAAATCAAATTTACCTTGGCTTACCCGGCAGTTCTATGTTTATGGGCCCCAAATGGCGACCAGCTCGCCTTTCAAGATCCCACAGAGGCTGAACCTTTCCTAAGATTAAGGATGAGCCGAACACCCCCCTGTCCTGTTCGCACCAGAACCTGTGAACAGCCAGAATGATCGCGTGAACTTTAGAACCCTATTAAATACAATGGACTCGAACGTTCAAAATCAAAAGTGCTAATTATAAAGGCTAATATGCAAGATATTGTCCTAAAAAGTGTTTGGGGACCCGGGTCCTGCCCCAGGGGACATGTATCAATGCAAAAAAAAGTTTTAAAAACGGCCGTTTTTTCGGGAGCAGTGATTTTAATAAAGCTTAAAGTGAAACAATAAAAGTGAAATATTCCTTTAAATTTCGTACCTAGGGTGTGTGTATAGTATGCATGTAAAGTCGCGCTTGTTTCCCGTGCTTAGAACTGTCCCTGCACAAAGTGTCATTTCTGAAGGAAAAAAGTAATTTAAAACTCACTCGCGGCTATAATGAATTGTCGGCTCCCGGCAATACATAGAAAAGTCATTGATAAAAAAAAAAAAGCGTGGGGGTCCCCCCAAATTCAATTACCAGGCCCTTCAGGTCTGGTATGGATATTAAGGGGAACCCTGCCGCAAATTTTTAAAAAAATGCGTGGAGTTTCCCCAAAAATCCATACCAGACCCTTTATCTGAGCGCGCAACCTGGCAGGCCGCAGGAAAAGAGGGGGGACGAGAGAGCGCTCCCCCTCCTGAACCCGTACCAGGCCACATGCCCTCAACATGGGGAGGATGTCCCCATGTTGATGGGGACAAGGGCCTCATCCCCACAACCCTTGCCCGGTGGTTGTGGGGGTCTGCGGGCGGGGGGCTTATCGGAATCTGGAAGACCCCTTTAACAAAGGGGACCACCAGATCCCACCCCCCTATGTGAATTGGTAAGGGGTACATTGTACCCCTACCATTTCATGAAGAAAGTGTAACTTTTTTTTTTTTAAAACACACAGACACCTTGGAAAAGTCCTTTATTAAAAAGAAAAAAAAAAAAAAGAGAAAAAGACATTCCAGCGATGAAATCCAGTGTCCCGCGGCGATCCGATGTCCAGCGCTGTCCACACGAAACGTCATTGGCTGAGCCTGAGCGGACCTGATGGGGAAATTCCTTGGCAGTGTATTAAATGAATAGACCCGCCCCTTCTAAAGTTCCCCATCAGGTCCGCTCAGCCAATGACATAGGTGTAAGGCTAAGCAGACCAGATGCGGAACGTGAGAAGGGGCGGGTCTATTCATTTATTACACTGTGGAGGAAGTTCCCCATCAGGTCCGCCCCCTCGTATTTCAGACCCCGCCTACGTCATTGGCTGAGCGGACCGGATGGGAAACTGCCTCCACGGTGTAATAAATGAATAGACCCGCCCCTTCTCATATTCCGCATCTGGTCCGCTTAGCCTTACACCTACGGCATTGGCTGGGCGGACCTGATGGGAAACTTTAGAAGGGGTGGGTCTATTCATTTAATACACTGCCGAGGAAGTTCCCCATCATGTCCGCTCAGGCTCAGCCAATGACGTTTCCTCAAACCTCCCTCCCAAGGCACCCTCTGCCTCCCGTCCTCTAGACCAATGGATCCCTAGGAAACATCCCCAAAACATCTCTGGTTTCAACAAAAGTGCCAAGTTTCGCTGACTCTGTCATACCATAATAACCTGGTTTTACCTAGTTAAAAGGTTCTACCAGGCACTATCATTGCTTCTGTTCTCTATAGATCTTTGCTTTTTGTCTTCCCCACGGATGTCACTGACTGCTTCCCCTCAGATGCTGTCCTTAACCAAGTCAGCGAGTGTCCTGACTTGACCACCGACCATGCCCTGACAGGCACCCATGCTTATTTCTGACCTTAGGCATGCTGCTAATAGATGGCCAATGCTACCATGCAGAAAAAAACGAAGTCACAATTTGATATGTTGTTTTGGTTTAACTTTACCCTACCCCTAGTTTATATTGCTTTTTCCAATAAGTAAATAATATCACCAAATATTACTCTTCCTAGCTGTTTAAAACTCATCCCTAACCCCATGGATGGCACTCCCAGGTACTCTATATTCTTCATCTGTGTCCTTAACCTCTACCCCCCCGCTACTCCACCTATTATTTCACATCCTAGGCCCAGACAACCCCCATGAGAATTACCTCATGTAATGTGAAGGGGCTCAGATCCCCCATTAAAAGGCTTTC
Source organism: Rana muscosa (assembly GCA_029206835.1). Taxonomy (NCBI): domain Eukaryota; kingdom Metazoa; phylum Chordata; class Amphibia; order Anura; family Ranidae; genus Rana; species Rana muscosa. The sequence continues at coordinate 655,294,089 of CM055118.1, read as the reverse complement.
TTCGGCATCTCAAAAGACTAAAAACTGACATTGTTCTAATCCAAGAAACTTATCTTAGGACTCCTAACTTTGCAAATATGAAAAAGCTATGGGTGGACAAGGTCCTCGGGTCCAAGGCAGTTGGGAAAAAGGCAGGGGTTCTGATCTTAATCCATAAAAATCTTCCATGTGAGATTATCTCAGTAGACAAGAATATCCAAGGGTGCTTCATATAAATTTCTCCAGATCTCTAATATTTACGCTCCCAATAATCCAGGAAAATCTTTCTTTAGTGAGTTATCAAATAGACTACTATCATCTCCCCAGTTTCATAACATCATCGGAGGAGACTTTAATATAGTTATGCATCCTGTGGATGACAGGTCTAGCTCTAAATACCTCCCTAGGAGAAACACAAACCTTTTGCCAACGCCATTGGCCTCTATCATTGAATCTAACCATCTGAACGATGTTTGGCGCCTTTTCCACCCGACAGATAGAGTACACCTTCTTCTCCCCCCCACACAACATGCTCTCCAGAATTGACTATATTTTTAGTACAGACAGCCTCATCCCTCAAATAATGACAGCAGAAATCCATGCTATTGCAATTTCTGCTCATGCTCCAATTTAAATTTCCATTAATGACCCCGCTCTCCAAAACAACCCTAGATTGTGGCGCTTCCCCTCCTACCTCTCAAATAACTCATTTCCAAACCTTTATAGAAAAATCTTGGGAGGAATTTTGATCCACAAACTCCAGCCATAAAGATAACCCTGATCTCTTCTGGGAGACAGGCAAAGCCTTTCTGAGGGGCCGAGTAATCTCCTATGCCTCCTCCTTCAGGAAACGGGTTTTAAAAAACTATCAAGAGACTATCTTGCATCTAAACCTAGCGCACATTGGCTTCCAATAACACTTCATAGACTCCCCTTACTTACAGCCCTGTAGTCGCCTACAGAACTTCAGTGACTAAACCAATGAAAAAACTGAAGTTTTTCCCGACCCACACGATCCTGCCATTATCCCAACCTGCCTTCACACCAACCGATTTGCTCCAGTCTGCCTCCATGTCAACCCAGCTACACCAGTCTGCCTCAATGCCAGCTGAGATGATTCGGTCTGTTTCCATCCCAGCAAATCCGCTCCTATCTGCCTCCATGATTGCCAATGAGGTCAGGCTAGCCTCTGATGATCCTGAAAGACCCACCTAACGTTGATACTTCTTGGCTGCTGTCCAGCCTGATGTTCCTGTGCTCATATTCCAGCTTGAAGTTCTGGTGTCCGTGTTCCAGCCTGAAGTTCCGGTGTCCGTGTTCCAGCCTGAAGTTCCGGTGTTTGTGTTCCAGCCTGAAGTTCCAGTGTCTGTGTTCCAGCCTGAAGTTCCGGTGCCCGTGTCCCAATCTGAAGTTCCGTGCCTGTGTTCCAGCCTGAAGTTCCGGTGCCTGTGTCCCAGCCTGAAGTTCCAGTGCCCGTGTCCCAGCCTGAAACTCCAGTGCCCGTGTCCCAGCCTGTGGAGCCGGTGCCCGTTAGCCAGCCTGTGGAGCCGGTACCATTATCCAGCCTGTTGAGCCAGTGCCCGCTACCCAGCCTGCTGAACCCGTGCCAGTCACCTGGCCTGGTGTCTGTCGCTCAGCTTGCTGAGCCGGTGCCCATTACCCAGCCCACTGGGCCAGTGCCTGTTACCCAGCTTGTTGAGCCGGTGCTCGCTGCCCAGCCTGATGTTTCAGTGTCTGCTGTCCAGCCAGATGACCCGAAGCCTACTACCTAGCCAGATGACCCAGACCCTGCTGCCCAGCCAGACGACCCAAAGCCTGATATCCAGCCAGACGACCCAGAGTCTGCTGCCCAGCCAGTTGACCCAGAGCCTTCAACCCAGCCAGATGACCCGAAGCCTGCTCCACAGCCAGATGACCCAGAGAGCCTGCTGCCCAGCCAGATGACCTGGAGCCTGCTGCCCAGCCAGATGACCTTGAGCCTGCTGCCCAGCCAGATGACTCGGAGCCTGCTGCCCAGCCGGATGACCCAGAGCCTGCTGCCCAGCCAGATTACCCAGAGCCTGCTGTCCAGTCTGATGACCCGATGCCTGATGCCCAGCTCGATGATCCAGTTCCTGATGCCCGGCCTGATGTTCCAGTACCTGTTGTCCAGCCTAATGATCCAGTTCCTGACACCTAGCCTGATGTTCCAGTGCCTGCTGTTCAGCCTGATGTTCCTGTACCCTCTGTCTGGCCTGATGTTCCGGTACTTTCTGTCTGGCCTGATGTTCCAGTTCCCCTTAGCCTGCCATCCATTGGCATTTGACTAAGCACTGTTGAGTGTGAAACGTGTCAGATTTTTTATCCTGTACCCTGCTGTGGTGTGTACTTTTGTTATTTTACACAATAAAGGGGTTTTTATTGGAGTGCGGCTGTCAAGACCCTCCCTCTTCTAATAGCCTGCCGTCCAGTCTGCTGCCCGACCTGATGTTCCAGTGCCTGCTGTCCGGTCTAATGATCTGATGCCGAATGTCCGGCTTAAGAATCCAGTTCCCGACGCCCGGTCTGATGTTTAAGTGCCCGCTGCCTGGTCTGATGTTCCAGTTCCTGCGGTCCAGTCTGATGAACCGATGCCTGATTCCCAGCTCGATGATCCAGTTCCTGATGCCCGGCCTGATGTTCCAGTGCCCGCTGTTCGGCCTGATGATCCAGTGCCTGTTCTCCAGTCAGATGATTTGCCGTCAAATGCCCAGCGTGATGTGCCCACTGCCCAGCTTAAAGTGCTTGCTGCCCAGCTTGATGTGCATGCTGTGCAGCTTGATGTGCCTGCTGACCAGCTTGATGTGCCTGTGCCTGCTACCCAGCTCGATGTGCCTGCTGCCCAGCTCGATGTGCCCGCTGCCCAGCTCAATGTGCCTGCTGCCCAGCTTGATGTGCCCGCTGCCCAGCTTGATGTTCCCGCTGCATAGCTTGATGTGAATCTGCCCACTGCCAAGCTTGATGCCATGGATTGTTTACAGCTGCAGCTAGTTGGAGCGTCCGGAGGTCGCTCATTTGAGGGGTGGTACTGTCAGAAAAGGTTTCACCTGCTGGTGGCGCTGTCGGTTCTTTGGATCACAGTACTTGTGTCTGCCAGCTGGTGTCTCCTAACAGTCTGGAGCTGTCAAGAAAGGTTTCACCTGCTGGTGGCACTGTTAGATGTTTGGGCTGCAGTACTGGTGTCCACCAGTGGGTGTCTCCTGGCAGTGTTGAGCCAACATCATCTCCTGCGATCAGGCGTCACCTGAGGCTAATTGCAGGAGATGTGTATTTATACCCGGCAAGCATTCACACACTTGCCTTGGTATTGTCCTTGAGCCCTGACGTATACCTGTGATCCTGAACCTGTACCTGTACCTGAACCTATACCTGAACCTGTTCCTGTCCCTCCTGTGATCATGTAGCCCTGCCCTGCAGCCTGATCCCATCCACCTTCTCCCTGTCCTGTCTTGCGCCTTGCCCCCATCTGCTGATCTCCCGTGTATGACCCTGGCCTGGCTACGTATATGATTCTGGTATTCCCCATCTATTGTACATACTTGTTTGTTATTTTTGGGTCACTGTCTGGTTGTTGGGTTGTTGTACACTGTTTAGTATTGGAGGTGATTTTGTATTCAATTAATAAACTTCATTATTTCACTTTACATGCGTTTGGTTCCTTCTGTTGCAGTCCACACGGTTCTGGTCACACCTGTTTATGACAGGTACTTAATTTGCCCCAACAAGCTGGGAAAAATTCAAATCTTATTTGAAAAAAATCTATTACTCAAATCAACTAATTTTGCCAAGCACTGGGAGCTTTTGTACAGAATTATACACACATGTTACCTCACACCACTGAAGTAAAAAAAAAAACTATTCTTGTCCACCTCCCCAAATTGCTGGTGATACTGTGTAGATAGGCTCATTACTGCACATTTTTGTTGGCACCTCAAGAGCTTGCTTAGTTACTAGAAAAGTATCTTCAAATTTATCTCCTGTATATATGGGACCTACACTCAACTTTCCCCTGAAATTGGTTTCTTACATATAAACCTACATGAGTTTACCCCTCCTCTCCAAACTATACTACTATTAGCTAATATTAATATAGCCTGCAAGTGGAAATCTACGGATGTTGCTTTCTACTTAGAGGTGGCAAGAAATTTTAATACTAAATGTGCATTGAAGAGGATTGTTGCATATAAAAACAGAACCTATAATACATTTTATGGGGCTCGGTACTTACAGTTAAATAACAATGATTTTTTACTAAACTGACATATGGGAAATATAGTTAATTTTCTGCGCAACATAGTTGGAAGTGCTGATTTCCTTTTTGTTACGTTGTTTTCCTTCCTTATCCAAGACTCCTGAATAATAATATTATATTAACCTAGAACACTATATACATTGAAACACAGGCTGAAATACTGTATGTATTAATTGTAAGACATTAAAGTTTTTGATTTGCGCCCTCTGTTTACTACTGTGGTTTTTGAACAATAAATATTACTTACATCATGCTAATATCTTCTTCATGTGTCTTTAATGAAAAGTCTAACTTACTTTAAGCAGGTTAAAGCCATGAAAAGAAGAAACTGGGGTAAATGTGGCCAATAATTGAAATCTCCTTCCAAAATAAGTGAAATCAACTTTAGTTCACTCACTTTTGGCACATTGCTTAATTAAAGATTTGTATCTTAAGGAGAATTTTCCTTTGTTAATTGTTTGATCCATATTATTGGTGACATTTGTTGAATTTATCCCTGCTCTTATATGTTTCCAAGCTCCAGTAAAATACAACATACAATTAAAGTAAAACAATAAATATGGCTTCTGCTCTGCTTTCTCTGATAAACAGTTTGGTATTTGTATTCTTTCTCCAATAATTTGATATATCACATATGCCTGAAGTCATTCCCATCATGCTAGTTCAAACCACAGAAAACACAAATGCTTATTACAAGGCTGACTTGTGAGAGTAAACAAACATTTTAGATAAAAGTACAGTTTTAAAGATGTAAAGTGGTAGTGGCATTCACATGCTAAAAATACTTCTGTGAATACTTAAATGGGTTGATTGCCCTAGGATGTCTTTCTCAAGGGGGATTAGAGAACATCCAGTGAAGCATTTGGAGCACAACAAAAGCCTGGTTTCCAGAAAGGAACTTTGCCCTTCATGATCATGTTAAAACACATACAGAAGCACATTTTCTGCCCCTTAACACCTAGATGGGAAGACACTAAGATAGGCTAATAGTACCTGTCAATGAGCTTAAGACAAATCTGTTGAAGTAGATAATGATCTGTAGGACTGGAAGAAAGCAGCTCATTCTTTTTTGAATGATCACATCCATAAAAGATTGTCTTTAGCGCATGTGAGCTACAGTATATTCTCATTACTAACCTTTGAAAAGAATGTGTGTCTCAAATGTAATCAATACCCAACCTACTGTAAGTAACACTGTTCATCTAGTGCATGTCTTACAAATGTTGTATATTTCATGGCCAACTTTGTAAATGGTTCAAAATAATAACATAACATTTAGGGTGTAGAGGGATAAATAACACATTTGTATGATTTGAATTACTGTGTTTCATTACCTTATACTGTACATCCAATATTTTGTTTGTTTTCTTCGATTCTTTAGGGGATACTCCCTCCAAAAAATCCATACTTAACTCCTACACTTAAAGGTGGTCTGATTTCTAAGAAGGACCCCATGCAAATAAATATAACTAAATATAATACTAATGTAGCGGCCTCACCCCATCTCTCTTGTCTAGGGGTATCACACACGACAGGGTGAGATGCGCTACAGCCCATGTCCTCCCCATAGCTGTGGGTGAGGTGAAGGCCAGTACCAGATATTTCCTCGGGCCTGTGTGTTTCTGTCAAGGATTAAGTCCTGCCGTGCCAACACTTCCCTTTGCTCCCATTAACCAGAGTTCCACACACCGATCACAGTCCAACTCTTGTTTTATTGCATAACTCACAATAAACAGTGCTTCAGTAGCCAACTGGTTGGGACTCAATAACAGTTTGATACAGTGGAATGAGCAGGTCGAGGCACTATCCTGATTGTCAGCTAAACCACTGTGATCTCACCAGCTGTTACTATATCTTTGGCTAGAGAGAACTTAAAACTTGAGAGTCTCTACCAGCGACTCAAGAGAACGTAGATAGGAGTACCTTCGCTGCGTTGTGGCCCCTGTCAGGGGAAGATGTCCCTCCAAGGGAGTTACCAGAGGCCCATCCGTCACTGGGTTGATGCTGCTCCAGACTCTCTGAATGGGTAACCTCCCCGGCCTCCTCGCCTCAGACATAGGCCCCATCCACTTCAGGGACCCTCGGACTTCTCCACCCTCGCGGGACCCAGTCAAAGTCACTGGGCCCCAGGCCTCCTGGTTTAGTACCTCACCCCAGGCTGAAGGTGCCTGGGATGGACTCCAACTCCATTCCGGTCAGGCCTAGGGCACCTGAGCCGGAATTCAGAACCGCCCGCACCCAGGCCTAAGGTGCCTGGGCGCGTGATGAAGGACCTCCAAAAGAGCAAGACCTCGTGACCAGGGCGTCTCCCCCTTTTATCCCCTCCATTGACGTCCTGGCAGGTTCTCCGCCCTGGCCGTACCCTCTCCGAGAAGGGACAAAAAGGACAGCACTATTGGCAGCAAATCTACCTTGAGCCTGCGGGCACCTGCCACCCACAGGCCAAGGAGACTATTACACCGCCCAATCCTCCATGAATACAAATGGTCCAATTACTCCCATAATTTACACACCTGTATCATATTACCACCCAGGTGTACCCCACCTAAATTTAGAGACCCTGCTACATAAATATAAAAAATAAATAACTAAATAGCATGGGGTCCCCCAAAATCTATATAAGATCCTTATCTGGGCATGCGACCTGGCTGGCACGGAAAGAGAAGGGCAGCAAAAGTGAACCCCTCTTTCTGAACCATATCAGATTAAATGCCCTCAACATGGGGGGGGTATTTCCATTCCACCAAATTTTGCCATCTGCATCCACTGCAACATCTACAGCCTCAAGCTAAAAAAAAGGAAGTTTGAGAAGGGGATTGAGAGACTTTCCTCATGACACATCAAGAGAGCAAGATGGGCAGCATAAAGTCAAGCACAGATTTGAACCTCATTGTTAGTCTCATAACTCCACCCCACCATCTCTAGAAGCATAACTGACCAGGCAGGTTGTTTCTTCAACAACTGATGGAGTGGAATAATGTAAGATATTTTAATCAACTCCATGCCCAGCATCTCAGTGTCAGCTTGGCAAAACAGCTAACTTTACAACGTTCAACTTGTGGCAGGACAGAGGAGAGTGCTCATACCCATGATGTGTTCACCTCACTGAAATGCAGTGGCAACACAAGCTGTTTGCCAACCACTGATATGCCATACACCCATGCACCAGATCTTCACATCAGCCCTACTGTGGTAGCTGCACCAGCAGCACTGGATCATCACCATGTGCAAAACCTGGTGACCAGAATGGTGAGCTGCAACGAGGTGGGAATCAGCAGGGGTGTATCTGACCCAAGGCAAGCAAGGCGTTTGCCTTGGGCTGCATTTTTCAAGGGGGCAGCGCCACCCTCTACAGTTCCCCAAGCAAGGAGAGGACGAGATGAACCACCAGCTGCTCTGGATCCAGACCAGCAATGAGATCCTTGTACCCGAACTGGAGGAGTCATTGGAGTGGCCACACTCCACACCAAGCCAAGGAGCTGGTGCACCTGACCGGCACCTTCCCCCCAAGGGCTGTTGTCAGCAGGAGGAGCCAGGGATAAGGCCAGCATACTGCTGTCAGACCACCGTGCTGGCCTCGGACACTCACGTTGTCACCACCGTGGGGAACAAATACCTCCATAAGCACTGCTGTGCTTCCCTATGCTCACGCCAAGGCACACCATTCCCCGCACTCTCCTCTACAGCCATCACTGTTGCTGTACCTTCCCCACTGCCGGTCAAGCACAGGTACCCCCTGTCGGGGTACAGCTACAGCTTCTGGGTGGTGAGGTCGAAGGAAATGACCTGGAGCCCCACTTTGTGCCCTGTAAGAGACTACTGCCCACATCTGGCTCCCCACGAACACGCTCAGCAACCGCTGCAGTAGCACCCCATCGACTCGTCCAACATCTCCAACCTCATCTCCATCTTCGGCTTGGGCTTCACCAGACTCATGGGCAGGCAGGCGGACTTTGAGCAAAGACTCAACGGGCACTTGTGGGGCCTGGTCTTGTGCCATAGTGGCTTTCTAACAAGGGGACCCCCCTCTTTGGCATTGATGGTAAGGGGGGTGTTTAAAGGAGGTGTCTTCTACTTTTTAAAAGGCACTGAATTCAGGATTTGTACATAGAAAATGTTTTATAGAGACTGTACAGTAAAATATCTTGCACTTTATCTTTGCAAAGAAAGACCACCTATTTAATGATTTCCTTTTTTGTTTTATTTTATTATTTTCTTTAAAAAAATGGTCAGTTATTGGTGTCACCCAAGGAAGAGGCTGCAAATGGAGGGTTTGCAAAGAGTCAAATGTAATTTTTTCCATTCCATTCCATAGAGAGTAACAGTGCCTTGAAAAAGTATTCATACCCCTTGAAATTTTCCACATTTTGTCATGTTACAACCGAAAACGTAAATGTATTTTATGTGATAGACCAAGACAAAGTGACACATAACTGTAAAGTGGAAGGAAAAGGATAAATTAATTTCAATTTTTTTTTACAAATGAACATGTGAAAAGTGTGGCGTGCATTTGTATTCAGTCAATACTTTGTAGAACCATGTTTCACTGCAATTACAGCTGAAAGTCTTTTTTGGGATGTCTCTACCAGCTTTGCACATCTAGAGAGTGACATTTTTGTGTATTCTTCTTTGCAAAATAGCTCAAGCTCTATCAGATTGAATGGAGAGCGGATGACAGATGAAGGGGTGGATCTTAAACAGGAAGGAGTGGGACAAATTTAGGGCGGGCACCCAATTTTAGTCTTGGCTAGGGCAGCACAAACCCAAAATACACCACTGGGAATGAGCAATATTAAACTACACTATATTGTCAATCATATTGGGACACCAGCCTTTACACACACATTAACTTCAATAGCATCCCAGTCTTAGTCTGTATTGGGCTGGCAGACCCTTTGCAGCAATAACAGCTTCAACTCTTCTGGGAAGGCCGTCCACAAGGTTTAGGAGTGTGTCTATGGGAATGTTTGACCATTCTTTCAGAAGCACATTTGTGAGGTTGGGCAATGATGTTGGACGAGAAGACCTGGCTCGCAGCCTCTGCTCTAATTCATCCCAAAGATGTTCTATTGGGTTGAGGTCCGGACTCTGTGCAGGCCAGTCAAGTTCTTCCACCACAAACTCGCTCATCCATGTCTTTATAGACCTTGCTTTGTGCACTGGTCCAAATCATTTGGTGGAGGAGGGATTATGTTGTGAGGTTGTTTTTCAGGGGTTGGGCATGGCCCCTTAGTTCCAGTGAAAGGAACTCCTGAGGTGTCAGCATACCAAGACATTTTGGACAATTTCATGTTCCCAACTTTGTGGCAACAGTTTGGGGATAGCCCCTTCCTGTTTCAAAATGACTGCGCACCAGTGCACAAAGCAAGGTCCATAAAGACATGGATGAGCGAGTTTGGTATGGAGGAACTTGACTGAGATTGAAAGAGATTACTGATGTAAACAACCAGGAATTGCCTGTAATTAAGAGCAAGGGTTTGGAAGTGAATTCCATTCTACATTCAGCCAGGTACCACACTTGAAGTGAGTGAAGGGTTTCTTGTAATTTCTCTCTTTCCCTGTGGAAGCCAGGTTGTTAGCCCTAGTGGGGTACAGACTTAGGCTTCCATGGAGACTGATAATGGAGTGTATTAATTAGACATGTGCACACTGAAATATTTTGTTTCGGAATTTTGTTTTCGTCCGAAAAATAAATGTATTTAGTTACTCCCGAAATTCGTTTTTATTTATTTCGTTTTTCGTTAGAAATTGCATTAGTCCGAAAATCAGAATTAATTAAGGTCGAATCTGTCATTGAAGGCTTATGGTGTCTGTCGAATGTTCAAAGAAGATTCGACGGAGCAGCAAAACTGTACAACGCTGCAATCATACATTTCCGGTCGAATGTTCCGCCTACAAGCTATAGTAGAATTCTAATGTTGTATAACTAGTAATAATTATATTTATTAATTACTATTACTAGTCAACCAATATTAGAATTCTTCTATAGCCTATGGGTGGATGCATTTGACCGGAAATGTATGATTGCAGCATCGCACAGTTTAGCTGCACCGTCAAATCTTCTAACTTTCGACAGACACCATAAGCCTTCAATGACAGATTCAACGTTTGTATGTTTTCGATGCTTTGTCGAATCTTCGTCGTTCATATTGAATTGTCAAGTTAGTTCTAGCTATTTTACTGCTTCTCCTCTTTAGTTACAATCAGCCAATAACATTCATCATCATCATCATTATTTTTATTTTACTTCCCCCACCCAATTCCAGCAGCGATCTTTTCTCTCTATGTCGAATCTTTTCTCTCTATAATGTCAAATCTTTTCTCTCTATGTCGAATCTTCATGTCTCTATAATGTCGAATCTTTTCTCTCTATAATGTCGAATCTTTTCTCTCTATAATGTCAAATCTTTTCTCTCTATAATGTTGAATCTTTTCTCTCTATGTCGAATCTTTTCTCTCTATGTAGAATAATCTTGGACTAATAGAGTTAAGGTTAGGCACATTCGACCACAGGTTCGATAGACACAGATTGTTATTGTCAGCGTCACGTCGAATCTCCTATCTATATCGAACTGTTGTTGCAACAAAAATGAAAATAAAGCATTTGTTTATGTCGGATCTTTCGGTTTTCGGATTCTGTGCTTTCGTTTTAGTTTGTTAAAACGATAACGAAAATACCTGAAATTCGGACGAAAATGCATTCGGACAAAAACGAATGCACATGTCTAGTATTAATGTGACTTCATTATATGAGGGAGGACTACATAGAATCGTTTTTAAAATCCTGGGCCTTGAATTGCCCTCAAACAAATTGTAAGATACAAATTTGCAGTGCATGAGATACGATAGGTTTTTCCATTGTTTGAGAAATTGGGTAAAAATTTTGGAGGGTAGTTAGTTTGTTTTAAAGTGTGGTATTACCTAATGAGATCAATCCAACACAAAAAAATAATAAAGGTAGAAAAATGGAAGCAATAGAGTAATGCATTGTAAATGTGTTTAAAATAACAGGTTGTTGACAAGCTGGAGGAGATATACTTGATCCAGAAGCTCAAAGAATGGACAGAAACCATGGACTGAAGTGACAATGACAGTGCTTGACAAAGGGGGTTACCCTTGAAACATATCGCCTTGCTTCTTGGACCTCTACCTTGACAGAGCTTGCACACCTTTTCCTTAGTGGTGTACCCAGAGGATTGTAGGCATTGCTACTGTAGTTTAACCACTTCAGCCCCAGAAGATTTCCCCCCTTAATGACCAGGCCATTTTTTGCGATACAGCACTGCGTCACTTTAACTGACAATTGCGCCGTCGTTTCATGCTGCACCCAATCAAAATTTATGTCCTTTTTTTCCCCACAAATAGAGCTTACTTTTGGTGGTATTTGATCACCTCTGCGTTTTTTTTTTTTTTCACTATAAACAAACAAATACTGACAATTTTGAAAAAAAACAAACAATAGTTTTTACTTTTTGCTATAATAAATATCCCAAAAAATAAATAAAATGTCTTAATCATTTTAGGCCAATATGTATTCTTCTACATATTTTTGGTAAAAAATTTGCAATAAGCGTATATTGATTGTTTTGCGCAAAAATTATAGAGTCTACAAAATGGGGGATATATTTATGGCATTTTTTTTATTCATTTATTTTTTACTAGTAATGGCGGTGATCAGCGATTTTTAGCGGGACTGCGACATTGCGGCGAACATATTGGACACTTTTGACACTTTTTTGTAACCAGTGACATTTATACAGCGATCAGTGCTATAAAAATGCAATGATTACTGTATAAATGACACTGGCAGGGAAGGGGCTAACACTAGGGGGCGATCAAGTGGTTCAGTGTTCCCTAGGGAGGTGTTTCTAACTTTGGGGGAGTGGACTGACTGGGAGTGGAGAGAGATTGCTGTTCCTGATCACTAGGAACAGCAGATCTTTCTCTCCTCCCCTGTCAGAACAGGGATCTGTTTGTTTACACGGACAGATCCCCGTTCTGGCTCTCTGTGGAGCGATCGCGAGTGGTCGGCTGACATCGCGGCCGCCGGCCACGCACATCGGCTCCCCCGCCGTGCAAAGGAGCCGACGTATACCTTGCGGGAATAAGACGACCTGCTGTTGTATAATGACGGCGGCTGGTCGGCAAGCAGTTAAAGATCTGTGCAGCAGGTCCCATTCAGCATAAGTGACAACTTTTTCTAAATACTTTTCATCCACTACCCACGGCATGTGGGCTGCTGCTGAATTGGTCTCCTCTGGCCAGATATGCTCTGCCTCAAGCAAACAAAGGGTAAGTTGTTTGTTTTTATTCAATAAATGGAAACCTCCCACTTCTGTCTGCTACAGTTCATAAGGCAGGCTGACCTGATGGGAACTAGTCTCTCATAAATCCCATCAGGTTATGCCTCCTTTGTGATTAACAGCAGATGGCAGTGGGCAGATTTCATAGCCACTATTGGGTCCTGTTGAACCCACACACTAAGGGGGAGGGAGGGGTGACTGTACATTGATGCTGCCACCTAAAGGCCATCAGCCCATGGTTGTGCCATGCGTGGGATGTCTAGAAGGTGGACCTGTTGATGTGGGGGTGGAATGTACATGCGACTTGGGTATTTATAAGGTGCATACAGATTAAGGCACCCTGCTCACTGCATTTGGATTAGGCGACCTTCCTCTGTGAGGTGCTCACACTACAAGTATACCTAGCAAAATCTTCACAAATAAATAGGTGTCATGAGATGTATTAGGGGGTATCCGCTTTAATGATGCACATGTTTGTTCACTTTTCAAAGTGTGTGAAGATGCAATTTGGATTGGATTTCAGTCTTGTAAACTTTATACCATGTAAGCCAGTATTTAGCCCTGCTGCTACTAAGAGGAAACTGGAAACCCTGATAAGTATGTTGGGTTGCCTTTCTTTGCAGAAGGATACATCTTTCCCTTCTGAGGGGTTATTTAAAGGAAGTTTCTTTCTCTCCCCTTATGACTAGGCTTGTGCAATTCGTTTCGTAACGAATTGAAATTCGTCCGAATTTAGCAACTTTCGGACATTCGGAAGCATTCGAATTTCCGAACAAAGCAATTACGAATAAGACCGAATCCGAAATAAATTATACCGCAAATAGCGAATGCCCGAATGTCTTCGGCATAATTCGTTATGAAAAAGTTACGAATGTACGAATCCATACGAAGCACAATAACACTCACTCTGCTCTGCTCTCTGCTTCTCTCACACCGTGCTGAACTCCCTCTCAAAATGGTGTACAGGGGCGGAGGTTATAGCCGCATGTAAAAAACGAAAGTAAAATACGAGATTTCGAATCCATTCGAAGCACAATAACACTCACTCTGCTCTGCTCTCTGCTTCTCCCTCACCGTGCTGAACCCTCTGAAAATGGTGTACAGGGGCGGAGCCTATAGCCGCATGTTAAAAACGAAAGTAAAATACAAGATTTTGAATCGTTACAAATAACCGCAATGTATTTAGAAAAGTACAAATCCATTCGAAGCACATTAGGCATAATAGGCAGCGTCGTTGTGAGAGAGACACGGAAAATTACGAATCAACGAACCCAAAAAAAGTTACGAAAGTAGGAGTTGTGTCCAGAATCAACGAAAAACAACGTACTCTACCGAAAGTACGAACCCAAAAAAAGTTACGAAAGTAGGAGTTGTGTCCAGAATCAACGAAAAACAACGTACTCTACCGAAAGTACGAATTATAAAGCAACAAAAAATTCAACGAAAAATGTCGCTTGCAAAAATACGAATGAGTCCGAACACGAAAAATCCCGTCTAGCAAAATTACGAATGATTACGAATCAACAGGACCGGAAAGAAACGAACCGAAACGGAACGAATTTTTCCGTTGTGCACAAGTCTACTTATGACTACAAAAGGATTGATTTACATATGTATGTATCTTACTCTAGGATGAAGACCTGGAAACCTATCTGGACACCTTTAGTACTGGGGTGACTGCTTGATAATGTGTAAGAGTGCCACCTAACCTATGTAAATACATGCACAGGTGTGTTGCTTAAAGCGGAGCTCCACCCTAAAGTGGAACTTCCGCTCATCGGAACCCTCCCCCCCTCCAGTGTCACAATTAACACCTTTCAGGGGGGAGGGGGGTGAAGATACCTGTTTAAGACAGGTATTTTCACCCACTTCCGGGAGTCCTCTCTTTGGGAAATCTGCGGGAAGTATGTCACTTCCCGCAGAATACCCGTTGTGAACACACGGGGACCAGTCAGAACGGCGCAGGGCGACTCGGGCATGCGCCGCAGGGAACCGGGCAGTGAAGTCACAAGGCTTCACTTCCTGGTTCCCTCACCGAGGATGGCGGTGGGGGCAGCAGAGTGATGAGCGATTGCTCGTCCTCTGCTGCGGACGTCGCTGAACTCCAGGACAGGTAAGTGTCCTAATATTAAAAGTCAGCAGCTGCTGCAGCTGTAGCTCCTGGCTTTTAATATTTTTTTTTCGGCGGAGCTCCGCTTTAAATGCCCCCCCCCCCTGTTTTAAGAATTATTATTGGGTCCTTTTATTTATATTAATACACCTTGTCCATTTATACCTTTTTGACAATAACCAGTGCATGCTTTTTTACGCCCATCTCATCTTTGGAAGTTGGCATAATGTTCTTGCATCTGGACATAAGAAAACTTTTTTAACTGTTATGTGACACATGAAATAGCTTGTGTGATACATATACAGTAAAAGCAAGTTAGCCACTAATAGACATTATGTACACTGTTGTACAGTTCAGTTATTGGCTATAATATAATTGGATGTTTATATCTAAATTTCACCTCCATATATCTCCTGAGGAAGTTGATGCTAACTCTGAGAAACAAAAACTTCTATTTGTGTCATGTATCACCTGTTGTCATGTGGATAGACCTGTTTAATATAGAATGACATCTTGGTTGTTGTTTTTTTTTGCTTGTTTTATTTGTGGTGGTGGGAGTATATTAGAGGTTCAAGATCAATGCACTTTAATGTTTTTTTTATTTTTAATGAAATGGAAGAATAAATACTTTTTTAACAGAATATATATATAGACTGCATTCTGATTGAGGTGGTCCCATTCAACAATAATAGTGCTATTTACAAATCAATGTAAATATAGAAATTCTCAACAATAACCAGCAACTCTAATGCCGCGTACACACGGTCGGAATTTCCGACAAGAAAAGTTTGATGTGAGCTTTTGGTCGGAAATTCCGACCGTGTGTATGCTCCATCTGACTTTTTGCTGTCGGAATTTACGCCAACAAAAGATTGAGAGCAGGTTCTCTATTTTTCCGACGGAAAAAGTTCCTATCGACAATTCCGATCGTCTGTAGCAATTCCGACGCGCAAAATTCCTACGCATGCTCGGAAACAATTTGACACATGCTCGGAAGCATTGAACTCGGCTTGTCGTAGTGTTGTACGTCACTGTGTTCTTGACGGTTGAAAGTTCAGAGAACTTTTGTGTGACCGTGTGTATGCAAGCCAAGCTTGA
Source organism: Rana muscosa (assembly GCA_029206835.1). Lineage (NCBI taxonomy): Eukaryota > Metazoa > Chordata > Amphibia > Anura > Ranidae > Rana > Rana muscosa. The sequence continues at coordinate 655,278,329 of CM055118.1, read as the reverse complement.
GCGGAATTCCGTCGGAAAAAACATTCAACGTTTTTCTAACGGAAATTCCGATCGTGGGTACGCGGCATAATACTCCCTGGAAACATTCTGTGATCACTCCCTAATCTGATTTTGGACTGTACAACACACTGTTAGTTTGTCTGTAAATATAGATAGGTGTTTTCAGCAATCATCACCATCACAAACATTAGCACCTAGCTTTCCCTGCAGATCTTTCCCTAACAACTCCATGTCTTTACAAACACACACTGAACAAAGGCTGCTGGGATCTCTGACGTTTTATAGGGAGGATGATGACACATAAGTAAACAACTGTGATTTGCTCTTCTAAACCACCTGACCACAGTATGGGAGCCAGTAAATACATTGTTGTTGATAATTGGTTGCTATGGGCACAATCAGTTGCATTTGTTTGCCAATTTCTGAAACTGTGAATGATCTAGGTTTGGATAAAGCTTGTTCCTATTTATAACCAATAAAAGTTACTCCCCATAATGATTTTACTTAATCCATAGCCATGGTTAGCTCCATGAACGTTATTTTTTTATTATTTTCATTTTTATTGTCCTTTGGATTCTCTGTGAAAATTGTCAAATGCATATTTCAAATTTTGTTCAAATACCACACACTTTAAAAAAACAACATATTTGCATGACATATACTAACGTTTTCCTGCATACTTATGTGTTTAGAGAACATCCTATAATTGTGCACTCTCCTCTTTAATCAACAGTCTATTCATTCTTTTGATTCATCTTCATAATTGTAGAAGTGGTTTCCTGTGAATCTTTAGTTCAAGAGCCATGGTTAAGATGATGAGATGCTTGGTCCAAGGTATAGGCAATTTTATCTGCTAGGTGCTGTTAAATTTTAGAGTAAAACTAGTAAATAAATTCACATATGTACTAGTATGTACAGTACCAGAATGTATGAGAGCAAAATATAAACCTGCTTATTCAAATTACTGCATCATCAGAACAAGCACAAATAACGGGGGTCTATTAACAAAATACAATGTGCTGTTTCAACTGAAAAACTGTTGTAAGAGGAAGCTGATTTAAATTTAAAAAAATGGTGAATCATACCATATGATAAAAAAAAAATATATATATTTTTTTTCAGTAGAAAAAGTAATAGTAGAAGTTAAGAAATTACTTTAAAGCTCAAAGTTAAAGATCTAAAAAAATTGTAGCAGTAAGAACAAATCATATATTGTATCTTCTCATAGCAGTTTATAAATACGGCAAAATGTTGACTAAAAGGCATATTTTATATAAAATTTAAAATTGTGGTGAACAATAGGGATGAGCCCAGTTTGGTTCGCACCAGAACTTGCAAACAGACAAAAAATTTGTCCGAACATCCGAACACCATTAAAGTCTATGGGACTCGAACATGAAAAATCTAAAGTGCTAATTTTAAAGGCTTATATGCAAGTTATTGTCATAAAAAGTGTTTGGGGACCTGGGTCCTGCCCCAGGGGACATGTATCAATGCAAAAAATGTTTTTTACAAACTGAGCAGTGATTTTAATAATGCTTAAAGTGAAACAATAAAAGTGAAATATTCCTTTAACCACTTCCCGCCCAGTCAATAGCAAATTGACGTCCAAGAAGTGGTTCTGTTATCCACACTGGACGTCATATGACGTCCTGCGGGATAACAGCCGCCGCGCGCCCGGGGGGGCGTGCATCGCGGCGATCGGTGGAGCGGTGGGCTTTTTACCATGTGATCAGCCGTGTCGAATCACGGCTGATCAGGAAGTAAACAGGAAGAGCCGTTGATCGGCTCTTCCTCACTCGCGTCTGCCAGACGCGAGTAGAGGAGAGCCGATCGGCGGCTCTCCTGACAGGGGGGTTCGCGCTGATTGTTTATCAGCGCAGCCCCCCCTCGGATACCCACACTGGACCACCAGGGAAGCCCCCCAGGACCACCAGGGAAGCCCCAATCATGTGGATGGCCCCCATGGCCATCCACATGTAGTAAAAAATATATATATATAAAAAAAATATGCCAATCAGTGGCCACACATGGGCACTGACTGGCACGATCATGTCAAGAAACAAATGTGTGGTGGCTGGCATTGCTAGGCAGCAGTGTCACCAGTGCCACCTACTAGTGTCCATCAGTGCCACCTACTAGTGTCCATCAGTGCCACCTATCAGTGCCCATCCATGCCCATCTGTGCCCATAAGTGCCCACCTATCAGTGCCCGTCCGTGCCACCTATCAGTGCCACCCATAAGTGCCCATCAGTGCGGCCTAAAAGTGCCCATTAGTGCCGCCTATGAGTGCCAATCAGTGCTGCCTATGAGTGCCAATCAGTGCCGCCTATGAGTGCCCATCAGTGCCGCATACCAGTGCCACATATCAGTGCCCATCAGTGCCGCCTATCAGTGCCCATCATCAGTGCCCATCAGTGCCACCTCATCAGTGCCACCTCATTGGTGCCACCTCATCGGTGCCCATCAGTGTCGCCTTATCAGTGCCCTTCAGTGCCGCCTTATCAGTGCCCGTCATTGAAGTAGAAAAGGTACTTATTTACAAAAAAAATTAACAGAAACAAAGAAAAACATAGCAAAAAATAAAAATCGCAGAGGCGATCAAATACCACCGAAAGAGAGCTCTATTTGTGGGAACAAAATGATAAAAAATTTGTTTGGGTACAGTGTAGCATGACCGCGCAATTGTCATTCAAATTGCGACAGCGCTGAAAGCTCAAAATTGGCTTGGGCAGGAAGCTGTATAAGTGCATGGTATTGAAGTGGTTAACCACTTTGCGCCCGCCATACTACAAATGACGGCAACATTGCCTGTTCGCCGAACAGCGAACAATTTGGGGTGTTCGCGGCAAATTCGAAAAGCCGCGGAAAACCCTGTAAAAGTCTATGGGAGAAATCGAAAGTGCTAATTTTAAAGGCTTATATGCAAGTTATTATCATAAAAAGTGTTTGGGGACCCAGGTCCTGCCCCAGGGGACATGTATCAATGCAAAGAAAAGTTTTCAAAATGGCCATTTTTTCGGGAGCAGTGATTTTAATAATGCTTAAAGTGAAACAATAAAAGTGAAATATTCCTTTAAATTTCGTACCTAGAGAGTGTGTATAGTATGCCTGTAAAGTAGCGCTTGTTTCCCGTTCTTAGAACTGTCCCTGCACAAAGTGTCATTTCTGAAGGAAAGTCATTTAAAAGCACTCGCGGCTATAATGAATTGTCGGCTCCCGGCAATACAGAGAAAAGTCATTGATAATTTTTTTTTTTTAAATGCGTGGGGGTCCCCCCAATTTCAATTAACAGGCCCTTCAGGTCTGGTATGGATATTAAGGGGAACCCTGCGTCAAATAAAAAAAAAATGATGTGGGGTTCCCCCCAAATATCCATACCAGACCCTTCAGGTCTGGTATGGATTTTAAGTGGAACTCCCCACCAAATTTAAAAACAATATGGCATGGAGTTCCCCCCAAAAATCCATACCAGACCCTTTATCCGAGCACACAACCTGGCAGGCCGCAGGAAAAGAGGGGGGACGAGAGAGCGCCCCCCTCCTGAACCGTACCAGGCCACATGCCCTCAATATGGGGAGGATGCTTTGGGGGTCTGTAACCCCTCAAAGCACTATGTCCCCATGTTGATGGGGACAAGGGCCTCATCCCCACAACCCTTGCCCGGTGGTTGTGGGGTCTGCGGGCGGGGGGCTTATCGGAATCTGGAAGACCCCTTTAAAAAAGGGGACCCCAGATCCCGCCCCCCATGTGAAATGGTAAGGGGTACGTTGTACCCCTACTATTTCACAAAGAAAGTGTAAAATAAATTAAAAAAACACACAGACACCGTTGGGAAAAAACCTTTATTAAAAAAAAAAAAAATAATCCAGCAGTGGTAATCCTCTCTTGGTATCCTGCGATGGGCGATCTCCTCTCCGAGGTACAGCGATGGATGATCTCTCCTCTCCAGGTCCAGGCTCCAATGATGATGTCCAGCGCATCGAGGAACAGCATCCTGTCTCCACCAGAGACACTCCGGGAATCCTAGCAGCCTGACAGGTCTCTTCTGTAACTGAGGGCAGGGAGCCACCCATCACGTCAGCCCCGCCCCCTCTGACGCAAGGGAAAACCCGGGCTTCCCCAGTGACGTGCGGGTGACCCCGCCCCCCCTGATGTAACACAGGTTTCCGTTGCATCAGAGAGGGGCGTGTTTACCCGCAGTTCACTGGGGAAGCCCGGTTTCCCTTGCGTCAGAGGGGGACGGGGTCATGTGACGGGTGGCTCCCTGCCCTCAGCTACAGAAGAGACCTGTCAAGCTGCTGGGATTCCTGGGGTGTCTCCGGTTATTGCAAACCTACAGATAAAAATGGATATATAGCAATTGACAGCTGTCATCACAAACCTTGGTTGTTGAATATTCCAAGAGAGCAATTTGTGAGATTGAGGAGGAATAGCACTAGGGTGGAAGAATATGTGGAACAGGCGGTACAGTTTGGGGAGAAGTTTGTACAGAAAGGTTATCATAGTGCTTTTATTAATAAACAGTTAGAGACAGTAAAAAATATGGAAAGGCAATATTTGAATATAGAATAGTGCTACGATACAACATTAAAAAAAATAAGGTAGAAAACATAATCAAAAAGCATTGGAATATACTGTTGAAGGATAAAGTTCTAGGGGGTGTTCTCCCCCCCCATCCTTCATTTGTATATAAAAAAGCACCAAGCTTAAGAAATATTCTGGCCAGAGGCGGCTCTAGGCTTTGTGAGGCCTTAGGCATAACTTAGACATACACCAGAATCAATGAGGGCTGCAAACCCTCCCAATTACTGATGATAATACAATATTGAACATGTGAACTCATGTATACAGTATGCATATAAACCACAAATCAAGAGGACTGGAGTGCCCTCTGAGTGTCCATTTCACTCTATTGAGTTTCTAAAAAGAAGAGAAATGTTCCACAACATGCAAAACTCAAAGTAACAGTTCATATAGAATTTCCTCAACCGACTGATCCACGGTGACATATGGCAAGAACACCCAAGAAGATGTGACAGGGTATGATAGAAAAGGTCCTCCACCTTTAAAAACACTGCCTCTTACCAGCTGGATAGATCTCTTCTTTAAGGAGATCGCATTTGCCTATGGCTTATACCCCAGCCCCGGGTTTCTGTGCCTGGCAGCAAAGTATCCCAGATCCTCTACTCCGGATGTCCTCGATATTACCAACAGTCAGTAATTCCTCATGTAAGGATAAAAAGGGCTTCCATAATGTAATTCTATAAAACGTTTATTTGCTTAAAAGACAAGATTGCACTTACAATTTGCCGTAGATAAAATAGCGTGTCAAAAAAGTTAGAGCCGGCCGGCTATCGATAGCTGCCCGTTGCTTCCGGGACTTTGTGTTATTCACAGTGACGTCAGCAAAACACTCCTCCCTACAATGTTTCGTCACAGATGACGTCATCCTGGGGCACGAGCGGCGTGCTGACTCACACCATATATAGTCTACAACAGGTAAGGGAACGACCAGCTCTGAGCTCCGAGTGTCCCCTATGCAAGAACCACCATTTTGGAATGGGGCAATTGCCCACAAGATGCGGAACAAAGAATCTACCCAGAATGTGCATTTAAGCACATCCGAACCAGGACCGGTGTCCGCATCATTTAGTTTAAAAATGTGTGATCACATGGGCAACCGACCTAAATGGGGCAGTATTATCTGAAAAACATAGTATATTCTGTTTCCAAAATCAGACTATGTTTGCTGTAAAAATTACACTTCTCTCCTTACGGGCAAAAGAATATTTGCTCACTGGCACACTGGCAGAGGACTGAGCAGACCTGACTGTAAAACACAAGGCACATGCACACCCCCAGCAGGCCGATGCACACACCCCCGCAGGCATATGCACATATTCCCCCCCAGTCACATGCACCCTCCACAGTCACATGCACACCCTCCAAGTCACATGTGCGCCTCATATTGATGCTGCAGCATCCATGCTGTAGGATTACATCCCAGTGAGCATTGTGGGAGTTGTAGGCGACAGTGGTTGGAGATTTACTCCGGCTGATGCCGCTCCTCTCCCCTACTCTTGCCACTGAACGTGACGTTGATGGGTGGCCTCGCGGCGGCGTGCATACATGGGCGCCACCAGTATGATTCTGACACTCTGGGTCCTCTGTCTATACTGTTCACACCACTGAACTTTTCTTTTTCAGTTGGCTGGTCACCTGCCCACCAAGGTAACAATATTTTCCTCCACTTCACTCAATCCTTTATCTTCACTTTTGGTTCTACCAATTACCTCACTTTCTTGTTACACTTTTCTCTTCTCTGGATCACCAGTGGCATTTCCAGCACTATCTTACCTCATTACCTGGGCCCCCATTTCACCCCATCCCATGGTCACTCTCTGTGACATTCCACTCTCAACTAGTTTTTCACTTTCCCACAGGGTTACCCCATTTTTCAAATCTGCCTGGTGGCTGCCCGTGTGGGTCGCCCCTGTTCAGCCATCTGTCATGGCTCCCGGTTGGGGGTGTCACCGGACGCCTGCCATGCCTCATCCCCACACCATCTGAATACGATCCTGGGTGAGTTAGTATGTACCTTGATGTGGGGGGTGTTCATCTCATCCCCACCTATTTTCTACTAATGATTCATAAATCATTTATTTTAGAATTATCACACGCATGCTCCTGATGAGTGGCACGGAAGCCACGAAATGCGTAGAGCTTACTGATGCCGTGTTTCAACATTTTAAATTCGTACCCTATTATCATATTGTACCCCTATAGGTTGAGCGAGGCCACAGGTCCTGCAGGCAATACCTCTTCAGTATCAATTTATCCAATTGTTGTGGTGACCTTTGGGAATTTTTTCTGTCGTCTCAATGAGAGACTATCAATGATATTATTATGTATATTGACCTTTATGGTGGTTATAATTATACCAGTGTTTACATCATAGGACTCATGGCCATTATTATGTCTATTGTGAATTTTATGATTATTGTCTACTTATTATTATTGCTCTACATGTCGTATATGTTTTATCTGCCATACTAATAAAATTCCCACTATTCACCCTTATTCTCTCGCAACCATTTGCTTCATTTAAAGTCCCACCCTCCCTGCCCCCCTCTTCTTATTCAAATGGGATGGGTATAGATGTTCCTTACCAGGACATGATTTCAATCAAAGTCCCGGGGATGGATATACAGGGCCTTACCAGGCCTCGGTTTCCTAAAAGTCCCCCAAAAATGTCTCCCCTTTCAATTCAACATGTACCCCCCAGTCACATGCACACACCCCCAGTCACACCCCATCACATGCACACCCCTAGTCACATGCACACCCCCCCAGTCACATGAACACCCCCCAGCCACATGCACACCCTCGCAGTCACATGTAGCCCCCCTACAGTCACATGCACACCCCCCAGTCACATGTACACCCCCAGTCACATGTACACCACCTAGTCACATGCACACCCCCCTAGTCACATGCACACCCCCAGTCACATGCACACCCCGCCAGTCACATGCACCCCCCAGTCACATGTGCACCCCCCAGTCACATGCACACCCCCCAGTCACATACATCTCCCTAGTCACATGCACCCCCCATTCACATGCACACCCCCCTGTCCATGTACCGCCCCCATGACCATGTACCTTACACATAGAAAGGCTCTGTCCCCTCACAGCTCAGTCAGCGCATCCTCAGATGAGCTAAGCAGTCAGTCGGCTGCACACAGACAGCGAACTGGAATTGGCTCCACCTCCACCATGGAAGCCCCGCCCTGGATGGAGGGTGGACTCGGCAATCCTGCTTAAGGGACGGATGGAATTTGCTCGCGGGCGGGGCAAGGCAGTTGTCAGTCTCTGTGTGTGTCTCTGCCAGCTGTATTTCCGGTGGAGTTTTAATGACAGGAGTGGAGACAGACTGGGCAGTGCCCTGGTGTTACCAAGCAGAGAGGAGGAGTGACTGTACACTGAATGAGGCGGGCATGAAGCTCCGCTGACTGTACTAGGACTGATGTATGAGGATAGCCAGAGGCGGCTCTTTAGGCAAAGTAGGCAGCCGCTAGGCCGCTGGGAGGGTGAGGCCTTAGGCGACCGCCTACTTTGCCTAATTAGAGAACCGCCTCTGATTCTGGCCCCTGGAGTTTTAGACCCCCCAAGTAAAAAAATGTGAACACTGACATTTTTCCTAACAGGCTTTTATGCATGCGGGAGGTGTCTAGCATGTAGGACCACCAGAGGACGTAATGATAAATGGAAGAAGGATTTTGTAGCTACGGCTACAGGAAGGGTTCACAAAATTAAAGAATTCATTACGTGTTTATCTGAGGGGGTGTTGTATGTATTAGAATAGTCGGACCTCCAGACCTCTGCTAGTAAGGGTACAAGAACATATTAATAACATTAAAAAAGGGAAGTACATAATAGGAATCCAAAAGGTTTAAAATTCTGGGGGGGTTTAGAAGGCTGGTCATCATTGGAGGGGAGGTAACTTCATACGATATCTTAGTCAACGTGAGTCAGCCTGGTTGTATGAGACCCAGGTTTTAGTGCCTAGGGGGCTTAATATAGATTTTGATCTAAACTGTTTAATTTACAATGGTTAAAAAGGGTGCATATGTAGTGTAACATTAAATAGTTAGGACAAATAATCAGTTTGTATTCAGAAATATTTCATGAAAAGAATTTAAATAATTTTTTATAAGTCTTAATAGGATCCCATTTTTGTGATAATTTAAAATGTAATAAGATTTAAAGAGGAAGTAAACCCTTGTAAAAAAACAAAAAAACAAAAAGACAAAGGAATAATTAGCTATTATGCATAGCATACTAGCCTCTTTATGTATTACTTACCTCAGATTGAAGCCCCCGCAGCGGTCCACGTCTCCCCCATCGGCCGTCGACATGTCGTCCCGGAGTTACTTCCGGGTATCGCGGCTCCAGCGGCTTGATTGGCAGGAGCCGCAATGACGTCACTCCCGCGCGTGTGCGCAGGAGTCGCCGGAAACGGCACGCAGACTGAAGCAATGACATATAGGTGCCATTGCTTCAGTTTTCCCCAGTGCGCATGTGCCGATGACATTGGCACATGGCACATGCAGGGGACAGGGGATACCTCCTAAACCGTGCAGGTTTAGGAGATATCCTGGGTAGCTACAGATAAGCCTTATTATAGGCTTACCTTTAGCATAAAGTTGTCAAAAAGGGTTTACAACCACATTAATAGTGTATATAAGGGATTTTTGTTGTTTTTACAGTGGAGCTCCAGCCTAAAGTGGAACTTCCGCTGATAGGAACCCTCCCCCCCTTCTTTGTCACAATTGACACCTTTCAGGGGGAGGGGGGTGCAGATACCTGTCTAAGACAGGTATTTGCACCCACTTCCGGGAGTCCTCTCTGCGGGAATTCTGCGGGAAGCGCGTCACTTCCTGCAGAATACCCGTTGTGTTCTGGGAGACACTCGGCTCCCAGAACACAGGGGACCATTCAGAATGGCGCAGCGCGACTCGCGCATGCACCGTAGGGAACGGGGCATGAAGCCGCAAGGCTTCACTTCCTGGTTCCCTCACCGAGGATGGCGGTGGGGGCAGCAGAGGGACGAGCAATTGCTCGTCCTCTGCTGTGGACGTCGCTGGACTCCAGGACAGGTAAGTGTCCTAATATTAAAAGTCAGCAGCTGCAGTATTTGTAGCTACTGGCTTTTAATATTTTTTTTTCCGCGGCACCTCCGCTTTAAGTTGATAATATAGAACAGTATATGATTATATAAATATGAATGGTTTTAGATTGTGGATAAGTAATTGAAGGCATATATATTAATTAGTTCCTGTCTAGGTTGTAACGGGAGGTTACCGCGGAGTTAAGTAGCAATACTGCGAGAGAAAGCTCTGTATTTAGTTTAATGATAGTATTCTCACACAGTGACACATTTCCAGTTTCATGGAATCTGTGTTCCATGGTCCACAGGAAGTAGGAGTGTCTGCAGACACTGTTGACGGCATGGTGAAACCTTTAATGTTGCCTATGCAACACTAGTATATAAAAATGTTCAGGGGAGATGGCCCGCCCATCTACTGATGAAGCCCAATCAGAGGGCGACATGCATATAGAGGGGAGGAGCCAAGCCTGTGACGTCACGCAGCCACCGTGAGTCTATGTCAGTGGTGAACGAGCCGACATTTTTATACATGCTATTTTAACCACTTCCCTACCCAGCCATAGTCAAATGACGTCCACAGATGGGATCTCCCATCCTGGGTGGACGTCATATGACGTCCTGGGCTTTGTAGGGGGATATCTGAATGATGCCTGCAGCTAGAGGCATCATTCAGATATCCTTTTGTTGTGCCGGCGATTTTGTACACCATAAAAATGATCATAGCGGCGGTTCCACTGCTTGATCATTCTTATAGGCGGCGGGAGGGGACATCCCCCCTCCCGCCACCATCCGGTGCTTCTCTGGGCTCTCCCGTGCCATCGGGGACCCGGAGAGAATCGTCCGGTGCCGATGGTGGGTCACGAGACGAACATAGAGATGACTGGTAACCAGATGGTCACCAGTCATCTCTATGACCGTCGGAGGCACGGGCGCGATGTGATGACGTCACGCCCGGGTCCTCAGATGTAAACAAAGCCGCCATTGCGGCTAGTAAACATGAGATCAGTGAAAAAATGTTCACGATCTCATGCTTTCCAGCCTGGAGGAGAGATGTGGGGTCTTATTGACCCAGCACCTCTCAATAAAGAGGACCTGTCACACACATTCCTATTACAAGGGATGTTTACATTCCTTGTAATAGGAATAAAAGTGATAAAAAAAAGTAAAATAAGTATAATAAAAAAATATATATTAAAATGCCCCTGTCCCCGGTAGCTCGCGATCGGAATCGAACACACACGTAAGTACCGCCCACATATGTAAATGCCGTTCAAACCACATATGTGAGGTATCGCCGTGTGCGTTAGAGCATGTGCAACAATTCTAGCACTAGACCTCCTCTGTAACTCTAACCTGGTAACCTGTAAAAAAAATTAAAGCGTCGCCTATGGAGATTTTTAAGTACCGAAGTTTGGCGCCATTCCATGAGTGTGCGCAATTTTAAAGCGTGACATGTTAGGTATCTATTTACTCGGCGTAACATCATCTTTCATATTGTCCCACAAAATTGGGCTAACTTTACTGTTTTGTTATTTTTTCATTCATGAAACCATTTTTTTTCCCAAAAAAAGGCGTTTGAAAAATTATTGCGCAAATACCGTGCAAGGAAAAAAAGTTGCAATGACTGTCATTTTATTCCCTAGGGTGTCTGCTAAAAAACATATATAATGTTTGGGGGTTCTGAGTAATTTTCTAGCAAAAGAATGATGATTTGTACATATAGGAGAGAAGTGCCAGAATAGGCCCGGAATTGAGGTGGTAAAAAAAGCCCGGGGTTGAAGTGGTTAAACTTTAGATCTTGTAATTGTGCCTAATTTATGGGGCTTTTTTAATAAAGTAACAAATCAGAGAGCACTATGGAGTCTATATTTGTGATTACATGTAAATAATCGATTTGAGAGAAGCGGAGCTGAGCTGTAAGCGGGGAGAGAAGGAGAGAGAGTTTCCTGATTTAAATCCATGTGAAGTTATCAGCGCAAGCACACGGCTTGGAGAGCATAGGAGTATCAGCTGTTGTGGCGAAGAGGAGAGAGATCGTGGAGGAGTACCATAGAGACCATTATTTGAGTTTTATTAACTCATCTGTGAGGTGAGTAGGCAATTTGGCTGGTGGTGGTGTGCACATATTACTGATCCCAGCGAGGACGGATGAGCACAGCGGTGGATAGTTTTATACACTGTTATATATGAACTGTTTTTCATCAGCAATTGAAGTTTTTCTAACATAAGTTTTTTTATATGGACTTGTTTCACTGTGAAATTGTATATGAATTTTTCCAATGAAGATTTTTATATAATGATTTGAAGTTATACAGCGCTGCACTATACGGAAATAATTGTTTAATAGGTGTGGTGAATCACTGTGAGGGTTACAGCAGCTGTGGTGTTTATAGTTTTTTGCACATTATAGCTTTCTTCACATTGCACATTAGAACGTTTTTGGCGCTGATTGTCACATACACTTTATAAGGAGAAAGAGCCCACATAGTGTAGATTGTTTTCTTTATTCAGTAGAAATCAAGCTTACAAAGTTCCATAGTAAAAAACGAGGAAGTAGGATCAAAAGACAAAAGACAGCTAGTTCCAGGAAGCAGCAGGTTCTGTCACAACCTGCGTTCCAACGTACATCGGACGTGATGTCACTGCAGCGTCGTAGTCTGCATCTGATGCATTTTGCCCCTCCCACAGGGCTTTATCAAAGACTCAACCCCTGAAAAACAACCCCCACAGTATAATCCCTCCTCCACCAAATGATTTGGACCAGTGCACAAAGCAAAGTCCATAAAGACATGGATGAGCAAGTTTGGGGTGGAGGAACTTGACTGTCCTGACCTCAACCCGATAGAACTCCTTTTGGGATGAATTTTAGCGGAGACTGTGAGCCAGGCCTTCACTTCCACATCAGTGTCTGACCTGACAAATGTGCTTCTGGAAGAATGGTCAAACATTCCCATAGACACACTCCTAAACCTTGTGGACAGCCTTCCTAGAAGAGTTGAAGCTGTTATAGCTGAAAAGGGTGGGCTAACTCCATATCGAACCCTACAAACTAATACTTTTGGTAATATAGTATATGTTGTTGCAGAACTGAAGACATAAATGTGAAAATATTTCCCCAGAATGTAGAATTAGTTTGGCTAAGTCTACCTAAGGTGCATTTGCGTGCTTTCTTTGCTGCAACCTCTCCAGCAAGCCGGAGAAGTATTACAAAAGATTTTTGATAAGCGCACAGGAATGTGATACCAACAATGGACACATTTAAGATGAAATTCCCTGCGCTAAGTACAATGGGAAACCTTGAGAAGCTTACATGTAGGGCTTGAGTTTTCTGAAAAGTTTGTTCGACTTCTTTTTCCCAAAGAATCATAGAACTGGTCTTTCCATGTTGAGAAGTAGAAGTAGTTGTAGAAGTATGGATTGTTGGATTTGGAGGCAGATTGAAAAAAAAATAATATCTGTGGAAATAATGATGGGATCCTGAGATTAAAGTGTGTCAAAGGAGGATATATTTGTAAAAGTCCTTTTGAGAAAGTGTTGTTGTAGAGTTAGAAATGAGGATAAAATATTGTCATCATAAAGCTGCCTTATTTGTGGGTAAGTAGTCCAGGTGAACCTCAGGGGCATATTGGGTTTGTGATTGTGATTGTGATTGTCATAAATAAAAAAAAGAGAGGATTGTTGTAATATGCCCAAAACATGCTCAGCCACTTCAGTATACAAAATAGCTTAGATCTGCAACTATCAAATTATATTTTTGGAAAGATGCTGGCATAAGCACTGTACTATATATATATCATTGTGGGTTGGTTTGTCTGGGACTGGATGCATGACTGATGATTCATAACCAGATGGCCTGTTGACTTGTGTTATGATGATGTATCTTAGAGGGTCACTGACTTGTATAAACCATATATCGCTGACTTGTTTAATTATAATTATGATATTAATGATATTACTGTATCCCTTTACTAATCACTCCCCCCTCCCCTATTGTGATTGGTAAAGCTGAACTAGATACAAGCTGTATGCACGCCCAATAAAGTAGGCATTTTCCGTGTATCTTCTGGGGGTCTTCTGGTAGATTGCAGAAATAATTCTTGTCTGATCCGTCAGGTATCTTGGAGTACCTTTTGTAATCTCTTCAGTATGGATCCCTGCTTCCATACATTAAAGTAGGCATTTTCTTTGAACTTATTCCGTGTATCTTCTGGGGGTCTTCTGGTAGATTGCAGTATTAATTCTTGACTGATCCGTCAGGTATCTTGGAGTACCTTTTGTAATCTCTTCAGTGTGGATCCCTGCTTCCATCCATTTGGAAACTAATGCCCTGTACACATGAATGTTTTTTCGATGAAAAAAGTCTGATGGACTTTTTTCATCGGAAAAAACGATCATGTGTGGGCCCCATCAGACTTTTTTCCATCGGTGTAAAAAAATAGAACATGTTTTAAATTTTTCCGATGGAAAAAAAACGATAGGAAATTCCGATCGGCTGTTTGGAACTCCAACGGAGAAAAAACCCACGCATGCTCAGAATCAAGTCGACGCATGCTCAGAAGCATTGAACTTCATTTTTCTCGGCTCGTCTGAGTGTTTTACGTCACCGCGTTTTGGACGGTTGGAATTTTGTCTGATGGTGTGTATGCAAGACTGATGGAAATCAGCTTCATCGGAATTCCGACGGAAAATTCCATCTGATTTTGTGTACAGGGCATAATATGTCCTCAAAAAAATGGTCTGAGCGAGAACAATGGTAATGATTAAATATCCTTTGTCAGAGGAGAGTTTCTGATTGTATTAATATAATTAGGGAAAGTTGCTTTAATAGTGAGATATGGAAATGACAGAAGAGGTAATCCAAGTAGAATAGCTCCCATTATTACCTTTAAGAAGATGGTCGCATAAGGACTGCTCAATGTATGCCCATGGCTTCCCCAGTGACGGAGTCCACCAGGACTGAAGTTGGTCCAGAACCGCTGTGTGATAGTAAGTTGTAAGTTTGGGTAAACCCATACCTGTCGATCTATACAAAATTTTATTTTTAAACCTGTGCCATTTCTTGCCCCAGATGTATTGATTAATGGATGCTTTTAATTTTCAAAGAAGAGAGGTTGGGATTGGGAACGGGAGGGTTCAGAAGTAGTATAAGACAGTTGATAATAATTATAGTAATAATACCATATTTACTATAGCCAGTCTACCTGCCCAGGAAATGTGAAAGTTGGTAAGAGCTTGATTTTGTTGGTGTAAGAAAAGTAACAAGTCTTCATAATTAGTCTTGGGTATAGATGTGCTAGAGGTAGAAAGTTTAATACCTGCATACTTAATAGATGAATGTGGAGCCCAGGAGAAGCCGGAAGGCATCGCAATTTGATTATTGAGTTTATTAGGGAGTGAAATTGGTAACTTTATATATAGAAGATTGACTGAATTCCTTTAGGATATTAGAAACTGTATGAAGGGACTCTACTGGGTTAGAAAAAAGATAAGATAATATCATCCACATACAATCCTAGAGTGTGTTCAGTATCTCCTATTTGAATGCCCATCACATTGGAATATAATCTGATCTGAGCCTGGGCGAGTGGTTCTATGACCAATGCAAAAGGTATAGGAGACAAGATGTAGCCTTGTCTCATACCATTGGAAATATTAAATCATGTAGAAAGAAGACCCGACGTGTAGACTCTTGCACTAGGAATGATGTAAAGCACACCAATAGCCGAACCACTAAAACCCGTAAAACCAAAGGTACGTGACACTGCGTTGAGATATTGCCAATGAACTCTATTAAACGCCTTGTGTAACAGGTGTTACAAAGTGTATCAGGCTTTCTCTGTGATGGAAGGTACTCATCAGTCCAGTGCATGTTAGGGACAAGTTGTGAAGGCTGTTTGTGGCCAATAATGAAAAGTATAATGTATATTCATTTAGTAGAGGGTGTATCCAGCTGGCTGAGTGCTATATGATAATGCTGTTTTTTTACTATGTATTATTGATTACTGAATACACCCACAATATACCATGGTTTACAAGGCTTATTAGGATTTGCCATCAATCAAAAGTAAGGTGGACTTAATGAGGAACTAGAATTTCAGTTGCCTACCCAACAGGCACTGTGGCTGTGGGGATTAGTTCCCCATTACATCGACCTCCCCCTGATTTAAGTAATTTTTCCAACTATAGGCATTACCATACTTGGGTAATGACATCACCTGGACCCTTGGTTTACATTTGGCTTTGGGCTGGGGAATGTCCTAGCTGACAGCTAAATGGGGCTGGGGATAGAGCCCTGTGCAGGAAGCTGTCACATTCATGACATTTTGTAAGCACAGAAAGTGCCGCTTTGAGTATTCCCATACCTCTGTATGCCAGCTCAGAGCTGGTCTAAATAAGCATAAGTTTCCTAGTCTAAAAACTGGTGGTAATAACTTAGGCCTCGTTCACACCATACTTGAATAAAAACTGATGGAAAAAATGTGCAGATTTGACTTGCATAGTGTTGTTCACACCATGTGCAGAGATGTGAGTTTTTCTGCATGCATTCTGCAAGGGCACAAAGAAAACAGTTGTTCTCTATGTGCTCTGTTCATACCACAATAATGATGTAAAATTTTTTCTTTTTCTACACAGAAACTGCATACGTGTTGCAAATTGCTGCTTTCTAATTTTAGGATGATTTATAACCTTTTTGATTGTTTTCAATTGGAATGGTATATATATTTTGTACTGTCAGTTGCTTTGAGGCCAGGTTCACATACAGTATTTTCGAATCGGATGCGGGTTTCAATTCGTGTGACCGGTTCTCAATTGAGCTGGTTTACACAGGTCTGGGGCGGCTGCAGAGCGGATTGCAGAAGGGTCCTGTGCATGCTTGGGTCCCATTCAGGTGCAAATGTAGGCAAAAACTCAGACCTGAATTACAACTGAACCAGGGAACAGACATGCACCGGACCCAAGGCACCAACCCGCGGCCGCACATATATGAACCCAGCCTAAACAAAGGATTCTCAAAATATGTATCTGTAGAGAATGAAGTAACAACATGTTGACCCATAGCTCCCATTTCATTAGTATTTTTTTATTTTTTTATATTGTGGTGTATATGGTCAGCCATATTAGAGGACGATTTATCACATTTTATTGATAAATAAAAAATGTTGTGGTGTTCTTATTCGGGATAATGCTTTATTTAAAGTAGATGCTAATCATGAAATCAATAGCATGCTACAATTGTGTAGTTTAGATTGTAATATAGTTTTATATAAGAATAGGCCTCCATACAATAATATCCAAATGTACACAAAGCAGACTGCACATTACCCAGGGCTACATTTAATTGTACATAAATATGAATATGCAGTATTGTTATGATAGATTGCTTTTAAACATTGCACGGTACGCATTCTACAGTTTCTGTTTGTACAAGGTTTCTGGTCTATACTTGACAGATGAAAATATGCTGTAATGAGTTCAAATATCCTTTTATTTGTATAAATACATTTTAACATCCTCCGTTGTCTGTCAGTCTCTACTATGATAATCTTGACTGATATCAAATTACAAAAGTAGATTTAGCCCTTAGCCACTTTCTAACTGCTCAGAGTTCACAAAACTTTAATGCATGAGTGTGGTCTCTAATATTTCAATAGAATGGCACAGCTCAGACATATGTTTTTCTTGCATTATTGAGGTGCTCATGGTGATCTTACTTTAATCAACAAGTTCTCAAATTCCTTCTTCAAGCTTTTCTGGGCATGGGGCCAATTTGTAATAATGTAGCCCTGCATATCATAGGTGAATCATGTAATCTTCAATTGATTTGAATTCATTTTTCATCTTGGTACAAATCTCCAATAATTATTTCACCTTGTCCTTTACTTTAAAGGTTTAATTATACAGCTTAACCCCCGTGCGCACACTTGCTGATCTTTATCCTTTTACTTTTTATTTTCTTTAGCACAATGATCTATCTAATTGCAGGAAGGATATTCCAACTGGAATAGATCTTTTTTTGTTTGTTGTTTTTTTTTTTTTATATATAATATATCTTGTAATCGTTGATAAGTACTGATAAAAAAGTAGACAGTGCATCTTGGCCATTAAGAGTTGTGCTTTCTTGCTTTTTTTTTGTTTTGTTTTTGTATGTAGGTCAATTTTTCAGCTCTTAAATATACCAGGGAAGTACTATTAAACATACAACAGTTCATGCCACAAACTTTTTTTTTCTGTTTTTACACATAATGTAAATTATTTGTGGACATTAACCACTTAAGCCCCGGACCATTTGGTAGCTAAAGGACCAGAGGTGAATTTAGAGTTTTGCACTGCGCTGCTTTAACTGTAAATTGTGCGGACATGCAATGTTGTACCCAAACGAAATTTGCATCCTTTTCTTCCCACAAATAGAGCGTTCTTTTAATGGTATTTGATTGCCTCTGCGATTTTTATTTTTTGCGATATAAACGGAAAAAGACCGAAAATTTTGAAAAAAAATGATATTTTCTAATTTTTGATATAAGAAAAATCGAATAAACTCAATTGTAGTCATACATTTAGGCCAAAATGTATTCAGACACATGTTTTTAGTAAAAAAAATGTCAATAAGCGTATATTTATTGGTTTGCGCAAAAGTTATAGAGTTTACAAACCAGGGTACATTTTCTGAAATTTACACAGCTTTAAATTTATGACTGCCTATCTCATTTCTTGAGGTGCTAAAATGACAGGGCAGTACAAAACCCCCCCAAATGACCCCATTTTGGAAAGTAGACACCCCAAGGAAATTGCTGAGAGGCATGTTGAGCCCATTGAATTTTTTTTTTTTGTCCCAAGTGATTGAATAATGACTAAAAAAAAAATTACAAAAAGTTGTCACTAAATGATATATTGCTCACACATGCCATGGTTATATGTGGAATTTCACCCCAAAATACATTTTGCTGCTTCTCCTGAGTACGGGGATACCACATGTGTGGGACTTTTTGGGAGCCTAGCCGCGTACGGGACCCCGGAAACCAAGCACCGCCTTCAGGATTTCTAAGGGCGCAAATTTTTGATTTCACTCCTCACTACCTATCACAGTTTCGAAGGCCATAAAATGCCAAAATAGCACAAAACCCCCCCAAATGACCCCATTTTAGAAAGTAGACACCCCAAGGAAATTGCTGAGAGGCCTGTTGAGCCCATTGAATATATTTTTTTTGTCCCAAGTGATTGAATAATGACAAAAAAAAAAAATTACAAAAAGTTGTCACTAAATGATATATTGCTCACACATGCCATGGTTATATGTGGAATTACACCCCAAAATACATTTTTCTGCTTCTCCTGAGTACGGGGATACCACATGTGTGGGACTTTTTAGGAGCCTAGCCACGTACGGGACCCCGAAAACCAAGCACCGCCTTCAGGATTTCTAGGCACAAATTTTTGATTTCACTCCTCACTACCTATCACAGTTTCGAAGGCCATAAAATGCCAAAATCGCACAAAACCCCCCCAAATGTCCCCATTTTGGAATATAGACACCCCAAGCTATTTGCTGAGAGGAATGGCGAGTATTTTACAGCTCTCATTTGTTTTTGAAAATGAAGAAAGAAAATATATATATATATATTTTTTTTTTCAATTTTCAAAACTTTGTGACAAAAAGCGAGATCTGCAAAATACTCACAATACCTCTCAGCAAATAGCTTGGGGTGTCTACTTTCCAAAATGGGGTCATTTTGGGGGGTTTTGTGCTATCTGGGCATTCCATGGCCTCCGAAACTGTTATAGGCAGTGAGAAGTGAAATCAAAAATTTACACCCTTAGAAAGCCTGAAGGCGGTGCTTGGTTTTTGGGGTCCCGTACGTGGCTAGGCTCCCAAAAAGTCTCACACATGTGGTATCCCCGTACTCAGGAGAAGCAACAGAATGTATTTTGGGGTGTAATTCCACATATGCCCATGGCATGTTTGAGCAATATATCATTTAGTGACAACTTTGTGCAAAAAAAAAAAAAAAAAATTGTCGTTTTTTCCGCAACTTGTGTCAACATATAAAATATTCCATGGACTCGACATGCCTCTCAGTATATAGCTTGGGGTGTCTACTTTCCAAAATGGGGTCATTTGGGGGGGTTTTGAACTGTTCTGGCATTTTATACACAACATTAGGAAGCTTACATCCACTCTTCTAACCACTTGAAGACAAAGCCCTTTTTGACACTTTTTGTTTACATGAAAACATTTTTTTTTTGCAAGAAAATTATGTTGAACCCCCAAACATTATATATATTTTTAAAGCAAAGGCCCTACAGATTAAAATGGTGGGTGTTGCATTTTTTTTCTACACAGTATTTGCGCAGCGATTTTTCAAACGCATTTTTTGGGTTAAAAAATACACTTTTTTTAATTTTAATGCACTAAAACACACTATATTGCCCAAATGTTTGATGAAATAAAAAATATGATCTTAGGCCGAGTACATAGATACCAAACACGACAAGCTTTAAAATTTCGCACAAACGCGCATTGGCGACAAACTACATACATTTTTAAAAGCCTTTAAAAGCCTTTACAGGTTACCCAAGTAGATTTACAGAGGAGGTCTACTGCTAAAATGATTGCACTCGATCTGACCTTCGCGGTGATACCTCACATGCATGGTGCAATTGCTGTTTACATATGACGCCAGACCGACGCTTGCGTTCGCCATTGGGCAAGAGCAGGGCAGGACAGGGGTGCTTTTTTTTTTTTTCTTTTTTTTTTTATTATTAATTTTGCTTTTTTATTTTATTTTTAAATTGTTCCTTCCAAGTATTTTTTTTTTATCATTTTTATTGTTATCTCAGGGAATGTAAATATCCCCTATGATAGCAATAGGTAGTGACAGGTACTCTTTTTTTGAAAAAACTGGGGTCTTCTAGACCCTAGATTTTTCCTCTGCCCTCAAAGCATCTGACCACACCAAGATCGGTGTGATAAAATGCTTTCCCAATTTCCCAATGGCGATTTTTATATCCGGGGGGGGCATTCCCTCCCACTGCTTGTAAAAGCAGTCCAGAGGCTAATTAGCCGCTAGGATTGCTTTTACATGAAAGCCGGCCGCAGGCTGAAAAGAATGATACCAAGATGATACCTAAACCCGCAGGCATCATTCTGGTATAAACATTCAAAGTCCAGCAACATACCAGTACGTTGCTGGTCGTTGTTGGACATGTATTGTAATCTTTTTTTTTCATGCAGCCAGTTGGCTGAACGAAAAAAGAGATTGATCGGTGGGTATGCCCACCATTAGAATACCGCCCTTCATCCACCCACTTCCAATGATGGGCATACACGCACCATTTATATATGCCGAAGCATGGGGGCATCCTCCCGCAAAAAAAGTATGCCGCACACACATGGTCGGACTTTTCCACGGGCAAGCCTCCGTCGGAATTTCGACCGTATGTACGCGGCATTAGGAGCAAAATCGCTCCTCCGCCCCTGCTGCCCCAATGCTTCGGCATATTTGCTTTTTTTTTTTAACTGTGGTGGTGAAATCACCTCCTACAGCACTGGAGTCGCAGGGATCAGGCCTGTCTCTGCGAACGCTGCAGTTATGTGTGTTTTTGTTTTGTAAGTGACAGTGATCGATTGATACTGCACTTGGGTGGCCTGGGCTGGACGGAGGGGCAAAACGCAGGTGCCAGCAGGTATCTGGGCTGATCCCGCTAACACTGCGTTTTTGGGAACCCTAAACTGCTGGGGACGCTAGTATAGATCTGATCAGATCAGATATTGATCTGTTCAGATACTATACCACTAAGGGGGGTGTATGCTTCACGCGTGGGTGTTAGCGTTACTGGCACTAACCTGACGCTGCCTGGGGTGTGACTCAGACCTTCTCTGACGCTAAAACCTAATTGATATCACCCGCCGGGCGATCAGGGGGTTAAACCTTTATTGGGTTATATACACGGCGGGTGCCCTGACACTATAAAAAGCAAACTAACTAACCATCGTCACCCGTAACACTTATATGGTGATCACTGGTGAAAGGGTTAACTAGGGGCAATCAGGGGGTTAAAACCTTTATTAGATAATATATTGGGGTACCTGACGCTATAAAAACCTGCGGCGAACCTAAAAAAAATTACCAGCTACCGATCTGCATCACCGACACTAAGACAGCGTTTAGAAAAATGATCGCTTAGCGACAGTGGTGATGGGGGTGAAAGGGTTACCTGGGGGGCGATCAAGGGGGTTAAACCTTTATTAGATAATATATTGGGGTACCTGATGCTATAAAAACATGCGGCGAACCTAAAAAAAATTACTGGCTACCGATCTGCATCACCGACACTAAGACAGCGTTTAGAAAAACAATTGCTT
This sequence comes from Rana muscosa, assembly GCA_029206835.1. NCBI lineage: Eukaryota > Metazoa > Chordata > Amphibia > Anura > Ranidae > Rana > Rana muscosa. Next base: position 655,256,292 of record CM055118.1, on the reverse strand, counting down.
AGCGACAGTGGTGATAGGGGGTGAAAGGGTTACCTGGGGGGCGATCAAGGGGGTTAAACCTTTATTAGATAATATATTGGGGTACCTGACGCTATAAAAACCTGCGGCGAACCTAAAAAAAATTACCGGCTACCGATCTGCATCACAGACACTAAGACAGCGTTTAGAAAAACGATCGCTTAGTGACAGTGGTGATAGGGGGTGAAAGGGTTACCTGGGGGGCGATCAAGGGGGTTAAACCTTTATTAGATAATATATTGGGGTACCTGACGCTATAAAAACATGCGGCGAACCTAAAAAAAAATACTGGCTGCCGATCGGCATCACTGACGCTAAGACAGCGATCAGAAAAATTATCGCTTAGCGACAGTGGTGATAGGCGGTGAAAGGGTTATCTGGGGGGTGATCAGGGGGTTAAACCTTTATTAGGGGGGGTTAGGGGGCTACACTGGACCTAAGACTAGACTTTGGTGACACTTTTACAGTCACAAATGTCACTGATTGCAGTGATCACTAAATAAATGGTCACTGCAATCAGTGACACTGTGACTGGGGGCTGGGGGGGTGATCTGGGGTGTCTGGGGGGGCCTGGGGGGGCGATTTATGTCCCTATGTGTCCTGGTGTCAGTGTAGTGTTGTGTGCACTGACCTGATGTCTTCTCTTGTACGGCGCTCGGTATATGTGAGCGCCGCACCAGAGATGACATCACTTCCTCCTGCTCCCTCTGTCTGACACAGACATAGGGGGCATTTCCATTCGCCGGGAGCGATCGCGAGGGGGTGGCCAGAAACGAATGGCTGCCCCCTCATCCCGGAACGCTCCCGGACACTTAGCCACCACTCACTGTATAGGAGGGGGGTCCGATTGGACCCCCCAACTATACAAATGCAATCACGTACACTCTACGTGATTGTGCCTGTCGGTGCCATTCTGCCGACGTATATATACAGTGAGCGGTCGTTAAGTGGTTAAACATATTGGACCTTTGCTACACTAAATACTAAATAATGCTTATTCCTTTGTCCCCCATGCAGCCTTGGGTCTCTGCAGTCACTGTATGATTCATCTCCTTCCAACCTGCAGGCAAAATGAAAAACTGGAAAGTCTCTGTTTAGGGACAGTGAAGATATGGACCAAGCTAGAGCAACAGACCTGTGTGACGGTATGCGAGGTGAGATACATGACAATCTCTACATTTCACCTCGCATTCGGTCCATTGTAAGGGACTGAACGGGAATCCGGTCTGGTTTTTCCAGCCTCTGTGGCAGGCTGGGTTCCGGTCCTGATGTTCTGGTCCACCTGAGTCCACACTCAGGTGGAAGTTAAAAGACCAGGAAGAGAACACAGCAGGGCTCTGGCTTAAGACTCAGAGGGGAAGAGTTCTGTTTGTTGGATTGGAAAAGAAAGGTTTGCTTCACCTTGTGTTTTGTGGGTGACGGGGGCCAGCCCCTCACCGTATAGAGAGGTTACTGTTTCGTTTAGTGCCAGATGGCAAGGATTTGATTTACTGTTTTGTTTATTTTGTATGACTATTGCAAACCACTTGTAAATAAAGCTGGCAATACACCAGGTTTTAAAGAAACTGCCTGTACGATGACCTTCATTCTGACAAAAGGTGATCCCCACAAGCTAATCTCCCACACCTGCTTTGACTGTACAGACTGGAGTGTTTTTGAGACTAACGTCAAGGACCTGGACAAACTCACTGACACTGTGACATCATATATTTATCAGCTTTTGAGAGGATTTTTGTGACCACCAAGTCTTTTCCAAGACATTCAACTGGTTTACAACAACATTAAAATGGCTCAGCAAGGCTAAGCAGGCAATCTACAGACATGGGGACAGAATCCTCTACAATTGGGCCAAAAACCCGCCAACAAAATAGATTAGAGCAGCAAAAAGGAGCAACTCTGACAAACTATGTTCTCTTCCATGGACCCCGTGTCAATATGGTGAGGCCTTCAGAACATTAGGAACTACCAGAACCACACACAACCATCAACTGGCTAAGGATTTGAATGTGTTTACTTTGGTTTTGATAACTTTACATTAATATCGCCCACCAACACCAACTCTAGCTCAGACATCACATCTCCAACCATTCACCTGGAAACTCCCTCTTCCCTACTGTCTCCCCTCCATTTATGGTCTGTGAAGAGGATGTTTGTCAGATCTTCCAGAGACAAAAGGAAAAGGAGGCACAGGCCAACATGGAATAATAATGTCCTTTTGAAAGATCTATGTTGATAAGCTGGCACCAATCTTCACACAGATCTTAACTGGAGCAGTGTGAAGTCCCTTCTTGTTTCAAGCTCCTGACAATAATTTTGAAGTGGGAATGCCCCCCAGTGGGGTTTTAAAGCAGCAAAGTTATACAAAGTATATTATTAAAAAGATGTATTGCATATGTACATACAAACAGGTTAAAGCTCTGATAGAGTTACACACACAGGGGGGGCATTCCACTTCTCTATTATTCGGGGCGTGCAGCACCATTCGCTCTCCCTATATATGTCTCTTCCTATTTCCCTGACAATAATTTTTGTCCCTAAGAAACCCACCAACCCCGGACTGAATAACTGTAGACTTCATGAAGTACTTTAAAACACTAGCGTTGACTCATCTGAAGAAAATCAGGGCCCTCCTTTGGATCCACTGCTGTTAGTCTATAGAGCAAACAAGTCAATAGAGGATACTGTCAATATGGGTCTGTACTACAGTGGATATAAAAAGTCTACACACCCCTGTTAAAATGTCAGGTTTCTGTGATGTAAAAAAATGAGACAAAGATAAATCATTTAAGATTTTTTCCACCTTTAATGTGACCTATAAACTGTACAACTCAATTGGACAACAAACTGAAATCTTTTAGGTGGAGGGAAGTAAAAAAAAAAATAATAATAATATAGTTGCATGAGTGTGCACACCCTTACACTAATACTTTGTTGAAGCACCTTTTGATTTTTTTACAGCACTCAGTCTTTTTGGGTATGAGTCTATCAGCATGGCACGTCTTGACTTGGCAATATTTGCCCACTCTTCTTTGCAAAAACATTCCAAATCTGTCAGATTGTGAGGGCATATCCTGTGCACAGCCTTCTTCAGATCACCCCACTGATTTTTAATCGGATTTAGGTCTGGGATCTGGCTGGGCCATTCCAAAACTTGAATCTTCTTCTGGTGAAGCCATGCCTTTGTTGATTTGGATGTATGTTTTGGGTCGTTCTAATGCTAAAAGTTGAAGTTCCCCTTCATGTTCATCTTTCTAGCAGAAGCCTGAAGGTTTTGTGCCAATATTGACTATTGGTATTTGGAACTGTTTATAATTCCCTCTACCTTGACAAAGGCCCCTGTTCCAGCTGAAGAAAAACAGTCTCAAAAGTATGGTGTTCTTTTGGTGATGTGCAGTGTTGTTTTTGCTCCACACCTATCTTTTGGAATTATAGCCAAAAAGTTCAACCTTGGTTTCATCAGACCATAACATATTTTCCCACATGCTTTTGGGAGACTTCAGATGTGGTTTTGCAAAATTTAGCCAGGCTTGGATGTTTTTATTAGTAAGAAAAGGCTTCCATCTTGCCACTCTACCCCATAGCCCAGACATATGAAGAATATGGGAGATTGTTGTCACATGTACCACACAGTCAGTACTTGCCAGATATTCCTGCAGCTCCTTTAATGTTGCTGTAGGCCTCTTTGCAGCCTCCCTGACCAATTCTTCTTGTCTTTTCATAGATTTTGGAGGGAGGTCCGGTTCTTTGTTAGATCACTATTGTGCCATATTTTCTCCACTTGATAATGACTGTCTTCCATGGTATATTTAATGCCTTGGAAATTCTTTTGTACCCTTCTCCTGACTGATACCTCTTAACAATGAGATCCCTCTGATGCATTGGAAGCTCTCGCGGACCATGGCTTTTGTTTTAAATAGATTTTATTGAAGGTATAAGTCATACAGATTACTACAGCAATAGAAGTAATTTTATTTTAACATATCAATAGTTGTGTCAAACCAGTAAATATGGTAAAAGAAGACAATAATGCATAGATAACAATACGCATCCTAGGAGATAAAAGAGATAAAAGAATAAGGTCCCATGCAAGGGATGAATAAACAATGTAGGAGGTAAGAGCTTTCAAAGCTAAACATCCCTATGTAAGGGGGGGGGGATAAATGAATGGATCCTGGAACTGGGGAGGACCCTAGGAAAACTGGAGAGCAGAGAACAGAACAAAACAAAAACCGAAAAAACCTAGGGAGAAAGAGAAAAACAAAAAAAAGAAAAAAAAAAGGGAGGAATGGGGGATGATGGGGGGGGGGGGGTGGAAGTAGACACCAAGCTACCATTATGAGAGGTAACAAGGAGGTAGACATCAAATTGCACTGGAAATATCTAGAGTGCATCTCACCATATAGATTCAGATTCAGATTTAGAATTAGTCCCATCAAGATAGGTCACCTGGGGGGGGGAGGGTAGAGACACTGGAGGTGATGGGAGGGGTGTCCCGTAATAGGAGAATGAAAACAGCTCGAGGTTTGCCCGGTCTTCAGGGGAGTGCGCATAGACCAAATATGCTTGCCATCTGTGGTAGAAACGATGTTTAGCAGTGTCAAGCGAGAAGTCTGTATTTAGTCTGTCTTTGAAAAGAAGCAGCAGAAGTTCCTTTTTGACTTGTGATGTATTCGGGGGTATATTGGATATCCAATTTTTCAATATGGCTCTCCTGGCGAGTAGTAGGCATATCAAAGACCATTCTTTATGTGAAGGGGGGCCTTCGGGGACCATGACAGCAACAAAGGGTCCCAATAACCAAAGATGAGGAGGAGTGGGTCCTTAGGTAGTTTCATCAGTGTCACTTTGAAGATGTAAGCCAGGACTTTATCCCAGAAGACGGATATGTGGGGGCACGACCAGAAGCGATGCGTCAGGGAAGGTTTGAGTTGACGGCAGAGAGGGCATGAAGAGGAGGTTTGTGATTGGTTGGCATAGAGAAAGGGAATGTGAGTACGATGCATAATTTTCAGCTGAGTTTCCCTCCAAATTTCATTGGGGATCAGTTTATGTATAGTATTAAGACCCTGTAATAGTTTGTTGACCAGCTCTGTGTCTGGGAAGTCTTTGGTCCAGTTGGCCACTGATGAGGAGGCTAGGGATGACGTTGTTTTTAGTAGAAGAGGTCGATATATATCCGAGATCTTATACGAACCTTCCGAAAGAAGGACTTCCGTTATAGAATTTTTGAACCGTGTGTTATCGTGTCTACATGCATTCTTCAGGAAACTGACACATTGTCCATAGTGAAAAGCGTGGGAATGTGGAAGTGAGAATGCGTCGGCTAGGGATTTGAAATTTATGGGACGAACTGTCTCCGGATCACAGAGTTGTGAAAATTTTGTGAGTCCTTTCCGATGCCAGGTGGCAAAGGGATGTTGCTCTAGGCCTGGGATGAAACTCGGGTGGCCTTGAATTGGAAGGTGGCCGGATATGAAGGGCGAAAGATGTAGGCTTTTTCTGACTTCTCTCCAAGCAATGGCCGTGTCTCTTAGTAAAAGGTTATGTTGGAATGGTATTGGAACAGATTTCCACTTGCAGTGGAGGAGAGCTACTAGGGAGTATGGGTGTGCCATTTGAGTTTCCAAGGCATAATTGGAGTAGCTGGACGCTTGGGCTATCCAGTCTAGACCTGTCCGTAGTAGGCAGGCTAGGTTATAGGTTCTAATATTGGGAAGACTAATACCCCCTTCGCGCCTGGGAAGATATAGTTTCTGGAGGGCTATACGCGGTCGCCTACCTTTCCAAAGGAATTTAGAGATAGCTGCATTGAGAGCTTTTGTATGCTTATGGTGTAGAAGCAGTGGTATAGTTTGGAGTGGGTAAAGTAAACGAGCAAAGCTGACCATTTTCACCAGGTGACATCTTCCCAAGAGCGAGAGAGGCAGATCCATCCAATTATCAAGTTCCTGAGTTATTTTCGTGAGTAGAGGGGGATAGTTGAGATGATAGAGAGAGGCAGGTGTTTTCCCTATTTTGATCCCTAGGTATGTGATATGTGAATGTGCTACCTTGAAGATAGAGTGATGCATCCATGGAGGGTCAGGGCGTGAGCCTATGGGAAGAATTTCACTTTTGCTATAATTTATACGAAGGCCTGAACATATTCTGAATTCATCGAATACTGATTTGATCGTGGGCATATCCAAAGATGGGTTAGAAGAGAAAATAAGGACATCGTCGGCAAAGAGGGAAGTACGTAGTTCGTGATCACCAATGTGAATGCCATGTAGTGGGGCCGTTTGGTTTAAAAATCGCGATAAGGGTTCTAATGCTATATTGAACAGGAGCGGGGACAAAGGACATCCCTGCCTAGTGCCTTTATGAAGACGAAATTCCTCCGAAAGAAGGCCCGCTGCCACCAGCCTAGCTGCTGGAGCGGTATACATGGACTCTATGAGGCGGTAGAAGGGGCCGGTGAATCCCATTGAGGACATTACTAAAGAAAGCCATTCGAAACTAACGTTATCGAAGGCTTTCTCCGCATCTAGAGTGATGATTGCAAAATCACCCCTCAGATTATTTTTGGCATGATCCAGGGCCAGCATCACTTTCCTGATATTTAGAGTGGCAGTCCTGCCTTTAACAAAACCCGATTGAGCGGAGTGGATCAAAGAAGGAATGATGGATGCTAACCTGGTGGCAATAATTTTTGAGAGAATCTTGACATCTAGATTTAGAAGTGAGATAGGCCGATAGGAACCTGGTTCTAGGGGGTCTTTGCCTTTTTTGGACAGCAATTTTATGGTGGCTTGGTTCCCTGTGGGTAAGTACGGGCCACCAGACCATATATGTTGATATACCTTACATAGGGTGGGTTCCAATAGTGATCTTAGGGACTTGTAAAATTCGCCTGTGAAACCATCAGGGCCATGGGCTTTAGAAGGGGCTAGGTTCCGGATGGCCAATGATATCTCAGAGAGGGATATGGGCAGGTTCAGGCTTTCTAATTGTGAGGTAGTGATTTTGGTGAGGGATATTTTTTCAAGGAATGAGAGTGCCAACGGTTTATCTATGGGATCGGCAGCGTATAGGGATGAGTAGTATTGGAGCATAGCTTCGTTGATGTCTCGCTGTGAGGTTCTGATAGAACCCGTAGCGTCTCGGAGGGAGGAGATACATGTCGGGCGTTGAGGACCCCTGCAAAGTCTGGACAGTAGTTTCCCTGCTTTGTTCCCGAATTTATGTAGGGAGGCGTCAATGTGCGCTTTTTTCGTCAGTTCAAGGGTGTCTGCCCATGATTCAAAGGCTCGTTTAGCTACTTGCCAAGCCTTCCTATTATCAGGGGAGTCCTTTAAGTACAGGGATCGTTGGGTTTGGTGTAGCCGGGAGCTAGCCAATTTGTAATTTGCCACGGCATTCCTTTTGAAAGAGGCGGCATAGGATATGATCTGACCTCTCAGGAAGGATTTTCCAGCTTCCCAAAACAAATTAGGGTTATCTAGGTGCAGAGCATTGGCTGAGGAGTATTCGGACCATGATTTTTCTATGTACTGTAAAAAATCAGAGTTATTATGTAGGTATGTGGGGAATCGCCATAGTCTGGGGTTTGGGTGAAGGTCGGGGATGTCGAGTGATACCGAAACAGGAGCATGGTCTGAGATGACAATGTCATGGATGTCAGATTCCGATATCATGGGGACAATGTCGTCAGAGCAGAAAATGTAGTCAATCCTGGTGAAAACGTTGTGGGGGTTGGAGTAGAAAGTGAACTCTCTGTCAGCTGGGTGCCTGAGACGCCAAACGTCATGAAGTTGAAGGGAGTCAATCATGGAGGCAAGGAGGGTCGCGTCTCTGGGGGCAAATAGAGATCGGGGGCTTCTGGAGCAAGACCTGTTGTCAATAGGGTGAAGGATAGTGTTAAAGTCTCCGCCGATAATATGTGGGATAAGCGGATCTCGAAGGAGCCAAGTAGACAGTTCGCTAAAAAAAAGTTTGGGGGGTTATTAGGGGCGTAAATGTTAGAGATAATGAAGTATTTTACCCCTAACTGAACATGAATCGATAGGAGACGTCCTTGTGTATCTGAGTGGGTAGAGACCACCGTGCATGGAAGATTTTTGTGAATGAGTATTAGGACCCCTGCCCTGCGCCCCAGAGATCCGGAGCCGAGGACTGAGCCCACCCATAGTTTTTTCATGCGTGGGAAATCTGAAGTGGAGAGGTGGGATTCCTGAAGGAGGGCAATGTCTGTTTTGAGTCTTTTTAGATGACGGAGAATCTTCAGTCTCTTATTAGGGGAGCGAAGGCCTTTAACATTCCAGGAGACTATTCTCATAATAGGGGGTCAATCGAGAGGAGTTGGGCCTGTGTGACAGGATTGGATCGAAGTAGGTAACGGAAGCGAGCTATGAGAGTAGTATGGGACAATGAGTTGTCTACGGTATAGGGAGGTGGTGATGAAGTGATCAGTGTTGGAAGCATAACTTGGCTTGGGTGAGGTAAAAGAAAAGAAGGATAGCGGGGGAGGGGTTGTGAAAATAAGAACAAAAAAATATATCGTACGGACTTCACTTTTTTCCGCATGGAGTCGCTGTGTAGTCCAGCTCCCATTGCAAGACCCGAATAATGCAGCCTTGACAAAAGGAAAACCCACGTTTTCAGGGGTGGTCAATGGAGCAGATTCGGATCGTGTACGGAGAGAGATAAAGGCTCTACGCAGGGAGGCCAGAGGGAACAAACATTTGTACCAGCAATTTAAAAGCGAGAGAGAAAAAAATAAAAAAACATAATTATCATAAACATGTAGAGAGCAAGGAGAAAGGAAAGGACTGGCCTACCATCAAAATGCAAGTCTGGTTTTCAAAGTCTGTAGGAGAGACCGGTGAGGTACCTTGCCTCAGGGGTAGGGCTGATCGGTTGGGTCAGGCGTGGCTATAGCCGAGAAGATGGAAGAAGAGTATTAGTCGATTCAGCTGAGCATGGGTTGGCGTAGGTCTGGTTTCGAGGGCCTGAATCTTTTTGGAGGGTCCTTACGCGGGCTTCTTTGGTCGAGACCTCGGTTGATTGGAGGCGTCCTGGGTGAGGGGCTGATGTGAGGTCCCGAGTGAAGAGAGCGTAGGAAGGCTTCCGCTTCAGATGGGTCTTGGAATGATAGCTGGTCGCCATTGGGAGCTTTGAGCCGCAGGGTGGCGGGGAAGGCCAAGGTGAATTTTATTTGTTGGCGGTGCAGTTCCGTGCAGACTTGCTGGAAAGCCTTCCTTTTTTTTGATACTTCTATGGAGTAGTCCGCAAAAATTAAGATCTGCATTCCATCTATCTGGAGAGATCTGGATTGCCGGAATTTTTGCAGAATGGAGGCTTTGTCTGCGTAGTTTAGATATTTGGCGATAATCGGTCGTGGCGACTTGCGATCTGAGTTAAAAAGACCCATGCGGTGTGCCCTTTCCACTGTGCAGGGGCCGGGGAGGCCTAAGGACTCTGGAATATGTCTTGCACATAGATCCGTGAGGGCTGATGGTTGCAGAGATTCTGGTATGCCAATAAAGCGCAGATTGCACCTCCTGGACCTATTTTCCAAATCGTCCAGCTTGTCTAATATGAACTGATTGGTTTTATCCTGAGCATGTTCCAGGGCCTGGGCTTGGTACAGTTCATCCTCCAAGGTAGATATGCGGTGTTCTGCCTCATTGAGCCTAGTGGAATGTTCTCCTAGTTGAGCCTTGAGCTGTTGCATGCCTGCACTGACAGCTTTCTCCACAGAGGCAGCTATCATGGGGGTGAGGAGAGCTGCTACAGCCTGTGCAATCCTTTCTGTGGTGTTGTCCCCAGCAGGAGGTGAAGGAGGAGAAGGCTGTGGTGGGGAGGTGAGCGAATCACTGCTTACCTCCATTGCAGGCACCGTTTCCGAGGAGGGAGCCGAGTAGGCCGAAGCCGCGGACTCGATTTGCGGGTGTGCCTGTGGAGCCACCGCGGTCGCGTACGGGCGAATGCCGTTTTTTTCGACAAAACGGTCCATGGCGTGGCCGTGAATGACCAGGGGGGTGAGCGGATGGTAAGGGTAGGCGTCCTATTGATTTATATGCCGGTTTTTTGGGGTCGAGCTGCGGAGCTAGTGAGGGAGGCAGCTACTCCATACGGCGCCGGAACCGGAAGTCCATGGCTTTTGCTGTAGGATGCAACTAAGAAAAAGTCAGAAAGACCTACTAGAACAGCTGAACTTTATTTGGGGTTAATCAGAGGCACTCTAAATGATGGCAGGTGTATACTGACTCCTATTAAACCACTTTAAGACAGGCCACCGTCGTTTGAAGGCGGCACTGTAGCTCTCCTGCGTGAATCACCGTAGCTGTACGGCGGCTTGCGCAGGCTCAGTTGCAGGTGGGCACGCGCCGCCGGCAGCAGGAGCTCGCTCCTGCTGCACACTGTGGGAGCGTGCCTGCGGGTTAGGAGGACTCAATGTCGATGCCCGCGATTGCCTTGTACACAGGCAGAACAAGGCATTTCCTCGTTATGACAGGGATCTACTGTTCCCAGTGGTCGAGAACAGTGATCTCTGTCATGTCCCACTAAGCCCATCCGCCCTACAGTTAGAACACTCATAGGGAACACAGTTAACCCCTTGATCGCCCCCTAGTGTTAACCCCTTCCCTGCCAGTGACATTTACACAGTAATCAGTGGCTATTTTTAGCTCTGACCGCTGTATAAATGTCAATGGTCCCAAAAAAGTGTCAAAAGTGTCCGATCTGTCCACCGCAATGTCACAGTCCCACAGATCACCGCCATTACTAGTAAAAAAATAATAATAATAAAAATGCCATAAAAATGCCATAAATCTATTCCCTATTTTGTAGATGCTATAATTTCTGTGCAAACCAATCAATATCGCTTATTGTGATTTTTTTTACCAAAAATATGTAGAACAATATATATCGGCCTAAACTGATGAAGAAATTTGTTTTAAAAAAAATAAATGTGGGATACTTATTATAGCAAAAAGTAAAAAATATTGTTTTTTTATAAACCCCTGAAGAAAGGCGGTCAAGCAAGTAACGTTGGGTACACCAGAGATGATACAAGTATCTGTCTGTATATGTCGCACAGGGTACACTAGAGATAATACAAGTATCTGTATATGTCGTACAGTGATTCATTCACACTAATTATTTGTCTTTGTAGAGACAATTTTATTGTATTGTATTGTATTTTTGTAATAAAATTTACCTGTTCATTACATATGGGGGGTGATTTACTATAAACAGTGCGCTGCGCCGGTTCATACCTTAATTGGTGCGCCGGATAAATCCTTAATTGAGCGCAGGAACCGGCGGCGCACTGCTATAGTAAATAAAAATTTCAGCGGCGCTCTATTCAAAATGAATGGTTCCCTCTGGGAGCCCATTGATTTGAATAGAGATCGCCCGGGAAGTCGGATGAAGACGAGGCGACTCGCGTGCCGATTGACAGAGGGACAGCGCGACTTTGCGAGGCAACTTGGACACGACTTGAGTGTGAAGAAGCCGCTCAAGTCATGTCCTAGAGGCGACTACCTGCCCAAAAAATGTCTCCAGCACGATGCCATCACGCTGGTTCCCCTGTGTTTGGTATGAATCATGAAGGGGAACTCCACGCCAAATTTTAATTAAAAAACCGTCACAGGTTCCCCTCCAGGAGCATACCAGGCCCTTAGGTCTGGTATGGATTTTAAGGGAAACCCCCTATGCCGAAAAACGGCGTGGGGGTCCCCCCAAAATCCAAACCAGACCCTTATCCGAGCACGCAGCCCGGCAGGTCAGGAAAGGGGGGGTGAGCGAGTGCACCCCCCCTCCTGAACTGTACCAGGCCGCATGCCCTCAACATGGGGGGTGGGTGCTTTGGGGCAGGGGGGCGCCCTGCGCTTCCCCACCCCAAAGCACCTGCCCCCATGTTGATGGGGACCCCATACTCATTCACATAGGGTGGGGGGCCGGGATATGGGGTCCCCCCTTATTAAAGGGGGCTCCCAAATTCCGATAAGCCCCCCGCCCACAGACCCCGACAACCAACGGCCAGGGTTGTCGGGAAGAGGCCCTTGTCCCCATCAACAGGGGAACATCCTCCCCATGTTGAGGGCATGTGGCCTGGTACGGTTCAGGAGGGAGGGGGGCCGCTCTCATCCCCCCTCTTTTCCTGTGGCCTGCCAGATTGCGTGCTCGGATAAAGGGTCTGGTGTGGATTTTTAGGGGGACCCCCACGCTATTTTTTTTTAAGTTTGGTGCGGGGGTTTCCCTTAAAATTCATACCAGACCGGAAGGGCCTGGTACGGATTTTGAGGGGGACCCGCACGTCATTTTTTTTTTTTAAATTGGCGCGGAGTTCCCCTTAATATCCATACCAGACCTGAAGGGCCTGGTAATGGAATTTGGGGGGACCCCACGCATTTTTTTTTTCATCAATGACTTTTCTCTATATTGCCAGGAGCCGACAATTCATTATAGCCGCGGGTGCTTTTAAATGCCTTTTTTTCCTTTAGAAATGTCATTTTGCTGGCGCACTGTTATATAACGGCAAGTTCAGAGCTGCGCCTGTTCAACTTATGCAAATTGATTTACGTGACTTGACATTTACGAAGATTTTGCCGGTGCAGTGTCCTGGCGCGTTTGAATGAGTGAAATTCCCACGCTGAGCTCAACCAGCGGGCTGGTTCAGAAAAAGTTACTTTATCACTCTATTTTGGGCATATTTGTTACTTGGGCAGGTGTCACTACACTTCCTCACATCACCCCATGTCACCCCCATTATATTGGCACTTCCAGCTTCTTTATATTTAGATTTCAAGATGCCGTGCGCCAGGTCCATAGTGGCGCACTGAGCGCCTCCTCCTGTAAATACCAAAACAGCCGTTGCGCACGCAGATGTGCCGATACTCATGGCGCAAACATTTCGTAAATCAGCCCCATGGTGTTCTTGTCACCTTTAAAGTCCCGTCCCTTAAAGGGGGTTATTTTCTTGTGTACTATATCTTGCAACATCTTTGACTCCTCAGGGATGTACGCACAGATCCTGTGCGTTTCAATTTGGCATTCAGCACTATCACTGCAGATATTGTCCACTCCAAACTCCCCCAGTTTACTGTGCCCACCTTTACCCTCAAATGGATTACCAGGGATTGCATTTTGAAAGTGTTAAAATATGTGGATGACACAACCATCATTGATGAAAATGAAATGCTGACTCTTTGATGCAGATTTACCAACCTGGAGCTTAATATACTCAGTGATAGTGGATTTCAGGAGAAGCCTCTAAGGTGTAGCCCCATCAGAATCCCAAAGGATTCTGGCACAGCAGAAGGCTATTTAAGTACCTGCTCGTTATGCTTGTTATCAGTATCACTTTAAAGGAATAATCTTTCATGTTATCAACAATTAAAACAAGCACTACAGCCTATATATATTCTTCATGCTTGCTCTCATTCATATAGCTGACAATGGGGCCAATAAACAAACGTTTTACTTTACTAAGTTTTGTAAAGTTTGATCACATATATGTATAGATGTGAGGTCTATGTTTACGCATGTGCTATTATTTTCTCTATGGTTAATAACTGATGGTAGAGTATGAGCTGCAAAAGCAATTAGGATAAATTCAGCTTAGTGGGCTCCAGCAGAGGGGGATTAGTTGGTGATGAGATGGAGATTCATGATACCCTGTATGTTTTATATGTTTAAAGTAAAGAATTCTCCATTTAAACTGTGCTTATCCTTAGACTAACTCTGTGCAAAGTTGACAATAACTAAATTGATTTGTTTATTTCTATATAAAAAAAAAAAGAAGAGAAGAAAGCATTTTTTTTTAAACAGAGTTGTATTCATATAATTATATAAATGTTTTGTATGATTTATTATAACTTTCTTTACTGGTTTGCATTCTTTGGTATGATATCCAAAACATATTTACATATAACTGTATTTAATTTCTTTTTTATTTGATCTGTTGCATATGAAGTCAACCAGCTGGAACCTATTAAATAAACTCTTGATTTAAATGAAATGAGCAAAATATGGACATGTCCATTTTTCAATGAACTTTGTGGTCATCCAAGCTGTAACTATGTAAGTACATTTTGGAATAAGCTACATAAATAAGGAGATTGTAAACAAATCTTTGTTTTAAAACACTCAAATATTTATTAGCGATCCTAAATTATGTTCCCCCCATTAGTAATAAAACCAAATTGTGGAATTACAATGATAAGAGCTGAAAGAGCTTGTATTTTCTTTGTAATAAACATATTTTCTAAAATGCCAGAATAATACATATTTTCTCTGGCTGTTGAAACTTGGTATAGATTATATGCAGAACACATATAATGTATATGCATTTTTTACATAAACAATTTTTACTCAAAGGGGGTGATTTACTAAAGACAAATAGACATTTCACTTTGCAAGGGAATTTCACTTTGCAGGGCAATTATCTCCAGACAAAAATCTAAGGCTTAAACAGCCTCTACAGAATGAGGACCACTGGGCGTAACCCTGAATATTTATTTTTTAATGATTGAATAACATAGTATCAATTAATTAGTGCTTGAAATCCACTTCCACCATTCACCCATTTAAAAACATGACAACATTGTCATACTGATATACTGTCCGGACCACATAGCTCATTCACACAGGCTACCTCAATCCAGCATGTAGCTATACCCATGGAAATTCACTAATAGTTTGTGGCGGATATTCCCATAAAACCCTCAGTAATGGTACCTACCATACAAGGAAGAAAGAACAACCCAAAGGGTCATATTATAAGCTGAAGGAGATTATTGGGAATACCCACAAAGTAGTGGCCAATAGGAAAAAGGAAAAAACTTTCTGTGCATAAACTTTTGTAAAAGTCCATTCCCAATGTACACCCTAGGAACAACTGACCACCAGTTTTGAGAGCCCCTTCTTACTGGATACTTGTGCATCCATTACCTGGAGAAGAAAGCTTTGGCAGCAAGACCTGTGTCCAAATTAGGGATGAGCTTCGTGTTCGAGTCGAACCCATGTTCGACTCAAACATCCGCTGTTCGATCGTTCGAACATTATGGTCCGTTCGCGTAAAATTCAAGTGGCGCGTCACGGCCCATAATTCACTGCGGCATTGCTGGCTGATGATTGGCCAAGCATGCACTATGACCCGCATGCATGCCAGGGTGGCTTTGGCCAATTATGGCTCAGGGGGTTTAGTACATGCCTCGCACTATATAAGGCCGCCGGCTTGGCGGCCTTGTGTAGTGTGTTGGAGTTGTTAAAAGAGAGAGATTACAGAGAGAGACAGTGTCATTTATATTGAATTAGATAGAGCAGGCAGGCGAGTCAGTTAGCTGCAGTTACAGTGTGTAGAGAATATATATGCCTTCTAGGTGTTGTATATATATTTATACACTGTATTCAGTTTAGCTAGATCCGATCCCGTTATTCTCTATACTGTGACAGGCAGGCAGGTGATTGTGCTAGCTGCAGTCAGTGTTTCACTTAGTGTACTGTGTGCTTTGCATAGCGTTCACCTGAAGCTTACCTGAATACAGTTAGTGACTATTATAGTGGTGTTCTCATAATAAAACCACAGGCAGAGAGCTGCAAGTATTTTCAGTGTCCTCTGCACAGTTTTCACCTAAAACTAACTGAAAACAATTGCTGCTTTTCCCATACTAATACCACAGCAGGCAGTTGATTCTGATAGCTGCATTATAATCAGTACAGCTATATATATATATATATATATATATATATATATACATCCCACCTTTTTGCAGCTACATCTCACTGCAGGCCATTAGTATGTCTGGAAGGCAAACAAGGAGAGGCAGACAGTCACGAGGCAATAAAAGAGGGCAAGCAGGCTCTATGTCTAGAGGCAACAGTGATGGTCGTGGACACGGTGCATCCTCATCAGCACGTGGCCGTGGGACACGCTTGTCCTTCTTTTCGGCAGCTGGCCATGTTGAGCCGCAACATGCCCAAGACTTGGTAGAGTGGATGACCAAGCCATCCTCCTCCTCCTCATCCTCTCTCACCCAGGCTCAGGGTACTTTGTCTGGCAAAGCAGCTGCCAAAGCGGCCTCTTCCCTCGGCTCAATGACATCAGTCACTCCTTCCCTAGCCCCACCATGTCCTCCTGAGGAGTCCCCCCAACTGTTTGAGCACAGTGTTTGGTACATGCTCCAGGAGGATGCCCAGCATTTTGAAGGCTCCGATGATGGAACCCAGCTTGAGGAAGGCAGTAACATGAGCCCAGAGAGAGGGGGTAGTAACGTGAGCCCAGAGAGAGGGGGTGCCCAACAAAGACAGCTATCTGGCAGTCATGTTACCCCAGCTGCAGCATACTGCCAGATTTGCTCCAGTGATGAGGAGGGAGGGGATGATGAGGTCACTGACTCCACGTGGGTGCCTGATAGGAGAGAGGAGGAGGAGGAGGAGGCACATCTCCAACAAGGCAGGATTCCCTCCAGGGGCCAGCTTAAGGGCAGCACACCAACCACATCACACCGCAGAGCTCCGCATGTGCAGGGCGCTGCTGTCTCTGCGCGTTATTCCAAAAGTTCTTTGGCGTGGGCCTTTTTTCAGACGTGTGCAGCAGATCGCACTGTTGCCGTTTGCAACATATGTCTAATGCGTATCTCGCATGGCCAAAACATCAACTGCTTGGGCACCACGTGCTTGACCAGACATATGTCGACCTGCCATGCAGTCCGTTGGCAAGCTTACCTAAAAGACTCACACCAAAGAACAAAGCGGACCTCTCCTTGCTCCTCATCAGCTGGGATCTCCAACCCCACTATACCTTCAGTCCTCTCTGAAACCTGCACTGAGAGGAATGAAAGTGTAGAATTAGGTGGGTTACAGGCAAGTACTTGCGGGCAATCTGCTATTGGTACACCGACGTCCGATTGTACAAGGCAAATTTCCCTGCCCCAGCTGCTGCACCGCTGAAAGAAGTTCGCTCCCAGCCATCCACATGCCCAGCGGTTGAATGCTAGCTTGGCTTAATTGCTAGCACTTCAACTGCTGCCTTTTCAGTTGGTAGACTCTGCCCCATTCCGTGAGTTTGTGGAATGTGCGGTTCCTCAGTGGCAGGTTCCCAAACGCCACTTTTTCTCATGGAAGGCGATTTCGGCTCTCTACCGGCATGTGGAAGGCAATGTCTTGGCCTCACTGGACAGGGCGGTCAGCGGTAAGGTGCATATTACCGCTGACTCATGGTCCAGCAGGAATGGACAGGGACGTTACCTATCTTTCACGGCGCATTGGGTGACTCTGCTGGCAGCTGGGAAGGATGCAAGACAAGGTGCAGTAGTGTTGGAGGTTGATCTGCCACCACGCCTCCAAAATGTTACTACTGGTGATTCTGACACACCTCTCTCCTCCACCCCCTCCTCTTCTTCTTCCTCCATGACCTCTACCTGTGCTTTCTTTGTCCTCAGAATTAGCGGTGCTCCGTAGGCGTTCAAGGGGCTACGCAAGTACGCAGGCAAAAAGATGCCATGCAGTGCTTGAGCTGGTGTGCTTGCGGGACAGGAGCCACACTGGTGCAGAGATTCTGTCAGCTCTGCAGGGGCAGGCTCAGAGGTGGTTGACGCCACGCCAGCTTAAGCCAGGAAAGGTGGTTTCCGACAATGGCACCAACCTCCTCTCTGCCCTCCGACAGGGACAACTGACCCATGTGCCCTGTTTGGCTCACGTCCTTAACTTGGTGGTGCAGCGGTTCTTGGGCAGGTACCCGGGCTTACAGGAGGTCCTGAAGCAGACCAGGAAACTCTGAGGGCATTTCCGCCAGTCATATAATGCCAGTGCTCGGCTGGCTGAGCTGCAAAAGGATTACAACCTGCCCAAGAACCGCCTAATCTGTGACATGCCCACCAGGTGGAACTCTATGTTGGCCATGCTGCAGCGGCTGCACATGCAGCAGAGGGCCATCAATGAGTATCTGTTGCAATATGGCACCAGGACAGTGTCAGGGGAGCTTGGCTTTTTTCCCCACGCCAGTGGGCCATGAACAGGGATGCATGCACTGTCCTGGCACCATTTGAGGAGGCCACAAGGATGGTGAGCAGTGACAGTGCATGCATCAGTGACACTGTCCCTCTTGTCCACCTGTTGGAGCACACGCTGCGTCGAATAATGGACAGGGCACTTGAGGCAGAACAGAGGGAGGAAGAGGAGGACTTCCTTACCTCTCAAGGCCCCCTTTATCCAGACAGTGTTCCTGCTGGCCCGCCTATCACACAGGAAGAGAAGGAGGAGGAGCAGGAGGAGGAGGAGGATTATTGTGTCAGCATGGAGGTGGAGCCTAGCACTCAGCATCAGCAGCAGACTTCAAGGGATCAATTACAGTCCCAAGACACCCACGGACTTGTACGTGGCTGGGAGGAGGTGGCTGCGGATCATGTTGTCCTCAGTGACCCAGAGGATTCTGCACCGAATGCCTCAACAAACCTACGCTGCATGGCCTCCCTGAACCTGCAAAGCCTGCGGAAGGATCCTCGTATTCGTGTGATCAAGGAGAGGGATCATTACTGGCTGGCAACCCTCTTTGATCCACATTACAAGGGTAAGGTTGCGGACCTTATCTTGCCGTCACAGAGGGAGCAGAGGATGAAGCATCTTCGGGAGGCCTTGCAGAAAGGTCTGTGCAAAGCGTTCCCAGAGACTGGGAGGTTACAAATTCCTGGTCCTGGACAACGTGTTGCTGAGGCTTCAGTCAGTCAAAGAAGGAGCGGTGGAGAAGATGGCCGTCTGACCAATGCGTTCAGACAATTTTTTAGTACGCAGCCCCAAGGTATGATCTGTTCCAGCAACCATCGCCAGTGTCTGGTTTACATGGTGCAGGAATACCTAGGGGCAAGATCAGACTTGGACACCTTTCCCACCGAAAATCCTCTGGGTTACTGGGTCTTGAGTAGGGATGAGCTTCGTGTTCGAATCGAACATACGTTCGACTCGAACATCGGCTGTTCGATCGTTCGACGAAGATCGAACGATTTGGGCCGTTCGCGCCAAATTCGAGTGACGCGAACGGCCCACAATGCACTACGCCATCGCACTGTCATCCAGGCGCTGTGATTGGCCAAGCATGCACTGTGACCCCGCATGCTTGGCCAATCACAGCGCCGGCAGCGAGGAGAGCAATGATTGGCCACAGGCAGGATGCCTGTGGCCAATTATTGCTGAGGGTGTTTAGTACACGCCCCACACTATAAAAGGCCGCCAGCACGGCGGCCTAGTGTAGTGTGTTCCGGAGCAGGGATAGAGCAGCATAGGCAGGGACAGTGACTTTTATTTCTTTCTTGCTTAACCTGGATTCCTTTAGTTTAGCGAAAGAGAAGGATAGGTAGGGAGAGTGTCAGTGTGTTTTGTGCTTGTGCTATAGTGTGCTTAAAAAAAACATTTTTTCTAGGGACAGAAAACTGTAGGTAGGGAGAGTGTCAGTTTCTTTCACTGTGTAAGTCCTTGTTTCTAGGGACCTGGAAGGACAGTGAGTGAATTCTCCTTGTGCTATATTGTGCTTAAAAAAAACATTTTTTCTAGGGACAGAAAACTGTAGGTAGGGAGAGTGTCAGTTTCTTTCACTGTGTAAGTCCTTGTTTCTAGGGACCTGGAAGGACAGTGAGTGAATTCTCCTTGTGCTATATTGTGCTTAAAAAAAACATTTTTTTCTAGGGACAGAAAACTGTAGGTAGGGAGAGTGTCAGTTTCTTTCACTGTGCAAGTCCTTGTTTCCAGGGACCTGGAAGGACAGTGAGTGAATTCTCCTTGCGCTATATTGTGCTTAAAAAAAACATTTTTTCTAGGGACAGAAAACTGTAGGTAGGGAGAGTGTCAGTTTCTTTCACTGTGCAAGTCCTTGTTTCTAGGGACCTGGAAGGACAGTGAGTGAATTCTCCTTGTGCTATATTGTGCTTAAAAAAAACATTTTTTCTAGGGACAGAAAACTGTAGGTAGGGAGAGTGTCAGTTTCTTTCACTGTGCAAGTCCTTGTTTCTAGGGACCTGGAAGGACAGTGAGTGAATTCTCCTTGTGCTATATTGTGCTTAAAAAAAACATTTTTTCTAGGGACAGAAAACTGTAGGTAGGGAGAGTGTCAGTTTCTTTCACTGTGCAAGTCCTTGTTTCTAGGGACCTGGAAGGACAGTGAGTGAATTCTCCTTGTGCTATATTGTGCTTAAAAAAAACATTTTTTCTAGGGACAGAAAATTGTAGGTAGGGAGAGTGTCAGTTTCTTTCACTGTGCAAGTCCTTGTTTCTAGGGACCTGGAAGGACAGTGAGTGAATTCTCCTTGTGCTATATTGTGCTTAAAAAAAACATTTTTTCTAGGGACAGAAAACTGTAGGTAGGGAGAGTGTCAGTTTCTTTCACTGTGTAAGTCCTTGTTTCTAGGGACCTGGAAGGACAGTGAGTGAATTCTCCTTGTGCTATATTGTGCTTAAAAAAAACATTTTTTCTAGGGACAGAAAACTGTAGGTAGGGAGAGTGTCAGTTTCTTTCACTGTGCAAGTCCTTGTTTCTAGGGACCTGGAAGGACAGTGAGTGAATTCTCCTTGTGCTATATTGTGCTTAAAACAAACATTTTTTCTAGGGACAGAAAACTGTAGGTAGGGAGAGTGTCAGTTTCTTTCACTGTGCAAGTCCTTGTTTCTAGGGACCTGGAAGGACAGTGAGTGAATTCTCCTTGTGCTATATTGTGCTTAAAAAAAAAAAATTTCTAGGGACAGAAAACTGTAGGTAGGGAGAGTGTCAGTTTCTTTCACTGTGCAAGTCCTTGTTTCTAGGGACCTGGAAGGACAGTGAGTGAATTCTCCTTGTGCTATATTGTGCTTAAAAAAAACATTTTTTCTAGGGACAGAAAACTGTAGGTAGGGAGAGTGTCAGTTTCTTTCACTGTGCAAGTCCTTGTTTCTAGGGACCTGGAAGGACAGTGAGTGAATTCTCCTTGTGCTATATTGTGCTTAAAACAAACATTTTTTCTAGGGACAGAAAACTGTAGGTAGGGAGAGTGTCAGTTTCTTTCACTGTGCAAGTCCTTGTTTCTAGGGACCTGGAAGGACAGTGAGTGAATTCTCCTTGTGCTATATTGTGCTTAAAAAAAACATTTTTTCTAGGGACAGAAAACTGTAGGTAGGGAGAGTGTCAGTTTCTTTCACTGTGCAAGTCCTTGTTTCTAGGGACCTGGAAGGACAGTGAGTGAATTCTCCTTGTGCTATATTGTGCTTAAAAAAAACATTTTTTCTAGAGACAGAAAACTGTAGGTAGGGAGAGTGTCAGTTTCTTTCACTGTGCAAGTCCTTGTTTCCAGGGACCTGGAAGGACAGTGAGTGAATTCTCCTTGTGCTATATTGTGCTTAAAAAAACATTTTTTCTAGGGACAGAAAACTGTAGGTAGGGAGAGTGTCAGTTTCTTTCACTGTGCAAGTCCTTGTTTCCAGGGACCTGGAAGGACAGTGAGTGAATTCTCCTTGTGCTATATTGTGCTTAAAAAAAACATTTTTTCTAGGGACAGAAAACTGTAGGTAGGGAGAGTGTCAGTTTCTTTCACTGTGTAAGTCCTTGTTTCTAGGGACCTGGAAGGACAGTGAGTGAATTCTCCTTGTGCTATATTGTGCTTAAAAAAAACATTTTTTCTAGGGACAGAAAACTGTAGGTAGGGAGAGTGTCAGTTTCTTTCACTGTGCAAGTCCTTGTTTCTAGGGACCTGGAAGGACAGTGAGTGAATTCTCCTTGTGCTATATTGTGCTTAAAAAAATCATTTTTTCTAGGGACAGAAAACTGTAGGTAGGGAGAGTGTCAGTTTCTTTCACTGTGTAAGTCCTTGTTTCTAGGGACCTGGAAGGACAGTGAGTGAATTCTCCTTGTGCTATATTGTGCTTAAAAAAACATTTTTTCTAGGGACAGAAAACTGTAGGTAGGGAGAGTGTCAGTTTCTTTCACTGTGCAAGTCCTTGTTTCCAGGGACCTGGAAGGACAGTGAGTGAATTCTCCTTGTGCTATATTGTGCTTAAAAAAAACATTTTTTCTAGGGACAGAAAACTGTAGGTAGGGAGAGTGTCAGTTTCTTTCACTGTGTAAGTCCTTGTTTCTAGGGACCTGGAAGGACAGTGAGTGAATTCTCCTTGTGCTATATTGTGCTTAAAAAAAACATTTTTTCTAGGGACAGAAAACTGTAGGTAGGGAGAGTGTCAGTTTCTTTCACTGTGCAAGTCCTTGTTTCTAGGGACCTGGAAGGACAGTGAGTGAATTCTCCTTGTGCTATATTGTGCTTAAAACAAACATTTTTTCTAGGGACAGAAAACTGTAGGTAGGGAGAGTGTCAGTTTCTTTCACTGTGTAAGTCCTTGTTTCTAGGGACCTGGAAGGACAGTGAGTGAATTCTCCTTGTGCTTTATTGTGCTAAAAAAAAACATTTTTTCTAGGGACAGAAAACTGTAGGTAGGGAGAGTGTCAGTTTCTTTCACTGTGCAAGTCCTTGTTTCTAGGGACCTGGAAGGACAGTGAGTGAATTCTCCTTGTGCTATATTGTGCTTAAAAAAAACATTTTTTCTAGGGACAGAAAACTGTAGGTAGGGAGAGTGTCAGTTTCTTTCACTGTGCAAGTCCTTGTTTCTAGGGACCTGGAAGGACAGTGAGTGAATTCTCCTTGTGCTATATTGTGCTTAAAAAAAACATTTTTTCTAGGGACAGAAAACTGTAGGTAGGGAGAGTGTCAGTTTCTTTCACTGTGTAAGTCCTTGTTTCTAGGGACCTGGAAGGACAGTGAGTGAATTCTCCTTGTGCTATATTGTGCTTAAAAAAAACATTTTTTCTAGGGACAGAAAACTGTAGGTAGGGAGAGTGTCAGTTTCTTTCACTGTGTAAGTCCTTGTTTCTAGGGACCTGGAAGGACAGTGAGTGAATTCTCCTTGTGCTATATTGTGCTTAAAAAAAACATTTTTTCTAGGGACAGAAAACTGTAGGTAGGGAGAGTGTCAGTTTCTTTCACTGTGCAAGTCCTTGTTTCTAGGGACCTGGAAGGACAGTGAGTGAATTCTCCTTGTGCTATATTGTGCTTAAAAAAAAAAATTTTCTAGGGACAGAAAACTGTAGGTAGGGAGAGTGTCAGTTTCTTTCACTGTGCAAGTCCTTGTTTCTAGGGACCTGGAAGGACAGTGAGTGAATTCTCCTTGTGCTATATTGTGCTTAAAAAAAACATTTTTTCTAGGGACAGAAAACTGTAGGTAGGGAGAGTGTCAGTTTCTTTCACTGTGCAAGTCCTTGTTTCTAGGGACCTGGAAGGACAGTGAGTGAATTCTCCTTGTGCTATATTGTGCTTAAAACAAACATTTTTTCTAGGGACAGAAAACTGTAGGTAGGGAGAGTGTCAGTTTCTTTCACTGTGCAAGTCCTTGTTTCTAGGGACCTGGAAGGACAGTGAGTGAATTCTCCTTGTGCTATATTGTGCTTAAAAAAAAATTTTTTCTAGGGACAGAAAACTGTAGGTAGGGAGAGTGTCAGTTTCTTTCACTGTGCAAGTCCTTGTTTCTAGGGACCTGGAAGGACAGTGAGTGAATTCTCCTTGTGCTATATTGTGCTTAAAAAAAACATTTTTTCTAGGGACAGAAAACTGTAGGTAGGGAGAGTGTCAGTTTCTTTCACTGTGCAAGTCCTTGTTTCTAGGGACCTGGAAGGACAGTGAGTGAATTCTCCTTGTGCTATATTGTGCTTAAAACAAACATTTTTTCTAGGGACAGAAAACTGTAGGTAGGGAGAGTGTCAGTTTCTTTCACTGTGCAAGTCCTTGTTTCTAGGGACCTGGAAGGACAGTGAGTGAATTCTCCTTGTGCTATATTGTGCTTAAAAAAAACATTTTTTCTAGGGACAGAAAACTGTAGGTAGGGAGAGTGTCAGTTTCTTTCACTGTGCAAGTCCTTGTTTCTAGGGACCTGGAAGGACAGTGAGTGAATTCTCCTTGTGCTATATTGTGCTTAAAAAAAACATTTTTTCTAGAGACAGAAAACTGTAGGTAGGGAGAGTGTCAGTTTCTTTCACTGTGCAAGTCCTTGTTTCCAGGGACCTGGAAGGACAGTGAGTGAATTCTCCTTGTGCTATATTGTGCTTAAAAAAACATTTTTTCTAGGGACAGAAAACTGTAGGTAGGGAGAGTGTCAGTTTCTTTCACTGTGCAAGTCCTTGTTTCCAGGGACCTGGAAGGACAGTGAGTGAATTCTCCTTGTGCTATATTGTGCTTAAAAAAAACATTTTTTCTAGGGACAGAAAACTGTAGGTAGGGAGAGTGTCAGTTTCTTTCACTGTGTAAGTCCTTGTTTCTAGGGACCTGGAAGGACAGTGAGTGAATTCTCCTTGTGCTATATTGTGCTTAAAAAAAACATTTTTTCTAGGGACAGAAAACTGTAGGTAGGGAGAGTGTCAGTTTCTTTCACTGTGCAAGTCCTTGTTTCTAGGGACCTGGAAGGACAGTGAGTGAATTCTCCTTGTGCTATATTGTGCTTAAAAAAAACATTTTTTCTAGGGACAGAAAACTGTAGGTAGGGAGAGTGTCAGTTTCTTTCACTGTGTAAGTCCTTGTTTCTAGGGACCTGGAAGGACAGTGAGTGAATTCTCCTTGTGCTATATTGTGCTTAAAAAAAACATTTTTTCTAGGGACAGAAAACTGTAGGTAGGGAGAGTGTCAGTTTCTTTCACTGTGCAAGTCCTTGTTTCCAGGGACCTGGAAGGACAGTGAGTGAATTCTCCTTGTGCTATATTGTGCTTAAAAAAAACATTTTTTCTAGGGACAGAAAACTGTAGGTAGGGAGAGTGTCAGTTTCTTTCACTGTGTAAGTCCTTGTTTCTAGGGACCTGGAAGGACAGTGAGTGAATTCTCCTTGTGCTATATTGTGCTTAAAAAAAACATTTTTTCTAGGGACAGAAAACTGTAGGTAGGGAGAGTGTCAGTTTCTTTCACTGTGCAAGTCCTTGTTTCTAGGGACCTGGAAGGACAGTGAGTGAATTCTCCTTGTGCTATATTGTGCTTAAAACAAACATTTTTTCTAGGGACAGAAAACTGTAGGTAGGGAGAGTGTCAGTTTCTTTCACTGTGTAAGTCCTTGTTTCTAGGGACCTGGAAGGACAGTGAGTGAATTCTCCTTGTGCTTTATTGTGCTTAAAAAAAACATTTTTTCTAGGGACAGAAAACTGTAGGTAGGGAGAGTGTCAGTTTCTTTCACTGTGCAAGTCCTTGTTTCTAGGGACCTGGAAGGACAGTGAGTGAATTCTCCTTGTGCTATATTGTGCTTAAAAAAAACATTTTTTCTAGGGACAGAAAACTGTAGGTAGGGAGAGTGTCAGTTTCTTTCACTGTGCAAGTCCTTGTTTCTAGGGACCTGGAAGGACAGTGAGTGAATTCTCCTTGTGCTATATTGTGCTTAAAAAAAACATTTTTTCTAGGGACAGAAAACTGTAGGTAGGGAGAGTGTCAGTTTCTTTCACTGTGTAAGTCCTTGTTTCTAGGGACCTGGAAGGACAGTGAGTGAATTCTCCTTGTGCTATATTGTGCTTAAAAAAAACATTTTTTCTAGGGACAGAAAACTGTAGGTAGGGAGAGTGTCAGTTTCTTTCACTGTGTAAGTCCTTGTTTCTAGGGACCTGGAAGGACAGTGAGTGAATTCTCCTTGTGCTATATTGTGCTTAAAAAAAACATTTTTTCTAGGGACAGAAAACTGTAGGTAGGGAGAGTGTCAGTTTCTTTCACTGTGCAAGTCCTTGTTTCCAGGGACCTGGAAGGACAGTGAGTGAATTCTCCTTGTGCTATATTGTGCTTAAAAAAAACATTTTTTCTAGGGACAGAAAACTGTAGGTAGGGAGAGTGTCAGTTTCTTTCACTGTGTAAGTCCTTGTTTCTAGGGACCTGGAAGGACAGTGAGTGAATTCTCCTTGTGCTATATTGTGCTTAAAACAAACATTTTTTCTAGGGACAGAAAACTGTAGGTAGGGAGAGTGTCAGTTTCTTTCACTGTGCAAGTCCTTGTTTCAAGGGACAGAGAAGGACACCTGAAGGTAGCCCTTATTGCTTTTTTCCCATCTCCCTGCAGGCCATCTATTAGAATGTCTGGAAGGCAAACAAGGAGAGGCAGACAGTCAGGAGGCAATAAAAGAGGGCAAGCAGGCTCTGTGTCTGGGGGCAACAGTGCTGGTCGTGGACGCGGTGCATTGTCATCAGCACATGGCCATGGGACACGCTTGTCCTTCTTTTCCGCAGCTGGACATGTTGAGCCACATCATGCCGAAGACTTGGTAGAGTGGATGACCAAGCCCTCCTCCTCCTCCTCATCCTCTCTCACCCAGGCTCAGGGTACTGGCAAAGCAGCTGCCAAAGCGTCCTCTTCCCTGGTATCAATGTCAGACTCATCATCAGTCACTCCTTCCCTAGACCCACCATGTCCTCCTCCTGAGGAGTCCCCCGAACTGTTTGAGCACAGTGTTGGGTACATGCTCCAGGAGGATGCCCAGCGTTTCGAAGGGTCTGATGATGAAACCCAGCTACAGGAAGGCAGTAGGGTGAGAGCAGACAGAGGGGATGCTCAAGAAGGACACCAATCTGGCAGTCATGTTCCAGCAGCTGCAGCATACTGCCAGATTGGCTCCAGTGATGAGGAGGGAGGGGATGATGAGGTCACTGACTCCACGTGGGTGCCTAATAGGAGAGAGGAGGAGGAGGATGAGGAGGAGGCACATCTCCAATGAGACAGGATGCCCTTTGGTGGCCAGCGTAAGGGCAGTACACCGACGGAATCACACCGCAGAGCTCCGCCTGTGCAGGGCGCTGCCTCTGCCCGTCATTCAAAAAGTTCCTTGGTGTGGGCCTTTTTTGAGGCTAGTGCATCAGATCGCACAGCTGCTGTTTGCAACATATGTCTCAAGCGTATATCGCGTGGCCAAAACATCAGCCGCTTGGGTACCACATGCCTGACCAGACATATGTTGACCTGCCATGCAGCTCGTTGGCAAGCCTACCTCAAAGACCCACACCAAAGAACAAAGCGGACCTCTCCTTGCACCGCATCAGCTGGGATTTCCAACCCCACTATAACTTCAGTCCTCTCTGAAACATGCACTGAGAGGAATGAAGGTGTAGAATTAGGTGTGTCACAGCCAAGTACTTGCGGCCACTCTGCTAGCAGTACACCGACGTCCGATTCTAGCAGGCAAATTTCCCTGCCCCAGCTGCTGGACCGTCGAAAGAAGTTCACTCCCAGCCATCCACATGCCCAGCGGTTGAATGCTAGCTTGGCTAAATTGCTAGCGCTTCAACTGCTGCCTTTTCAGTTGGTAGACTCGGCCCCCTTCCGTGAGTTTGTGCAATGTGCGGTTCCTCAGTGGCAGGTTCCCAAACGCCACTTTTTCTCACGGAAGGCTATTCCGGCTCTCTACCGGCATGTGGAAGGCAATGTCTTGGCCTCGCTGGACAGGGCGGTCAGCGGTAAGGTGCATATTACCACTGACTCATGGTCCAGCAGGCATGGACAGGGACGTTACCTTTCTTTCACGGCCCATTGGGTCACTCTTTTGGCAGCTGGGAAGGATGCAGGACAAGGTGCAGTAGTGTTGGAGGTTGTCCCACCGCCACGCCTCCAAAATGCTACTACTGGTTGTGACACACCTCTCTCCTCCACCCCCTCCTCTTCTTCTTCCTCCATGGCCTCTTCCTGTGGTTTGTCCTATGAACCAGCGGTGCTCCGTAGCCGTTCACGGGGCTACGCAAGTACGCAGGCAAAAAGATGCCATGCCGTGCTTGCGCTGGTGTGTTTGGGGGACAGAAGCCACACTGGGGCAGAGGTCCTGTCTGCTCTGTAGGGCCAGGCCGAGAGGTGGTTGACGCCACGCCAGCTTAAGCCAGGAATGGTGGTTTGCGACAATGGCACCAACCTCCTCTCCGCCCTCCGACAGGGACAACTGACCCATGTGCCCTGTGTGGCTCACGTCCTTAACCTGGTGGTGCAGCGGTTCTTGGGCAGGTACCCGGGCTTACAGGATGTCCTGAGGCAGGCCAGGAAAGTCTGTGTGCATTTCCGCAGATCTTATAATGCCAGTGCTCGCCTGGCTGAGCTGCAAAAGGAGTTGAACCTGCCCAAGAACCGCCTTATATGTGACATGCCCACCAGGTGGAACTCAACGTTGGCCATGCTGCAGCGGCTGCACACGCAGCAGAGGGCCATCAATGAGTACCTGTGCGACTACGGCACCAGGACAGGGTCAGGGGAGCTTGGTTTTTTTTCTCCACGCCAGTGGGGCATGATCAGGGATGCATGCACTGTCCTGGCACCATTTGAGGAGGCCACGAGGATGGTGAGCAGTGACAGTGCATGCATCAGTGACACTGTACCTCTTGTCCACCTGTTGGAGCACACGCTGCGTGGAATAATGGACAGGGCACTTGAGGCAGAACAGAGGCAGGAAGAGGAGGACTTCCTTGCCTCTCAAGGCCCCCTTTACCCAGACAGTGTTCCTTCTGTCCCACCCATCGCACAGGAAGAGGAAGAGGAGGAGGAGGAGGAGGAGGAGGATTGTGTCAGCATGGAGGTGGAGGCTGGCACTCAGCATCATCAGCAGCAGTCTTTTAGGGATGATTTACAGTCCCAAGAAACCAGTGGACTTGTACGTGGCTGGGAGGAGGTGACTGCGGATCATGTCGTCCTTAGTGACCCAGAGGACTCCGGAGCGAATGCCTCAGCAAACCTACGCTGCATGGCCTCCCTGATCCTGCAAAGTCTGCGGAAGGATCCTCGTATTCTTCGGATCAAGGAGAGGGACCATTACTGGCTGGCCACTCTCCTTGATCCACGGTACAAGGGTAAGGTTGCGGACCTTATGTTACCGTCGCAGAGGGAGCAGAGGATGAGACAACTCCGGGAGGCCTCGCAGAAAGGTCTGTGCAACGCGTTCCCAGAGACTGGGAGGTTACAAACTCCTGGTCCAGGACAACGAGTTGCTGAGGCTTCGGCCAGTCAAAGAAGGAGCGGTGGGGAAGGTGGCCGTCTGACCGATGCGTTCAGACAATTCTTTAGTCCGCAGCCCCAAAGTATGATTGGTTCCAGCAACCATCGCCAGCGTCTGATAAACATGGTGCAGGAATATCTAGGGGCAAGGTCAGACTTGGACACCTTCCCCACCGAAAATCCTCTGGCTTACTGGGTCTTGAGGATGGATCACTGGCCAGAGCTTGCACAGTATGCAATTGAGCTACTGGCCTGTCCTGCATCCAGCGTTCTTTCGGAACGCACATTCAGTGCTGCTGGAGGATTTGTCACGGATCACAGGGTGCGCCTGTCCACCGACTCGGTTGATCGACTGACTTTCATCAAGATGAACCAGTCTTGGATCACCACCAGCTACCACACACCTGATGCTGATATAACAGACTAATTGATTTTAACATGTCACATCCCTTCAAGACTGATGCTGATGCTGAGTGTCTGTGCTGTTATGTTGACTGGCTATCCTCCTCCTCCGAGTCCTCAATGATACGATTGATGATGATAGCTTGGAAGATCATTTTTGTTTATGGGTGCCGCCACCAGTGGCTAAGGCCCAATTTTTCAGCCCCTGTTTTACAGGGGCGTGTAATTACAATTTTTTTAGCAATAATTTGCCATAGGGCTCATTGCTGTGCTCCAAGTACAGTATCTGTGAGGGGTTGGAGTGTTGTGGCACCAGTGCCTAAGGCCCAATTTTTCAGCCCCTGTTTAACAGGGGCGTGTCATTACAATTTTTGAAGCAATACTTTGCAACAGGGCTCATTGCTGTGCTCCAAGTACAGTATCTGTGAGGGGTTGTAGTGTTGTGCCACCAGTGCCTAAGGCCCAATTTTTCAGCCCCTGTTCAACAGGGGCATGTAATTACAATTCTTGATCTAATAATTCACAGCAGGGCCCATTCCTGCACACACCAAGAGTAACTCTGAGGGCTTACAGTGTTGTGTCAACACCACCACCACCACCAAAGGCCCAATTTTTCAGCCCCTGTTCAACAGGGGCATGCAATTACAATTCTTGATCTAATAATTCACAGCAGGGCCCATTGCTGCACCCACCAAGAGTAACTGTCAGGGCTTACAGTGTTGTGGCACCAGCACCACCATCAAAGGCCCAATTTTTACTACCACTGTTCAACAATTATATGTAATTACAATTCCTGATATAATAGTTGACAGCAGGGCGTTCCAGCACCAACCAAGAGTAACTGTGAGTGCTTACAGTGTTGTGCCAACACCAACAACTAAGGGGCCTATTTCTGCAGAGTATCTACGGCAGGTCCCTACTTTCAAACATCCAACTTACAAACGACTCCTACTTGCAAACGCAAGAAGACAACAGGAAGTGAGAGGAAATCTACCCCTAGGAAGGAAAATTCTCTCCTGTAAGAATTAATATGGGAGAAAGGTGTCTCCTCTGTACTGATGCTTTATCAGCAATCCTTGTTTCAAGAAAAACACCACATTTCAAAAACAGTTGTCATTGGGACGGAAAGTGAGGTGAAATGTTCTGAACAGGGGCACAGACAGCAAAACAAATGTTACAGGGGTGATAACCCTTACCTATGTTTTCCAAAAAGTTTAAAAATAGATTTTTGGGCTGGAGCTACACTTAAACAATGTACCTGTTCAAAATTACAAACAGATTCTACATAAGAACAAACCTACAGTCCCTGTCTTGTATGCACCGCCTGTATACGGCTGTTCAGAGTATATAGGGCCTTTTTTATTTTATGTGCGGGGTTCCCCTTAATATCCATACAAGACCCAAAGGGGCTGGTAATGGGCTGGGGTAGGGGGGGGGGTCATGGGGTAGCTATGCCATTTTTCTTAAAGATTTTCATCCATATTACCGGGACCAGACATTACATTAAAGCCGCAAGCAGTTTTAAATGGCTTTTTTTTCCTTTAGAAGTGTCATTTTGTGCAGGGGGACACGGGAAACACGTGGCACTTCACAGGCATACTTTAGACACCCCCCAGGTACGATATTTAAAGGAATATTTTTAAAGGAATTTTTTTTTCACTTTATGCATCATTAAAATGACTGCTCCCGAAAAACGACCGTTTTTAAAACTTCTTTTTGCATTGATACATGTCCCCTGGTGCAGAACCCGGGTTCCCAAACCCTTTTTAGGACAATAACATGCATAATAGTTGTTATAATTAGCACTTTAGAATTCGAACGTTCGCATCCATTGTATTTAATAGGGTTCTAATGTTCGTACGAACTTTCGGTCCGTTCGCGGGTTCTGGTGCGAACTGAACCCGGGGGTGTTCGGCTCATCACTAGTCTTGAGGATGGATCACTGGCCAGAGCTTGCACAGTATGCAATTGAGCTACTGGCCTGTCCTGCATTCAGCGTTCTTTCGGAACGCACATTCAGTGCTGCTGGAGGCTTTGTAACCAATCACAGGGTGCGCCTGTCCACCGACTCGGTCGATTGACTGACCTTCATAAAAATTAATCAGTCTTGGATCACAACCAGCTACCAAGCACCTGATGCTGATGTAACCGAATAATTTTTGGGGAAATGTCAGATCCCTTCAAGACTGCCTATGCTGATGCTGAGTGACTATTCTGTTATGCTAAGTCACTATCCTCTTCCTCCTCAATAATCATGCTGATAGCTTGAAAGAACATTTTTGGTTCTGGGCACGCCCACCAGTGGCTAAGGCCCAATTTTTCAGACCCTGTTTAACAGGGGCGTGTAATTAAAATTTTTGATGCAATGCTTTGCAGCAGGGCTCATTCCTGTGCTCCAACTACAGTATCTGTGAGGGGTTGTAGTGTTGTGGCACCAGCACCAGTGCCTAAGGCCCAATTTTTCAGCCCCTGTTTAACAGGGGCGTGTAAATAAAATTTTTGATGCAATACTTTGCAGCAGGGCTCATTCCTGCGCTCCTAATAGAGTATCTGTGAGGGGTTGCAGTGTTGTGGCACCAGCACCAGTGCCTATGGCCCAATTTTTCTGCCCCTGTTTAACAGGGGCGTGTAATTACAATTTTTGATGCAATACTTTGCAGCAGGGCTCATTGCTGCGCTCCAAGTACAGTATCTGTGAGGGGTTGCAGTGTTGTTGCACCAGTGCCTAAGGCCCAATTTTTCTTCCCCTGTTCAACAGGGGCATGTAATTACAATTCTTGATCTAATAATTCACAGCAGGGCCCATTCCTGCGCCCACCAAGAGTAACTGTGAGGGCTTACAGTGTTGTGGCAACACCACCACCACCACCACCACCAAAGGCCCAATTTGTATGCCTTTGTTCAACAGCGGCATGTAATTACAATTCTTGATCTAATATTTCACAGCAGCGCCCATTCCTGCGCCCACCCAGAGTAACTGCGAGGGCTTACTGTGTTGTGTCACCAGCACCACCACCACCACCATCAAATGCCCAATTTATCCTACTACTGTTCAACAATGTCATGTAATTACAATTTTTGATATAATAGTTCACAGCAGGGCATTCCAGCACCCACCAAGAGTAACTGTGTTGTGGCAACACCAACACCTAAGGGCCAAATTTCTGTAGAGTATATACGGCAGGCCCCTACTTTCAAACATCCAACTTACAAACGACTCCTTCTTGCAAACGGAAGGAGACAACAGGAAGTGGGAGGAAATCTACCCCTAGGAAGGGAAATTCTCTCCTGTAAGAGTTAATATGGGAAAAAGGTCTCTCCTTTTCACTGATGCTTTATCACCAATCCTTGTTTCATTAAAAAACCCAAATTTTCTAAAAAAAATTGTCATTGGGACGGAAAGTGAGGTGAAATGTTCTGAACAGGTGCACAGACAGCAAAACAAATGTTACAGGGGTGATAACCCTTTCCTATGTTTTCCAAAAAGCTTAAAATATATTTTTTGGCTGGAGCTACACTTAAAAAATGTACCTGTTCCAAATTACAAACAGATTCTACTTAAGAACAAACCTACAGTCCCTGTCTTGTTTGCACCGCCTGTATACTGCTGTTCAGAGTATATAGGGCCTTTTTTTAATTTGGGTGCAGGGTTCCCCTCAATATCCATGCAAGACCCAAAGGGGCTGGTAGTGGGCTGGCGGTGGGGGGTACCCATGCTATTTTTCTTAATGATTTTCATCTATATTCCCAGGACCAAACATTACATTAAAGCCGCAAGCAGTTTTAAATGACTTTTTTCTTTTAGAAATGTCATTTTGTGCAGGGACAGTTCTAAACATGGGAAACACGTGCCACTTCACAGGCATACTTTAGACACCCCCCAGGTACGATATTTAAGCTATATTTACGATATTGAGCTATGAGTAAACACTGAACAAGTGTGAAACGCATCAGCTGTCCTGGTTTATGCTGGTTTTTGTAGTGCCTGTCTTTCCTCAATAAACATACGTTGGATTGGAGTGCGGCTGTCCTCACCATTTTTGTTTTCATTGCTATGTGCATTGCTGGCACCCTTGGTCTCTGAGAGAGAAACATCTTTCCAAAACTTAATCTGCCTGGAGCGGCAATTTTTGGTCTTCATACTTTAGACACCCCCCAGGTACGAAATTTAAAGGAATATTTCACTTTTTTTTTTCACTTTAAGCATCATTAAAATCACTGCTCCCGAAAAAACGTCCGTTTTTAAAACTTCTTTTTGAATTGATACATGTCCCCTGGGGCAGGACCCGGGTCCCCAAACCCTTTTTAGGACAATAACTTGCATATTAGCCATTATAATTATCACTTTTGATTTCAAACGTTCGAGTCCATTGTATTTAATAGGATTCTAAAGTTCGCGCAAACTTTCGGTCCGTTTGCAGGTTCTGGTGCGAACCGAGCCGGGGGTGTTCGGCTCATCCCTAATCTTGACCTACGAGATGTAATCAGGTGGAATAGAAGGGCCAATCATAGTGGTTTTCTTATGTTCCATCCCCCTCCCTGTTTTCTTTCAAAAGTTTTATTTAAGTGTGTATTAAATAAATTAAAGTGCATCGCTAAATAAAATCTTCAGATTCTAATATCCGATTTATTATGATTAAAAGAGTCCATTCCAAAATGAATACACCTATGCTCAAGAGACATAGTTGAGAAGTCATAGAGCCAAGTGCTTAAGAGGGGTGTTCGGCTCATCCCTAGTCCAAAGCATCACGTTAGCAGCATGTATATGCATATAGCAGGATAAAAAGTAGCAAAGCTAAGGTTGACCAGCTAAGGTTGGCTAAGCACATTATCTGCAACAGCAGAATGAAAGAGGAGGGCAGTGGCAAGATAAACAGACAATCAATTCCATGCACAAACATACATCATACTGCCATCCTCACACATGGCACCCCAGCAGAGTCTCTATCATCCGTTATATTAAATCCAGTTATCCTGATGGTATGCCTACTGCTCCTTATAAACCACACAGGATCAATGCAGAGTGCAGTGTGTGTGAGCTGGTCAGATAGGGGCCAGTGCTTGTGCCCCTTCAGTACTGTGGAGCTCATCACCACTATTTTAAACTAAAATATAAATAACACAATATTCTAATAGGCGACTTTAAATTAAAGCCCTTTATGATAAAACCTGAATATATGATTTTTGCGTGTCTATCAATTTGGTCTTGCACACTGTCCCTGTCGTTAGCTTGCCTGTGCTTGACGCTGTTTGTCATCTGGTATTGTTGTTTCTGCTCTGTTTTCCCACCAAAAGTACTTTTACTCAGAACAATTGTTCAACCAAGTTAAGTGGAATTGTTGTTCTTGCTGTTATACCACACTCTGTACCTGGTCTAGAGTAAGACCTCTCCTTTGTTTGTAATATATTAAAACCTAATAAAAACCTATTGCAAAAAAATAAATACATACAATATAGCCCTCTAAAGTAAATCAAAATGACACCAGATTTAAAAATAAAGTATTTGAACGCTTAATTGCCACAAAAAATACACAATGTGCTTGATGTCTTAAGTAAATGTGCAAATCATTTTCAAGCCTCGTACACACGACCGAGTTTCTCGTCGTAAAAAAAAACGTTGTTTTTCTCGACGAGATTCTTGCCAAGCTTGACGAGCTTCTTGTCAAGCTTTTCTTGCAAACACACTGTCAATTCCAAATCTCGTCGTTGTTCTGCGTGGTCACGTACAGCACGTACAATGGCAGTATAAGGGGAAGTTCGATTTCAATGATGCCACCCCTTGGGCTGCTTTTGCTGATCTCGTATTACCGCGTGTGAAGTCAACGTTTGGGAAGAGACGATTCGCGCTTTTCAGTCTTCGTGCTTTCAGTTCGTTTTCTGCGGTTCAGTTTGTGCTTGTGGGTTCGTATCTTGTCTTTCAGGGCGCGTAGGCAGGTCGTATCTGTTTTACAGTGCATTCTTGCCCGCTCGTTTCTGATTTTCAGGTCATTCTTCATAGGCCTTGCTGTTCTTAAGTGCGTTCTGTTTAGTACGTTCTGATCAGACGACCGTCTTCTAGCCATGTCGTGGGTACGTTCTCGTCATAGAGTTCGTGCTGTGCGTGCGCTTGGTGTTGGTCTCCTTGTCTTGGACCAAGACGAGTCCATTAACAGGGTGAGGAGGAGTTCATGGACCAAGAATTGGTTGCTCCAGCGGGACCAATTCTGTCATATGCCTCTTCTGCGGGAGATCGTGGAGAATAATCCTGAGGACTACAGGAATTTTCTGAAGATGTCTGACCTCGTTTTTCAGCATCTGTTGTCTTTGGTGTCCCCCTATATTACCAGGCAGGACACCGTTATGCGGGAAGCCATCAGTGCTGAGCAGAGGCTCATCACCACGTTACGCTACCTGGTGACAGGGAGAAGTCTGCAGGACCTGAAGTTCACAACAGGCATCTCCCCCCAGGCTCTGGGCATCATAATCCCAGAGACCTGTTCTGCCATTATCCAAGTCCTGCAGGAGGACTATATTAGGGTAAGTTTTCTCCTTTAACATCACATTCTACAATGTATTGTATTTCTTGCATCCTTCCCTAATTACCATGATTGTAATATGCTGAGAATGTCCCCTTTGTTCTCATGCATGCTGTAAGCTTTTAAATGCCCCTTTTTTCTTCTCCATGCATATTTCCCTTCACTAACCTCTCCAGCAGTGGCGGCTGGTGCTCAAAATGTTTGGGGGGTGGACAAAAAATGTTAAAATAAAAAACATCCTTTGCCGCCACTGTGCCCATTAAACGCAGCCACTGTGCCGATCAAACGCCACCAGTTGTCCCCTCAAATGCAGCCAGTTTGTCCACAAATACAGGCAGTTCCCCCCCAGCCCTGCACTTACCTTCCTCTGGTCTGTGCCGTCCTTCTTCTCTCCTCGATGTCTTCTCCCGCCCTCGATGTTGCATCAGCCAATCAGGTTACCGGTAACCAGACCCTGTGAACCTGATTGGCTGAGGAGCCTGTCAGTGTTTAACCAAGGAACGCACCCCCCTGCGTCACCTGGTTAACTTTTTGGAAGCCAATTACAGCCCTCAGGCTGTAATCGGGAAGCCTATCATAGCCGCTGGCTCTGATAGGCACTTCCAAAAACCAACCAGCCGCTGTTATTCAGATGGCCGGCGCTCAACAGGGGGCCATCCACCTGAATAGTGGGCGGCATCGACAATACATAGGTTCATGCAAGGCATGAACCTATGTATTGTTCTGAGTGACGGGCGCAGGAGAGAGAGGGGGCAGCTCTCCTGCCCCCACTATGGATGCACCGCCACTGCAATGCTATCCTGGGCCCAAACACACCTAGCCTAGTCACTTCCCAATGTATTTTGTCAGCTCCATTGTAGTGCTTTACCCTCCCCCCCTAATCACCCCCTAAAATGTTTACAAATGTTAATTGTCCTTATTTTTGTGCATTCCCAAACTCATCTAGCCCCCCCCAAAATATTTTTACAATTGACCATCAGAGGGGGTGATGAATATGATACTTGAGCATTCTCACTTATAATGATGTTGGTCAAGAATGTATTTTAGTATAATCTGCTTGCAATGTTATGTGCAAAAGTACTAAGATTTGTTTATCTTGTTTGACTCCACAGCTTCCTTCCACGCCACAGGAATGGCAGACTGTAGCATCTGAGTTTTCCACACGGTGGGACTTCCCCAACTGCGGTGGAGCCATTGACGGGAAGCACGTCCGCATCGTGCCACCACCCCGTTATGGGTCCTACTTCTACAATTATAAGGGGTTTCATAGTATTGTGCTGATGGCGGTGGTGTCAGCACAGTATGAATTCCTCTATGTGGATGTGGGGAAGAATGGCAGGATGTCCGATGGGGGATCCTTCAGCCAGACGGAGTTTGCCCTCCGTCTCCAGAGTGACGACCTTGCATTGCCACCGGATGCAGGGAATGTTGAAGGACTCCCCTTTGTGTTTTTGGCTGGGACCGCATCTCATGAGGCCATTTCCCCTAAGGACCCTAACCCGGAGAAGAGGGCCCGAAGAGTCGTGGAGAATGCCTTTGGGATAATGGCCAGCCGGTTCCGCCTTTTCATGACACCAATTAACTTGGCGGAGTACAAACTGAACTACGTAGTACTCTGTTGCTGTGTGCTACACAATTTTCTTCGAAGGAAATCAACAAATTATATGGCCTCAAGTGGGCCTGAGGCAGGACTTTGAACTGGCAATACCCTGCCGAGCCTAGAATCTGGTTGTCCTGGCTTGCCCCCCCCAAAATGCCTGTGAGGTTCGCCAGAAATATGTTGAATATTTCACGGGTAGGGGGGCAATTCCTATGCCAGGCCATGTCTAAAAAATTTGGGAGAAAGAACAAAATAAATATCTGGTTTAATCTGATTTTTGATGTATTGCTGTTGTTTTTTTTCTTGTCTCCTAGTTTGTCATAGTGCATTTGTAGTGCCAAGTGTATTTTCCTTTAGTAAATACCAACCATTCCACTAGTAACACCAAAAATATACACAAATAAGGTTAGAGCGTATTTGATAAAGAAGCTACACTTTGTTGTTGTTCAAACATTTTACTCTGTGCACATTCACACACATGGTAAATATAACACTTTGTTTTTGTTTTTTTTGTTTTTTTGGGTTTGGCCAGAAACAGGCCTTTTTTTTGGTGTAAGAAAATACAAAACCATCATTACCATCCAACAAACTACAACATTGTATACCTCTAGGCAATATCAGACATTCTATTTAACGAAAAATGTCTCTATCTGCCCGTCATAATATGGGGTGCTGGCACCCCTGACCAAGCCAAAATTTGAAGATGCACACAATTTAGAGTGTTTTTAAAAAGGGTTTTTTCCCTCCTGATCCTTATTGTCAACATGTGCTATCTGCCATCATGGGTGTTCAATGGACGTGTTTTGGGGGTGCAACTCCTTCTTCCTTTCACCTACTTGAGATGCGAGGAAGGGGTTGCACCCACAAAACCCGTACATGGATATCAGGGGGATGGCAGATGGCACATGTTGACACACTGTGTGCATCTTCAAATTTTGGCTTGATTGATTGTCTAAAAGTGAAAAATTTGGGGAATAGCAAGAGAAAAATATAAAAAGGGGACTTATTCAAGGCCTTTGGGCCTTATTCAATTCACCCCAAAACATCTATGATGTCCTTAAAGGTTTGCTCCATAACATTCATTCTTTGCTTAATTCTGTCAAGTTCTGTACTACACTCCATCACTTGCTGGATGATTCGTAGAGCACTCTCACCAGAGAAACGCTGACTTTCTTTCGCAACAACATTTTCCTCCCCTATAAAAAAATACAAAAGGAATTATAACTCTGCAGGCCTACATCTCTTATCTGAAGCTGTGGTGACAGATACTGACCTGTTGTGGTGACAAGTTCCACCACATCATCCACTTCTCCTTCCTCCACTTCTCCTTCCTCCACTTCTTCAACTTCCTCAACATCCTCAGGTTGGTGTTCTTGGTGGGGTTGGGGTTCTTTAGAAGG
Source organism: Rana muscosa (assembly GCA_029206835.1). Classification (NCBI taxonomy): domain Eukaryota; kingdom Metazoa; phylum Chordata; class Amphibia; order Anura; family Ranidae; genus Rana; species Rana muscosa. The sequence continues at coordinate 655,217,383 of CM055118.1, read as the reverse complement.
TGTGGGGTTCCTGTGCTCCCTGGAGTGGTGTCCTCCCAGTCTTCTCTCCCCTATGAGAATGAAACAAAAGGTATACTTAGCACACAGATATTTTAGCTAAAAAATAGGATTATGCTACATTGCTTGGGAGTGGGGTACAAGTGTCTGTTTGGGCCGAGTTACAAGCTGAAGACTTTATTTCAAAATATACAAATCTTGACTATTCACCTTTTGATGACAATTTTTACACATGGAGGCACCCCAAAAATACACTGATGCATCTGTGTGGGGCACCCTAAAAAGGTTGTTCTGGTGGCCCACACTATAGTGCTCCTGAGTCCAGATGTGGAAACAGCTGCTGAGTGTCCTCTCCTTTACACTGATTAAAGTTTGCATTTCATTCTCTTTCCAAACATATCATCTAGCCAACACTGTAATAACATTTATGGAATAAAAACAGGCATCTCTCTAAATTATTGGAACCATGTATCTTTGCAAAACATCGTATATAGTGGGCGAACGATATGTCTGTAACGAACGATTACTGGGCCCACCAAATTTTGAGAGATGACATTTTCTAAGGTATAATAGTAAAATGCAACAACATGGAGCAACATGCAAGCTCAGAAATACAATAATAAGAACCCAGGAAAAGTACTTACTTTTTTCTAGCATTCTCTTAATGCTCCTTAACTGCTCCGGCTCCCTCAGTTTGAGGTCAGACCACCTCTTTCTAAGCTGCTCCTTTGATCGTTTCACCCCCAAATTCTTCTTCAGACTTTTCACTACTTTCTTCATTATTTTGGACTTCCTTAGATTAGGGTGGGTATACGGCTCATGCTTTGCATCATAATCCGACTTTAGCATTATGTCCACCATCTCCGACATCTCTGCGTAAGACATATTAGATGCCTTGAATCTCCTCCTTGATCGTGACGTTTCACGGTCTGAGCTGGTCTCATCATCGTTATTTGATGAATTAGCAGACACCTGCTGTGACTCCGCCATATCTGCGCGCCGAAAGAAAAGGGGCAGGGAAAAGTTGATAATGTGAACGTCATGGGCGGGCGACGTGTGCGGAGCGACGTGTGCGGAGTTTCCCGCATGCGTAGTGTATATAACAAAGGTATGTGATTTTTAGACTTTGTGAAATCGGTGGCCTATACTGCCTAGAGATTGTTTGAGGATATATATGGGGAATCAGATTTACAGGAGTTTAGACTGTGTGACTGACATTACTTTTTTTGTCTTGTGTTTTGGCCTGCAGACCAAAAATGTATGCTTTCAGCGACAAATAATTTCTGGGGGAATTTATTGACCGGGTAAGGGAGCTGCCCGCTCTGTGGGAGACCAAAAACCCCATTCACCTAAAAAAAGGAGTGAGGAAAGCAGCGCTGGAGAGGCTGCTCCCATTTGTGCAGACCAAGATACCCACAGCAACCACACAATAGGTGGACAGTAAAATTGGGAGCTTGAGAGGCACATACAGGACTGAGCGCTTTAGGGTCCTGACTTCTCAGAGGTCAGGAGCAGCAGCAAAAGATGTATATGTCCCGATTTTGTGGTACTACAGCAGATGTCCTTTCTGGATGACCACATTGAGCCACGGCCATCACTGTCCAGTCTTCCCCCCAGACTTCACTGCAGCCAACCTGAGCCTTCTCTGGAGCAAGAGGAGGCAGCCATCCTGGAAGAACCTGATTTGGACATCTGGAGCCAGGTATAGTATTTTCTAAAAATGTATTGTGAGAAAATTAATGCAGGAAAAAAAGATAATATGTAAATACCCCAAAAAATTGGGACCAAAAAGTGATCTAAATATCAATAGACAGTAGTGGACCAAAAATTGGGGGAGAAGAATGAAAAGTGATAGGGTCATAATAATAGTCTTTTCTATTGATTTACATTCAATTTGCAACATTCATGAGCTAAAAATTGTGTGTAAATGATGAACCAAAAACTAAAACGATGTCCCTTTTTCATACACAGGATGACATCAGCCAGGAGGAGGGTCTGAAAAGTGTCAGGCAGGAGGAGGCAGGGCCCACTGTGAGCCAGGAGGAGGCATGGCCTACTGTGAGCCAGGAGGTGGCAGGGCCCACTGTGAGCCAGGAGGTGGCAGGGCCCACTGTGAGCCAGGAGGTGGCAGGGCCCACTGTGAGCCAGGAGGTGGCAGGACCCACTGTGAGCCAGGAGGTGGCAAGGCCCAGTGGCACACAGGAGGTGGCTGGGCCCAGTGGCAGACAGGAGGTGGCCGGGCCAAGTAGCAGGACCAGATCTCAGGTGCCTCCCATCCGCCTTCCAAAAAGAACAAGGAGGGACAGGAGCACAAGTGAGGCAGCAATGGCCCTGATTAGAAAGGCACATGCCACCCTCCAGGAGCCAACATCCAATGAAGAGGCCATTGCCGGCCTAGTTGGGGCCAAATTCAATGTGATGAGCATGGAACAACACCTCCTATGCGAGCCCCTGCTGATCACCTTACTGAACAAGGGGGTGATGGGGAGAATTACCCCCAATACGGCCATATGTGAGGTCGCCCAGCTTACACAACCTCAACCTCCTCCTCCTCCTCCTCCTCCACCTTCTTCTTCTCCTCCACCTCCTTCTCCTCCTCCTGACACAAGTACACCTCCAGTGGCACAGCCTCCAGCCACACGCAAAAGGAAGGCTGCAGGGAAGGCTGCAGGGAAGGCTGCCAAGAAGACCAGGAAGTGATGGCCTTGCTTCAATGTGGTCTGACAGAAGGAAGCCTGTTGTAGTACCACAGACTTTGGACATATATATCACCTGCTGCTGTTCCTGACCTCTGGGAGTCCAGGATCAGATTGTGCTCACAACTGATATGCTTGTCAAGCTCCCAATTTTATTGTCCACACAGGGTTGATGTGTGCTCTGGGGTCCCATGGATGCACAAATGGCAGCAGGTTCTCCAGCGCTGCCTTCTATTTATTTTGTTATATACCAGAATAAATGTTTTGTTTTTTTTACAGTTAATACTTGACTATGTGTTTTTATAATAATTATAAATTTAGCTTTGGAGTAGGCAGATACATTTTAACAAATAAAATAAAAGGGACAGCTAACACAAAACAATCTCCTTGAAGGTCGAAAAAAACAAGAAAAAATAAATTAAGGGGTAAACTTGACACAACAAAAATAAAAAATAAAATCATGGAGATAACTATAAAATAAAGAATCATTTAAAATGAAGATCTGTATTCAAAATGTTAAAAATATAAATATTAAGGAGATCTTGCTCTATATAATACAGCTAAATATTCATGAGATCAGCATGAATTTTTTTTTAAATAGTTTGTCCGAACTCTGTGTGAATATCAGCAGCAAAACAAGTTGTTTCTTTTTCATTAGTGTACCATTCTAAAGAAGATTTAAATGCGCAACATTTAAACAATGCAATAATTTACAGCTTGACGAATGTGCTATCTCCTTTACGAAGGCTTGTTTTACCAGAAGAAGCGCTCCCGTCTCATACTTGATTCTGAGCATGCGCGATTTTTGAAGACTCGGAAAATAATACACACGAAAGGTTTTCTCGTCGCAAAACAGGCCGACGAGAGACCCGACGAGAAAATCGAGAATCCTGACGAGAAAATAGAGAGCAGGTTCTCTATTTTTCTCGTCGAGATTCCCGGCAGTTTTCTCGATGAAAAACCATACACACAAACGGTTTTCTCGACAAGAAAGCTCTCTCTGCAGTTTTCTTGACGTTTTTTGACGAGAAACTCGGTCGTGTGTACGAGGCATCACTGTTTATATGAACAAGGGATCGGGCATAAAACATTGGGGTTGATTTACTAAAGGGAAATCCACTCTGCACTACAAGCGCACTGCAAGTGCACTTGAAAGTGCACTTGTAAGTGCAGTCACTGTAGATCTGAGGGGAAGCTCTGAAATTAGGCGAAGCTCTGCTGAATTTTATCTTCCAATCATGTGCAAGCAAAAATGCTGTTTTTTTATTTTCCTTACATGTCCCCCTCAGATCTACAGCGACTGCACTTTCAGTGCACTTTCAAGTGCACTTGCAGTGCACTTGTAGTGCAAAGTGGATTTGCCTTTCGTAAATAAATAACCCCCATTGTCTCTATGTGGAATCAAAGATAGCATATTTAGATCTGTCTGTTTACATTACTATTTTAGATAAAGCATCAGACCACTACAATGCCTGTGACTTTTTGCACACTTTGCCATCCATTTTGCTAAAGGTCCTGATTAAGTTGATTTCTCTACAAAAAACAAAGAATGTAAGTGGTTAGCAAAGTGTGATTTGAATAAAATAAAGCTGTGAATCTTGTAAGTGCTTAGTGGTCAGGACCATGTATGATGTATGTGTTTTTTTTTTATATTTAAATTAATTTCATGTATGTTTTGTACCAATAAAAATGTTTTATGTGAATCTGGTGTAATTGTGTTTTGCTTTAGAGTGTAAATTAAGGTCCCCTATTACAACATTGGGTTGTTTACTATTGGACTTGAGCTGATAGCACCTCAGCAGAACATTAACCTTGTCGCTCTTCAGTCTTTGCTGCTTTTCATCCTTTATACTATAAAAGCTATGATTTCCACAACCTGCACTGCGAGAGCTACTTAGCTTGATGAAGCTCTATTCAATTTGGATAAATGTCTCAGTATGTGGGCTGTACATGTGCTATAAACCAGTGGTTTTGGATACACACATGGCCATAGGAGGGAAGGCAATTGCTTTCATGTGCTTATCCATTGCCCTTAAATGAAGGCTACACCTCTTATTACTTTGATTTGTAAAAATTCATTGCAGTGCTTCTCAGCATTTTCTGAGCTGTTTGATTCCCCTTGGCCCATCTAACCATCACTATAGGAACCATGTTCTCCACTGTGCATTTTAATATTGGCAATAACAAGAAATTGATTACAGTAAACTTTTCTAAACAGAGGTGTCAGGCTGCCATTTCTGACCTATTTTCTTTTCAATTATAGATGCCTAGTTGTTATGTTGACTGTCTAGTTTCAGTCCTTTCTGAATCACTGACCTAGACTGGCCTAAAAGAGTGAGATTACGCAAATTGATGTGTTACTGCCTACTGTATAGAACAGGAATGTGTCAGTGGAGGATTTTCTCATTGGATTGTATGACTTTTGCTACAAATCATGTAATTAGAAAGTAACACATTTGGGGACATTTATTCATAGATCTAATTTATTTGGCATTTATGAGATGATGAAGGATTTGGTTTTCCTTACCATAAAGCAGATGGTCATTGGTTTACCTTTCAAAAGAGGGTTTTGTACTCATATTAACTAAATGAAAAAACTGAACAACAATATCTTACCTGTAAATAAAAGATGAAGCTATACTGAACTGCATATTTGCTAAAACACTCATATACTGTATGTATACATATTTTGCTAGGACTGTTTTGGTAAAAAGTGGGCAATGAATTTTAGTGATGTGATTGTATGTTCAAGGAAAGTTCTGGATTCACTCAGTTCAAGTATTTATCTATGTCAAGTCTAATAGAACAATAGCAACAGATTGTAGAAGATAACCTAATGGGTCGTCTGTCTTATGTGACAGTCTGAGATCCCTCAAGAATCAGACAGTTGTCAGATCTTTGGCTACAATCGTGAAGAAATGTCCAGCTAAGAAAAAGTGCTACGAAATACACATCCAAACTGATTACATTAATTAAGATATACAATATTGCAAAAACAAGTAGGTTTATACAGGTATGATGTATCTTCATAGACTACATTCACTAGGGATTAGGCCTGATGAGTTTAAAAAGGCCATTAAAGTGGTTATAACATAAAAATATTTTTATACTTTGATGCATTCTAGGCAATAATGTTTAAAAAAAAGTTAGTAGCGGTTTTACCCCCCCCCCTAAATACTTAGTCCTGTCTTAAACCAGCCTTGTGCCTATTTGCAGGTCTTCTCTCCCCTCTTCCCTCTCTTACAGGCTTGGTTGTGACTTGAGGGAGCCATTGGCGCTTGCTTCTGTTAGTAAAATCCTGTGAGGAGGAAGCAGGGAGTGGGGTCAAGTTGTTCTAAATATGTCTATGGACGCACACAGCCAGGCCTGGCTTCCTATGGTGGCACTTGGATAAGAGGTGCAGTGGAGAGTGAAGGCTAGAGAATCCAAAACAGAAGGTTCAGAGCCACTCTGCGCTATACCCTTGCACAGTGCAGGTAAGTATATCATCTTTTTTATTTTTGCAAAAAAAAAAAAAACTTTACATTACAATTGCTTTAAGGGCAACTCATATATCCAAAAAAATCAATCCCTCATGACAGACATAGTGCAAAATCTAGTGCAGGTCATGAAAAAATAATATATTTAATGACTACATCTAAGTAGAGAATAGATGTGTAGGGGCGCTGATAATGTGTAAATACTTCAATGGTAGACTATTCTCTCATAGACAATAAAGTGCAACAATTGCCAGTTCATACATCTGTGATACAAAAATAATAAAGTGCAATAAGCTTATACTGAAAAAAAATATTTAAACAAATGTGCAACACAATAGCAATAGACAAAAGCTGATAATAATAAAACAGTTCATAATTTCTTCTATATCATAAGTCTTCAATATGGTAAATTGTGGGAAGCCATCACCAACTTGAATGTGATAAAACCACCTAGAAGTACTCAGTTGGATGTCACCTCACCAGACTCAGGACCATGACCCCTTTAACTAAAAATAGGGTCAAATAGCGCTTATGTAGTTGTCTCTTTTACCCCTTCTGGCACCTCTCTTTTCACAACTCTCCTCCTCTCCACCATAGCACCACATCAATGCAAGAAAAGAGGGGCACAAATAGCGTAATACCATTTATTACATAAAAAGTCAAACAGTAAATGGCTGCTTACATTTAGAAGTGCCTGTCACCCGCCACTAAGGATTGCCCGCATAGATTTGACTGGTTAGACTACATTTAAGTAGAGTATATGGCTATTAGCATATCATCATTTATAATCTACTCAGCCACTATGCACTTTTAGATTAACTACTTAAGGACCGCCCGCCGCGGCTGTTTGAAGACGAATATCGTTGTTATGGCAGCAGATAGCTGCCATAACCTTGGTATCTTCTTCAAGAGCGGACGGTCCTCTTTCAGATAAAAGTGGTCTCTGTGGCAGATTCGCCGCAAGATCACTTTTATCGGGGGCGAGAGAGGGCCCCCCTCCGGTCGCACTCCGGTCGTCTCCGCCGCTTACCGGACACGTCGGTAACGGCGAAAACGATCGGGTCCACTCCCCTCACATGCTGGATGCCGAGTGAGGGAAAGATGGCCCCCGCTCGGCTCCATAACATTGGAGGGCGGAAGCGACGTCAAACGTCTGCCCTCCAGTCTTAAAGGGGAAAGAAAAAACAAATATCAGATTTAAGAGGTCCTGTCATGCTTTTTTTTTATTACAAGGGATCTTTAAAATAAATAAGATTTTTTTTTTTTAAAGCGCCCCGTCCTGCCAAGCTCACACGCAGAAGCAAACTCATATGTAAGTCGTGCCCGCATATGAAAACGGTGTTTAAACCACACATGTGAGGTATTGCCACGATTGTTAGAGCGAGCACAATAATTCTAGCAAAAGACCTCCTCTGTAACTCAAAACTGGTAACCTGTAGAAATTTTTAAACGCTGCCTATGGAGATTTTAAACCTGCATAGCGGTATTCCCGAGTCTGGCTTTGGGTGGAATTGAAGTACCATTAGTGGTAACCCCGAGCCAGACTCGGGATCGCATTGCAGGATACAGGGAAAGTTACCTACCTTGTTCTCCCCACTGTGTCTGCGAGCTGTCTCCTCGCTCGATTCACACAGTGCCGAGCTCCGTTCCCTGCGACGTTGCGATGCATGGGGACGGAGTTCCGCGCCAAATTCAAAAAAGTAAAAACACACAATACATACAGTACACTGTGATCGTACATATTACAGTACTGTATCAAATAATTACACACCCCCTTTGTCCCTAGTGGTTTGTCCAGTGCCGTGCATGCACTTTTATATTATAAATACTTTTCTTTCTGCCTGGTAACTGGAGATTGTCCATAGCAACCAAAAAGTGTCCCTTTACATCAAAAGTGGTTTAGACCAGCTAGAAAACAGTGATAATAAATTAGAATCACTCGCAGAATTGATCGATAGTAATTTGTGGGGAAATTCGTCATCAAACACTGTAAAACACTTTTATTATTATTATATTATTATTTGTTATAATTATTTTATAGTTATTTATTATATTATAATTTATGATTTTGTGTTTCAAACTTTATCATACCCAGGATGTCTACTAGACTCTTGTTTGGACAGATTTAAGTGAGTTATTCTTAAGAATTACAGGCCTACAATATAAAACGCCAAATTTCCATGCAAAATAATGGTACCGCTTTCAGCACCTAAAATCTGAAATAATCATACCGCCAGGGAGGTTAAGGGTAAAATTTTGTCGCCATTCCATGAGCGGGCAAAATTTTGAAGCATGAAATGTTGGGTATCAATTTACTCGGCATAACATTATCTTTCGCAATATAAAAAAAAGTGGTCTAACTTTACTGTTGTCTTATTTATTAAGTCAAAAAAGCTGTTTTTTGTTTCCAAAAATATTGTGCTTGTAAGACCGCTGCTCAAATACGGTGTGACATAAAATATTGCAACGACCGCCATTTTATTCTCTAGGATGTCTGAAATATATATGTAGCGATACCTTCACTTAAGAAGGCCGCAAGTTTAGTTTGGGCCCTGAAAGCAGTTCCGCCAACCCCCGGCAATGTACTCGACCCCCTACTGGCACAGTTAGTATTAGCAGCAATAAATAATCTTATACTGTATGAGTAAGCCCAGACACCAAGACAGTAATGATAAAAAAAGGTATAAGATTTACTTAAGCTTTTTATAAGAAAGGTTAACAGTGGTAAACAGTTCACAGATAATAAATTTGCAGAGCCCTGCAGACTAACACACTATGCATATAAAATGAACAGTAAAAGTGCGCCACATGGGCGACCGTTAACCAGGCGTCCTGTGACGCAGCAACCAAATGAACTAACTAGCTGACCAGGCCTGGCTCAGATATCTACAACTTAGTCTATAGGGGATGATGGTTTTCTTTACCGGCAGGTCTTTAACGGTGGTGCACATTAACAGAATACCCTTTTTGTAATCCAATAGGAAGGTAGAGGTGAAATAAACACTTTGCTATGTAAAGTGTGAGTTCAGCTCCGATGAGGTTCTCTAGTGAGAGTATCAGAAACAACTTGTGGGCCACGGCAGTCTATAGGCCCATTAGTAACAACAGTACATGGTCTGGGCATACGCCCTCTCACCCATCCGGACGCGGTCCCAGTCCGGGGAAAACTTCCACCGACTGTGTCACACACACACAGTGTCTCCAGCGATCGGGTCCCCGATCCAACCAAGGCTGTAGGTAAGCGATGTCAGGTGCCATCCAGCCTCGCAGTGGGGTGGAAGGCTCTTTGGTGCTGCGCAAGGCCTCAGGCTTCAGGCCTTGCACTCCGGTACATCCGCACAGGAGGATCAGTCACAGAAGTCTCGTGTCCCAAAGAGGCTGAGCGCAGCCGCGCCTCCTCCTTATATAGCCCCTCCCATGAGTCTCTGCGGTGAAACACTCCAAATGGGGTTCTGGGTAATGTAGTCTCTCTGCATAAAAGGGGAACACCCCGCTACACACTCCCCCCACTTGAACTCTTTGGTCCCCAAAGATAAACCTTAACAAAGACTATGTACAACTCTAGACAATTCTGTAAACGAAGTTGGCATAGGGAATTCCCACCAAAACTGAGGGGTAGAACTCCCTTGCCCACAGGTCACATTATCATGGGTGGCCTGCCTAACTGTGCCAGAGAGTGAGTTGGGGTTGCCCTCCACCAAATGGATAGTGGAGGGATCTGGATTTTCAGCACTTCTCCTAGCAGTAACTAGAGTCCTCCGAACTATTCCCCATTTGTGGGTAGGTCAGCTTCTTAGGAGGCCGGATGACTCTTCGAGCCCTTTGCTCTCTTGGGACTTATGGCTCTGGCGCCACAGGCTCCTCTTCCTCTGAGTAACTATCACGGGCATCTTCCCAGCGATCCAATGAAGGACTAGATGGGATGATATCTGTGGCCTCTGGGTTCAGTGTTCCATCTGGAGTGTCTTCAGTGGGTGGAAGATCTATAGTAGAAGTTCCTGGAGTTGGGTAAGGCCACAACCATTCAAGCTCTCTTTCTCCATCTTCACTAAGTTGGGAGGCCTCTCCATCTACAGCTCGAGAGGTCTGCGACCGAGTGTTTGGCCTTGGAGTATCCAGAATAGAGACCGGTTCAGGAGAATCTCTCACGGGAGGTATCCTGACTGCCTCTGCAAGTGGGAGCAGGTGGTTTCGATGCCACATCTTCAGTGGGCCTACCTTCCCTTCTGGCTTCAACTTGTAGACAGGTAGGCCCGGCAACTTCCTACAGACGACATAGGGTTCAGATCTCCATCTGTCTGCAAGTTTGTGTTTTCCAGGGACCCCCAGATTGCGTAACAGTACTCTATCCCCGGGCTGCAGGTCTTGTATCCGGACCTTTAAGTCGAAGTTTCTTTTGTTTCAAGCTCCTCTTTGATCTGAGGCCTCTTGAGCTTGTTCATAGGCCATTTTCAGGCTGTGTCTGAGCCTGTCCACATATCCTTTGTGGGATGTGGCTGAGGAATGATCCAGAGAGGTGCCAAAGGCCAAGTCCACAGGTAGTCTCGCTTCTCTCCCAAACATAAGTCGATATGGGGAGTAACCTGTAGCATCACTGGTGGTGCAGTTGTAAGCATGTACTATGGCTGCTATGTGTTTGCTCCAATGTTGCTTTTTCTCACTTTCCAGAGTCCCCAACATGTTAAGCAAGGTTCGGTTAAACCTCTCCGGCTGAGCATCTCCCTGTGGGTGGTAAGGTGTAGTTCGAGTCTTCTTGATCCCCAAAGAATCTAAGAGCTTCCGGATCAGCCGACTTTCAAAGTCCCTTCCTTGATCTGAATGAAGTCGCTGGGGCAGCCCATAATGAACAAAATACTTTTCCATAAGTATCTTGGCTACAGTGGAAGCCTTCTGGTCTTTGGTTGGAAAAGCTTGGGCATACCGGGTGAAATGATCAGTTATCACCAGAACATTTCCCAGTCCACTCAGGTCAGGTTCGAGGCAGAGGAAATCAATGCATACCAGATCCATTGGGCCTTGACTTTGTAGATGGCCCATTGGGGCAGCTTGATGAGGTAAAGTCTTCCTCTGGATGCAACATGCACATGAGTGGCAGTACTCTTCTACTTCTGCCCTCATGCAGGGCCAATAGAACCGACTTCTGACAAGTTGAAAGGTCCTCTCCGCCCCCAGATGGCCATGATTGTCATGTAGGGCAATCAGAACAGTCTCTCGATGCTTTTCTGGAAGAAACAACTGCCATTTATCTTCCAGGTCATCAGAGGGGCCCCTTCGGTAGACCACTCCCTGATGTACCTGTCCCACTCTTTCCTCAGCAGGCGGGCTTCCTTTGAGGAGTGACTCAGGAGTTTGTTTGGATCCTGATTCTCCAGGGCTTCCAGAACCAATTTCCCCATGGGATCTTCTAATTGGTCACACCTTAGTTCCTTCTTGGACAACTTTGGCAGATGGTCTTCCTCCAGCTGAGTTACTCCACAGTATTGTTTGGGGACTCCTACCATGGTAACTCCTATCTCTTCCGTCCTTGAGCCCCCTCTGGCTTGCAATTCAGCCCCTTGACAAAGGGCCCGCACCCCATCAGGTGCTACTTGAGTCCAGTCTTCCATGTCTCTGTTGGGACCATGAGATCTCTTGGACAGAGCGTCTGCATCTCGATTCCCAACCCCTGGCCTGTACTTTAGGCTGAAATTGAATCCAGACAATGCAGCCAGCCACCTGTGTCCAGTGGCATGCAGCTTTGCTGTAGTGAATAGGTAGGTCAGGGGTAGGGATGAGCTCGGTGTTCGAGTTGAACATAGGTTCGACTCGAACATCGGCTGTTCGCAGCGTTCGGTGAACAACGAACGATTTGGGCAGTTTGCGCCAAATTCGAGTGACGCAAACGGCCCACAATACACTGCGCCATCGCAGTGTAATCCCGGCGCTGTGATTGGCCAAGCATGCACTGTGACCCTGCATGCTTGGCCAATCACAGCGCCGGCAGCGAGGAGAGCAATGATTGGCCACAGGCAGGATGCCTGTGGCCAATTATAGCTGAGGGGGTTTAGTACACGCCCCACACTATAAAAGGCCGCCAGCGCGGCGGCCTTGTGTAGTGTGTTCCAGAGCAGGGAAAGTGAAGGATAGGCAGGGACAGTGTCAAATCCATTCTTTGCTAAACCTTGTGTGTAGGGACAGAGAAGGATAGGCAGGGAGAGTGTCAGTGTCATATTATTTGCTAAACCTTGTGTGTAGGGAGAGAGAAGGATAGGCAGGGAGAGTGTCAGTGTCATATACTTTGATAAACCTTGTGTGCAGGGAGAGAGAAGGATAGGCAGGGGACAGTGTCAGTGTCATATTCTTTGCTAAACCTTGTGTGCAGGGAGAGAGAAGGATAGGCAGGGAGAGTGTCAGTGTCATATAATTTGATAAACCTTGTGTGCAGGGAGAGAGAAGGATAGGCAGGGGACAGTGTCAGTGTCATTGTTGCTAAGCCTCCTGCACATTATACACCTGAACTTAGCCTGTATTGCTGCTTTTTCCTGGTGTGTTACACCAACAGGATTTTGCGGCATTTACAGCGGGTGGAGTGTGCCTCCTGACCATATTACACCTGAACTTAGCCTGTATTGCTGCTTTTTCCTGGTGTGTTACACCAACAGGATTTTGCGGCGCTTACAGCGGGCGGAGTGTGCCTCCTGACCATATTACACCTGAACTTAGCCTGTATTGCTGCTTTTTCCTGGTGTGTTACACCAACAGACATTTGCGGCACTTACAGCGGGCGGAGTGTGCCTCCTGACCATATTACACCTGAGGTTAGCCTGTATTGCTGCTTTTTCCTGGTGTGTTACACCAACAGGCATTTGCAGCACCTACAGCAGGCGTAGTGTGATTCCTGCAAAATATACTCCTGAAGCTAGGACTTATGGCTGGTTTTCCCATTTCCCTGCAGGCCATTAGAATGTCTGGAAGGCAAGCAAGGAGAGGCAGACAGTCAGGAGCCAATAAAAGAGGGCAAGCAGGCTCTGTGTCTAGAGACAACAGTGCTGGTCGCGGACGCGGTGCATCGCCATCAGCACGTGGCCATGGGACACGCTTGTTCTTCTTTTCGGCAGCTGGACGTGTTGAGCCGCATCATGCCGAAGACTTGGTAGAGTGGATGACCAAGCCCTCCTCATCCTCCTCATCCTCTCTCACCCAGGCTCAGGGTACTGGCAAAGCAGCTGCCAAAGCGTCCTCTTCCCTGGTATCAATGTCATCATCAGTCACTCCTTCCCTAGACCAACCATGTCCTCCTGAGGAGTCCCCCGAACTGTTTGAGCACAGTGTTGGGTATATGCTCCAGGAGGATGCCCAGCGTTTCGAAGGGTCTGATGATGATACCCAGCTAGAGGAAGGCAGTAGCGTGAGATCAGAGAGAGGGGATGCTCAAGAAGGACACCAATCTGGCAGTCATGTTCCAGCAGCTGCAGCATACTGCCAGATTGGCTGCAGTGATGAGGAGGGAGGGGATGATGAGGTCACTGACTCCACGTGGGTGCCTAATAGGAGAGAGGAGGAGGAGGAGGATGAGGAGGAGGCACATCTCCAACGAGGCAGGATGCCCTCGTGGGGCTAGCGTAAGGGCAGCACACCAACGGAATCACACCGCAGAGCTCCGCCTGTGCAGGGCGCTGCCTCTGCCCGTTATTCAAAAAGTTCTTTGGTGTGGGCCTTTTTTGAGTCGAGTGCATCAGATCGCACAGCTGCTATTTGCAACATATGTCTCAAGCGTATATCGCGTGGCCAAAACATCACCCGCTTGGGCACCACATGCTTGACCAGACATATGTTGACCTGCCATGCAGCTTGTTGGCAAGCCTACCTTAAAGACCCACACCAAAGAACAAAGCGGACCTCTTCTTGCACCGCATCAGCTGGGATCTCCAACCCCACTATACCTTCAGTCCTCTCTGAAACCTGCTCTGAGAGGAATGAAGGTGTAGAATTAGGTGTGTCACAGCCAAGTACTTGCGGGCACTCTGCTAGCAGTACACCGACGTCTGATTCTAGCAGGCAAATTTCCCTGCCCCAGCTGCTGGACCGTCGAAAGAAGTTCACTCCCAGCCATCCACATGCCCAGCGGTTGAATGCTAGCTTGGCTAAATTGCTTCAACTGCTGCCTTTTCAGTTGGTAGACTCGGCCCCCTTCCGTGAGTTTGTGCAATGTGCGGTTCCTCAGTGGCAGGTTCCCAAACGCCACTTTTTCTCACGGAAGGCGATTCCGGCTCTCTACCGGCATGTGGAAGGCAATGTCTTGGCCTCGCTGGACAGGGCGGTCAGCGGTAAGGTGCATATTACCGCTGACTCATGGTCCAGCAGGCATGGACAGGGACGTTACCTTTCTTTCACGGCCCATTGGGTCACTCTTTTGGCAGCTGGGAAGGATGCAGGACAAGGTGCAGTAGTGTTGGAGGTTGTTCCACCGCCACGCCTCCAAAATGCTACTACTGGTTGTGACACACCTCTGTCCTCCACCCCCTCCTCTTCTTCTTCCTCCGTAGCCTCTTCCTGTGCTTTGTCCTCGGAACCAGCGGTGCTCCGTAGGCGTTCAAGGGGCTACGCAAGTGCGCAGGCAAAAAGATGCCATGCCGTGCTTGCGCTGGTGTGTTTGGGGGACAGGAGCCACACTGGGCAGAGGTTCTGTCTGCTCTGCAGGGGCAGGCCGAGAGGTGGTTGACGCCACGCCAGCTTAAGCCAGGAATGGTAGTTTGCGACAATGGCACCAACCTCCTCTCCGTTCTCCGACAGGGACAACTGACCCATGTGCCCTGTGTGGCTCACGTCCTTAACCTGGTGGTGCAGCAGTTCTTGGGCAGGTACCCGGGCTTACAGGATGTCCTGAGGCAGGCCAGGAAAGTCTGTGTGCATTTCCGCAGATCTTATAATGCCAGTGCTCGCCTGGCTGAGCTGCAAAGGGAGTTGAACCTGCCCAAGAACCGCCTTATATGTGACATGCCCACCAGGTGGAACTCAACGTTGGCCATGCTGCAGCGGCTGCACACGCAGCAGAGGGCCATCAATGAGTACCTGTGCGACTACGGCACCAGGACAGGGTCAGGGGAGCTCGGCTTTTTTTCACCACGCCAGTGGGGCATGATCAGGGATGCATGCACTGTCCTGGCACCATTTGAGGAGGCCACGAGGATGGTGAGCAGTGACAGTGCATGCATCAGTGACACTGTACCTCTTGTCCACCTGTTGGAACATACGCTGCGTGGAATAATGGACAGGGCACTTGAGGCAGAACAGAGGCAGGAAGAGGAGGACTTCCTTGCCTCTCAAGGCCCCCTTTACCCAGACAGTGTTCCTTCTGTCCCACCCATCGCACAGGAAGAGGAGGAGGAGGAGGAGGAGGAGGAGGATTGTGTCAGCATGGAGGTGGAGCCTGGCACTCAGCATCATCAGCAGCAGTCTTTTAGGGATGATTTACAGTCCCAAGAAACCAGTGGACTTGTATGTGGCTGGGAGGAGGTGGCTGCGGATCATGTCGTCCTTAGTGACCCAGAGGACTCCGGACCGAATGCCTCAGCTAACCTACGCTGCATGGCCTCCCTGATCCTGCAAAGTCTGCGGAAGGATCCTCGTATTCTTCGGATCAAGGAGAGGGACCATTACTGGCTGGCCACTCTCCTTGATCCACGGTACAAGGGTAAGGTTGCGGACCTTATCTTACCGTCGCAGAGGGAGCAGAGGATGAGACAACTCCGGGAGGCCTTGCAGAAAGGTCTGTGCAACGCGTTCCCAGAGACTGGGAGGTTACAAACTCCTGGTCCTGGACAACGAGTTGCTGAGGCTTCGGTCAGTCAAAGAAGGAGCGGTGGGGAAGGTGGCCATCTGACCGATGCGTTCAGACAATTCTTTAGTCCGCAGCCCCAAGGTATGATCGGTTCCAGCAACCATCGCCAGCGTCTGATATACATGGTGCAGGAATACCTAGGGGCAAGGTCAGACTTGGACACCTTCCCCACCGAAAATCCTCTGGCTTACTGGGTCTTGAGGATGGATCACTGGCCAGAGCTTGCACAGTATGCAATTGAGCTACTGGCCTGTCCTGCATCCAGCGTTCTTTCAGAACGCACATTCAGTGCTGCTGGAGGATTTGTCACGGATCACAGGGTGCGCCTGTCCACCGACTCTGTTGATCGACTGACCTTCATAAAGATGAACCAGTCTTGGATCACCACCAGCTACCAAACACCTGAAGCTGATATAACAGACTAATTTATTTTCAAATGTCACATCCCTTCAAGACTGATGCTGATGCTGAGAGACTGTCCTGTTATGTTGACTGACTATCCTCCTCCTCCTCAATGATCCGATTGATGATGATAGCTTGAAAGAAAATTTTTGTTTCTGGGTGCCGCCACCAGTGGCTAAGGCCCAATTTTTCAGCCCCTGTTTAACAGGGGCGTGTTATTACAATTTTTTATGCAATGCTTTGCAGCAGGGCTCATTCCTGCACTCCAACTAGAGTATATGGGAGAGGTTGCAGTGTCTTGGCACCAGCACCAGTGGCTAAGGCCCAATTTTTCAGCCCCTGTTTAACAGGGGCGTGTAATTACAATTTTTGATGCAATACTTTGCAACAGGGCTCATTGCTGTGCTCCAAGTACAGTATCTGTGAGGGGTTGCAGTGTTGTGGCACCAGTGCCTAAGGCCCAATTTTTATGCCCCTGTTTAACAGGGGCATGTAATTACAACTTTTTATGCAATGCTTTGCAGCAGGGCTCATTCCTGCACTCCAACTAGAGTATCTGGGAGAGGTTGCAGTGTTGTGGCACCAGCACCAGTGGCTAAGGCCCAATTTTTCAGCCCCTTTTATGTTGTGGAGATTTTTATGGAAATGTATTAATGTATGTTGTCAGATGTCCCCCCAGTGTCAGTTTTGCTGTAATGCGCTCATCTGAGCGTATTTGCACATACAGACGTTGGTGGAAGATCGGTGATGGGAAAATCTTCCTGTGGAAACAGCGATGTTTGCTGCATTTAGAGATGTTGTTTTGCGCCCCGTTGGGGGAACTGGCCAGCCCCTGGCGGGGGGCGTTGAATGACTACGAGCGCACATATCTGTGTCCACAGGAACAGTAGCATAACTATAGAATAATTGTGGTCCATTTGAGGCATAATTGTTGTGTAGTTTCCGTCATTTGGTAGCAGTCTATGTCACTGTTAGTCAATTTGAATGAACATTGTATCTGTTTGGAAGGATGTCCTTGTATGGTCATTCTCCTGTGGAAGGAACATCCTGTGATGTTCCCGCCCATGGGGGGAGGTGACTGGTTGCTGCAACCAATCACCTCCTGTCTTGAGATCTTTTGAGTTTAATAAAAGCCTATGATTAGGCGTCGGCTGAACAGTCTATGCTGGGATGGCCTGATGAGAAGATAAGCTTATGTGGTGCTGCCTTTCTTGGATGAATGGGAATGAACGGTGAGTGGATCTTTAGCAAACTTAGACTAAAGATAGCATTATTGCAAAAAGATGAAATCTGATGTGTGCTTAGATAGCACAGGAATTATAGGCTGTGTGCTCTGCAAACAGCCTAGGAATTCCACAACAGAATGGCGAGCCAGGATTTTTGGGAATAGATGGAGTCCCTTTGGACATCGGATCGAGATGGGGGAAGTGTGGATCTACGTTCCGATGTGGGGGGCTCTACTCTTTAAAAGAACATTTTTTTGTCTTTTTGAAATAATGATTTAAGTTTGCAGCGTGTGTATGTGTGCGTGTGTATGTCTGCGAATCGTATGTGTGTGTGTGATTTTGTCATGGATCGTATGCCTGTGAATTTGATTGTGTGTGGGTATGCCTGCATGTGCCTGTGTGATTAGATTGTTTGTGTGATGTAGGACATGTGTACCCATGAGTGTGATTGAAATTGTGTAACTAAGCGAGAAATATATAGACTGTTTGTGCGATGTATTGAGCAGTTTGCAGCCAGCCATGGCTGCTGCATTGTTCTGGTCCCTGTGTGAGAGAAGCTGAAAATGGCTGCCCCCATGAGGTTTAGTGGGGGAGGGGCGGGCAGCATTTCAGTTACAAGGGTGAAAGTTGGTGACTTTCTGTAAATAGCATGCAGGAGTTTTGTAGTGGAAACGCCCTGAGAGATAATCTGATGTACAAGCAACAATATACTGTATGTGTGTGGTGTTTGTGATTTCTATGAAAAATAGAAATGGTTAGATTGTGATTTTTGTAGGGGACAACGACACATGTCCCCATAAGTGTAAAAATATTTTAACAAAAGTGTTTGGTTTTAAAGTTGAAAATTCCTGCCGCATATTCAAGTGGCCAGGCATTGTTGGAAGCCAGACAATAGTAGCTGTTTGTTGAAAGGAATACACCCTTTGAATGGTTGCAGGCTGTTTTGGATGCTAGCATTGAGGAGGTATGTCTCTGCAATGGCTTTGTTATGGAAGCTGAGGCCACTGTGTGTGTGAACTTTAGGTAGAGAAAAGTGGTGAATATCTCAGAGTATATGAACTTAGAGAAATGAATATGTTTTTAATATTGTTCATGTAACTAACATTTATTGAATGTGCTGTTTAGTTGGCAAAAGGGAGGCTAAGTTTGTAAGTGTACATGTGGTCCTTGTAGAGTGTAGCTGACACCTTTTTCAGTGGATTTTGATGATAATTTAGAAAAACCTCAACTGTGTAGTGTGTCTTTGTGGAGAAAAACATTTTTGATTTTCTTTTAAAGAGATGCTGGTTTTGGCGGGAAAAATTGCATGGCGCCATTTTTGTTGTTGTCCATGAGGTGGGGGTGGTGGTCATCCACCATTTTGTTATCCTGGCTTGTCGGCCATTTTGAGACGTTTACAGTTTGAGATAAGAAGTTCCAGTTTAGCAAACACGGCTCCTGAATATGCTGTATTGGCATTTGTTGATCGGCGCAGTTTTCTTATGTTTTATGCGTTTACAGTTTGACCTGTGCACTGCTGGGAAGAGTAGTGAGACACCAGGGTGACATACTGAGAGACTGTTTTTTGTTTAATGAATTCGCTGGTTTAAATTGTTTTTCTAAGCATCGCCTTTTGAGTTGAGTAGAGTGGTATCTTGAAATAGCGCGGTCTTACCCCGAGGGGCCACAACGTGCTTGCGGACACACGCACATGCTGGGGCCTATTTATGGATGGGATCTGGCTGACCTACCAGCAGTTGGAGTGCGGGAGGAGGCCAACGCAGACACAGGGAGGACATGCAAACTCCATGCACATGATGTTAGGTTGGGGATTTCTCTGTTTTCATTTAAGTGAATGTAAGCTATTGCAGGGTCAGCTGACTTTGCAGTATATGCGCGGCGTTTTTTTTTGCATTGGATTTTGGTTTTAAGAAAAACTTCACTTTACACTGAATTTTGATAGATTGTAAGACTAACAGAGTTTTTGTACAATGATGTGTTTTTATGTTTAAATATTTGGGAGTTTCCCAGAGAGCAATTCATTTTTTTGGAACTTGTACTGTATAGCCATCTCTTGGCAGGAGTTTGTATTTTGAGTCCCAACTTATGGTTTGACTTCCAGGGAATGTGGGTCAGGGGGGATTCCCTCCCATTTGCAAAGGGGGGTTTACTCCATCATTTCCTTGACAAGGTTTTAAATGGTTGAAATATATATGATGTGTAGCCATGGATTTTTTTTGAAGTCTTGATAGACAAGGCGATTATGGCTAACGCCTCCCCTCCCCCTCCCTCTTCCTGAACAATTGATATGTAAATAAACCAGTTTGTTTTTTTAAGTAGCTGAGCATGTAACCGGAAGTTTCTTTTCAGCATTTATATATCAGCAGAAAGTTAGTGGGAGGAGCTTGGGGTTTTTAAAGGTGAGCAATGAGATTTGTGTCTGGAAGGAAAATGGAAAGCATTTTGGCGTTTAAAAGTCTTTTATATTTTGTTCCAGTTTTGTGAAGTTTTGGACTGTAATACAGTTTTGGGTAGAGAGCAAACAGGGGGTATCACCATTATTTTATCATCTAGATACAGAGAGAAGCCACATTGTTCTGCAGGTGGTAAACTGGCGTAAGTGTTCTGTGTGGTTTAGTCTGACAATGCAGTGTATGGGTGTATAGCGGAAAACGCTTGTGTATGCATACACTGTGAGGGGTAGAGGCCTAATTCGGGGGTTGATCGGTGGTTGTTCTGTAGTTCCAAAAGTGTTGGGACAACAAGCCATAGAGTTGACGCCTCGGTTAGGGTTTCTAGTTGGAGGACTTGACCATATAGTGGTTGTAGTTCTGCAATTCACCGTATAAGAAGACACCGGGCGGTGATCTCCGAAAGGGTGCAACGGTTTAACCTGGACGCAGGTTTAAGACGATAAGCCGATTCGAATCGCCATGGACACAAGGAGGTCTGTGCAAAGGGAAGGAATGGAGGCTTCCCATAGTCAGACGGTCACACAGTGCACAAAGCCTAGTTTTGGGGCAAAGGCCTTTGAACCCCAAAAAGATTAACATAGGTGGTCCAAGGATACTATTTTGGGTATCCCTCTGGAATGGATGTAGTTAAGCTGCGGCTTCAGAAATCTGTAATGATGAGTGTTGATGGAGGTGTAGTCTCATGCCCGTTTGTTTGAACTTTGTATGGCTGGTCCATGCAAGCTTCTCGAGTTGCTCTCATATTCCCATTGTATTTTTTTCTATTGCTGAAAGAGTGAAGGGAGAATTCTGGATGTTTGTTTTTTTTAATTTTTGGTTTTGGAAACTATGAAGTATCTCCCCCACGTTTGTATCTGAGTGTTTATATGTAGTAACGTGAATATGTTCGAACTTACCGCGGCGATCCTTCGATGCGTCGCGGCTGTAGTATTTTTGTAGGAACGGGAAAAGTAAGGGTTACAGAGGGTTTTGTTTGAATCAGTTTTGAAAGAATGTCATTGACAATTTACCAATGTACAGGAATGTCATTATTATTTTCCATTCTTTGCAGGTTAAATATGAAGGATAGAGTAATGATTTTGCTTATAAGTATTTTTCAGGTCCAAGGAGTTTGTACACAGAGAACAGGTGTATGTAGACAGCTGTACATATGGATAAATATGAGTCTAAGGCGGTAAAAGTATCATAGGCTATTTCATTGTTTCTTTTTTCCTGCACCACGCATTTCTTCCTTCAGTCTGTAATGAGGAAGAAAAGGGGGGAGAAGTGATAAATGTAAGAGTGACAGTTTTTTTTCAAACTAATAATAACCTCTGTAATTCTAGCCAAGTTTGTGCCAAGACTGTCTTTCTTTGATAGAATTTGAATCGGCAAGCAGCAGTCTGGTGAAGTAGGTTCCCATCCCAGAGGCTAAGAACCTTTTGTCAGTGGTTCCAGGTATTGTAAGCCACGCACAGGTTATGCAGTGACCACAGTCCCGATGTCTGGGTTATTGTCATATGAGGGTTGTTTGGAGGTCAATCAAAATCAGGGTCGTACTCTCCTCATTAGCTGTCACTTATATTCTAGGCTGATGGGGTGGGTGCGATCGTTGTGACATGAACTTCAAAATGTCCACCAAAAGGTTTTCACGAGTCCCTCCCGGACCCTGACTTAATAATCAGTTTACATTATTTCCAACCCGGTGACTGGGTCGTTGTAAAGAAGCTTGAGGGATGAGACCACGCCAGCCACTGCAAGAAGCGGCTCAACCACACCAAAGAATGAGGAGTATCTTTGTTTATTTATATTTTTGTTGTTTAGTAAATTTTAGCGAGGGTAACGGTGAAAAGCATCCCAAGTTATTATTTAACCACTTAACGACCGCCCACCGCCGATTTACGTCGGCAGAATGGCACCGACAGGCAGAATCACGTAGATCTACGTGATCGCCTTTGTGCAGTTGGGGGTCCATCCGGACCCCCCTTCACTGCAGTGAGCGGCCGTTAAGTGTTCGGGAGCGATCAGGCATGAGGGGGCGGCTGCTCGATTCCGTCCCCCCCCTCGCGATCGCTCCCGGCCAATGAAAATGCTTCCTCCTGCCTGAAATGTAAACACAGGCTGGAGGAAGTGATGTCATCTCCCTCGCCGCGGTCTTTTCGTTCCCGGCGCCGAGCAGAGAAGAAGCAGGTTAGTGCACCAACAGTCCACTGACACGTAGGTACACATAGGCACACAAATCACCCCCCAGTCACCCCCAGATCACCCCCCAGGTCACCCCAAAGCCCCCAATCACAGTGTCACTGATTGCAGTGATCATTTATTTTACTGATCACTGCATTTAGTGTCATCTGTGTTTGTAAAAAGTTGCAGGGCAGTTAGGATTAGGCCCCTTTAGGTCCAGGGTAGCCCCCTAACCCCCCCTAATAAAGGTTTAACCCCTTGATCACCCCCCAGGTAACCCTTTCACCCCCTAACTTCAGCGTCACTAAGCGATTGTTTTTCCGATCGCTGTATTCTTGTCGCTGGTGTTTTAGATAGGCAGTTATTTTTTTTTAGGTTCGCCGCAGGTTTTTATTAGTGTCAGGTACCCCCATATATTATTTTAACCCCCTGATTGCCCCTAGAGTTAACCCTTTCACCAGTGATCGCCGTATAATCGTCACTGGTGTCACTGGTTAGCCAGTAAGTTATTTAGTTATTTAGGTTACCCGTCAGGTTTTTATATAGTGTCAGGTACCCCCATATTTAACCTAATAAAGGTTTTAACCCCCTGATTGCCCCTAGTTAACCCTTTCACCAGTGATCACCATATAAAGGTTACGGGTGACGCTGGTTGATTAGTTTGCTTTTTATAGCATCAGGGCACCCGCCGTATATAACCCAATAAAGGTTTAACCCCCCCGATCGCCCGGCGGGTGAGATCAATTAGGTTTTAGCGCCAGAGAGGGTCTGCGTCGCCCCAGGCAGTGTTAGGTTAGTGCCAGTAACGCTAACACCCACGCGCAAAGCATACACCCCCCTTAGTGGTATAGTATCTGATCAGATCTATACTAGCATCCCCAGCGGTTTAGGGTTCCCAAAAATGCAGTGTTAGCGGGATCAGCCCATATACCTGCTAGCGCCTGCGTTTAGCCCCTCCGCCCAGCCCAGCCCAGCCCAGCCCACCCAAGTGCAGTATCGATCGATCACTGTCACTTACCAAACACAACACACATAACTGCAGAGTTCGCAGAGACAGGCCTGATCCCTGCGATCGCTAACAGTTTTTTTGTAGCGTTTGATATATTTGCTGACGACAGTCAGGTGCTTTTTTTCCTGTGAATCTTACTAGTGTACCCCTAAATTTAGAGCCCAAAATGGCAAGACGAAGGTACACTAGTAAAGAGGCCTACGAGATTCTGAGCATGACAGATAGTGAAGAGGAGGTCACGTATCTGTCAGATTCAGGCTCAGAATATCTTCCCGTAGAAGACAGTGACGTCAGCGGCCCCACGTCAGATAGCTCTGACGACGAAGTTGAGGTCCCTGCTAAGGTCAGGTGTACCCGATCCCGATCTTCTGAGGTTGTTGAGGAGCAAGAACCGCAGGTCTCTCGTATCATGGAGCAGAGTAGTACTAGCGCCGCTATTCCTTCTGGTGAACTGGCAAGCACCAGCGGCCTAGTACAGCCTGGACGTACATCCAGCACTGCAGTAACACTTGGTGACGTGGCGAGTCCCATAAGTGCAGTTCAAGCTGGCGAGGTGGCAAGCACAAGTAGTGTCCCGCTGCCACCAAGAAGACAAAGGCAGGCCCGTCGTGCCCATACTGCCCTTCCTGCAGAATTCGCCTATCCTGATTGGGTCCCCACCACTTCTGCAGAACCCGTACTTCCCCCATTCACTGCCCAACCCGGTATTCAGGTGGAAACAGCTGATTTTATTCCAATTGATTTTTATTCGCTGTTTTTCACGGAAGATCTCTATAGATCTATTGTGGACCAGAGTAATTTATATGCTGGTCAATTTATCGCCGCTAACCCCCAGTTGCCTAAAATTGCCAGAAATTGGAAACCAATTACGGTTTCCGAATTTAAGACCTTTCTGGGCCTTTCCCTCAACATGGGCACACATAAATTTCCGTCATTGCGTGCTTATTGGTCCACGCACCCAATTGACCACATGCCCGTGTTCTCTGCCTCCATGTCCAGGGCACGATACGAGCAGATTTTGCGGTTCATGCACTTCAACGACAATGAACTTTGTCGTCCACGTGGGGACCCTGAATACGACCGGCTCTATAAAATTCGGCCCCTCATAAACCACTTCAACGAACGTTTTGCAGCCTTGTTTACTCCCGATTAAGTTGTCTGCGTTGATGAGTCCCTGATTAAATTTTCTGGCCGCTTGTCTTTCAAGCAGTACCTTCCCAGCAAGCGTGCCAGATACGGGGTCAAGCTCTACAAGTTCTGTGACAGGGCAACAGGCTATGTAGTGAACTTTACGGTTTATGAGGGAAAAGATAGTCAGATTGAGTCGGTCAACTGCCCGGATTACATAGGGAGCGCTGGCAAGATAGTGTGGAACTTGGTGTCACCCTTATTCGGAAAGGGGTACCACTTGTATTTGGACAATTATTACACGAGCGTGCCACTGTTTAGTCACTTGTTTGATCATCAGATTGGAGCATGTGGCACCGTGCGACCTAATCGCCGGGGCTTTCCCCAGCGGCTTGTAGATGCCCGTCTTAGGCTGGGGGAGAGAGCCTGCTTGAAGTGTAATAACTTGCTCGCTATGAAGTGGAGGGACAATAAGAATGTTTTCCTTCTTACCTCCCTTCATGCAGACACGACAGTCCAAATTCGTACGGCGACTGGTGTTGTGGAGAAACCCCTCTGTGTCCACGAATATAACCAAAATATGGGAGGGGTGGACCTCAACGACCAGTTGATGGCGCCGTATCTAATTGACCGTAAGGCGAGACGCTGGTACAAAAAAGTGTCTCTATCATTATTCCAATTGGCTTTGCTGAACGCTCATGTGCTATACAGAGCTTCAGGTGGGACGTTATCTCTTCTAAAATTCCAGAATGAGATAGTCACAGAACTCCTGTATCCAGGCGGTTCTGCACCTCACCATCCCCTACCAAATACAGTAAGCCGGCTGCATGAGAGGCATTATTCGTATGTCCTCCCGAGTACCCCTACCCAAAGCCACCCCCAAAAAAGATGTCGTGTCTGTAGCAAGCGCGGATTTAGGCGTGACACCCATAGTTTTTGTCCACTCTGTCCTGACAAGCCTGGTCTTTGCCAAGGTGAATGTTTTGAACGCTACCACTCAAAAGTGAAGTTTTAGCGTAGGGTACAGCATTTCACAGACAAGGACACACTTACACAGGGTCTCCCAAGATGCCATTACATTTTGAGAGACCCGAACCATTACAGTTGTAAAGTTACAAAAAAAAGTGTAAAAAAGAAAAAAAAAACGTAAAAAACAAAACACAAAAAAAATATAAAATAAAAAAACCAAAAATAGTTGTCGTTTTATTGTTCTCTCTCTCTCTATTTTCTCTCTATTGTTCTGCTCTTTTTTACTGTATTCTATTCTGCAATGTTTTATCATGCTTGCTTTTCAGGTATGTAATTTTTTGTTTTCAGGTGCGCCATTCAACTGCAGCGCGGAATTATTTATCTTGACAGCAACAGCGTTTGCTCCCACGATACATAAAGCCGTGACTCCAGTGCTGTAGGAGGTGATTTCACCACCACAGTTAAAAAAAGAGCATATATGCCGAAGCATAGGGGCAGCAGGGGCGGAGGAGCGATTTTGCTCCTAATGCCGCGTACATACGGTCGAAATTCCGACGGAGGCCTGCCCGTGGAAAATTCCGACCGTGTGTACGCGGCATAACTTTTTTGCGGGAGGATGCCCCCATGCTTCGGCATATATATATTTTAGGCACAGGTTGCGTTAAAACATTTTTTTATTTTTTACTAGGTTTTGTTTTGGTATTTGCTTTGCAGGTATGGCATGGTAAGGTCTTACTGTTGTACTGTAATGTTACTTTGTTTTAATGTTAACCACCATTTGCTTAGCAGGTACGCCATTCAGTTGCAGCGCGGATCTATTTATCTTGACAGCAACAGCGTTTGCTCCCACGATACATAAAGCCGTGACTCCAACGCTGTAGGAGGTGATTTCACCACCACAGTTAAAAAAAAGAGCATATATGCCGAAGCATGGGGGACAGCAGGGGCGGAGGAGCGATTTTGCTCCTAATGCCGCGTATATACGGTCGAAATTCCAACGGAGGCTTGCCCGTGGAAAAGTCCGACCGTGTGTACGCGGCATAACCTTTTATGCCGCGTACATACGGTCGAAATTCCGACGAAGGCTTGACCGTGTGTACGCGGCATAACTTTTTTGCGGGAGGATGCCCCCATGCTTCGGCATATATGCCCATCATTAGAAGTGGGTGGATGAAGGGAGGTATTCTAATGGTGGGCATACCCACCAATCAATCTCTTTTTTTCGTTCAGCCAATAGGCTGTATGAAAAAAAAGATTACAATACATGTCCAACAAGGACCAGCAACGTACTGGTATGTTGCTGGACTTTGAATGTTTATACCAGAATGATGCCTGCGGGTTTAGGTATCATCTTGGTATCATTCTTTTCAGCCAGCAGCCGGCTTTCATGTAAAAGCAATTCTAGCAGATAATTAGCCTCTAGACTGCTTTTACAAGCAGTGGGAGGGAATGTCCCCCCCGGATATAAAAAGCGCCATTGGGAAATTGGGAAAGCATTTTATCACACCGATCTTGGTGTGGTCAGATGCTTTGAGGGCAGAGGAAAGATCTAGGGTCTAACCCCCCAATTTTTTTCAAAAAAAGAGTACCTGTCACTACTTATTGCTATCATAGGGGATATTTACATTCCCTGAGATAACGATAAAAATGGTAAAAAAATTAAATATGGAAGGCACAGTTTAAAAATAAAATAAAAAAGCCAAATAAATAATAAAAAAATTAAAAAAGCACCGTTGTCCCCCCCTGCTCTTGCGCAAAGGCGAACGCAAGCGTCAGTCTAGCGTCATATGTAAACAGCAATTGCATCATGCATGTGAGGTATCACCGCGAAGGTCAGATCGAGGGCAGTCATTTTAGCAGTAGACCTCCTCTGTAAATCTAACGTGGTAACCTGTAAAGGCTTTTAAATGCTTTTAAAAATGAATGTAGTTTGTCGCCGCTGCGCGTTTGTGCGCAATTTTAAAGCATGTCGTGTTTGGTATCCATGTACTCGGCCTATGATCATCTTTTTTATTTCATCAAACATTTGGGCAATATAGTGTTTTTTAGTGCATTAAAAATAAAAAAAGTGTGTTTTTCCCCCAAAAAATGCGTTTGAAAAATCGCTGCGCAAATACTGTGTGGAAAAAAAAATGCAACACCCACTATTTTAATCTGTAGGGCCTTTGCTTTAAAAAAATATATAATGTTTGGGGGTTCAACATAATTTTCTTGCAAAAAAAAAATTTTTTTCATGTAAACAAAAAGTGTCAGAAAGGGCTTTGTCTTCAAGTGGTTAGAAGAGTGGATGATGTGTGACATAAGCTTCCTAATGTTGTGCATAAAATGCCAGGACAGTTCAAAACCCCCCCAAATGACCCCATTTTGTAAAGTAGACACCTCAAGCTATTTGCTGAGAGGCATGTTGAGCCCATTGAATATTTTTTTTTTGTCCCAAGTGATTGAATAATGACCAAAAAAAAAAAAAATGTACAAAAAGTTGTCACTAAATTATATATTGCTCAAACATGCCATGGGCATATGTGGAATTACACCCCAAAATACATTCTGTTGCTTCTCCTGAGTACGGGGATACCACATGTGTGGGACTTTTTGGGAGCCTAGTCGCGTACGGGACCCCAAAAACCAAGCACCGCCTTCAGGATTTCTATGGGTGTAAATTTTTGATTTCACTCCTCACTGCCTATCACAGTTTCGGAGGCCATGGAATGCCCAGATGGCACAAAACCCCCCCAAATGACCCCATTTTGGAAAGTAGACACCCCAAGCTATTTGCTGAGAGGTATGTTGAGTATTTTGCAGATCTCACTTTTTGTCACAAAGTTTTGAAAATGTAAAAAAAGAAAAAAAAAAAGAAAAAAAAATGTCTTTCTTAATTTTCAAAAACAAATGAGAGCTGTAAAATACTCACCATGCCTCTCAGCAAATAGCTTGGGGTGTCTACTTTCCAAAATGGGGTCCTTTGTGGGGGTTTTGGGCTATTTTGACATTTTATGGCCTTCAAAACTGTGATAGGTAGTGAGGAGTGAAATCAAAAATTTATGCCCTTAGAAACCTTGAAGGCGGTGCTTGGTTTTTGGGGTCCCGTACGCGGCTAGGCTCCCAAAAAGTCCCACACATGTGGTATCCCCGTACTCAGGAGAAGCAGCAGAATGTATTTTGGGGTGTAATTTCACATATAACCATGGCATGTGTGAGCAATATATCATTTAGTGACAACTTTTTGTACATTTTTTTTTCTTTTTGTCATTATTCAATCATTTGGGACAAAAAAAAAATATTCAATGGGCTCAACATGCCTCTCAGCAAATAGCTTGGGGTGTCTACTTTCCAAAATGGGGTCATTTGGGGGGGGTTTGTGCCATCTTGGCATTTTATGGCCTTCAAAACTGTGATAGGTAGTGAGGAGCGAAATCAAAAATTTTTGCCCTTAGAAACCTTGAAGGCGGTGCTTGGTTTTTGGGGTCCCGTACGCGGCTAGGCTCCCAAAAAGTCCCACACATGTGGTATCCCCGTACTCAGGAGAAGCAGCAGAATGTATTTTGGGGTGTAATTTCACATATGCCCATGGCATGTGTGAACAATATATCATTTAGTGACAACTTTGTGCAAAAAAAAAAAAGTTTGTCATATTCCCGCAACCTGTGGCAAAATATAAAATATTCCATGGACTCAACATGCCTCTCAGCAAATAGCTTGGGGTGTCTACTTTCCAAAATGGGGTAATTTGGGGGGGTTTTGTGCTATTTTGGCATTTTATGGCCTTCGAAACTGTGATAGGTAGTGAGGAGTGAAATCAAAAATTTACGCCCTTAGAAATCCTGAAGGCGGTGCTTGGTTTTTGGGGCCCTGTACGCGGCTAGGCTCCCAAAAAGTCCCACACATGTGGTATCCCCGTACTCAGGAAAAGCAGCAGAATGTATTTTGGGGTGCAATTCCACATATAACCATGGCATGTGTGAGCAATATATCATTTAGTGACAACTTTTTGTACATTTTTTTTTCTTTTTGTCATTATTCAATCATTTGGGACAAAAAAAAAATATTCAATGGGGTCAACATGCCTCTCAGCAAATAGCTTGGGGTGTCTACTTTCCAAAATGGGGTCATTTGGGGGGGTTTGTGCCATCTTGGCATTTTATGGCCTTCAAAACTGTGATAGGTAGTGAGGAGTGAAATCAAAAATTTATGCCCTTAGAAACCTTGAAGGCGGTGCTTGGTTTTTGGGGTCCCGTACGCGGCTAGGCTCCCAAAAAGTCCCACACATGTGGTATCCCCGTACTCAGGAGAAGCAGCAGAATGTATTTTGGGGTGTAATTTCACATATGCCCATGGCATGTGTGAGCAATATATCATTTAGTGACAACTTTGTGCAAAAAAAAAAAAGTTTGTCATATTCCCGCAACTTGTGGCAAAATATAAAATATTCCATGGACTGAACATGCCTCTCAGTAAATAGCTTGGGGTGTCTACTTTCCAAAATGGGGTCATTTGGGGGGGTTTTGTGCTATTTTGGCATTTTATGGCCTTCGAAACTGTGATAGGTAGTGAGGAGTGAAATCAAAAATTTGCGCCCTTAGAAATCCTGAAGGCGGTGCTTGGTTTCCGGGGTCCCGTACGTGGCTAAGCTCCTAAAAAGTCCCACACATGTGGTATCCCCGTACTCAGGAGAAGCAGCAGAATGTATTTTGGGGTGCAATTCCATATATAACCATGGCATGTGTGAGCAATATATCATTTAGTGACAACTTTTTGTAATTTTTTTATTTTTTTTTTGTCATTATTCAATCACTTGGGACAAAAAAAAAATATTCAATGGGCTCAACATGCCTCTCAGCAATTTCCTTGGGGTGTCTACTTTCCAAAATGGGGTCATTTGGGGGGGTTTTGTACTGCCCTGCCATTTTAGCACCTCAAGAAATGAGATAGGCAGTCATAAATTTAAAGCTGTGTAAATTTCAGAAAATGTACCCTAGTTTGTAAACGCTATAACTTTTGCGCAAACCAATAAATATACGCTTATTGACATTTTTTTTACTAAAGACATGTGGCTGAATACATTTTGGCCTAAATGTATGACTAAAATTGAGTTTATTCGATTTTTCTTATAACAAAAAGTAGAAAATATCATTTTTTTTCAAAATTTTCGGTCTTTTTCTGTTTATATCGCAAAAAATAAAAATCGCAGAGACAATCAAATACCATTAAAAGAAAGCTCTATTTGTGGGAAGAAAAGGACGCAAATTTCATTTGGGTACAACATTGCATGTCCGCACAATTTACAGTTAAAGCAGCGCAGTGCCGAATCCCAAAAACAGGCTTGGTCCTAATGGCCCGAAATGGTCCGGGGCTTAAGTGGTTAAAGTGTATGTCCTGACTAGCTCAGAAAGCGAACAGGACCGATGGTCTGTTCTGAGTATTCACAGAGTTTTAGTCCCCAGCGATGACAGCGGTACATGCCATTTATGATGTTATTATGGGTATGAGGAGTTTTAGTCCCCAGCAATGACAGAGGTACATGCCATTTATGATGTTATTATGGGTATGAGGAGTTTTGACAAACTAGTGAAGACTCCAGACAGACACTTGTCAATGGAATCTAACGATGCATTTTTAGAGGGTAAAATTGGTTTTAGTTTTAATGGCTCTGTCTCTTGTCGGTTTGGGTATCTAGGCAGCCCACAAGTGTGTTTGAACTTTAGTTTGGTGTTTATGTGGATCTGCAGCTTATAAAGGTAATTCCCCCAAAGCAAGAGGTTCATGCGCGATGGTGAAGCTGTCCCAACATTTTAGGTCGCGGCCGATCGCGAGGATCTGATGGCGCAGGAAATTAAGAATGGCAGGGACAGCTAGAAGGGATTTGTTCACCAATCCCGACCAGGTCTGGGCATGGGGTCCTGCATGTACAAGGTGGGGGGGCTCGGGCTTGGGATACGATTGAACAATTCTCATCCGTTAAGGATAGGGTTCTTCATGTAATTGTTGAAGCCAGAGCTGTAGCTAAGTGAAGGTTGGGAGTCTATTTTAAGGGTCTGGGAATCTTTGGGGATCTAATTTTTATTTTACAG
Source organism: Rana muscosa (assembly GCA_029206835.1). Classification (NCBI taxonomy): domain Eukaryota; kingdom Metazoa; phylum Chordata; class Amphibia; order Anura; family Ranidae; genus Rana; species Rana muscosa. The sequence continues at coordinate 655,185,973 of CM055118.1, read as the reverse complement.
CGGATCGTGGTTAAAGGAAGTGGGAATATATATACTCATGTCGTTTTTATTTCTATTCTTTCTATGTCGTGACGAGAGGCTCCTGTTGCCTGATTTGACGCTTGACCAGAGTTTCCTTGATGAGACGCCCCGAAACCGGACCCACATACAAGACACAGAGGATCACAGACGGATCAGCGATTACTACAGCTCACCATGTCGTGTCCTCCTTTATAAGTCATGCCCCTGAAGAGTAGAGTCTACATGTCAAGCCGTGTTTTCCTTTTTATGGACTAAGGACTGATTCATTTCCAGGTGTAAGAAGCAGATCAACTCTCATCGATGGACACATGGGGTGCATATGACAAAAAAGGGAGGACTGTTGTGGAGATTTTTATGGAAATGTATTAATGTATGTTGTCAGATGTCCCCCCCAGTGTCAGTTTTGCTGTAATGCGCTTTGAGGCATAATTGTTGTGTAGTTTCCGTCATTTGGTAGCAGTCTATGTCACTGTTAGTCAATTTGAATGAACATTGTATCTGTTTGGAAGGATGTCCTTGTATGGTCATTCTCCTGTGGAAGGAACATCCTGTGATGTTCCCGCCCATGGGGGGAGGTGACTGGTTGCTGCAACCAATCACCTCCTGTCTTGAGATCTTTTGAGTTTAATAAAAGCCTATGATTAGGCGTCGGCTGAACAGTCTATGTTGGGATGGCCTGATGAGAAGATAAGCTTTTGTGGTGCTGCCTTTCTTGGATGAATGGGAATGAACGGTGAGTGGATCTTTAGCAAACTTAGACTAAAGATAGCATTATTGCAAAAAGATTAAATCTGATGTGTGCTTAGATAGCACAGGAATTATAGGCTGTGTGCTCTGCAAACAGCCTAGGAATTCCACAACAGAATGGGCCTCCTTCCAAACAGATACAATGTTCATTCAAATTGACTAACAGTGACATAGACTGCTACCAAATGACGGAAACTACACAACAATTATGCCTCAAATGGACCATAATTATTCTATAGTTATGCTACTGTTGTGGAGATTTTTATGGAAATGTATTAATGTATGTTGTCAGATGTCCCCCCAGTGTCAGTTTTGCTGTAATGCGCTCATCTGAGCGTATTTGCACATACAGACGTTGGTGGAAGATCGGTGACGGGAAAATCTTCCTGTGGAAACAGCGATGTTTACTGCATTTAGAGATGTTGTTTTGCGCCCCGTTGGGGGAACTGGCCAGCCCCTGGCGGGGGGCGTTGAATGACTCCGAGCGCACATATCTGTGTCCACAGGAACAGTAGCATAACTATAGAATAATTGTGGTCCATTTGAGGCATAATTGTTGTGTAGTTTCCGTCATTTGGTAGCAGTCTATGTCACTGTCAGTCAATTTGAATGAACATTGTATCTGTTTGGAAGGATGTCCTTGTATGGTCATTCTCCTGTGGAAGGAACATCCTGTGATGTTCCCGCCCATGGGGGGAGGTGACTGGTTGCTGCAACCAATCACCTCCTGTCTTGAGATCTTTTGAGTTTAATAAAAGCCTATGATTAGGCGTCGGCTGAACAGTCTAGTGGGGGCGGGGCGGGCAGCATTTCAGTTACAAGGGTGAAAGTTGGTGACTTTCTGTAAATAGCATGCAGAAGATAAGCTTTTGTGGTGCTGCCTTTCTTGGATGAATGGGAATGAACGGTGAGTGGATCTTTAGCAAACTTAGACTAAAGATAGCATTATTGCAAAAAGATGAAATCTGATGTGTGCTTAGATAGCACAGGAATTATAGGCTGTGTGCTCTGCAAACAGCCTAGGAATTCCACAACAGTTTAACAGGGGTGTGTAATTACAATTTTTGATGCAATACTTTGCAACAGGGCTCATTGCTGTGCTCCAAGTACAGTATCTGTGAGGGGTTGCAGTGTTGTGGCACCAGTGCCTAAGGCCCAATTTTTCTGCCCCTGTTTAACAGGGGCATGTAATTACAATTCTTGATCTAATAATTCACAGCAGGGCCCATTCCTGCGCCCACCAAGACTAACTGTGAGGCCTTACAGTGTTGTGTCAACACCACCACCAAAGGCCCAATTTTTCAGCCCCTGTTCAACAGGGGCATGCAATTACAATTCTTGGTCTAATAATTCACAGCAGGGCCCATTCATGCGCCCACCAAGAGTAACTGTGAGGGCTCACAGTGTTGTGGCCACACCAACATGTAAGGGGCAAATTTCAGCTGAGTATATACGGCAGGCCCCTACTTTCAAACATCCAACTTACAAACGACTCCTCCTTGCAAACGGAAGGATACAACAGGAAGTGAGAGGAAATCTACCCCTAGGAAGGGAAATTCTCTCCTGTAAGAGTTAATATGGGAAAAAAAGTGTCTCCTCTCCACTGATGCTTTATGACCAATTCTTGTTTCAATAAAAACCCCAAATTTTCAAAACACATTTGTCATTAGGACGGAAAGTGAGGTGAACTGTTCTGAACAGGTGCACACTGCACAGACAGCAAAACAAATGTTACAGGGGTGATAACCCTTCCCTATGTTTTCCAAAAAGCTTAAAAATAGATTTTTTGGCTGGAGCTACACTTAAACAATGTACCTGTTCAAAATTACAAACAGATTCTACATAAGAACAAACCTACTTGTATGCACCGCCTGTATACGGCTGTTCAGAGTATATAGGGCCTTTTTTATTTTGTGTGCGGGGTTCCCCTTAATATCCATACAAGACCCAAAGGGGCTGGTAATGGGCTGGGGTAGGGGCTGTGATGGGGTAGCTATGCCATTTTTCTTAAAGATTTTCATCCATTTTACCGGGACCAGACATTACATTAAAGCCGCAAGCAGTTTTAAATGGCTTTTTTTCCTTTAGAAATGTAATTTTGTGCAGGGACAGTTCTAAACACGGGAAACACGTGGCACTTCACAGGCTTACTTTAGACACCCCCCAGGTACGATATTTAAAGGAATATTTGACTTTTTTTTTTCACTTTATGCATCATTAAAATGACTGCTCCCGAAAAACGTCAGTTTTTAAAACTTTTTTTTGGATTGATACATGTCCCCTGGTGCAGAACCCAGGTTCCCAAACCCTTTTTAGGACAAAAACATGCATATTAGTGATTATAAATAGCACTTTCGATTTTGAACGTTCACATCCATTGTATTTAATAGGGTTCTAAAGTTCGTGCGAACTTTCGGTCCGTTCGCGGGTTCTGGTGCGAACCGAACCCGGGGGTGTTCGGCTCATCACTAGTCAGGGGGTTGTTGTCGGTCTTCACAGTGAATTCCGCCCCATACAGGTAGTCTTTGAGCTTGTCTACTACCGCCCACTTAAGGGCCAGGAACTCCAGCTTGTGAGTGGGGTAGTTTTTCTCAGAGGGGGTTAGGCTCCTGCTCACGTAGGCAACAGGCCGTAGTTGCCCCTCGTGTTCTTGATAAAGTAATCCTCCCAGACCATCATGACTAGCATCTACGTGTAGTTCATAGGGTTTGGTTGGGTCTGCGTAGGCCAAGACTGGAGCAGTGGTTAGGCTCTTCTTCAATGCCTGGAAGGCCTCTTCACATTTCTGGTTCCACTGATCTTTGACTGACTCTCCCGGCTTCCTGGGTCCTGAGTCGTCCTCTTCTCCCTCAGTCTTGAGCAGTTCATTCAATGGTCTAGCAATTCGGGCGAATCCTTCCACAAACCTCCTGTAATAGGAGCAGAACCCTAAGAAAGACCTGAGTTCTGTTACTGTGGTGGGTCATGGCCAGGAGGTAACTGCCTCCAATTTCTCTGGGTCTGTGGCCACCCCTTCTTCAGACACTATGTGCCCCAGATAATTCACTGAAGATTGGTGGAACTGACACTTCTCAGGCGAAAGCTTGAGTCTCTCCTCACTGAGTCTCCTCAATACTTTTTCCAGCCTCTCCTCGTGTTCCTCTAGGGTTCTTCCAAAGACAATGACATCGTCCAAGTATACAAGGACTTCAATAAGGTTCATGTCTCCTACAGTCTTCTCCATGAGACGTTGGAAAGTAGCTTGGGCTCCAGACAGACCTTGGGGCATCCGGTCAAATTCAAAGAATCCCACTGGGGTTATGAAAGCTGTCTTCTCCTTATCTTCTGGGTGCATAGGGATCTGATAGTACCCACTCTTGAGATCCATGACGCTGAACCATTTAGCTCCAGACAAGCTCTGTAGGGCATCCTCTATCCTCGGAGTGGTGTACTGGTCGGGTATGGTTCTCCTGTTAAGAGTCCTGTAGTCGATACAGAGCCTCAACGATCCATTCTTCTTCCTGACCACCACTATCGGGGAGGCATAGGGGCTTCTGGACTCCCGTAGCACACCAGTCCTTTTTAGTTCTGCAAGTTGTTCCCTTAGATCCTCCAGATCCGCTAGTGGGACCCGCCTGACCTTCTCTCTGAAGGGCTTATCTTCTTGGAGGCGGATCTGATGGGTGGCACTCCTTGCACACCCCACATCTAACTCATCTCTGGAGAAGATCTTCTCCCATCTGGTCAACTGGGCCTTGGCTCTCTCCTTCCAAGCCCTGGGCAAGTTCGGGTTTTCCATGGATAGCTTCTCCCAAGCATCTCCTCCTTCACCCGCCCCCTTTACTTCCGACAAGTTGACCGGGGCAGCAGGGCTCACTTGGCCCAGCAGCATCCTGGCTGGGATTTCCATGGGGCCATCTGTATTGTTCCTAACACTCACTGGAACTCTGCAATGGGCCTTCTTCAGGGCCTTCAGCGGAATCACTTCTGGTATCACTTCCAGGCCGGGGGACTCTTCCCTTGGGTCAGACTCCAACATGACAAAGGGTCCAGGCTGCTCCCAAGTAAGCTTCACAGTGGCTCTGAGACAGGTTACTTCACCGGGCTGCAACACTATCCCTTCTCTTCCAAGTCTCCACACCTTCCCTATCCCCTCTCCAGGGGTCTTCTGCTCTAGGACCAGCCGTTGATAAGCCGTCTTCAGCATGGGGTGGTTCTTGGTGGCCGCTGACCCCTGCTCTTTCACTAGAGGGGTCAGAAGTCTTCGGACCAGGTCCGTGTTCGCCCCTATTATAAGGGAACTCTTGTTGGCTCCTGGCGGCCGAGGGCACACAACCGCCAGAGTGTCAAACACTTCGGCTTTTCCAGCCACGGATGGGTCAAAGATCATCTTGACAGGCAAATAGCCATCGTAGGGGGAATTCTGAGTCCCAATCCCACATATCTCTAGTCCCTCTATCTTCTGGATGGGCAGGTGACTCAAGTGCCTCTCGTAGAAATCTCGGTATAACAGGGTCACTTGTGCCCCAGTATCCAAGATGGCTCTGGTGTAGACTCCCTCCACTTGAATGGACACTATAGGAGATGGGCCTACTAGCCTCTCCGGATATGGCCTGGCAGGGGTCGCCTTCTTCTGGCCCTTTCCCTTCGGACTCTCTCTCTCATCCGGTTCCCTTTGGACTTTAATCTTTCTTGAGCCTGGTATGCATTAATTTCCCCCCTCTCGATGGGTGTACAGACCCGCTGAGGGATTCTATTATTTTTCTTAGGTGTACACCCCCATCTGGGGAGTGCTGTGCCTCTTCTGAGGGGTCTTGCCCCCTTTCTCTGGGGTGTATCCCTGTTGAGGAATGTCGTGTTTCCTCCGAGGTGTTTTATCTCCTCTTTCCTTCTGCTTCGCTTTCAGTTTGGAGCTCACTGAAGGTGATGGGCACCCGGTTGACTCCTTCACCGGGGCCCTCTGGAGTTTCCCGCCGGCTTGCGGTTGTCTAGCTTCTTCTTCTTGGGACTGGAACAGGTAGCTGCAATATGGCCAATTCCTCCACAGTTAAAGCAGACTATATCTACCCATTCTTGTAAAGATGCGGGTGCCGAAGCAATTGGGAATAGTTCCTTCCGTGGTACCTCTCTCTTGGGACCCTCTGTGTCTTTTGCCATCAGAGAGGTCAACATTTCTAACACCTTGGACATTTGTGCTTTTAAAGTGTCTACCTCTGAGTCTCTTTCAGGGGTCATCACTGGATTGACTAGCACCTGTGCGGGGACAACATTTGCCTTAGTCATTTGCTGGTCCTGTTGTAGCTCCTCCTCATCTCTGATGATTTTTATCAAGTCAGCATAAGTCAGCAACGTTCCTCCTCCCAAGGTTTTCAGGTGCAGCCAGACTGGATCCGAGCGTAAGGCTCCCTTTAAGACCTGCTTCATTCTTGCCGCATCTGTATCTTGGGGCTTCATTCCCTTCTTCAACACAATCTTGCACAGCAACCTGTTTAGTCTCCTAACATATTCTGACAGTTTCTCCCTTGGCTGTTGGAAAGTATGTTCAAATTGGTATACCATCTCTATCACCTTTTCCAATTGGCCAAACTCTTCCTGTAACATGGCTAGACAGTCTTGAGCCGTGCAATCTGCATTCCCAAACCAAAAACTTTTCACTGCTTCTGCTGCTGCGCCTTTAAGGCTTTCTATCACTCATTGTCTCTTCTGCGCTTCAGGCACCTCCCATGCCTCTACTGCCTGCAATGCCTGCTCCACCCAGGTATCAAAATCTTCTTCCCCTGCAGGGACAGGGAGCTTCCCTGAGAATGTCTTCAGTCTCCGGTAGCTAGTCTCTACATGCACCGTGCTTGTCTTCTGACATTTGATTAGCAGATCCCCTATTGCCTTTATCAATTCTGGTGATATAGCAGTGGCAGGTGCGGGTGTCACCGGGGGCGTCACCCCGTCTCCTTTAACTGGTGAGGTACGGGCCGCAGCCTGCGGTGATCCCATCGGTGATGGTTCCTTCTTTATAGTTAAAGCAGGCGCCAACCTATAAGTTCTATTATCTGGCGTCTTCACACACTTGCGCTTGCAAGCCTCTGGTATCCCGTCTCTGTATTCCACCAGTGCATACTGATATGAAGTCTCTGGGTCTGCCTTTATATCTATCACCCACGGTGTGTGATCTGGGGACACTGACTTCATCAACTCCTCTACCGCCTCAGTCTTCCATTCCTCCCCTGGGAGGCTGATGACTATTGAGTTGTTTGGCTCTGCCCTAACGGCTTTGCACCATTCTTCTATAGCTTATGGATCCATGGGGTCCATGCCGGAACTTCTGGCATTCACCTGCTGTATCAGGATCCCGGACCCGAGCCCCCACGTGTAGCGATACCTTCACTTAAGAAGGCCGCAAGTTTAGTTTGGGCCCTGAAATCCGTTCCGCCAACCCCCGGCAATGTACTCGACCCCCTACAGGCACAGTTAGTATTAGCAGCAATAAATAATCTTATACTGTATGAGTAAGCCCAGACACCAAGACAGTAATGATAAAAAAGGTATAAGATTTACTTAAGCTTTTGATAAGAAAGGTTAACAGTGGTAAACAGTTCACAGATAATAAATTTGCAGAGCCCTGCAGACTAACACACTATGCATATAAAATGAACAGTAAAAGTGTGCCACATGGGCGACCGTTAACCAGGCGTCCTGTGACGCAGCAACCAAATGAACTAACTAGCTGACCAGGCCTGGCTCAGATATCTACAACTTAGTCTATAGGGGATGATGGTTTTCTTCACCGGCAGGTCTTTAACGGTGGTGCACATTAACAGAATACCCTTTCTGTAATCCAATAGGAAGGTAGAGGTGAAATAAACACTTTGCTATGTAAAGTGTGAGTTCAGCTCCGATGAGGTTCTCTAGTGAGAGTATCAGAAACAACTTATGGGCTACGGCAGTCTATAGGCCCATTAGTAACAACAGTACATGGTCTGGGCATATGCCCTCTCACCCATCCGGACGCGGTTCCAGTCCGGGGAAAACTTCCACCGACTGTGTCACACACACACAGTGTCTCCAGCGATCGGGTCCCCGATCCAACCAAGGCTGTAGGTAAGCGATGTCAGGTGCCACCCAGGCTCGCAGTGGGGTGGAAGGCTCTTTGGTGCTGCGCAAGGCCTCAGGCTTCAGGCCTTGCACTCTGGTACATCCGCACAGGAGGATCAGTCACAGAAGTCTTGTGTCCCAAAGAGGCCGAGCGCAGCCGCGCCTCCTCCTTATATAGCCCCTCCCATGAGTCTCTGCGGTGAAACACTCCGAATGGGGTTCTGGGTAATGTAGTCTCTCTGCATAAAAGGGGAACACCTCGCTACACACATATATATATATATATATATATATATATATATATATATATATATATATATATATATAAAATGTTTGGGGTTCTAAGTCTAGCAAAAAAAAAAGATTTCAACTTGTAAACACCAAGTCTAAAAAATAGACCCGGTCCTTAAAGTGGGGTTCCAATCACATTTTTCATTTTCTAAAAGCATGTTATTTCAGCATTCAATACAGTGGTACATATAAGATGACTTACTATTTTAAAAACCGCCGCCGATCTGCCGAGTTACTGCATAAAGAGACTTTAAAAAAATCTTTGCTGAAGTTTTCATTTTGCTTGTGGGCATGTGAAGCCCACAAGCATTTACTTCCTGGATTGTATTGACGAGTGATTCTAGCCATAGGGGAAGCGCACTGCATCCTGGGAAATGATGACACACATTTCCCAGGAGCAGTAGCGAGCTGAGGGAGATGATGTCAGAATCCGAGGTGATTCAGAAGGCAGATTTCATGGGACCGCATAGCAACAGGTACTTCCAGGTGAGTAAAAAATAAATAAAAAATCAAATGTCTTTTTTTAGGCTATTATATGCACAATAATGCTATTTTGTATTTTTGGTGGAAACTCCACTTTAAGTGGTTAAGATACAACTTACTCCTGCTTCATAAACTACTTTAATGGGTTTTGTCCTAATCAATTTGACACTGTCCCTCCAATATAAAATATTTGTGTTAAATTATCCAATCAGGTGTATATAATTCTGAACAAAAACAGAAATCTCCATGCTACAATGAGTAAGGATAGTTTACCCAAAATATCTTAAATATTTTTCAATATATTTTTTTATTATTTACATGTTTGCTTCAAAAAAAAATGGATCTGGGTTTAGATTGCTGGGCATCATTCAAACTGGGAAATTATTTTCCATACTGGAAAATTATGAACACAGAAACAAACCCTATGGGAGGAATCATCTTGAATATTTGTTCTGGTCATTTTTCAGGTTAATAGGAAAGTGAGCTAAGAACTGCCATGTGAGATGTGCCAAGGCAAATTGTATTTTTAAAAATACTGAATAGTGTGGAGAGGGTCCCATTTTTTATGTGAATTTGAGAGCAAAATGGGAGAACCAGTAATCATTTCAGATACAGTACATTCTTGGGAAATGTCTTTAAGCTATATGTGGTTATGGAACAGTACAATGATTCTAATGATTATCACAGACAGTGTCAGTGATACCATTTTCTGGCATCACATATTTTACATGTGTATTTGATTTTTTAATGCTATATTGTTGCTGGGCTTAAATACAGCTGCAGCATTCAATCAGAATAATTACAACTTGAAATAAAAAGTTTTGTTTTTAGGTTGCTTTGGCTAAAATACCTGATTTCTTTATCCAGCATTTATAGGCCTGAATTGAACTTTGAAAGTAGCAACCACAACAGATGTGAAAACTATAGAAAAAAACAAAAAACAAAGGTAAAACGCCCTCTAATTTGTACAAATTGGCACTAGAGTGGCACCACAGTTTAATAGTTTCATTTGAGAGCACACAGAGTACACAAAAAACATTCAAAATAGAGACTTCAGGTATGTGTTCAGGTAATGTGTTTGTCAGAAATTGTCCAGCATCAGGACAATACATGAGCACTTGGATGGGCAGAAAAAAAAAGTTCTGCAATGTAGAACATTTTAATGTATCTGACAGGTGATCTCCATGCTCTGTTTGCAGTGTATCAGCCGTAGAAAAGTACCAGTCAGAGCTTGGTGGGAGCAGCACCTCAATGAGACAAATCACTACTACTTTTCAAGGGTGCATGGCAACCATTTTCTTTTATAGTGTTGGTATTGCTCCATGTTCATCCTCCTCCTCATGAAGGGTGTATAGAAGCTACTTTTTGAAAGACTGCTAGTGCCCTTTTTTCCTCCTCCTCCTCCTCATCTTCTGCTATTCCCACCATGCGAGGAGGATATTTGAGATGCTGGGAGTTTACAGGAGAGTTGTGGTGCTGGGGAGAAGGAGTGTTGTGGGCTTTTGTTTTTAATCCACCAGTGGTGAATCACACAGTGAGTAGTGAAGTGGCTAATACTGTCCCTTTTCCTGTTCCTCAAAAGCTCACAGTGGCCATTTTTGCACCTGCTAATGTGCCCTTTCCCCACCCCCTTATTTCAGGCCTGCTAAAAGGCAGGTCACCTAAAAATTTACTGTGGCATTGCAATTCAAATAAATGAAACATAGTTTGTTAATGTAGGTGTAAGGCCTGGTTCACACTGGGGCGACAAACGCTCCGACATTAGGAGCTCATGTCGCATGACGTGTGAAAATCAATGTTTCCCTATGAGAGCCGTCTTAACTGGTCCGACACATGTCGGTCCGACATTAAAAATGCTCCCTGTACTACTTCTGTCCGACTTTGATCCGACTTCAGCCCATTGAATATCATTAATGTCGGATCAAAGTAGGATCCTTGTCCTAACCATCCGACATTTGACATCCGACATGTGATTACAGCAGCAGTAAAAGGAATTTATCTCACCCTGGGATTGTTTTGATTGGTCAAAGGACAAGTCAGACTAGCACAATGTCGGATCAAAGTAGTATCCTGTTCATGAATGTCGGATGGATGTCGGACCAATGTCGGACCAATGTCGGACCAATGTAGGACAGATGTCGCAGAGCAAAGTAGGATGAAAGTCGTGTCGTATAGTGTGAACCCAGCCTAAACCGAAACACTAAAATGCCATATAAGCGTTACAAGCTGATACTAATATGATGGTCCTTGTTTGGGCACATGGGGGTTGAATTACTAAAACAAAATCTGATGCAGCTGTGCACGGTAGCCAATCAGCTTCTAACGTCAGCTTGTTCAATTAAGTTTTGACAAAAAACCTGGAAGGTTTCTGTGCAGAGCTGCACCAGATTTTGCACTTTCCAGTTTTAGTAAATCAACCCCTATGTGTTATGAGGTGACACCACTCTGCCTTCTCTCTAACAAGCTTCTGTCTGCAAACATGGGTAGGATGTGAAAAAAAGATCAGTTGCAACCAGCAACAAATAGGAAATGCAGTTTTAAAAACACACCTTCAGCTTATTATTACTTTTTCACAGTACATTTGCAGAGGCTGTTAATAAACTGCAGGACACACATTAGCAGCATTAACCACTTAAGCCCCGGACCATTTGGTAGCTAAAGGACCAGAGGTGATTTCAGAATTTTACACTGCGCTGCTTTAACTGTAAATTGTGCGGACATGCAATGTTGTACCCAAACGAAATTTGCGTCCTTTTCTTCCCACAAATAGAGCTTTCTTTTAATGGTATTTGATTGCCTCTGCGATTTTTTTTTTTTGCGATATAAATGGAAAAAGACCGATTTCTTAAAAAAAATGATATTTTCTACTTTTTGTTATAAGAAAAATCGAATAAACTCAATTTTAGTCATACATTTAGGCCAAAATGTATTCAGCCACATGTCTTTAGTAAAAAAAATGTCAATAAGCGTATATTTATTGGTTTGCGCAAAAGTTATAGCGTCTACAAACTAGGGTACATTTTCTGGAATTTACACAGCTTTTAATTTATGACTGCCTATCTCATTTCTTGAGGTGCTAAAATGGCAGGGCAGTACAAACCCCCCCCCCCAAATGACTCCATTTTGGAAAGTAGACACCCCAAGGAAATTGCTGAGAGGCATGTTGAGCCCATTGAATATTTTATTGTTTTGTCTCAAGTGATTGAATAATGACTAAAAAAAAAAAAAATACAAAAAGTTGTCACTAAATGATATATTGCTCACACATGCCATGGTTATATGTGGAATTGCACCCCAAAATACATTTTGCTGCTTCTCCTGAGTACGGGGATACCACATGTGTGGGACTTTGTGGGAGCCTAGCCGCGTACGGGCCCCCGGAAACCAAGCACCGCCTTCAGGATTTCTAAGGGCGCACATTTTTGATTTCACTCCTCACTACCTATCACAGTTTTGAAGGCCATAAAATGCCAAAATAGCACAAAACCCCCCCAAATGACCCCATTTTAGAAAGTAGACACCCCAAGGAAATTGCTGAGAGGCCTGTTGATCCCATTGAATATTTTTTTTTGTCCCAAGTGATTGAATAATGACAAAAAAAAAAAAATACAAAAAGTTGTCACTAAATGATATATTGCTCACACATGCCATGGTTATATGTGGAATTACACCCCAAAATACATTTTGCTGCTTCTCCTGAGTACGGGGATACCACATGTGTGGGACTTTTTAGGAGCCTAGCCGCGTACGGGACCCCGAAAACCAAGCACCGCCTTCAGGATTTCTAGGCACAAATTTTTGATTTCACTCCTCACTACCTATCACAGTTTCGAAGGCCATAAAATGCCAAAATAGCACAACCCCCCCAAATGACCCCATTTTGGAAAGTAGACACCCCAAGCTATTTGCTGAGAGGCATGGTGAGTATTTTACAGCTCTCATTTGTTTTTGAAAATGAAGAAAGCAATTTTTTTTTTTTTCAATTTTCAAAACTTTGTGACAAAAAGTGAGATCTGCAAAATACTCACAATACCTCTCAGCAAATAGCTTGGGGTGTCTACTTTCCAAAATGGGGTCATTTGGGGGGGGGTTTGTGCCATCTGGGCATTCCATGGCCTCCGAAACTGTGATAGGCAGTGAGAAGTGAAATCAAAAATTTACACCCTTAGAAAGCCTGAAGGCGGTGCTTGGTTTTTGGGGTCCCGTACGCGGCTAGGCTCCCAAAAAGTCTCACACATGTGGTATCCCCGTACTCAGGAGAAGCAACAGAATGTATTTTGGGGTGTAATTCCACATATGCCCATGGCATGTTTGAGCAATATATCATTTAGTGACAAATTTGTGCAAAAAAAATATAAAAAAATTGTATTTTTTCCGCAACTTGTGTCAACATATAAAATATTCCATGGACTCGACATGCCTCTCAGTATATATCTTGGGGTGTCTACTTTCCAAAATGGGGTCATTTGGGGGGGTTTTGAACTGTTCTGGCATTTTATACACAACATTAGGAAGCTTACATCCACTCTTCTAACCACTTGAAGACAAAGCCCTTTTTGACACTTTTTGTTTACATGAAAACATTTTTTTTTTTGCAAGAAAATTATGTTGAACCCCCAAACATTATATATATTTTTAAAGCAAAGGCACTAAAGATTAAAATGGTGGGTGTTGCATTTTTTTTTTCTACACAGTATTTGCGCATTGATTTTTCAAACACATTTTTTGGGGAAAAAATACACTTTTTTTATTTTAATGCACTAAAACACGCTATATTGCCCAAATGTTTGATGAAATAAAAAAGATGATCTTAGGCCGAGTACATAGATACCAAACACGACATGCTTTAAAATTTCGCACAAACGCGCATTGGCGACAAACTACATACATTTTTAAAAGCCTTTGAAAGCCTTTACAGGTTACCCCGTTAGATTTACAGAGGAGGTCTACTGCTAAAATTACTGCCCTCGATCTGACCTTCGCGGTGATACCTCACATGCATGGTGCAATTGCTGTTTACATATGAAGCCAGACCGACGCTTGCGTTCGCCATTGGGCAAGAGCAGGGCAGGACAGGGGTGCTTTTTTTTTTTTATTATTAATTTTGCTTTTTTCTTTTATTTTTAAATTGTTCCTTCCATATTTTTTTTTTATCATTTTTATTGTTATCTCAGGGAATGTAAATATCCCCTATGATAGCAATAGGTAGTGACAGGTACTCTTTTTTTGAAAAAACTGGGGTCTTCTAGACCCTAGATCTTTTCTCTGCCCTCAAAGCATCTGATCTGATCGGTGTGATAAAATGCTTTCCCAATTTCCCAATGGCGCTTTTTATATCCGGGGGGGGACATTCCCTCCCACTGCTTGTAAAAGCAGTCCAGAGGCTAATTAGCCACTAGGATTGCTTTTACATGAAAGCCGGCCGCTGGCTGAAAAGAATGATACCAAGATGATACCTAAACCCGCAGGCATCATTCTGGTATAAACATTCAAAGTCCAGCAACATACCAGTACGTTGCTGGTCCTTGTTGGACATGTATTGTAATCTTTTTTTTTTCATGCAGCCAGTTGGCTGAACGAAAAATGAGATTGATCGGTGGGTATGCCCACCATTAGAATACCGCCCTTCATCTACCCACTTCTAATGATGGGCATACATGCACCATTTATATATGCCGAAGCATGGGGGCATCCTCCTGCAAAAGTTATGCCGCACACACATGGTCGGACTTTTCCACGGGCAAGCCTCCGTCGGAATTTTGACCGTATGTACGCGGTATTAGGAGCAAAATCGCTCCTCCGCCCCTGCTGCCCCAATGCTTCAACATATATGCTTTTCTTTTTTAACTGTGGTGGTGAAATCACCTCCTACAGCACTGGAGTCGAAGGGATCAGGCCTGTCTCTGCGAATGCTGCAGTTATGTGTGTTGCGTTTTTTAACCACTTAACGACCGCTCACTGTATATATACGTCGGCACAATGGCACCGACAGGCACAATCACGTAGAGTGTACGTGATTGACTTTGTACAGTTGGGGGGTCCAATCGGACCCCCCTTCTGTACAGTGAGCGGTCGGAATTCGTTGGGGAGCGATCCGACATGAGGGGACGACCGTTCGATTCCGGCCACCCCCCCGCGATCGCTCCCGGCGAATAGAAATGCCCCCTCTGTCTGCGGAATGTACACACAGACAGAGAAAGCAGGAGGAAGTGATGTCATCTCCTGTGCGGCGCTCACATATACCGAGCGCCGTACAAGAGAAGACACACAGGTCAGTGCACAAACACTACACTAACACCAGCACACATAGGCACATAAATCACCCCACCAAGGCCCCCCCAGATCACCCCCCAGCCCCCAGTCACAGTGTCACTGATTGGAGTAACCATTTATTTACTGATCACTGCAATCAGTGACATTTGTGACTGTAAAAGTGTCACTACATTTAGTTTTAGGTCCAGTGTAGCCCCCTACTCCCCCCTAATAAAGGTTTTACCCCTTGATCACCCCCCAGATAACCCTTTCACCCCCTAGCACCGCCGTCGCTAAGCGATCATTTTTCTGATCGCTGTCTTAGCGTCGGTGATGCAGATCGGTACCCAGTAATTTTTTTTAGGTTTGCCGCAGGTTTTTATAGCGTCGGGTACCCCCATAAATTATCTAATAAAGGTTTAACCCCCTTGATCGCCCCCCAGGTAACCCTTTCACCCCCTATCACCACTGTCGCTAAGCGATCATTTTTCTGATCGATGTCTTAGCGTCGGTGATGCAGATCGGTAGCCAGTATTTTTTTTTTAGGTTCGCCGCAGGTTTTTATAGCGTCGGGTACCCCCATAAATTATCTAATAAAGGTTTAACCCCCTTGATCACCCCCCAGGTAACCCTTTCACCCCCTATCACCACTGTCGCTAAGCGATAATTTTTCTGATCACTGTCTTAGCGTCGGTGATGCAGATCAGTAGCCAGTATTTTTTTTTTAGGTTCGCCGCAGGTTTTTATAGCGTCAGGTACCCCAGAAATTATCTAATAAAGGTTTAACCCCCTTGATCGCCCCCCAGGTAACCCTTTCACCCCCTATCACCACTGTCGCTGAGCGATCATTTTTCTGATCGCTGTCTTAGCGTCGGTGATGCAGATCGGTAGCCAGTAATTTTTTTTAGGTTTGCCGCAGGTTTTTATAGCTTCAGGTACCCCCATAAACTATCTAATAAAGGTTTAACCCCCTTGATTGCCCCCCAGGTAACCCTTTCACCCCTATCACCACTGTCGCTAAGCGATCATTTTTCTGATCGCTGTCTTAGCGTCGGTGATGCAGATCGGTAGCCAGTAATTTTTTTTAGGTTCGCTGCAGGTTTTTATAGCGTCAGGTACCCCCATATATTATCTAATAAAGGTTTTAACCCCCTAATTGCCCCTAGTTAACCCTTTCACCAGTGATCATCATATAAGTGTTACGGGTGACGCTGGTTAGTTAGTTTGCTTTTTATAGTGTCAGGGCACCCGCCGTATATAACCCAATAAAGGTTTAACCCCCTGATCGCCAGGTGGGTGATATCAATTAGGTTTTAGCGTCAGAGAGGGTCTGCCTCACACCCCAGGCAGCGTCAGGTTAGTGCCAGTAATGCTAACACCCACGCGTGAAGCATACACCTCCCTTAGTGGTATAGTATCTGAACAGATCAATATCTGATCTGATCAGATCTATATTAGCGTCCCCAGCAGTTTAGGGTTCCCAAAAACGCAGTGTTAGCGGGATCAGCCCAGATACCTGCTAGCACCTGCGTTTTGCCCCTCCGTCCAGCCCAGGCCACCCAAGTACAGTATCGATCGATCACTGTCACTTACAAAACACAACACACATAACTGCAGTTCGCAGAGACAGGCCTGATCCCTGCGACTCCAGTGCTGTAGGAGGTGATTTCACCACCACAGTTAAAAAAAAAAGCAAATATGCCGAAGCATTGGGGCAGCAGGGGCGGAGGAGTGATTTTGCTCCTAATGCCGCGTACATACGGTCGAAATTCCGACGGAGGCTTGCCCGTGGAAAAGTCCGACCATGTGTGTGCAGCATAACTTTTTTGCGGGAGGATGCCCCCATGCTTCGGCATATATAAATGGTGCATGTATGCCCATCATTAGACGTGGGTGGATGAAGGGCGGTATTCTAATGGTGGGCATACCCACCGATCAATCTCTTTTTTCGTTCAGCCAACTGGCTGCATGAAAAAAAAAGATTACAATACATGTCCAACAACGACCAGCAACGTACTGGTATGTTGCTGGACTTTGAATGGTTATACCAGATTGATGCCTGCGGGTTTAGGTATCATCTTGGTATCATTCTTTTCAGCCAGCGGCCGGCTTTCATGTAAAAGCAATCCTAGTGGCTAATTAGCCTCTGGACTGCTTTTACAAGCAGTGGGAGGGAATGTCCCCCCGGATATAAAAAGCGCCATTGGGAAATTGGGAAAGCATTTTATCACACCGATCTTGGTGTGGTCAGATGCTTTGAGGGCAGAGGAAAGATCTAGGGTCTAGACCCCAGTTTTTTTCAAAAAAAGAGTACCTGTCACTACCTATTGCTATCATAGGGGATATTTACATTCCCTGAGATAACAATAAAAATGATAAAAAAAAATAAATATGGAAGGAACAATTTAAAAATAAAATAAAAAAGCAAAATTAATAATAATAAAAAAAAAGCACCCCTGTCCTGCCCTGCTCTTGCCCAATGGCGAACGCAAGCGTCGGTCTGGCGTCATATGTAAACAGCAATTGCACCATGCATGTGAGGTATCACCGCGAAGGTCAGATCGAGGGCAGTAATTTTAGCAGTAGACCTCCTCTTTAAATCTAACGGGGTAACCTGTAAAGGCTTTTAAAGGCTTTTAAAAAATGTATGTAGTTTGTCACCAATGCGCGTTTGTGCGAAATTTTAAAGCATGTCGTGTTTGGTATCTATGTACTCGGCCTAAGATCATCTTTTTTATTTCATCAAACATTTGGGCAATATAGTGTGTTTTAGTGCATTAAAATTAAAAGAAGTGTATTTTTTCCCCAAAAAATGCGTTTGAAAAATCACTGCGCAAATACTGTGTAGAAAAAAAAATGCAACACCCACCATTTTATTCTGTAGGGCCTTTGCTTTCAAAATATATATAATGTTTGGGGGTTCAACATAATTTTCCTGCAAAAAAAAAATGTTTTCATGTAAACAAAAAGTGTCAAAAAGGGCTTTGTCTTCAAGTGGTTAGAAGAGTGGATGTAAGCTTCCTAATGTTGTGTATAAAATGCCAGAACAATTCAAACCCCCCCAAATGACCCCATTTTGGAAAGTAGACACCCCAAGCTATATACTGAGAGGCATGTCGAGTCCATGGAATATTTTATATGTTGACACAAGTTGCGGAAAAAAGACAATTGTTTTTTTTTGTTTGTTTTTTTTGCACAAAGTTGTCACTAAATGATATATTGCTCAAACATGCCATGGGCATATGTGGAATTACACCCCAAAATACATTCTGTTGCTTCTCCTGAGTATGGGGATACCACATGTGTGAGACTTTTTGGGAGCCTAGCCGCGTACGGGACCCCAAAAACCAATCACCGCCTTCAGGCTTTCTAAGGGTGTAAATTTTTGATTTCACTTCTCACTGCCTATCACAGTTTCGGAGGCCATGGAATGCCCAGATGGCACAAAACCCCCCCAAATGACCCCATTTTGGAAAGTAGACACCCCAAGCTATTTGCTGAGAGGTATTGTGAGTATTTTGCAGATCTCGCTTTTTGTCACAAAGTTTCAGAACTTTGAAATTTCTTTCTTCATTTTCAAAAACAAATGAGAGCTGTAAAATACTCACCATTCCTCTCAGCAAACAGCTTGGGGTGTCTACTTTCCAAAATGGGGTCATTTGGGGGGGTTTTGTGCTATTTTGGCATTTTATGGACTTCGAAACTGTGATAGGTAGTGAGCAGTGAAATCAAAAATTTGTGCCTAGAAATCCTGAAGGCGGTGATTGGTTTTCGGGGTCCCGTACGCGGCTAGGCTCCTAAAAAGTCCCACACATGTGGTATCCCCGTACTCAGGAGAAGCAACAAAATGTATTTTGGGGTGCAATTCCACATATAACCATGGCATATGTGAGCAATATATCATTTAGTGACAACTTTTTGTAATTTTTTTTTTGTCATTATTCAATCACTTGGGACAAAAAAAAAATATTCAATGGGCTCAACAGGCCTCTCAGCAATTTCCTTGGGGTGTCTACTTTCTAAAATGGGGTCATTTGGGGGGGTTTAGTGCTATTTTGGCATTTTATGGCCTTCAAAACTGTGATAGGTAGTGAGGAGTGAAATCAAAAATTTGCGCCCTTAGAAATCCTGAAGGCGTTGCTTGGTTTCCGGGGTCCCGTACGTGGCTAGGCTCCTAAAAAGTCCCACACATGTGGTATCCCCGTACTCAGGAGAAGCAGCAGAATGTATTTTGGGGTGCAATTCCACATATAACCATGGCATGTGTGAGCAATATATCATTTAGTGACAACTTTTTGTATTTTTTTTTTGTCATTATTCAATCACTTGGGACAAAAAAAAAATATTCAATGGGCTCAACATGCCTCTCAGCAATTTCCTTGGGGTGTCTACTTTCCAAAATGGGGTCATTTGGAGGGGGTTTTGTACTGCCCTGCCATTTTAGCACCTCAAGAAATGAGATAGGCAGTCATAAATTTAAAGCTGTGTAAATTCCAGAAAATGTACCCTAGTTTGTAAACGCTATAACTTTTGCGCAAACCAATAAATATACACTTATTGACATTTTTTTTACTAAAGGCATGTGGCTGAATACATTTTGGCCTAAATGTATGACTAAAATTGAGTTTATTCGATTTTTCTTATAACAAAAAGTAGAAAATATCATTTTTTTTCAAAATTTTTGGTCTTTTTCCGTTTATATCGCAAAAAAAAAAAATCGCAGAGGCAATCAAATACCATTAAAAGAAAGCTCTATTTGTGGGAAGAAAAGGACGCAAATTTCGTTTGGGTACAACATTGCATGTCCGCACAATTTACAGTTAAAGCAGCGCAGTGCAAAATTCAGAATTCACCTCTGGTCCTTTAGCTATCAAATGGTCCGGGGCTTAAGTGGTTAAGTGACAGTGATCGATCGATACTGCACTTGGGTGGCCTGGGCTGGACGGAGGGGCAAAACGCAGGTGCTAGCAGGAATCTGGGCTGATCCCTCTAACACTGCGTTTTTGGGAACCCTAAACTGCTGGGGACGCTAGTATAGTTCTGATCAGATCAGATATTGATCTGATCAGATACTATACCACTAAGGGAGGTGTATGCTTCACGCGTGGGTGTTAGCGTTACTGGCACTAATCTGACGCTGCCTGGGGTGTGACGCAGACCCTCTCTGACGCTAAAACCTAATTGATATCACCCGCTGGGCGATCAGGGGGTCAAACCTTTATTGGGTTATATATACGGCGGGTGCCCTGACACTATAAAAAGCAAACTAACTAACCAGCGTCACCCGTAACACTTATATGGTGATCACTGGTGAAAGGGTTAACTAGGGGCAATTAGGGGGTTAAAACCTTTATTAGATAATATATGGGGGTACCTGACGCTATAAAAACCTGCGACGAACCTAAAAAAATTACTGGCTACCGATCTGCATCACCGACACTAAGACAGTGATCAGAAAAATGATCGCTTAGCGACAGTGGTGATAGGGGGTGAAAGGGTTACCTGGGGGGCGATCAAGGGGGTTAAACCTTTATTAGATAATTTATGGGGGTACCTGACGCTATAAAAACCTGCGGTGAACCTAAAAATATTACTGGCTACCGATCTGCATCACAGACGCTAAGACAGCAATCAGAAAAATGATCGCTTAGCGACAGTGGTGATAGGGGGTGAAAGGGTTACCTGGGGGGCGATCAAGGGGGCTAAACCTTTATTAGATCATTTATGGGGGTACCTGACGCTATAAAAACCTGCGGCGAACCTAAAAAAAATAACTGGCTACCGATCTGCATCACCGACGCTAAGACAGCGATTAGAAAAATGATCGCTTAGCGACGGCGGTGCTAGGGGGTGAAAGGGTTATCTGAGGGGTGATCAGGGGGTTAAACCTTTATTAGGTAATATATGGGGGTACCTGACGCTATAAAAACCTGCGGCGAACCTAAAAAAAATTACTGACTACCGATCTGCATCACAGACGCTAAGACAGCGATCAGAAAAATGATCGCTTAGCGACGGCGGTGCTAGGGGGTGAAAGGGTTATCTGGGGGGTGATCAGGGGGTTAAACCTTTATTAGATAATTTATGGGGGTACCTGACGCTATAAAAACCTGCGGCGAACCTAAAAAAAATTACTGGGTACCGATCTGCATCACAGACGCTAAGACAGCGATCAGAAAAATGATTGCTTAGTGACAGTGGTGATAGGGGGTGAAAGGGTTACCTGGGGGCGATCAAGGGGGTTAAACTTTTATTAGATCATTTATGGAGGTACCCGACGCTATAAAAACCTGCGGCGAACCTAAAAAAAATTACTGGCTACCGATCTGCATCACCGACGCTAAGACAGCGATCATAAAAATAATCGCTTAGCGACGGCGGTGCTAGGGGGTGAAAGGGTTATCTGGGGGGTGATCAGGGGGTTAAACCTTTATTAGGGGGGAGTTAGGGGGCTACACTGGACCTAAAACTAACTTTAGTGACACTTTTACAGTCACAAATGTCACTGATTGCAGTGATCAGTAAATAAATGGTCACTGCAATCAGTGACACTGTGACTGGGGGCTGGGGGGTGATCTGGGGGGGGCGATTTGTGTGCCTATGTGTCCTGGTGTCAGTGTGCTGTTTGTGCACTAACCTGTATGTCTTCTCTTGTACGGCGCTCGGTATATGTGAGCGCCGCATGAGAGATGACATCACTTCCTCCTGCTTCCTCTGCCTGTGTTTACATTACAGGACAGAGGAAACATTTTCATTCGCCGGGAGCGATCGCGGGGGGTGGCCGGAATTGAACGGCCATCCCCTTATCTCAGATCGCTCCCCAACGAATACCGACCGCTCACTGTATAGGAGGGGGGTCCGATCGGTGCCATTCTGCCGACGTACATATACATTGAGCGGTCGTTAAGTGGTTAAAATGTAAAAATACTTTCACCCCCCACCCTCAAACTCTTTGGGATTCACAGCACTTTGCTACCTAGTGGATAATCAGTAAGGGTTTGCATCTTTTATTAAAAGACCAGTGCCTACACGCCCTACATTTATCTGTACCTATGCACTTTATTAGCAAACTCCTTATGCTTTTCCTATCCCAGCTAAGCACATCAATTTGGCTGCTGGAAATCCTACCTTTTATAGTGAGGAGACTGGCACATAACAACATTTCTTATAACCTCCTCCCGTCTGCCTTAATTGCCGGGAGGCCATCATATGACGTCCTCCTATACATGAGCTGCCTAAGCGCCCCCTGTGAGACGCACTCGGCGCGCTCTGTGATCACCGAGTCTATGAGACTCGGCTGATCACAGATCGGATTCTGGCCCCTTACCACGTGATCAGCTTTCAGCCAAAGACTGCTGATCACGTGATGTAAACAGAAGGTTGGGTAATCGATCACCGGCTTTTGTCAGAGGGACATAGGTCCCTCACACAGAGAGCCGCGGCTGCCTCATCTGTCCCCACCAGTGTCCTCTGCCAGTGCCACCTATCAGCACCTACCAGTGCCACCTACCAATGCCCACAGTGCCACCTACCAGTGCCCACAGTGCCACCTACCTTTTGCCAATGGTGCCACCTATCAATGCCCATCAGTTCTGCCAATCAATGCCCATATGTGCCTCATCATCGGTGCCACTGATCAGTGCTGCCTATCAGTGTCACCTGCCAGTGCCTACCAGTGCCCATCAGTGCCACCCATCAGTGATCATCAGTGCCCATCAGTGCCACCTATCAGTGCTTCCTATCAGTGCCACCTATCTGTGCCCTTCAGTACCGCTATCAGTGCCGCCCATCAGTGCAACCTATCAGTGCCCTTCAGTGCCGCTTAGTGCCAACCTTCAGTGCCACACATCAGTGCCACCTCTCAGTGCCCATCAGTGCCACCTATCAGTGCCAGCTATCAGTGGCCATCAGTGCCACCTTATCAGTGCCCATCAGTGCAGCCTATCAGTGCAGCCTCATTAGCGCACATCAATGAAGGAGAAAAATTACCAGTTTTCAAAATGTGATAAACTATGAAACTGTTTTTTTCCCGGTCTTGTTTCATTTTTTTTTTTTTTTATTAAAAACCCAGCATTGATTAAATACCACCAAAAGAAAGCTCTATTTGTGTGAATAAAATTATAAAATTATAAAATTTAATTTGGGTACAGCATTGCATGACCGCGCAATTGTCATTCAAAGCGTGAGAGCGCTGAAAGCTGAAAATTGGTCTGGGGTCAGGAGGGGGGTTTAAGTGCCCAGTAAGCAAGTGGCTAATGACTGTTCTAAGCCACCTGACCTTAGTTCAGAGGCCAGGAAGTGCATTATTTGTGATTAGTTGCTATGGTTGTTCATGAACTGCAAATTAGTTGGGTTTGCCATGCGCCCATGCTTGACCCAAACTCAATGCTCACCCCAAGAACAACAGTAGGCAACAGTAGGCAAGTAGTAGTATGTTGTCAGCCTCTGCAAGCACAGATGGGTGTGGAGCTATGATGGAACTGTAAGTGTCAGAATCTGCCATTTTATTGATATACCACAATTACCTTCATATGAACTGTTACCCAGACAAGGACTAAGATTTAGCCCTTGATTTGTCAAGAACTCTCTCTGGATTTAAAAGGTAAAGCATCAATGAAAAACATCTTTATCTTGTTTATCACTTTGAAAAACGTGAAAAACGATAGTGTGTATGCTTTAACAACGTGAAAAAAAAGCGCATGCTCAGAATCAAGTATGACACGGGAGCGCTCGTTCTGGTAAAACTAGCGTTCGTAATGGAGATAGCACATTCATCACACAGTAACAGACTGAAAAGCACGAGGCTGAAAAGCGCAAATCATCGCTCAACAAACTTTACTAACATGAAGGGTGGCGCCATTCGAACGGAACTTCCCCTTTATAGTGCCGTCGTACGTGCTGTACGTCACTGCGCTTTGCTCGAGCGTTTTTTTTAATGATCGTGTGTACGCAAGACAGGCTTGAGAGGAAACATGAAAAAAAAAGACAAGAAAAACGTTGGTTTAAAAAATGGCATGAAAAATGATCGTGTGTATGGGGCATAAGGCTCGGTTCACACTGGGGCGGCTTCAAAGTTGCCTGACTCTGATGCCGCCCCTGCGTGACTTCAGCGCGGCTTGCAAACAACTTATTTTATAGAAGTCAATGCAAGCCACTCTGAGCTTGGCCCAAGTAGTGCAGGAACCTTTTTCTATGTCAGAGTGACTTGAATCGCTCCGATTAGAACGGTTCCATTGCACTGAATGGAGCGCGACTTGTCAGGTGACAAAGTCGTCTGACAAGTCACCCCAGTGTAAACCGAGCCTTAAAGTTATTTTTGGAGAAAAATGTTGTACTTTATCAATACTTACCAGTAGTTGCCAGTACCGTGATTGCAGAGGTTGCGTTTAAGTGAACTCTGAATTGTTAAAGAAAAAATGATGAAACCTGTCTTGTTTTAATTATATACTGCATACTTTATTTACTTTACATTGCTATCATAGCTGACATTTCTGTGGTAGGCACCATATTTCTGAACTGATGTTTGATTAATAGGCAGCCACCTTCTAATATATCTTGCCGGTCCATTAAATTTTCTTAGGAATATTTATTTTTCTCCATATTTCTTCCTTCTGTCACCACTTTTAGAACTCAGTTCACTCTCACAATTTGATTGCAGATAACAAACCATTTTATATTAAGAAAAACATAAATTGGATGTAGGTACTCACTTTAAAAACTATGCCAAGATGTGTATGCTTAAAAGGGGAAATTCTCAAAATAAAAAAATAAAAAAATAAAAAAATCACATGGCCCTTGCACAAGGTACAATGATACAACTGATTTTAGGGAAACTGTATGACAAACTTATTGTGTACAGGATATTAAAGTGGGGGTTCCGTGGCCAAACTTTTTTTTTTCAGCATTCACTGGGGTATAAGAATAGGAAGGTACACTCACGACTTTGTTCGCTGTATATAACCGCGGTCCGTTTTCTCGGCAAAGAAGGATCCGTTTGAGGGATTTTCCATTTTGCTTGTGGGCATTGTGAAGCCCACAAGAAATCACTTCCTGGAAGAGGTGAAATCTCTCGAGATTTCGCGGCACGGTGTCTTGTCACATTCGGCTCCCCATCACAGATTGCTCAGGAAGTGACGTTTTGACGCTGCCATCTTGCTACACCCCACACTCCTGCACAGTAATTATAGAGTGAGAAGGGGGCAAGCAGACATCTTGTTACAACCACCAGAGTTTTAGATTTCACAGTTATTTTCAACACAAAACGGATTTACAAATACTGTATTTAAGCATATAAGCTCTGTTTTATGTTGAAAATAACTGTGAAATCTAAAACTCTGGTGGGTGTAACAAGATGTTCCGCTTGCCCCCTTCTCACTCTATCATTACTGTGCAGGAGTGTGGGGTGTAGCAAGATGGCGGCGACAAAACGTCACTTCCTGAGCAATCTGTGATGGGGAGTTGAATGTGACAAGACAAGTCCCACATAGCATTGCAGCGCCGGGGAAAGGATAAGATACGCCTACTCCGCCGGGAGGGGAATCCCGGAAGTCACAGTTTAGATGGCTATACTAAGGTATTTATTTAAAGAAAAAAATGTTGTGGCAATTCAGTATGTGCGCTGTGCAATGATTGTTTTAGAATAATGTTGTCAGTTTGGGTGAACCTGCGCTTTAAGAATCACAACCAGCATTCACTCCCCAGTTTAGCTTCTGTAAGAACTGTAGTGGTTAGGCATGAACCAGGGTGGCATTGTATTTCCTATTGGGAATAATTCTAAAATTGCCTGAAATGCACTAAATAGTATATTTGTAGACTTGCGTGTTTCCTGGTATAGTTCAGGAGGAGGGGGCAACACGCTTGTCACTTCCCCCCTTTTCATTGCCAGTCTGGTTGCATGCTCGGATTAAGGGTCTGGTATAGATTTGTAGGGGACATTTTCTTTGTTTTTGTTTTTTTGCGTAGAAAGTTCTGGTATAGATTTTTTTTTTCATTCTTGTTGTATGATGTGCTACAGAAAAAGTGATATTTACAAGGAAAAAAAAAAATTATACAGTTTAAATTGCTGGCGAATGACATTCATAGCAAGCAGCACCTATCCCCCCAAAAAACATAGCATACTTTTTTGAAAGACACTGTCAATGGCATGTCGTTTGTAGGAAACTTTAAACACTTTTTTCCTTTGTACATGTCAGTGCTTCTGCAACATTTTCTGTGTATCACGGAGATGCCTCCATTTACAGACAGGGTTAGGGCACTCCCCAGGCATTTTATTTAAAGGAATTGAGAATTTTTAATATTTCACTTTAAGCATTTAAAAAGTCACTGCTCCTGGCCAAAATGGAAATGTAATTTTTTTGTTGCATTGATACACATTCCTCAGGGCAGTGCTCACCCCCCCCCCATGCTATATTTTGATACTCTCATTCATTTATACAGGGTTTGGGTTCAACCTTCAAACAAAACCCTGTTCAAACTTAATCCAAGGGAAGTTTGGCTCTTCCTTAGTCACAATTAACATTTTGTTGCCCATGTATTGTCATGGTTGTCCATTTGTTGATCCAGTATTGTCACAATTGTCTGTTTGTTCAGCTTATGTTGATACAATCACCACATTTTTGCCTGCAAATTGTCACAATTACCAGTTTGTTGTCCGTGTATTGTCACAATTGCCCATTTGTTGCACCGCATCGTAATTGCTGTGTGCTGTATGCATATGGTTATATTGGCCATTTGTAGCGCCCATTTTGTAATTATTGCTAATTAGTTGCTCTTACAATTTTTTATTGTCCATTTGTTACTCACATATTGTCACAGTTGCTAATTTGTTGCTTCCATACTGTCTCAATTGCCCATTGATTGCTCTCTTATTGTCACAGTTACTTTATTTCATGCTTACATATTGTCACTGTTATCTGTATATTGTCAATATAGTTATTTTATTTCTTGCATATTGTCACAATTGATTATTTGTTGCCCCCATGTTGTCACGATTGTACGTTTGTTCTCCCCATAGGCACACAATTGTCCATTTGCTGCTTGCAGAATGTAAAGTTTGTCCAATTACTGCCTGTATATTGTATAGTATATGATCGTCTATTTATTTCCCATGTAATGGCAGGATTGCCATTTTTTTGCCAACCTATTGCCAGGTCACTGTTGTTTAGGGAACCATATTAGTATAATTTAGCCCCTGTAGACCTGTTACTATTACATCACATCATTGTTATTCCCATGTTTTACCACAGAACAGTATGTGAGTCTCTATTAACTCCTTGAATTCTTTTTTTATTCAACAAGATTATGTATGCAACATTGAGATAAAATTGGTTAGATGTATTACTGAGAACAGTGTCAGCATCTTTTATGCAACATTTAAAAGCTGTTTCATTAGATGACATTTCCAATCAAAAAAGTTGGCAAGCTTTTCATTTCATGTAAAAGTCAATGGATATAATATGAAATTTCATTTTTTTTTTTTACTTTCTCATTTGACTGTTTCAACTAAACACACACTCTCTGGTTGGGTGAATCATATTCATTCATATCTCTCTTCAATATTTTAAAGAGAAGTATGGGATTAGAAAAAAATAAACAATCATACTTACCTAGATGGCTTCAGCATTGATCCTAGCTGCAGCTGTCCCCTGCCTCCTCTAAGACTGAGAGCTGAGTGATCAAATGCCGCTGATCGCTCAGCTCTCAGTCTTCAGTCTGCAGAGGACTGGTGATTGTCAATCTCCAGCTCTCTGCCCTGCCACTCCAGTGCTCACTGGAGAGCTGGGCTGTACATGGGGCGAGAGCAGCTGGCTCAGGCTCTCAGCGGCTTACTGAAAGGCTGGGCTAGCCGCCGGTTCAGGCTTCTGGGCAGATCTTGAGCATGTGGTTGGGATCTTTTTCAGAGCCTGGACCAGGTCTGTGACCTCAGCTAACAGCTGGCTTTAGCCCACTGTTGGCTGAAAACAGGTCACAGGTGTGCAGAACTAACTGCACTCCTGTGATCCATAGGAGAAGTATAGCTAAAAAAGTTTTGGCTATACTTCTCATTTAACCTATATATGGTTTTATACGTTTATTCTAAAACTAAAGCACAGTGTGAAAGAACAATACTGTTTCAATGATGATGTCACTGCATTTTTAACTGCTGACAGAAGGTAGAGCACTATCATGTTATACAGTTATACAGTTCTGACTTGAATGGGTCATATGTAATTTAATAGCACTAAAACACTTTATTTAGCTGCAATATAGGTTGTGCCTTGCATTTGCGCTGTAGGAACTCCAAAATATTACTGATTTTCAAGTGAGTACACTAAAACGTAGCCATGGTCTGTTTTGGGTCATTGGATCTAATGCAATACCACTAATGTTGGCTAATCATATATCCAAAGCAGAAATGTGCACTGACACTTCAAAGCAGATTAAGTACTCGTTGCATTAATTTTTTAAATCTAAATGGCTAAGAGCCTGTGCAGTTACAGTGGACCAAAATGACTTAAAGTCTAATACCCTGTACACACGGTTGGAATTTCTGATGGAAAAAGTCCGATGGGAGCTTTTCATCGGATATTCCGACCGTGTGTATGCCCCATCTGACTTTTTCCCTCGGAAATTTCCGACGGACTTAGATAGAGAACATGTTCTCTATTTCTCCGAAAATCCGTTCATCTGTATGCAATTCCGATGCACTAAAAACCACGCATGCTCAGAATCAAGTCGACGCATGCTCGGAAGCATTGAATTTAATTTTTCTCGGCTCGTCGTAGTGTTGTACGTCACAGCGTTCTTGACGGTCGGAATTTGGTGTGAGCATGTGTATGCAAGCCAAGCTTGAGCGGAATTCCTTTGGAAAAACCATCCAATTTTTTTCCAACGGAAAATTCAACTGTGTGTACAAGGCATTAGTTCACTTTTTTTCTAAAATCCAGATCCCCAATGTGCCAATGTGCCAATAATGTATCTGGGTTGCAAAAAATAATTAATAAAATTATTTTGAGAACAAGGCCTTACCTTAGCCTTGCTGTATTTCTTAGAAAACCTGTATAGATTTGATACTGAAAAAAACTGTAATGCCGCGTACACACGACCGCTTTTCTCGACGAGAAAAACTGCATTTTTTTTTTTCGCCGAGAAAAACGATCGTCTGTGGGCTTTATGTCGTTTTTCCCGTTGAGAAAAACGGCAGAAAAAACGACGAGAAAAATTAGAACATGTTCTAAATTTTCTCATCGTTTTTTCCATCATTTTTTTCCGCGGCAGTTTTCCCATAGGGAGACACTGCCGCGGAGCCCACAGACGGTCGTTTTTCTCGACAAAGAAAAAAATGACAGGAAAAACGGTCGTGTGTGGGGGAAAATGCCGTTCCCTCGTTTTTCATTTTATTTCATGTCGTGATTCACGGCAGTGTTTTCACCGCCGTGAATCACGATCGTGTGTACGGGGCATAAGACACAGGAAGCCAAGCTGACCCCATTAGCACACACCCTTCACCCATCAACTAAGTTTTCACAGCATCCATGGTATCTCTCAATGTGTGCATTTGCCTGGCTTCCCCAGCATCCCTTCAGACGGGCTCATGCTGCATGCTAAACTCCCTGGGGCTGCATGCAGCCCATGGGACAACCCTGATGTAGTGCAAGGGCCTGTCTAATTGGATACAGAGTGATTGGATAGATGGGGTGTCCTCCTATTATATAGTTTTGATAAATATAAAGGAGATTGTACAGAGATTGTACAATCAGATTGTATTGTGTATGGCCACATATATACACCTAAAAAAGGGATTTTTATAACAGCTTACCTGTAAAATCCTTTTCTTGGAGTACATCACGGGACACAGAGCGACTTAGTCATTACTAATGGGTTATATAGATTACCTTCAGGTGTTGGCACTGGCCAATTCCAAACCGGAAGTACCCTCCCCTATATAAGCCCCTCCCATCCGGGAGCACCTCAGTTTTGTAGCCAAGCAATAAGTGTCCCAAAAAGAGGGGTGGGAGCTCTGTGTCCCGTGATGTACTCCAAGAAAAGGATTTTACAGGTAAGCTGTTATAAAAATCCCTTTTTCTTTTTCGTACATCACGGGACACAGAGCGACTTAGTCATTACTAATGGGACGTCCCAAAGCAATGCCAAATGAGGGGAGGGATACATAAGCTGGGCGCCATCAGGCATGAGGATCTTTTGCGGCCTGCAACACACTGCGCCCAAAGGCGACATCCTCCTGACTTCTAACGTCTACCTGGTAGAATCTAGTAAACGTGTGTACCGAAGACCATGTTGCGGCCTTACATACTTGAGCCAGGGAGGCCTGGTGATGCACTGCCCATGAAGTTCCAACTGCTCTTGTGGAGTGCGCCCTAACTGAACGGAGGCGGTCTCTTTCTCAAGCCATAGGCTTGTATTATGACCTGTCGAATCCACTTGGCTAAAGTGGATTTTGATGCTGCCTGACCCTTTTTAGGGCCTTCCGGCAGAATAAACAAAGTATCCGTTCTGCGAATCTGAGCAGTGGCTTTTAGATAAGCTTTAACTGCTCTTACTACATCCAAGGAATGTAATAACTTTTCCTCTACCGAGCTAGGTTTGGGGAAAAAAGAAGGAAGAACCACATCTTGGTTCAAATGAAACCTCGATACCACCTTAGGAAGAAAGGCTGGATGAGGACGTAATACTACTCTGTCCTTATGGACAACCAGATATGGCTCCTTACAGGACAAGGCGGCTAATTCCGATACTCTTTTAGCCGAACAAACGGCTACTAAGAAAATCAATTTCCTGGTGAGAAGAACCAAGGAAATATGTTGCAATGGTTCAAACGGTTGTTTCTGTAGAACTGACAGAACCAGGTTTAAGTCCCAAGGACATATGGGAATACTAACCGGAGGGCTAATACGCATCACTCCTTGTATGAAAGCTTTGACTAGTGAATGCGAAGCCAAGGGCCTTTGAAAAAATATTGACAAGGCCGAAATCTGACCCTTGATAGTACTCAAGGCCAGCTTCCTATCTACAGCCCACTGTAGGAAGTCCAAAATCCTCCCTATCACGTACTTACGTGGATGCCATCTCTTGGCCTCACACCACGTAATGTACGCTTTCCAGATCCTATAATAGATCTGCCTGGATACCGGCTTCCTGGCATTGATCATGGTAGATACCACAGAATTAGAGAGCCCTCTCTTTTTCAGAATGTGGGCTTCAATAGCCAGGCCGTCAAACCTAGGGCTGGTAAGGAAGGGTGGTATATCGGTCCTTGCGACAGCAGGTCCGGATGATGTGGGAGGGTCCAAGGACTCCTCACTGACATTTTTACAATCTCCGCGTACCATGCCCTTCGGGGCCACGCTGGAGCCACCAGAATCACTGGTTTCTTTTCTACCCTGATTCTGCGGAGTAATCGCGGTAACAATTGTGGTGGTGGGAATGCATATATCAGCTTGAACTGATCCCAAGGGAACACTAGGGCATCCAAGCCGCAAGCTAGAGGATCCCTTGTGCGAGACACAAATCTGTCCACCTTTGCGTTGAATCTGGATGCTAGCAGATCTACATCCGGTGTTCCCCACCGCTGGCATATTGCCTGGAAAACCTCGGGGTGAAGAGACCATTCCCCCGGGCATAATTGTTGGCAACTTAGAAAGTCCGCTCTCCAATTTTCCACTCCTGGGATGAAAACCGCGGATATGGCTGGGACATATTTTTCTGCCCACTCCAGGATGCAATTTGCTTCCCTCTGGGCTGCACGACTCCTGGTGCCACCCTGGTGATTGATATATGCCACTGCTGTGGCATTGTCTGATTGAATTCTGACAGGGGACCCTTGGAGTTTGGATGTCCATGCTACTAGGGCATACCGGGCTGCTCGTATCTCTAAGAGATTGATGGGCAGGGCCTTTTCTTCTTCTGACCACTTGCCCTGGAGAGACCATTGCTCCAGTACTGCCCCCCAGCCTATGAGGCTGGCATCTGTAGTGACCACCTTCCAAGAAACCGGACTGAAGGGTTTCCCTTTTTCCAGATTCTGGGGCACCAACCACCAATGGAGGCTCTTGCGAACGGAAGGGGACAGGGACATTGGTAAGTCTAAAGCCTGAACTTTTTTGTTCCAGGCTGACAATATGGCCCTTTGCAAATTCCTTGAATGGAATTGACCGTAGGGTGCCGCTTCGAATGAAGCCACCATTTTTCCCAGCAGCCTCATGCAGAGGCGTATGGATGGTTTTCTTTTTGTACCCACTAGGTGGGTCAAATCTTTTAAAGACGACACCTTCTCTGGAGGTAAGAAAATCTTTCTCTGATTTGAATCCAGCCTTAGCCCTAAGTATTCCAGACTTTTGACTGGTCTTAGAGCTGACTTGTCCCGGTTGATAATCCAACCGTGATATTCCAGATACTTGATTGTCTTGTGAATAGCTACTTCCAGCTTTTCCACTGAGTGGTCTATTAGTAGCAGGTCGTCTAGATATGCCATTATCGTTACACCTTGTGTTCTTAGATTGGCCAATAATGGGGCCAGAATTTTTGTGAACACTCGAGGTGCTGTGGGCAGACCGAAAGGTAAGGCTCTGAACTGAAAATGGCGCCCTTCTACTGCAAAGCGTAGAAATTTCTGGTGGGCCGGAAAGATGGGAATATGCAGATAAGCATCCCTTATGTCGATCGAGGCTAACCATTCCTGCCCTTGTAGGGCGGTGGCCACCGATCGGATCGACTCCATCCGAAAAGTCCTGATATTTAGGAACTTGTTTAGCCCTTTTAGATTTAATATGGGCCTCACGTCCCCATTTGGTTTGGGGACTGTGAAAAGGTTCGAGTAAAACCCGAATCCGCTTTCTTCCAGGGGAACCTTCATGATTACACCTTGGAGCAATAGTTGTTCTAGTGCCAGAAGGAGGGATCCTCTCTTCTGGGGATCTCTTGGCACGTTTGACCTCATAAATTGGGCAGGAGGAGTGCCTTTTAACTCCAGCTTGTATCCCAGACTTACTGCGGAGAGCACCCATCTGTCTCTGATGGTGTCCCGCCAGGTCTCTGTGAACAACTGAAGCCTTCCCCCCACCTGATTGAGTGGGGGCAACGCTTCATGACTTGGGGGGAGGTTTTGTACCTCTCTTGATCCAGGGCTTCTTGTTACCCTGTGATTGTCCCTGATTTCTGCCCCCTGAATTTGACCGCGGAGGCCGTCGGAACTGCTTCACAGCCGATGTGCCCGGGACTGGAGAAGTAGGCCTCTTAAAAGAAGGACTTCTACCCTTGTTCTTAACCGGTAAGAGTGAACTTTTACCAGCAGAAATTTTCTGGATATATTTGTCCAGATCTTCTCCAAATAAGCGTTCTCCATGAAATGGGAAGCTAACCAGCAGTTTTTTACAGGGAGCTTCAGCAGACCAGTTTTTGAGCCACAGAAGCCTACGCATATGTACTATAGACAGCGTAAAGCGGGAGGCCTGTTGGATTGTATCCTTTATGGCGTCCACCGCAAAACACAAGGCTCTAGGCAGGTCAGCTAGGGCAAGAGCCTGCTGATCTGGTAAGTCCCTTAAGACTTGTTTCAACTGATCTTTCACTGCTTGGCAGACTCCAATCGCTGCTACCGCAGGTTGTGTCACCATGCTTGCTGTAGAGAAAGCAGATTTTAGTAAAGACTCCAATTTTTTATCTATTGGGTCTTTGAACATTGGAACATTATCTACTGGACATGTCAATGATTTGTTAACAGAAGAGATGGCTGCGTCCACTGTAGGGACCCTCCATTTTTTTATGAACTTATCCTCCATGGGATAGATCACCGGAAATCTCTTGGGGGGAGCAAATATTTTATCAGGATGCTCCCAATCCTGGTAAATAAGCCCTTCTAATAAAGGGTGGATTGGGAAGGAACAGACAGCCTGGGGAGCTTTTAGCGACCCCAGCGAGGAAACCGTAGTGGATGGTGGTTCCGCCAGAGGCATTTTAAATGCTGATCGGACCATGTTAGTCAGAGACTGAACCCATAATCTTTCAGCCTGAGATGCTGAGAAAGGTTCTTCCACTGTTGATTCCTCCATAACTGAATCAACCTCATCCTGATCCCCTTCAGGTAGGTCGATCTCTGTGTGGGGCTGTTCCTCCACTAACAGGCACTCTGAAGGAGGAGACGGAGATCGGACGCGCTTTTCCTGTGACAGGGAAGCAGCGATCAATGCTGTTAATCTCTCTTCCAATCCTCCCAGAGTTGAGGATAAAACCTCCTCTGTTATATATACAGGAGCAGGTGGACTGGGGACAGCTGCAGCACCAGGCACTCCTGCGGGGTTTCTACGGCTACTGACCTCTGAATTCTCAGGGGAGATTG
The DNA here is from genome assembly GCA_029206835.1 of Rana muscosa. Lineage (NCBI taxonomy): Eukaryota > Metazoa > Chordata > Amphibia > Anura > Ranidae > Rana > Rana muscosa. The sequence continues at coordinate 655,151,778 of CM055118.1, read as the reverse complement.
GTGCAGTACAAGCATGCCCAATATCCTCAGAGCCCGATGGAGACCCCTTTGGCTTCCTGGAAGACCTATTTCCGGAGCGTCTGGACGACATATCCTTTAAGCACAAAGCTGAGGTATTCCCGTCGTCATACACCAATTTTTTCTGGTAATAGTCTAACACAGTTGCTGCTATATACCAGCTGGTGTCCACTAAAGTGCCTTTCTATGGGGATGCCTGCATCAACCGCCTCTGTGTGCCACTGTTTGTTGCTAGCTCTGTTTGCATCCAGCTGACACTTGTACTGTGTCTTTTATCCATGCTGGGACGCCTGCACATGCGCAGAAGCGCCGTGGCGCGCATCGAGCGTCATCCACCCGCCCCGCCCCCTTTTTTTCATAGGAGGCGCGTGCACGCGCCCGCGCGCGCGCCCGTGCGCCATTGGCGCTCTTTTCGAAATCACACAGGGACTAGGAGCCAGGGCCCTTTTTGCCGGAGGGCCTGTGCGGTGGATGAGCGCAGCAACAGGGCAGAGAAACTTACCAACTGCCTGGATCTTTTGACTTGAGAAAACCAAAGATCCACATGACAAGAAAAATGGACTACAGCGGCCTCTAGTGGTTTAACACAGGTACCGCGGTCCCTTTTTTTTTTTTTTTTTTCTTGACTACTATTAAAATTTTACATTTTCAGTAGTTACAGGCATACACAGATATTAGCGGGAATACCGTTAGGTAACAGACAGAAAGACAAATTAGGCTTGGGGGTCCCCCAATAGAACCAAGTTCCTGGGGGCCCCCACTTACCTGATCCCCGCCGCAGGACTTTGTTTGGTCCACAGAAGTCCAAACTTCACCTATCACGGCAGGCATTGTAATTAAACCTTCAGGGACCGGGTTCCCAAGGATTCCACTCCCCTGGACCTGTATAGCACCCTGCACAGACAACATCTTGGTCGTGGGTATGACCAGAGCTCTGGATCCCAGGGTCCAGCCCTCCTAAGAGAGGCATTACAGGCAAAACCTTGCTCTTCTGCTGCAAGGCCCGGGTACCGACCGTTTAGCTATGAAGCTTTTTTGGTGGGATCCGGAACAGCTTACTAAGGCCCAAAAGAACCTGTACGCAAGCCCAGTGAAAACACATGTTACTCTTTGGCCAACACCTTAGACACTGGCAAAAAAAACTGAGGTGCTCCCGGATGGGAGGGGATTATATAGGGGAGGGTACTTCCGGTTTGGAATTGGCCAGTGCCAACACCTGAAGGTAATCTATATAACCCATTAGTAATGACTAAGTCGCTCTGTGTCCCGTGATGTACGAAAAAGAAATTACCTAGTTGCGCTTTCAATGTCATCAATTGGTAATGGCAAACCAAACACAGAAGCAAATACACATTATGCCCCTCCAAAATGTCCCATGAGCTACTTTACCATGTGTATCGCAGCCCATTGAAATCAACAGGGTGCCCTATATGTGTCACTGGAAAAACTTGCCAAAAAACAGGCGCTTCCACTACTCTAGGTGTAAATGGGGCCTGAAAGTGAAATTGGTGCATTTACACAAGAACAATGAGGCTCCATTCACATCTGTGTTTCCAAGGCATGGCAAACTGCACATGCAAGTGGATGGTCTGCCCTATGCGTGGCGAGTAAAAACTCTCCAAAACATCCAAAACAAATGCATGCAGGAATGTGAACGAGGCCTGAGAACTGAGTGTCTCTGTTCACTCCCTCCTATGTACTTGTATTAAGATGGCCATATACTATGCAATCTCTGTACAATTTCCTTGAGATTTACCAGAACTATGAACTATGAAATAGGAGGACTTGATGGACTTGTGTATTTTTTCAATCCCACCTACTATGTAACTATGTAACTATGAGTACACACCTAAACAATCTATTCCATTTGTATCAAATCAGACAGGCCTTTGTACTACATGGCTGATGGGATATCTAAAGGAGATTGTACAATCAGATTGTATAGGCAGTGGGTGAAAGGTAGTATTGTAATGAGGTAGTGTGGTCCAGAGTGGTGAACACACACTATCACACCCTCTTGTGTGATATAACAAGTAGATGAAGGCTTCTGGGAGATGGCCTACAGGAAGTGAATGCTGGGAGACAATCATGGGCTAGCACAAAGGTATTTTGAATAAAAAAGACCACACAAAAAATATAATCCAACACATATTTATTTTACTTGGATATTTATATGGCCACGGTGTTATCCATAGGAGGTTAACATAAATCCTTTAAATAAAAATTAAATAAGCCATCTAGGCCAAATTATATTATCAAAAATGTAACTGGTGTCCATCCAGTCCAAGCTGGACGACTACTCCCCACCGGCCGGAGCCAGTAACATAGGTACTGGCTGCGGCCCCCCCACCACCGTGGCTGATACAATCAAATCTTGCAGACCCATATTGAAAATGTCCAGGCCTATAAAAGATAAGTGGACCATATCCTTCCTGAACAAGCCTGGGACAAAACCTTCCAATTCCGAATGGCGAAAGGAAAGACCACCAGATGAAATTAGAAAACTATGAATTGTTCTATTAAGTCTCCTCCGTATCCTATCCAAATAAAACAGGCCACCCTGAGGAGACCACAAAAGCCTTGGGATCATTTCCGAAATTGTCAAGGTCGTGGATGGGAACATAAGTTTTATGAAACAAAGATCCCTCTTCATTTCACATAATAAATCCCATGTACCCATCTTCCCGATATCATTCCCTACCGCATGAATGACCAAAATTTGGGAGGGAGGCCAAATGCTGGCCAAATAGGATAATTGTTCCTTAAGATTCATCCAACGCAAACCCCTGACACCTGACCAAAAAACCTTAAAAGACTTAGAGTCCAGACCTAAATTGGAGGAGTAAGTTCTGGATTCAGCATGTTTGGCCGCCCAAAACACGTAGGAGTGGCCCACTATCCAAACAATTGTCTTGAGGTGATCTGAAAAGAAAAATTACAAAATTAGAAGCTCAGGACGAACATACAACTTATATCTGTTACTACCCCAACGGCCTATACGTTTTAATTTTTCTTCTGAAAGACCCAATGAATCAGCTGTAGTGGCCGCCCCAATCCGAAATGAATGGGAAGAAAAGCGGAACCCAGAGAGGTTGAGGCGTTTTAAACAGGCAGCCAAAACAGCTGAGAATTGGAACCTAGTCAACGACGATAAGTCCTCGTGAACAAAAAAGGAGTCAAAAGAAACAGGTCTAACTGACATATACATAGAAACTTGACGGACAGGACATATAGCCTCATTCAATGAGCTGGCTAAAGAGAACCATTGACCTTTACCAACCGGGGAAGATTTGGACCTACAAATGAAAAAATGAAGGAAACCTCCTTCTATTACAACATGAGAAAACCTAAGAAAAGATAAACAACGTTTATTTGCAGCCGCAAATTCACCAATCCTAAGGGCTCCAAAGAAAGCTACTGAGAATGCCGCTCTAAAAAGTAAGGACTCAAAATCAGATGAACAAACCTCCTGAAGAATTCTAAGGAGATCCGCCAACAAGGAAACTGAAATTGGACGCCTATTGTCCTGAGAAAACCTAGAGTTCCTAAATCCCTTAAGGACTTGAGTAACTTGAAAGAAAGAGGTAAGGGCAGGCAGACCTGCAAATTTTAGAAAGAATGAGACCCCGGCTAAAATTTTGCTAATAGAAGCAGGGCTAAGGTTTGACTGGATAAGGAAAGATAAGAACGCTAAAGCTACATAAGAGGTGACGTTCAAAGGATCCAAACTCAAAACTTGACAGAAAGAACACCATCTAGACCATGAAAGCTTATAATCCAACCACGTCTTTTTTGACACTGAATTCCTGAGGTTACAGAGTATCAGTCCCAGATTAAGCCCCAGAGGAAATCTGGGCAAGGGGTCCCTTGTTGGTCCCCTGCTGGCGCCAAATCCCGAAACTTCTTGAACTGTGAACGAGACAAAGCATCAGCAATGTTATTATGTATAACCGGTATGTGTTCTGCTTTCAGCCAAATGTTAAAATGCATACAATGTAAAACCAGAAAACGCAATAATTTAATCACAGGTTCCGACTTAGAAGATAAAGTGTTGACAGCAAAAAGTACACACTTGTTGTCAGTCTGCAGCAGGATCCTACGATTCATAAAGTCCTCCTTCCAAATTACAACTGAAACTAGGACCGGGAATAGTTCCAAAACGACCAAGTTCTGCAGGACGTCCTTCTGAAGCCATTCCCTGTGCTATTTACCAGCACACCAGTGGCCCTTCAAAAAGGCCCCGAAGCCTACGGACCCAGATGCATCAGTAAAGAATTCCAACTGGGTGCTGTCAGCAAACTCCTGTTGCCATATCGTGGAACCATTAAAATTACCCAAAAAGGAATCCCAAATTTTTAGGTCCTCCCTGATCCCCTTGGAGATACGAATGTGAGCGAATGGGTTTTTTATAACCCCGATAGCAAGGGAAAATCTGCGTGAAAAAACCCTAGCCATAGGAATAATTCTAGCTGCAAAAGCAAAAAGTCCCAAAAGAGATTGGGCTTCTTTCAGCAGAATCTTTTTCTTGGATAGAAAAACTGAGATCAAAGATCTCATCTTCTGGAGTTTTTGCTCCGGCAACCTGAATTCCATGTGTTCAGAATCAATCATAATGCCCAAAAATTCGAGGGAGGTAGAGGGAAAAAACTTTTTTTCGGATGCCAGAGGCACACTGAAGTGCTTGCAAACATCAACGAATGCCTGCAAAGTTTCCAGGCATTCCGCTGACTCAGCCGGACCGATAAATAAAAAATCATCCAAATAATGAAGAATTGCCCCATGGGGTGATAGTTCGGACAAAACCCAATGTAAAAAAGTGGAGAATGCTTCAAAATAAAAGCAAGATAATGAAAACCCCATGGGCATACATTTGTCAAAATACAATTGACCCATAAATTGAAAACCCAAGGAGTTGAAACCTTGTGGGTGGACTGGGAGTAAGCGAAAAACTGATTTAATGTCAGCTTTGGCTAACAAAGAACCTTAACAAGACTAACGCCTCATCAAAAGACGAGTAGCACACTGGGGCTAAAACATCGGAGACCTCATCATTCAATGAAAATTTTGGAGGATAAGAAAGATGGTGTATCATCCTATAACAGCCCGGCTCCTTTTTAGGAACTATTCCCAACGGTGAAAGGCGAAAATCCCGAAATGGCGGAACCGAAAAGGGGCCAGCAATCCTACCATCTGATAGTTCCTTAGATATTTTTTCCTGGACCACCTCCGCGTGTTTATAAGCGGATATCAAATTCTGTACCCGGGTACAACCTGGGCCTTTAAAAGAAGGGACCAAAAACCCTTCTTGGAATCCATCAATTAACAGAGCCGCCATCCTGCGATCTGGATAGCGCTCTAGCCATGGGCGCATTTTTGACAGATTCACTGGAGTCTGAGCTTTTACCAGGAGTGTCCCTGGGCAATGACTGGAAAGAGGTTGCATTTGATTTGCGAAAACACCTACTAGCCGCGTGCGCCCCATTACAGTGGGAGCATTCATGTCTATATCTACAATTAGTCAGGAATTTGCACTGACCTTCATTGAAGGCAAAGCAGAAACCTCTGTGAAATGCATTTTGAGTGCTGGGTTGCAGTCTAGGGGTGAACTGCGGCTTAGTTGGTAACATTAGATTCAGCCACAAACCCACGTCCTTAGAGCCCCAGTGTAATGAGGGATGGACTGCCAATTTTTGACTAAAATTCTCGTTGTATGTGAACCAAGCAGAACCTCCAAAGTGGCGAAATGCTTCAGCAACTATGTCCAAGTGTTGAAACAAACCTGAGCATTTACCAGGGAAGCGTTCCCCCATAACTGCTGCATAGATGCAAAAGGCTTGCAACCAGTTCTGGAAGGTTCTAGGGATAGCCCTTCTCCTATCTTCCTCTGACCTATCACCAGCCTGCCTATCAGATTTGAATAAGAATTCTTTGGAAGCCGGTAACAATGATAGTATATCAAGGAATTCTCCCCTCCAAATCTTGTCTTTAACTGATTTGGGTAAATGAAAACCCAGTGGTGATATCTCACATGGGAGGGGCTCTTTAAAAGAAGATTCACTCACCATGCCCGCAGAGGGTCTAAGGAGCTGTGAGGGGTTAATAGACAAATGAGGGGTAACAACCCTAGAGCAGGTAGACATTTGTTCTTGGTCCTGTACGATAGGAACATTAACATCCTGCCAAATGGCACCAACATCATTCATAAAATGCTTATTAGCCAAGCTTTTATTAGCTTCATTAGAAGTGTTAAAACACATAATTTCAGCACCAGCCTTCTGTGCCCTCTGACATTCATCCAATGCATTACACCGCAGCTGAATGCCTTGCTCAGCACCAATAACTTGTGCCCCTAAAATTTCACTGGAATTTACAGTGTGTTTTGCACCAGCCACCTGTGCCCCTTGCAAACTTGCAATATTATCTGCACCATTAACTAGGGTTGTCCCGATACCACTTTTTTAGGACCGAGTACAAGTACCGATACTTTTTTCCAAGTACTCGCCGATACCGATTACCGATACTTTTTTTTTCAATGTCATGTGACAGTTTGAAAGATGGGGACTGATAGGTGGCACTGACAGGTGGCACTTATGGGCACTGACTGGTGACTGGCTCTGATGGGCACTAATAGGTGGCTGGCACTGATAGATGGCACTGATTGCACTGATAGGTGGCACTTATGGGCACTGATAGATGGCACTTATGGGCACTGATAGATGGCACTGATTGCACTGAAAGGTGGCACTTGTGGGCACTGATAGGTGGCACTTATGGGCACTGATAGATGGCACTTATGGGCACTGATAGATGGCACTGATTGCACTGAAAGGTGGCACTTATGGGCACTGATAGATGGCACTTATGGGCACTGATAGATGGCACTGATTGCACTGAAAGGTGGCACTTGTGGGCACTGATAGGTGGCACTTGTGGGCACTGATAGGTGGCACTTGTGGGCACTGATATGTGGCACTTGTGGGCACTGATATGTGGCACTTGTGGGCACTGATATGTGGCAATTGTGGGCACTGATAGCACTGAAAGGTGGCACTTGTGGACACTGATATGTGGCACTTGTGGGTACTGATATGTGGCACTGAAAGGTGGCACTGATAGATGGCACTTGTGGGCACTGACAGCACTGATAGTGCAATCAGTGCCACCAAGTGCTACCTATCAGTGCCCACAAGTGCTACCTATCAGTGCAATCAGTGTCATCTACCAGTGCCACCTGATAGGTGGCACTGGTAGATGGCACTGATTGCACTGATAGGTAGCACTTGTGGGTACTGATAGGTGGCTGGCACTGAAATGCTGCGGGAAAAAAATGACACAGGATTTAAAATAAAAAAACTAGTGCAACGCCCATCTTGGTACACCCTGCACTCGGCTGAAGTAAGCAGCAGCAGACATCTTGTTACACCCAGCCCATATAGCTCAGGCTGGGTGTAACAAGATGTCTGCTGCTGCTTACTGCAGCCGAGTGCAAGGTGTACCAAGATGGGCGTGGGGACGTTCAGCCGCTGACGGCGACCGAATGCGACAGCACTGGTCACCGATCCTGATGCGGCTGCGCCCTGCACCCCTGCCAGCTTACCAGTTTCAACTGCAGGTGAGGGACTCGCTCTCCGCCCTGATCTCCGACCCCTGCCGCACTCTCCGTCCCGCTCTCCGCCTTGGTCTCCGCCCCACTCTCCGCCCCGCTCTCCGCCTTGGTCTCCGCCCCCCGCCCCACTCTCCGCCCCGCTCTCCGCCCTGGTCTCCGCCCCCCGGCCACGCTCTCCGTCCTGCTCTCCGCCCCCCGCTCTCCACCCCCTCTCTGCGTCCGCTCTGAAAAAAAAAAAGTATCGGACTGGGCATCGGGAGCATTTGCGCTAGTACAAGTACTCGCGCAAATGCTTGGTATCGGTCCCGATACCGATACTAGTATCGGTATCGGGACAACCCTACCATTAACATGTGCCCCTTTAAACTGTAGTAAAACATTAGACAAAGAATCAATTAACACTGAAAATTTAGAGCTGGGAGAAATGACAGACATCTCACCATCATGGACCACCTCTTTGTGCTCACTCGCCTCCTCAGGTATAGGGTGAGTAGCGCTGCACTCCCGCGGACGAGAAGCACTCTGTGACAGGATATTGACTGCTCTCTCCTGACCTGTCAGCTGAGGAGAAGCCGCTGTCCTCTGACGCTTCTTCTTCCTAGCAGGCTGCTGTCTTGTTCCACCCCCGCCCGCAGACGAGTCTTCTTCTGTTTCATGGGGAATATGGACAGGTGGAGCTGGACCGCTCTCCTCCTCCAGGCACCGCACTAACCATTCCTCAACGCCTCTGCTCTCCGCCCTCTCCAACAGCTGACACAAGAGGGCCTCACGGCTGCTGGGAGAACGGCGCTTCATAGTGCAGGAGCTCTGCGCCGCTGCCTGGTCCGGAACGGTCTGAGGTAAACTGCTCCCCGCTCTTCTGATAGCTTCACCCGCGTGGGCTAGTCAGAGCTGAACTGGCCAATCAGCTGCTCGCCCCTGTCCACCAATCCCATGGCTGTTGCTGCCCAGGGATTTTGCCTCAAGCTCAAACAACCTGTGGGGATAAAACAAAGCAGGAGAACTGCAATCCTTTCCCCTTTGAGCTAACCCATGGTGGTCCAGCGTAATGCTGTGACTAGGGTTGAGCGAACCTGAACTGTAAAGTTCGGGTCTGTACCGAACTTTAGCTTTTTCCCGAACCCGAACCCGGACTTTGCGTGAAAGTCCGGGTTCGGGTTCGGCAATCTAATGGCGCAGTTAGAAATGCTTCAGGGGCCAGCCAATCACCTTTTGATTAGCTGGTGTGCCCTTAGAAGCCATAATAGCCATGCCTACTAATGGCATGGCTGTGATTGGTCAGTGCAACATGTGACCCAGCTTCTATATAAGCTAGAGGCACACAGCACACATGTCACTCTGCTTCAGAATAGATAGGGAGAGGATCTTGTCTGCTGCTGCTGCTTTTAGGGAGAGATTGAAAAATACATGAGTTAGTCCTGATTCTGGAATCTGAGGGAAAAGATAGAGAGACAGTGTAGTGTAGGGCCAGGTTCCTGTTGGTGCTTTCAGGGAGAGAGATATATTATATAGGAATCAGGTCCAGATTCAGAGATATAACTCAGTGATCTGCATAGGTTTACCTGTTTGTGTTGCAGTGCAGTCTTTTTACACTGCCATGAGCCCAGTGTCAGAGAAAATCTACCTTTTATCTGCAAGCTCAGTGCACCAGCACTGCATATATTACGTTGAGAGATACACCGTTTCCATACTGTGGGTGTATTCTGCTCTTGGAAAAAGATCCATTTAGGGCAAAAAAAAGGCACTTTATTGTGCTCTTTTCCAAAAGACCCATTAAGGGCAAAAAATTAAAAAAAATTGCATTTTATTTTGCTCGTGCAAAAAAAGACCCGTTTAGGGCAAAAAAATAAAAATAAAAAATTGCACTTTAATGTACGCTTGCAAAAAGACCCATTTAGGGCCACAAAAAATATTTTGCAGTGTGTTATACATATGTGGAGGTGTGTGAAATAAACAATTTCTATATAGTTTTCTTCTACTGTGCTATACTAAAAAAACAACATTTTTTTTGAATAGCATTTTCTGCAGTTCTGTAGCTGTGCGATTCAGCGGTTACGTACTGTGGGTGTGTTGTGGTCTTCCAAAAAACGCCATTTAGGGCCACAAAAAATATTTTGCAGTGTGTTATACATATGTGGAGGTGTGTGAAATAAACAATTTCTATATAGTTTTCTTCTACTGTGCTATACTAAAAAAAAAAACATTTTTGTTAATTACTCACCTTGCTCCCTATCTCAGGCTCGCTGGTGCCCTCTTTATCATCCTTCCTTCTACTCCTACCCCTTACCCCCTCCTTCCCGCCCTTTCTCCATCTAGGACCTCTTTTCAATCGGCTATCCAAGTTTACCCACCCTCGTTAGCATTTCATTGTTTACTGTAATAAGATAATGCTTATCAAAAGAGCTTGTCTCTAGTTGGAACATCTGTTACTGTTCGTATTGATGTTATGGCTATAACATGTATGTATCTTTGAAACTCTAATAAAGAACAAATTATAAAAAACAAAAAAAACATTTTTTTTAATAGCATTTTCTGCAGTTCTGTAGCTGTGCGATTCAGCGGTTACGTACTGTGGGTGTGTTGTGGTCTTCCAAAAAATGCCATTTAGGGCCACAAAAAATATTTTGCAGTGTGTTATACATATGTGGAGGTGTGTGAAATAAACAATTTCTATATAGTTTTCTTCTACTGTGCTATACTAAAAAAACTAATTTTTTTTTGAATAGCATTTTCGCCAGTTCTGTAGCTGTGCGATTCAGTGGTTACGTACTGTGGGTGTGTTGTGGTCTTCCAAAAAATGCCATTTAGGGCCACAAAAAATATTTTGCAGTGTGTTATACATATGTGGAGGTGTGTGAAATAAACAATTTCTATATAGTTTTCTTCTACTGTACTATACTAAAAAAACAAAAATTTTTTGAACAGCATTTTCTGCAGTTTTGTAGCTGTGCGATTCAGCGGTTACGTACTGTGGGTGTGTTGTGGTCTTCCAAAAAACGCCATTTAGGGCCACAAAAAATATTTTGCAGTGTGTTATACATATGTGGAGGTGTGTGAAATAAACAATTTCTATATAGTTTTCTTCTACTGTGCTATACTAAAAATTTTTTTTTTTTGAATAGCATTTTCTGCAGTTCTGTAGCTGTGCGATTCAGCGGTTAAGTACTGTGGGTGTGTTGTGGTCTTCCAAAAAACGCCATTTAGGGCCACAAAAAATATTTTGCAGTGTGTTATACATATGTGGAGGTGTGTGAAATAAACAATTTCTATATAGTTTTCTTCTACTGTGCTATACTAAAAAAAAAACTTTTTTTTTTAATAGCATTTTCTGCAGTTCTGTAGCTGTGCGATTCAGCGGTTACGTACTGTGGGTGTGTTCTGCTCTTCCAAAAACACCCATTTAGGGCAAGATCCTGAATTTGGAAAATATGAGGAGAAGGTCAAAGGGACGTGGTGGCCCCGGTCGTGGTGCTGCTGGTGGAGCTCCTGTTGCAGGGAGAGGACGTGGTGGATCTGTGCCAGATACACGCACAAGTGAAACACCTTCCTCAGGTGCGAGTAGGCGACCGAGCCTGCGGCGGTATTTTGTTGCGCCTAATGAGGCTGTACAAATGTTTAGGCCAGGACAAGTACAGGCGATAGTAGATTGGGTTGCTGACAGTGCCTCGGGTTCCTTCACATTGTCTCCCACCCACTCTTCTGATGAAAGATCAGAGTTGGCACCTGAAACCCATGTCCATCAGTCTTTCACCTCACCCCCTTGCAAATCAGACAAGCAGTCTGAGCCCCAAATCATGCAGCAGTCTCTTCTGCTTTTCGATGACTCTGTTAGCAGGGTTTCCCAGGGCCATCCACCTAGCCCTGCCCCAGAAGTGGAAGAGATTGAGTGCACCGATGCCCAACCACTTATGTTTCATGATGAGTACATGGGAGGACCATCGCAGCACGTCTCGGATGATGACGAAACACAGGTGCCAACTGCTGCTGCTTTCGCAATTGTGCAGACAGACAAGGAGGGCAGGGGTGAAGACTGGGTGGAAGATGATGTGGAGGACGATGAGGTCCTCGACCCCATATGGAATCAACGTTATGCAGGTGACCAGTGTAGTTTGGAGGAAGAGGCGGTGGTCGCACAGAGCCACCAGCACAGCAGAAGAGGGAGCAGGGTGCAAAAGCGGAGCGTCCGTCCCCTAGACAGTATGTCTGCTACTGCCCAACGCAGCAAGGGACTGAGCACACCAAAGCCAGGTCCAAGGAGTTCCCTAGCTTGGCAGTTCTTCACACAATGTGCTGATGACAAGACACAAGTGGTTTGCACGCTGTGCAATCAGAGCCTGAAGCGAGGCATAAACGTTCTCAACCTGAGCACAACCTGCATGACCAGGCATCTAAGTTCAAAGCACGAGCTGCAGTGGAGTAGACACCTCAAAAACCAAGAAAGGTCTCTGGCTCCTCCTGCTTCCTCTTCTGCTGCAGTCTCGGCCTCTTCATCCACCTCTGTAGTGACAGTGGCACCTGCCACCCCGCAAACAGAGGATCTGCCAGCAACACTACCACCTGGGTCACCAACCATCTCCACAATGTCCCATGGAAGCGTTCAGCTCTCTATCTCCCAAACATGGAAGCACAAGGCGAAGGCAGAGGAGGAGGAAGAGGTCGCCAACGCAGCCGGGGCACCGGCAGCACCTCAGAAGGCAGGATTAGCATGGCTGAAATGTGGAAAAGCTTTGTCAGCACGCCACAACAACCAGCACCACCAGCTGAGATGGAACGTCTTAGCAGGAGGCAGCATTTCACCAACATGGTTGAGCAGTATGTGTCCACAGGCCTACACGTACTGGATGACGGGTCTGCCCCCTTTAACTTCTGGGTCTCCAAATTGGGCACATGGCCTGAGCTTGCCCTTTATGCCTTGGAGGTGCTGGCCTGCCCTGCAGCCAGTGTATTATCTGAACGTGTATTTAGCACGGCAGGGGGCGTTATCACAGACAAGCGCAGCCGCCTGTCCAGAGCCAATGTGGACAAGCTCACGTTCATTAAAATGAACCAGGCATGGATCCCACAGGACTTGTCCGTACCTTCTGCAGAATAGACATGTATACCGGTGTTGTGACAAAAACTGTCCGTCCATCCGATTGTGTCCGGCCCATACTGCGAAGGCGCAGCGCTTGCGCAGTACAGAGGACAAGGAGATTCACAAAATCTCTGAAGATGAACGGCGCTTGCGCAGTGAGTGCAGGTTCAAGCCCGACCATCCAAGTGGACATACGGTAGCACATAGTAACAGGGCCCCTCACGGGCTCGGTTCGATCGCCACGCTTCGGGCATGGCCTCACTTGGCTCGGCTTGAACCACGGATGGTGTGGCCTTCACCTGAACTCACCACGCAGGCGCCGTTCGTCTTGGGAGATTTTAGAAATCCCCTTGTCCTACATACTGAGCAAGCGCAGTACAGGGTGGACACTATTTGACGGGGGACAGAATTCGGCACATCACCGGCCTGTCAGGTCACCTATGGCGAGGTGACAGATGCACACCGTAGGGGGACAGGAGTGCACCGCAAGGTAGTGAACCCTATGGCTGACTGCTGCGGATAGGAAACTGGGTGGTTGTGGAAAGCGGGACCAGAGGAGCACAACCGGGATCCTATAGGAAGCTAGAGCCAAGATTCCCCAGGGCGCGGAGTCTAAGACCCAGCAGGTCTTCTCCAGAGCCTCTAGTGGTGAGGATGTTATGCTGCAGGCTGGGTCCAGGTCGCGGCCCCTAGAGTCTCCTAGCTCACACCCCGTAGGATAAGGGGAAAAGAGGGGAAGCAGCAACACAGGATATAAGAGTAACAAATAACAAGCTGAAGGTCAAGGGCCACAAGCAGACAAGGAAAACAAAGGACAAGCCGAAGGTCAAGAGTCACAAGCAGACAGGGATAGTCGGGGACAAGCCAAATGTATAACAGAGAGACAGACGTAGCACACGGCAGGCAGGAACCCAAACACACAATGCCTAACAAACACGTTGATCAGCAAAGCAGGCTTGCAGTGCACAGGTTAATATAGTGTTCTGTGATAGGGCCTGGGGTGGAGTCTGGCTGGGAGGATATTATAAAGGAAGCCAGGTGAAGGAGGTCTGGTCTCTAAGATGAACACATGAGGAGGAAAGGTAAGATGGCAGACAGACATTAATGCATATCCATGACACGGCCTTACCCAGCCATTGTTGTATTTTTGAACCAGTGTTGGCTACCTCGTCCTCCTCCACCGCCGCCACCTCAACCTCCTACTCCATATGGACCTCGTCCTCCTAGGTCAAGATTATAATTTTTACCCCTTACCTGCCTTTATGTTGTTGGCTCCTCGCAGGAGGGAGAAAGGCACACCGCACTACCAGCCCGTACCCTCCTATATAAAGAGGTTGAGCGGTGTACTTGACGGGCCGTGTCCACAGCCAGAGTCAAAACTCCTCCAGAGGATGATTCTCACCTCTACTGTAGGTAGAGGCAAGTCCTTTAATTCCCAGTAAAGTCAATGTCCACACCAGCTGAAATTACAACTCTTATTCTCTCATGGCAAAATAAACTCTACTCGGATAGAAAAGGTTAGAGCAAAGAAACAGGACAGCTTAAGGTGTGGAGGAGGTCCAGGCACAAACGTAGCACATTCACTTCACTGCTTAGGTTTCTCAAACAGTTTTAGGTGCACGGTCTCTGCCACAGACCTTGAGGTTGGTCTCTGCCACAGACCGGGTGTACAAGGCCCCTGCCACGGACCTGGAGAACTTTGGTCTCTGCCACAGACCAGGGTGTATAAGGCCCCTGCCACGGGCCGGGTGAATAAGGCCTCTGATACAGTCAAGATGAACTTGAGCTTCTCCTTCTACGAACCTAGCCCATATCAAGGGGAAGACATCTCTCCAGGGAGTCAACAGACCCTTCCTTCACTGTGACTCCCGCATCGGTCCATCAGAATGATCCTCCCTTCCCTGGAACATGGTCCCCTACACAAGGCGGCACCCTAAGACTCCTCGACCCTTAGCGGACTCCAGACGAAGGCTCTGGACTCCAGGCTTTACTCCCGCACCTAGGCCTCCATACCCAGGGCAGCAGGAACTCCAGGATAGTACCTCACCCCGGGCTAAAGGTACCCGAGATGGAACAGGAACACATGCACCCAGGCCGAAGGCACCTGGGCGTGGACCCCACTGGACATCAGCCCCCAGGCCAAAGGTCTGCCCCTTTTATATGCTCTCCCGGCATGCACAGCAGGTTCCCCACCCCGCTGTACTACTGCCAAGAGGGGACACAAAAGGCACAGCACTGTATCGGCGGTTCAACCCTAGCCTACCATGGCAGTGCCACCTGTAGGCCGCAGGGAACTGCACACCAATACTGTCCCCCAAGGACAAAATGGTCCATGAATCCTACAGAATTAGGGTGTTTGAGCCTATTTACCACTCACACACTTCCCTTAAATTTAGCACCCGCTACATTTTTATTTCAAAGTATTTTATTTTCCCACTAGCTTATCCATTAAATTGAATAATTTATTCCAGAAAGGGCGTATTCTGGGGCATTCCCACCATATGTGTGGCATCGTGCCGTTGAGTTTCTGAGGTTCTTAATGACTTCCCGTACCTCTTCTGCTGAAAAGGGGGCCTCCAGCATATTTTTTTTTTTTTATGTTATTTTAAGTTATTTCCCTATCCACATTTGTTTGCAGAGCACTTGCCATGCTCTTAACAACATTTTGCTGCCATTTGCAGCCCTCTAGCCCTTTCCATTACTTTTTTAGAGCCTTTTTAGTCCTTAAAAGTCCGGGTCCCCATTGACTTCAATGGGGTTCGGGTTCGGGTTCGGGTTAAAGTTCGGTCCCGAACCCGAACTTTTTTCCGAAGTTCGGCCGAACCCGTCGAACCCAAACATCCAGGTGTCCGCTCAACTCTAGCTGTGACCTTTCATTCTACAGAAAGTGATGGAATCTGGAAATCTATTTAAAAATTCAAATAAACTGATAAGATTTTAAACCTCCTGTGGATAAGGTAATTGGGAGATAAGCACATTGGGATAGCTAGGCCAGAAATGGTATTGGAAAACTCTTCTATTTATTATGAAAAGTGAAATTCTGCCTGAAAAGGTGAACATATCCTTTAAAGCTCAACAAGAAGTAGTACAGCTCAGGTACAGGGGGCAAAGCCTGTGTTGTGTTTACAAGCTAAAAAAGGGGAAAACATACAATCTAGAGAAGATGTAGGGAAGGATATAAAGTTACAAATATATATTTGAAAGATACATAGAAAAACACAAGTCTAATATGCAAATACTGATAATGAGATACCTCTAGACAAAACCTGGGATCACAGGCACTTTTAAACAGAACATTGCTGTATAAATTCACATTTGTGAAAATATGCAATGAGCCATTAATCTTCCAGGCACTGTAACATTATTTCATATTGAGCTTGACAAGGTTTGAATTATACCATCATGTCTCTAAAATCATTCATTCCTTTTAGAGTCCAGAGATGAGTCATTAGTAGGAATGAACTTTGAGTTCGAGTCGAACATGAGTTCGACTCGAACAATGGCTGTTTGCCTATTCGGCGAACAGCAAACAATTTGGGGTGTTTGCGGCAAATTCAAAAAGCCGCGGAACACCCTGTAAATGTCTATGGGAGAATTCTAAAGTGCTAATTTTAAAGGTTAATTTTCAAGTTACAGTATTGTCCTAAAAAGTGTTTGGGGACCTGAGTCCTGCCCGAGGGAACATGTATCAATGCAAAAAAAAGTTTTAAAAACAGCCGTTCTTTCGGGAGCAGTGATTTTAATAATCCTTAAAGCGAAACAATAAAAGTGAAATATTACTTTAAATTTCGTACCTGGGTGGTGTCTAAAGTGCATGTAAAGTAGCGCATGTTTCTCGTGCTTGAATTGTCCCTGCACAAAGTGTAATTTCTGAAGGAAAAAAGGTAATTTAAAACTACTAGCGGCTATTCATGAATTGTCGGCAATACAGAGAAAAGTAATTGAAAAAAATTACAGGGCCCCCCCCCCCAGTCCATTACCAGGCCCTTTGGGTCTGGTATGAATATTAAGGGGAACCCCTGCCATTTTTTTCAATGACTTTTATCTGTATTGCCGGGACCGACAATTTATTAATAGCGGGAGTAGTTTTAAATGACTTTTTTTTCCTTCAAAAAGGACATTTTGTGCAGGGAACCAAAATTAAAAAAAAAAATGTGTGGGGGTCCCCCCAAATTCCATATCAGGCCCTTCAGGTCTGGTATGGATATTAAGGGGAACCCCACGTCATTTAAAAAAAAAATTACGTGGGGTTCCCCAAAAAATCCATACCAGACCCTTCAGGTCTGGTATGGATTTTAAGGGGAACTCCGTGCCGAAATGTAGTTGGGGACAAGGGCCTCATTCCCACATCCCTTGCACGTGACGGGCGGCCCCGCCCTCAGCTACATAAGAGCTGTCAGGCTGGCTGCGGTCATTCCCGGGGTGTCTCCCCGGTGGAGTCAGCATCGTGTGCGTGTTCCTCGCTGGATATCATCGCTGGAGCGTGGAGATCACCCATCGCTGGATATCGAGAATGAAGATCGAGACATCGCTGGAATCTTTTTTTTCTTTTTCATTTTTTTCTTTTTAATAAAGGACTTTTTAACAATTTGACTCTTTTTTTTGGTGAAATGATAGGGGTACAATGTACCCGTTATCAATTCACATAGGGGGGGCCGGGATCTGGGGGTCCCTTCTGTTAAAGGGGGCTTCCAGATTCCGATAAGCCCCTGCCCGCAGACCCCCACAACCACCGGGCAAGGGTTGTGGGGATGAGGCCCTTGTCCCCATCAACATGGGGATATCCTCCCCATGTTGAGGGCATGTGGCCTGGTACGATTCAGGAGGGGGGGCGCTCTCATCCCCCCTCTTTTCCTGTGGCCTGCCAGGTTGCGTGCTCAGATAAAGGGTCTGGTATGGATTTTTGGGGGGACCCTACGCCATTTGTTTTTATTTTGGCGCGGAGTTCCCTATAAAATCCATACCAGACCTGAAGGGTCTGGTATGGATTTTTTGGGGGAACCCCACGTCATTTAATTTTTTTTAAATGACACGGGGTTTCCCTTAATATCCAGACCAGACCTGAAGGGCCTGATATGAAATTTGGGGGGACCCCCACACATTTTTTTTTTAAATTATTTTGGTTCCCTGCACAAAATGTCATTTTTTTCAATTACTTTTCTCTGTATTGCCGGGACCGACAATTCATGAATAGCCGCTAGTTTTAAATGACTTTTTTTCCTTCAGAAATTACACTTTGTGCAGGGACAATTCTAAGCACAGGAAACATGCGCTACTTTACCGGCATACTTTAGACACCCCCCAGGTACAAAATTTAAAGGAATATTTCACTTTTATTGTTTCACTGTAAGCATTATTAAAATCACTGCTCCTGAAAAAAATGCAGTTTTTAAAACTTTTTTTTGCATTGATACATATCCCCTGGGGCAGGACTTAGGTCCCCAAACACTTTTTAGGACAATAACTTGCATATTAACCTTTAAAATTAGCACTTTTGATTTTTCATGTTCGTGTCCCATAGACTTTAACGGTGTTTGCGTGTTCGAACACATTTTTTGCCTGTTTACATGTTCTGGTGCGAACCGAACTGTGGGGTGTTCGGCTCATCCCTAGTCATTAGTTGTGTCTATATTTTGCACACAGACTGAAAAGAAACTCTACAGATTCACTTACCTTTAAAGGTATGTTTTGGATAGGGAAGTACTGTGTCATCTTGAATAGAAAAATTACTTAGAAGAAAAAAACATAACTGAATTGATTGCATATGTCTCACACTTCCCATTTACAATTTATGACACCAATTAGATTCCTACACATTGCTACATGAGCAAGCACTTTTATCTAATTTGTGTTTCACACCTTTTCAAGTTAAACTAGCAAAACAAGTTAAACTGGCTGCCTGTTCTGAATTAATGAATTTATACAGAAGCTTTAAACCCTTAGATGTTTAAATTGGTGTTGCGCTAAATCTCCAAATTTTTGTGAGATATATTCAAGTACGAAGTATCCCCATAATAATTGTGATCATTTTCATTTACTCTATAACATGCCTTAAAGTGCTATTTGGTTCTCCCTGTGCCTGCATGGGTTTCTTCTGGGTACTCCGGTTTCCTCCTACTCTCCAAAAACATGCTGGTAGGTTAATTGGCTCCTTTTTAAATTGGCTCTAGTATGTGTATGCATAAATGTGAAGTAGGGACCTCAGATAGTAAGCTCCTTGAAGGCAGGGACTGATGTGAATGTATTATTTATATATATATATATATATATATATATATATATATATATATATATGTATATATATATATGTAAAGCGTTGCGTAAATTGACAGCTCTATATAAGTACTTGTAATAAATAATTAAAAATAAATAAATTAAATTGTATTTGATTACTGTATAATTTGCCCTAAAATATAATATATTATTTATTTAATCTGCACATTATTGGGCCATCAATTAGTGTATTACATGATTGGATAAATTAAGTGAACATTCACTACATTTATTGAGTGAAGACACCTATTTCTCTTAGTAAATCGGTCTCAGTCTGCTAGTAATACATGTGCAATCATTCTTCATGGACAGATGTATTTATAGTATTTCTTCTTTACTATTTTTTTGCATATTACACCTGCTGTGTATACTTAGGTTGGTGAATGCAGCACAATGGAACTGGCTAGAAAACATAGAAATACTGTACATAGCATGCATAGAAAACACAAGTCATGTGGAAGCTCATTAGCAAGCATATCAATTACCGTAAGCAATGGGCAGAGAAATTACATACAACAAAATAAGAAATATTTGAGGTATGACCAAGAAACTAGGATATGTAATACCTTTATCAGACCATACCATGCCTTATTTATGTGAGTAGGGTGATGCATTATTGGACCTTCATAACTTTTTTAGTTAATGTGTCTTATTATATTCCCTTTCACTGAAAAGCTTTATTCCTATTGTGGGGTCACCAGTATGGTATTTGTACATTGAAATCATATCCCCTCTCAAGCGTCTCTTCTCCAGAGAGAATATTTTCAGTGCATCATAACGCTTCCTCATAACTAAGGTCCTCCAGTCCCCTTTATTCATTTTGTCACCCTTCTTTGGACTCTCTCCAGTTCCAGCACATCCTTCCTGAGAACTGATGCCTAGAACTGGACAGCATACTCCAGGTGAGGCCGGACCAGAGTCTTGTAGAGTGGGAGAATTATTGTTTTATCTCTGGAGTTAATCCCCTTTTTAATGCATGCCATATAATTGCCTCTTAGTCAACTTGCTGGGTCTTGTGGTACATATGTCTCCCTGAATTGCGTTTTGTTGAATTATCTGGCTAGAATGCATGACACACCCATTTGACTATATTTTTGCCTGCTGCAATTAATCTGTTGGTAGTGTATTACATATATTGGATCTGCCTATTTATATTCCTGGTAAGGCAACCATTTGTTGGAACTTTTCTTACACTTTTATGTCTACAAATTAGGTGTACTTCATTCAGTTGCACACCATTGCTGACACAAAGTATTTATGATCACCTATTTGTTTCAGAAACAGTTGTTTTCTGTAGTTTCAACAGACAACTTTGTATGTGTGTTTCTTGCACATAAACACATCTGTTTGCACATGAGTTGTCTTTTAACCACTAAACCTATGGGATACAATATTTGTTTCCATGCAATCCAGGGACTTTGTTTCAAACATACCATTATCAGTTTATAACATTGCAGGCTATGAACCTTTAAGTGTTCCAACAGCAGCCATTTGCATTTCATCATTTCTTTGTCCTATCCTGTATTGTGCACATTATTTTTATATTGAATCAGTGGCTGGATTGGCACTATAAAATGAAGGGATTTACTTTATTATTATGGAACTACAATAATCTATTTCCATAGTTATAATTGGATGATGTGGAGATATTTAAGCTTTTAAGACGTTATAACAATATCTCATAACATATGCACAGACACAATTTGCACATAATAGATAATCCTTTTATATGAAGGTTATTTGGATATATTGTTGAAATTTCATTACAATGAATGTTTTTTAGCATTGCATCCTGTGACTTTACTTAGTTGATTGAGATACATTTACCATACTCCTTTTAAGCTATTAATATATGTTTTGGAGGTTGTGTAGGATTGGTATGGGAACTTAATGAATTCCTAACCTGTCTTTTTTATCCTAAAGTTTTCTCTCAGACCGTGGTTATTTTGTATGAGTAATCAATAAATCTGTATAATGTTTTAATAACTTTAGGTAGATGGCTATATAAGCTTTTTGCAAATGTTTCCCTACAAATAAAAAATTAGTTAAGAAACCAAGAGTTATGTTATCCCTTGTAATTATTTTTAAAGTTTTATAGCTTAATTAATGGTCAAATCAAATATGAACATTGCTTGGTGCTATAAATAATTCCAGAAATGAATGTCTTGAATTTTTTCTATTACAGATTATATTGATTTATTTTATCTCTTTTAACTACCGGTATTATGCTGTTGATGTGTCAGAAACACTTTTATTTTACACGTCATCTATGATTAGTGGGAAAGATAAAAAATTGTGTAACAGAACATGTCTGTCATCATTAATATTTACATTTAATATTTCCTTTGCATTTTAAATTGTTTTATGTATATCAAATGGAAATGTTATGCATCGAATCATCTTTTGCTTTACATCATCTCTTCAAGATGCCCTATTGTTGTTTAGAAATACATTAAGTAACTTCATATTGACTTATTCTTGCCCCACTGACCTATGTCAGCACAGCCTGAGAAGTCTCTGTGACCTATAAAATTCCAAGTATGAAGCAATACTGCTGATCCAAGGGACAGCCTTGATTTATTATAGATGTCACAAGTATTTTTATCTAGTGTTGCACTGTAGGGAGTGATGCATTGGTTACCTACTTATCCTGATGACATAGAAATTCCCATTTGTCCATCTACAATCAAATGTTTTCAGACACTTTCCCTGGACTTGCTGAAATTGAGGTGATATATGGGAGCTGTATAATATAGTGGAATGTACCATAATGTTTTTTCCTTATACACTATCATTACTCTTCCCACGCTTCTTATATGAGCAATACATATGTGTAAATCACTTGGAAATGTGAGTCAAGGTTTCATCATACCTATGTAAAAAGCAGGACCCCCTTATAGATATTTTTTACATTTTCTTGGAAGTTAGAGTCAGTTATCAGCTATTTACAAAGAATAAACCAGTAGAGGATAGATATTCCCATTTGAATAGATAACGTTTTTGTTATAATGAATTAAAGAGGCCAGCCTGACACTTTTTATTAGATCACACAATTCTGCATTATATACTATGTTTTGAAGAGATGCTTTAGGGCTCTTTCACTTTATGTTCAAGCAGAAATATTTATATTTTATTATGTGTATATATATCTTTTTGATGAGCATTTATGTGATTTTTTTGTTTGTTAAAGCCCGGCACAAATAAAAATAAAACAATGTAGCTCTTATTTCAATTCTCATATTCTCTGCAGTAGAAAACAACAAGAACAATATCGCGCACATGTAAATAAAAAATTATAGTGATATAGCTGCAACAAACACTGTGAGGTATAAACAATATAAGACAGTAAGTAAAATAAGTTGTGCTCAAAAAAACTTAGCAAAACAAAAACTGTCCAAAATAATATAAGTCCAACCAGCAAATTGGCTGAATTAAAGCCATATAGGATTGAACCCTGGGCAAACATTTTCTCTGCCCCCGCCCCCATGCAATTTTGCTCTCCACCCCAACATCCCCTTTGTCCCCAGTGCCCCTTTATCACATCATGTTGCCCCTTATCACAGTGCTTAATTACACATCACACTGCTCCTTTAGGCTCTGTTGACATCTAGGCATCCCCGGATTGTGGACAGAAGCTCTGCAATTCTGCCTGCGATCCCGGATCTCTGCAAATTGTGGGACTCCCTTGCAATCCCCATGACTTCCAATGGCACCCTGATTGCAGCATAATTTTGGGCAGAACTTCTTTTGGGCGACAGGCATACCGTGATTCTATTTGCGCAATTTTACTGCGATTCGCCGGACGACAATCATGGCAAAATCGTGCCGCAATTCGGGTGCCACTGGAAGTGACGGGTTTACAATTGCATCCTTCAATTTGTGGCGATTCAGGGTCATGGGCAGATTCACAGTGATCCTGCCTGCGATCTGGGATGCCTACACATGAACGGAGCCTTACACATCACAGTACTGCTTATCACAAAGCCCCTTTACACATTACAGTGCACCTTATCAAAGTGCCCTATTGCACATTGGTGGTTAGCACTTTCACCTAGCAGCAAAAGGGTCGCTGGTTCGAATCCCGACCATGACACCATCTGCCTGGAGTTTGCATGTTCTCCCTGTGCCTGCGTGGGTTTTCTCCGGGTACTCCGGTTTCCTCCCACACTCCAAAGACATGCTGGTAGGTTAATTGGATCTTGTCCAAATTGGCCCAGTATATATGTATATATGTGTGTACGACCGTGTGTCCCAAGCGTGTCGCGATCCTACGGGGTGAAATGACCGCACCAGCCAAGCAGACACTGGATGCAAAAAGCACCTAGAGGTGATTCAGTTCGCATGTGAGCGCTATACAAGTCATTCATTCATTCACATTACAGTGCCCCTTGCAGTCATTACCTCCCCCTCCCTTTCATCCCTTACATCACTGTCCCCTTTCATTTTCAGTCCTATCAGGGCCCTTATAAGCCTGGTTGTGCAGAGGAGTGGACACATAACTGCTAAGTGGCACGACCGCAGTCCAGACAGGATTGTCGCTCTGTCCATCACTTAGTTATCCCTGGTATATACCATAGTTTGTGGACTCTAAAATCTTTCCTGCAGACTAAATAATATACATGTGGGTGATTTTTTCAAAAGAAAGGAAAATACATTTTGGCATACATTTATGAAGAAATAATATTTATTGGCAAACTTTTACAACAGAAACGAAAAAAAAACACATTTATTTTTCAAAGTTTTCAGTCTTTGTTCATTTAGCATGAAATAAAAAAACAAAAGAAAGCTCTATTTGTGCGACCAAAATGAAAAGAATTGGCATTCAAAGTGTGACAGCGCTGAAAATTGGCCTGGGCAGGAAGGTGGTAAAAGTGCCTGGTACTGAAGTGGTTATAACAGAAGAGGTAGTGATCTCTTCTGTTATAAATGTCCCCCGTGCCTGCCAGTGATAATGTAATTTGAGCTGCCCATTTAGAGAACGCTCTGTGGGCTGCGGCTATTCCACCCCAGTGTGCATGCATGGGAGTGATGACACTGCAGCCTGTCCATTCAAGTCTTCAAAGGTTGAGAACCCAGAAAGAAGACTGGGAGAAGAGGGATGTGCCAAGGACCAAGGAGAGCCGTGAAGGGCTGTTTGCAAGTAAGTCTGTCAAAATGCACTGGCATGCGGTGCATACTAGTACATTATAGCTTAAACCTGCAGGGGACCAGTGTTTTTATTTTTTAAATTGATTTTACTACTGTTTTAGGCCTGGTTCACATGTATGTGGGTTAACGGCCCACATTTGCACAGGCACAGCAGCTCATTCATTTGAATGGGCTGCCATGCCAGCGTTTCCTACAGAAAAAAGGTGCCTGTATCATTTTAAAAATGCAGTGGCCTTGAAATCGCATCCTTCTTTTTCCACCATGCGACTTATCTGCAGTTCCTGCACACCCAAATGCACTGTGTTTTTAAATGCGGGGCCCACATATCTAAATACACAGCATGTTTGCCGGTGCAGGAATTGTCAAGAAACCACACGGTGCAAAAAACAGGATGTGATTTCAAGGCCACTGCAGTTTTAAAATGTTGCATGCACCTTTTTCTGAAGGAAACGCTGGCATGGGAGCCCAGCGCTAACCCACATACATGTGAACTAGGCCTAAAATAAGCCTATCAAGGAGCAGTGAAACATAGCACTGTCTATGTGTGGAATATATCAGCACAGTGCAGTGCCACTGTTCTGGTTGCCTATGCTGCATGGTCTGCTCTCTAATAAATACAGCCACATCCAGGTCAGGGTTTTGAAACTCACTGCATAATATGGGGAGGCGAAAGACCTACCTGGTCCTGGCCAGCTGAGCTCTGATCACCATCCGTGGGCTGCCGGGCTCACATGTGTGCTGTTGGCTGCCACTAGCACTCTGACATCGGCCCCACTATGCGGTCCTACCCCAAGGCCTCCAGTCAGGCAGCATGCATGACAAGGGGCAGGCTCCGAGCTTCAGAGGAGCTCATGGCCCCACCTGATCCTTCTTCCTTGCTTGAGAATTATGCATCACAGCGTGCCGATACCCGATGTCCCTGTGTGCACAGTGGATGGACTATCACTGAATCGTTGGATTTTGCAACGCTGATGGGACTCCCGATTTGCGGGCAGCATGGGCTTACGGGGCAGCATCTTTGAGCCTTAAAACAGTGACATGGCCCTGAGCAGCTGCCCTATTTTCCCTGTGTTATAGATGGCCCTGGATAGGACTATGACAAACAGAAAACATCCATCAAAGTGGTTGAGAAAAGTGGATCCTGACAGTAATCCTCCACCTTGTGAGATCCCCAACATAAAGATCAGGATGTACTCTTACCCCAGAGTGTGGACCCTCTGATTATGGAATGTCACAAGAGCATGTGGATAATCATCTGGTGTAGATCTGCGAATAATAAAGGGCATACATATTCATATCCAAAGTGTACAGACAACAGTTGAAATAGCAGCAATCGGTACCGATAAAAACAATCGCAATGACAAGATGTGTATCCTCGCCCGACCGGTTTCTTCGCAAATGGACTTCTTCCTGGGCATATTCTCTGCAGAGCTGTCCCCTACAGACACAGACTTCAAGGTTAAATGATGGCCACCATCATTCAACTCACTTTTTATGAGTACAGACTGGGGGAGTAGTGTCATCATGCTGGCCTGGGATTCCAGTGCTAATGCTAATGCACTGAATGGTTCTTACTAGGGTTGCACTGATACTGATACTGGTATTGGTGCCGATACTAATTATTTGTATGAGCACTTGTACTCGTGCAAATGCTCCAATGCTCAAACCGATAACTTTGCCGTGGGATTTGAGCACATTCAAAATAAACCGTCTCAAATCGCACTGCAAAGAATCTCATGTGATTTGAACAGGAATGCGGTGCAAATCCTGTCCGAATCACATGGGGTTTCCTGCACCACTCTTGTGTGAACCCAGGCTTGTCATAGTGATTTCAACCTGGGTTTACACAGGAGCGGTGTGGGAAACTGCATGCAATTCAGACAGGAATCACACCGCATTCCTGTTCAAATCGCAAGTGATTCTTTGCAGTGCAATTTGAGCCCATTCATTTTGTATGGGCTCAAATCGTACTGTAAAGGTATCGGCACTCGGTATAGGTGAGTACTTGACCAAAAGTATCGGAGCTCGTATTCACTGGTAAAAAAACGTTATCAGTGCAACCCTAGTTCATACACATGTAGCGGGTACCCCAAAATTGGGGTATCGCTATGGTCTAAATTTAGGGGTAGTATGAGCCATAGTTGGCTCAGGTTCTCTAATTTGTTAGGTATTGGACTCTGCTCTGCTGTAAGTGTTGTCTGGTGTGAATTTCCCCTTGGGCCTGTAGGTGACGCTGTTGCCCAGGCCTAGGGTCGAACCTCAGGTGACACGATAGCGTGATTGGGTGTCCTCTCTCGGCTGCCGTGCGGTGGGCGGGGCTTCGCCTGCTGTGCATGCCGGGAGAGGATATATAAGGGGCAGACGCCATGATTGTAGGGGGAGTGCCAGGGAGAGGAGTACCCAGAGGAGTGTGTCCCGCTGCGGTGGTGTGTCAGGGGGAGTCCAAGGACCCCTGACGGTGAAGTTGCGCCCTATGGCCCTGTTGGCCGGGGGGGTGCGTGAACTGGCCGAGGAGTCTCGGGCACCTTTAGCCCAAGGCTGCAACGTTCCAGGCAGGCCCAGTACCTTTAACTGGGTCTGCGATCAATATGCTGGAGTTCCAGGGAGCCCGTGTGAGGGGCAGCCCACTCTGAAGGAGAGGAAACCAGGGGAGGACCTGTCTGATGGACCGGTGAGAGATGTCACGGTGAAAGAGAGGTCTGGTTGCCTATCAGAGGGAGGACTCAGTACTCAGCAATATAACCCTGTAAAGTGCCCATTGGCATCATCGGTTTTCTAAGTTCTACTTGAGAACTGTGAGAGGGATCTATCCGGGTGAGCTAAACCCACTCGGGATCGAGTGGCGACGAGTGAGTCAAGTGTTGTGTGCCTGAATCTACCTCCTATCTTCGCTAACTTCTTTCTCTCTTCAATTTCCCTGTTAACTGAAGCAAAAGAAAATAAACTCTTTGTTGGAGTTGACGTTGTGTGGACATTGGCCTTCTTGGGGAAGAATATAGACTTTTTCCTACAATTCTAGGGACGAGAACCAGTGGAAAGAGATAACTCGCTGCAGGACCCAAATCTGTGAACACCGCCTGACCTCTGATAAGGAGGACATGGGCTTGTGGCATGGTGTGTCTTACCCCCCGCAGGTGAAGGTAAGCGGGGGCAAAAGGATCTGTGTGCTACACGTGTCGGCTCGAGTCCGGGATTTTGCAGCTACCCCTGGAAGTTGGACTATATTTTTCCTCTGTTTGTGGTTCTGTGAAAGTTGGCCATTTCAGGAAAAATTGAACTGCGTCACTGTGAGAGAAATGGAGGTACAGGCCTAAACCTATACTGGATTTTTCTAACTGCGTAGTTCGTGGGCATGTCTCAAATCCAGAAAAGCCTGCAAGGTATGTGCAGCAAGGGAAAAGGAGGGAGGAGCCCCCGCCAACAGTGAGTTGCACGTGGTGCGTTTGGCGCCAAAGGACAGTACGAGCTGGAACTAGTGAATGAGAAGCAACATGTCTGCAGCCCCATGGATTTCTGTTGCACCGGGCCCGCGGATGTTCCCACCTACCCCAACCATGGACGTTGCTCCCCTCACTGCCCCCCTGACGGATACAGGGATCCAGCTTAAGCCTAGGGGCCGCTTCGCGCTCTACACCTGCAGGGATTCGGAGGCCCTGGGCATGCTCTGTCCTGGATGCCAAGGACTGGCGGTACAACTTTGGCCGTTTGGAAGATGTACATTGTGCGGAGAGTTTCTCTTCGAAGTGGACCAGCCCACTGAGAAACCCTGGGGTTACCGGGTCAACTGCCTTACAGGCATCGCCACTCTTGATGAGGAAACCTATACTCCCACAGCCAGGCCCACGCGCACCACTCCGGCTACTACGGATGTGGAGGATGGAGTTCCGGCCATTATGGAGCTTGCGACGGATGTCATTGCGAATGCTGCCTCCGCCACAACGGAGACCTCCATTCCGCCTGCCAAGCAAAAGGTGGGCTACGTTAAGGCCTCCCGCGGCCGCGGTCGAAGCCTGCCCCAGCACCTGCCTGAACCGGATCTCAAAGCCGGAGGGACCTCCAGGAGATCCACGGAAGGGGACGGTAAGGAGGCTGGGGTAACTGTGACATTGATTTTGTCGGGGAGGGAAGGAAGCTCATACCCCATGCTACTGGGGATGTGTGGACAGCCAACCCGCGGAAACTTTCTGTTTTTGGGGACAGTGTGTCTGTGTCCACCAAGAATTACCTGCCAGCGGAGGAGTGTGACACTTCCGATCTGGATTCATCATCTGATGTGGGAGGTGATTTCGCCATAGATGAGACTTTTGCTAGAAAGGGTAGGGATACAATTTCTGTGACCTCGCCCCGTAGTCTTCGGGAGGGATCACCCATGGACTCTGGGGAAATGACACCTTGAGTGGAAGCCCCTACTCTAACGGATGAAATTAATCCCACGCCCCCTTTGCCTGCTCCGGCATCCTCCGTGCTTAATGTTACTGAGGTCCGTTCACCATTGCGGCCACCCTTGCCACTGCTGGAGCTTGCACCATTAAAAAGGTCTCCGGATGCTATTGTCCTTCCTGGAGCAGGAGATTGGGCCACCATGCCACCTCTAGCCCGATTGCAGCGGCTCCTAAATAAGAAGGTTGCTACAGAATACGGATGGGAATACCCATATGTTCCAAAATAACTTCTCTTTGAGGTTGAGGCCTCCCCTGAACGATGGTACGCTGACTTTGTGTGGGATCAAAAAAAAGTACCAAGAGGCTACAGGTACTTCAAGTGTTCAGCTGAAATGACAAATCGTTACAAAGGTTGCCGGAAGGACTGGACTTATGGTCGGCACATCCATGCGTACCGGGTGGTAATATGCAGCAAAGAAAAAGAGGATGCTGTGTATTCAATAGAGACTCTGGACAGACAATGGAAGACTCTTGTTCTCCCGGATCCTCTGTATTACCTGTGAAAAAAAAAGGAACTTGTTTTTTTTGGATATTCCGTTTTTACAGGAAAAACCATGCCCTGAACCTGCTGGTGACTTTACCCTATGCTGCAGGGGAACCTACTCTGTTAAGGAATCGGAGAACTGTGTTTTTTTTTTCTCCTCCTCAGTCCCGCAGAAAAGAACGTTTTTTTTCTCTTTGAAGGAAAAAAAAGGGCAAGGGAACTGAACACGGGGTAAGTTAGTCAGGGCCAAAGCAGAAAGCCGCCGTGATCAAGATGGAGGGTTCCTGTGTGCTAAAACATGCCTATGCACATTATTGAGAGTGTAGTAATGTGTACGGCCACTAGGTGGTGGTGTTCTGCAGAAATTTATGCTGCAGAAGTCAGTCATGCCTTCCTGGAGGAATGAATCGCTTCTGTTTCAAGAAGTTAGGATGTGTTCATTGTGTGTTTGGTTTTGTTTCTCTCCCTCTGCA
This sequence comes from Rana muscosa, assembly GCA_029206835.1. NCBI lineage: Eukaryota > Metazoa > Chordata > Amphibia > Anura > Ranidae > Rana > Rana muscosa. Next base: position 655,122,260 of record CM055118.1, on the reverse strand, counting down.
GGTGTTCGGCCGTCAACTCTACCGGAGAATGGGTGAGGAAGATATGATAGGAGTGGGAGTGATTGTTGCTTGTGAAGAAAAATGTGTTTTATAAAAAGAAAATGTAATATATATGGCTACATGCTCCTTCCCTTTTCTTTCTCTTCTTTTACTCTATTTCCAAAATGTTGGATTCAGGCACAATTTATCACAATTTTTCAAAATATTGTACATAGTTGGAAAAGGCCAGAACCCACTCAGGATTGAGGGGGTTTCTGACCTCTACCAGCCACTGGGGACAGTGGCTTTTTCAGGAGGGGGGGTGTGTGTAGCGGGTACCCCAAAATTGGGGTATCGCTATGGTCTAAATTTAGAGGTAGTATGAGCCATAGTTAGCTTAGGTTCTCTAATTTGTTAGGTATTGGACTCTGCTGTAAGTGTTGTCTGGTGTGAAGTTCCCCTTTTGCCTGTAGGTGACGCTGTTGCCCAGGCCTAGGGTTGAACCTTAGGTGACACGATAGCGTGATTTGGTGTCCTCTCTCGGCTGCCGTGCGGTGGGTGGGGCTCCACCTGCTGTGCATGCCAGGAGAGGATATATAAGGGGCAGACGCCATGATTGTAGGAGGAGTGCCGGGGAGAGGAGTACCCGGAGGAGTGTTCCCCGCTGGGGTGGTGTGTCAGGGGGAGTCCAAGGACCCCTGACGGCGAAGTCATGCCCTATGGCCCTGTTGGCCGGGGGCATGCGTGAACTGGCCGAGGAGTCTCGGGCACCTTTAGCTCGAGGCTGCAACGTTCCAGGCAGGCCCAGTACCTTTAACTGGGTCTGCGATCAATATGCTGGAGTTCCAGGGAGCCCGTGTGAGGGGCAGCCCACTCTGAAGGAGAGGAAACCAGGGGAGGACCTGTCTGATGGACCGGTGAGAGATGTCACGGTGAAAGAGAGGCCTGGTTGCCTATCAGAGGGAGGACTCAGTACTCAGCAATATAACCCTGTAAAGTGCCCATTGGCATCATCGGTTCTCTAAATTCTACAGAGGTTTAAGGAATGTTCTGGATTCAGGACTAACAGGATTCTGCTACTATTAGAGGATCTCCTGAACCCGTCCCTGGAGGGGACAAAGTTACAGTATTGTTCGAGCTCCACTCCGGCTGCTAGAACTGTGAGAGGGATCTATCAGGGTGAACTAAACCCACTCGGGATCGAGTGGCGACGAGTGAGTCAAGTGTTGTGTGCCTGAATCTACCTCCTATCTTCGCTAACTTCTTTCTCTCTTCAATTTCCCCGTTAACTGAAGCAAAAGAAAATAAATTCTTTGTTGGAGTTGAAGTTGTGTGGACATTGGCCTTCTTGTAGAAGAAAATAGACTTTTCCCTACAATTCTAGGGACGAGAACCAGTGGAAAGAGGTAACTCGCTGCAGGACCCAAATCTGTGAACACCGCCTAACCTCTGATAAGGAGGACACAGGCTTGTGGTATGGTGTGTCTTACCCCCCGCAGGTGAAGGTAAGCGGGTCCAAAAGGATCTGTGTGCTACACACATCATTATATAAGTTGCCACCTGAAAACAAAAAGAAGGGCCCTTGACATCAATTGACTGGCCAGAAAAATTATGGATTTAGGATATACATAAAGATAAAATAAACAAACAGCTGGAATTTACTTCATCTATATAACACCCCCATACTATACCAACTATATGTGGAGGGTACCATTCCAGAAGGATTCCCACTGGCATAGCACCTCCATGTTGATGAGGATAAATGACTATTCCCCACAACCCTGGTACAAGGATTGTGGGGGTCTGACAGCAGGGGCTTATCAGAACCTTGGAGCCCCTGTAAAAATAACTGGGCCCCCAGATACCAGTGAATACCAGCTCCCTAAGGACCAGCCTGAGCAGGAAACTGTCACATTTATAAGTGGTAGTAATACATGCATTTCCATGTAGTAAACTGCATAACTTTTTCTGTGGTAAACCAGCCAGTTCTAAATAACAAATAAAAGTCCAAAATGGTTGTTTACCTACAGTGGATTGTCACCCCCCCCCCTTCCATTTTTTTCATACCCCTACTTACCTGGTGTCCTGAAAATGTATGATACTCACACACCCAGAGAATCCAGCATTGTTTATCTAAGACCCTCTTCTTGTCTCTTCTCTCGTTGTCACACCACCATATTTTGGTGTGACATCATCGAGAGGTTGGCAGCTGTTCAGGGTTTCATCCGGTACAACTCTCAATTATGCACTGCTAGGCCTTTACTGAGTGAAAGGCTTTGCCTTCTGGCATATGTGACATGCATATCCCAGAAGGCAAAAGGTGAAAAGCATGTAAAGGAGGTTGGGCTGGACAATTTAGTTAAAAAAAGGTAAATAAAGAAAAAGGAAAAAAAGAGCACTATTTTTGCAGAAGACTGGAGGAGGGATGGAGAGTAGGGATGGGCTATCTGTTAGAGTCGAACATGAGTTAGACTCGAACATTGCCTGTTCGCCCGTTCAATTTGGGGTGTTCGCGGCAAATTCTAAAAGCCACTGAACACCCTTTAAAAGTCTATGGGAGAAATCGAAAGTGCTAATTTTAAAGGTTAATATGCAAGTTATTGTCATAAAAAGTGTTTGGGGACCTGGGTCCTGCCCCAGGGGACATGTATCAATGTAAATAAAAGTTTTAAAAACTGTAGTTTTTTCGGGAGCAGTGATTTTAATAATGTTTAAAGTGAAACAATAAAAGTAAATTATTCCTTCAAATTGCATACCTGGGGGGTGTCTATAGTATGCCTGTAAAGTCCCGTGCTTAGAAAAGTCCCTGCACAAAATGCAATTTCTATAGGAAAAAAAGTACGGTAATTTAAAATTGATCGGGGCTATAATGAATTGTCGGGTCCTGGCAATACAGATAAAAGTAATTGAAAAAAAACAGCATGGGTTCCCCCCAAATTCCATATCAGGCCCTTAAGGTCTGGTATGGATATTAAGAGGAACCCTGCGCCATTTAAAAAAAAAATGGCGTGGGGTTCCCCCCAAAAATCCATACCAGACCCTTTCCGAGCAAGCAACCTGGCAGGCCGCAGAAAAAGAGGGGGGGACGAGAGAGCACCACCTCCTCCTGAACCGTACCAGGCCACAATGTACCCCATTACCAATTCACATAGGGGGGCCAGAATCTGGGGGTCCCCTTTGTTAAAGGTGGCTTCCAGATTCCGATAAGCCCCCCGCCCACAGACCCCCACAACCACCGGGTAAGGGTTGTGGGGATGAGGCCCTTGTCCCCATCAACATGGGGACATCCTCCCCATGTTGAGGGCATGTGGCCTAGTACAGTTCAGGAGGGGGGGGCGCTCTCGCCCCCCCCTCTTTTCCTGCGGCCTGCCAGGTTGCGTGCTCGGATAAGGGTCTGTTATGGTTTTTTGGGGGTAACCCCACGCCATTTTTTTAAACATTTTGGTGCAGGGTTCCCCTTAAAATCCATACCAGACCTGAAGGGCCTGATATGGAATTTGGGGGGATCCCCATGCTTTTTTTTTTTTTTAATTTTCGACTCGAACATTGCCTGTTCGCCCGTTCACCGAACATCGAACAATTTGGGGTGTTCGCGGCAAATTAGAAAAGCCATGGAACACCCTGTAAAAGTCTATGGGAGAAATATAAAGAGCTCATTTTAAAGGCTTATATGCAAGTTATTGTCATAAAAAGTGTTTGGGGACCCGGGTCCTGTGACCCCTCAAAGCACCATGTCCCCATGTTGATGGGGACAAGGCCCTCATCCCCACAACCCTTGCCCGGTGGTTGTGGGGGTCTGCGGGCGGGGGGCTTATCGGAATCTGGAAGACCCCTTTAACAAAGGGGACCCCCAGATCCTGCCCCCCTATGTGAATTGGTGAATTGTACCACTACCATTTCACAAAGAAAGTGTAAAAATTAAAAAAAAAACACGCAGACACCGTTGGGATAAGTCCTTTATTAAAAATAAAAAATAAAAAAAAATATTCCAGCGGTGGTAATCCACTCTCGGTATCCACTCCAACGCTGTCGGTATCCTGCGATGGATGCAACCGAACTGGGGGGTGTTCGGCTCATCCCTAATGGAGAGGAATGATTATGTATATGAGGGTGAAGATCCACGTTAAGGATATAGTTTAGGGGCTGTGTGAGGGATGAAGCTGTCAGTAAACCTGATAATTAGGGATGAGCCGAACACCCCCTAGTTCGGTTCGCATCAGAACATGCGAACAGGCAATAAATTTGTTCGAACATCCGAACACCGTTAAAGTCTATGGGACTCAAACATGAAAAATCTAAAGTGCTAATTTTAAAGGCTTATATGCAAGTTATTGTCATAAAAAGTGTTTGGGGACCCGGGTCCTGCCCCAGGGGACATGTATCAATGCAAAAAAAAAGTTTTAAAAACTGCAGTTTTTTCGAGAGCAGTGATTTTAATAATGCTTAAAGTGAAACAATAAAAGTGAAATATTCCTTTAAATTTCGTACCTAGGGGGTGTGTATAGTATGCCTGTAAAGTAGCGCTTGTTTCCCGTGCTTAGAACTGTCCCTGCACAAAGTGTAATTTCTGAAGGAAAAAAAGTAATTTAAAAGTACTCGCGGCTATAATGAATTGTCGGCTCCCGGCAATACAGAGAAAAGTCATTAAAAGTCAGGTCTGGTATGGATTTTAAGGGGAACTCCACCCCAAATAAAAAAAAATGGAGTGGAGTTCCCCCCAAAAATCCATACAAGACCCTTTATCCGAGCACGCAACCTGGCAGGCCGCAGGAAAAGAGGGGGGACAAGAGACCGCCCCACCTCCTGAACCTCCTGAACCATACAAGGCCACATGCCCTCAACATGGGAAGGATGCTTTGGGGGTCTGTGACCCCTCAAAGCACCATGTCCCCATGTTGATGGAGACAAGGGCCTCATCCCCACAACCCTTGCCCGGTGGTTGTGGGGGTCTGCGGGCAGGGGGGCTTATCGGAATCTGGAAGACCCCTTTAACAAAGGGAACCCCCAGATCCCGGCCCCTACCATTTCACAAAGAAAGTAAATTAAAAAAACACACAGACATTGTTGGGATATGTCCTTTATTAAAAATAAAAAAAATAAAATAAAAAAAAGATTCCAGCGGTGGAAATCCACTCTTGGTCTCCACTCCAACACTGTCGGTATCCTGCGATGGATGCTCTCCTCTCCGGGGTCCAGCGGTGGATGATCTCCACTCCATCCAGGTCCAGGCTCCAGCAATGAGATGTCCAGCGCAGCGCATCCTGTCTCCACTGAAGACACCCCGGGAATATCGTTGCCGCAGCCTGACAGGTCTTATGTAGCTGAGGACAGGGCCACCCGTTACGTGACCCCATCCTCCTCTAATGCAAGGGAAAACCCGGGCTTACCCAATGACGTGCGGGTGACCCCGCCCCCTCTGATGCAACGGAAACCTGCGTTACATCAGAGGGGGGTGGGGTCACCCGCCTTTAAAATTAGCACTTTAGATTTCTCCAATAGACTTTTACAGGGTGTTCCGCGGCTTTTCGAATTTGCCGCGAACACCCCAACATGTTCGCTGTTCGGCAAACGGGCGAACAGGCAATGTTCGAGTCGAACATGAGTTTGACTAGAACTCAAAGCTCATCCCTACTGATAATACAAGTTGCAATCTAAAGTTTTGATACATTATACAAAAGTAGTGTGGGTTTGCATGGGATCCAGTGTTATAAAAGCTGGGTAATGATGTATCAAAACCCTAATAAATGGGACATTTTCATTAGACTCAATAATACAGTAAAGCTGTTTGAACACTATGCAGCTGATTTGCTAAAGGAGTTGAGAATATTCACACAAAAAAGTTAAGATTCACTTCAGTTATCCAATCACGTTAAAGGAAAATTATCATTTATTTCATTTGTACATGATTGTGTTTGTGTGCATGTGTGTGTACATACTTCTTTAGTAAACCAACATTATTATATTGTTTTTTTTCCAACATTTTTATATTAAAATTATTGTGAAACTAAAGCCCCATACACACGGTCGGACTTCCATCGGACTTTTCCGTGGTTTTTTGTCCGAACGGAGTTGGTCGGGAACACCCATAGCATACACACGCTCGGACTTTTCTGCAAACTTTCCCAAAACTTTTTGCAACATCACGTGGTTTTTCTGCTCTTTTCTGCTCTTTACCGCCACCCTTTGGTCAACTTCTGCTATTGTTGGTTGATTTTAAAATTAGTTGTTTTGTCCATCGGACAAAAGTCTGATGGTTTTCTGTACACACGGTCGGACTTTGCTCCATCTGACTTTTGTTGGGCAAAAGTTTGTCCGTTTGCAGACCCAACTTTTGTCCGATGAAAACAAGAAAAAAGCAAAAAAAGTTTGTCCGATGGAGCGTACACACGGTTGGATTGTTGGTCCAACTTGCTCAAAAGGAAGTTTGTTGGCCAAAAGTCCGACCGTGTGTACGGGGCTTTATCCTAAACTTGTCTGGAGCAGGTAGATAGGATAAAAAACCCTCCCTGGATGAAAATGGCCATATCAGGCATACACTCTCACATGTTTATCTCATGTTTATGGCCAGATTTAGACGTATTTATCGGCGTATAACACGCACACGCACCCTAACTTTAAGAGGGAAGTTTCAGAAAAAAAAACTTTCCACAGCCCCCTGCGTATAACACGCAGGCACAGTTTACCCTCTATTTTCAGGGTAAAAAAGTGAGTGTTATACGCCAATAAATACAGTAATTTTTAATCCATTTAAAAGCTGTTTACAACAACATTGCATGTGATAAAGAATGGTTGTATCTGACGATGTAATAGTTTCCTTTCTGAATGAGCCATTTTCTTTATTTTAATAGTAACCTTACAAATCTATGATTGATGGGATTGATGACTTTTTTTTGTCTGCTGCAGATTGTCTCTTACTTCCTGGCTGGCAAAACTGTTTTCAGTAGGACAAGAAATTAGGGTAAGTCTCCCTAACAAAGCTCAAAATAACAGTAAAAACCCAGTAGTAATTCTAATTCTCCCCTATGCTATCAAAAAAAACAAAAAAAATAAAAAATTTGGATTGACATACACTTAAAGTACTTCAGTAAATATACATCATGACGTGGTGTATTTGGGCATGTAAAGGAATATTAAGATGAGCATATCTGCCTTAGAACATATGATGAGGAGATTCAGTATGTGCCTGTTCTTAAATAAATTTAGCTAAAGGACATGCCAGGACCCAACAAATTGGGAATAGGGATGAGTGGAGTGATTACTGTGAAACTGATGTTCCCCATGAATTTACTGATTACTCCATTTGTGAAATGTGCCAACATGGAAACTGCTTAGGTAACATTCACTGTAAAATAATTTAGTATATTTAATGTAGCTGTATCATTAATTTTCTCATTAGGGATGTACAATAGGAATACATATTATTAGGTCAGTCATCTAGTAACTCTTTCAAAATAAAATATGTGCTTTTATTTAAATAAGATACAGTAGTATGCACTTAACACATAAACTTATTAGAATTGTTTAGGAACACAATGTAATAATTTGCTTTATTATTCTGTAGTTAGTATACTGTATTCACACAGGTGTTATTTTCACATCCTAGTAAAGTCTGGGATATGTTAAGATTCCCAAATACACCAAAAAATATCACAGTATGACAAGGTCAGAAATTGGCTGTTGTCATCAATGTATGGGTGTTAAGGAGTAGTAAAGAGTTCCATGATGTCGGTGTTCCAAAATCCCTTTTGGATTACTGTTTCCTGTCTGGTAATGCAGTATTAGATTGTTTCCTGCCGGAAGAACTTTGAAAGGAAAGCTCACCCAGTATCCTAATGAAAATCACTTAGTTCACAGTTCTCCAAAAAAAAGAAGTCCTCCTTAAGGAAGGACCTGCAGGAAAACATGAAATAACACAATTTGCTTCTATATTTAGTGATAAGAACTTTACATTTTTATACTCTTTATATCAACATAATTGCAAACGCATTTATATTATATATAAATTACATACATTTTAGGCTGCAATCTCTCTCTGTGTTTAGTAGTTTCATAGCAGTGAAACTCAAAAAAATTGGGGCATGTTTCTAAAGTAGTAAATGTCACATTCACTTCAATTTTAAACACACACATGCACCAGGAAGATTTACTTACAGTGAATTTTTGGTAAATATATCTTTCACCTGCTTTATAAATATACCCTGCAGTTTTAACTCCCCAGACACAAGTATCCATATTGTATTCAATTTGCTAATATATTCAAGGAATAGCTAAATAGGTAGGCGTTAGGCATTACGTGAAAATATGTTTTTTTTATACTTAATTTATTTTTATTTATTTTTTTACTGTGGTACAATTTACCAGACAGAAAATGAGGAGAAATCTCCAACAGCAACACAACCAATTTTTAATATTTTTGTGTCCTAGGAAAAGGCTAAAAAGCCATGTCAGAAATTGTATTTCTATCTGTGTCTCTGCTGCAGATTGTCTCTTACTTCCTGCCTGGCAAAACTGTTTTCAGTAGGACAAGAAATTAGGGTAAGTCTCCCTAACAAAGCTCAAAATAACAGTAAAAACCCAGTAGTAATTCTAATTCTCCCCTATGCTATCAAAAAAAAAAAAAAATTGGATTGACATACACTTAAAGTACTTCAGTAAATATACATCATGACTTGGTGTATTTGAGCATGTAAAGGAATATTAGGATGAGCATGTCTGCCTTACAACATATGATGAGGAGATTCAGTATGTGCCTGTTCTTAAATAGATTTAGCTAAAGGACATGCCAGGACCCAACAAATTGGGAATAGGGATGAGTGGAGTGATTACTGTGAAACCGATCATGAATTTACTGATTACTCCATTTGTGAAATGTGCCAACATGGAAACTGCTTAGGTGACATTTACTGTAAAATAATTTAGTATATTTAATGTAGCTGTATCATTACTTTTCTCTCATTAGGGATGTACAATAGGAATACATATGATTAGGTCAGTCATCTAGTAACTCTTTAAAAATAAAATATGTGCTTTTATTTAAAATTTCACTACACTTCATTTCATAATTTGACCTACTTCAACATTTCCTAGTATACCTCAATTGCAGAGATGTAGCAGATAGTGTCCTGATATGGGAAAGTAAGTGTGTGGCTGACTACATGCATTACACAATGATTACAATTGGTTAATACAATTTCCTTTCAGTTTACAAAAATTATGTAAAACACAGGTCAAACTTATTGATCATACATTTAACAGAATAAGCTAACTTTTAAAAAGTTTTATCAGTTGTGGTTTTACCAAACTTTTAAAAACTCGGAATTCTGATTGGGAAGTCCTATAGAGGTTAGTAGAAATCTATTGCAATAGTTTCTATTGATATTTCAAATAAAAAGAACAAATTATAATCACATAAATACAAGATAATCAACAATAAACTGTAAGTTTTACATTACTTGCATGTTGTGTACTCCCCCCCTTTTTTTATTTTTATTTTTCTTTTCTTTCTTTCTTTTCTCTGCTACTTTCCTATTTATACTAGATGTGACAGGGGGTCACTTTGGAGCACAGGGTGAGCAAGGAAATAATGGACATTGAGAATATGTATGGGATTGTTTTAAAATGGGTCTGTAACATTATTCCCCAATATTGCCCAGGGTCTGTAAATAGTTATTCTGTTGGTGCTGAACTCAACAGGTTAAATTAAGAGAGGCTGATGTGTCTCCTGTCTCATTCTGTAATGCTAATGAGCCTCACCTATGCTACAGGCCCTTTCATTGTGATGATGCAGATTGGAGCTTGGTAGACCGGCTGGCTCCATATTATGGGATGTGGAAGTGTCTTCGTTGAGGAGGGGGGGGAAATCACCCCTCCTGCCTAAGACTGTTTATCAAAGGAGAAGTTTGAACACACCTGACCTGTATCACCATTGTCATTGGACAGTTTAACCCGCCCTGTTCCCCAAAGGATGGGAGGGAAGGGTTTTGAAGAGAAATGTGTTACCATGTGTTTTGAAAATAAAGTCATTCCCTGTTTTGGAACTTGAATACAGAGCGTTGTCTCGTATCTGGGGGCAGAATCATTCGTATGGGGTCTTATTCGGCTGGTTGGAGTGTCTGGTGGCTGTCGTGTGGTTGGAAAGGGAATATCCTAACGGTGTTAACCCCTTTCATACTTGGGGTGCCGTTACAATTGTTGGCAAGCAGTGGGATTGATCCCCTCAGCCTATAAGGACAGCTACAAGGGGACACAGGACAATGGAAGCACAGTAGGGACGGCTAAAGCGTTCTTCCCTCAAGGACTTACTGGAGAACCGGGGCAGACCGGCTAACAACCTTAAAAAGAGGGACATTAATCGCAGAACGAGTCGAAATGGATGGAGCTGAAAGACCCAACATAACAGAAAGGCCCAGCGTAACAGACAGGACACCCGAAGAGGCAAGTTTTGATCGGGCTGTTAACATAGGACTGGCACATTATGGTCCTAACCCTACAGCGGCGATCATAGACCGAGTTATAGCGGCTGTGGATGCAAATTGGCTACAGAAAAGAGGTGCTGCAGCAGCAGAAGTCAGAGCAGCACCAACTGAAAGGAGAAAGATACATTTTGCTGCTTTTAAAAATTTCATTGAAACTGAAGGGGAGATTGATGGGTCCCTTGCCGATTTTTTTTTTTTTGTTAATTCGTTTTTATTGAGATAAAAAGGGTTTTACACAATACAAAGAGAGGGTACAAAGGGCAAGTAAGCAGATGTGTAGTCATAACATCACAGAGTCAAGGACCCAGATAGATATGTATCGGAGACACAGTCTGTAGGATATCAATTACAAAGTAAATTCTCGGTGTACATGGGAAATCATAACCAAAGCTTACTTGTAGGGAAGAGGGGAGGAGAGAAAGAACGAGGAAGGGAAGCAAGAGAGGGGAGGAAAGAAGAGAGATGGGGTGGGGAGGGGAAACGGGTGTCATCCTGCGATTTTAGAACTGATAGGAGGAAGGATGAAGGACAAGAGGTGTTACAGAAAACCAAACAGATATGAACCATTTAACTGTCAACCTTATCATTATTGAACCACGTCTTCCAAATTATCCAATTGTTATCAAACTTTTGTCTATTACCTCTGCTACTAGCCAGTAGGGATTCATAGACATAGTGGGTCTGCGTGATCGTAAGAGCTTCTGATGCATTCGGTGCCTTGTCTGCTTTCCACTGTTTAGTGATCAAGGATCTGGCTGCTAGCAAAATATGTGTTACAACTGTTCTAAATTCAGGGGGATACAGGTCAATACCAATATGTAAAACAGCTAGGCTAGGTTTGGGGCGAGTCAGGATTCCAGTAATCTCTGAAAGATAGCGGAATATGGAATTCCAGAAGCTAGTTAAGTGTTTACACGACCAGAACATGTGCATCAGGTTGCCAATCATTCCACAGTTCCTCCAGCACAACGGGGAACCCAATGGGCTGAATTTGGAAACCCTGTAGGGGGTAAGATACCACCGAAGAGCTATCTTTTGAGACAGCTCCCAGTGGTTTACACAGCTAGAGGCTCTATATATGGCTTTTGATGCTTGTGTCCATTGTATGTCCGAAACTTTGATACCCAGGTCCGATTCCCATTTTTTGAAGGGTTGAGATTTAACAAAATGCATTTTGTCTTGGAAGGTATTATAGAAAAGGGCAATACCCCTAGGAGGGGAGGGGTGTGTGTTGTAGAATTCCCAAATTTCTTTAGGAAGAGCTATCTGATGTGACTCGCGGGAACCAAGGAAGTGGGCTATTTGAGTATATTTATACTGGTCGGCAGGTGTAAGGTTAAATTTATCCCTTAAAGCATTAAATGAAAGGAGGGTAGTCTGTCGAAACAGGTCAGCTATGATAGTTATCCCTTTGGACTCCCAGTCAGTGAGGGAGATGGTAGGGATGATATGGGAGAGGATTGTTATGGGAATAGGAACGTTCACTAGTTTGGAGGGTGGGAAAGGAAGTTTTCGGAGGGCTCTCCAAGCCTCCAAGGAGGCCTGGATGGGAAGAGGTAATCCCCGCATGGAAAGGGGATTCCATACATCAACTAGTAATAGGTTTCGCAGATTTTTAACTGGGCTTAAGGTTTGTTCAATGTCATACCATATTGGCTTAGCTGCTGGGTGAAACCAACCCTTGAGTTGCGCTAAGATGGCTGCTCGGAAGTAGTCCTGAATATCTACTAAACCCATGCCTCCAACCGTTCTATGTTTAACCAATAGTGTTTTGGAGCATCTAGGTCTTTTAGTGCCCCAGACAAAGCTAGAGAGCAAGGAGTTCAAATTTTTGAGGTATGGTCTGGACAGAGGAATGGGAAGCGTCCTGAAAATATAAAGGATTTGCGGGAGTATCAACATTTTAAATGCAGCCAGTCTACCTGACCAAGTCATTTCAATATTGGATAGTCTTTTGGATTCTTTAGAGATTTTGTCAATTAGTGGGACATAATTGGCCTCTGCTAATTGGCGGGGGTCTGTTGTTAGTTTAATTCCCAGGTATGTGATATCGGAGTTACTCCAGGAGTAAGGGAAGGTTTTCTGGAGCTGGTTTTTCAAAAGGGGAGGAATTCCAAGATCCAGAACAATCGATTTGGTGAAGTTCACCTTGTAGAAAGAGATTTCGCTGAAAGCTGTAAGAGTGTCGTGAGCATGTTGTAAAGAGGTGGAGGGGGAGGTCAAGAATAGGATAATGTCATCAGCAAACAAATTTATATCATGATGTTCGCCATTAATGGTGAATCCCTTGATATCAACATTCGATCTGATCCTCTCCGCGAGGGGCTCAATGAGGAGATTGAATATTGAGGGAGAGAGGGGACATCCCTGTCTAGTACCGTTGGAGATATGGAAGGTGTTGGACAGCAGGTTGGATGTATAGACTTGTGCGCATGGGGAGGAGTAAAGAGCGAGTATGGCATCGAGGATGGGTCCCGCAAAGCCAAATCTTTGTAGGGTGTGTCTCATATAACCCCAGTGGATCCTGTCGAACGCCTTCTCCGCATCCAGGGAGAGGAGGAGAGAAGGCGTCCGACACGTCCTGGCGCACTGGAGAAGTCTGATGACTCTCCTAGTGGTGTCTGAGGCCTGTCTACCCTGGGTGAAGCCTGATTGGTCTGGGGCGATGAGGGATGGAAGAACGGGCAGCAATCTATGTGCTAGAATTTTTGCATATAATTTAACGTCAGTGTTGAGTAGGGAAATTGGCCGAAAGTTCGCCGGGGTAGTGGGGTCCTTCCCAGGTTTAGGAATAGTGACTACATATGCTTTAAGCATTTCTGACGGGAATGAGGCAGAGGACATTGCATTGGAAAAGACCGAGCGTAAGGAGGTGATCAAATTTCCCTGAAACGTTTTATAGTAATCATTTGGAAGACCATCAGGGCCCAGTGATTTTCCCAGCGGGAGTGAGTTGATTCCCAGTCTGATCTCAGTCTCCGTAAAGGGTGCGTTCAAGGCTAGGAGTTGAGGTTGTGTGAGGGATGGTAGGTTAATTTTAGCCAGGAAAGCCTGGATGTTTTTATCAGTAGGTTGGGGAGTGTTGGGGTCATCTTTAAGGTTATACAGAGAGGAGTAGTATTCAGCAAATAAGTTGGCTATCTCTTTAGGGTTAGTTATCTTATGTTTATTCTGTGGGTGGAGGAGATATTGGATTTTAGACTTAGTTCTAGCCGTTTTAAGTCTCTGGGCCAGGATTTTCCCTGCTCTGTTACCAGAGGAGTAATGGGTTAGTTTCAGGTTTCGAATGTGTTTATCATATTGTTCAATGAGGAGGAGCCTGAGATCAGAGCGGGGTTGGGAGATCTGTTGGCCTATGTGAGTATCCGTCATGGTTTTGTTTTGGGACTCCAATGTCTTAATATCATTAAGGAGGCGGTCAAGTTTTTGTGTCCTCTGCCTCTTCTCTCTAGCACATATTTGGAGGATTATACCACGTATATAAGCCTTATGGGCACACCACAATGTGGCAGGATCCTCTACTGAACCTGTGTTTTCAACAAAAAATTTAGTTAAGCAATCAGTCACTTTAGTAGCATGAGAAGGCATCTGAAAGATTTGAGCATTGGCTCTCCATATGTATGCAGGGCTGGGAGTATGCCCCTCCACCACCGTGATTGAGACAGGAGCGTGGTCTGACCACGTGATATCATGTATGGTGGAGGAGGACACCGCTTGCAGTAACATTTTATCCACAAGGATCAAGTCAATTCTGGAGTAGGAATTATGTCTAGCAGAGTGGAAGGAGTAGTTTCATTCATTAGCATGCTGACATCTCCACACATCATAGACGTCCTCTGAGTTAAGCAGAGTTTGAATTTGAGGAGGAGGACGTTTTGCTGTGGAGGAGGAGTCTATCCTGTAGTCCACAGTTATATTGTGATCTCTGCAAATTATCAAGGAGCCTCTTTTCAGATTGTTAATTTTGCCATATAGTCTCTTCAGAAAACGGCATTGATGCGAGTTTGGTGCATATAGAGTGGCAATGGTGAAAGGTTTGTTATTGAGCTCTGCTATTAAAATGAGAAATCTACCCTGCGGGTCCGCATGTGTGGCAATAAGGTTGAAGGCAACAGACTCCCTGATAGCAATCAAAACTCCTTTTTGCTTAGATGGGGCTGAGGCCACAAAAATGTGTGGAAAGTTCTTGTGTACAAAAGTAGGGGATTTATTTGCTTGAAAATGCGTCTCTTGGATGCAGAGAACATCTGCCTGGAGCTTGAGAGCTTCCCTCCAGGCCGAGGCTCTCATAGCAGGGTGGTTGAGACCATTTACATTCAAAGAAACTACCTTAAGTGCCATGTGTCCATAGAAAGTGATGATGCAGGTAATACCTCATCCATGATGAACGAGAGAGTATGCAGCAGGTAGTTGGTCGCTGGACATTTCCTCTTCGGCAGTGTTGGTATGAATCAGGTGCAGGATGGAGCAACGATGGGAAGACAAAAAATAAAAAAAAATAAAAAAACGACAGGAAAGAAAAGACCATAGTCAGTGAGGTAAAAATGTGCTCAAACAGGAGCTTGGGGGCAGCAGTATTGCCCATAAAACATAGGGGGGAAACAGTTAGGTAATGAACCGAACAGTCCAGGGCAGTTCGGGAACCTTGGTTGCTAATTCACGATTAGGGTTCAGGTCACCATCTCAGGAGTGTTGTTTTTTGGTGCTTTTTCTACTGGGCACTGTTTGCCATTCATATTGGTTTTTAAGTTTTACTGGTGGAGAGGGATTTGCAGGTGAATGGTCAGGGATGATGTCTAGTGATCGCAGCAAAGTAAGTCCCTCATCCAACTCCATGATTACAGTGGTTTTGTCACCATGAGTGACAGTAAGCTTGACTGGATATCCCCAGCGGTAGGGGACATTATGGTTGCGGAGAGCTTTAGTCACAGGAAGCAAGGATTTGCGCTTTTGCATTGTGAACTGAGACAGATCCGCATAAAGCTGAATATGGGCGAACTGTTCAGGGGGTTGCTGTGTCTTGCAAAACGCAGTCATGAGCTGCTCTTTCACTTGGTAGAAATGTATGCACATTAGTACATCTTGTGGTATGTTCCCAGGGAGGTGGGATGGCTTAGGCAATCTGTGAATGCGATCTATCTGTAGCTCAGAGGTAGGGACCGTCGGGAGGTACTGTCTCAGCAAATCACGGGCATATTGCTGGAGCTGTGTGGGGAGCACAGTCTCCGGTAGCCCTCTGATTTTGATGTTATTTCTCCTTGACCTGTCCTCAAGGTCAGCGACCTTTGCCCTGAGCCAAGACAGCTCTTCGGAGTGATCAGAGTGGGCATCTATAAGGGAGTTGTGGGAGGCCCGCAAACTCCCCCATTTTATTTTCTACATGTGCCACTCTGTCCCCCAAGTCATTCACTTCAGCTTTAAAGTTTCTCATGCAATGCATCAAATGAGCATGCATGGAGCTGCGGAGGGAGACAAGCATGTCTTTGAGGGTAGTGTCAGAGACTGCTGCGCCTGTAGTGGGGAATGCTGTGAAAGGATCCACGAGCTCCCTCGTGTCCTCCAATCCAACATGGCCTGTGCTCACCTTGGTGAAGTCGTCTTCCAGGCGGGGCTTTGACTTCGCTGGACTGCGGGACAGTGGTGTAGATGCCTCCGGAGAGCTCTGTGTAGGTGTGGGCTGCAGGGCTGGGCTGGACGCAGCAGAGTGTGAGCCGCGGGATGAGGAAGGGGACGCGTCTTCCGTGCCGGCGCCATTTTGGGCCTTGTTCCGGCCTGTCGGCAGATAGAATTCCTCCAGTTTCCTCGGTTTGGCCGCTTCTTTTCTTTTGCGGGTCATCCCTGGGATATCGTGGGAGTAGTAAGGCTCGTTTGGCGTGCTGTCTGGTGGATGGTTACCCGGCAGTTGTTATCGGTTCCCTTGCCTGGAGTGGAGCTGTGCGATCACGCGTCCATACAGTTGCGCGGTAGCCACGCCCCCCCGGTCCCTTGCCGATTTTGAACGGCAATGTGCCCTACACCGGGTGCCCACAGAGGAATGGGTTACCATTTTGTCTGGGAAACTGTCCGGCCGGGCCAGTGAAGCGTTCAGGGCCATCCCAGATGAGGATATTATGAACTATGGACTGGTAAAAGAAGCACTTTTGGCCAGGTATGCTGTCACACCGGAGGCATATCGGAGGCGGTTCCGAGAGGCGAGCAAGCAGACTGGAGACTCGTATACCGAGTGGGCATGCCGCCTACACCGCACTGCATCCCACTGGGTCGCTAGATGCCAAGCAGAATCCGGGGAAGAGGTGCTGCAGGTGTTCCTACTGGAGCACTTCTTTGACAAACTGTCCCTGGAAGTCAGAGAGTGGGTCCGGGACCGAAAACCTTTCACCTTGCCTGAAGCAGCTCGCCTGGCAGATAAATACACAGATGCCCGCAAACTGGATACCCCTGTGGTCAAGACAACAGCTCAGGTGGATTATCGATCAGCGGCACCCCCTCCGGCTATCGCCTACCAACCACAGTCGTACCGCCCTACAGCACCACCTCCAGCGGCCACTTATCCTCAGCAGCCCAGGTTCAACTCCCAGGGCTACTCACAACCCATCAGGTGTTTCGGGTGTAAACAGCTAGGGCGCAAAAAGCCAGACTGTCCATTGAATCCAGCCAGACAGTCCCAGTCATGGAGACAGCCAGCAAGGGGGAGCCCCCGCACATCCATGCCTGCGGTCCACTGCGTTGAGGAGGAAGAACATTGGGGTGTCCTGCACGAGGCTGATCCAATACAAGCAGCTAACCGGGACAACCGGCAGCAACACAGGCAGACTGTCTGGGTCAATGGAAAGGTAGCCAATGGCCTACGTGATACTGGTGCCACCCTGACCCTACTACAGAAGAACCTCATCCCAGAGAGCCAACACACCGGAGACACTGTAGCCGTAAGAGTAGCGGGAGGCACCGTCTTCCGGCTACCCGTTGCCCGTGTTCACCTGGATTGGGGGGTTGGTTCGGGACACGTGAATGTGGGGGTGATGAAGGATTTGCCAGCGGATGTACTACTGGGGAATGATTTGGCCCCCCTCGTTTCTGCTTATGCCCCGATGGGCCCCGCTGAAGCCAACCCTGTGACTACCTGTGCCCAGACCCATGCTGCTGGAACTGGCCTGCTTGCGGCTGAGAACTGGGTAAGACTATCTTCCCTGACATGTACCTTAGATCAGGCTCAATATCACAGTCTAGAATTGGAATGTGACAAGTTAGCCAGGGAGAAATCGGAGATGCAACGACACTACGTCATGTATTATGAGATGTCCCATGGCTTGAACATTGAAATGCACAAACAGGCTGAAATTGTCAAAAGGTTAAATGGGATTTGCGCCCAGTTTTTACCTTACCTCTCCCAAGAGCATCAACAACAAGTTTTGGGAGCCATTGAGAGAGCAAAGCAAGTGACTGTTCCAGAACTGAATTCCATTATTCGCCCTGCAACCTTACAACATCACCATCAGCTACTGACCCGGTAAGCAAAATGGCCATGCTGATGGGTTGTCCAGGCATTAGAGAAATGGAACTATGGACTAACTTCGGAGTCAACCCGTCTGGGCTCCCCTCCTCTGTTAGTCTCCTGCCGAAAGGGGAGATGTGTGACAGGGGGTCACTTTGGAGCACAGGGTGAGCAAGGAAATAATGGACATTGAGAATATGTATGGGATTGTTTTAACCTCCCTAGTGGTAATCCCGAGCGTGACTCGGGGTTGTTTTTTTATGCTAGGATCGGTAACCCCGAGTCACGCTCGGGGTAGACATTGCAGAGCTCGCAGCGGAGTTTCCCTACCTTCTCCTGGCGATCCAGCGATGATGTCCTCTGCTGTGATCGCCAGCGAGATCTCCGGCGAGTGTCGGCACTTTCGACCCCATCTGACTTCCTAGTTCCGTTCCCTGCGAGCCGCAGCGGCGCATGGGAGCGGAACTGGGCGGCAAATTCAAAAAGGTAAACACATAGTATACATACAGTATACTGTAATCTTACAGATTACAGTACTGTATGTAATAATTGCACACCCCCTTGGTCCCTAGTGGTCTGTCCAGTGTCCTGCATGCACTTTTATATAATAAAAATCGTTCTTTCTGCCTGTAAACTGGGGATTGTCCATAGCAACCAAAAAGTGTCCCTTTATGTCAAAAGTGGTTTTAGACCAACTAGAAAGCAGCGATAATAAATTAGAATCACTCGCAGAATTGAGCGATAGCGATTTGTGGGGAAATTCGTCATCAAACACTAAATCTAATGACAGCGACAATTCTGCAACTGAGCAAATTTCAGTGTTTTTGATTTGATTACATTATTGAATAATTTTTATTATAATTAGATTACCATTTTTTATAATTAATTATAGTTATTTATTATATTATAATTTATAATTTTGTGTTTCATATTTATCATACCCGGGATGTTTACTAGACTCTGGTTTGCTTAGGTTTAAGTAAGTAATTACTAAGAATCGCAGGCCTATAATACATAACACCAAATTTTCATGCAAAATAATTGTACCGCTTTTGGTACATAATTCCAGAAAGAATCATACCGCCAGGGAGGTTAAAATGGGTCTGTAACATTATTCTCCAAAATTGCCCAGGGTCTGTAAATAGTTATTCTGTTGGTGCTGAACTCAACAGGTTAAATTAAGAGAGGCTGATGTGTCTCCTGTCTCCTTGTGTAATGCTAATGAGCCTCACCTATGCTACAGGCCCTTTCATTGTGATGATGTAGATTGGAGCTTGGTAGACCGGCTGGCTCCATATTATGGGATGTGGAAGTGTCTTCGGTGAGGAGGGGGGGGGGAATCACCCCTCCTGCCTAAGACTGTTTATCAAAGGAGAAGTTTGAACACACCTGACCTGTATCACCATTGTCATTGGACAGTTTAACCCGCCCTGTTCCCCAAAGGATGGGAGGGAAGGGTTTTGAAGAGAAATGTGTTACCATGTGTTTTGAAAATAAAGTCATTCCCTGTTTTGGAACTTGAATACAGAGCGTTGTCTCGTATCTGGGGGGAGAATCATTCGTATGGGGTCTTATTCGGCTGGTTGGAGTGTCTGGTGGCTGTCGTGTGGTTGGAAAGGGAATATCCTAACGGTGTTAACCCCTTTCATACTTGGGGTGCTGTTACACTAGAGATCTCTGTTATAATTAAATTTATTAAGATTCTTTATAACAATTTTTTATATATGCTTAATATCTGACATATTCGTGGTTAGATAGTTCTTCCTATAGATTATCTGACCGCTTTACTGTTTTTTATTGAGGTTAGTAGAAATCTGAACCAGGCTTCACTCAGGCTTTGTGAATTACAGAGAAGCAAATAATGCAAAATTGTTTTGGAAGCTTCTGCCTAATGAGATTATGGGGCTAAAAACAAACACAAAAAAAGACCTAAGCTACCGGTAGTTACCCTAAAAATTCTACCAGGGATACTTAGATAAAATGCTGGAGTTGGTGCTGAAGGCAGTAATGCTTTGGAACTTAGACAACAGCAAAAACAAAATAAAACAGAAACAATATTTGGAGCAGGCTTTGGTTCCATTCTCACAGAACTATTTTTGAAACACAAATCACCAAACATAACACTGAAATTAAAATTTGGCCATCCAAATCCATTAAAATTGGCTCAATATTCAAAATTACCTGTAAAATCATATGGATTGTTTAAAAAGGCATTTGCAGTACAGCATATGCAAATAGATGAAGTGATTAAAATTGTAACATGACACTAGCATTATCAAAAAATAGGAGGTTTATATAAAACAGATCTGCTGTGATGTAGCCAACATCCCTCACTGACATATGTACAAGAGTTTTTAGGCATAGATTGTAACAACCACTTATAGGGTAAGGTAAAATTGTTTTATTACAAAAGTAAAAATAGACAAAGACTATGATAAAGCTTGAGAATACAAGTTTGGACAAAATTCCTAAAATGGAGTTGTCAATTAATCATACAAGGTACATGACATGCAAGGACAAAAAAAAACATGCAAGTAATGCTGACAATATAAACATGTATATTCCAATATATGACTTAGATTGTAATCTATAACCGAAAAACAGTTCTTTACACAATGGCATTCAATACACAGAAACAAAACAGTTAGCCCATCAGACGAACGAATGATGGATCTAATATATGGGTGAGGGGTTGGGTGGCGGTGTACTTACATAGACAAACATGCATCAGGCTTCGGACAAAAAGGTACAGTAAAACCAACAGGTCACATGGATAGAGGTCTCGTGGTAAGAATGAAGAAAATGAAAAAAAAAACTATAAAAACAGAACCCTTTGGGGGGTGAGTGGAGAGTCCACGCGAACAGCGTCCAGAGGTCAAACCAGGACCGCGTACGTCTAAAGAAAGGAAACATGGAAGGATATATACCAATAAAATGGAATAGAAGGAGCTGAATTCGTATATTCTAGCATATTTACATCATAATATAATCAGTATCGTGTCATCAAACCTAAATCAAACCTCATTTGTATAAGAGGTCAGAAGATGGTAGGGACCGGTGTGAGGATATCTTCATATACAGTCAAAGAAACATCCTTATCATATATGTATTTCTTACCTCACATGGGGTGCTTTGTAGCTCTGGGGGAAGAGAGGATCGAGCAGGAGAGGGGGTAATATAGGTGGAATAATTTCACACCCAGCACAGAGTTGTAAATATAACCGGGCCGTGGTGATACAGCCGTATCACAAATTGAGCTGAAGATTCAGAATCCCAATCATAGGGGCAGAAGACCCCAGGATAGCATCACAGGTCCAACAGTGAAGGTCAAAAATCACCTCAGGAGTCTGTATGCAAAAATAAATATGTCAAGGCTAGGTATATATTGCATCCCGCATCAAAACGATAGTGTTAAATATATTTCAGAGTGGAGATGGCAAGGAAAAAACATGAAAGAATGAAACAGGAAAACCTTCCTTCATTACCTTGGTCAGTCTGGATACTGACGTACTCTCTCCCCACCGGCCACAGCACTAATGGTCAGACAGCGGATCAGTCCTTAAATAAGGGCCGTGGTCCAATCAGCCAGGTCCCTAGCAGCGCGTGTGGATATAACTACCACTTACACTGGGAAAGTTAGACAGTGCGGTCCTCTGGGCGCGCGGTGCACAGCGCCATCCTCGTCCACAACCAAGATGGCCACTCAGGGAGAAAGACGTCATGCGTCACGCCCCCACCGGTACGCATGCGCGGCAATCCTATGGGCTGCATAATGGGACATGGGGATGGATGGAGATGGATGGACCAATCAAACGTCAGATGGACAGTGTTCCGACGCAGCAGGGATTGCCACAAGTGGAAGCCGGCCCGACACGAGAGGCGGATCAATGGATGCTGGTATCCATGAATCATCACCTCAGAAAAATCAGACCGACCCGCGCGTGCCGGGATTGATTTCCAGACAACCAAAAGCCTTGACTCCAAATCCACCACCATATAGTGGGGACAAAAAGAAAATAGTGAAAAATGAAACTAGATGGAAAAATTGAAAAATGTAAAAATGAAAAGAAAAAAAGAAAAAAGGAAAAGCTGAAAAAGAAGGGGGGATGGGATAGAATGAGAAAATATATAAAAATATATGAAAAAATCTATGAAAAAGAAAAAGAAAGGTAAATAAAAATATACAGCACGCCCAAACATTGATGGATCCAAATGCCTGGTAGTCAATGACATCGTACATAGCCACCAAAAGGGGGGAGAAACAAAAACATATATTTACCCACATATATATAGAGAAGAAGCACAGCTTAAAAGCATTGATATTGTCTAGTATGTGATTCCCATAATAATAGATAGTGTTCCAACTTATCACGAGCATACAGTATGAAAATGAAATATAATTTTTTTTCTCAGGATTTTTCAAAAAAGAAAAACAGCAATTTATATTGAAAAATAAAAAATAATGAAATTAAAATTGAAATTGAAACACATTACAATGACCAAAGATCATATCTTAATACATTGAACGGTCTACCTCAAAATTTCACCTCTCCATGCCTCCAGAGCAGTGGCATATCCAAGGTATGGCAGGCATGGCAAGAACCATGGGCGCCGTAGGGCGGGGCGCCAAAAAAAACGTTCCCTGCACGCCAAAAAATTCCCACCCGCTCTCCTGTGGCCACATCCTGCACTATAGTCCCGGTGCCGGCGGCGGCACGGCAATTCACTTATAAGTAATTTTCCTGGCTGGCATGTAGGAGAGTGACAGGCGCGGGCCGCGGGCGCCCCCATGCTTGTCTATGAGTGGTATCGCCCACTGCTCAGACCGTCATTCAGCTAACTTGCGGAGGCTCCGCCTAAAGCTCTGCCTACCCTCCAGTCCTCTGCGCATCGCAGCTTCATCTTCTCCCCAAGCGGCGAGCGCGAGCGGGTCGGTGACGTCACCGTCGTCACTTGTGAGGTCAGGTCACTGAGGAGAAGAACTGGCTAGTCTGAGTCTGACAGAGAAGAGACTAGTCTCTGGAACCCCCAGCCAGGCAGGCAGCACTGCAGCAGGTACGGACGGTACTATATTCTATAGTCACACGTGTACTGTGTTATGTTATCATCATGTGTACAGTATGATGATGTGTGCCAACTGCCAAATATAGTGCTTAATATATGGAATAAAAAAATTATAATTATGCATAGCCATAGATATCATAAATAAAGTGATTTGTGCAAGTAGTACCTGCTGTTGCACAAATCACTTTATTTATGATATCTATGGCTATGAATAATTCATCTTATTTAATCCATATTGAGCACTGTATTTGATTGGCTGCTTGCTTCTGTTTGGGTCTGTGCCTGGCATATGATGACTTAGGCTACTTTTACACTGGGGCGTTGCGCCGTTGGCGGTAAAGTGCCGATATTTTTGCGGCGCTTTACTGACGGTTTTCGCGGCGCTAGCAGGGCGCCTCAAAGATGCCACTGGCAGGACTTTTTTGAGCATCCTGCTAGCGCACCACTAGCGGCCCAAAAAGGGTTAAAACCGCCCACAAAGCGTTGCTGCAGCAGTGCTTTGCTGGCGGTTCGGTTGCACTGCCCATTGATTTCAATGGGCAGGGGCACTTTAGAAGCAGTGTGTACACCGCTCCTACAGCACCTCAAAGATGCGGCTAGCAGGACTTTTTTGAGCATCCTGCCAGAGCACTGCTCCAGTCTGAAAGCCCTCGGGCTTTCACATTGGAGTGAGAAAAGAGGCTCTTTCAGGGCACTTTGCAGGCGCTATTTTGTAGCGATGTAGCACCTGCAAAGCGCCTCAGTGTGAAAGTAGCCTAAGACCCCTTTCACACTGAAGCGCTTTGCAGGCGCTATAACGCTAAAAATAGCACCTGCAAAGCGCCCTGAAAAAAAGCAGCATCTTTGAGGCGCTGTAGGAGTGGCTCCTAAAGCGCCCCTGCCCATTGAAATCAAAGCGGCGCTTGCAGGCGTTTTGTTAACCCTTTCTCGGGTGCTAGCCGGGGTTAAAAGCGCCCCGCTAGCGGCTGAATAGCGCAGCGAAAACTATGGTAAAGCGCCGCTAAAAATAGCGGCGCTTTACTGCCAACGCCCCAACCAACCAGTGTGAAAGAGGCCTTAAAGTCCTCATCATGTGCGATTGTGAGTGTGTGCTAAGCAAACAGGGCCGCTGGTGATCCTACTCCCTCTGTACAGTGTCAGAGGTGCTGGAGCAGCAGTGGCGGAGGACTGTATCCATTCTGAGGAAACATCCCCTGCACCGCTGTGTGTCCCTGATCATCACCGTGCCACTGCCAGTGAGTGTGACCTGTCTGTGTACCACTGCACGCAGTCACTGTCTCTGATGTTCCTTTCCACTCTGCCTTTCTGCCCAGTGCTGTGCCCGTCCACCGCATGATCCGCCCCCATGGAGGCCGCTCTCTCTCCCTCCTGCTAAGTGCCCATACACTGCACGATTCCTCCGCATTTATAGGTGCTGATATTACTGCATTTATGGGTTCTCGTAAGGCTTCATTTTTATAGGTGCTGGTAAGGCCGCATTTATAAGTGCTGGTAAGGCCGCATTTATAGGTGCTGGTAAGGCCGCATTTATGGGTGCTGGTAAGGCTGCATTTATAGGTGCTGATATTACTGCATTTATGGGTGCTGATGTTACTGCATTTATAGGTGCTGGTAAGGCCGCATTTATGGGTGCTGGTAAGGCTGCATTTATAGGTGCTGATATTACTGCATTTATGGGTTCTCGTAAGGCTTCATTTTTATAGGTGCTGGTAAGGCCGCATTTATGGGTGCTGATATTACTGCAATTATGGGTGCTGATGTTACTGCATTTATAGGTGCTGGTAAGGCCGCTTTTATGGGTGTTGATATTATTGCATTTATGGGTGCTGTTACCGCATTTATGGGTGCTGATATTACTGAATTTATGGGTTTTGGTAAGGCCGCATTTATGGGTGCTGATATTACTGCAATTATGAGTGCTGATGTTACTGCATTTATGGGTTCTGGTAAGGCCGTTTTATGGGTGCTGATGTTACTGCATTTATGGGTTCTGGTGCTTTTTTTTGTTAAGGTTATCTGAAAGATGGGTTTCAAATGTTTTGACAGGGGCGCAGTTTCAGTGCTTGCCATAGGCGCCATTTTCACTAGATACGCCTCTGCTCCAGAGACAAAACCCTCCAAAAAGGGCCTGAAATTGGCCGCCTCATTGAGGCCAGGAAAGGTGGTGGCTTGAAGGAGGAAAATCCATCTAAGCTCTCTTTGTAATAATAGCTTATTCTAATCACCCCTCGTGCATTGGGGTGTATTCTATCCAACACTATAAACTTTATCCCTGTGAATAATCCATTGTGGAGGGCCATGACGTGTCTCCCCACTGGGAAGTCAGGGTTGCACCCCCTCATGCTCCATACATGCTTGATCATTCTTGAACGTAGCTCAACCTTTGTCTTCCCGACATAGAAGGAGCTGCAGTCACAGAGCAGCAGATACACTACACCTTTGGTGTTACAGTTGGCGAAGTGAGCTGCTCTGAATGTCTTGCCATTGGGTAATGTACACGTCGGTCCCACATGTATATATTGGCAATATTTACAGCCCCCACATGTGTATGTTCCCTTTGTTTTGCAGGGATCTCCCCGATTTTCACCTTTGAATTCACTTTTAATGATGTGATCCCGGATGGATGTTGCTCGCTTAAAAGTGATCAGAGGTTTGGTGGAGACGAATTTTCCGAGACTTGAATCCATAGACAACAAGTGCCAGTATTTTTGAACAATGTTGCGAATCTTGTTATGTTGGTTGGAATATGATATTATTAACCTAGTTGTGTTGTCACTTTGGGATTCTTTTTTAGGTTTTTGGGAATATAGGAGTTCATATCGGGTTTTTACCAGAGATTTTTTGTATGCCTTCTTGAGGCAGGTCTTAGAATATCCTTGTAACGGGAAGGCCCGGGAACTCAGAATCGCTTAGAAAGTATGAGATACCCTTGCTTTAGCTTCCCCAATGTCTCCTATGTGTCAACCACCCTGTGTCTCTATTAGGGGCACAGGGTGAATGAAAACCCCAATATGGTCTGTGATAGCCATATTCAATGCTGCACATACATTGTATCTAGATTGGATGTGTACTGTGAGGGGGGGGGGGGTTGTGTAATCATTGCTGTGAGGAATTAAGGTAATTTGCATTCTATTGTCTACTGTGGCTGGTAGGAATTAAGCCTATAATTATAGGGTTTGGAACCAGCAGCAGACAGGTTAATCACCTGCCTGCTTGTGTTGTAAATTAATCTAGGAGGGCGTCTGGAGACCCTTTCATTGTGAAAAGGGATAATTAAGTCTGTACTTGTGTGTATTGTAAAGACAGGCTGGGGGAACACAAAGGTTATGCAAGTGATTTAAGATGTGTATTGAAGATCGTTATGTCTATTGTGTAAAGTCTGTTGTCTCCTAACAGACGTCAAAATAACGTGTTGAGTCTTGTAATGTGTGGGTGGAGCTGGGCCACTGTTCATGTTAAACTAATGTGTATTGGATGTATATAAAAGTTACTATGTTTTTCTCAATAAACTCAGTCTACTTGTCTGGAAGATACAGAGCGTGCGTCTCGTTCTTCCAGAAGGAT
Source organism: Rana muscosa (assembly GCA_029206835.1). Taxonomy (NCBI): domain Eukaryota; kingdom Metazoa; phylum Chordata; class Amphibia; order Anura; family Ranidae; genus Rana; species Rana muscosa. Next base: position 655,095,686 of record CM055118.1, on the reverse strand, counting down.
TAATTCCTATGGGAAAGGGTCGCCTGGCTGTGGAAGATTGGTTTTTGAATGTGTGTCCAGGAGAGGGAACATCTTATACGGCGTTAACCCCCTTTATATTTGGGGTGCCGTTACAATCCTCTTTCCAGAAGACGCACTTATAACTTTTTGGCTTCAATTTGGAAAATTTCCATATCTGAACAATTCCATCCAGTTCGAAGGTACTGACTAGACGGTATGGAAGCAAGAAGTGGGCGAGGGTGAAAACTGGAGGCATGCAACAATGAGTTGCTGGCCGTGGATTTGCGGTAAAGGCGGGTCTGTATGGCATCGCCCTCCCCTCGCCCTCCCCTCTGAGTTATCTCGTCTGCATGATAGGTCATCGTAAATGCTAAATTAAACTGGTTTTTGTTAAGTCTGGTCAAAAATGCTGACAGCATTTCTACCCGTCCGTGCCAAATTAAAAAAATATCATCGATGTATCGTACCCACATACTAACGTATACATCGTGCAGTCATCGTCAGCCATTAGAGCGCGTTCCCACTCCCCCAGGTACAGTTCGGCGTATGATGGCGTATGACACTAGCATTAGAACTCATGCTCCTACTTGCCAGTATATATATATATATATATATATATATATTTTTTTTTCATTCATTTAAAGCCAACCATTTTTTTTGTACCCGTCTGCCCTTTTTTTTATACAGTTCTCCTTACCTTTTGTAGGGGTGAAATTCTCAATTGGTAGTTGCAGCAGTACACCAAACACGAGGCAGGGACACTAAGGAACAGTCCAAGCTGTTTTTTTCCTGTACTTGTATTCAGCAAGGCAGCGGAAAAACACAATTTCAGTGCAGGAGGGCTTTGTACAAAAAATCTATAGCCTAAAACAAAACAACTGCTACAAATAACTAAACTCATGTCAGTCCCTCGCTAACAGTATGCCCCACAATGGCTTCCCCAAAACAAATAGGTATTATTATTATTATATGGAATTTATACAGGGGCAACAGTTTTCACTGTGCTTTATAATATTAAAAGAGTCAGTACAGTTACAATACAATTGAAAACAAGAGGATAAGGAAGGCCTTGCTCATGGGAGATTACAATCTAAAAAATAGATGCAAGTGGTACAAAAGGTAATAACTGTTAGGAATGTGCTGAGGAAGAATGTAGAAGTAAATTTTTTAGATGGTGGGATATGCTTCTCTGAGAAGATGAGTTTTCAGGGATTGCCTAAAGGCAGACAGAGTACAGTAGAAGATAGCCAGAAATTTGGGAAGGGAATTCCAGGAAATGTAATAGGTTGTGGAGAAGCCCTGGGGAAAGCATGGAAGAAGGTGACAATGGAACTAGAGAACAAAAGGTCTTGGGTGATATTTTCAGTGGAGGTTGGTTATATAGTTGTGAAAAGAGTTGTGAATGGCCTTGTATGTTGTTTGTTAGTATTTTAAATGATGCAATTGGCTAGCAGAAGCAAGCAGAGAGATTCGTAGAGAGGGGTGGCAGCTGTAGATCGGTTAGTAAGGTGGATGGGTCTAGCAGCAACATTTGATTGAAGAGGGGATAGTCTATGTAAAGGTAAGCTAATGAGAAGGGAGTTGCAATAGTCAGTGTGGGAGATAACCAGGGAGTGAATTAGTAGTTTTGTGATGTGGTTAGTTAAGAAGAGGTAAGCTTTGGAAATGTTAGGCTACTTTCACACTGGGGCATTGGGGTGTCGGCGGTAAAGCGCCGCTATTTTTAACAGCACTTTACCGTCTTTTTTTGCACTTTTCGAAAGAGGGTTAAAATCGCCTACAAAGCACCGCTGTAGCGGCGCTTTGCCAGCGGTTCGGCGCCGCTGCCCATTGATTTCAATGGGCAGGGGCGCTTTAGGAGTGGTGTATACACCACTCCTACAGCGCTGCAAAGATGCAGCTTGCAGGACTATTTTTACCTTCTTACCAGGGCACCGCTCCAGTATAAAAAGCCCTCGGGTTTTCACATTGGAGTGAGAGGAGAGGCTATTTACAGGTGCTATGCAGGCACTATTTTTAGCGCTATTGCGCCTGTGAAGCGCCTCAGTGTGAAAGCAGCCTTACAGATTTAAAGGTGGCAAGATTTAGACAATGATTGCATGTGGGACCAAAAGTAAAGGTCAGAGAATAGGATTATATCTAGTGCCCTGGCACATTGATCTCAATGATAAAGTTGGGATACTGGAATTGGGGGGGGGGGGGATATTACAAGCTCAGTTTTTGAAAGATGAAGTTTGAGGAAGTTGTGCAACATCCACACATATTTCAGTCAGTAAATTAGCAAAGCATGAGGAGATGGACACATACATTTATCTAGAACATATTTTGAACACAGCTAGCATAAGCACCTGAATTTGCCTTGATATTAGTTTTTACTATTCCCTGTGCAACAGACAGGGAAAGGGACAAGCAGCAATGGGAGGTAATCAGGTACTGCTACATGCACATATGCTAACAGAGAACATACTAAGACGAGGAGAGAAGTGAATGAGTGGAACTCATAACTTATTAGTGCAGAACTGCTTCTTCATTGTCCTCAACTATAACAGAGAAAATATTGTCACTTTCCAGCTGTGTTGTCTAGTGATAATCACAAAAATAGCTGGACAAAAATGACACAATCATTGGCAGATAGACAGTTTGCATGTGTGTGTGTTTAAACTGTGTAATTCACTGTTTACCTGGAGTTAAACTTTAGGTATATATTTATAGCTTCAGTTTATTTTTCTATACACACTCATAATTATATTGGACTTGGGATAGGAAACCAAAATAAACTTTATATATTTTAAGAGGCAAATACGTCAAATGTTTTAAACATTTATTTTATTTCAGTGTTGCCTTTTGCTTGACATGAAGCTGGCAAACTAGCTGATGTCATTGAAATCATTCATTTGTTGTTAATTAAATTTCAGGAAATTACACCTCACTCTTAATTGGCCATGTCATAATCATAGACATTCAATATGACTTGCAGTTTTGTTTATTAACCAGATGTTGACAGTCTTTCAAAATTTAGAAGTGACCTTCCAGTCCAATCATAACAAATAGTTATTAAAAGATTAGATTTTTCAGTGAATAAAGCTACACACTGGGCTGGAAAACAGGTGTTACTGCACAGTTGCCAATATGAGCGCCATTCAACAAACCCTCAAATTAAGCTCTTTTTTGTTTAATCGATTTTTATATGATGTGCTATAAGGTTGTCAGCTAAAACCCAAAATTTCTGTGAATATTTAGTCAGTTTTAATTGAAACACATTTAAAGCCCTTCGTTTGTACTAAGAATTTTCGAGAATGCAAAAGATTTACAGTACATGAGATGGCCCAATACCATAAGTATTTTCATTCTTCACGTATATTTATTTATATGGAGAAACTCTGTTCTTTTTCAGATATCACAATCTTCTTTTATATGTTTATTACAGCACAGATGTTTCCTATCCCATTCTTGTCCAATGACATATATTAGCTTGGATTACATGAATGTGGGATGTTGTAGAAATTGAACATATGTATCAGATTTTGTTACTGTCCTTACTTCCATAAATGTCAGTATGAAGCAATATGTACCATGTCTTCTCATTATTTAGATACAATACTCTTTCCTGTTACTGTAATTAGTAACAGTAATCATCAAGTATGCACATCAGAAAACACTAACATTGGTAGATGATTAATTTTACCTTCTAAATAATAGCAATCAATCTGCATTGCAAATGTCATATTGCACATAGATCATATTGCTTTATGAAAAATCGAATTGTATCTTGTAAGTAACTCAAGCTGGATGATAGTTTCAAGATGATTACCATTTGTGAGACATTATTTACTAAGTAGTAACCAATATAAATGTTTGGTCTGCCTAGATTTCAATGAAACACTTTGGCACCTATATAGCAACAGACCTTCAAGGCTACAAAATTCCATGAAATCCATGAACGTCCAAGTGAAATATTAATATTTTAATGTTACACTGGTGTAGGATATCATGTGGAAATTAATTGTAGCGGCCTCACCCCCTTCACATGTTCATCGGTTGTCCGAAAGCTCTTGTCTAGGGGTACCTGGGTTTCGAGAGTGAGGTGCGCTACGGCCCATGTCCTCCCCATGGCTGTGGGTGAGGTGAAGGCCAGTATCAATATCTTCCTCGGGCCAAATGTGCATTGGGTTGCGGAACTTAGCCCTGCTATGCTGGGATCTCCCTTTGCTCCCATCAACAGAGTCCATACACCGATCACAGTCCAACTGTTAGTTTTATTTCGTAGCTCCACAACAAACAATGTATGGCAGGATACGGTGGGATGAGCAGGCCGAGGCACTATCCGGATTGTAGTCCCTACACCCCCTGTGCTATGACCAGGGGTTGCAGGAGTCTTGATTAGAACAACTTCGCTGCGCTGCGGCCCCTATCAGGGGAAGATGACCCTCCAAGGGAGTTACCGGAGGCCCGTCCGTCACCGGGTTGACGCTGCTCCGGAGTCTTCAGACGGGTGACCTCCCCAGCCTCCTCACCTCAGATGCGGGTCCCCTCGCAAGGGGCACCCTGGAATCACTTCACCCTCGCGGGACCCGGTCGAAGTCACCAGGTCCCAGGCCTTCTACAAAGTACCTCACCCCAGGCTAAAGGTGCCTGGGATGGACTCCAACTCCAGCTTCATTCCGGCCAGGCCTAGGGTGCCCAGGCGGAACCTTGAACCGCCCGCACCCAGGCCTAGGGCGCCTGGGTACGTGAAGAGATGATCCCTCCCAGACCTCGTGGCGAGGGCGTCTCCCCCTTTTATCTCCTCCCATCGACACCACGGCGGGTTCCCTGCCCCAGCCGTACCATCTCCAGGAAGGGACAAAAAGGGTAGCACTGTGGTAGTGATTCTACCTCGAGCCTGTAGGTACCCCGCCACCCACAGGCCAAGGAGAATATTGCACCACCCAATCCTCCATGAATAACAAAAAGGGGTCTAATCCCTGACATAATTACACACCTGGGTCTCTCTACCCCCAGGTGTATCCCACTAACTTTGAAGACCCCGCTACACACTCCCCCTTGTGATTTGATGCTGGTCCCCAGCGTCAGGTGCACACCCATGTCTCCCAAGGAGTGGTGACATGAAGTGGGCCCCAGAGGCTATCCCTCAAATTTTGGATACTGTGTGTGCCAAGACCTGCTCCAGGGAAAGGGAACTATAAAACATTAAAACTTTTGTATAAAACATCTGTCATGTACACATATACAATCCCTCCCGTCACTGTCTAAGAACCACCCCATACTCAGTAGTCTTGACCGACGAATCTCCTGCAGAAGGGAAACAAAAAAAAATAAAACACATCCTAACACTCTGTGTTAACTTGGCATGAGTGGGTCCATCAGCCGAGAGACCCACTCACTCCAATAAGTAAGTAATGCATGTGTAACATTTCAAACAACCGTTGCACAACACTGCCACCTGGTGACAGCGCTGCGGTGATGACACTTGGTGAGATCTTCATTCTTCCTGCTTTCCTACTCTGACTCTACCCCAAAAGTCTCTGCCTTTGGCACATGAAGAAAAGGGAGAAAACAAACAACAGCTCCCAAGTCTCCAGTGAGTAAAAGAAAAGCCCAAATCAAAACAAAAGTAGGGCACAGTTCTAGGCGTCTGGGAATGTCTCTTCCAGAAAGTTTCAACAGCAACAAGATAGGAGCTCACTTCTCCTATAAGTAGAACCTTGGATCCGGCAGAAACAGGGGCTTTAGGTGCCCGTCAAACACTTCCACCGAATACTCGACATCCTCTCCTTCTTTCCTGCAGATGAGCACCTTATCGGCATGAATATGGCGCCCAAGTCTCCAATCAGCTCTGCAGTCCTTGAACTTTTTTGACACAGGCGGCGAACATGACAGGTATCGCCTGGCATGGGGTACTTTAAGCTTTTCCCATACAAACTCGTCATACCACCTTGGTCGCAGGACCTCGACTTCATACAATAAGTCCCGAGGCTAGTAGGGGTACTCCCACCCATATTCACGGGCGACTCTCTGGGAGAAAAGTCTCTGCAACCTGGCTAGAGGCGGCATCACATCTCGTTCACCTTCTCCTGGCTGTACGATGGCCTCAGGGTGCCGAGGTACCTTCACCATCTCGGGTTGCTTTGTCTTTGGTGCCCGCAACGAAGCACGCTGCATCCCCACCATCAGAGCGGGTGATGTAGTTGAATGAGGAAAGTTGGTCGGAGGACTAGATTTCCTCGGGAACTCCGGGGCCTGCGCCCGGAGCGTACTGTCTTCTATGGACATGGGGGAATCCTGCGGTTTACTCAGCACAGGTAGTGGGCGTCTGTCCCAGCCCTTCCGGTGAAACAGCTCGTCTATTTCTCCGTCATCCCCACAGTCTGACAATGACTCCAGGTCGGAGGTGTCATACATCTCAGCGGGAAGGTAGTCTCTAGTAGACGGAAGGCTACCCTCCCTTGCGGGCTCCACCGACTGTGGACCCCGACACCTCCAACCAACACCACAGTCCCAGCCCCTGGCTCACCTGGACCTTCAGAAGAACTGGGATGTCCGGGACTCTCTTCTCTACCGGCGCCATCTAGGCCAGGCAAGCGGCGGGGTGAAGCTCGACCACGACCATAGGATGCCTGTACCAGGCCGACTTTCCTCTTCGGAGGTGGGAGCAGGGAGTCTGTAGTGACCGAAGCAGCGTCCTCGGAATTTTCTCTCTCAGTCTCTGATTGGGCAGTCCCATCGCCCTGGTCAGCGCGCACGGGGACCTCCGCAAAGGCCTGGATCTCTCCCTCCGGAGTGGCGGTTCCTGTGATGTAGTTGAGGCGAAGGGCCCGGGGCCTTACTGTGGATGATTCGACCTCAAAAAGAAATTCTTTGCACGCTTCACATCGCCCGAACGGCTTCAGTTGGACCACCAGTCCCGAGCATCCGGGACAGATCACACCGAGGGCCTCCGTGTCTCTGCATGAATACAGAGCCAACTGTACTCGGGGCCTGAGCCTTATCCCTGTGTCTGTAATGGGCGCAGCAAATGCAGTTATTTTCGTGGGGTAAGGTACCGGCATCCACGGGGAGCTTGAGGCCATCCCGACCACCTGCTGTTCCATCACGCGCTCACCTCGCGCCGGAGTCTCCACGTGTATCTCCACACGTGGCCAGACTCCTCCCACGACTTGCACGTTTTCGCTGGCTTCCTTCAGTCTCCTCCCACGAATTGCGCAGTCATGGAGTGCCTCGTGGCGCAGTGCATTAACAGTCCCCACATGTAGTACTTCACACGGCTGGACCTCTCCCTTTTTACGCTCCTCCGCGTGGGCCTTTCCCGACTTAGGGTCATGTCCACAACTCCGAGCAGGGATGCACTTTGGCCAATCACATGGCCGACCTGCTCGGACCTCCTCCGGGCAGCAAAGTCCAGACACAGCCGTTCCAACCCTTAGGATCAATACAAATTTCATCCCGGACTCACGAGCCCCCACGTGTAGCGGCCTCACCCCCTTCACATGTTCATCGGTTGTCTGAAAGCTCTTGTCTAGGGGTACCTGGGTTTCGAGAGTGAGGTGCGCTACGGCCCATGTCCTCCCCATGGCTGTGGGTGAGGTGAAGGCCAGTATCAATATCTTCCTCGGGCCAAATGTGCATTGGGTTGCGGAACTTAGCCCTGCTATGCTGGGATCTCCCTTTGCTCCCATCAACAGAGTCCATACACCGATCACAGTCCAACTGTTAGTTTTATTTCGTAGCTCCACAACAAACAATGTATGGCAGGATACGGTGGGATGAGCAGGCCGAGGCACTATCCGGATTGTAGTCCCTACACCCCCTGTGCTATGACCAGGGGTTGCAGGAGTCTTGATTAGAACAACTTTGCTGCGCTGTGGCCCCTATCAGGGGAAGATGACCCTCCAAGGGAGTTACCGGAGGCCCGTCCGTCACCGGGTTGACGCTGCTCCGGAGTCTTCAGACGGGTGACCTCCCCAGCCTCCTCACCTCAGATGCGGGTCCCCTCGCAAGGGGCACCCTGGAATCACTTCACCCTCGCGGGACCCGTTAGAAGTCACCAGGTCCCAGGCCTTCTACAAAGTACCTCACCCCAGGCTGAAGGTGCCTGGGATGGACTCCAACTCCAGCTTCATTCCGGCCAGGCCTAGGGTGCCCAGGCCGGAACCTTGAACTGCCCGCACCCAGGCCTAGGGCGCCTGGGTACGTGAAGAGATGATCCCTCCCAGACCTCGTGGCGAGGGCGTCTCCCCCTTTTATCTCCTCCCATCGACACCACGGCGGGTTCCCCGCCCCAGCCGTACCATCTCCAGGAAGGGACAAAAAGGGTAGCACTGTGGTAGTGATTCTACCTCGAGCCTGTAGGTACCCCACCACCCACAGGCCAAGGAGAATATTGCACCACCCAATCCTCCACGAATAACAAAAAGGGGTCTAATCCCTGACATAATTACACACCTGGGTCTCTCTACCCCCAGGTGTATCCCACTAACTTTGAAGACCCCGCTACATAATTATGGTCAGATATTGAATCAAAGGGTAGCCAGGTAGTTCCCTAGCCTTTGTGTTGTAAGGCCATTATGTGAATAAAACCTGGACCTACAATTAGCTAAAAACCTGTAGAAACAAATGTAAGCACCAATCTTTCTTTATTAAGTTTTTTTCTTTACATATAACATATTATTGACATTTACTAACAACATAAAACAATGATACATTTCTATGATTATTCATATTATGGGTGATAGCCTCTCAATTTTTCTCCTTAAAAGAAAAAAAGGAAAAGAAAAAAAAATTAGGGGGGGTAGTGGGGATATGGAAGGTTGGGGGGGGGGAGAGGGTAGACATGGAGTATAATAAAAATGTGTGTCTTCTTGTGATATATAAATGTGATGTGTTTTAATGTTTCCTTTCTTCTTCATATTCTCCCTCTGCTTATATGTGTCCTTTTCTAATTTCCTAGCTGTGTTTGATAGTTATTTCTGTTTACGTAACAAAAAAAAAAGATGTAATACGTGTGTTTACATGTGTTTCTTTTTTCTCCTTTACGTGTACTTCTTCCCTCCCTTTCCCCCCTTGAACTATGTATGTTTAAAGGGGGGTGCATGGTTACTTTTCTCTTGCTTCCCTTTTTGCTCTTAAGTATGTTTACTTCAGCACTCTTGTTTAGAGATGTTTGAATTGGAGGCATGGATTGCCACTTTGTAAACTTCATTCAGTAAATAAGCCTATTTCTTTTCAAGTCTGCTCTCACAACTGTGCTGGGGCTTCGTTAACCTCTTCCTTACTATGTACTACAATCTATTTATTTTTTCCAGTTTGTTGGGAATTATTACCTACACACGTTTGAACTCTTTTTCCGTGCCGTCCCAGGAACTTAGTTGATTACTAGACATGTGCATTCGTTTTCGTCCGAATGCATTTTCGTCCGAATTTCAGCTATTTTCGTTATCGTTTTAACAAACGAAAACTAAAGCACAGAATCCGAAAACCGAAAGATCCGACATAAACAAATGCTTTATTTTCATTTTCGTTGCTACAACAGTTCGATATAGCTAGGAGATTCGATGTGACGCTGACAATAACAATCTGTGTCTATCGAACCTGTGGTCGAATGTGCCTAACCTTAACTCTATTAGTCCAAGATTATTCTACATAGGAGAGAAAAGATTCGACATTATAGAGAGAAAAGATTCGACATAGGAGAGAAAGATTTGACATAGGAGAGAAAAGATTCGACATAGGAGAGAAAAGATTCGACATAGGAGAGAAAAGATTCGACATAGGAGAGGAAAGATTCGACATAGGAGAGAAAAGATTCGACATAGGAGAGGAAAGATTCGACATAGGAGAGAAAAGATTCGACATAGGAGAGAAAAGATTCGACATAGGAGAGAAAAGATTCGACATAGGAGAGAAAAGATTCGACATAGGAGAGAAAAGATTTGTTATTATAGAGAGAAAAGATTCGACATAGAGAGAAAAGATCACTGCTGGAATTGGGTGGGGGAAGTAAAATAAAAATAAAGTTGATGATGAATGTTATTGGCTGATTGTAACCAAAGAGGAGGAGCAGTAAAATAGCTAGAATGACGAAGATTCGACAAAGCATCGAAAGTTAGAAGATTCGACGGTGCAGCAAAACTGTATGACGCTGCAATCGTACAGTTTCCGGTCAAATGCATCCGCCCATAGGCTATAGAAGAATTCTAATGTTGGTTGACTAGTAATAGTAATGAATAAATATAATTATTACTAGTCATACAACATTAGAATTCTTCTATAGCTTGTGGGCGGAACATTCGACCGGAAATGTATGATTGCAGTGTCGTACAGTTTCACTGCTCCGTCGAATCTTCTTTGAACATTCGACAGACACCATGAGCCTTCAATGACAGATTCGACCTTAATTAATTCAGATTTTCGGACGAATGCAATTTCTAACGAAAAACAAAATAAATAAAAACGAATTTCGGGAGTAACTAAATAAATTTATTTTTCGGACAAAAACGAAATTCCGAAACGAAATATTTCAGTGTGCACATGTCTATTGATTACCACTCTAGCTCGTGTAAGTTCCCAGTATAATTTCATTTATTCTTGGGTAATCCTGGTTATGTTGCCAGGTGACATACTGCCTTGTTGGTAGTGTGCTCTCTGGGGGTATATACATGTGTACGTATGTGGGTCCGCATTCTCATACGTATCCATTTTTTATTGGATTAATCCAACTATAGATACTACCCAAGTCACGGGCCACCCTCCTCTCCCTTGCTGTTTCGTGCTACCCCCTGTGATCTGTGGATGTGCACTTGGTGGAGGCCCGGCGCTGCCGTTTGGGGTGTGGCCATCTTAGCCGGCTGGAGTGTGGAGAGAGGTAAGGGGCTTGACCTTGGGGGGTGTGAACTGTGCATGCATGGATCTTCTAATTACATTATCACATATGTTTCACCATTTGGTTATCACTATTAAAGAATTGTATATGTATTTGTGTGTTCTTTGTACTTTGTAGAAGGTGTACACCATATTGGACAGTGCTTTCCCTTTTGAAGAAGCCCGAATCAGGGGCGAAACATGTCGGGAGCCATGACATCCAACTGTCCAACTGAATTGTATTGTCTGTAAAAATGACCTTCTATTCCAATTTTATTACTGTTCTTATTTTTGTTTTGGTGTCAAAATAAAAAATATTTTATTATAATCTACTTGATACATTTGTTATTCATGCACCATCAAAAATCCTATCCTCTTTGCTTCTATCCATTTACTAATTTGGAGATTCGGTGCCATATCTATTAGTTGGTTACCCACAACCATATAAAAAACGAACCACCTATGTATGTTTAAAGCGGAGCTCCGCCTTAAATTTTTTTATTAAAAGCCAGCAGCTACAAATACTGCAGCTGCTGACTTTTAATAAATGGACACTTACCTGTCCTGGAGTCCAGCGATGTCGGCAGCAGAAGACGAGCAATCGCTCGTCTCTTGGCTGCCCCTGCCACCATCCTTGGTAAGGGAATCAGGAAGTGAAGAGTTGCGGCTTCACTTCCCGGTTTCCTACTGCGCATGCGCGAGTAGCGCTGCGTGTCTTTCCCTGGTTCCCCGCTGTGTTCTGGGAACTGTGTGCTTCCCAGAACACAACAGGGGGGGACAGGAAGGGGCGTAATAGCCACAGATTCTGCGGCTATCTATGCCCAGAAGTGGGTGCAAAAACCTGTATTATACAGGTATCTGCACCCCCCTCACCTCTGAAAGGTGCCATTTTAGGGTGGATCTCCGTTTTAAGTGTGTTTTCTTCCCTGTCTATCCTTCTCCATCATGTCTCCCTCTAACCCTGTTCCCCAAAAAAATAAGTGCATTTACATGTGTTTCTTTTTTCTCCTATACATGTACTTCTCCCCCCCCCTTTCCCCTTTCCCCCCTTGAACTATGTATGTTTAAGTGTGTTTCTTCCCTGTCTATCCCTCTCCATCATGTCTCCCTCTCATCCTATCCCTCTCCCAAAAAAATAAAAAAGGGGGGGGGGGGTGGGAGAAAAAAAGAAAAAATAACTGAGGTGGAGCGTTGGTCATCCTCCCTTATCATTCTCACATCTAAAGCCCTGTACACACGATCGGATTTCCTATGGTTTTTAAACCGATGGATTTTTCCATCGGAAAACCGATGAAGCTGACTTCCATCAGTCTTGCCTACACATCATCAGTCAAAAAACCAACCGTTCCAAACGCGGTGACGTAAAACACTCCGATGAGCCGAGAAAAATGAAGTTCAATGCTTCTGAGCATGCGTCGACTTGATTCTGAGCATGCATGTTTTTTTTTTATCCGATGGAGTTCCCCACAGACGATAGTAATTTGCTATCGGTTTTTTAACCATCGGATAAGTTTAAAACATGTTCTATTTTTAAACATTGATGGAAAAAAGACCGATGGGGCCCATACATGATCGGTTTGAAAGCAATGGGAAACCGCGGTAATACCGCCCGCAATGCGCCTCTACAGAGGCGCATTGCGGGCGATATTAACCCTTTTTGGCCGCAAGCGGGGGTTAAAACCGCACCGCTAGCGGCCGAATACCTCCGCAATTCCGACGGTATATCGCCGCTAAAAATAGTGGTGCTATACCGCCACTGCACCCACCACCCCAGTGTGAAACCAGCCTAAGTGAAACACTGAGGCTGGTTTCACACTGGGGCGGTGGTATAGCACCGCTATTTTTAGCGGCACTATACCGTCGGAATTGCGGAGGTATTCGGCCGCTAGCGGTGTGGTTTTAACTCCCGCTAGCGGCCAAAAAAGGGTTAATACCGCCGGCAATGCACCTCTGTAGTATTACCATGGTTTCCCATTGCTTTCAATGGGAAGGAGCGGTGTAGGAGCTGTAAACACACTGCTCCTCTCACCGCTCCAAAGATGCGGCTAGCAGGACTTTTTTTCACGTCCTGTTAGCGCACCGCTCCAGTGTGAAAGCCCTCGGGCTTTCACATTGGAGAGACAGCAGCCGCTGTTTAGGCTCGGTTTGCAGGCGCTTTTTATAGCACAATAGCGCCTGCAAACCGCCCCAGTGTGAAAGGGCCTGACTGTCTGCAGCTAGCACAATCACCTGCCTGCCTGTCACAGTATAGAGACTAACAGGAACGGATCTATCTAAACTCAATACAGTGTATAAATATATATACAACACCTAGGATGCATATATATCCTCTACACACTGTAACAGCAGCTAACTGACTCACCTGCCTGCTCTATCTAACTCAATATAAATGACACTGTCTATCTCTCTGAAACTGCCTCTTTCACAAACGCCAACACACTACAGAAGGCCGACTTCTAGGCGGCCTTATATAGTGTGGGGCGTGTACTAAACCCCCTGAGCCATAATTGGCCAAAGCCACCCTGGCTTTGGCCAATTACGGCTTTCCGTTTTTTCCGCGCTGTGATTGGCCAAGCATGCGGGTCATAGTGCATGCTTGGCCAATCATCAGCCAGCAATGCACTGCAATGCCGCAGTGAATTATGGACCATGTCGCACAACATGAATTTAGCGCGAACGGACCATAACGTTCGTTCTTCGTCGAACGATCGAACAGCCGATGTTTGAGTCGAACGTGTGTTCGACGCGAACACGAAGCTCATCCCTAGCCCTCACCTAGGTGATTTAATCTTAGCTTAATGTAGGGTATAAAAGTAAGGAAATTAATGTGGCGTGCAAAGTAGATACATTTTGTATTGGTAAAAATTACAGGAAATGCATCTTTTCAATAAAAAAATAAGATTTCCAATAAAAAACAAAGAAACAAATATTTATAAAAAAAATATTTACACTGGAGATCAGCTTTGGATCAACCATGAGTTCAAGATGAACCCAAGCTGTTTGCCTGTTGAAGTTCGCTGCTCAGATGCATTAAATTACCAGATTTGTTTAGTTCACTCACTTGCCCAAACCTCTGGTTGCAGCAGCTGGATGTCCTTTATTTAGTGACAACTGACAGCTTTTTGCCACCACATGTTTCAAATTGTGAACAATCCAGCTGGCATTCTTAGTGATGTCATTGACCAAATGATGTCCAGACCATATGTGGCCCATTACATCTGCCAGCATCCCCTGCTTGTTTGTTGACATTCAGCAGCCACTTAGGGAGGTATCATTTGTGACTGGAGTAGAGGTAAAAGAGGATGGTCGTGGTGCAGGTCATCATGTTTGATCATCAGGGTGTTGCTCATTATGATTGACAATCCTCTGCATTGCTGTGATGTTGTTGAATTTACATCATGGAACTTTTTGTAATTTTTTAAAGTGTAACTTCACTCTCTCAATCAACATTGGCTATTTATAACCCTTATGCTGCTGGAATTAGTAAATAGATAGAAAAGTACATAATATTTACTTGTTTTAAACTTTTTTTATATTTCTTCAGTTACTTCTTGGCTTCCAGAACTAGGCAACATGGCTCAGATGAGCTCACTGCCAATCACTGTAGCGCCAAATCCCGTACTTCTGTACTCCTGTAAGGATATCCATGCGACGGAGACCTAAACGAAGACCTGAAGATGCTAGTTCCCAGCGAAACGCGTTGACGTCATGCCCTTGTGCGTCTGACACCGCTCTGTGCATTCCTCTGGCATCAACGTTTAGGTCTCCGTGGCATGGATATCATTACAGGACTACAGGAGTACGGGATTTGGAGCTACGGTGATCAGCAGTGAGCTCATCTGAGCTGTGTGGAGTCGTTTCCCATACAGACTAGGCGACTCGGCTTTGAGCTTGGCGTGTTGCATATTGCCACGAGGGGAGATGGTGGGAGCCTGGACCAGTGACTGGTATCATCTCTACACAGCCACCATGACATTTTTGAGTTGACATCAAGATATGTAACTATACTATGTATGGTTAGCTGACATGCATTCTGAGAAATTATACATGACTGTAATTTGATCTCTACCATCTTGAATTATTTGGAAGTCAGCATTTACGGGTCTGTGATACCAGCATTTCTTCATGCCTCTCTTGTGCAGCTCCATTCACATTAGTTTAGAGAGGAATTTCATTTGTCTGGCGTTGGGCACATACACATTGACAATAGTGTATCTGGTATTGTCCAGGGTGCAGTCTAGGGCCAGATATCTGCCTTCTGAATCAATCATGCTGTTGTGGAGTGTGAAGTTAATTGCGTTTTTGATCGCAAGCATAACCCCATTTTTCTTAGTAGGACCAGGTGCTTGGTAGACATGGGTAAAGTTTTTGTTGGTGCAGTGAGGCTCTACATATTTTTTAAAGTGTGTTTCTTGCACACATATGATGTCACTGTTAGATTTCTGGGCTGTGCGCCACAGGGAGGCTCTTTTTGCCCGAAGATTTAACCCTTTGGCGTTAAGTGATAGGAATTTTGGCATCTTGATGTGAGGTGTAAGTTACTGTATAAAGTAAAGTCTAAAGCCCTGTACACGCGATCGGATTTCCTATGGTTTTTAAACCGATGGATTTTTCCATCGGAAAACCGATGAAGCTGACTTCCATCAGTCTTGCCCACACACCATCAGTCAAAAAACCGACCGTTCCAAACGCGGTGACGTAAAACACTCTGATGAGCCGAGAAAAATTAAGTTCAATGCTTCTGAGCATGTGTCGACTTGATTCTGAGCATGCGTGGGTTTTTTAACCGATGGACTTGACCATAGACGATCGGAATTTACCATCGGTTTTTGATCCATCGGAAAATTTTAAAACATGTTATATTTTTTAAAACCGATGGAAAAAGACCGATGGGTCCCATACACGATCAGTTTGTCTGATGAAAACAATCCATCGGACGGTATTCATCTGTAAAACCGATCGTGTGTACAGGGCTTTACTCACAGTTGTGTGGAGGTGGTCTTCTATTCAGAATGATCCAATAGCCGATGTTCTCGTGTCCTTCTTCGTGTGCTCTCGGGAAGTAAGAAATACGGTTAAAAGGAAAACTATGAGTTGAAGATAAAATATGCTTTAACAATGAGAAAATGGTAATCAGGAATACAGCAATAGATGACAGCAGTCAAATGTAATTGGAACTGCTGTGTCGTTGTGGGGTATAAGTTCGTGGAGCAATTTGCAACGAGCAAGGCACCCGACCGGAGATTTGGTAAAGTGGATCATGTGTGATCCCACTATTTAGGTAGGAGTTAGTGCTTACCAGCATGGAGGGTCACGTTGGAGGGTTGGGTGTTCTCACTGCGATTAAGTTGCGCTGACCTAGACGGGTCGGGAATGATTCCCCATATGTTGAGTAGTTTGAGGCCCTCCTCCACCGTGGAGATGTTATGTTTGACTCCATTTTTGGTGACTATGATTTTGGTAGAGAAGCCCCATTGGTAGGGGATCTTGTGGTTGTTGAGTGGTTTGGTGATGGTGTTTAGTTGTCTCCTCAGTTGGCGAGTATGCTGCGAGAGATCTGGGTATAGTTGGAGGTTAGCGTATGGTGCTGGGAGTTGACCAATATGTCTCGACTTGAGTAGAAGTTGGTCTTTGGCATGAAAAAAGTGTATTCTCATTAGAACATCACGTGGGACTTCTGCTGGGTGGTGTGGGGGTTTTGGAAGGCAGTGAATTTGATTTATTATAGTTTCCATGGGTGTGAGATTGGGTAGGAGTGTGGAGATTAGTCTTCTGGCGTATGTGTTGAGATCATGCTGCATGACGGTCTCAGGGAACCCTCTAATCTTTACATTATTACGACGCGACCTGTCCTTGAGGTCTGCCATTTTGGCCCTCATCCACTGTTGCTCTTCCTGGGTATGGTCATGGGCATCTACAAGATCATTGACCGTTTCAGTCATTTCTCCTACTTGTCTTTCAACATGGTGCATTTTTTGTCCCATGTAGTGCATTTGTGAGGAGAATCTATTGAACATGGTGGAGATGTAATTATGAAGGGAGCTCTGAAGGGAGGTGAGCATCTCCTTCATGGTGGTATCTGATACAGGCTGGTTTGTGGTAGGGAAGGCCACTATGGGGGATGGAGAAGCTGGGATAAAATCAGATACAGGGCTCACCTCATGATCTTTGCTGGGCTGTTGCTGGTCGATGAAGCAAGGGAGGAATGTGAGGCATCCAGGGACTTGATTTGTGGGGATATTTTCAGACCATCTGCATCAGGAAGGTCTGTATAGGCCACTGTTGATCCGTGTGCAGGGTCGTGGGTGCCATCTTGGATTCTCGGCAGTGTAAAGAAGTCAGTTTCTTAGGCTGATGATATTCCTTCCTCTTGAGGGTCAGACTGGTCATTCTGGGGGTGTAATTCGGTGTGCTGGTGCTCTGCATAGTCGCTGTAGGTTACCAGGATAGAGGGGATGCTGTGATTGATTCCGGTCTGTGCAGGAGCTGTGGAATCACACGGCCATCTTGCTCGGTGGTTAGCCACGCCACCCTCAGCTCCATACATATTGATGTGTCCCTTTCCAGCCATGGATTGTCCTCTGGATTTTTAAGTCACTGCAGCTTCTGCTACTCTTCTAATACCAGATTTGCCGGACTACCCTCTATTCGGCGGTGCTACAAACATATATTTAAATACTGTATTCAGATGTGGTCAATGTTTATGTGGATGCATGGATGGTGTCTAGACGCTCATTTTTTTATAGACAACATTGTCTTTTAGATGGTGGAAGGTGGAGGATCTGTTTATCTATTTTTTTTATTTGTTCATTAATAAACTGTACTTTTCTGATAATTGTTTTTTGCATTATTGAGAAACTATTTCCCTGTGGCTCTATTGTGTGGTACTTTGAACTGTATCCTCTCCTTTGATACAGTTCTGTTCTCCTCCTGCCTACATGCCTGAGCTAAGGACAGATGGACTCCAGGAAGTAAATGCTATATCAATCATCTGCCTTTACTCAAGATAGCCATAGCCACGGCCACAAACCACACAATCCCACCCAAAGCCATGCCTCTAATGTGTTTCCCCATAACAGGGCTTAGTTATAAGGATAATGGCTATTGACAAGGAATAACTTTAAAGGGGTTGTAAAGGTTCCTTTTTAAAAAAAAAATAACAAACATGTCATACTTATCTCCACTGTGCAGGTCGTTTTGCAAAGAGTGGCCCCGATCCTCGTCTTCTGGGGTCTCTCGGCGGCTGTCTTGGCTCCTCCCTGCAAGAGCTAACCCCCCTCTGGGAAGCGCCCTCCCAAGGGGGTTAGCTTGCGGGCACGCTCCCGTGATACAGTCGGCAGCCATAGCCGCCGACTGTATCACTTGGCTCCGCCCCCAGCGCATAGGATGCATTAAGGTGAAAAAACGTGAAGCTTTACAACCCCTTTAACCACTTCAATACAGGGCTTTTTGTACCACTTCAATACCGGGCCTATTCTAGCACTTCTCTCCTACATGTACAAATCATCATTCTTTTGCTAGAAAATTACTCAGAACCCCCAAACATTATATATATATATATATAAGATTTGTTATTATAGAGAGAAAAGATTCGACATAGAGAGAAAAGATCACTGCTGGAATTGAGTGGGGGAAGTAAAATAAAAATAAAGTTGATGATGAATGTTATTGGCTGATTGTAACCAAAGAGGAGGAGCAGTAAAATAGCTAGGTCCGCTCAGGCTCAGCCAATGACATTTCGTGTGGACAGCGCCGGACATCGGATCGCCGTGGGACACTGGATTTCATCGCTGGAATGTTATTTTTTTTATTTTTTTTATTTTTTTTTAATAAAGGACTTTCCCAACGGTGTCTGTGTATTTTTTTTACAATTTTTTACACTTTCTTTTTGAAATGGTAGGGGTACAATGTACACCATTACCAATTCACATAGGGGGGGTGGGATCTGGATTTGTTAAAGGGGTCTTCCAGATTCCGATAAGCCCCCTGCCCGCAGACCCCCACAACCACCGGGCAAGGGTTTTGGGGATGAGGCCCTTGTCCCCATCAACATGGGGACATCCTCCCCATGTTGAGGGCATGTGGCCTGGTACGGTTCAGGAGGGGGGCTCTCCCGTCCCCCCCTCTTTTCCTGCGGCCTGCCAGGTTGCGTGCTCGGATAAAGGGTCTGGTCTGGATTTTTGGGGGAACTCCACGACATTTTTTTTTTATTTGGGGTGGAGTTCCCCTTAAAATCCATACCAGACCTGAAGGGCCTGGTAATTGAATTTGGGGGAACCCCACACGCATTATTTTTTTTTTATCAATGACTTTTCTATGTATTGCCGGGAGCCGACAATTCATTATAGCCGCGAGTGAGTTTTAAATGACTTTTTTTCCTTCAGAAATGACACTTTGTGCAGGGACAGTTCTAAGCATGGGAAACAAGCGCATGAATAGTCCTCAGAAGTTCGGGTCCCCATTGACTTCAATGGGGTTCGGGTTCGGGGTCAAGTTCGGTCCCGAACTCAAACTTTTTTCTGAAGTTCGGCCGAACCCGTCGAACCCGAACATCCAGGTGTCCGCTCAACTCTAATTCTGACATTTGTGAGACAATTAGCAGAGATATTTAAATCCTTTTAAAATCCCAGGTAACATCTTCCAATCCATTCTTTTGAAAAAATTATTTAAATCAGGTCTTGCTTCTCCATCCCTATTTCACACATGGCTTAGCCAAAGCCTATATTTGACCACCCACTTTCTGGATGATTCAAGTATGCTTCCATTTGAAATTCTCACAGAAAGATGTCAGTTTGACACTAGCAGTATCTTCCTCTTCCTGCAAATAAACCACTTTCTGCAGTCACAACTACAAAATTATTATTATTTTTTTTTTCATTTCACTTTAGGACAGTGCCAACAGATATGTTTTAAAAAAAAGTCTGAATAGCATGCCGGAAAGCACCTGAAGGACTGGACTACAAGGAAAACCTTGTAGTTTGCCTCTACTGCTAGCACATATTGGCCTCATATTCCTGGTACACTCTCTTTCGTCAGCTTTGGCTGCGATTGCTCTCCTTCCCTATGCAGGCAAATGGGAAGATGAGCTGAGAAATCATACACCAGAGGAGGACTGGGCCCAAATGTGATCAGATGTAGCCAAGAGCTTCACTGATGTGCTAGCAGTAGAGGCAAACTACAAGGTTTTCCTTGTAGTCCAGTCCTTCAGGTGCTTTCCGGCATGCTATTCAGACTTTTTTTTAAAACATATGTTGGCACTGTCCTAAAGTGAAATGAAAAAAAATAATAATAATAATTTTGCTTGCACATGATTAGACCATGGAAGTCAGCAGAGCTCTTCCCCATCCACCAACCCCCAGAGCAACTGCCCCCGCAGAGTGCAACCGCACACCATAAACTGCAGACCCTATCTGCCCCTAGCAAATCAACCCCAAAGAAATAACAACATTTCCAATAACATCTGGTACATCTGGGTTAGGATGTACCAAATGCTCAATACATGAATAGATGGGGGTCATATCAACCCAGAGTGGTACTGGGGATATGATATTATATAAAAAATGCCACGTCCCGAAAATCATAAATTGGAATGGTTTGATAGGCAGATGGACTTTGTGGGCACAACAAATTTTAAAATTTCTCAAGTTTTATTAAAATTAACAATAAAAAATATACAAATTGAAATTCAATTGAATAGTATATCACAACCATTCATAGAAATTAATTATGACCATAAAACACACCACACAATAACCATGGACTATGGACAATGATAAAAATTATACTAAGCTGGGTGACACCAAGGTCATCTCCTAAAATATGCTGAGTATCAATGAAACTGATTGTTATTGATTGGTGGTGTATCAAAGGTAATTCATTCCTAAACCCGACATGTTGCGCGATACTGATCACTTCTTCAGGAGTTTTTGAAATGTATAAGATGAAAAAAGATTTCAGGACACAACGGAGGATGCAGTTGGTCAAAAGCCAGCAATATCAATGATTGAGCATCAAACTGCTTTGAAAGACTAAATCTAAAAGGGAGCAGAGTACATAGGCCAAAGTGCAGAACTAGATAATTGTACTTGACACCCCAAACTTATGGGAACAGGAAGGGAAGACTGGTATATACCAAAATGTTTTGACACTGACAATTCCCAATTTGCTGTCACCAAATCCAGTTAGGCAAGACTTCAAGGTAGGATAAGGTATGCCAAATTATAACTTGTGGCTGACACTTGTACTTGTACCTCCGTTTGTGGGTAGCAGCTAGACATGTGCATTCGTTTTCGTCCGAATGCATTTTCGTCCGAATTTCAGCTATTTTCGTTATCGTTTTAACAAACGAAAACGAAAGCACAGAATCCGAAAACCGAAAGATCCGACATAAACAAATGCTTTATTTTCGTTTTCGTTGCTACAACAGTTCGATATAGATAGGAGATTCGACGTGACGCTGACAATAACAATCTGTGTCTATCGAACCTGTGGTCGAATGTGCCTAACCTTAACTCTATTAGTCCAAGATTATTCTACATAGGAGAGAAAAGATTCGACATTATAGAGAGAAAAGATTCGACATAGGAGAGAAAAGATTCGACATAGGAGAGAAAAGATTCGACATAGGAGAGAAAAGATTCGACATAGGAGAGAAAAAAGGGATTTTTATAACAGCTTACCTGTAAAATCCTTTTCTTGGAGTACATCACGGGACACAGAGCGACTTAGTCATTACTAATGGGTTATATAGATTACCTTCAGGTGCTGGCACTGGCCACTTCCAAACCGGAAGTACCCTCCCCTATATAAGCCCCTCCCATCCGGGAGCACCTCAGTTTTGTAGCAAAGCAATAAGTGTCCCAAAAAGAGGGGTGGGAGCTCTGTGTCCCGTGATGTACTCCAAGAAAAGGATTTTACAGGTAAGCTGTTATAAAAATCCCTTTTTCTTTTTCGTACATCACGGGACACAGAGCGACTTAGTCATTACTAATGGGACGTCCCAAAGCAATGCCCAATGAGGGGAGGGATACACTATACATAAGCTGGGCGCCATCAGGCATGAGGCTCTTTTGCGGCCTGCAACACACTGCGCCCAAAGGCGACATCCTCCTGACTTCTGACGTCTACCTGGTAGAACCTAGTAAACGTGTGTACTAAGGACCATGTTGTGGCCTTACAGACTTGAGCCAGGGAGGCTTGGTGATGCACTGCCCATGAAGTTCCAACTGCTCTTGTGGAGTGCGCCCTAACTTTGAACGGAGGCGGTCTCCTTTTCAAGCCATAGGCTTGCATTATGACCTGTCGAATCCACTTGGCTAAAGTAGATTTTTGATGCTGCCTGACCCTTTCTGGGGCCTTCCGGCAGAACAAACAAAGTATCCGTTCTACGAATCTGAGCAGTGGCTTTAAGATAAGCTTTAACTGCTCTTACTACATCCAAAGAATGCAATAACTTTTCCTCTACCGAACTAGGTTTGGGGAAAAAGGAAGGAAGAACCACATCTTGGTTCAAATGAAACCTCTATACCACCTTAGGAAGAAGGCTGGATGAGGACGTAACACTACTCTGTCCTTATGGATAACCAGATATGGCTCCTTACAGGACAAGGCGGCTAATTCCGATACTCTTTTAGCCGAACAAATGGCTACTAAGAAAATCAATTTCCTGGTGCAAAGAACCAAGGAAATGTGCCGCAATGGTTCAAATGGTTGTTTCTGTAGAACCGACAGAACCAGGTTTAAGTCCCATGGACATATGGGAATACTAACCGGAGGGCTAATACGCATCACTCCTTGTATGAAAGCTTTGACTAATGAATGCAAAGCCAAGGGTCCTTGAAAAAAATATTGACAAGGCCGTCTGACCCTTGATAGTACTCAAGGCAAGCTTCCTATGTACAGCCCACTGTAGGACGTCCAGAATCCTACCTATTACGTACTTACGTGGATGCCATTTCCTGGCCTCACACCACGTGATGTACGCCTTCTAGATCCTATAATAGATCTGCCTGGATACCGGCTTCCTGGCATTGATCATGGTAGATACCACAGGATTAGAGAGCCCTCTCTTTTTTAGAATGTGGGCTTCAATAGCCAGGCCGTCAAACCTAGGGCTGGTAAGGAAGGGTAGTATATCGGTCCTTGCGAAAGCAGGTCCGGACGATGTGGGAGGGTCCAAGGACTTCCCACTGACATTTTTACAATCTCCGCGTACCATGCCCTTCGGGGCCACGCTGGAGCCACCAGAATCACTGGTTTCTTTTCTACCCTGATTCTGCGGATTAATCGCGGTGGGAATGCCTATATCAGCTTGAACTGATCCCAAGGGAACACTAGGGCATCCGAACCGCAAGCTAGGGGATCCTTTGTGCGAGACACAAATCTGTCCACCTTTGCGTTGAATCTGGATGCTAGCAGATCTACATCCGGTGTTCCCCACCGCTGGCATATTGCCTGTAAAACCTCGGGGTGAAGAGACCATTCCCCGGGCATAATTGCTGGCGACTTAAAAAGTCCGCTCTCCAATTTTCCACTCCTGGGATGAAAACCGCGGATATGGCTGTGACATACCTTTCTGCCCATTCCAGGATGCAATTCGCTTCCCTCTGGGTTGCACGACTCCTGGTGCCACCCTGGTGATTGATATATGCCACTGCTGTGGCATTGTCTGATTGAATTCTGACAGGTGACCCTTGGAGTTTGGATGTCCATGCTACTAGGGCATACCGGGCTGCTCGTATCTCTAAGAGATTGGTGGGCAGGGCCTTCTCTGCTTCTGACCACTTGCCCTGGAGAGACCATTGCTCCAGTACTGCCCCCCAGCCTATGAGGCTGGCATCTGTAGTGACCACCTTACAAGAAACCGGACTAAAGGGTTTCCCTTTTTCCAGATTCTGGTACCAACCACCAATGGAGGCTCTTGCGAACGGAAGGGGACATTGGTAAGTCTAAAGCCTGAACTTTTTTGTTCCAGGCTGACAGTATGGCCCTCTGCAAGTTCCTTGAATGGAATTGACCGTAGGGTACTGATTCGAATGAAGCCACCATTTTTCCCAGCAGCCTTATACACAGGCGTATGGATGGTTTTTCTTTTTTGTACCCACTAAGTGGGTCAAATCTTTCAAAGACGACACCTTCTCTGGAGGTAAGAAAATCTTTCTCTGATTTGAATCCAGTCTTAGCCCCCAAGTATTCCAGGCTTTTGACTGGTTTTAGGGCTGACTTGTCTCGGTTGATAATGCAACCGTGAGATTCCAGATACTTGATTATCTTGTGAACGACCACTTCTAGTTTTTTTCACTGAGTGGTCTATCAGCAACAAGTCGTCTAGATATGCCATTATCGTTACACCTTGTGTTCCTAGTTTGGCCAATCGTAGGGCCAGGATTTTTGTGAACACTCGTGGTGCTGTGGCCAGACCGAAAGGTAAGGCTCTGAACTGAAAATGGCGCCCTTCTGCTGCAAGGCGTAGAAATTTCTGGTGGGCCGGACAGATGGAAATATGCAAATAAGCATCCCTTATGTCGATCGAGGCTAACCATTCCTGCCCCTGTAGGGCGGTGGCCACCGATCGGATCGACTCCATCCGAAAAAGTCCTGATATGTAGGAACTTGTTTAGCCCTTTTATATTTAATATGGGCCTCATGTCCCCATTTGGTTTGGGGACTGTGACAAGGTTCGAGTAAAACCCGAACCCGTTTTCTTCCAGGGGAACCTTCATGATTACACCTTGGAGCAATAGTTGTTCTAGTGCCAGAAGGAGGGATCCTCTCTTCTGGGGATCGCTTGGCACGTTTGACCTTATAAAATGGGCAGGAGGAATGTCTTTTAACTCCAGCCTGTATCCCAGACTTACTGCGGAGATCACCCATCTCTGATGGTGTCCCGCCAGGTCTCTGTGAACAACTGAAGTCTTCCCCTCACCCGATTGAGTGGGGGCAACCCTTCATGACTTGGGGGGAGGTTTTGTACCTCTCTTGACCCAGGGTTTCTTTTACCCTGTAATTGTCCCTGATTTCTGCCCCCTGGATTTGACCGCGGAGGCCGTCGGAACTGTTTCACAGCCGATGTGCCAGGGACTGGAGAAGTAGGCCTCTTAAAAGAAGGACTTCTACCCTTGTTCTTAACCGGCAAGAGTGTACTTTTACCGGCAGAAGTTTTCTGGATATATTTGTCCAGATCATCTCCAGATAAGCGTTCTCCATGAAATGGGAAGCTAATCAGCAATTTCTTACAGGGAGCTTCAGCAGACCAGTTTTTTGAGCCATAGAAGCCTACGCATATGTCTACAGACAGCGTAAAGCGGGATGTCTGTTGGATTGTATCCTTTATGGCGTCCACCGCAACACAAGGCTCTAGGTAGGTCAGCTAGGGCAAGAGCCTGCTGATCTGGTAAGTCCCTTAAGACTTGTTTCAACTGATCTTTCATTGCTTGGCAGACTCCAATCGCTGCTACTGCAGGTTGTGTCACCATGCTTGCTGTAGAGAAAGCAGATTTTAGTAAAGACTCCAATTTTTTATCTATTGGGTCTTTGAACATTGGAACATTATCTACTGGACATGTCAGTGATTTATTTACACAAGAGATGGCTGTGTCCACTGTAGGGACCCTCCATTTTTTTATTTTATTTTTTTCATGAA
The DNA here is from genome assembly GCA_029206835.1 of Rana muscosa. Classification (NCBI taxonomy): domain Eukaryota; kingdom Metazoa; phylum Chordata; class Amphibia; order Anura; family Ranidae; genus Rana; species Rana muscosa. The sequence continues at coordinate 655,070,188 of CM055118.1, read as the reverse complement.
CTTATCCTCCATGGGATAGATCACCGTAAATCTCTTGGGGGGAGTAAATATTTTACAGGATGCTCCCAATCCTGGTAAATAAACCCTTCCAATAAAGGGTGGATTGGGAAGGAACAGACAGTCTGGAGAGCTTTCAGCGACCCCAGCGAGGAGACAGTAGTGGTTGATGGTTCCGCCAGAGGCATTTAAATGCTGCTCGGACCATGTTAGTCAGAGACTGAACCCATAATCTTTCAGCCTGAGATGCTGAGAAAGGTTCTTCCACTGTTGATTCCTCTATAACTTTATCAACCTCACCTGATCCCCTTCAGGTAGGTCGATCTCTGGGACTGTTCCTCCACTAACAGGCACTCTGCAGGAGGAGACGGAGATCGGGCGCGCTTTTCCTGTGACAGGGAAGCAGCGATCAATGCTGTTAATCTCTCTTCCAATCCTCCCAGAGTTGAGGATAAAACCTCCTCTGTTATATATACAGGAGCAGGTGGACTGGGGACAGCCGCAGTACCAGGTACTCCTGCGGGGTTCCTATGGCTACTGACCTCTGAAATTTCAGGGGAGATTGGCGCAGTACAGCATGCCCAAAATCCTCAGAGCCCGACGGAGACCCCTTTCGCTTCTTGGAAGATCTATTTCCAGAGCGTCTGGACGACATATCCTATAAGCACAAAGCTGAGGTATTCCCGTCGTCATACACCAATTTTGCTGGTAATAGTCTAACATAGTTGCTGCTATATACCAGCTGGTGTCCACTAAAGTGCCTTTCAATGGGGATGCCTGCATCAACCGCCTCTGTGTGCCACTGTTTGTTGCTAGCTCTGTTTGCATCCAGCTGACACTTGTACTGTGTCTTTATACAAGCTGGGACGCCTGCACATGCGCAGAAGCGCCGTGGCGCGCATCGAGCGTCATCCACCCGCCCCGCCCCTTTTTTTTTCCATAGGAGGCGCGTGCACGCGCCCGCGTGCGCGCCCGTGCGCCATTGGCGCCCTTTTCGAAAATCAAACAGGGACTAGGAGCCAGGGCCCTTTTTGCTGGAGGGCCTGTGCGGTGGATGAGCGCAGCAACAGGGCAGAGGAAGTGGATTCCCACAGAGAAACTTACCAACTGCCTGGATCTTTTGACTTGAGAAAACCAAAGATCCACATGACAAGAAAAATGGACCACAGCGGCCTCTAGTGGTTTAACACAGGTACCGCGGTCCCTTTTTTTTTTTCTTGACTACTATTAAAATTTTACATTTTCAGTAGTTACAGGCATACACAGATATTAGCGGGAATACCGTTAGGTAACAGACAGAAAGACAAATTAGGCTTGGGGGTCCCCCAATAGAACCAAGTTCCTGGGGGCCCCCACTTACCTGATCCCCGCCGCAGGACTTTGTTTGGTCCACAGAAGCCCAAACTTCACCTATCACGGCAGGCATTGTAATTAAACCTTCAGGGACCGGGTTCCCAAGGATTCCACTCCCCTGGACCTGTATAGCACCCTGCACAGACAACATCTTGGTCGTGGGTATGACCAGAGCTCTGGATCCCAGGGTCCAGCCCTCCTAAGAGAGGCATTACAGGCAAAACCTTGCTCTTCTGCTGCAAGGCCCGGGTACCGACCGTTTAGCTATCAAGCTTTTTTGGTGGGATCCGGAACAGCTTACTAAGGCCCAAAAGAACCTGTACGCAAGCCCAGTGAAAACACATGTTACTTCTTGGCCAACACCTTAGACACTGGCAAAAAACTGAGGTGCTCCCGGATGGGAGGGGCTTATATAGGGGAGGGTACTTCCGGTTTGGAAGTGGCCAGTGCCAGCACCTGAAGGTAATCTATATAACCCATTAGTAATGACTAAGTCGCTCTGTGTCCCGTGATGTACGAAAAAGAAAGATTTGTTATTATAGAGAGAAAAGATTCGACATAGAGAGAAAAGATCACTGCTGGAATTGGGTGGGGGAAGTAAAATAAAAATAAAGTTGATGATGAATGTTATTGGCTGATTGTAACCAAAGAGGAGGAGCAGTAAAATAGCTAGAATGACGAAGATTCGACAAAGCATCGAAAGTTAGAAGATTCGACGGTGCAGCAAAACTGTACGACGCTGCAATCGTACATTTCCGGTCAAATGCATCCGCCCATAGGCTATAGAAGAATTCTAATGTTGGTTGAATAGTAATAGTAATGAATAAATATAATTATTACTAGTCATACAACATTAGAATTCTTCTATAGCTTGTGGGCGGAACATTCGACCGGAAATGTATGATTGCGGCGTCGTACAGTTTCACTGCTCCGTCGAATCTTCTTTGAACATTCGACAGACACCATAAGCCTTCAATGACAGATTCGACCTTAATTAATTCAGATTTTCGGACGAATGCAATTTCTAACGAAAAACGAAATAAATAAAAACGAATTTCGGGAGTAACTAAATAAATTTATTTTTCGGACGAAAACGAAATTCCGAAACGAAATATTTCAGTGTGCACATGTCTAGTAGCAGCCCTCTATATCAAAGAGATGCCTGCACGACATGTCGGGTTTAGGAATTAATTACCTTTGATACACCGCCAATCAATAACAATCTGTTTCATTGATACTCAGCATACTTTAGGAGATGACCTTGGTGTCACCCAGCTTAGTATAATTTTTATCATTGTCCATTGGTTATTGGGTGATGTGTTTTATTGTCATAATTAATTTCTATGAATGGTTGTGATATACTATTCAATTGTATTGTGTATATTTTTTATTGTTAATATTAATAAAACTTGAGAAATTTTTACATTTGTTGTGCCCACAAAGTCTAAATGCTCAATACAGTCATTAGCAAATCCTTTCACAAGGACCCATATGAAGCCTTTTTGAACCCAAAAAACCCCCATGGAACACCCAATTTAAACTTGTTACAAATCTTCTTACAGCAGCTAAGAGGGTCACAGTGAAAGCATGGAAAACCCCAACTATCCCATTTGCTGAAGTCAAGCACCAAGTCAAGTGATGGTTTTTGAAAAAATGACTGTGAAACAAAATAACAAGATGGTTAAATTTTGAAAAATCTGGGATCCATGGATTAAAACTTACATTCTGCCCCCTTGTGATCCAAAATCACTGCTTCTCTAGAAGGTAAAAGAGTGAGCCATGCCTTTCCTTCTCCTGATCCCTCCTTCCTCCCCCTTTTTTATGTTTTCCCCTCTCCCCTCTATTCCTGTTTTATTCCTTCTCTTCACTTCCATTTCCTTCATTCCCCCTTTTACTTGTCTGTGTTTTTGGGGTGGGGGGCAATTTTGATTTGAATGGAGGTGCTGATAGCTAAACTTTCTTTTTTTCTATCAGTTATATAATATAGTGCTTTCATTATCTTCTAGAACAGGGGGGCACACCTTCTACCTGGGTACTATTTTTATTTTTTCTTATTATTTTACTTTTGTTTTATACAGCACTTCTGCATTCGCACTTTGTATATGCAACACTTTTTCATGATATCTTATTTTTTATTGACACTGTTGCAGTGGAATGGAAATGTTGTGTTTGGTAACCGTAACCCCTTCCTGCCAACAGTATACATATATGCAGCCTCACAGAAGTTGGCCTTTACCCATGGGGCCTCATATATGCATATCTTACTTTGTGCTGGGAGTGCATAGCACAGCATGCTCACAGCACAGAGACCAGGCTCTCACTGGGATTCCCGGGTTTGGGACTAATGATCTTGGTTCGGGTCACCTGATCACTGTTAGCCTCTAATTGGCTCTTTTTTTTTTTTTCATGCGTCGGGCGGAGGGATGGGGATAAATGGCGGTGGGGAGACATTTCCACCTTTATAGGGTTTATGTGAGAATATGAATTGTAACATATGTTTGTTTATTATATGTAAAGAACATTTCTAATAAAATTTGAATTATAAAAAAAAATTAAAAAAAAATTGGCTTTCACATTGATCAGTCACTGTGCAGCCCGCCCTTGTATTTTCTTTTTCTTTGAATGGAAAAATAAATACATTGTATCTCTCTCTCCTTGCAGGGAGAAAGATGTAAATAAACTAAAGTATGCAAAAAAATAGCTAGATCAAGGTTTGATCTAGGTCAGTGCCAGCGTTAGTGTTTGGGTCAAGTAAAGGTCAAAGGTCAGAGTCATGGGTCAGGTCAAATGTCATGGTAAAAGGTCAAGGTCAGTATGATTTGGGCAGGATTTTTTTTCTAAGCATTTTTTAAATTAGTGCCAGTTAGTATCAGTGTCAATATGTTTTAGGTAGGATAACGTCGAAAAATGTGCACTATTGTTTCTGTGCTGTACTACGGTTACAAACAACAGCTAACATACACATATTTGCACATCAGGAGCAGGAAAATGTTATTTGGGTTGTTCTTTGGTGGTAGATTAGGATAATAGCAAGAAATATACTGCAATTTTTTTTTTTTTTACGTTTTTTTTTACTATTGTGGGCCAGTTTTCCTTTGATACAATTTCAATTTATTGAAACCAATAAAAGATTATTGAATGAAAAACAAAAAAATTCTGTAACAAAATATATAGGATACACCCAAAGGCTACCAGCTTGGCTTACCAGGTACACTGACTAGAAAACTGCAAATGTATGGAATTCCCACCATGATGATACCAGACTGTATTCTGGTAGACTGGTAAAGAATTCTTTGCACTCCCCATTCCTTCCATCAACAGAGTTTGCTGAGAAAACAATAATCCAGTTCAATATTTTATTGAAAAATAAGTAACATTTTAAATCCATGACGATCTTTGCATTCACTTCTGACCTGTTAAAACTGTTTGCTGCCGAAAATGCCCATCTAGGGTTACCCTTTTAAAAAGTCGTTAGGGGGGGCGGAGCCGGCAAGAGAGGAGAATGGCCGCATAAGAACACAGCTCCCGGCCATCTGAACTTTCCGGACCTTCTAACAGCGACCCAGGGCACTCAGGAACGGCGGTTTTTGAACATATCAGGTCGGGGACACCAGCAGAGCATGCGGAGGAAGAGAAGGGAGAGAACAGCGCCGGGTAAGATGACGGACTTCTTCTCACTGTCAGACCGCCACAGCCGCCAAGATGGCGCCGGCAGCGTGCAGGGACCTGCACACACACACAGCCACAACTCGACCAGAGGGCGGGTGACAAGCGCTTCTCCCCATTCCTTCCCTATTCAGACGCAGCCAAGTTCCCAGTCATCGTCCACAGCTAATAGCCCTGTAAAAAATAAGCAGAAGCTCTCTCAGCCTGCTTTCATGACAGTTAATGAAGGAGAGAGCAGCATGAGGATTGATGATACAATAGAATTTCAGGATGCCATAGCGGCTTTCCCTACAAACAACCAGCCTGTCATGGACTCCACTTTAAAAGAAATGCTGGTGTCCCTTAGAGGAGCTATTCATACAGATATGCTGCAGCTGGTGACCCAATGTAAATCTGAAGTGACTGAGGTCAGGGACAGGGTGACCCATATAGAGAACAAGATGGGAGACTTCTCTGAGACCTTTAACACTATGGTGGATGCACACAATGAACATGAGGAGGACATTGTATGGCTCAAGGCGAAGGTCGCTGACCTCGAGGACCGTTCCAGAAGGAACAATATTAAAATAAGAGGAATCCCCGAATCAGTAAAGAACCCAGACCTAACAGCTTTCCTTACCAATATCATGAGGGAGGCCCTCCCTGACCTGCCCCTGGAAGAAATCATCATAGACAGAATACATAGGCTGCCTAAGCCAAAACACATCCCTGAGAAATTACCCAGGGACACCATCGCTAAGATTCACTACTACACAGTTAAAGAAAAACTGATGTCTGTGGCAAGGCGGGCTAATAATCTTCCTGAGGGCATGCGGGGACTGTCATTCTTTGCTGATCTGTCTGCACATACAATGCAAAGGAGACGTAATCTCATGACCATAACCAAACCTCTTAGAAATCACCAGATTCCCTACCGCTGGAACTACCCTGCTAACCTACTAATTACCAAAGGTGAAAAGGAGTTTCTGGTGACTACCTTAGAGGATGGCATCAAGCTGCTGGAGAGATGGAAGATTCTCCCTATTGAGACAGCAGAGGACCATCAACCTTCTGACTCCTCATATATACACACTAAATGACTATGAAGCAAAGCTGCATATAGTGCCCTATCACAATAGCTCAACTCAACCTGGTCCGGAAGTTCTACCGGCGTTAATTTTCTTTTTGTTTCTTTAAACCCCAATATCAGCAGGTTAACCGCTGCCCAGATTTCATTAGAAATCGTGCATTTTTAAAGTGCGCCTAGTTCTGCGCAAATTAGTTTCTTTATTAGTACTTTTTTAGATATCTCTAAGTTCGACCTGTTCTCTGTTTTATCTCACCATTTTTCTCTCGGACTGTAGACTTGTACTGCCAGTGTGAATTGCTTTCCTTGTTTCCGGCCGGAAAGAAAAAAAAAAAAAAAAACTACCACATCGCAGAAGAAAACACATCTAAACCAGCTACAACTACTGCAGGTACGCCAGCGTATACGTGCCGCATCACTTCCTATCTCAGGTCCTTTCTCTTTCAGTGACATTGATTCTTATACGGTTCTACCTTTTCCACTATAACTACTCACTTGACAATGGCATTTAAAATTACATCTTTGAATGTGAATGGCTTGAATAGCCCACAAAAGAGACATATGCTATGGAGGGAGGCTCGGGATCAAGATTGTGATATATTCTGTATCCAGGAAACACATTTTAAAGCGAACAATCACCCTACTCTAAAACATAATCGGTATCCACATATTTTTGTGGCATGTGCCCCTTCTAAAAAGAGGGGGGTGGCTATCTTGGTGAGGAACACGATGGAGTTCAGGCTACTCTCTAGTCACAGCGATGAAGAAGGTAGATACATTATTCTAACCTGCGAAATCAATGGAGTACCATATACAATTGTAAACATTTATGTACCAAATTCTAGACAAGTGCATTTCCTGAATAGACTCTGGAAAAAAATTAAACAACTGGGCTCAGGGCACATCATACTTTGTGGTGACTTGAACTCCATAACTGATATTCACCTGGATAACTCTAATGCCTCTATCAGGAAGAGCATCAGACATACATTATCGAACTTCCTCAGCTCAAATAACCTTTATGATATTTGGAGATGTCAGCACTCCAACGAGAAAGATTTTACTTTCTTCTCCCGGGTCCACTTATCCTACTCAAGAATTGATATGTTTCTGATGGACAAATTTTTGTTACAAAAAGTATCACACTCGGACATTGGTCACATCACGTGGTCTGACCATGCCCCAGTGTCTATCATTGTGGGGAACCGGGGACTATCTACACGGGCGAATAGATGGAAAAATGATGTCCAATTATTCTCAGATCCAGTCATTGCAAAAAATATTGAGAACTCATTGATAGAATTCTTTGCTAATAATGACACCACAGAGGTTAGCCCATTCACTTTGTGGAATACCCATAAAGCTTTTATCAGAGGGTTACTAATGAAGCAAAGTGCTTCACTGAGGAGAAGGAGGAGGCAGCGCATGGACTCCATTCTGAGGGACATCTCGGGCTTGGAAGCTCAGAACAAATCTACCCCTAATGTTGAAATTACCAATAAATTGGCGGCAGCTCGAGATGACCTCCGAACCTTGCTTATATCACAACATGTACGTAATACCCACAAATTTAGGTCTGACTTTTACACACATGGTAACAAGGCCGGTAAACTACTAGCAAATCAAATTAAGGAAAAGATCCTGAAACAGAAAATCTCACACTTATACCACCCCAAAAGTGGATCCAAATTGACCAACCCTAAAGATATAGCAGATGCGTTTAGCAGCTACTACGGTACCCTGTATAACCTACAGGAAGATACTGGGATACCACAACCTACCCCGACACTCATAGACGGTTTTTTACAAGATATATCTCTTCCTCAGCTGTCCCAAGACGATTTAGATTCCCTGAATTCTCCAATATCCATTCTAGAAATTACAAACACGATTTCAAACCTCCCAAACAACAAATCACCTGGACCTGACGGGTATTCTTCGGAATACTATAAAAAATTTGCTGGTACACTATCACCTATATTACTTCGGGTATTCCATGCTGCTGCCTCCTCTGCCTCATTCCCCTCAGAAATGTTACAAGCCACGGTGGTGACGCTACCTAAACCAGGGAGGGAGCCGGATAGAGCACAGAGTTTCAGACCTATCTCACTTCTGAACGTCGACCTAAAGGTATATGCCAAGATTTTGGCTAATAGAATTGCAGACCTGCTCCCCACGTTAATTAAACCCGACCAGGTTGGGTTTGTGGTGGGCAGGCAAACTACAGATGCCACAAGGCGGATCTTAAACTTAATACATTCATCACATACTACTAAGAGACCCTCAGTTCTCCTGTCATTGGACGCGGAGAAGGCCTTTGACAGGATCCACTGGGGCTACCTGTCAAGGGTCCTTGCAAAATTTGGTTTCTCAGGCAACATATGTTCGGCCATATCGGCTTTATACTCAAACCCATCAGCTATGGTCTTCACGGAAGGTTTATTCTCTGAACAATTCTCGATCACGAATGGTACAAGGCAGGGGTGCCCTCTGTCACCCCTGATCTTTGCCCTTGTGATGGAGCCTTTGGCTGAAAAAATTAGGACCAATCCCCAAATAAGTGGCATTCGTCTAGGTAGAGAAGATCACACAATTACACTATTTGCGGATGACGTGATTCTGTCGCTCTCCAATCCGGCTCAATCCCTGCCAATAGTACACAAAATATTGGAACTATTTAATGCAGTGTCATATTACCAGGTGAATGCTACTAAGTCAAGCATATTGAGCTTAGGTGTCGATAGTAAAACAAAATCTCTTATACAAGACAAGCTACCATATCCCTGGGCGAAGGAAGGAATTCAATACCTAGGTATTACATTGACTCCCTCAATTTCCCAACTATATAACTCTAATTTTGAACCCCTGATAAGTAAATTTATGCAAGAAATGCTTAGATTCAAAAAATTCTATCTTACCTGGTCGGGTAGATTAGCAGCATACAAAATGATCTTACTTCCCAAACTGCTTTATTATTTTAGAGCTCTCCCGATCCAAATACCTAACTCATTTTATGCGGCTATGCAACGAGCCTTGTCTCAGTTCATTTGGGAGGGGAAAAGAGCCAGATGCTCTCATAACATTCTCATGAAACACAGAAAAGCGGGGGGGATGGGGGTCCCCAATATTAAGGACTACCATATGGCAGCGATTCTAGATCAGACCAAGTCGTGGTTCAATACTGCGGATCCAATTCATTGGTGTAGAGCAGAACAGGCACAAGTCAATCAAGGTGACCTCCAAAACCTATTGCTAGTTACACCCTTAGCAAAAATTTCAACATGTAAAATGATCCCAACTGTGGCGGCCACACTACTGGCATGGGAATATTTTTTAACGAATAAGAACCCCCATACTAAGCACAAAAAGATACCAATCCCAGTGACAGCACTTTCATTCCTCTCTCCAAATCTAGACACACGACATTGGGAGCGATATGATATCAAACATATACCAGATATGTTAAATCAAGGCCGTATCAAACCCTTCTCGGAACTACAGAGTAAGCACTCTGTCCCTGAGAGGGAATTTATGACTTATGCTAGGATAACCAATATCATTTCTACCCTTAAGACACAACACATAGAAATCCCTGAAACCATTTACGAAGTATGGCACTCTTTTCCCAAGCCCAAAAAAGGTATAACGGAATTTTACAATCTCTTACACAGTAAACTCCATTTTGTAGTTCCAAAACAACTCCTGAAATGGGAAACGGATTTAGATATATCTGTTTCCCAGGCACAGTGGAAGCGAGCAGTTACAACAAACTATACTCATACTAAATGTTCAAACTACAGGGAAATAGCACAGAAGATACACTTGAGATGGTATAGAACCCCCTATATATTATCAAAATTTCAAGGACACCCGTCCAACCTATGCTGGAGGGAGTGTGGTCAGGTAGGCACCTTGGCTCATATGCTGTGGTTCTGTGTATCTCTACGTAGTTTCTGGGCTGCAATAGCTCGGCTGATAGCTAATTTGACAGGAATACTCAACAAATTGAGAGTGGAACAAGCTTTACTGAGTGTTAATATGGATATATACCCAACACCTTACCGATCATTAGTAATGCAAATACTATATGCTGCTAGGCTGGTGCTGGCCCGTAAATGGAAATCATCGGACCCTCCCACAGTAGGGGAAGTACTGAAATTAGTAGATGATTCCTATTCATACGAGAAATCCATTGCATTTAGAGAAGGGAAACTAACAGATTTCACGAATAACTGGCACATATGGGGAAGTTACAAGTCTGATAGATAATGCAAAACAAATAAGACTGCAGAGCTACGCTTAGTACCATGTAGGTACTTCTTACTTCTAATTTTCTATTTTCTTTTGAAAGACAGCAGAACAGAAACTGGTCAATGTTTATCAAAGTTAACAAATGTTTAATCAGAATATAATACCTCAGCTATATCTTAAAGAGGGACAGTTATATAACGTTTTTGAATACAATGTCACTTGATCGGCTACGTACAATACGATTAGTTTTGATCAACGGCATTGATTAAATCTGTAGTTGAAAACAGGAATAACTTTACTGATATGTCAATTGCATTACCATGTTTAACAATATGTGGAAACTGTACTCTATGGATCTGTACTTGATATATGTTTATAACCCAATAAAAATTATTTTCGAAAAAAAAGTCGTTAGGGGTCCAGTGTTAATATGCAACTTATTAAATCGGAAGTTATATGGAAGCTGTTATTCACTAGAATGTAAATTACAGAACACGAAATGCTGCAGTTTCCATAAATACAGGGTGTGTGTACACACACACACATATATATATATATATATATATATATATATATATATATATATATATATATATATATTATATAATGTGTTCAAGATTAGGATATTAAGATATATATTTTAAATATTTACAAAACTACAAGACTCTGGTTGATTTTATTTTCTAAATGGGGGTATTATTATATTATTGATTAAAACTATTAATTATAGCTCAAAACATTCAATCACAGTTAAAGTTTGAGTTTAGATCTTGTACAAGTTACTCTGCAAAGGTGTCAAGTTTTTTCATACAGTATTAACACACAAAATTCGCACATTTATTGCATCAAATCGGATGAATCATTTAACTGTTTGAGTCTACTACATAAATGTAATGAAAAATACCCATTAAAGCACTTTAAAGAGATATGTCATGAGACATAATGTTTGTGTCAGCGGCTGGATGGTGGAGTTATCATGAAAAAAGACATCTTGGGTTTTCAACACTTTGTAGGTTATAGTGACTGATTGTAACAATACTATGGTTGAGGAATGCCAGACAGTTATGAGTTGCTGCCTTAGCTGAGAGTTTTTGTCAGAAAAAAGTGCCAAACATGACAGCAGAATTCTTAAGCACAAGGTCAAACTGCATTAGGGCAATAATAGTTTAGTGATGACAAGAAGGCATGTGCAATTAAAAGCTACACTTTCTTCAGTGAGTGGAAAACTTGGGTATAGTTAATCAGTAGACAAAATTGTTTTTTTTATTGATTTTTTATTTATGTATTTATTTTTTATTAAAAGATAGAAAGGGATGCAATGTACATCACATTTAAAAAAAAAAGTAGTTTATTAAAGAAATTGGGTTACAGCTGTACTATACAGTGTAATAACTTTCATACAATCGCCTACGCAGTATCTAGAGAGTCATAAGAAGAGAATAAAAAGGTCACAATATGTAAGAAAAAAATAAAACAGAATTATGTCAGGTAAACACACAGGGGTGGATCAGGGTGGGACCAGCCAACTCCGGACCAGTGTACGTCAAAATATACAGGAGTCAAAGTGAGTTATATAAAACATGTAATGCACATCAGTGATTTTTAAAAAGGTTAGAAAACCAAAACCATTATAAAAGGAGAAAGAAAGTTTGAGGAAATACAATGATCCTGTTACCAATTGAGGGGAGAACAGGTCAAACTCAGAATGGTCCCATGCTTCTCAATTTTTTTAAATTGTGTTTGTGTCGTCCCATAAAAGCTGTAAGATGTTAATTTCTCCTAATGTCCTCAGTGATATTTATTAGCTGGGAAAGGGAAGGCAAGTCTGTGAATAGCCAGCACATAGATATGACTCTTCTGGCAGCAGTTAAAATGTGCAAAATCAATTTTTTAGAGTGCTTGACAATTCCAGAAAATGGTAAACCCAATAGGTAATGGGGAGGGTCTAACGGAAAAATGGAGCATCTCACAGGTTTGTATCAAAGCATTACAACTATGTAAATCATTTTTCTCTATACAGCACAGCATGAATATTTGGAAGCAGAGTCCCATATTTTCTCCCATTGATTTAGAGGGATAGAGCAGTGTAGAATATGAACCCCCTTATGCATATAGGAGTGGGATTCCTCAGATAGTTGAGTTTCTTTGTGAAAAAGTTTGTAAATTTAAGATAATAAATGTGGTGGGTATAGACCTTGGGCACAGATGAATTCAAATTTAGTAGACCTATCTAAAGTTATGGTAGGTGATAAAGACAAAAAGTAATGATCTGAAGATGTAAATAAAAAGGGTGTCTGGGAATATGTTTCTGAAGCCCTGTACACACGATCGGATATCCTATGGATTTTCGTCTGATGGATTATTTTCATCAGACAAACCGATCGTGAATGGGACCCATCGGTCTTTTTTCCATCGGTTTTTAAAAATAGAACATGTTTTACATTTTTCCGATGGATAAAAAAACCGATCGAAAACTCAGATCGTCTATGGGCAAGTCCATCGGATCAAAAACCCATGCATGCTCAGAATCAAGTCGACGCATGCTCAGAAGCATTAAACTTCATTTTTCTCGGCTCATCGGAGTGTTTTACGTCACCGCGTTTGGAACGGTCGGTTTTTTGACTGATGGTGTGTGGGCAAGACTGATGGAAAACAGTTTCATCGGATATCCGATGGACAAATCCATCGGACGAAAATCCATAGGATATCCGATCGTGTGTACAGGGCTTTAGAGTGGAGTTATTCAAAGAAACGCAGCTTGTGGGTACCTGAATTTACAAGATGGCAAAGTTGAAATATAGAAGCCTAGGCCCAAGGCATCATTCGCCCATAGGACATAGTATCCGGAAACACCAGATTATATAGGACATTAGATAAATGTGAACATAATGAGGAGAGAGAGCACTGCAGAGAGCATTTTTTCTAAATGTTATATAGGTGCTAACTATACATTTTTCAATTTGATACTAGTAGTGGTAATGTTGGACCAAATCAAAGTGCACAGGTATGAAGGGTAAAATAATTCTATTAGAAGCATGTTGAGTGGGACAAAATTGGTTTTAACTACAGCAAGTTACAGAATTTCTTTTCACCTGCAAGAAAACAGTGCAGTCATTTTAATGTCACATTTTAATCAAATGTATGATTTTCCCTATTTGGTAAATCAAGCCATTATTTATACATGCAGTACATAAGCAGCATTTAAAAAAAAAAACACAGGATAAGCTATCTAATGCCCTGTACACAGGGTCAGATTTTCCGATTGAAAAAAGTCCGATGGGAGCTTTTCATCAGATATTCCGACCGTGTGTATGCCCCATCGGACTTTTTCCATCGGAAATTCCGACGGACTTAGATAGAGAAAAAATTCCTATCGGACAATCTGTTTGTCTGTATGCAATTCCGACGCACTAAAAAACACGCATGCTCAGAATCAAGCAGAAGAGCCGAACGGCCCATTGAACTTCATTGATCTCGGCTCGTCGTACGCGTTGTACATCATCGCGTTCTTGACGGTCGGAATTTGGTGTGACCATGTGTATGCAAGACAGCTTGAGCGGAATTCCGTCGGAAAAACCATCAGAGTTTATTCCGACGGGAAAACCGGTCGTGTGTACAGGGCATAAGAGTCTTGCTATGAAGGTTAAAGTTGAACTAAATTCAGAAAAGATTTGCTTTAATCAGTTGGCCAGGTCTTTAAAGGGAGATTGTAGGCACAAAAAAGGTATCACGCATGTAACTATTAACTGTATCTTGCAGAATAGCATTCTAGTTTTGGGTCACTTGATTTAAGACAGTGGAGGCAATTCATTGTTGCAATGACATCAGAACAGTCCTATTTTATAAACACTCTGCTGGAGATGGTTCCTACAATGCAGTCCTGCCGTAGGTCACATGATCTAACATCTTGGCTGCAGGGCACATTGCCTAGAACTGAATTGGCATGTTATTTGCTGTTAATAACTGTTAGGGCAATCAATGTTATCTTGATGTTGTCTTTATATCTGCTAATGAACTAAAGTTGACCTAATTAGGCACACCTTATTTACTTGAGTAAATAATCAACAGAGTTTATAACTGTTTACCGAAACCCACCTACTGGGGGCCTGCTACTCAGCTGAAGCCTAATAATTTAGAAAATAGGGGGTTTTCCACTTTCACTTGTACTTCCAGCTGTTTGGAAGCAGCTTCAAAGCTGTATGACGGCAAGAATACTCAAAGCTATATTTTGCGGCCATAGCCTGCTGTAACACAGCTGTTCCATTAGCAATTGTCTACAGGGTGGGACACCGGGCACAACTCCCCAACAGAGAACTCTCCTTCTTTCTTGTTTAAAGTGGAAATACCTTTTAAATATTCAAATATTTCCATATGCCATGCTATATATACATTTTTATCCAATGTAAATTTTTGTTTAGAAATGTTTATAACAGTAAATTATTTATTCTTTGATATGAAATCCAAACACGCATTTCTCTTGTTTTGTTGTTGTTGAATGTTAATTGTCATGTAAGTAAAATTTTGAAGAAATAGGAAGACACATGCAGGATGCAGCTGTGTTTACTATAAAACAAATTGGCCCCATGTATCACAGATTCACAGCAAAAGTAATGCAAACTGCCAACTTCTGCTCCTAAAATGAAGTGTTCAAAATGAACACATCAGAATTGTTAATGATTGAAAGAAATATATGTTTATATTGCATTATTTATATATACCTATACATTATTGGGGTGGGGACCTGTTTTGGAGTTTTTTCAGGCTGTACAGGTTAGGGATAGACTGTGAACAATGAAGCCCCTGAAGGAGTATTGTGGAACCTGATGGTCAGAGGATGTTCTATTACTTATTTGTTATTTATTATACTTACTTTTATTGTGCCATCAATTTATGCAGCACTTTACACATATATTGTACATTCACATCAGTTCTTGGGACTGAAGCTTACAATCTAAGGTCCATAACTCACATTTCTACATCAATTAGGGCCAATGTAGACAGGAGAAAATTGCCCTAACAGCATGTCTTTGGAGTGTGGGAAGAAACCAGATCACCCAGAGGAAACCCATGCAGACATATGGAGAACATGCAAACTCTGTGCAGGTAGTGCTATGATTGTTCTAGTCAATGAAAACACTGTTACATTGCTGGCTGTGGCAGACTTGATTAACATTTAAAGTGCAACAGTACCTTTAATTCAGTTGTCTTTTAAACAGTCCCTTCTTCCCAGGTGCTGACCCACCCAGACAAATAATTACCCTCCTCTACAATCCAGCGATTTTCATTGTGCTGCCCTAACTAGAGCAGCACAACATCACAACATTTCCATTAAAATGTTCTTTTCTTGGTGTGCAATGTTCTTTTCTTGGTATGCATCCATTGCATGGCCCCATTCAGCAGCTATAGCAGTCAGAAATATGTGTAAAATGATTAAGTCAATGAATGCCTTTTCTGAGGAAGCTGCCCAATTCCCTCCACATGATGCCCTTCCCTCCCCTCATCTGACTATTTCTGCATGAATAAAGTGAGAAATATCTCATCTCTTCTGGTTCCATTTGGCATGTCAGCTTGTCAGCTCCCTATGTGATAGAAATAGAGTAAAGTGAAAGACAAAGTTTAAGGCTGGGATCACACCATCGCCATATGCGGCTCCCAGCATGGGTCCGGTGCGTCCTGGTTCACCGTTTCTGGTCCAATTTCAGCCCGAATTTTTGGCTGAATTCAGACCTGAAATGGACCAAAAGACCTACAGGGCTCCTGTGAAAATTTGTACCGGAGCCGCAGTGGAGATATGTGAACCGGCTCCATTGAGAGCCATTTAAAATATCCTGCTATGCGAATTGGATCAGGGGATCCGCATCCAATTCACAATGGTGTGAACCCAGTCTAAAGAATTATAGGTACACTAAATAAAAAAATTACTTTTTAAGTCCCCCCTGCCCACAAATACAAACACATATGAATGTAAATGCATGCATTTGCTGAAGCTGTGTGTGAAGACAACTGCACTACACACATTGGGCACCACCATGCATTCCAGAGTGAAGGCAATGATTCTAGGACCATTATTCACTGTTGATCCAGAATTCATATAAAAAGCTTTTGAAGTATTGCTTATGGACAACTTTGTGTACTGTAGTATGTTGCCATTTCATGATCCCATGCAATTTCAAGCCTTGACATGTTTGGTATCTATTTACTTGGTACAACTTTATATTAAAATCTTTTATATTTTACTGGAAAAAATGGGTAATATATTGTGTTTGTGTGTTCTAAAATTATCTTTAGTGTTTTTTTAAAATAATAATATATGTTTGATGCACCGTTTCACTAATACTGTATGACGTAAAAATTTGCAATTACCACCATTTTATTTTTCATGGTCTCTACTTTCAGAAAATATAGGTTTGGAGACTGTAACTAAACTTCAGATGGGCATTTTACCATGTATGTAAACAAAAATGGCAGCAAAAAGGTTAAAGTGACTGCATACCCAAACACTTTTGATCTAGATCAAGAGCCTATCATAATATTATATAGAGTTTAAAGCGGAGATCCGCCAAATTTTGTTTTTTTAAATATGGACACTTACCTGTCCAGCGCACCCGCGATGTTGGCACCCAAGGCCGACCCGTGCCTCGGACCTCGGATGCTGCCGCCGCCATCTTCGGTAACAGAATCAGGAAATGAAGCCTTGCGGCCTCACTTCCCGGTTCCCTACTGCGCATGCGCGAGTCGCGCCGCGCAATTGAAATGGTCTCTCCTGTTTTCTGGGACCAGTGTGTCTCCCAGAAGACAGCAGGGGGGGCGGGAAGTGGCGTAACTCCCACAGGGGTCTATTTGGGTGCAAATACATGTATTATACAGGTATCTGCACCCCCTCCCCCCTGAAAGGTGCCAAATGTGACACCGGAGGGGGGAGGGTTCCGAAAAGCAGAGGTTCCATTTTTGTGTTGACCTCCGCTTTAAGCCCTGGTTAACACTGATGCAATTTCTGATGCGTTCCAGAATGCATGGAATCACATGCCAAGTGAAATAACATGAGTTTCTATGGAGGCCGTTCACATATACTGTAAGCAGTGTGGTTCAGATGTAAAGGGTCTTGTGTGAGTTTAGTGTAAGCAGTGTGATTTTCAGCTCCATAGACTTGAATGGAAACTGCATGCAGATCATTTATATATCCTAAGATAATACAATTTAAGTACATTTTCTGCAAGGCTTGTGCTTTAGTCTTCAGCTGTAGCCCCTTAACCATGTGCTATAGGAGAAAGAGAGATAACAGCTGTATCCAAAACACATGAAAAAGGCATCAGAATTGCATCTGAACTGCATCAACTCTCACTGCAGCTGTTTCTTGAAATCGCACTGCAAAATTAATTCAATTTGCATCGCACCAGTGAGAACCTAGGCTAAGGGTGCAGTGACCCAAGTGTTATTTACTCGGATGTACCTCCTGACTGACCCTGTTGCACTAGTGCAATTGAATTTACATAATTTACTGAGACAACATACAGGTCCTTCTCAAAAAATTAGCATATTGTGATAAAGTTCATTATTTTCTGTAATGTACTGATAAACATTAGACTTTCATATATTTTAGATTCATTACACACAACTGAAGTAGTTCAAGCCTTTTCTTGTTTAATATTGATGATTTTGGCATACAGCTCATGAAAACCCCAAAATCCTATCTCAAAAAATTAGCATATTTCATCCGACCAATAAAATAAAAGTGTTTTTAATACAAAAAAAGTCAACCTTCAAATAATTATGTTCAGTTATGCACTCAATACTTGGTCGGGAATCCTTTTGCAGAAATGACTGCTTCAATGCGGCGTGGCATGGAGGCAACCAGCCTGTGGCACTGCTGAGGTGTTATGGAGGCCCAGGATGCTTCGATAGCGGCCTTAAGCTCATCCAGAGTGTTGGGTCTTGCGTCTCTCAACTTTCTCTTCCCAATATCCCACAGATTCTCTATGGGGTTCAGGTCAGGAGAGTTGGCAGGCCAATTGAGCACAGTAATACCATGGTCAGTAAACCATTTACCAGTGGTTTTGGCACTGTGAGCAGGTGCCAGGTCGTGCTGAAAAATGAAATCTTCATCTCCATAAAGCTTTTCAGCAGATGGAAGCATGAAGTGCTCCAAAATCTCCTGATAGCTAGCTGCATTGACCCTGCCCTTGATAAAACACAGTGGACCAACACCAGCAGCTGACATGGCACCCCAGACCATCACTGACTGTGGGTACTTGACACTGGACTTCAGGCATTTTGGCATTTCCCTCTCCCCAGTCTTCCTCCAGACTCTGGCACCTTGATTTCCGAATGACATGCAAAATTTGCTTTCATCCGAAAAAAGTACTTTGGACCACTGAGCAACAGTCCAGTGCTGCTTCTCTGTAGCCCAGGTCAGGCGCTTCTGCCGCTGTTTCTGGTTCAAAAGTGGCTTGACCTGGGGAATGCGGCACCTGTAGCCCATTTCCTGCACACGCCTGTTCACGGTGGCTCTGGATGTTTCTACTCCAGACTCAGTCCACTGCTTCCGCAGGTCCTCCAAGGTCTGGAATCGGTCCTTCTCCACAATCTTCTTCAGGGTCCGGTCACCTCTTCTCGTTGTGCAGCGTTTTCTGCAACACTTTTTCCTTCCCACAGACTTCCCACTGAGGTGCCTTGATACAGCACTCTGGGAACAGCCTATTCGTTCAGAAATTTCTTTCTGTGTCTTACCCTCTTGCTTGAGGGTGTCAATGATGGCCTTCTGGACAGCAGTCAGGTCGGCAGTCTTACCCATGATTGCGGTTTTGAGTAATGAATCAGGCTGGGAGTTTTTAAAAGCCTCAGGAATCTTTTGCAGGTGTTTAGAGTTAATTAGTTGATTCAGATGATTAGGTTAATAGCTCGTTTAGAGAACCTTTTCATGATATGCTAATTTTTTGAGATAGGATTTTTGGGTTTTCATGAGCTGTATGCCAAAATCATCAATATTAAAACAAGAAAAGGCTTGAACTACTTCAGTTGTGTGTAATGAATCTAAAATATATGAAAGTCTAATGTTTATCAGTACATTACAGAAAATAATGAACTTTATCACAATATGCTAATTTTTTGAGAAGGACCTGTAGTGAATTTTGACTGGAACCTTTTTTGTACCATGCAATAAAAAAGAAAAGGGGTAGAGTGCAACAATTGTTCTTCATGCTCTTTGCACAGCTTACGGGCAGAGCTTAGCTCCAGGCATTGGACAGTTTTCCTGTGAGAAGTGGAACACCTTGTAGTTTAAACGGTTAGAAATTTCAAGGTTTACATGAAAAGTAAACCCCTGACAGAGGTTCTAACCCTTCCCCACACCAAACCCAAACAAAAAAAAATACTGTTATTCCACTACAATCATTACAGACATCTAGCTATATACAGATACTTCTCATTTTGTGACTTACCTGTTTAACAACCACTCTGACTTATGACCAGCTCTCCTTATGAACAGTGTGCTATGCATCATTGAATTGTACAGTACAGTAGAGAATTGTTGTTTGTGTTCTGTACTTATGCAAATTAAAACAAAGTTATTGAGCTTGAGTTTTATGTTTAGACCTTTTTTTCACAATACAGTACAGTACAGTAAAGTAGTTAAGAATGCTTAAAATATTGATTACTTGCGGCTCCTCGTTTAACAACCAATTCGCTTAATGACCTGGTCATTGGAACGGAACCTGGTCGTTTAGTGAGGAGTACCTGTACAGTAGCGTTAAAAGCTGAATAAATACACTTATTTTTTAGTTAATTTATTTTTAGTACTGTGATCCCAATTTATTTTTTATTTCCATGGATTTGTTTTATGGAGTATGTGAAAGAATTTATTATGGTACTCTGTCTGTATTCATCTAAACAAAATCATTTTATGTTGGCACAAGTTCATAAATTAACCAATATATGGATGAGTTATTGATATGTGTTAGCTGTTGATGTGAATGTGACTGGCAATAGTAATTGTCCTTCTTACACAAAATAGATATCAATAATTTCATTTATTTCATTATAATAGCAGTGTCTTCACCATTGGTAAAAGTTCATACAGAGGCTGAACAAACAGTTATGTTAGGAAAGTTTTGTTAGCTGTGACCTGTAAAGTGCACTGCTGAAATAAAAATATAGCACCCCGCTACCATTCAGTTTGTATCTTTTTGTTAGAACTTGCTGACATAAATTTTATCTGTGAATCTGCCTAATTTGTGTATATACTGTATATTATCACACAAATGGCAGCCAACACACAGCATGGGGCAGTGCATATTTTTTCCATACAAACTCTCTTTTGCTCAGCCACTGTTTAATAAGCACAATTTTATATATACTGTACAGTATTAGAGAATTTAATTGTGGTAAAATTATATTTAATGTATCTATAGTTAGACTAATATGAGTAGTTACAGCTTATACACCTGACCTTGGGAAGGTTTTACCTCCTTCATGACCAGGGCATTTTTTGCTAGTGAGCACTGTGCTATTTTAATTGGCTATTGCTCGGCCTTGCAACACTGTACGCAAATTAAATTTTAAAAACATTTTTCCCACAAACAGAGCTTTCTTATGGTGGTATTTAATAATCACTGGATTTTTAAAACATTTTTGCTATATAAATGAAAAAATAACAAACATTTAAAAATAAAATAAAAATTTCTTTGTTTCTGTTGTTTTAAAATCCTGCAAATAAATAATATTTCTTTAGACATGTAGGCTAAAATGTAGTCTATTACATTCCTTTGGTAAAAATAACCAAAATCTGTATATATTATTTAGTCTGTGTGAAAGTTATAGAGTCTACAAACTATGGTATATACAGGTCCTTCTCAAAAAATTAGCATATTGTGATAAAGTTCATTATTTTCTGTAATGTACTGATAAACA
Source organism: Rana muscosa (assembly GCA_029206835.1). Taxonomy (NCBI): domain Eukaryota; kingdom Metazoa; phylum Chordata; class Amphibia; order Anura; family Ranidae; genus Rana; species Rana muscosa. The sequence goes on along the minus strand of CM055118.1, from coordinate 655,048,950 downwards.
TTAGACTTTCATATATTTTAGATTCATTACACACAACTGAAGTAGTTCAAGCCTTTTCTTGTTTTAATATTGATGATTTTGGCATACAGCTCATGACAACCCAAAATTCCTATCTCAAAAAATTAGCATATTTCATCCGACCAATAAAAGAAAAGTGTTTTTAATACAAAAAAAGTCAACCTTCAAATAATTATGTTCAGTTATGCACTCAATACTTGGTCGGGAATCCTTTTGCAGAAATGACTGCTTCAATGCGGCGTGGCATGGAGGCAACCAGCCTGTGGCACTGCTGAGGTGTTATGGAGGCCCAGGATGCTTCGATAGCGGCCTTAAGCTCATCCAGAGTGTTGGGTCTTGCGTCTCTCAACTTTCTCTTCCCAATATCCCACAGATTCTCTATGGGGTTCAGGTCAGGAGAGTTGGCAGGCCAATTGAGCACAGTAATACCATGGTCAGTAAACCATTTACCAGTGGTTTTGGCACTGTGAGCAGGTGCCAAGTCGTGCTGAAAAATGAAATCTTCATCTCCATAAAGCTTTTCAGCAGATGGAAGCATGAAGTGCTCCAAAATCTCCTGATAGCTAGCTGCATTGACCCTGCCCTTGATAAAACACAGTGGACCAACACCAGCAGCTGACATGGCACCCCAGACCATCACTGACTGTGGGTACTTGACACTGGACTTCAGGCATTTTGGCATTTCCCTCTCCCCAGTCTTCCTCCAGACTCTGGCACCTTGATTTCCGAATGACATGCAAAATTTGCTTTCATCCGAAAAAAGTACTTTGGACCACTGAGCAACAGTCCAGTGCTGCTTCTCTGTAGCCCAGGTCAGGCGCTGTTTCTGGTTCAAAAGTGGCTTGATCTGGGGAATGCGGCACCTGTAGCCCATTTCCTGCACACGCCTGTTCACGGTGGCTCTGGATGTTTCTACTCCAGACTCAGTCCACTGCTTCCGCAGGTCCTCCAAGGTCTGGAATCGGTCCTTCTCCACAATCTTCTTCAGGGTCCGGTCACCTCTTCTCGTTGTGCAGCGTTTTCTGCCACACTTTTTCCTTCCCACAGACTTCCCACTGAGGTGCCTTGATACAGCACTCTGGGAACAGCCTATTCGTTCAGAAATTTCTTTCTGTGTCTTACCCTCTTGCTTGAGGGTGTCAATGATGGCTTTCTGGACAGCAGTCAGGTCGGCAGTCTTACCCATGATTGCGGTTTTGAGTAATGAACCAGGCTGGGAGTTTTTAAAAGCCTCAGGAATCTTTTGCAGGTGTTTAGAGTTAATTAGTTGATTCAGATGATTAGGTTAATAGCTTGTTTAGAGAACCTTTTCATGATATGCAAATTTTTTGAGATAGGAATTTTGGGTTGTCATGAGCTGTATGCCAAAATCATCAATATTAAAACAAGAAAAGGCTTGAACTATTTCAGTTGTGTGTAATGAATCTAAAATATATGAAAGTCTAATGTTTATCAGTACATTACAGAAAATAATGAACTTTATCACAATATGCAAATTTTTTGAGAAGGACCTGTATATTCAAAAATTGATCAGTCCTGATGTACTGATTTCTATATCAGTTCTTGAGCCCCTAAAAATGCCAGGACAGTACAAATACCCCACAAATGACCCAATTGTGCAATTGTGGAAAGTTGACAGTCCAAGGTATTTAGTGAGTGGCATGCTGAGATTTTTGACATTGTCATTTTTTGTCACAATTTTTGGGAAATTGAAGAAATGAGGTAAAATTTAAAGGTTTTTTTTTTTTTTTTTTTACAACCTGCTGCCCCCAGTGCAGTAAAGCATTATCATGTGACTGGTGTGGTGATAATCAGAGATACTAACTTGCAACAACCAAAAAATAAATAATATTCATTTTTTTATTCAATTTTTAAACATTTTTTAAAATACTTTCATCAGAGTAGTTCAGTGTTACCATAGTGACACACTACTTCTCTGGGGGGATGATGAGGGTTTTTTTGCACAATTATTGCTTATAACAGTGATGTTCACTGTTATACGCAATAGTTAACTGTCATGAATGGTATAATTTATAAAAATTGGTTTTGTTCATTTATTTTGTTGTATTCATTTACATCCTGAATTAAAGTTATGTTAACAAAACAGACTGAAAATCAGCTAGCTTCCTGATATAGTGGAAACAACAAAAAAAAACAGTTATGCCTCTTACACACAATCGTTTTTCTTGGCAGGAAAAAAAAACTAAGTTTTTCCCGACGGGATTTCTCTCAAGCCTGCCTTGCATACACACGTTCAGGCCAAATACCGCCCGTCCAAAGCGCGGTGACATGCAACACGTACGACGGGACTATAAAGGGGAAGTTCCATTCAAACTGCGCCACCCTTTGGGCTGCTTTTGCTGATCCTCGTGTTAGTAAAAGTTTGGTGAGAGACGATTCACGTTTTTCAGCCTCGTGCTTTTCAGTCCGTTACAGCGTGACGAGTGTGCTATCTCCATTACGAACGCTAGTTTTACCAGAACGAGCACTCCCGTCTCATACTTGATTCTGAGCATGCGCATTTTTTTCCCCTCGGAAAAGCATACACACGTCCAGTTTTCCATATTGGAAAAAGTCCGCCAGGAATCCCGACGGGAAAAAAGAAAGCTGGTTCTCTTTTTTTCCGGCAGTTTTCTCGTCAGGAAAACTGCAATGGAGCATATACACGACCGGTTTTCCCGGCCAAAAGCTGTCATGGCAGTTTTCCCGACGGGAAAACCGGTCGTGTGTACGAGGCAAGAAAACTGTGCTCCCACCTTTTCACCATCTGATTCCAAAGGCAGGAAAAAAATGCTAAACTGTCATAATCAGCTGCAGTAAAAAGTAAACTGCAATGTAAATTATATAATTCTAGTAAGCAAAAAGAGTGGATTTTTAACCTTATGATTAACTGAGGGCAAACTGTATATTTTCCTGGAGGAGAGCTGAGTGGCACAATCTTTTAAAATCTGTCTTATGTAAAGTGTAAGGGGTTCACAATAATGAAATGACAATTCATGATTACTTTTGGGACATAAAGTCAGTAAAACAAGGTTTAGAATAACAGTGATACTGATCAGTTTCCTTTACCATGGGAATAGAATAACTCCAGCTTAATGTATTGCTAGCTTAACTGTATTGGGAAAGATCAAATGGAGTCTGAGGTTTTAGAGTAGACAGGAAAGTCAGCAGACGAGAAGGACAAGTGGTTTCTATTTATTGTAAAAAAAAACGGTGTTTACATATTCTTTCAAGACTTAAAAGTCTGTTATCAGGAAAACAAATCATATTTTGATTGGTCATAGACGCATCAGAGTGTAAATTTCAGCAATAGGCAACATTCCGAGAAATATGTTGGCTTTTTAAAGATGAGTGAATCAAACTGTGCAAACCAGAATTCATTTCAGATTCACATGATGTGGACCTCTGTGACCTCTGGGCAGTTTGTGCCAAAACATGTGGTGCATTTTGGGGTTGATTTACTAAAACTGTAGAGTGCAAAATCTGGTGCAGCTGAGCCTGGTGCTTTTAGCTTGTTCAATTAAGCGTTGACCAAAAAATCTGGAAGCTAAATGGTTTCTGTGCAGGGCTGCACCAGATTTTGCACCAGTTTTAGTAAATCAACCCCTTTCTGTCACTGCTGAGTTTTGGAGGGCTTGCCTTTGTTGCCTTGTATGACTCACCTGTCCCAACCTGTTTACCTCTTTTCCTCCAGCTAGCAGGCAGAAGTATGTCATCAGACAGCCAATCTTTGTTCTTGACAAAAAAGACTATATTTTGCTTTTTCTCCAAGATTTTAAATAGTAAATAGTTTAGTCATTGCAAGTTTTTTTTTAAATAAGTACAGCCAAAGTTTGTTTGGCTGTACTTCTCACAGGAGTGCAGTTTGTTCTTCACTCCTGTGACCCGTTTTCAGCCAACAGCGGGACAAAGCACGCTGTCAGCTGACATCACAGAGCTGGTCCAGGCTGGGGAAAGATCAAGACCATATGGTCAGGATCCACCCAGGAGGCACCTAGCTCAGCCTCTCAGCGAGCCCCTTCACAGCTCAGTGTTCCAGTGAGCATGGGGACGGGGGGCAGAGCTGAGAGCTGGAGACTGACAGTCACTGCTTTCAGCTCAGAGAAGCAGGGAGAACTGAGTGATCAGCAGTGTTTGATTGCTCAGTTCTCAGACTTAGAGATGTCAGGGGACAGATGCAGCAATGCATTGATGCTGCATCCACCTAGGTAAGTACGATAAAAAAAAAAAAAGCCATACTTCTCTTTTAACTTGTAGTTCACAGTGAAAAATATGGTCCCTGCATCAAATACTATCTGACCTCTTATAATCAGAAACAAATTTACAATTTAGAAAACATCTTGCAAATCCAATACTATACTTTGATTGAATACATACATGTTTGTGTATATCCCCATCTCTCTTTTTTACAACGCATTATTGAGACTGTTATGGTGGAACATCACATTTACAGATTTTGTTTATCTTACATGCAAACAATCTAGTAATGTAAAAAAATTTTTTCCCATAGGTGAGTCTGACTGTCCCACTGTTTGGTACAAATCAAATCAAACAGACAGTAGTCAATGAGTTATGACAAGTGTTATAAAAGATTAACCAAAACCATAATCCTATATTTCCCATCCCTCTATAACCAAATAATTCCAAAATATTCTAAATATGGCCTTCAGTTATGTGTTTTCAACCACTTCAGCCCCGGAAGAATTGGCTGCTCAATGACCATGCCATTTTTTGCGATATGGCACTGAGTCGCTTTAGCTAACAATTGCGCGGTCGTGCGACGTTGCACCCAAACAAAATTGACTTCCTTTTTTTCCCCACAAACAGAGCTTTCTTTTGGTGGTATTTGATCACCTTTTATTTTTTGCACTATAAACAAAAGAAGAGCGTCAATTTTGAAAAGAACACAATATCTTTTACTTTTTGCTATAATAAATATCCCACATTTTTAAAAACATTTATTTTTTCCTCAGTTTAGGCCGATATGTATTCTTCTACATATTTTTGGTAACAAAAATCGCAATAAGTGTATATTGATTGGTTTTCGCAAAAGTTATAGCGTCTACAAAATAAGGGATCGTTTTATGGCATTTTTATTATAATTTTTTTTTTTTACTAGCAATGGCGGCGATCTGCGATTTTTATTGGGACTGCCACATTATGGCAGACACATCGGACACTTTTGACACTATTTTGGGACCATTGTCATTTATACAGCGATCAGTGCTATAAAAATGCACTGATTACTGTGTAAATGACACTGGCTGGGAAGGAGGTAAACACTAGGGGGCAATCAAGGGGTTAAGTGTGTCCTAGGGAGTGATTCTACCTGTGGGGGGGTGGGCTACCACTAACATGACAGCGATCACTACTCCCGATGACAGGGAGCAGTAGATCCCTGTCATTTCACTAGGCAGAACAGGGAAATGCCTTGTTTACATAGGCATCTCCCTGTTCTGCCTCTACTCACCACAATCGCGGGCCGCCGCCAAACATCGAGGACCTGTGGGTGCAAGCGTCGCTAGGCAGAAAATTCAGAGGGATGTACAGGTACACCCATTTGCCTGCCCGTGCTATTCTGCCGACGTATATGGGCATGTGGGGGTCGGGAAGCGGTTAAGAACTTAAAGCTAGCATCAGGACAGCATGCAAGTGCTTGAATAGGCAACAAAAAGAAATAACTCCCAACAGGAGCATTGTAGTCCACAGCCTCTGCCTGCAGCACAACAACTATGGTAAAAGCAACAGCTATTTGAGTACCACATGCATGAGGATACACATGACTCTGCAGCAAAGAGTGCAGTGGGAACAACATCTCAATGAGAGGAGTTGGCAGCAATAGGCATGAAACCCTCTTCCTGAAGGGCCCATAGCAGCCATTTTCTATTAGTGGGCTGCTAATGTGCCCTTTTCCTCTTAATCCTCCTCAAGGTCACATAATAGCCATTTTTGTTTGGCCTACTAATGTACCCATTTCATGTTTTTTGCACTACACCCTTTCCTATATAATGTCCTGGTCCTGGTCCTTTTTATTTTCCTCCTTCTCCTTAAGATTTGCAAAGCACCCTCCTTCTCAAGGGTATATCAGCCATAATTTTTATGGACCCCTAATGCAACCTTTTACTCCACTGCCATCTCCTCCTCCTCCTTAGGGGATCCGAGCATCCACCCTTTTTAAGTGCTGATAGTGCACCCTTTTCTCAATTCAATGGTTGCAGCCTCCAATGCTTGTTTACATGTAGAGCTGCACTGTCTTAGCCATGTTTTTGCATTACAGCCCATTAGAGCTTTATAGGGCTGTGTCTTGAGGCCAGAGACAAAGGATTTTTTTTGGCTTTGTCTGGATTGCGGTTTGTGGCAAAACAGTTGCTATACACCTCCAATATATTCCCAAGTAGGCAGAAATTGCTGCAACTGTGATACACGTCAAATTGCCTCAATTCCGCTGAATGGCAAGTACTATAATGTGAAATTATTTATGCTTCAACACATTTGTTGAACAAAAATATTATTGCTTGCCAATGGTATTATGGTACAGTATTCAGAGGTTTAATATAATTAAGCTTTTTAGTTTGTGACAAAATAAACAATTATTATATTTATAATTCATGGGCATGGGTAATTTAACTTTTTTTTGGGGTGATAAATAACATTTTGTTTTTATACATCCTGTTTGGTACCTTAAAAGAGTTGTAAAGTCAGAAGGTTTTTTATCTTATTTCATTCTATGTATTAAGATAAAAAAACCTTCTGTGTGCAGCAGCCCCCCTCAGCCCTCCTAATATTTACCTGAGCCCCATCTCTGTCCAGTGATGTCCATGAGTGTCTCGGCTATCCGAGACTCTCCCTCCTGATTGACTGAGACACAGCAGTGGTGCCATTGGCTTCCGCTGCTGTCAATCGAAGTCAGCCAGTCAATCAGGAGAGAGAGGGAGCAGGGCTAGACCCCAGTTCCTGTGACTTGGCTCAGGTGCCCCCATAGCAAGCTGCTTTCTGTGGGGGAACTTGACAGGAGGGAGGGGCCAGTAGCACAGAAGAGGGACCCGAGAAAAGGAGGATCGGGGCTGCTCTGTGCAAAACTACTGCAACAGAGCAGGTAAGTATAACATTTTGTTATTTTTAAAGAAAAAAAAAAACAAGACTTTACAATCACTTAAAAAGTCTAATTTCATATTTGTAAAGATTCATATATTTTACTACCCGACTCTTCTGCACTATGACACTAAAAAAGCCATCAAAACATTGTAGTAACTATGTGCACAATTTTTAAGCAATTTTAGAAATATTTAAGCACTTTCCCTAAGCTGCACCACCTAACTTTGAATCAAAGAATCAACATCAGATTATATGTATTTCACTGAAACAAACACTAAAATATCGTAGTGACTACATACACAGTATTTAAAGTGGAGCTCCAGCCATTTTTGTTTTACAAAAAGTGTAGCTGCTAACTTTTAATAAATGCACACTCACCTGTCCCATGGTCCTGCAATGGGGCCGGCTGAACCCTCTGCATGCATGAGCCGCACTGTGATTCCAGATTAGTCGGGCAATCTTCTGGGACCTGTGATGTGTCCCATAAGAATGCAGGGAGGGAGGGGGAGAGAAGAATGATGTCCTCAGGGGCCTGAGGAATGGCGTCATTGATGACAAAATGCATAGGGAGGAGCTGTGACATGTGATGCCATCTTGCATCAGGACACGGTGGACATTTTGTTGGTTGGAAACATTGGTGTATTTTAAAGATATGTGGTTGTGCATATAAAGTAAGTGCATTAATTTTTAACTAATGAATTAAGTTTAAATTACTACACAATGAGATGCATTTTCTCTTTCCTGTAATACTCAGGAGACTCTAGCGGAGCCTATTTGGAGATTGTGCCTGTAAGTGGAGTGTGATGAATCAACCCCATAGGATGCCTGTTCAGGAATATTTTGCAACTGTGTTTTTGACCTCTCTGTGTGGGGGTCCATACCTGATGATAAGAGGCAGTGTAAACGGGTGAGGGTGATGGCTTTCTTTTTCCCTCTTAAGCACTTGGCTCTATGACTTCTCAGCTATGTCTCTTGAGCATAGGTGTATTCATTTTGGAATGGACTCTTTTAATCATAATAAATCAGATATTAGAATCTGAAGATTTTATTTAGCGATGTACTTTAATTTATTTAATACACACTTAAATAAAACTTTTGAAAGAAAACAGGGAGGGGGATGGAACATAAGAAAACCACTATGATTGGCCGTTCTATTCCACCTGATTACAGCTCGTAGGTCAAGATATGCATTGCTGGTAAAGTGCCACTTTAGACATGAACTGTCACATTAGTTTGCCATTCTTTCAAACCACAAACAACTCATGTTCAGCCTGAACCTGAAGCTCAGCTCTAGATGTAGGAAATGATGGATTAAAAAAATTTTTTTTTGCAAGGCACAAATGCAGTATGTTGTCCATCAATACATCTATTGATACCTATTTCCAAATTACATAATTTGATGATTTGTTGATACCACTGTATTTGAAGGAATCACAATTGGACTGGGCAGTTTGCATTATTATATTGCCATTTCTTGTTCATACATCACGGGACACAGAGCAGCATAGTCATTACTATGTGGGTTATATAGAATTACCTTCAGGTGCTGGCACTGGCAACTTCCAAAACAGGAAGTACCCTCCCCTATATAAGCCCCTCCCATCCGGGAGTACCTCAGTTTTTTGCCAGTGTCTAAGGTGTTGGCCAAGGTTAACATGTATTCATCTGGGCTTGTGTACAGGTTCTCTGGGCCTTAGCAAGCTATTCCGGATCCGACCAAAAAAGCTTCATAGCTAAACGGTCGGTACCCGGGCCTTGCAGAGAAGAGCAGGGTTTTGCCTGTAATGCCTCTCTTAGGAGGGCTGGACCCTGGGATCCAGAGCTCTGGTCATACCCAAAACCAAGAGGCTATCTGTGCAGGGTGCTATACAGGTCCAGGGGAGTGGAATCCTTGGGAACCCGGTCCCTGAAGGTCTAGTACAATGCCTGCCGTGAGAGGTGAAGTTTGGGCTTCTGTGGACCAAACAAAGTCCTGCGGCGGGGAAAAGGTAAGTGGGGGCCCCTCAGGAACTTGGTTCTATTGAGGGGACCCCCAAGCCTAATATGTCTTTCTGCCTGTTACCTAAAGGGTATTCCCGCTAATAGCTGTATATGCCTAAGTAATCCTAGAAATGTTTTTTCATAAGGGAAGTTTTAAAAAAACTGTAAACCTGGAAATGTTTTTTCATAAAGGAGGTTTTAAAAAAAAAAAAAAAAAGACAAAGGTGCGGTACCTGTGTTTGTCCACTAGAGGCCGCTGTGGAACGTCTTTTTTCTTGGGACTATTCCTTCCATGGTGAAAGTCCAGGCAGATGAGTGAGCTCTCTATCAGGGAAGCTGCATTCCTCTGTCATGCTGCCAAGTAGTTTCCTTCCATCCCCGAGTCCTGGTGAAACAGGGACCCTGGCTCCTCTCCCTACATGGCGCCAAGAGCGCACACGTGCACGCGCGCGCGCGCGCGCACACATGCTTTCCTTTTATAAGGTTTAGCTTCAAAAAAGGGGGCGGAGCCTGGCGGATGACGCGCTCTGTGCGCCCAGCGCTTCTGCGCATGTGCGGGCGTCCCAGCAAGATAAAAGGACTCAGTCCACGCTGCTTGCTATGGACACAGAGCATGAAAAGGAGCTGGTAGCATGGTATAGGGGCTTACAGCGGGCGGTTGATACAGGCATCCCCAGAAAGACGCATTAGTAGACACCCACTGATGTACATAGCAGCAAATTGCATTAGACTATTTCAGTAAGGGGTGTATTGCGGCTGGAATACCTCAGCTTTGAACTAAGGAATATGCCGCCTAAAAAACTCCGAGATATACCTCTCAGGAAGTGTAGGGGGTCTCCATCGGGCTCTGAGGATCTGGAGCAGTCATCTGCACCCTCCTCCCCTGAGAAATCAGAGGTTAATACCCATAAGGAACCCCCGGGAGTGCCAGGTACTGCGGCTGTCCTCAGTCCACCTGCTCCTGCATATATAACAGAGGAGGTTTTTTCCTCAACTCTGGAGGGATTGGAGCAGAGATTGGCTGCATTGATCGCTTCTTCTCTACAGGAAAGAAAGCGCGCCAGATCTCCATCACCTCCATTAGAGTGCCTGTTGGCAGAGCAACAGTCCCAGGAAGGGACCGACCTACCTGAAGGGGATCAGGAGGAGGTTAGCTCTGTTTTTGAGGAATCGACAGTAGATGAACCATTTTCAGCATCACAGACTGAAAGATTGTGGGTCCAGACCCTAACTGACATGGTTCGATCTGCATTTAAAATGCCTCTCGTTGAACCATCAACTACTGCTGTCTCCTCATTGGGGTCGCTAAAAGCTCCCCAGGTTAATTGCTCCTTTCCAATACATCCATTATTGGAAGGACTTATATACCAGGACTGGGAACATCCTGATAAACTATTTGTTCCGCCTAAAAGGTTTCCGGTGATCTATCCCATGGAGGAAAAGTTCACCCAGAGATGGAATGTTCCTACGGTGGATGCAGCCATCTCTTCTGTGAACAAATCACTGACATGTCCAGTAGATAATGTTCAAATGTTCAAAGATCCAGTGGATAAAAAATTGGAATCTTTATTAAAATCTGCTTTTTCCACAGCAGGGGCTGTTACACAGCCAGCAGTGGCAGCTATTGGGATCTGCCAAGCTTTAAAGGATCAAATGAAAATGGTCCTGAGGGATTTGCCAGACCAGCAGGCCCAGGCTCTGGCTGATCTGCCTAGAGCATTATGCTTTGCGGTTGACGCCATCAAGGATTCTATCCATCAGGCCTCCCGCCTCACGCTGTCTTTGGTACATATGCGTAGGCTTCTGTGGCTCAAAAACTGGTCTGCTGAAGCTCCCTGTAAGAAGCTCTTAGTTAGCTTCCCATTTCATGGGGAACGCCTTTTTGGCGAAGACCTGGATAAGTATATCCAGAAGATTTCCAGTGGTAAAAGTACTCTCTTACCGAGTAAAAAGAGGTCTAGGGGTCCATCTTTTAAGAGGACTACCTCTCCTATCCCTGCGACGTCTGCTACTAAGCAGTTCCGACGGCCTCCTCGGTCAAACTCAGGAGGTAAAAATCAGGGACAGCCACAGGGTAATAAAAAGCCCTGGATCCGAAGAGGTACTAAACCAGCCTCCAAGTCAAGCCTATGAAGGGCTGCCCCCACTCAAACGGGTGGGGGGAAGACTTCAGTTGTTCGCAGAGACCTGGCGGGAGACGATCAAAGACAGATGGGTGCTCTCCGCAGTAACTCTGGGATACAAGTTGGAGTTAAAAGAGTCTCCTCCGTCCCATTTTATGTGGTCAGGCATGCCAAGAGACCCTCTGAAAAGAGGGTCTCTCCTATTGGCGTTAGAACAACTATTGCTCAAAGGAGTAATTATGGAGGTTCCTATGGAAGAGTGGGGGTTGGGTTTCTACTCAAACCTTTTCACAGTCCCGAAGCCAAACGGGGACATAAGACCCATATTGGACCTAAAGAGTCTAAACAAATTTCTAAACGTCCGGTCTTTCCGGATGGAGTCGATCCGATCGGTCACCGCTGCCCTACAAGGGGAGGAATGGTTAGCCTCGATCGACATCAAAGATGCTTACTTGCATGTTCCCATCTTTCCAGGTCATCAAAAATTCCTACGCTTTGCAGTAGAAGGGCGCCATTTTCAGTTCAGAGCCTTACCATTCGGTCTGGCCACAGCACCACGAGTGTTCACAAAAATTCTGGCCCCACTGTTGGCCGATCTAAGAACACGGGGTGTAACGATAATGGCATACCTAGACGACCTGTTGTTGATGGACCACTCAGTTGCCAAGCTAGAAGTGGTAATTGTCGATACAATCAAGTATCTAGAGTCTCACGGTTGGGTCATCAACCTGGACAAGTCAGCCCTACAGCCAGTGAAAAACCTGGTATATCTAGGGCTACGGCTGGATTCAGACCAGAGGAAGATTTTCTTACCTCTAGACAAGGTATCCTCTTTGAGGGCCTTGGTCCGTCTGCTTTGTGCAAAAAGACAGCCGTCCATACGCCTGTGCATGAGGCTGCTAGGAAAGATGGTAGCATCATTCGAAGCTGTGCCATACGCCCAATTCCACTCAAGGAATTTACAAAGGGCCATATTGTCAGCCTGGAACGGAAAAGTTCAGGCTCTAGACTTCCCGATGGCTTTGTCCCCTTCCGTTCGGAAGAGTCTCTGCTGGTGGTTGATCCCCCAGAATCTCCAGAAGGGAAAACCCTTCAGCCCGATATCTTGGAAGGTGGTCACTACAGATGCCAGCCTTATAGGCTGGGGGGCAGTGTACTGGAGCAATGGTCTCTCCAGGGCAGATGGTCAAATGTAGTAAAAACCCTGCCCATCAATCTCATAGAGATACGAGCAGCCCGGTACGCCCTAGTAGCCTGGACATCCAGACTCCAAGGGTCCCCTGTCAGAATTCAATCAGACAATGCCACAGCAGTGGCATATATCAATCATCAGGGAGGCACCAGGAGTCGTGCAGCCCAGAGGGAAGTAAGTCACATCCTGGAATGGGCAGAAAAGCATGTCCCATGTATATCAGCTGTCTTCATTCCAGGGGTGGAGAATTGGAAGGCGGACTTTCTGAGTCGCCAACAGTTATGCCCAGGGGAATGGTCCCTTCATCCCGAGGTCTTCCGAGCAATATGTCAGCGGTGGGGAACACCGGATGTAGATCTGCTAGCATCCAGATTCAACGCAAAGGTGGACAGATTTGTCTCCCGGACAAGGGATCCCCTCGCTTGCGGCTCGGATGCTCTGGTGTTCCCTTGGGATCAGTTCAGACTGATATATGCATTCCCTCCGCTACAATTGTTGCCTCGACTCCTTCACAGAGTCAGGTTGGAGAAGAAGCCGGTAATCCTGGTGGCTCCAGCGTGGCCCCGAAGGGCCTGGTACGCGGAGATCATCAAAATGTCTGTGGGGAGTCCTTGGACCCTTCCACGTCGTCCGGACATGCTTTCGCAAGGACCGATATACCACCCTTCCTTACTAACTCTAAGTTTAACGGCCTGGCTATTGAATCCCACATCCTAAAGAAGAGAGGTCTCTCTAACTCTGTGGTATCAACTATAATCAATGCCAGGAAGCCTGTATCCAGGCAGATCTACTATAGAGTTTGGAAGGCGTACATCACTTGGTGCGAGGCCAGAAAATGGCATCCACGTAAGTACGTTATAGGCAGAATTCTGGACTTCCTGCAGTGGGCTGTAGACAGGAAGTTTGCCTTAAGTACTATCAAGGGCCAGGTTTCGGCCTTGTCAATACTATTTCAAAGGCCCCTGGCTATGCATTCACTTGTCAAATCCTTTATGCAAGGTGTGACTCGTATTATTCCACCGATTAAGGCTCCCATATGCCCATGGGATCTAAATTTGGTTCTGTCGGTTCTGCAGAAGCAGCCATTTGAACCTTTGCGGCACATTTCCTTGGTTCTACTCACCAGGAAATTGATATTTTTAGTAGCCATATGCTCGGCTAGAAGAGTGTCGGAATTAGCCGCCATGTCCTGTAAAGAGCCATATCTGGTTATCCATAAGGACAGAGTAGTATTACGTCCTCACCCAGCCTTTCTTCCTAAGGTGGTATCGAGGTTTCACTTGAACCAGGATGTGGTTCTTCCTTCTTTTTTCCCCAAACCAAGCTCGGTAGAGGAAAAGTTATTGCATTCTTTGGATGTAGTAAGAGCAGTTAAAGCTTATCTAAAAGCCACTGCTCAGATTCGTAGAACGGATTCTTTGTTTGTTCTGCCGGAAGGCCCCAGAAAGGGTCAGGCAGCATCAAAATCTACTTTAGCCAAGTGGATTCGACAGGTCATAATACAAGCCTATGGCTTGAGAAGTAGACCGCCTCCGTTCAAAGTTAGGGCGCACTCCACGAGAGCAGTTGGAACTTCATGGGCAGTGCATCACCAGGCCTCCCTGGCGCAAATTTGTAAGGCCGCAACATGGTCTTCAGTACACACGTTTACTAGGTTCTACCAGGTGGACGTTAGAAGTCAGGAGGATGTCGCCTTTGGGCGCAGTGTGTTGCAGGCCGCAAAAGATCCTCATGCCTGATGGCGCCCAGCTTATGTATGGTGTATCCCCCCCCTCATGTGGCATTGCTTTGGGACGTCCCACATAGTAATGACTATGCTGCTCTGTGTCCCGTGATGTATGAACAAGAAAGTAGGATTTTTAAAACAGCTTACCTGTAAAATCCTTTTCTTGGAGTACATCACGGGACACAGAGCTCCCACCCCTCTTTTGGGGACACGTATTGCTTTGCTACAAAACTGAGGTACTCCCGGATGGGAGGGGCTTATATAGGGGAGGGTACTTCCTGTTTTGGAAGTTGCCAGTGCCAGCACCTGAAGGTAATTCTATATAACCCACATAGTAATGACTATGCTGCTCTGTGTCCCGTGATGTACTCCAAGAAAAGGATTTTACAGGTAAGCTGTTTTAAAAATCCTACTATTTATGATATTTCATTGTTGAACCTCCGCCACAGACTGACTAACCACATAATCCTAGCTATGCCACCCTACTACTTAAATATTTATTATACATTAAAACAATTAAAAACAAATATCAGTTGCATTATCTTATCTGTTATTAAGAAATTGTATGATCATTATCAGCCTTCTTGCCTAGTTCAAAAAAATGTAAACTACCCCAAAGCTATTAGTAATATATTTTTATAGGTGTGTTTCTCATTAAAAACACAACCTTTGCTTTCCCACAAAAATGTAAACTATATAAAAGCTTAGAATGGGAAAATATGAATCCATGCAGATATCCATGCAACTGGATCCCAGGAGAGATGCCAGTAAATCATTGGAGAAACAAATTTTAAAAAGTTCACTGACATCCACTGACAAATGTGCTTCAACAGTCTGCAGAGATGACAGAGGAAAGCCTAATAAACCCCTAATGTCTCTCTAAAGATTAGCTGTTACCTGCACAGAGGGGGTTATCAACCCTGTTGTGATAGCAATAAAGCTAAAGTGATTGTAAATTCAGAAGTTATTTTTTATCTTAATGCATTCTATGCATTAGTATAAAAAACCTTCTGTGTGCAGCAACCCCCCCCCCAATACTTACCTGAGCCCATCTCTAACCAGTGATGTGCACAAGTAGACTCTCCCTCTTGATTGGCTGAGACACAGCAGTGGCGCAATTGGCTCCCGCTGCTGTCAATCAAAGTCAGTTAGCCAATCAGGAGAGGGGGGCCGAACCGCAGCTTTTTGTGTCTGAATGGACACACGGAGCTGCGGCTCGGGTGCCCCCATAGCAAGTTGCTTGCTGTGGGGGCACTCAATAGGAGGGAGGGGCCAGGAGTGGCGGTGAGCGACCCGAGAAGAAGAGGATCTGGTCTGCTCTGTACGAAACCCTTACACAGAGCAGGTAAGTATAATATGTTTGTTATTTTTAAAGAAAAAAAAACAAAGACTTTAGTATCACTTTAAGTATTTTTTTTTTAATTAAAGCTTAATAAAGTACAATAAAACCACTCAAAACTTTTTTTTAAATGCACACCCATGTAAGCACATATGATTGCAAACACATGTGTTGTGTGTGCTTGGGTATAAAAGACAAATGTGAACTAAAAATTGAAACTTCCAGCATTTTATTCTAGAGGATCTTTGGTTTTAGAAAATATTTTTTTTTTTGGAGGTTTTAATAAACCTTCAGACCAAAAATGCACATTTTAACATGTGCATAAAAAATGGATCTGGCAGCAAGTGGATGTAAATTAAACATTTTTTTTGTTTTGTTGTTTTTTTTTTTTTGTTTGTTTCAGTGTATGCTGTCTGCACAAACCGATTAATCACAAATCAAATGTGACATGGTAAGTTTAAAGTTAAGTTTTACATGTATAAGTGTACTGGGGTCCTTTCTTTGTGAAATGTAACTAGGAGGTGGTAAACATCGGCCAATGATTGCTTTACTTAAAGAACAACAGGCATGCCTTGTGATTGAGAGTTCTGTCTGATCATCAGGACATTTACCAGCTGCTTGCTTATCCATTGTTCACCATTTGCTGTCATTCATTATCCACTTGTCTTAGCCTTCTTGACCAAACTTGTTGTACTCGGACGTAAGTCTTTACATTTTAGATTTCTGTTATCTTTTTTTTTTTTGGGGGTTTTATTAAAAAATGTTCACTCTATATATTTCTGAGCTGAAGATCATTTTAAGAGACACGAAAGACATTTATTTCAAGTTGCAGCCTGTATTTGTATAAAACATCCGTAGTTGAAGTTTCATCCTGGGTGTTCCTTATGGTGCTGTAACGCATCACATTCTTTACACTTAAACTGTGATGAAAAATTGATATCACTGCTTCCCACGATGGTGCTTCTAATAATACCCACCACACTCCTGCATCAGACTAAAATGTGTGACAAGCTTGTCTGCATAATCAGCATGTGCTGTATACATAGCAAGACTTGTATGTAATATCCTGTAATTTTAGTAAATCTGGCGTGGTAACAATATAATTAACATGCGGTAAGGCATTTTAATACACATATATGTGGCTTAACAAATATGGTATTATTCTTTTTCAACATATGTGTGACAAAAAAATGTTGAGCACTATTTTTGATCCCAATATGTGGAGATCATCCTTAAAGGCATGATCAACCTTTAGGAAAACATAATAACTGCACCCACACTGATAAAAGAAAACATGTGCATTTATTATTTTTTCACATTGGAGCCTGCATTTCCTCGTATCACCATCAGTGTACTGTCACCACACTTTAGCTCTGTTGAGCTCTACAAGTCCCTCTCCTGTGGTGGCATATGGAACTTGTAATCGTCCATTCATAGATTCTGTGGATGATGTGGCTGTGTGGGCGGTGCCATGCCCAGCTGTGCAAAAATTCCAAAGAATTCAGAATGCTGCGAGAAGAAATACCCCACAATACAGGTAAGTTGTGAGGGGTGATTTAAGGGTGGTGGGGGTGGGGGAATTATACTATGTTATATTATGCAATGGCTGTGTAGTAGTGTCAAATAACTTTTTATTCAGACAATTTTCAATGTACAAAATAACATATATCAGCACTTATATAACATATATAAGAAAACAGTACAAGAAAACACAAACACCTTAAAGTGGTTGTAAAGCCTAAACATTTTTTACCTTAATGCATTCCTTGCATCAAGGTAAAAAATGTTTAGGTGTCAGCATCTCCCCTCATTCCCCCTTTTACTTACCTGAGCCCTTATTCTATCCAGCGCCGTGCAGATCTGCAGCTCTTCTCTCCCCTCACTTCCGGGTCTCGCTGGCTCTACTGGGGCACCAGGAGCCATTGGCTCCCAGTGCTGTCAATCAAAGCCAGTGACAAGGGAGCAGGGGGCAGAACCAAGTCCCACTGTCTGTGTCAATGGAACGCAGCAGTTTGGCTCCAGTGCGAGCACACATGAGTGCACCAATGGGGGCACTGGACAGAGGGGAGGGGCCAGGAGCACCGACGGGGACCCAAAAAGAGGAGGTTCGCGCATGGTATGGAATTGCACAGAGCAGGTAAGTATAGGCATATTTGTTATTTATTTATTTTTTTATTTACCTTTACAATCACTTTAAGAGCATTACAATATGCAAAAATGTCAGCTATTAGAGAATCAGTATTGTATCACATAAAAGAAAACTATAGAGAGAGAGGGAAGTAAAATAAAAATGCATACTGAGAACATGTGACTTAAAAGCCATGGACTTTGAAAAGGCAATTGAAAGCCATAATATAACTGGTGTTTGGGTATATCAAGGACATAAATAATGGTCTACCCTGTAGCTGGAACAGACTAAAGGTGATCGTAAAATTCCTATAGTTCTGGAAATGTTTGAAGGAAGAAATTGGCAAAAAGAGATGGAACTAACTTATTGTGAGATTAAGGTGCAATACACATAATGTAGACCTATTCTGGGTCAGTGCTATCTTCCACTGCTGGGGTCTCCATTGCCATTATGTCATTAACTATCTGGGCACATTTCAAGATATGGACAAGCAGTGTCTCAAAATGTATTTTTTAATTTTGGAGAAGGGCCCATTAATTATCCCCAAAAGGCAACCTCGAGGGAGGTTTGAAGATCAGAAATACACATGGAATTGTAAGCTGTAAAGACATCATGCCAAAATGTTGAAATTAGACAACATCACCAAATATGCAACAAGATCCCTTACCTTCCATGCACCTCCAGCAATTCTCAGGAGAGGAAGGAAACATGCAATGGCTGTGCAATATTCTTATAGCTGTGCGGTATTTTGAATGGTCAATATACTGTATTTAAATAAAATTCTGCATGACACATGGCGATGGTAATAATAAAAAAATGATTATACTATTACACAAAATATGATTAAACTATTATACTATTACATGCAGTGATTATACTAAGGGATTAAATAAAACAACATTACAGGTTTTACAGAATTTCTGAATGTTACTTAGAGCAGTGAATTCTGCTAGATGCCATCACAGCATTGTCAAGTCTTGAATTATATCCTAATGCAAATACCTTTATATACTATTTTCTGTGCACAAAACAAGGTTTAACCAGCTGGATAATCAAAATATATGTTATGTTTTAAGTGATATTGTAATTCCTCAACTTTAACTTATGCTGCAGATGTTAAAGTGATTCTAAAAAAATAAAAAGTGATTCTAAAGACAAATAAATAACAAACATGTCATACTTACCTGCTCTATACAATGGTTTTGCACAGAGCAGCCCTGATCCTCTTCTTCTTAAGTCCCCTCTAGGAGCTCCTGGCTCCTCCCCCTTGACAAGTGCTCCCAATAGCAAGCTGCTTGCTATTGGGGCACTGATGCGTGCTACTAAGCCTCGCTCTATGCGTCCATAGAACACATAGATCCGTGGGTCGATCCGTCCCGCACTCTCTACTCATTGGCTCACTGGCTGTGATTGACAGCAATGGGAGCCAGTGGCTCCCACTGCAGTGTCTCGGCCAACGAGGCGAGAGAGACCCGGAGACCTGGGACAGCCAAGGCACCCGTGCAACTTGCTGGATCAAGAGTGGGCTTAGGTGAGTATTGGGGGGGCTGTGGGGAAGCAGAACACTGAAGGTTTTTTACCTTTTTTAATGCATGAAGGTAAAAACCTTCAGCCTTTACAACCACTTTAAGCCGTATCTAAATATAAGAACATAACAGTAATATATTGGAGCTCAGAAGTCCCTGGTAATTGTGGTTTGATGTGGTAGTTGCATTATTTCAGACTTTCTTTCCTTTATTTCCCTGCCAGTAACACACTTCCAGTACTAGAGTGATTCTCACTGCATTGTATTTTTCCTGGACACTTTAATACTCCTTCCATTATTAATTCATTTTTATCATATATTGTCAATTGTTTTGGATAAGTCTTTTCTAATGTTATTTGAAGAGAAATTTTGAACTGAAACAAAATGTAATTTTTAGTTTGAGAAATTTTATCTGACTCACAGAACGTTACAGTCTTTCAATCGCATTTGTCCACGAATCACTATTCAAAATGCTAAGTTATTCAAATTAAGAGCTAATGTTTTTAATGTATCCAAGAGCAATGAAGGCCATTAAATCATTGAATACAGCAGACATCTTGTCCTTATTACCACTAAATTCAGCTATTTCTGTTCACAATCCTGACAGGTTTTCTTCTGAGCTCTGGCCATTCCCACAAGTATGGGCTAGTGCTGTTGTTTGATCCTATTGACTCATTCTCCTTGTGCCTTGTATTGCAGTACTAAATGTATAACATCTACAAAGAGTATTGTAAGCCACTAGAGCAAATTAAAAAAAAAGTAAAGAAAAAAAAAACTAAGTGACCAGATTAAAGAACAAAACCTACACCAATTAAGAAAGCAACCTCAGCTCTCTTTCTTCTGTGGGTTTTCTTTACTGCTGATTCTTTCCAGTGACCATCTTTTATTTAGAATTAGAATCATGCCATGAAGGAAACAGCTGATTTCATGAGTTTTAGAGAGTTTGTAAGCAGAAGTGAGTTATATGTTTTGAATAAAGACTTCCTTTTTTCCATTCTGGTTCCTTTTAATAATAAATATGCTTCCCCTTAGCAAGGGTAATATTTCAAACAGTGTCATTTAAATAATTTATTCTTAAGCACTGTTCAGTGGCTCTTCATACTCAGTAGGGTTCTAGAGCTCCTGTCATCCATTCTATGATTTACATTGGACATGGCGATTTTTGCTTTCCGACCTATTCCTTTACATTAATCTGTACCATCAACGCGATTATGCCCATTGTTCTTCAAACGACTTTCCACATTCCATTGAATGAACATCAGTAGAACAGGTTTTGTGACAGATACCCTGCTGGTTTTGATAGATAGCAGGACTGACAGGACCAAAGCAAGGAGGTAAATATTGTGGTGATTGTTGGCTGTGTTTATGTGACAATGACGAATCTGCAAAGCCTGAAGCCCATTCACACATCAACACATTTAAGAAAAAAACATGATTTGTAACAACAGAAAAAGTAGAGGTGTCTGAAAGACCATTTGCTTTGAGGGTTATAGATGAACCATAGGGAGGTTTATTTCATAGCCTTTTGAATACTTGTAAACAAGCAGAGATATAAACAACTAAGCATAAAAATAAGGCAAAAAAATTGACAAATTTCTGTACATTATTATTGGTTTATCAAATATTTGTACTTGTATCAATCAAGCTGTGGTATTTATTCAAAATTCTGGTGTCACAACTTGGATTTGCAGACATGAAGGCCTTCCAAGTTTAGACCCAGCTGTTTTTTTTCTAAAAGAAGACTTTGAAAGAAGAAGGCTTTGAAGATCCCTAAAACATCACTGCATCAAAAAGTGCTAGGGTGTTTTATTTTGGTACAGTAGCACCTTAGCAAAGCATGTGCTTTGACCTGTAAATCAAGCAGGGTGGATAAAAATAAGAGAAAATGTTTTAAACCGTTTAGGAGCACCATAACAAATCTATATCATATTTATTTGACCGACAGAGCTGGTAGGGTAAGAGCTGGTGGTAATTAAATAAAATAGATCATTGTTTAAAAAAACAATGCATTTGAAATTTTTTTGCAGCATCAAAGCAAACCAAACACATCCAAAATATGGACCCACGGACCAGGCAGAGCAGCCAATACTAACATTCTGGCTGGATCACCAGGTGAAAATAAAGAAAAGAAAGACTAAAAAAGAAAGCTAAGGGCTCTTTCACACACAGTTGGATGCAGTTGGATGCAGTTGGCGTCAGTTGGATGCATTTTGAACTCCACTCCAACAGCATAGACAGACCAAAAGGTAATCCTATGGGCACAGTTCACATCATTGCAGTGCAGTTTAGCGCAGTTAAAAAAAGTAAAGCATGCTGCATTTTTCTGCACCGCAAATGCAGGGAACATGCTACAAACGCACTACAAATGCGCTTCAAACGCACCGCACCCTCCCCACACCATGCCCCATTAAGCCAAGAAAGCCAGGCGCAAAAATGTATAGAAAAATGCACTGCAAACACAGTGCTTAAAGCTGTGAAAAAATCCATGCAAAATGGATTCAAGTGTGCGTCAAGCATGCAGTCAAAAACATGCAGTTATGTGCAGATTCTGGTGTGAATGGACTCTAATGCAGACACCACATCTAAGAATTTTCTGAGCTGCAATATAATAAATGTCTGTTTTGGGGTTTAATACCACTTTAACTTCATGCAGCACCTTTATTTTATTAACTGGGACACCTCAGATTGAATGTAGACTTTATAAAGTACAAAGGCAAGTTATCATCACTCAACCAGGGCCCTTTCAGGAGCTAGGAAGACCACTGTCTAGGTATTTAATGACTATAGCATACAGCATCTGAGAACGAGATCCAACTGGCAACCCGGTATCATCCAAATGCAGTAAAGTTTATTCACTACGTGGTCAGTACAGTATGAACACACCAATGCATTTCAGCCATCAGGCCTTAATCACACACATATTCCTACCGAAAAAACACCCTTCTATAAGCTCTAACGAGCAGGGTCCTCTGATCCAGTATTGAATTGTATTGTAACTGTCTGTTCTTATGTTTTAAAGTGCTGTGCAAACTGTTGGTGCTATATAAATCATGTAAAATAATAATAATATATACTTCCCTTTCCACATACAAGTGAAAAAAAAAAATAACATAACGGGTGAATCACAATTAAAAACAATTATGGGGGAAGGAAAGAACCTGTGTTAGGCTGAGATCAGAGCAGTACTGAGGATCTAAACATACAATCTAATCAGATTTTTGTCTTCATGCCTAGTACACACGGGAAAACTGCGATGAGAGCTTTTGGCCGGGAATCCCGGCCGTGTGTATGCTCCATCACAGTTTTTCCGAAGGGAAAACTGCCGGAAAAAAAAAGAGAGCAGGATCTAATTTTTCCCGTCAGGAAAAAATCCTGGTGGGAAAACCGTTCCTCTGTATGCTTTTCCGACGGGAAAAAAACACGCATGCTCAGAATCAAGTATGAGACATGAGCTCTCTTTCTGGTAAAACTAGCGTTCGTAATGGAGATATCACATTTGTCACGCTGCAAATGATTGCATCGTTTATTGCAGCGCACTCTTTTCTTCTTTATAATGCTACAATAATGAACTTGTTTTGCTGCTGATATTCTGACAAACGTATTTCTTTATCACTTCTCGTGATCTCATGAATATTTTTTTTTTTAAAGCTAGATCTCCATAATAATGTTTAGTTATTTTTTTTATTGTCTTTTTTTTATAAAAATTTTAATCAAGATCTGCATTTTTTGTGATTATTTTAAAATTATTTTCTAGTGATCGCCATATTTTTGGGATTTATTTTGGTGTGTCAAGTTACCACAACAACATTATTATCTTGTTAATTAGACGTTGTATTTTTGAAATGCACCTGCCTACTCACAAACAAACTGTCCTTTTTTAAGAAAAACACATAGGCAAGTATTTTATTCTGGCTCATAACAAATAAAAGAGGAAGGCAACGCTGGAGAACCTGCTGCAATTTGCGAAGCCTTTGGACCCCAGGGCAGACATCAAGTATTTGAAAAATAAAATTGGGAGCTTGAGAAGTCCATACAATAGGGAGCACAATCTGGTCCAGGACTCCCAGAGGTCAGGAACAGCAGCAGATGACATACAGGTATATGTCCCCAGTCTTTGGTACTACAACAGCCTGCGTCTTCTGTCAGACCAGATTGAAGCCAGGCCATCACTTTCTAGACTTCTTTGTAGCCTTCCCTGAACCCTTCTTTGCAGCCTTCCCTGCAGCCTTCTCTGCAGCCTTCCGTGCACGCTTCCTTGGAGCCTGTGGCTCTGGAGGTGGACTTGTGGCAGGAGGAGGAGAAGGAGGAGGAGGTGGAGAAGGATGGGCCACCTCACAAATGTCAGTATTTCTGGTTATTTTGCCCATCAACTCCTTATTTATGGCCTTGAAAATGAGGGTCTCACAGAGGAGGCGTTGGCCCCTCTCCATCTCCTGCATTTTTGCAGCGATTAGGCTGGCATAGCCCTCTTGAGTGTTGGGGGGGTCTCTGAGGGTCACATGTGCATCCCTAATGAGGGCCATTGCTGCCTCATCCAGGATCCTACCCAGCTTGGTCCTTCTTGTTTGAGGGCGGAGGGAGGGCATCTGCGATTGTGTGATGCCACTGGCCCGGCCACCTCCTGGCTGACACTGGGTTCGGCCTCCTCATGGCTGACACTCACCCCTGCCTCCTCCTTCCTGCCACTTTCCAGACCCTCATCCTGGCTGAGCTCATCCTGTGTATAAAAAAGGGACAAAGTTTTAGTTTTTGGTTCATCAATCACACACAATTTTCAGCTCATGACTGTTGCAAATTGGATGTTAATAAATAGAATCGACTATTATTCTGACCCCAGCAGTTTTCATTCTTGTCCCAATCATTTTTGGCCACTACTGTCTATTGATATGTAAAACACTTTTTGTTCAAACATTAATTTCTTATCAATATTAACATCTATTTTACATAATTAATTTTAGGACAATAAATCTTTGGAAAAATACTATACCTGGCTCCAGCCGGGCGCATTCGCTTCTTCCAGGATGGAAGGCTCAGGTTGCTCCTCAGAAGGCTCAGCTAGGCTGGAGGGAAGGCTGCAGGGAAGGCTAGAAAGTGATGGCCTCACCTCAAGCTGGTCATCTAGAAAGCACAATTTATTGTAGTACCACAGAGTAGTCACATAAACATCCGCTGCTGCTGTTCCTGACCTCTGTGATTCCATGACCTTTGTGCGCTCCCTCCTGTATGTGCCCCTCAAGTTCCCAATTTTAATGTCCACATCCTGGATGGTTGCAGTGGGGACCCGTGTTTGCACATATTGCAGCAGATTCTCCAGCGCTGCTGTCCTTGCTACTCGCCTCTTATGTATGGGGTTTTTGGTTTCCCACAAAGCAGGCAGCTCCTTGTACCTGTCCAGGAACTCGCACATAAAATCATGTTTTTTGAATGCATTCATTCTTTCTGCAAGACAAAACACAAGCCAAAAATACTAATGTCAGTCTAAACTCTACTAATCTTTATCCCCATATAGGCCACAATCTCGAAGCAGTATAGGCCACTGATGACCCAAGTTAAAATGTTACCTTCAGTCTCACGTTCGTCGCTTACTCCTTCCTCCGCACACAGAACGTAGGTACGACACATGCGTGTTAGCTTTATATACACTGCGCATGCGTGAAACTCCGCACACGTTGCCCGCCCCGACGTTCATTCTAGTATATTCCCCACCCCTTCTCTTTCGGCACGCAGTGGGAGAGTCATGGCGGAGACACAGCAGGTGCATGATAATTCTAATAACAACGAGGAAAGCCCGGAGCCAGAAACGTCCCGATCCAGGAGGAGATACAAAGCCTCAAATATGTCCTTTGCAGAGATGGCGGAGATGGTGGACATCTTGAGGAGGACCGACTATGATGGGAAGCATGGACGGTACCTCAACCCCAATGTGAGAAAGGACAAGATCATGTCTAAAGTTGTGAAAAGTCTGCACAAGAATTTTGGGGTATGACGATCCAAGGAGCAATTGAGGAAACACTGGTTAGACCTGAAACTGAGGGAGCATGACCAGTACAGAAGGATCAAGAAAATGCTTCAAAAAAGTAAGTATTTCTCCTGTGTTACTATTATTTTTATAACTTGCATGTTGCTCCACGTGCTTTTCTTTACTGTTGGACAGTTTAAAATGGCAACTTTCAGGTTAGTGGGCACAGTAATCGGTCGCTGGAAACATTGTTCACCCACTTGTGAGGGGGTTAGCTCGGCAGCGGGTGTGTGTGACCCCCGAGATGGGCTCCCCACACAAAAACAGGCCCAGCAAACGGAGGTTGTGGTTTTCAAAATCAAAAAGGTGCGGTTTATTTTCTATTTACAGTGACAAAACACAGCAAAGCAAAAGAAACATAAACAAAATAAATCCTGGTCAACTTGACCTCTGACTAAACATACAGGTTTCCTAACTAACAACTGGGATCAGCCTAGTGCTGTCCTAGTCCCTAAGTCCCTGGTTTTAAATGTCCAAGCAAATAGCCACACAGGCTTTGTCTCACCGCACAGGGGTTCACTCTCCCTAGACAGTCCACACAGGTCTGGGTCCAGGCATGAGCTAACATCTAATGAAGCTGGGAGTTCTTATAGAGGCCTAAATGAGCTGACAAGCTTCAGCTGGTCTCATCAACTCCCTGTCTGCACGACGCCCCACACTCTCCCTAGAGGTATGAGTCATCCATGAGCCCACTAGCCTTATACAACTCTCCACCTAGTTGTATAAGTCGGCGTAAAGCCTGAATCTGGGCGAAATATATCTACCCCCCTGGATGCAACCAGGTGACTTTACCTTCCTGCTGTCACATACCCCCCCCCTCTTGTTTTAACCTCGGGGTTGGAACACCAGCAATCAGGCATTCATGTACTCGAGACAAAGCATCCACATTCCCCATTTGAACGCCAGGGCGATGCTTTACTGTGAAGTTGAATTCCTGGAGGGCCAGGAACCACCTATTCACTCTTCTATTTGTTTCCTTGTTTTGAGCCATCCACTTTAACGGAGCGTGATCCGTAACCAAGTCAACGTGCCTACCTAGCAGGTAGTACCGAAGGGAATCTAGAGCCCACTTCACCGCTAAACACTCCTTTTCAACGGTGGCGTAATTTACCTCATGGGACTTCAACTTCCTGCTGAGGTAAATGACTGGGTGCTCTTCCCCGTTCCAGACCTGGGACAATACTGCTCCTAACCCCACATCTGACGCATCACTTTGTACGACAAAGTCTTTAGAGAAGTCGGGTGAGTACAACACTGGCTGGCTACATAAGGCTTGTTTCAAGAATTGGAATGCTGCCTCAGCCTCGGGGGTCCATTTAATCATGACCGACCCTTTCCCCTTCGTCAGGTTGGTTAGGGGCACAGCCTTAGAAGCAAAGTGGGGAATGAATCGCCGATAATACCCAGCGATTCCCAGAAAGGCTCGTACCTGCTTCTTGCTGTTGGGACGTGGCCAACTCTGGATGGCCTCGACTTTGTTGAGTTGGGGTTTTATTACTCCCCTCCCAATGGTGTACCCAAGATATTTGGCCTCCTCCTGCCCAATGGTACACTTCTTGGGGTTAGCCGTAAACCCCGCTTCCCGAACAGAGTCCAGGACTGCTTGCACTTTTGGCAGATGTGAAGCCCAATCTGTGCTATGGACAATTACGTCATCCAGGTAAGCCGCAGCATACTTCCGATGGGGCCTCAGCATCTGGTCCATTTTCCGCTGGAATGTGGCCGGCGCATTCTGTAACCCGAACGGCATTCTTTTATATTGGAACGCCCCGTCTGGGGTTACAAATGCGGTTTTCTCTTTGGCCGACTTGGCCAGGGGGATTTGCCAATACCCTTTTGTGAGGTCAAGAGTCGTCATGTATCGGGCTGTTCCCAGCCGGTCGATCAACTCATCTATACGTGGCATGGGGTAGGTGTCAAATTTTGTAACTTTGTTCAACTGACGAAAATCGTTACAAAATCGCCAGCTCCCATCCGGTTTAGGCACCAACACAATGGGACTAGACCAATCACTTTGGGACTCCTCTATCACCCCTAAGTTCAGCATTTTCTGTACTTCCTCCCGTATTGCCTCCCGTCGGGCCTCTGGGATCCGATAGGGTTTTAACTTCACCCTTTCACCGGGCGGGGTAATGATGTCATGCTCTACCCCAGATGTTTGTCCCGGCAGCTCAGAGAATACCTCCTTGTTGCGAAGCACAAACTCCTTAACCTCCTGTTGTTGGGGTTGTGACAAGGTGGCTGCTATTCCAACCTCAGGAATCACGCAACCAGTTTGAGCTGGTGACCAAGTGTCTGCGACTAGGGACTCTCTATCCCTCCAGGCTTTCAACAGATTAACGTGATAGATCTGTTCGGGCTTTCGCCTTCCTGGTTGTCTGATCTTGTAATTCACTTCGCTCACTTTTTCCATTATCTCGTAGGGGCCTTGCCATTTGGCAAGGAATTTACTTTCAACCGTAGGGACAAGTACCAGTATCCTATCCCCCGGGGAAAAGGTACGGGTCTTGGCTCCACGGTTGTACACTCTCTGCTGTGCTAACTGCGCTTGGGCCAAATGTTCCTTCACGATGGGCATTACCTGTGCAATTCGGTCTTGCATCAGGGCGACATGCTCAATCACACTCCTGTGGGGAGAACTCTCACTTTCCCAAGTTTCCTTGGCAATATCCAACAGCCCTCTTGGGTGTCTCCCATACAGTAACTCAAAGGGGGAGAATCCCGTAGAGGATTGGGGCACCTCCCTAATAGCAAACATCAGATAAGGAAGTAGACAGTCCCAATCCTTTCCATCTCTATCCACCACTTTCTTCAACATTTGTTTTAGGGTTTTGTTGAATCTTTCAACCAGCCCATCGGTTTGGGGGTGATACACAGATGTACGTAATTGCGTCACTTTGAACAATTTACACAGCTCCTTCATAACCCGGGACATAAAGGGTGTACCTTGGTCCGTAAGCAGTTCTTTACAAATACCCACCCGGCTAAACACAAGAGATAGCTCTTTGGCTATGGTTTTGGCCGAGGTATTTCGGAGAGGGATCGCTTCTGGATAACGGGTGGCATAGTCCATTATAACTAATATGTACTGGTGCCCCCTAGCGGACTTGATTATAGGACCTACCAAATCCATGGCGATCCTCTCAAACGGGACCTCAATGATGGGTAGAGGGACCAGCGGGCTACGGAAATGTGGCATCGGGGCCGACCTCTGACACACAGGGCAGGAGGAACAATAATTTTCTATGTCCTTCATCACCCCCGGACAATAGAATCTCTGTAATACCCTCTCTCGGGTTTTCTCTGTCCCCAGATGACCTCCAAGAATGTGCCCATGGGCCAACTCCAACACCAACTTCCTGTAAGGTTTGGGCACCACAAGCTGCTCAACGGTTTCTTCTGCCCTTTTTGCCACCCGATACAGTAGGTCCTTCTCTACGCTGAAGTATGGGTAAGTGCAGGTATTATCTGGGTTCACTAACTCACCATCTATTTCCACTACATTTTCCCGTGCCTTTATTAGGGCGGGGTCTTTCAACTGTTCTGTGGCAAAGTTTTCCCTGTGAACCTCAAGATCAGAAAACTCCACAGACGGTAGGTTTTCGTCTGAGGAGGTGGGCTCCTCTCCAGTTTCTTGAGTCTCCCCTGCCAATACTGATAAGGGAAATTCCGGAGAGTCCTCACCACTCTCAGGGGAGTTCTGGCTATCACATTCCTGGTACATAGGGGCACCAGTGGGGGGCTCAGGATCATCCCACAGTTCCCAGAACTTCGGAAAATCCCTTCCCACAATGGCGTCATGCGGTAACTGAGATACTAAGCCCACTGGATGAGAGAGGGTACCTTTGGGGGTCTCGAAACACACTGTAGTCACTGGATACTCTCGGGTATCCCCATGCACACAAAAAACAGCTACCTTGCTATTCCCAGAGACCTCTGTTTTAACTAACTCAGCCTTTATCAGGGTCACAAGGCTACCTGAATCCAGCAATACCACAACATTTCTACCATTAACACACATTTTGCATAAATGTTTCTCAGTTCCTCGAATGGCAGTGCATGCGACTGTCGCACACAGCGACTGACGTCTGCCCATCAGAAAGTCACACTGCATGGGTTCCTCCACAACCGGGCAATTGGCTGCAATATGTCCCACTTGCCGGCAGCAGTAGCAAACGATCCTTCTTGCGGCCTCTTGAGCCGCTGATTTCCCAGGCTGTTCTCGCCAAACTTGGGGTAGAGCTCCCACCCTCTCACTCTCTCCACCCTCACCCCTTGGAATCCTCTTATCCGCCCCTGGGGATGGTCTGGTCTTAGGGTGGAAAGTCCGAGTGTCTCTGGAAGAGGCCGTCAGGTTCTCTGTAGCCAAGTATTTCTCCACACGATCCACAAGACCATCGGCCGTCTCTGGGTCTCCATGGCTTACCCACTTTTGGATGGCAGTAGGAAGAGCTCTCAAAAACCGATCCATTACAACACGTTCCACAATCTTTGGTGCGGACAAAGTCTCTGGCTGTAGCCACTTTCTGCTCAGGTGAATGAGATCATACATTTGAGACCTGGGGGGTTTTCCAAGCTGGAAAGTCCAGTTATGCACACGCTGAGCCCGGACAGCCTGGGTGACACCCAGCCTTGCCAATATTTCAGCTTTTAGCATCACATAGTCTTTTGCTTGGTTAGGCTCTAGGTCATAGTAAGCTTTCTGCGATTCACCAGTTAACAGAGGAGCCACCAGTCCAGCCCACTGCTCCTCAGGCCACTTTTCTCTTTCAGCGGTCCTTTCAAATGTGGTCAAAAATACCTCTGGATCATCCTCTCCAGTCATTTTTGTCAATAAACGACTCACCCCAAAGGATGCGGTATTAGTGGGACGGCTTTCCTCACTGGTCTGCGGACGTTGCTGCATTACTGCTTCCATCTGTTGTTGTAGTCTCTGCTCTTGCTTCTGCAACAGGTCTATGAAGCGGGCCTCAGATTGCTGCTGGGCTTGTTGCTGAGCCTCCAGACTCTGTTGCAAAGTTGCGTTTGTCTGCTGCTGGGCTGCAAGGCTCTGTTGATGAGCTTGCTGCTGGGCTGCGAAGTTCTTTTGCAAACCTGCATTTGTCTGCTGTTGATTGGCATTTGCTAGAGCCAGCTGCTTCAGTATCTCCTCCATGCTGGCTTAAAAAAAAACTGCCACTGGTTCTCCACCAACTGTGAGGGGGTTAGCTCGGCAGCGGGTGTGTGTGACCCCCGAGATGGGCTCCCCACACAAAAACAGGCCCAGCAAACGGAGGTTGTGGTTTTCAAAATCAAAAAGGTGCGGTTTATTTTCTATTTACAGTGACAAAACACAGCAAAGCAAAAGAAACATAAACAAAATAAATCCTGGTCAACTTGATCTCTGACTAAACATACAGGTTTCCTAACTAACAACTGGGATCAGCCTAGTGCTGTCCTAGTCCCTAAGTCCCTGGTTTTAAATGTCCAAGCAAATAGCCACACAGGCTTTGTCTCACCGCACAGGGGTTCACTCTCCCTAGACAGTCCACACAGGTCTGGGTCCAGGCATGAGCTAACATCTAATGAAGCTGGGAGTTCTTATAGAGGCCTAAATGAGCTGACAAGCTTCAGCTGGTCTCATCAACTCCCTGTCTGCACGACGCCCCACACTCTCCCTAGAGGTATGAGTCATCCATGAGCCCACTAGCCTTATACAACTCTCCACCTAGTTGTATAAGTCAGCGTAAAGCCTGAATCTGGGCGAAATATATCTACCCCCCTGGATGCAACCAGGTGACTTTACCTTCCTGCTGTCACACACTACATACAATGTTTTTGGTAGATACAGGTACATTTGGTCATGCCTATTTGTATTAAAAGAAGTTTAGTACATTGTTGTCTAGATGTGTTTGTAACTAGAATGAAAAGCAAACTTGATTCAGTGTAAAGGAGAGGACACTCAGCAGCTGTTTAAACATCTGGACTCAGGAGCACTAGTGTGGGACACCAGAGCAATCTTTTTAGGGTGTCCCACACAGGTGCTCAAGTGGATACTTGGGATGTCTCCATGTGTGAAAATTGTCCAAAAAAGGTAAGTATTCCAGCTTCGGTAAGGGAAAAAATCATGTCTTCAGCTTGGAACTGTGCCAAAACAGACAATTGTACCCCACTTCCAAGCAATGTTTCATATTCCTTATTCTGGCCTCAAATATCTGTGTGCTAAGTATACCTTTTTGTTTCATTCTCATAGGGGAGCAAAGACTCAGAGGACACCAGGAACCCCACACCTCCTAAAGAACAGATAGAACCCCAGCCTGAGGATGTGGAGGGAGGAGAGGTGGAGGAAGTGGGCGAAATTGTCACCACAACAGGTCAGTGTCTGACACCACAGATTCAGGTAATAGATGTATGCCTGCATATTTATAATACATGGTGTGTTTTTTTTTTATTTTAGGTGATGTGCTGGTTGTGGAGCAACAATATCCTCATTTCACCAGTGCAAGTGCACAAATTTTAATACAGGACATCATGGTCTGCAATCGGGAAATAGACATCGTGAGGAATAATCTTAATGTTCTAGAAAAAAAACTGAAGAACATGATTGATGTTTTGGGGAGAATCTAAATAACCACAAAATTCCCCCACCTTTTGTTTTGCCCTATTTCCACATATTTTTCTACTTTTTTAAATCCAAATTTTTTATATGCACACAGTGTGTCAACATGTGCTATCTGCCATCAGGGGATATCAATGTATGCGTCTTGTGGGCGCAACCCCTTCCTCGCAAATCAAGTAGGTGAGAGGAAGGGGTTGCACCCCCAAAACACGTTCATTGATCCCCCATGATGGGAGATAGCACATGTTGACATTAGGCATGGGATCAGGAAGGAAATCCCCATTTCAAATCCGTATTTGTGTGCATCTTCTTCTTAATTTGGCTTTTACAGGGGTGACATCACCCCCCCATCTAATGAAGGCAACAGCAACACATTGTTGACATACTAGAATGTCTGATATTGCCTTCACATTTTGTACGTTGAAATTTGTAAGTTCCAGAGTTTTGTATGTTAGGTTTTTAACCACTTCAATACAGGGCTTTTTATACCACTTCCATACCGGGCCTATTCTGGCACTTCTCTCCTACATTATATATGTTTTTTTAGCAGACACCCTAGGAAATAAAATGACGGTCGTTGCAACTTTTTATCTTGCACGGTATTTGCGCAATAATTTCTCAAAAGCCTTTTTTAAAAAAAAAAAAAAATGGTTTCATTAATTAAAAAATAACAAAACAGTAAAGTTAGCCCAATTTTTTAATAAAATATGAAAGATTATGTTACGCCGAGTAAATAGATACCTAACATGTCACACTTTAAAATTGCGAACACTCATGGAATGGTGCCAAACTTTGGTACTTAAAAATCTCCATAGGCGACGCTTTCAAAATTTTTACAGGTTACCAGGTTAGAGTTACAGAGGAGGTCTAGTGCTAGAATAGTTTCACGCACTCTAACGCACACGGCGATACCTCACATATGTGGTTAGAGCGGCGTTTACATATGTGGGCGGGACTTACGTGTGCGCTCGCTTCTGAGCGCAAGCTATTGGGGAAAGGGGCATTACATTTTTTTATTTTTTTATTTTTTACTTGCATTTTTATTTTTTCACACTTTTTTTTTTACATTTTTTTTATCACTTTTATTCCTATTACAAGGAATGTAAACATCCCTTGTAATAGGAATGGTGTGTGACAGGTCTGCCTTTATGGAGAGATGCAGGGTCAATAAGGCCCCACATCTCTCCTCCAGGCTGGAAAGCATGGGATCGGGAAAAATAAATCACTGATCTCATGCTTTCAGCCGGCTTTGTTTACCTTTGGGAACCCGGGCGTGATGTCATCACATCGCGCCCGGGCCTCCGACGGTCATAGAGATGACTGGTGACCGTCTGGTCACCAGTCATCTCTATGCTCGTCATGTGACCACCGGCGCTGGACGATTCTTTCTACAGGCCTCCGATGGCATGGGAGAGTGTCCCCTCCCGCTGCCTATAAGAATGGTCAAGAGGCGGAACCACCGCTCTGATCGTTCTTATGGTGCGCAGAATCGCCAGCAGAAGAGAAGGATATCTGAATGATGCCTCTAGCTGCAGGCATCATTCAGATATCCCCCCACAAAGCACAGAACGTCATAGGACGTCTACCCGGAGGGAGAGAGGGTTCCTGCCCGGCGTCATTTTACAATGACCCGGTATGGAAGTGGTTAAACATGCCTGTTAAAGCTAAAAAACATAAAAAATAAGTTAATTAAAGCCAGATGGATATATTTGTAAATAATGTTTTATAACGCACATGTGAATGTGCACAGAGTAAAATTTTTCAAAATCTACAATGTGTGGCTTCTTCTTTCTTTGCTCAATACCATTTTTTTAACCAATTTGGTGTTTACAGTGACAATGGGGGTTATTTACTAAAGGAAAATTCACACTTGGCAATACAAGTGCACTAGGAGAACCTAGGAGACAGCTAAATAAAACACAAGCAGTAAATCAAATTCAAGATGATTGCAGGTCAAATTTTTTATCTTATTTTCAAAGAAATCAAGAATCTTCTGGCATAGCAATGGCACCCCTACCCGTGAAATAGTCAACGTATTTTTGGCGCACATCACGGGCACTTTTGGGGGGCAAGCCAGTACGGCCAGCTTCCAGGGCGGGAATTGCATTGAGGTCTTGAATTGCGGCCTCATGCCCAACTGAGGGCATATAATTCGAAGCAGTTTTCCCGAGAAAGTTGTGCAGAACACAGCATACCATGATAATGTGATTTAGTTTGTACTCCGCCATATTTATGGATGTTAGAAATAGGCGGAACCGGCTGGCCATTATGCCAAACGCATTCTCGACCACTCTTCTGGCTCTAGCCAGCTGCTAATTAAACACCCTCCTCTCAGGGGTGAGGGTCCTCTGGGGAAAAGGCCTCATGAGATGATTCCCAAGCCCAAATGCTTCATCAGCGACGAACACAAACGGGAGTCCTTCCACATTGTCTTCTGCAGGTGGCAATGCCAGGCCACCCCTCTGGAGACGTCGGGAGAACTCGGTCTGGGCGAAGACTCCACCATCGGACACCCGGCCATTCTTCCCCACGTCCACATATAAAAAATCATATGTCGCAGACACCACCGCCATCATCACTATACTATGGAAACCCTTGTAGTTATAAAAGTATGACCCCGAATGGGGTGGTGGGACGATGCAGACATGCTTCCCATCTATTGCCCCTCCACAGTTGAGAAAGTCCTAACCGCTGGGCAAACTGGGAGGCCACGGTCTGCCATTTCTGTGGCGTTGAAGAAAATTGTGGAGTCAAACAATAAAAAAATAAAAAAATATATTATTACTATTGCACAGAACATTGCAAGCAGATTATACAAAAAAACATTCTTGGCTAACAACAGTTTAACATTTATTTTAAGGAGTATTTAAAGCCAAAATTAGAAGGCCCACTTATCAGATTCCTCACCCCCTCTGATGGCCCATTGTAAAATTTTTAGGGGGGGGGGTTCTAGCTGAGTTTTGGACCCCAAAAAAAAGCCTCTGCCACTCTGCCTGAATTTAATGAGAACAAAAACATTTGCACACATTTTAGGGGGTGTTTAGGGAAAAGCTCTACAATGGAGCTGACAAAATACATTGGGAAGTGACTAGGCTAGGTGTGTATGGGCCAAGGATAGCATGAAGGGAAATATGCATGTAGGCCAAAAAAGGAGCATTAAAAGCTTACAGCATGCATAGGGACAAAGGGGACATTCACAGCATATTACAATCATGGTAATTAGGAAATGATGAAAGAAATACAATACATTAGCATACATTCAATACATACAATATGATGTTAACCACTTAACGACCGCCCACTGTAAATATACGTCGGCAGAATGGCACCGACAGGCAGAATCACGTATATGTACGTGATTGCCTTTGTATAGTTGGGGGGTCTGATCGGACCCCCCTTCTTTACAGTGAACGGTCGTTTTACCTTCGGGAGCGATCCGGCATGAGGGGACGGCCGTTCGATTCCGGCCACCCCCTCTCGATCGCTCCCGGCGAATGAGAGCTTCCCCTGCCTGTGTGCTTGTTTACACAGGCTGGAGGAAGTGATGTCATCTCTCCTGCGGCGCTCACATATACCGAGCGCCGTACAGGAGAAGATGCAGGTTAGTGCACACAACACTACACTGACACCAGGACACATAGGCACATAAATCGCCCCCCCAGACCCCCCCAGATCACCCCCCAGATCACCCCCCAGCCCCCAGTCACAGTGTCACTGATTGCAGTGACCATTTATTTAGTGATCACTGCAATCAGTGACATTTGTGACTGTAAAAGTGTCAGTACATTTAGTTTTAGGTCCAGTGTAGCCCCCTAACCCCCCCTAATAAAGGTTTAACCCCCTGATCACCCCCCAGATAACCCTTTCACCCCCTAGTACCGCCGTCGCTAAGCGATCAGTTTTCTGATCGATGTCTTAGCGTCGGTGATGCTGATCGGTAGCCAGTAATTTTTTTTAGGTTCGCCGCAGGTTTTTAGAGCGTCGGGTACCCCCATATAGTACCTAATAAAGGTTTAACCCCCTTGATCGCCCCCCAGGTAACCCTTTCACCCCCTATCACCACGGTCACTAAGCGATAATTTTTCTGATCGATGTTTTAGCATCGGCGATGCTGATCGGTAGCCAGTAATTTTTTTTAGGTTCGCCGCAGGTTTTTATAGCGTCGGGTACCCCCATATATTACCTAATAAAGGTTTAACCCCCTTGATCACCCCCAGGTAACCCTTTCACCCCCTAGCACCGCCGTCACTAAGCGATCATTTTTCTGATCGATGTCTTAGCGTCGGTGATGCTGATTGGTAGTCAGTAATTTTTTTTAGGTTCGCCGCAGGTTTTTATAGCGTCGGGTACCCCCATATATTACCTAATAAAGGTTTAACCCCCTTGATTGCCCCCCAGGTAACCCTTTCACCCCCTATCACCACTGTCACTAAGCGATAATTTTTCTGATCGCTGTCTTAGCGTCGGTGATGCAGATCGGTAGCCAGTAATTTTTTTTAGGTTCGCCACAGGTTTTTATAGCGTCAGGTACCCCAATATATTACCTAATAAAGGTTTAACGCCCTTGATCGCCCCCCAGGTAACCCTTTCACCCCCTATCACCACTGTCGCTAAGCGATCATTTTTCTGATCGCTGTCTTAGCGTCGGTGATGCAGATCGGTAGCCAGTAATTTTTTTTAGGTTCGCCACAGGTTTTTATAGCGTCAGGTACCCCCATATATTACCTAATAAAGGTTTAACCCCCTGATCACCCCCCACGTAACCCTTTCACCCCCATCACCACTGTCGCTAAGCGATCGTTTTTATGATCGTTGTCTTAGTGTCGGTGATGCAGATCGGTAGCCAGTAATTTTTTTTTAGGTTCGCCGTCAGGTTTTTATATAGCGTCAGGTACCCCCATATATTACCTAATAAAGGTTTTAACCCCCTAATTGCCCCTAGTTAACCCTTTCACCAGTAATCACCATATAAGTGTTACGGGTGACGCTGGTTAGTTAGTTTGCTTTTTATAGTGTCAGGGCACCCGCCGTATATTACCCAATAAAGGTTTAACCCCCTGATCGCCCGGCGGGTGATATCAATTAGGTTTTAGCGTCAGAGAGGGTCTGCATCACACCCCAGGCAGCGTCAGGTTAGTGCCAGTAACGCTAACACCCACGCGTGAAGCATACACCCCCCTTAGTGGTATAGTATCTGAACAGATCAATATCTGATCTGATCAGATCTATACTAGCGTCCCCAGCAGTTTAGGGTTCCCAAAAACGCAGTGTTAGCGGAATCAGCCCAGATACCTGCTAGCACCTGCGTTTTGCCCCTCCGTCCAGCCCAGGCCACCCAAGTGCAGTATCGATCGATCACTGTCACTTGCAAAACACAACACACATAACTGCAGCGTTCGCAGAGACAGGCCTGATCCCTGCGACTCCAGTGCTGTAGGAGGTGATTTCGCCACCACAGTTAAAAAAAAAAAAAGCATATATGCCGAAGCATTGGGGCAGCAGGGGCGGAGGAGCGATTTTGCTCCTAATGCCGCGTACATACAGTCGAAATTCCGACGGAGGCTTGCCCGTGGAAAAGTCTGACCATGTTTACGTGGCATAACTTTTTTATTACAAACGATTTTATTCAAGGATCAACATCATACAAAGAAAATGTCAGACAGTACAGTTGGATCAGAGAATGGTAGACAATCACGGGACATGGGAAAAAGATGAGGGCAGACAACAAAAGTATCAATACATGTGAATACATCAATCCAGTGAAGCACTTAGGTACAAGTAGAGAGGTTATTAGAGGATGCTAGCAGAGAAAGTCATATGATATTATTGAGGCATATTAGTCCATTGATTCCATTTATTTTCGTATATTATCATAGTGTCATAGAGCATGTGGTGAATGCGTTCCGCTAGCTTGATGGCATCCATACGTGTCAGCACCTGAGACCACGAAAGGGAAGAGGACCGCCAGTTGAGTGCGGTTGCCCAATGGATGGCTAAGAAGAGCGTGTGTATTAGTTTTGCACAGGGTAAAGGGATATCAGGTATGGGAGCAAAGCATAAGCACATTTGGGCTGAGAGGGTAATCATGCGGCCAGCAATGGTCGATACTTTCAGGGCCGCCGCTTGCCAAATGGGCTTAAGATGCCTACAGCTCCAAAATGTGTGTATTAACGTGCCCACCTCGGAGCATCCCCTAAAACAAAGTGGAGATACCGCAGGGTAGATGGAGTGTAGGCGTGAGGGGGTCAGGTACCATCTGAGATGCAGTTTAATGGCTGTTTCCCGTATGGAGTAGGCCCTGGAGTGTTTGTACATATTAGTCAGCATCTCCTCCCAGTCTGGCCGGTCGAAAGACTCGCCCAAATCCCCCTCCCACTTAAGCATTGGTTTCGTTTTGACTGGCAGGGCACATTCATTAAGCATAATGTATATTCTGGATATAACCCCCCTATCCCTGGAAGAGTGAGAACATATGCGTTCATATGGGGTATTATGGATTTGGGATTCTAGGGAGCCCCTAGACTGATAAAAATGCCTGACCTGTATGTACCTATACAACTCTGAGGGTGGGAGGTCATGCTCTGCTCGTAGTTGCTGGAAGGATTTAAAATGACGGCCTTCTCTCAAGGATTGAAACGTTATAGCAGTTGATGTCAACCACCGGGAGAATCTAGCTCTATCATGAAAGGCTGGGGGGAAATCAGGGTCACCTATAAAGGAGCATAATGGGGAAAGAGGAGAGGATAAGTGGAATTTATGGCTGTACAGCGACCAAAGGTGAACCGTCTGGCTAACTACAGAGTTTAGTGGGGCGAGATGACTTGCCTTGATGGATCTAGACCACAACAACCCCGGCAAGTGGAAGGGGAGGATAGACTGAGACTCGAAGGCCAACCAGGGAATACCGTCGCGGGAGGTGTGCCATTGTGCAGTTTGTGCAAACCTGGAGGCTAGATAGTAGCGCCAAAGGTCTGGAAGGCCCAGACCTCCCAAGGGTTGGGGTCTGTACAATAAGGATTTATGGAATCTTGGTTTCTTATTGTGCCACACAAAATTATTGATGTCTCTCTGGATTGATTCAACATAGGTCTTAGAGACATATATAGGGAGGGCCCTGAAGAAGAATAGTAACTTAGGCAAAATGGCCATTTTTATGGCTGTGACCCTACCCAGAAAGGAGACGTGATATTTATCCCAGGTCTTAAGCAGGGACTTGACATGAGAGACTATAGGGTGATAGTTGACCTGGAACAGGGATTGGAAAGTAGGAGTAAGCTGTATCCCTAAGTAGCGAAAGGTGTCTGTGCACCAAGTAAATGCAAAGTGTTGCCTCAATGAGGATGCAAGAATAGGAGGTATATTGATTGGCATGGCCGAGCACTTAGCTAAATTAACACCCAGCCCCGAAATTAGGTGAAATGAGTCTAATAAGGATGTGAGATTCGGGAGTGCTATGAGTGGGTTGGTCAGAAACAGGAGTACGTCATCAGCGTATAGGCTGAGTTGAAATTCATCAGGGCCTTTACGATATCCGTTGATATTTACATTATTTGTTATGGCGCGGGACAGGGGCTCTATGGCCAGAGCAAAAAGGAGGGGGGATAATGGGCATCCTTGCCTAGTGCCCTTCTGGAGGGGAAAAAATGGAGAATTGTTGCCCGGTAGTTTAATGCGCGTTTGTGGGTCTCTATACAAGGCATGAAACCCGTGCATAAAGTCTCCGGCGATGCCAAATTTGGGCAATAAGTGATCGAGATAGGACCAGCTAACGCTGTCAAATGCCTTGTGTACATCTAGGCTAAGAAGGAGAGTTTGTTTGGAATGTAGGTTGGCGTCTTGTATTATATTAGTGACCAGGCGGATATTATCAGTGATCTGCCTACCAGGGATAAACCCCGTCTGGTCAGGGGAGATCAAAGTGGTGATCACAGAAGCTAGTCTGTCTGCTAGCAATCTGCCAAAGATTTTTAAATCATTGTTGATTACCGATATCGGGCGGAAGTTCTGGGGCAATGAATGATCTTTGTGGGGTTTGGGGATAAGAGACATGTTGGCCAGTAGCATCTCAGCTGGAAAGTCATTTCCTTTTAAGACATGGTTATAAAGGGAGGTCAAATGAGGGGATAATATATGGGCAAATTTCTTGTAATAGGAGGTGGAGTAGCCATCTGGGCCAGGGGCAGTTGAGGACTTGAGTGATTTGATAATGGTCTGTATTTCTAACACCGTACACGGGGCATTCAGGGCCTCTAATTGCTGGTCAGTTAGAGTGGGTAGGGCCAGATCTGAGAACCAAGACTGCGTTGAAGGGTCAGAGGTCGGGTGAGACATTTTGAACAGGTTCTTATAGTAATCTACAAATATGTCCATAACATCATTAGGGTGAGAGACCAGTACCCCAGCAGAGTTTCGAAGTCTATAGTTATGTGTGGGTTTTGTGGCCTGGTTTAATTTCCTTGCAAACATAGTAGATGCTGCATTACTATGTAGCATGAATTTAGCTTTAGCCCACCTCAAGGCCTTTTCTGTACCTTCTGAAAGCAGGAGGTCCAAAGATTGTTTTTTGCTGTGAATTTGTTGGAGGAGAGCCGAGGAGGGATCCTGATTATATTGGTTATTACGTGGCATAACTTTTGCGGGAAGATGCCCCCATGCTTCGGCATATATAAATGGTGCATGTATGCCCATCATTAGAAGTGGGAGGATGAAGGGCGGTATTCTAATGGTGGGCATACCCACCGATCAATCTTTTTTTTTCGTTCAGCCAACAGGCTGCATGAAAAAAAAGATTACAATACATGTCCAACAAGGACCAGCAACATACTGGTATGTTGCTGGACTTTGAATGTTTATACCAGAATGATGCCTGCGGGTTTAGGTATCATCTTGGTATCATTCTTTTCAGCCAGCGGCCGGCTTTCATGTAAAAGCAATCCTAGTGGCTAATTAGCCTCTGGACTGCTTTTACAAGCAGTGGGAGGGAACGACCCCCCCCCGGATATAAAAAGCGCAATTGGGAAAGCATTTTATCACACCAATCTTGGTGTGGTCAGATGCTTTGAGGGCAGAGGAAAGATCTAGGGTCCAATAGACCCCAGTTTTTTCAAAAAAGAGTACCTGTCATTACCTATAGCTATCATAGGGGATATTTACATTCCCTGAGATAACAATAAAAATGATAAAAAAAAAATATATGGAAGCAACAGTTTAAAAATAAAATAAAAAAGCAAAATTAATAATAAAAAAAAAAAAAAAGCACCCCTGTCCTGCCCTGCTCTTGCCCAATGGCGAACGCAAGCGTCGGTCTGGCGTCATATGTAAACAGCAATTGCACCATGCATGTGAGGTATCACCGCGAAGGTCAGATCGAGGGCAGTAATTTTAGCAGTAGACCTCCTCTGTAAATCTAACGGGGTAACCTGTAAAGGCTTTTAAAGGCTTTTAAAAATGTGTGTAGTTTGTCGCCAATGCGCGTTTGTGCGAAATTTTAAAGCATGTCGTGTTTGGTATCTATGTACTCGGCCTAAGATCATCTTTTTTATTTCATTAAACATTTGGGCAATATAGTGTGTTTTAGTGCATTAAAATTAAAAAAAGTGTATTTTTTCCCCAAAAAATGCGTTTGAAAAATCGCTGCGCAAATACTGTGTAGAAAAAAAAATGCAACACCCACCATT
The DNA here is from genome assembly GCA_029206835.1 of Rana muscosa. Taxonomy (NCBI): domain Eukaryota; kingdom Metazoa; phylum Chordata; class Amphibia; order Anura; family Ranidae; genus Rana; species Rana muscosa. Next base: position 655,007,530 of record CM055118.1, on the reverse strand, counting down.
TTATTCTGTAGGGCCTTTGCTTTAAAAATATATATAATGTTTGGGGGTTCAACATAATTTTCTTGCAAAAAAAAATATGTTTTCATGTAAACAAAAAGTGTCAAAAAGGGCTTTGTCTTCAAGTGGTTAGAAGAGTGGATGTAAGCCTCCTAATGTTGTGTATAAAATGCCATAACAGTTCAAAACCCCCCCAAATGACCCCATTTTGGAAAGTAGACACCCCAAGCTATATACTGAGAGGCATGTCGAGTCCATGGAATATTTTATATGTTGACACAAGTTGCGGAAAAAAGACATTTTTTTTTTTTTTTTGCACAAAGCTGTCACTAAATGATATATTGCTCAAACATGCCATGGGCATATGTGGAATTACACCCCAAAATACATTCTGTTGCTTCTCCTGAGTACGGGAATACCACATGTGTGAGACTTTTTGGGAGCCTAGCCGCGTACGGGACCCCAAAAACCAATCACCGCCTTCAGGCTTTCTAAAGGGTGTAAATTTTGGATTTCACTTCTCACAGTTTCGGAGGCCATGGAATGCCCAGATGGCACAAACCCCCCCCCCCAAATGACCACCTTTTTGGAAAGTAGACACCCCAAGCTATTTGCTGAGAGGTATTGTGAGTATTTTGCAGATCTCGCTTTTTGTCACAAAGTTGTGAAAATTGAAAAAAAAAAAGAAAAAATAAATAATGTTCTTTCTTCATTTTCAAAAACAAATGAGAGCTGTAAAATACTCACCATGCCTCTCAGCAAACAGCTTGGGGTGTCTACGTTCCAAAATGGGGTCATTTGGGGGGGTTTTGTGCTATTTTGGCATTTTATGGCCTTCAAAACTGTGATAGGTAGTGAGGAGTCAAATCAAAAATTTGTGCCTAGAAATCCTGAAGGCGGTGAGTGGTTTTCGGGGTCCCGTACGCGGCTAGGCTCCTAAAAAGTCCCACACATGTGGTATCCCCGTACTCAGGAGAAGCAGCAAAATGTATTTTGGGGTGCAATTCCACATATAACCATGGCATGTGTGAGCAATATATCATTTAGTGACAACTTTTTGTAATTTTTTTTTTTTTCATTATTCAATCACTTGGGACAAAAAAAAATATTCAATGGGCTCAACAGGCCTCTCAGCAATTTCATTGGGGTGTCTACTTTCTAAAATGGTGTCATTTGGGGGGGTTTTGTGCTATTTTGGCATTTTATGGCCTTCAAAACTGTGATAGGTAGTGAGGAGTGAAATCAAAAATTTACACCCTTAGAAATCCTGAAGGCGGTGCTTGGTTTCCGGGGTCCCGTACGTGGCTAGGCTCCTAAAAAGTCCCACACATGTGGTATCCCCGTACTCAGGAGAAGCAGCAGAATGTATTTTGGGGTGCAATTCCACATATAACCATGGCATGTGTGAGCAATATATCATTTAGTGACAACTTTTTGTAATTTTTTTTTTTGTTTTTTTTTGTCATTATTCAATCACTTGGGACAAAAAAAATATTCAATGGGCTCAACATGCCTCTCAGCAATTTCCTTGGGGTGTCTACTTTCTAAAATGGGGTCATTTGGGGGGGTTTTGTACTGCCCTGCCATTTTAGCACCTCAAGAAATGAGATAGGCAGTCATAAATTTAAAGCTGTGTAAATTCCAGAAAATGTACCCTAGTTTGTAAACGCTATAACTTTTGCGCAAACCGATAAATATACGCTTATTGACATTTTTTTTACTAAAGACATGTGGCTGAATAAATTTTGGCCTAAATGTATGACTAAAATTGAGTTTATTCGATTTTTCTTATAACAAAAAGTAGAAAATATCATTTTTTTTCAAAATTTTCGGTCTTTTTCCGTCTATATCGCAAAAAATAAAAATCGCAGAGGCAATCAAATACCATTAAAAGAAAGCTATATTTGTGGGAAGAAAAGGACGCAAATTTCGTTTGGGTACAACATTGCATGTCTGCACAATTTACAGTTAAAGCAGCGCAGTGCAAAATTCTGAATTCACCTCTGGTCCTTTAGCTACCAAATGGTCCGGGGCTTAAGTGGTTAAAGGAGAAAACTTACCTTAATATAGTCCTTCTGCAGGACTTGGATGATGGCAGAACAGGTCTCTGGTATAATGATCCCCAGAGCCTGGGGGGAGATGCCTGTTGAGAACTTGAGGTCCTGCAGACTTCTCCCCAACGCCAGGTATCTCAACGTGGCAACTAGCCTCTGCTCGGCAGTGAATGGCTTCCCGCATGACGGTGTCCTGCCTCGTCATATAGGGGGACAGCAAAGCCAACAGACAGTGAAAAGCGGGGTCCGTCATCCGGAGAAAATTCCTGAAATCATCAGGGTTATTCTCCTGGATCTCCCACAACAAAGGCATGTGACAGAATTGTCCACGCTGGAGCAACCAATTCTTTGTCCATGAACTCCTCCTCACCCTGTTCATGGACTGGGCTTGGGTTAAAGCAACAACCCCAACAACAAGCCCCCGCACAGCACGAACTCTAAGACGAGTATGTACATGCAACATAGCTGGAAAATGGTCGGCTGGTCAGAACAAACTAACAGAACGCACTGAAGAACAGCAAGGCCTATGAAGAACGACCTGAAAATCAGAAACGAGCGGACAAGAACGCACTAAAAAAAACAGATACGCACTGACTACACGCCCTGAAAGACAGATACGAACTCACAAGCACCTACAGAACAGCAGAAAACAATCTGAAAAGCACGAACACTGAAAAGCGCGAATCGTCTCTTTTACTAACACGAGGATCAGCAAAAGCAGCCCAAAGGGTGGCGCTGTTGGAATGGAACTTCCTCTTTATAGTGCCATCGTACGTGTTGTACGTCACCGCTTTTTGGACAGGCGGACTTTTGTCTGAGCGTGTGTATGCAAGGCAGGCTCGAGAGGAATTCTGTCGGGAAAACCGTCGTTTTTTTATCCGACGGAGAAACCGTTCATGTGTACTAGGCATTAGATTGACCAAAACCATGTAGTTCAAGGGCCTGCCTGATTGCATACAAGTTAAAACTCTTAAGGTTTGACCTCATATTATATGTTTTTGGTAAATATGAAGACAAAAATCTGCAGAAAATCTAATAGTGTGTATGGGGTCTAACACAGGTTCTTTCCTTCCCCCTTAATTGTTTTTTAACTGGGATTCACCTGTTGTGTTTTTATCACTAGTAAAGGGGGAGGACAGTGTATAGCAAGGGTGTTTGTTCAGTGGGAATATGCTATGATTAAGGCCTGATGACCAAAATAAATTTGCATATTCATACTGTACTGGTCATCTAGCAAATAAACTTTACTGCATTTGGATGATACCAGATGGATCTTGTTTGTGGATACTTTATACTTTATAATGTGAATGGTATTGACTACTATAAAGCTGTATTCGTGTAAAATACCCAACCATTTTCAATGGCAATTAAAAAACAGGATTTTTTCTAGTGCATGATGGGGATTTTTTCAAAGGAACACGGCTTCAACTTATTCACTATCATTTACTTTGCAAAATGAGCACACACTTTGCTAAATGACCACCCACTACTCCTTTAGTTAATCAACCTCAGGGTCAGTTAACATATGCTTTGTAATTCTTGATGGCATTGAGTGAGATGAGACAATATTATTGACAGGTTGTTGTGTTGACCAGCAATTTAGCGAATGCACTGTGACTGATGTGAGGATGAAGATGAGTGAGAGCAATTAGCCCCTAACTCAGACTGTCTTTGTGATTTGAAGCACTATGTCTTAGCAGAACTGAATGTAATTTAAATACACTCAGAAAATGGTCACCTTCATGACTTGCAATGGTTTTATATAGTTTCATTGTCCTTGATAACACAAACCCTTGTGACTGGCTTTGGGAAAGAAATTGAAGACATGGCTGTGGTAGTAAGTCATATAAGATGAAATAGGGGTAGCTCCCTGAACATTACCAGGAACTAAACTTGGTGAAAATTGCAAAGAAAGTATTTGTACTGAGCATTTCGGCACAGTCAGGGCTGATTACTTTTTGCATGATTAAGTATAAGTAGACAAATAATTAATAAATATAATGAATGGTATAAGGTGATAACAATTTTAACTATGTTCATGTTAATGACCTAATATTGAAAGAATGGTAAAAAGAGTATACTGACTGGGAATTGTGTGATGAATTGTTCCAGACATAGGTATTACAGTATTCAAGAAACTGTTAACATTTTGAAGTCACATACAATAATTTTAAGGTGGCAGAAAAGTAGAAACATCCCATATTCATGTCCTATTAGCTAAAACTAAGACAATGGAAATATAACAGTTATAAAAGCACACACACTAAACAGAAGGTTGCAAAAACCCTATCTATAGGGCTATGAGACCCTATCAATAGGACCATGCTTGCACTCATCTTCTGAAGACTGGGAAGATAAGATTGTACTTGTATCCAGTGCCTGGAGTCATGGAGATCACTGACTTCGCACTATGTAGCCACCTTAGACACATTTGCTATGCAGCCTTTTGTGTACATGTGTACATTTTGGCAGAGTCACACGGACTGGTTTCTGCCTCTAGAAGCCAATCTGTTCTCAACAGTTTGTCAACAATGGGTTTCAGGCTATATCCTAAAATAGCCGCCACACATTAACTCTATAGGATAGCCACCAAAATGTGGGACGCATGTCATCCTGTAGAGCAGGGATCCTCAAACTACGGCCCTCCAGCTGTTGTGGAACTACAAATCCCAAGAGGCATTGCAAAACTCTGACATTCACAGACATGACTAGGCATGATGGGAATTGTAGTTCCTGAACACCTGGAGGGCCGTAGTTTGAAGACCTCTGTTGTAGAGTATGCCACATTAGAGGGGGAAAGATTCTGCAGCACTGTCTGGGAGGAAGGAGACCAGTGATAGAACTTTCTGAAAGATGATAGTGAGGAGAGATTTCAGAAAGACTTCCTGTTGGATTCTTCTAGTCAGATTCATGTTTCCATAGTGCCTAGAGGACAGCAAAAAATAGGCTGTAGCAGTTTCCACCTATTTTTCTATCTGTCTAAGTGAAATGAGGAGAATTCACTGTTGGATTGCAAGTGCCACATGGTATTTACAAGCAGGTTGTGCTCCAATGGCTGTTTATCAGATTTCTAGAATAAAATTGCTTTGTTGCAACACAGAACTACCATATCTTTAGCTATTTTCTCATTTCATCAAGGAGCTAGACTGTATAGTATACTCAAGAAAACGCTGTCAGATATATACAAAAGAAAAATACATACAATTGCTTATAATAGTGGAAAAAGATAATAGATTTTCTGCAAGGGAGATCATCTTAAGAGGGCCTTACACCCATTACATCTATAGAATGTTAAAGAAACAGTACATCTGTTGCTGATCTGCTGCTTTGAATCTATTACTGCACAGTTCTTTGTGGAACCTAATGCAGACATATGGGCTCATCAATGGACATCAAGGAAAGTGAACTGTTATATCCCTTTTGTTGATGTTCTAATACCAATGCTTTTAATTATTGAAGTGTTCCTCTTTTTGTATTAATCCTTTCTCTTACATATTTTCAGCATGCAACTGCCACTGAATAAAGTTGCATATTGCATATTATTTAAAATATAACTTTTCCATACTTATCATGCCAACACCATTTCAATTATCAAAACATCTAGGAAATGTTATGTGTGCTTTCTGTTAGCTGGACTGGAATTCCTACACTTTAAGGTGTAAACAGTGCTTTGGTGCTAGAAACAAATAAAAATAAGTGTTATAATCATCTAACTTGCAATTCTGTGAAGGGAGCTGGAAAATATGTATCATCCGTGACTACTAAACACTAAACACTGGAGTTGATGATAATTTGAGTATTAAATGTTAAAAAAATATGCAAAATATTATGGTGATCTGGTAAAAGTGCAAATGGAAGAAGAACGATATAGTCATCTGTTAATAAAATGAATAGTGGCTAAAATGTTCTCTTTCACGTCGTAGTTCCTACATTATCAAATGTTTCTTTACTCATTTAGACACAAACAATATCCTCTTGAAATGGATGCAATGAGTACTCACACTGAAATTCCATGCTTGATGGCTTCAGCAACAGCCCCACAGTGTGAGACTCATTCACACCCTGCAGGGGGAGGACACAGTTTAACCAGTTGAGTTGACATTGCACAGCATTTACAGTCTGTTCACATTACCCTATTCTACCTTAGAACAAAAAAGTACTCTAGAGACATTAGGTTCTGCTTATTTCCTGACAGACACGATGAGCTCATGCTGCAAGTGAAAGAGCTGAAAGTTTATGTTTGAATTAAACCCTATGACACTAATACAACACTTTACAACCGTAACAGAAAAGTTAACATAACATAAATATTAGACAATTTTGTTTAAAAGTTGTATTAAACTAGGAAGGAATTCACAAACATAAAAATGTAAAATATTCTAATGGAACATCTTTATAGCACTGTTTATTGCCATTTTTTAAATATTTTAAAATATATTTAGAAACATATTCATTTCCTTTGTGTTTAAGGTTTGAAATCTGGTAATTGAGACTAGGCACTTTTGTCAATTAAAAATTAAATTGTAAATGCTATTTTAACCTGTATTGAGAGAATTATGTGGGCTGACGTTGCTAAACTCTCCTTTAGAAAATGCTAATCCCCTGACTGTCATGCCAAACCCATGGATTCTATACGTTTAGGAAAACTGTATATCTGGAAGATTAGAGCTTTTCATCTGCAGTGAAGCCAGAGTTTAAGAGAGTACTGATGTGATGTGATCAGCATGACAGCCAGGCAAGTAGTATTTTCAGAAGGACATATTAGCAATAACAGCCTCCATACTTTCACAGTACAGGTTTCTTTTAAAAAGCAACTATAAAAATGTTGATGCAATGGTATCGGACTCCCTCAGTGCTAGCATCCTTGTTTCCTGGAAACAGCCCTTTATGATTGAGATGCGGTATCCAGGCCAGCAGGATACTTCACATTTTTTGGGAATGTCCGAATATCCATCCCTTCTGGCAACAAGTCTTATAAATTATACACAAACTTATGAATTTCTTTCTTTTTAATAGCCCCGCTACGGTGCTTTTTAACTTGACTCCATTGTCCAGTAGAAAATACCATGTCCTTTTTTCAAACATCTGTTAAATGTTGCCAGGGCCTGCATTCCCAACATGTAGAAACAAAAATCTCTACCCACCATGTCCCAATGGTTTGCCAGAGTGAATTAAAATCCAACATATGGAGCACCTGATTGCTACCCTCAGGGACAAGATGAAGGAGCACAATGCATGTTGGCTGTACTAGGATATGTTTTATTTTTCTGATGAACACTTATCATTCTTCTAACCTTGCATTATTCTTTACCATGGAATTGATTCTCTGCGCCATCACCCCTGCCGTGGTTCTCCTTCCCTCCTACTTTTCTCCTTCTACCCTGTTCCCCTATCACCCCCTCTCCCACCCCCTGCTTACTTTTTTATTTTCCCCCTATTTCTTATTCCTCCTTGTCTTCCCCCCCCCTTCCTTGACACCTCAGCATGTCTCCAAGTGGTATGCACTGACAACAAGGGTATGATGGGTTGGAGACCTAGTTAACATGTTCTCCATTGCATATGACAATATGACATTTGAATATCTCCTACCCTCTGGTTTTTTTTTTGGACCCATGTACCTATTGTACTATCATCCTTACTGGTATGCACATAATATTCCTGGATTCCTCTTTATCACCTTTCATATTACAGGTAACCTCACTTTATGTAAAGTATTTGTTACTAGATTGCCTTATGTCTTTTCTTTTTGGGTTACTCTTAGGGTTACTGTCAATGTTAGTCTAAATGCCCTCAAAATGATGTCATGTCATGCTGTTGTATTTTGCTGCATACCACCAAATAAAGAATTATATATATATATATTGTATATATATATATATATATATATATATATATATATATATACAAAATAATGGGTGCCTTTTACAAATATGTATTTAGAGCTGAACTCCAGCCTTACATTACAACTGTGCAAGCTCTTATATATAAAAATCACTCAGATCTCACTGTACATTATGAGCTTGCATTAGAAGGAGCAGCAAGTCAGATAGAACCCACCTCCATTCCTGGCTGGAGAATGTCCAGCATCATCTAGCTCTTACCTCATTTCCTTACTGTCCTTGGCCCACCCCTTTCATTTATTGTATTAACATCACTAGTGGCTTAGCATCACATGTTGGCGATATCTAGGGTGGTCTGCATTCAAATATAGCCTGTCTAGGAATGCTCACTCCTCCAAATTGATACCAACTCAAGAAGGCATTTTAATATTTTCATAACTCCTACTCACTACTTACATCAGTGCTAAGAGAACTGATACAGAGTGCTGGGAGGTTTTCACTAAGCTTTAAACAGCCCCTCTCTTCTACCAGGCATAATCGACTTGCATTGCATAGAGATGCAGAGAAATCTAGTGGTGACATCATCAAGCCAGAAATAATGTATATTATGAAAATGGAAAGGTGGGGGGCAGTGGCAGGGGGTAATCAGGGAAGGAAAATATGAGTAGACAGGACCTAATCGTTAACATTCCCATAGCAGCTGAAAATGAAAGATCTATATATTTTCAAAAAACAAACACTCTGAGGGTCACAATACACATTCCACATCTGTGTAGTCCCCAAGATAAATTATATCAGTCTACACACATCATATCTTTTTTTGTATTGCCTCACCCCTCTTTACTGCCACCCTCCAGTCATTTACATTCCACAAGAAGACACCTTGTCAGGAGGACAGGAACTTTTTTAAATGTTTAGACCCCACTCACCATCCATGGGCCAAGTACCGAACCATACATAGAGAAAAGCTTCTCAAAAAATTGTGATAGCTTGAACAACACTTTTCAAACAAAATGCAAACATTATTTATAAAAATTGTACTCTGTTACACATCTAATGTCTAGGGGTGAGCCGAACACCCCCCAGTTCGGTTTGCATCAGAACATGCGAGCAGGCAATAAATTTGTTTGAACATCCGAACACCGTTAAAGTCTATGGGACTCGAACATGAAAAATTTAAAGTGCTAATTTTAAAGGCTTATATGCAAGTTATTGTCATAAAAAGTGTTTGGGGAACCCGGGTCCTGCCCCACACGTATCAATGCAAAAAAAGTTTTAAAAACAGACGTTTTTTTTTGGGGAGCAGTGATTTTAATAATGCTCAAAGTGAAACAATAAAAGTGAAATATTACTTTAAAGCGGAAGTAAACCCATCAATTTAACAATTTAAAAAAACAGTTACATTCCCGGCATGCCGGAAATGCTAACTGTCACATTGGTTGTGCTCTCAACCAAACTGTCAAACCATCCAATGGCTGGTGTCATAACTGATCACATGTGCAGCATCATGGCAGTTAAAGATTAAACAGAGACCAAGATGGCAGCTTCCTTGGCTGAAAACAATAGGAGGGTTTACTTCCACTTTAAGTTTCGTACCTAGGGGATGTGTATAGTATGCCTGTAAAATAACGCTTGTTTCCCGTGCTTGGAACTCTGATGCAACGGAAACCTGCGTTACATCAGAGGGGACGGGGTCACCCACACGTCACTGGGAAAGCCTGGGTTTCCCCTTGCGTTAGAGGGGGACAGGGTCACGTGACGGGTGGCTCTGTCCTCAGCTACATACGAGACCTGTCAGGCTGCAGCGACGATATTCCTTGGGTGTCTCCGGTGGAGACAGGATGCGCTGCGCTCGACATCTCATCGCTGGAGCCTGGACCTGGAAGGAGAGGAGATCATCCACCGCTGGACCCCAGAGAGGAGAGCATCCATCGCAGGATACCGACAGCGTTGGAGTGGAGACCGAGAGTGGATTACCACCGCTGGAATCTTTTTTTTATTTTTTTATTTTTAATAAAGGACTTATCCCAACGGTGTCTGTGTGTTTTTTAAAATAGTTTTACACTTTCTTTGTGAAATGGTAGGGGTACAATGTACCCCTTACCAATTCACATAGGGGGGGCCGGGATCTGGGGGTCCCCTTTGTTAAAGGGGTCTTCCAGATTCCGATAAGCTCCCCCCTGCAGACCCCCACAACTACCGGGCAAGGGTTGTGGGGATGAGGTCCTTGTCCCCATCAGACCCCCAAAGCATCCTCCCCATGTTGAGGGCATGTGGCCTGGTACGGTTCAGGAGGGGGGGTGCTCTCTCGTCCCCCTCTTTTCCTGCGGCCTGCCAGGTTGCGTGCTTGGATAAAGGGTCTGGTATGGATTTTTGGGGGCAACTCCACACCATTTAAAAAAAAAAAATGGGGTGGAGTATCCCTTAAAATCCATACCAGACCTGAAGGGTCTGGTATGGATATTTGGGGGGAACCCCACGTCATTTTTTATTTTATTTAACGCAGGGTTCCCCTTAATATCATAATATAATGATGCGCCGTGGCACCAACCTAAAGTTTTACACAGTGAATCTTCAAACAAAGATATATATAAATGTGAACCAAAAATGTGACAATAAACCCAGTGCTCAATGCTCCATGTACTGTGTACATAAATCAATATTGATTGCTTAATCAATTTAAGCAGCACAGGATAAAAATGCAAAGTGGAGTAGATGATCCTAACCACATAATGCTAATATCACTCAAAAACTTGGCCCCAAATGAATAGGATAAACAAGTCCACCGATTTCTCAATTCAAACCTCCGGTGCATACACCAGCCAATGCCCCTCTGTTATAATCACTCCATGGATCTGCCCATCTGCTGGCGATGAATTCACTCAGTGATTCCTCATATGCATTAGATGGACATGTGTAGGAAATACAAAAAAAAAAACAAAGATCATTGCGCAGTAAAGCACCACACCACAGTCTCCTACTCAGCTGTGTGTGTGGTTACACTCACATATCCTGGATATAAAACAGCGCTTGTAGTCAGCTCAGTCAGATCAATGTCCTCCTTCGGCTGCTGGGGGCATCACTAAGCTCCTCCCTCTACACGTTGCATCAACGACACGTGACTTACTCATGGGTATGCATGTGACCCCGGCAGCGTGAATTTATATAGAGGCTCATAGACCACATAGTCATTGTCATGGCGACAAAATAGGTCTAAGACTACATCATTGCTGGTGAACGCTTTTCCAGAAAAACATTTACAACATTACAAGCCTTTAATACAATGGCATTTTAAGATCTTACAATCTTAATCTAATCTATGTATAAAAACCTTAAAAGCTCAGCAAGGATATATAGAGAAACATGCTCAGTGGTTCCTTCAGTGGTTTATGCAGGTACCACCCCGCACATTTGCATTAAAGGGAAATTCTATTGTCCAATGCACAGCATAAAGTACCTTATTAAAAATATGTAAAAATATGTAAATATATGTAAAAATTATATATAAATTATATATAATATATAGAAAAATAAAAATACACAAATGGTAGAGATGTGTATATTACCATATATACCCAATAATGTGAATAATAGATGTTAAAACCTGAACAACGTCCTATCATCTAGTCCCATAGATGAAATACTGAGACTATGCTTGATAGTACACCAGATGATAATCCCACACCCCAGTTGGTTCCATATGTAAATGCTCCAGCATAGACACACCCACCTATGGGTCCCCTAAACCATACCATCCCCTCCAGATGCTAAAGGCAACCCCAAAAATGGGGGTGAAAGGGGGGGGGGGACTGGATATTCTCCATATGTTGGCACCATAATGTCACACATACTGACAAATGGCAATCCCAATAAAAATCAACTAAATCTGAAGTGTGTACAGAAAAAAGGAACCTACCTAATGTGTGCATATCAGGCAGGAACCTTAATCTAATAATCTGAGATGAAGCAATTTAAGTCAAAGTACATGGATCAAACTATTCGGCGCCAAGCTACATATTTCATAAATCAACCGTGATTCGCTTTTACTCATTTCTCTGACTTTATGGCTACCTCTCCAGTGTGGTTTGAACTTCTCTACAGCCCAAAATTTAAGCTCAGACAGATTCTTGTTATGACACAGTGCAAAGTGGCGTGACACATTATGTTTAGGGAAACCTGCTTTTATATTTTGCACATGCTCTCTTATACGTTTCCATAGGGGTCTCTTTGTTCTGGCTATATACTGTAATGAGCATGTGCACTCCAATATGTATACGACCCCCTCAGTCCTACACGTAATGAAATCTTTGATATTATATTCTTTCTGTGTAGTATTGAATTTGAAATTTGAGCATTTCACCCCATTTTGCCTTGTTTCTCTACATGCATAACATTGTTTGCAAGGATAGAATCCTTTCCCTTGAAAGAAGGTGTGTATACTCGATTTTTTTGGTGGATCTGGTATGTTTTTTACTACTAGATCCCTCAAAGTGGGAGCTCTTCTGTATACCACCCGTGGCCTATCTGGTAGTCCACTTTGTAACTGTTTATCAGCCTTTAGGATTGGCCAATGCTTCCTAAAAATGTATTCAAGTTGTTTGTGTTGAATATTAAAGTTCATAATTATTGGTACATCCTTAGATCTGTTCACTGTCCTTTCTTTATCCTTTATGAGGTGGTCCCTTGGGATTTCATATACCTCTCTTATTTTGTTGTTGATAAACTCTTCATTATATCCTTTTCGAGATTAATTTATTACCAATTGTTTTCGCCTGTTCTAAATATACTTTTGAGTCTGTACAATTCCGTCAAAGCCTTATCAATTGACCTTTAGGTATGTTGATCAGCCATGGATCAAAGTGGCAGCTGTCCACTGGTATGTAGCTGTTTCTTTCCACTGGTTTAAAGTGCGTTTTTGTTTTGATCTTATTGTTCTCTAAAGCCCCATACGCACGGTCAGACTTTTTGCCACCAAACTTAATTTTGAGCAAGTTTGACAAAAAATCCGACCGTGTGTACGCTCCATCGGACAATTTTTTTTAGTTTTCATCGGACAAATGTTGGGTCTGCAAAGGGACAAACTTTTCGCCAACAAAAGTCTGATAGAGCAAAGTCCGACCGTGTGTACAGAAATCCATCGGTCTTTTGTCCGATGGACAAAACAAATAATGTTAAAATCAACCAACAATAGCAGAAGTTGACCAAAGGGTGGCGGAAAAGAGCAGAAAAGAGCAGAAAAACCACATGATGTTGGAAAAAGTTTTGGGAAAGTTTGCAGAAAAGTCCTGTGGTGTGTATGCTATGGGTGTGCCCGGCCAACTCCATTCGGACAAAAATCCCCTGAAAAGTCCGATGGAAGTCTGACCGTGTGTACGAGGCTTAATATTATTTCTAAATCCAAGAACTGTATAGCTTTCTCACTTGTTGTATGTGATAACTTGATATTTTTGTTATTAACATTGAGTTTTTGTAAAAACTCAATTAAAGTGCTTTCACTGCCACTCCATATCACTATACAGTCATCAATGAACCGTTTATATAACACCAACTGATCTGGTACATCAATATATATAGCTTCCTCCTCCCACTCGGACATGAAAATGTTCGCAACACTTGGGGCATATTTTGCCCTCATCCCTATTCCATTCAGTTGTCTATAGTACTCAGAGTCGTACCAGAAATAGTTGTGTTGTAGTCCGAAGGCCAGACTTCTCAAAATGATTTTTTTCTGTTTAGATACTAAATACCCCCTTAATATCCATACCAGGTAATTGAATTTGGGGGGACCACCACGCATTTTTTTTTTTTTATCAATGACTTTCAATGACTTTTTTTCCTTCAGAAATGACAGTGCAGGGACAGTTCTAAGCACGGGAAACATGCGCTACTTTTCAGGCATGCTATACACACCCCCTAGGTACGAAATTTAAAGGAATATTTCACTTTTATTGTTTCACTTTAAGCATTATTAAAATCACTGCTCCCGAAAAAACTGCAGTTTTTAAAACTTTTTTTTGCATTGATACATGTCCCCTGGGGCAGGACCCGGGTCCCAAAACACTTTTTATGACAATAACTTGCATATAAGCCTTTAAAATTAGCACTTTAGATTTCTCCCATAGACTTTTACAGGGTGTTCCACGGCTTTTTGAATTTGCCGCGAAAACCCCAAATTATTCGCTGTTCGGCGAACAGGCAATGTTCGAGTCGAACATGAGTTTGACTCCAACTCGAAGCTCATCCCTACTAATGTCCACATTTTGTACAAAAAGCAAGCAACTTGCCAGAAATGTTGTCTGCAATATGCTGCTCAGGAAGACAAATCTGGGCAACAAATTGCACATCATAAAGTAACAGCCCAATCATCACTTTTTTCATTTCTAATAATAACTTATGTAAATATTTTATTATATAATTATTTGGGTTTAATTATATTGATTGATTTACTTCACTCACAATATGAAGAAATAAACAGCCTCACAGTCTTTTGTTGTTACTCAGATATAAGCGAACACTGCAAAGAAAGAAAATCTTACAGATGCATCAGGGAAATATACAGTAAAATATTAGGGGCCTTAGGCCCCTTTCACGTGATAAGCCCGCTCGGATCCGCCTGTCCGTTTTTCAGGTGGATCCGAACGGGCCACCCATTGACTTCTATGGGCAGGCGGGTGCCAGTGGAGATGTGTCTGACACCCGCCTGCCATCCAATCCGATCAAGACAGACGTATGGCGATACGTCTGCCACCCATCTTGGTAGATCGGATCAGATCTGATAAAAAACAGACATGCTGTCCGTTTTCGTTATGATCTCCCCATGGAGATCAGTGGGGCTCTGACAGGTCCCTTCCCACTCAGTGAGCAGAGACAGACCTGTCACCTGTCGGCTCAGTGGAGATCAATGGAGCAATCCACCACTGAGCTGGCGGTCTTCACTGGGCGGATCCGCCCCGTGTGAAAGGGGCCTAATCGTTAAAGAATAAAGTCTTAATTTGAACAGCTATTGAGGCTGGTATACTAAAGGAGATCAAAATCTTCACTGAAAAAAGCAGATAACTTTTTATTCATTTTATTTGTTCCTGGTTGGGTTTTTTAAGGGAATACAGACGCAATTTATTGACTAAAGAATGTCAAACTCCTTTAGTAAATCATTCTTATCGCTGTGATGATTCATGTATCCCGACAGCAGGGTCTGTTTAAAATACACGTGTAATACTTACCAGTTAAACGGCTGGCTATTTCAGCCTTAGCTCTGTTGCAAGGATCTTTCGCATCCAACACTTCCAGGTGTGCCAAATACCTGCATCTCCTTGCTACACTGTGCTTTCACCCGCCAGCTATTACTTCACTAGTATGTCACTGAGGAGTGTATCCCTGTATTAAAGCATTTGTAAAGGCTTCATTTTATTTTAATAACAAACATGTTATGATATTCTCTGCAGTTCCCTATACAATTCTCTGTGGCCTCCTCTGGGTTGTATTTGTATTGAATGTGACCTTTTAACCTTATTTATACATTAAACGAGAACCCAAAGCCTTTTCAATTATACCCCTTTAACTACCCCTATTTGATGGTCTCAAGCATACCTATGTTACAGTATGTTTGGTTATGTTTTGACCTAGTTTACTTTGTTTCTTGCTAGTTCGCTATGTTATATATTTTGTTAGCTATGAGCCAGTGTATGCTTAAACAAATGCATAAATAAATAAATAACATGTTATACTTACCTGCACTTTGCAATATTAATGCAAAGAGTGTCCCTGAACTTCCTCTTCTGAGGTCCCCCACTGGCACTCTTGTCTCCTCCTCTTCTCGGTGTGCACTCATAGGAAGCAACTTCCTATGGCGGTGCACCTGCAGACTTGCTCCAGAGTCTGGCTGTGTACATCCATTGACACACACATTCCAGCTTGGCTCTGCCCCTGCTCCCTCCTCACAGGATTTGATTGACAGCAGCAAAGCCTGTGAGAACAGAGAGAGAGCCACTACAGACGGGCACAACGCTGGATCAAGCGAGGACTCTGGTAAGTATTTAGAGGGGTCAGGGAGCAATATTCTTACTGGGACATTTTTTACCTTAATGCAGGGAATGCAGGTAAAAAAAAGTCTTGCCCTTGGACCCACTTTAAACACTAACCTAACATTAGAGTCTCTTTAAGGTAATACATTCAATATTTCCTGTTAGCTGAATTTTCTAACTTTTGCAGGTAAAAATAATCTCAGCCATGAATTGTGAGCATCCTATCTAATCCTAGCACTCTGCATTTTGTCACAGTTAAGAATGCCCTGTGGGAGCAAGACCTTGATACAGATCTTATGTTTTTGTTGACCTTAAAGGTAAGAGTATTACATTTGTGATAATCACTTAACAGTATACGGTATTCCTCCAGAGCATCAGCAACATAGTTAGCCTTGAGTACGGTATTTATAGAATAGTTCAGAAGCTGTTATTCCCAAGCCTCTGTGTCACACTGTTTTATATGATGTACATGATTGCAATGGCACATTAACTCAAAATTCTACCTTATCTCAAGGTACACTGCAAACACAAAATTCACCTGTCTTTTTCACGAAAATGGCATTTGCACCACCATACAGTAGTGCAAATATAATACAGAAAGATGTATTATAATAAATACAACAATCAACTACATACAGATAAATCATCCTTATTAACCCTGCAGCATCCTCCATACCACACTTGAGAACATGTTATAAACATAAAAACCAATCATATATCCAAACCCAAACCACCAGCCACAAATAGAAGAGATATAAACATCCAGCCTGAGAACACACAAAGAGTCCCTTACTAGTAGGAACCGGGTTACAAAAATAAAAACACCAAACCTACAGCAATAGACTTTACATGGCAAAAAAAAAAAAGTACAACATGAATGATAATGTGTCATTCAATAAGGTAATATACTGCAGCAATATGAATATCTAATCCTGTCCTATTGCTAAGAATACAAATGTGCACAAACCTGCATTACAGAAGATGAGTGGTGAAATCCCCTGGTTAGCCACTATGAAGAAGGTCAGAAACTGGGCTGGTGTTGGTTCCTATGAGACACTGAGAAATGCTTTATATAGGGGTGTCAGGGCCCCCTTTCCTCTCACACTTTCCATGAAGGCAGTGATCAGGACTTGGCAACTAGTGGTATGTAAACTACAAGGGGACCCTCACACTAGATCTCCGGACACCCCCTTGTGGCTCAACCCACATTTATCAGAGTTTCTGACTGTCCCGGACCCAGGTTCTGGGCTGCCAAAGGTATCAAAAAACTGGAACATATTTGTGCTAGTGGCTCTCTTCTATCCTTTGATTGCTTTAAGGAGAAATTTGGGCTCACTAACCGCCAATTCTTTAGATTTCTTCAAATTCGCCATGCCTTCGCTACACAATTTGGATCCACCCCAATGCTTCTCCTTCGGTCCAATTTTGAATCCACATTAGGGGATGTCCCTCTGGTCAAACCCACCTCGACCATCTATAAAGCTCTATTACCCTCAGTCCATTTTGGTCTGGAGGACTTGTTCTCTAAGTGGCAGGGCAAGGTCCCTGATCTGGATTAGGAGGACTGGGAAGACACCTGGGTGTATCCTTTTCTACAACTTATCTCTGTAAGAGATTGGTTGATACAATTTAAACTGATCCACAGGGTTTATTTGTCACCCCAAAGATTATCCAAAATTTACCCAAATTCCTCCTCCAACTGTTGGAAGTGTGGTATAGCAGACGCTGACTTCAACCATATGTTATGGTCCTGTCCAAGGATCCAGTCCTTTTGGACGGAGGTCACAAAATTTATTGAAACTTTACTCATGATCCATGTTCCTCTGAATGTGTCGATCTGCTTGCTGGGCCTGGTGGGCTTCCTGGCTCGCCGCCGAGCAACCAGAACTCTAATAGGACTCCTATTATTTTATGTCAGGAAGGCTTTACTCATAAAATGGAAACAACCAGAGGTACCCACTTTGAATTCATGGAAATTGTTGATCAACTCGGCGGTGCCATTATACAAAGCGGCTTATCTCACCAGATGCTGCCCAGCTAAGTTTGACAAAATTTGTCATGTGTGGTTAGAATCAGACATCACGAACGCAACACAATAAGATCTAGATCCCTTTGTTTGTTTACTTGCCTTGTAGCGGTGAAGACCTAATATTGCTGTTATGTGAAGGTACACCTAGATGCATTATCCTTAACCTAAACTTCCCTCCCTGAAGTGGTCAACTGAAGTATAAGATCCATTATCCTCCCCAGTATCCCTTCAATTTGATGGCACAAGCAGTTAAATTTTTTAGTTGTTTCAATAGATGTATTGGAACTTATAGAATAGTTACAATGTATGTTACCCAAGCCGGGGTATGCCCAGTGGCTTTATTTTGTAACTCTTTATTTTATTTTATTTTTCACAAAAAAACTCAATAAAAAATATTTTACAAAAAAAAAAGAAGATACTGGGCTGGTGGAACAGACTCTGAAGTATTGTGACAATAGTCCCTTATCAGAAGTGATCACTGACAGTGAAAGCGTACAGAAAAAAAAAAAGTTAAACATAATTTGATGCCAACAGTCAAATGAAGTATAATAATGGTTACATCAGGATAGAAAATGATCCTATAGGTGTTTAAAGAAAGGTCAAATCCTGAAGTCATTTACTAGAATCAAGCTGTTATGAGGTGTATGTACGTATGCCTACATTTGAATTGGTTTAAAAAAAATATATAATGTCCTGTTGTATGATCAACTGTGGAGTCATAAAGCAGGAACAGGGTGTACACAGCATTCCTGAAACCACAAATGGGGGCAAGTGCTCCTACATACGCATACTATAAACACCGGGCATTTACTGTATTATTTTTCTGGTCGGTGACCAATAAGTCACTGAATAAGGCCAGTTAGCTAGCAAATTCAAAAGGAGATAAGCGGCAGCCTTAATTCTCTTTCAACAGATTTTATATATATATATATATATATATATATATATATACAGTTCAGAAAATATCCTGCTAATGAAAGTTTATTCTGAGAGATTATCTGGTTACCATGACCACTTAAATCTATTATGAGTTAAGGTCAGGCAGTATGATCATGTACTGTAGTTCAAGAAATTTTCATTTTTTTTTTCCTGCTACAGGAATATATACAGTAAACTTGTTGCTATATTGTTCTGTTTAAATTTATTACAGTTATTAGCAGCCATTCGATATGATATTTTGTGCAAATAAAACATAGGATTGAAGTACAGTTACTGCAATGCTACTTGCACGTCATCTAACACATCAATACACTTTAGTTTAAGGTGCATCATGTTTCAATTTTTTTTTTTTTATATATTCATAGATCCAGTCAAATAGCCCCATAATGTGGTTCCTATCTCCGTAATAGGTATGCATACCCCTGGTTAAAAAAACAGATACACGCCTCTGTATTGAGGGCAATCGGGACTGGGAAGTATTTAGTATTTTCTGCCTGAACTTATCAGATTACAGTCATGCTAGCCATTCATGGCCTGAATTTCAACCAATTCATGTTGAATTAGCTGAAAGGTGGGCCATGGGTGATCCTCTTGACAAAAGCCAATTTAAAAATTACTGAGCTGGGTAGAAAATTGTCAGCTTACCAGTGACAGGATCCTATCAGATGCAGTCACTGTTTGGGTATTTAGGCAGCCACAGGTGCTGTGCCTGTCTGAATACAATAAAAAACAATGCAGATTCCTCCATCTATGCTTTTTGCATGGATTGAGAAATCAAATTTATTTTGTTTATTTATTTCAGGTACTTATATAGCGCCGTCAATTTGCGCAACGCTTTACATATACATTGTGCATTCACATCAGTCCCTGCCCTCAAGGAGCATACAGCCTAAGGTCCCTAACACACATTCATACATACTAGGGCCAATTTTTTTAGACATTAACCTACCAGCATGTTTTTAGAGTGTGGAAGGAAACTGGAATACTTGGAGGAAACCCACGCAGGCACAGCGAAAATATGCAAACTCCAGGCAGATGGTGTCGTTGGCGGGATTCAAACCAGAGAGCCTTTTTGCTGCTATGTGAAAGTGCTAACCACTACACTACTGTGCTGCCCAAATGATTCCTTTTGTTTGGGCCTTGGGGCTGAACAAGAGAAATCTACTTGTGTATAGGTAGCCTTAAACCCTTTATAGTGACTACAGTTCCCTCTACAATGGCTGCCATAAAAAATACAAATTTACATGTATACAACGATTTAAACAAGAAAAAATAATTCAACAATGGCATATGTAATTAAAAAAGAAACAAGTGCTGCCCGTTACCTAACTAACTTATACTTCATCCACTAAAACGTAACTGATAGTTTATGTATGTATATATAGCGGTACCCCCAGTTAAGAGGGCTGCTGGTATTGATTTGGGCCCTGTAGTGCACGGCTGTCAACCCCTGGCAATCGGCTCTATCCTCCCGTGGCACAGCTAGAAAGGGGAGATAGGACCGCGTGACCGCAACTCTTGGGAAAAGATGTCTTGGGAAATGTAGTCTCTGGATATTAAAGGGGAATACCCCGCTACATATATTGTGACAGCAGGAAGGTAAAGTCACCTGGTTGCATCCAGGGGGGTTGGTATATTTCTCCCAGATTCAGGCTTTATGCCGACTTATACAACTAGGGAGAGAGTTGATGAAGCCCAGCTGAGGCTAGTGGGCTCATTGATGACTCATACCTCTAGGGAGAGGGCTGGGCGTCGTGCAGGCAGGGAGTTGATGAGACCAGCTGAAGCTTGTCAGCTCGTTTAAGGCCTATATAAAAACTCCCAGATTCATTAGGTGTTTGCTCATGCCTGGAACCAGACCTGTGTGGACTGTCTAGGGAGAGTGAACCCCTGTGCGGTGAGAAAAAGCCTGTGTGGCTATTTGTTTGGACATTGACTAAACCAGGGACTTAGGGACTAGGACAGCACTAGGCTGATCCCAGTTGTTAGTTAGGAAACCTGCATGTTTAGTCAGAGGTCAAGCTGACCAGGGTTTATTTTGTTTATGTTTCTTTTTGCTTTGCTGTGTTTTTTTTGTCACTGTAAATAGAAATAAACCGCACCTTTTTGATCTTGAAAACCACAACCTCCGTCTGCTGGGCCTGTTTTTGTGTGGGGAGCCCACCCAGGGGATCACACACACCCGCTGCCGAGCGAACCCCCCCACAGTTGGTGGAGAACCAGTGGCAGTTTTTTTAAGCCAGCATGGAGGAGATACTGAAACAGCTGGCTCTAGCAAATGCCAATCAACAGCAGACAAATGCAGGTTTGCAAAGGAGCCTTGCAGCCCAGCAGCAAGCTCACCAACAGAGTCTGGAAGCTCAGCAACAAGCCCAGCAGCAATCTGAGGCCCGCTTCATAGACATGTTACAGAAGCAAGAGCAGAGACTACAACAAATGGAAGCAGTAGTGCAGCAACGTCCGCAGACCAGTGAGGAAAGCCGTCCCACTAATACCGCGTCCTTTGGGGTGAGTCGTTTATTGACAAAAATGACTGGAGAGGATGATCCAGAGGTATTTTTGACCACATTTGAAAGGACTGCTGAAAGAGAAAAGTGGCCTGAGGAGCAGTGGGCTGGACTGGTGGCTCCTCTGTTAACTGGTGAATCGCAGAAGGCTTACTATGACCTAGAGCCTGACCAAGCAAAAGACTATGTGATGCTAAAAGCTGAAATATTGGCAAGGCTGTGTGTCACCCTGGCTGTCCGGGCTCAGCGTGTGCATAACTGGACTTTCCAGCTTGGAAAACCCCCCAGGTCTCAAATGTATGATCTCATTCACCTGAGCAGGAAGTGGCTACAGCCAGAGACTTTGTCCGCACCAGAGATTGTGGAACGTGTTGTAATGGATCGGTTTTTGAGAGCTCTTCCTACTGCCATCCAAAAGTGGTTAAGCCATGGAGACCCAGAGACGGCCGGTGGTCTTGTGGATCGTGTAGAGAAATACTTGGCTACAGAGAACCTGATGGCCTCTTCCAGAGACTCTCTGACTTTCCACCCTAAGACCAGACCATCCCCAGGGGCGGATAAGAGGATTCCAAGGGGTGAGGGTGGAGAGAGTGAGAGGGTGGGAGCTCTACCCAAAGTTTGGCGAGAACAGCCTGGGAAGTTAGGGGCTCAAGAGGCAGCCAAAAGGATTGTTTGCTACCGCTGCCGGCAAGCGGGACATATTGCAGCAAATTGCCCGGTTGTGGAGGAACCCATGCAATGTGACTTTCTGACGGACCGACGTCAGTCGCTGTGTGCGACAGTCGCATGCACTGCCATTCGGGGAACTGAGAAACATTTATGCAAAATGTGTATTAATGGTAGAAATGTTGTGGTATTGCTGGATTCAGGTAGCCTTGTGACCCTGATAAAGGCTGAATTAGTTAAAACAGAGGTCTCTGGGAATAGCAAGGTAGCTGTTATTTGTGTGCATGGGGACACCCGAGAGTATCCAGTGACTACAGTGTGTTTCGAGACCCCCAAAGGTACCCTCTCTCATCCAGTGGGGTTAGTATCTCAATTACCGCATGATGCCATTGTGGGAAGGGATTTTCCGAAGTTCTGGGAACTGTGGGATGATCCTGAGCCCCCCACTGGTGCCCCTATGTACCAGGAATGGGATAGCCAGAACTCCTCTGAGAGTGGTGAGGACTCTCCAGAATTTCCCTTGTCAGTATTGGCAGGGGAGACTCAAGAAACTGGAGAGGAGCCCACCTCCTCAGACGAAAACCTACCGTCTGTGGAGTTTTCTGATCTGGAGGTTCACAGGGAAAATTTTGCCACAGAACAGTTAAAAGACCCCGCCCTAATAAAGGCACGGGAAAACGTAGTGGAAATAGATGGCGAGTTAGTGAACCCAGATAATACCTGCACTTACCCATACTTCAGCGTAGAGAAGGACCTACTGTATCGGGTGGCAAAAAGGGCAGAAGAAACCGTTGAGCAGCTTGTGGTGCCCAAACCTTACAGGAAGTTGGTGTTGGAGTTGGCCCATGGGCACATTCTTGGAGGTCATCTGGGGACAGAGAAAACCCGAGAGAGGGTATTACAGAGATTCTATTGGCCTGGGGTGATGAAGGACATAGAAAATTATTGTTCCTCCTGCCCTGTGTGTCAGAGGTCGGCCCCGATGCCACATTTCCGTAGCCCGCTGGTCCCTCTACCCATCATTGAGGTCCCGTTTGAGAGAATCGCAATGGATTTGGTAGGTCCTATAATCAAGTCCGCTAGGGGGCACCAGTACATATTGGTTATAATGGACTATGCCACCCGTTATCCAGAAGCGATCCCTCTCAGAAATACCTCGGCCAAAACCATAGCCAAAGAGCTATCTCTTGTTTTTAGCCGGGTGGGTATTTGTAAAGAACTGCTTACGGACCAAGGTACACCCTTTATGTCCCGGGTTATGAAAGAGCTGTGTAAATTGTTCAAAGTGACGCAATTGCGTACATCTGTGTATCACCCCCAAACCGATGGGCTGGTTGAAAGATTCAACAAAACCCTAAAACAAATGTTGAAGAAAGTGGTGGATAGAGATGGAAAGGATTGGGACTGTCTACTTCCTTATTTGATGTTTGCTATTAGGGAGGTGCCCCAATCCTCTACGGGATTCTCCCCCTTTGAGTTACTGTATGGGAGACACCCAAGAGGGCTGTTGGATATTGCCAAGGAAACTTGGGAAAGTGAGAGTTCTCCCCACAGGAGTGTGATTGAGCATGTCGCCCTGATGCAAGATCGAATTGCACAGGTAATGCCCATCGTGAAGGAACATTTGGCCCAAGCGCAGTTGGCACAGCAGAGAGTGTACAACCGTGGAGCCAAGACCCGTACCTTTTCCCCCGGGGGATAGGATATTGGTACTTGTCCCTACGGTTGAAAGTAAATTCCTTGCCAAATGGCAAGGCCCCTACGAGATAATAGAAAAAGTGAGCGAAGTGAATTACAAGGTCAGACAACCAGGAAGGCGAAAGCCCGAACAGATCTATCACGTTAATCTGTTGAAAGCCTGGAGGGATAGAGAGTCCCTAGTCGCAGAAACTTGGTCACCAGCTCAAACTGGTTGCGTGATTCCGGAGGTTGGAATAGCAGCCACCTTGTCACAACCCCAACAACAGGAGGTTAAGGAGTTTGTGCTTCGCAACAAGGAGGTGTTCTCTGAGCTGCCGGGACAAACATCTGGGGTAGAGCATGATATTATTACCCCGCCCGGTGAAAGGGTGAAGTTAAAACCCTATCGGATCCCAGAGGCCCGACGGGAGGCAATACGGGAGGAAGTACAGAAAATGCTGAACTTAGGGGTGATAGAGGAGTCCCAAAGTGATTGGTCTAGTCCCATTGTGTTGGTGCCTAAACCGGATGGGAGCTGGCGATTTTGTAACGATTTTCGTCAGTTGAACAAAGTTACAAAATTTGACACCTACCCCATGCCACGTATAGATGAGTTGATCGACCGGCTGGGAACAGCCCGATACATGACGACTCTTGACCTCACAAAAGGGTATTGGCAAATTCCCCTGGCCAAGTCGGCCAAAGAGAAAACCGCATTTGTAACCCCAGACGGGGCGTTCCAATATAAGAGAATGCCGTTCGGGTTACAGAATGCGCCGGCCACATTCCAGCGGAAAATGGACCAGATACTGAGGCCCCATCGGAAGTATGCTGCGGCTTACCTGGATGACGTAATTGTCCATAGCACAGATTGGGCCTCACATCTGCCAAAAGTGCAAGCAGTCCTAGACTCTATCCGGGAAGCGGGGTTTACGGCTAACCCCAAGAAGTGTACCATTGGGCAGGAGGAGGCCAAATATCTTGGGTACACCATTGGCAGGGGAGTGATAAAACCCCAACTCAACAAAGTCGAGGCCATCCAGAGTTGGCCACGTCCCAACAGCAAGAAGCAGGTACGGGCCTTTCTGGGAATCGCTGGTTATTATCGGCGCTTCATTCCCCACTTTGCTTCTAAGGCTGTGCCCCTAACCAACCTGACGAAAGGGAAAGGGTCGGTCATGATTAAATGGACCCCCGAGGCTGAGGCAGCATTCCAATTCTTGAAACAAGCCTTATGTAGCCAGCCAGTGTTGTACTCACCCGACTTCTCTAAAGACTTTGTCGTACAAAGTGATGCGTCAGATGTGGGGTTAGGAGCAGTATTGTCCCAGGTCTGGAACGGGGAAGAGCACCCAGTCATTTACCTCAGCAGGAAATTGAAGTCCCATGAGGTAAATTACGCCACGGTTGAAAAGGATTGTTTAGCGGTGAAGTGGGCTCTAGATTCCCTTCGGTACTATCTGCTAGGTAGGCACTTTGACATGGTTACGGATCACGCTCCGTTAAAGTGGATGGCTCAAAACAAGGAGACAAATAGAAGAGTGAATAGATGGTTCCTGGCCCTACAGGAATTCAACTTCACCGTAAAGCATCGCCCTGGCGTTCAAATGGGGAATGTGGATGCTTTGTCTCGAGTACATGAATGCCTGATTGCTGGTGTTCCAACCCCAAGGTTAAAACAAGAGGGGGGGGGTATGTGACAGCAGGAAGGTAAAGTCACCTGGTTGCATCCAGGGGGGTTGGTATATTTCTCCCAGATTCAGGCTTTATGCCGACTTATACAACTAGGGAGAGAGTTGATGAAGCCCAGCTGAGGCTAGTGGGCTCATTGATGACTCATACCTCTAGGGAGAGGGCTGGGCGTCGTGCAGGCAGGGAGTTGATGAGACCAGCTGAAGCTTGTCAGCTCGTTTAAGGCCTATATAAAAACTCCCAGATTCATTAGGTGTTTGCTCATGCCTGGAACCAGACCTGTGTGGACTGTCTAGGGAGAGTGAACCCCTGTGCGGTGAGAAAAAGCCTGTGTGGCTATTTGTTTGGACATTGACTAAACCAGGGACTTAGGGACTAGGACAGCACTAGGCTGATCCCAGTTGTTAGTTAGGAAACCTGCATGTTTAGTCAGAGGTCAAGCTGACCAGGGTTTATTTTGTTTATGTTTCTTTTTGCTTTGCTGTGTTTTTTTTGTCACTGTAAATAGAAATAAACCGCACCTTTTTGATCTTGAAAACCACAACCTCCGTCTGCTGGGCCTGTTTTTGTGTGGGGAGCCCACCCAGGGGATCACACACACCCGCTGCCGAGCGAACCCCCTCACTATATATATATATATATATATATATATATATATGTAGCGGGGTGTTCAATTTAGGGGAGTGTCTGAGTGGTAGTTAGGCTCAGACACATTATTGTTAGGGTTAATGGACCATTTCTGTGCCATGGGAGCTAGTATTGGTGTATAGTTCCCTGGGGCCTACAGGTGGCGCTGTCGCCATAGGTCCGGGTTGAACCACAGTTCAAGGTTGTGCCGTTTCTTGTCCCCTCTCGGCAGCACTACGGCGGGGCGGGGAATCTGCTGTGCCTGTCGGGAGAGGGTATAAAAAGGGGCAGCCATATTCCATGGGTCATCGTCCACGCCCGGGCACCTTCAGCCTGGGTGTGTAGGTTCGTCATCTCCGGGTGCCCTAGGCCCCGAGGCATGGTTCCTGTTCCATCTCAGACACCTTCAGTCTGGGGTGAGGTACTAATTTAGAGGCCTGGAGCCCAGCACCTTCGGCTGGGTTCCGCCGGGGATTGAGGACTCCCAGGGTGCTGCCTTGTGAGGGGACCCAGATCTGGGATGAGGAGGCCAGGGAGGTTACCTGTACCGAAGACACAGCGCAGAGTCATGGTGAGGGTGAGGACCTCTGGTAACTCTCCGGAGGGATGTCTTCTCCCTTACACGGGCCAAGTACTCTCTAGAAGGAAATTCGCTTACAGGTCAGTGGCAGTGGCCTAATAGGGCCGTGCCCTATTCACCCAGTCAGTGGCAGTGACTCTATTCACCTGGTCAGTGGCAGTGACCTGTTCCCCAAGTCAGTGGCAGTGACTTCCTATTCACTCGGTCTGTGGCAGAGACCAACCTCACGGTCTGTGGCAGAGATTGTGCGCCAAAACTGTTTGTGAAGCCTAAACAGTCAAAGAACCTGATTCAAGTTTGTGCCTGGACCTCCTCCCACCTAAGCTGTCCTGTGTCTTGTTCCAACCTGTCTGCTGTCAAAGAGGCATATTTATTATCCGTGTGAAATAAATAAATAAATATAGAAGTTGGACTTTCATTTGGTGTGGACAGTTACATTACTGGGGGAAACATAAGGACTTGCCTCTACCTAAGGTAGAGGTGAGAATCATCCTCGGGAGGATTCAACTCCAGCCGCAGGCAGGCCCGAAAACTACTCAGGAGGGTACGGGCTTGTGGTGCGGTGTGCCTCTCCCCTCCCTGTGAGGAGCCGAAAACACACAAAAAGGCAGGTAGGGGGAGAGGTGAGGGCGCTACATATACATATATATATATTTATTATGCATACATATAAAGATATGTTTTATATATTGTCCAGATATGGTTCTTTAATTTATTTATTTCAGGTTCTTATATAGCGCTGTCAATTTACACAGCCCTTTACATATACATTGAACATTCACACCAGTCCCTGCTCTCAAGGAGCTTACAATCTAAGGTCCCTATCACACATTCATACATACTAACACACATTCATACATACTAGGGCCAATTTAAACAGGATCCGATTACCCTACCAGCAAGCCTTTTATGCGGCGTACACACAATCGTTTTTCATGCCATTTTTTTAACCAACGTTTTTCTCGTCGTTTTTTTTCATGTTTCCTCTCAAGCCTGTCTTGCATCCACACGATCATTAAAAAAAACGCTCGAACAAAGCGCAGTGACGTACAACACGTACGACGGCACCATAAAGGGGAAGTTCCATTCAAAAGGCGCCACCCTTCATGTTAGTAAACTTTGTTGAGCGGCGATTCGCGCTTTTCAGCCTCGTGCTTTTCAGTCCGTTACAGCGTGACGAATGTGCTATCTCCATTACGAACGCTAGTTTTACCAGAACGAGCGCTCCCGCATCATACTTGATTCTGAG
Source organism: Rana muscosa (assembly GCA_029206835.1). Classification (NCBI taxonomy): domain Eukaryota; kingdom Metazoa; phylum Chordata; class Amphibia; order Anura; family Ranidae; genus Rana; species Rana muscosa. The sequence goes on along the minus strand of CM055118.1, from coordinate 654,979,649 downwards.
CATGCGCGTTTTTTTTCCTCTCGTAAAAGCATACACACTATCGTTTTTCACGTCGTTAAAAAAAACGACATGAAAAACGACGTGAAAAAATAGAGCATGTTCGAAATTTTTAATGGCCGTTTTTCACGCCATTAAAAATGCTCTGGAGCATACACACAATCGGTTTTAATGGCCATTTTAAAAAATTACATTTTTAACGGCATGAGAAACGATCATGTGTACGCTGCATTAGAGTGTGGGAGGAAACCCACGCAGGCACAGGGAGAACATGCAAACTCCTGGCAGATGGTGTCGTGGTCGGGATTCGAACCAGTGACCCTTTTTGCTGCTAGGTGAAAGTGCTAACCACTTGACTCACTTCTGACGTAGTGGGAAACGCTTCATATTTATAACAGAAATATCGATTGGAATAAAGCTTCTGAAAATTTTTGATCAGCCCCTTTTATAGCTTACTGTATTTATTGGCGTATAACACTCACTTTTTTCCCTGAAAATAGAGGGTAAACTGTGCCTGCGTGTCATGCGCAGGGGGCTGTGGGAAGTTTTTTTCCTGAAACTTCCCTCTTAAAGTTAGGGTGCATGTTATACGCCTGTGCGTGTTATACGCCGATAAATACGGTAATTTTTCTTGCAGCGTTTCAGATAAATAAAAATGCAAAGCATTCTTCTAAAACCAGGGGTCTCCAACCTTTCTAAACAAAGGACCAATTTACTGTCCTTCAGACTTTAGGAGGGCCGGACTAGGGCCAGTGGGATCAGAAAATGTACTGGGGTCCAGTGGGAGTAAATAATGCCCTATCTATGGTGTTAGTGGGAGGAATAGTGGCCCATCGTTGGTGTCAAGGAAGGAATTCTGCCCCATCGTTGGCTTTAGTGGGAGAAATAGTGCTCCATCGTTGGTGTCAGTGGGAGGAATAGTGGGCCATCGTTGGTTCCAGTGGGAGCAATAGTGGCCCATAGTTGGTGCCAGTGGGAAGAATAGTGCCCCATCATTGGTGTCAGTGGAAAGAGTTCTGCCCCATCGTTGATATCAGTGGGAGGATTTTTGCCCTTTCCTTGGTGTCAGTGGGAGGAATAGTGCCTCATCGTTGGGGTCGCTTGGAGGAATTGTGCCCTTTGGATGGTGTCAGTGGGCAGAATAGTGCTCCTTTGTTGGTGTCAGCAACAAAAATGATACACCATTGTTAGTGTCAGTAGATGAAATAGTGCCCCAAGGGCCAGATAAAGGCAAGCAAAGGGCTGCAACTGGCTCCAGGGCCACAGTTTGGAGACCCCTTTAATACACCACTGATGCCTTGTTGTTACCCGGCATGAAACCAATGTGTATGTTTTGCACAGAAGTTGCAAATAATGTGTAATGACACATGACTCATACATCTTTAGCTAAAATAAATCATATATTTGCTGTTTTTTTGGGATATTTTCAGTATGTACCTATGGCTATGATGAAAATACAGGCTATATATTTGTTTTCTATGTTGCCCTTATTTATGAGGTATCTCTGGTATCAGCTCCTGTGTGGAACATTCTTCTCTTTTTTTTATGGTGTCACGTGAGATTTGTGCAGGTTTATCTATCTTTTCTTTTTTTCCTTTATCTTTTTTTTTTTGCTCTTTAGATTTATAGACTATGTACACCAGATATTCAAAGTGACTGTAGAGATTTTCTATTCATGTGTGGACTTTCTGTCTGATGGTACTATTGGTAAGGCTATCTTATTCAGCACAGGGTCAAAAGGGATTCTGATATATAACTATCGACCCAATGGTATGAGAGGCATGGAGATTTTTGGTTAAAATTGGAAGCTATTATATTATGTCTGCTTCAGTGCAAGTTTTGGTATCCTGGAATATTAAGGGTTTTAGGGACCCATTTAAGAGGCAAGCTATGTTATATTAAAGCAGTTTTCCCCATCCATTATCTGCCTGCAGGAAACCCATTTAAAATCATCTACTTTAAATGATCGGAAAATAGCACAATATAGCACACAATATCACTCTACTTATACTACATATTCTAGAGGTGTTTTTATGTTGATTTTACCTGCCTGAAGGAAAAATCAACATTATTTGCAAACAAACACTAGAGGACAAATTGTTTTTTTTGTACTGAACAAAATATAGAAAACCATATGTGTTAGCTAACATATACAGTATATACATATATATATACCTCCCCCATATTCACCAGAGATATTTAAGATTTTCTGCATTTTAACTTTGATAAATCTTATGTCCCTTGTTTGGTGGTAGGAGACTTTAATAATTACATTGATCCCTCCTTAGATAAATATGGTACAGTTAGGGGACAGGTGAATTCTGTATGTACTACTTTTGCTGGCTTTGTTCAGGATATTGGCCTGATGGATGTCTGGAGAATGTTATATCCTTCTGAGAACGTTTTTTCTTGCTTCTCCAGTACCCACAGGACTCTATCCAGAATAGACTTGGCATTAGCCACTTATGCAATGTTACCAGTGATAACTGAAGTGACTTATGCAAATAGGGGACTATCTGACCACTCTCCATTGGCTCTCAAGCTAACTATGCACTCTGTTAAAACTTGTACCTTATGGAAAATAAACCCTTATTGGTTAGACCTCCTTCCTTCAACGGAAGAAATTAAGCGTGATATATCTACCTACAGTGTTGTTAACAAGCCCTCTGTATCTTTGCAGATTTATTGGGACTCCTTAAAGGCCTATATAAGAGGCTTATTTATATCTCAAATTTCAAAGATCAAAAGACAATCCATGGCTTTGGAACACTCTGCAGACAAAGCTGTCCTGCAGGCTTAACTTCAATATATAACAAACCCCACTGAAGAAACCCAGCAGAAGTGGATACAAAGTCAGCAGTCTCATTAGGAAATGTCCTGTAAAAAAGTGGAGCAGAAACGTTTTTCCCTCCAGCAACCTTATTTTGAGGATGGGGAAATACGGGTCACCTGTTAGCTTCAATTGTAAAAGCCCAAAAACCTTTGAACTATGTGGTAGAATTGCAAGAATCCTCAACTAAAATGGTACATATTACTTTGGAGATTTAATCTGTGTTTTGTGATTTCTTTAAAAATTTACATGGCAGCAAATTATCCAATGAAGAGGCTGACCTGCAATATTTTCTTGACTGCAGCTCACAAGGAGGAATTGGATAAACCTCTGACTCTAAAGGAACTTTGGGTTGCTGCTGCAAGTATATCTAACAATAAAGCCCCAGGTGCTGATGGGTTACCAGGGGAGGGTTATAAAATATATGGAGCCAACGTATTGCCTGAACTATTAGAGGTATTTAAAGCAGCATTGGAGTGTGGTCACCTTCCTCTCTCTATGAATGAGGCTACTATTATAGTCGTATTAAAACCTGGTAAGACCCCTAATAATCCAGAATTATATCGCCCAGTATCATTACTCACATCAGATGTGAAGCTATTGGCAAAAGTGTTAGCCACTAGACTGGAAAATGTAATTTCAAAGATAGTGCATTCAGATCAGTCTGGTTTCATTCCAAACAGATCTACTGCAATAAATATTAGACATTTCTTTCTTAACGTTCAGGTTCCAACTGATAATTTAAGCAACAGAGCTATACTGTCGCTTGATGTGGCAAAAGCTTTTGATAGTATAGAGTGGAATTTTCTATGGCACCGTTTACAGAAATTTAGATCTGGATCCAAGTTTATACGCTGGATACATCTTCTCTATGCTGCACCGGTGGCACGGGTTCAGGGAAATGGACATATATTCTCACTACAACGAGGAACTCGACAGAGATGCTCATTATCACCCCTCCTTTTTGATCTGGCTCTCAAACATTTAGCTGCTGCTGTTCGCTAGTCGCTGAACATTATCGGGTTTAGCAGATCTCTAGGAGAGAACAAGATTGCCCTATATGCTGATGATGCACTTCTATTTCTGGGAGACATGTCACATTCCCTAGTAGCAGCGATGTCCCTAATCACTACATATAGTTCCTTTTCAGGTTTCACAATAAATTGGGACAAGTCGGTTCTTTTACCGATAGCCCATCTTTTGTATAATATGCCAAGCTCCACGTTCCAAATAGCGGTAGTCTCTACATTCAAGTATCTAGGCATTCAAGTTACATCACAAATGTCTGAGAATGTAGTGAGAAATCTAGATCCATTGCTTAAATGCTTTAAACAGACGGGGAAAATATGGAGTAAGCTGCCTCTATCAGTAGTTGGAAGAGCCAACCTGGTAAAAATGGTTTGGATGCCACGATTGCTGTATCTTCTACATAATTGTCCTGTATGGCTGCCCCAAAGATTTTTTCGACAGGCGGACACCCTTTTTAAGAGATATTATCTGAAGGTATGAACACCCCCCGGATTAGATTTGGAGTTTTGCAGCATCCCAAGGATGGAGGCGGTCTAGCTGTCCTCAATGCTAGATTGTACTACTTGGCATCACAACTTCAACATTTAAATGGTTGGAACATTATAGACTCAGGCCTCGTACACACGGCCGAGAATCTCGTCAGGAAAAAACTCGTCGTTTTTCTTGACGAGATTCTTGGACAAGAAACTTGTTCCGGCCAAGTGTACACACGCTCAATTCAAAGAACCTGCGATTCTTTGAATGGAGCGAACGTGGTGACGTCATTGACTACGACGAGCGTGCGCTCGTCACATTCGATGCCGTCGCAGCCATCTTGCTACACCCTACCTATGCCTGGCGAGAAACCCGACGAGAAAATGGAGAATCCTGACGAGAAAATAGAGAGCAGGTTCTTTTTTTTCTCATCGAGATTCTTGTCGGTTTTCTTGACGAGAAAACTGAAAGCCGCGTACACACAACCGATTTACTTGGCAAGAAAGCTCTGCCAGCAAGTTTCTTGCTGGTTTTTGCCGAGAAACTCAGTCGTGTGTACGAGGCTTCAGAGGACCCTTTACAACAAATTATACTTTCTGATCTTTCGGTGGAGCAACCGGTGCAGTTAATAGTAGCTGATTATTTTTATAGTTAACGTCACTTCCCTACATTCCACTTAATTCATAAAGTTTGGAATACGGTCCAACAACTTACTTCTCATGAGGGATATACCCAATTTATGCCCATATGGAACAATTTACCAGAGGTAGCGAAACGTAAAAACTTTGACTCATAGAAGAGGGCTGTTTTGTTATTCTTCATCAGGGGATGAAAAAAAAAGGGGGGAAAAGGGGATCAACTTCAGAGATAAAACAATGATTCTCTGGGTTTTTATTAATTTTTTTTCTCTTCTTTTTTTTTTTTTTGAAGGACTGTAACGGGATGGGATGGGCACAGGTAGGGATTTATATTTTTGTGGCAGGGGGTGCAAAGGGGGGAGGTTGGACTCCTATCGGGAACAGATTTGTATATAGATACAATAAAATAAGAGGAATACGGGCAAAGGAGATCCCCCTCTTCCTCCTTTTAGTTTGTTTTGGTGAGGAATATAAGGGGGGGGGGCCCGGACTCTTCATGGGAATAGACTTGTATGTAGATGCGAATAAAACAGAAGGGGAATGGGAGAAATAGGAATGGAGAGAGGAGGGAGGAATCTGAATACAAATTGGGCATATATGACTATAAAGAATGCTATATTGTAAAAGCTTATATAAGTATATAGGTTTATTTTTTGTTTCATTTTTTCTGTGCTGTGTTATTATAAGGAGATAAGGTTGATGTGATGGAAATTTGATAAAGATATGCTGATTATTTAGGATATACGCAAGAGGGGAGAGACAGGGGCTATGGGGGACAGAAAGAGAATAGAAACTGTATATGATGAGATAAAGATACAAGTTAAATATGTGGATTACCGAAAAGTCTATGGAAATACAAAGCGAGAGCACTGTCTCTGGACCCCAGGCACAAACTCTGACCTGACCTCCAACACCCCCCACATTAAACACTTCTCCTCTGAGTGGAGGATAAGTCGGAGGTGTTGCAGGGTTTTTTTTTGTTTTTGTTTTGTTTGTTTTTTTATTTTGGTTTTTGGTTTTTTGAGTGACTTGGTCCAGGTGCTGCACCAGGTCACCATACATGCGGGGAGTTTGATCTCCCAGGGGAAAGTAAAAGAAGGTTTTTTTTTTTTTTTATTCCTCTGTCTCCCTCTGTCTCCCCCTCTCGCCCGTCCGTGCCTCCTATCTCTTGCTTTGCCTTCCCTTCACCTCCCCTATTGGACGGCCCCAATCAGGACAGAAATGACTAAAATAACTTTTACCTCATATAACATTAAGGGACTTAATACCCCAGAGAAACGAGTTAGGCTGCTTTCAGAATTAGGTAGACTTAAATCACAGATTCTTTTTTTACAAAGACACATTTTAAAGGGGACAAAACCCCGAACCTTAAGAACCACTGATTCCCGACAATATACCATAGTACATCACAGTACATCACAGAGTTCAAAATCCTGTGGAGTCTCTATTTTGATGTCCAAGCAGATAGCATGGAAGGAATCGGGGGTAGTGAGGGATGAGGGAGGATGTCTCTTAATAGTGAAGGGAACTCTGAGTCAACAAAAAGTCACACTAGTGAATATATACCTACCAAGGGTAGACCAGATAAATTGTTTGGAAACATACCTGCAATTGGTCCAGCAACACAGTGAAGGAATTCTGGTAGTGGGTGGCGATCTTAACATGGCTTTAGACCCTATAAAGGACACCTCAAAAAGTATCTCCCATCTGTCATACACTAAATTAAGAAAAGCAAAGAAACTCTTACAAGACTTCCAATTGATAGATAGTTGGAGGACTGTCCACACACAGGATAGGGACTACACGTTTTTCGAGATATAAAACATATACTAGAATCGATTATGTTTTAATCTCCCAGAGCCTAGCTGCATCTCTCATAGATGCTTCTATTGGATCTATCACCCTTTCAGACCATGCTCCAACAAGCTGCACAATAAATTTAGGGGAGGCTGATATGAAGGGATGGCACTGGAAGATAAATGAGACTCTATTAAAAGACAGTGAATATGAGGGGAAACTGAGGGAGGAATTAGAGTTGTTTTTTGCACGGAACGACATAGGAGAAACAACTCCCTTTTGTTTGTGGGAAACAGATAAATGTGTAATGAGAGGTAATTTTATCTCAATGGGGGCACATAGGAAACGGAAATTAAATGAACAGATAGACTTGATGTTTAAACATATTGGAGAGCTAGAAACGGTTCATAAAAAATCCCAGGCACAATCAATAGAACAAGAACTAGACGACATGCGGGAAAAGCTGAATCTATTACTAATCGATAAAGCGAAAGCCAAATTAACCAGAGAGAGGTGAACATTCTATGAGTTTGGGAACAAACCAGGTATAATGTTAGCAAATGCCCTGAGAGAAGCCAATACACGTAACCATAGCGCACAAATTAAGACACAAAATGATGAAATGATTAATGCCCCACAGAAAATCGCACAATGTTTTAAGGAGTATTACGAGAAATTATACCAGTTAGAAGAAAAACTCATGCCATAAAATGCTCAAAAGAAACTGGAAGCAGCTAGGGGGTATATTAGAGAAACACAGATGCCAAAATTAACAGAGGAAATAACTAGAAAATTGAATGAACCAATTACAATAGAGGAGTTCATGGAAGCAATAAAAGTATTAAAATTGGGTAAGGCACCAGGTCCAGATGGGTACACCCTATCATATTACAGAATGTTCGCTGAGAAACTGGCTCCCAGGTTTATATCAGCTTATAACTCACTGCTTGAGGGAAAGAAAATACAGAAAGAGATGCTGTTGGCACATATAACAGTCATCCCAAAGGAAGGTAAAGATCCATAACAATGCGCTAGCTACCGCCCTATATCACTGTTGAATGTGGACCTGAAAGTGTTCACTAAGATTCTTGCCACAAGATTATTAGAGTATATCCCGGATTTAATACACCCAGATCAAGTGGGATTTACCCCTGGGGGAGAGGGAAGAGAAAACACACAACGGGTGGTGAGTGCGATTTATCTACCGTATATACTCGAGTATAAGCTGAGTTTTTAAGCACATTTTTTTGTGCTGAAAATGCCCCACGGCTTATACTCGAGTCAACTTCCTGGTCTCCCAAATTTTGGGGACCCGATACCGGCCAGCGGTAGGTCCCCTGGACCCCAAACCTTGTTGTCCTGGGGACCTACGGCCGAGGAGCACCGATTTTTCAAAGCTGGGCACCCCTTTCATAGATTCTCATGTTAAACGGTCATTTCTCCGGTGACTTTGGGGACCCGGTACCGGCCGGTCGTAGGTCCCCTGGACCCCAAGCTTGGCACACTTGTAGCCCCATTTCTCCTCTACAAGTGTGCAAAGATTGTTGTCTAGGGGACCTAGGGCTGGGGAGCACTGATTTTTCAAAGCCGGGCACCCCTTCCATAGACTCCAATGTTAAACGTCAGTCTAGTCATGGACACAGTGAGGCATGGGCACAGTGAGGCATGGGCACAGTGAGACATGGGCACAGTGAGGCATGGGCACAGTGAGGCATGGACACAGTAAGGCATGGACACAGTGAGGCATGCACATGGGCACAGTGAGGCAAAGTGAGGCACAGTGAGGCATGCAGATGGACACCCTAGGCTTATACTCGAGTCAATACGTTTTCCCATTTTTTTGTGGTAAAATTAGGTGCCTCAGCTTATATTCGGGTCGGCTTATGCTTGAGTATATACGGTAGCACAAAAACAGAGGATGCAAATGATATTAGTATCTGCTGACGCAGAAAAAGCTTTTGATAGAGTGGAATGGATGTTTCTAAAAGCAACGCTACAGCATATAGGACTGAGAGAAGGGATGATGAGCTGGTTCGATAATCTATACTCAGAACCAAGCACGAGGGTTAAAATAAATGATAAAATCTCGGAGCCATTTCTTATTCGAAATTCGAAATTTGAAATGGGACAAGACATGGTTGTCCACTGTCGCCTATTATTTTTATTTTGACAATAGAACCATTTTTAAGGAAGATACGGGCAAATACGAACATTAAGGGGATAATAACGAAGGGGGAAGAACAGAAACTGGTGGCATATGCCGATGACTTAATTTTTTTTATAACATCCCCGGTTATAGCTCCTGCCTTCCCTGCTGGCAGAACTAAGAGAATGTGGAAAATTGTCCAATTTTAAGGTGAACGATGGGAAATCAGAGGCAATAGGAATGGAAATAAAATCCTCACTACTACATCAGATAACTACGCAATTTTATTTTAGATGGACAGATTCCCATATAAGCTACTTAGGGAATAAGATATCGAGAAACTTAAACAAATTATTCAAACTTAACTATGTAGCATTGGGTAGACAAATAAAACTAGACTTACTGAGATGGGATAAAGAAATCTTTACTTGGTTCGGGCGGACAAATATAATACAGATGAATGTGTTACCAAGACTTCTGTATCTAATACAGACTTTACCAATTAAGATCCCCCAAAGTTTTTTGAGGGATCTTAGGTCAAGGTTCCTGAAATTCATTTGGGCGGGGTAACCAGTGAGGATACGTAGAACTATTTTGTCATTGCCCAAAGGGGAAGGAGGGATTGGGCTCCCGGATCCAGTAAAGTATCAGGAAGCATCTAATTTAGTTAGAGTAGTAGAGTGGTATGGGCTTAATAAGAAACCCTGGATAAAAATGGAACAGGCAACACCCGACACCCGACGATAGGGGCCACTATACGAACAATTAAAAAGGTTTTTGAAAAAACAAATATGTCTAAATACCCGAGTCCAATGACTCCGATCCTGGGCACCAGGGCATTTCAGCCAGGTTTGATAGATCAAAGATTCAATGCTCTATGACAAAGAGGTATTAATAGAATTACTCACATTTCAAAAGATAATCGACTAATGACAAAGAGAGAGATTGAAAGAGAGGTAGCACCAAAATTCGATTTTTTTCGGATGCTGCAACTAGAAGTGTTCTTACGGACAAAGGCAAAGATATATGCAGAAGTCAGAACATTGTCAAAATTTGAGCAGATATGCCTGAAGGGGAGCCCCCTAAGACACTCACTGTCTTATTTCTTTTGGGAGAGGGACTTAGGGTTAACATTCTCCCAAGAACAGAGAGACATGATCTTGTTATTTACACACAAGGCCTCAGTAGCTAACAGATACCAGGAGGGAGGACACAGAATTTTAACTAGATGGTATAGAACACCATCAGTACTGCATCGAATATATCCTCAGACGTCAGATGCCTGCTGGAGATGTCACATGGCAGAAGGGACTCTATTACATATTTTCTGGGAATGTGTGAAAATACAGGAGTTTTGGAAAATGGTAATAGAAACTATCAAAATAATTACAGGAGTATCTTTAGAAGACAGACCAGCAGCCATTCTAATACTAGATATACCTATATCAGTGGAAAAATACAAAAATTCACTACTAAGACATCTTATTATAGCCGCAAGGGCGTGTGTCCCTGTCCTGTAAAAAAAGGAGAGTCCACCAACTACAGCACAATGGTTCGCTAGAATCTCAGAGATTCAACAGATGGAGAACCACACGATGGCAATGAAAGATCAAGATTGGAGATACCGGACGATATGGGCACCCTACTTGAAATATAGGGAGGAGTAGGGAGGGGGTGGGGTTTGGGGAGAGGAGGAGAGAGAGGAGGTGTGAGGGTGTAATCTCTCCCGCCCTCTTTTTTCCCTTTTTTTTTTTGGTTGGGGGAGGGAGGGGGGCTTCACAGAAAAGAAAGGCAGAGGTTAAAGAGGAAAAGAGAAGTCACATTGAATTAATGAAGCATAAAGGACGTGGGAGAATACAAGATTGTAGTCTCTTTTTTGTTTGTTTGATTTTTGATTGATATAAGCAGATGGTATAAAACATGAAAACTTGTAATGTGAAATCTATGGAAAATGAAGAATTTATAAAAAAAAACAATAATTCTCCCGTTCTACAAGACACTGGTCTAGCCCAACCTAGAGTATGCTGTCCAGTTCTGGGCACCAGTCCTTAGGAAGGATGTACTGGAAAGGAAGCGAGTACAAAGAAGGGCAACAAAGCTAATAAAGGGACTGGAGGATATTAGTTATGAGGAAAGGTTGCGAGCACTGAACTTATTCTTTTTGGAGAAGAGACACTTGAGAGGGGAAATTATTTCAATTTACAAATGCCATACTGGGATAAAACTTTTCAGCGGAAGGGAGTTTATAAAGACACGTGGCCACTCATTAAAATTGGAATAAAAGAGTTTTAATCTTAAACTACGTAGAGGGTTCTTTACTGTAAGAGCGGCAAGGATGTGGAATTCTCTTCCACAGGCGGTGGTCTTACCGGGAAGCATCGATAGTTTCAAAAAACTATTAGATAAGCACCTGAATGACCACAACATACAAGGATATACAATGTAATACTGACATATAATCACACACATAGGTTGGACTTGATGGACTTGTGTCTTTTTTCAACCTCACCTACTATGTGACTATGTAACTATGTAATCAGCTTTTTGATAAAAAGGATCTACAACCATTTAATAAACTGACAGAGAAATATCACCTATCTAACACATTTTCAATATTTGCAGTTGTGACATGCTCCGCGGAGTCAGGCAGCGACCTTCCCATTCAAAATATAATCCTTCTATAAGTTTAACTTTAGCAGTATCCACAAGGAGCTGCAAACAGGGACTTATTATCGACATATATTGCCCTCTACATACAAAAACAAATGATAGTGCACAGGGTGGTAGTCTTGGGAGGTGGCGCAGGGATCTGGAGACTATTAGTGATGAGGAATGGAAGAAAGCTTTGGAGAATTTGACCAGTTTCCCTATATTCCTCCCAGTGTCTGACCCAGCTATTTATTATTCACAGGTCTCACTATACTCCTAAAAAACGACATACTTGGGGTAAAGCAACTACACCAAACTGTCCAAGATGCACTACCGAAACGGGCACACTTATACATATGATGTGGCATTGCCCTAAACTGCATCGATGTAGGGGGTATATATTTGATACCTTAAATGGGCAGCACAGTGGTGTAGTGGATAGCACTCTTGCCTAGCAGTAAAAAGGGTTGCTGGTTTGAATTCCAACCATGACACTACCTGCCTGGAGTTTGCATGTTCTCCCTGTGACTGCATGGGTTTCCTCCAGGTACTTTGGTTTCCTACCACACTCCAAAAGACATGCTGGTAGGTTAATTGGCTTCTGTCTAAAATTGGCCCTAGTATATGAATGTCAGTTAGAGACTTTAGATTGTAAGCTCCTTGAGGGTAGGGACTGATGTAAATGTACAATGTATATGTAAAGCGCTGTGTAAATTGACGGTACTTACGTACCTTAGATAATAATAATAAATACTCTAAGCTCTACACATGTTCATTCTCTCTGATTTCGACTTATCCATTTTCTTTTCTACAACGTGCTGCTCCTTACCAACTTTCACCTGTTTAATTACTCTAGTTGCACTAATTATCCTTCCACTTTGTGCTGGTTCTGGGGTTTTTAACCCTTCATTCCCATGTTCATTCTTCAACTCAAAAATAGCTCTGTTTTGAATTATATCGGAAGATATTCTCCCACCTGCAATGCATGTGGTTGCGGTCTATGTATATAGCCTGTAAACTTATATTGCAGAAATAAATATCGAACTCCCCACCAACAACTGCTGATGGGTTGATGATATTAATAATAACTTAAAGAGAAGGTTCGCCCGCCTCTGCAAAAATTAAAAGCCAGCAGCTACAAATACTGCAGCTGCTGACATTTAAAAATTGGACACTTACCTGTCCTGGAGTCCAGCGATGTTTCCATCAGTGCTGCCGCCGCCATTGCAGGTAAGTGAACCCGGCAGTGTAGCATTACGGCTTCACGCCGGGTCCCTACTGCGCATGCACAAAGCACGGCTGTGCTCTCCTACTGGTCCTACTGGTCCGGCGGCGGGGGAAGGAGGAGGGAGGAAGAGGGAGCCGAGCTGTGAAGGTATCTGCTCCCCCCGAAAGGTGCCAAATAGAGTTGAGCGGACACCTGGATGTTCGGGTTCGACGGGTACGGCCGAACTTCGGAAAAAAGTTCGAGTTCGGGACCGAATTTGACCCGAACTTTACCCCGAACCCCACTGAAGTCAATGGGGACCCGAACTTCTGAGGACTAAAAAGGCTCTAAAAAAGTAATGGAAAGGGCTAGAGGGTTGCAAATGGCAGCAAAATGTTGTTAAGAGCATGGGAAGTGCTCTGCAAAAAAATGTGGATAGGGAAATAACTTAAAATAACATAAAAAAATAAAAAAATATGCTGGAGGCCCCCTTTTCAGCAGAAGAGGTACAGGAAGTCATTAAGAACCTCAGAAACTCAACGTCACGATGCCACACTTATGGTGGGAATGCCCCAGAATACGCCCTTTTTGGAAAACATTATTCAATTTAATGGATAAACTAGTGGGAAAATAAAATACTTTGAAATAAAAATGTAGTGGGGTGCTAAATTTAAGGGTAGTGTTTGAGTCGTAAATAGGCTCAAACACCCTAATTCTGTAGGATTCATGGACCATTTTGTCCTCGGGGGACAGTATTGGTGTGCAGTTCCCTGCGGCCTACAGGTGGCACTGTCATGGTAGGCTAGGGTTGAACCACCGATACAGTGCTGTGCCTTTTGTGTCCCCCCTTGGCAGTAGTACAGCGGGGCATGGAACCTGCTGTACATGCCGGGAGAGGATATAAAAGGGGCAGGCGCCTCCTGATCGGGGTCTGAGCCCCAGGCACCTATGGCCTGGGAGCTGATGTCCAGTGGGGTCTGCGCCCAGGTGCCTTCGGCCTGGGTGCACGTGTTCCTGTTCCATCTTGGGCACCTTTTGCCCAGGGTGAGGTACTATCCTGGAGTTCCTACTGCCCTGGGTTTGGAGGCCTAGGGGCGGGAGTAAAGCCTGGGGTCCAGAGCCTTCGTCTGGAGTCCGCTAAGGGTCGAGGAGTCTTTGGGTGCGGCCTTGTGTAGGGGACCCTGTTCCAGGGAAGGGAGGAACCTTCCGATGGCCCGATGCTGGAGGCATGGTGAAGGAAGGGTCTGTTGACTCCCTGGAGAGATGTCTTCCCCTTGATATGGGCTAGTTCTTAGAAGGAGAAGCTCAAGGTCATCCTGACTGTATCAGAGGCCTTATTCACCAGGCCCGTGGCAGGGGCCTTTTATACCCTGGTCTGTGGCAGAGACCAAAGTTCTCCAGGTCCGTGGCAGGGGCCTTGTAAACCCGGTCTGTGGCATAGACCAACCTCACGGTCTGTGGCAGAGACCGTGCACCTAAAACTGTTTGAGAAACCTAAGCAGTGAAGTGAATGTGCTACGTTTGTGCCTGGACCTCCTCCACACCTTAAGCTGTCCTGTTTCTTTGCTCTAACCTTTTCTATCCAAGTACAGTTTATTTTGCCATGAGAGAATAAACTCAGAGTTGTAGTTTCAGCTGGTGTGGACTTTGACTTTACTGGGAATTCACGGACTTGGCTCTACCACAGAAAACATCGCAAAATATTTTTTTTGCCCTAAATGGGTCTTTTTGCAAGAGCACAATACACCCACAGTATGGAAACTGTGTATCTCACACCTACAGCAATACAGAAAATGCTATTAAAAAAAAAAGTTTTTGCCCTAAAAAAATTTTTGGGGAATAGCACAATACAAGAAAAATATATAAATTTGTAAATTTCACACTTGCATATATGCAGAAAACACTGCAATTTTTTATTTTTTTTGCCCTTAATAGGTCTTTTTGCAAGAGCACAATACACCCACAGTATGGAAATGGTGTATCTCACACCTACAGCAATACAGAAAATGCTATAAAAAAAAATTGCTCTAATTTTTTTTGGGGGGAATAGCACAATACAAGAAAAATATATAAATTTGTAAATCTCACACTTGCATATATGCAGAAAACACTGCATTTTTTTTTTGCCCTAAAAAATTTTTTTTGGAATAGCACAATACAAGAAAAATATATAAATTTGTAAATCTCACACTTGCATATATGCAGAAAACACTGCAATTTTTTTTTTGCCCTAAATGGGTCTTTTTGCAAGAGCACAATATACCCACAGTATGGAAACGGTGTATCTCACACCTACAGCAATACAGAAAATGCTATTAAAAAAAAAGTTTTTGCCCTAAAAAAATTTTGGGGGGAAAAGCACAATACAAGAAAAATATATAAATTTGTAAATCTCACACTTGCATATATGCAGAAAACACTGCAATTTTTAATTTTTTTGCCCTAAATGGGTCTTTTTGCAAGAGCACAATACACCCACAGTATGGAAACAGTGTATCTCACACCTACAGCAATACAGAAAATGCTATTAAAAAAAAAATTTTGCCCTAAAATTTTTTTTGGGGAATAGCACAATACAAGAAAAATATATACATTTGTAAATCTCACACTTGCATATATGCAGAAAACACTGCAATTTTTTTTCTTTTTTGCCCTAAATGGGTCTATTTGCAAGAGCACAATACACCCACAGTATGGAAACGGTGTATCTCACACCTACAGCAATACAGAAAATGCTATTAAGAAAAAAGTTTTTGCCCCAAATTTTATTTGGGGGAATAGCACAATACAAGAAAAATATATAAATTTGTAAATCTCACACTTGCATATATGCAGAAAACACTGCAATGTTTTATTTTTTTTGCCCTAAATGGGTCTTTTTGCAAGAGCACAATACACCCACAGTATGGAAACGGTGTATCTCACACCTACAGCAATACAGAAAATGCTATTAAAAAAAAGTTTTTGCCCTAAAAATATTTTTTGGGAATAGCACAATACAAGAAAAATATATAAATTTGTAAATCTCACACTTGCATATATGCAGAAAACACTGCAATTTTTTTTTTTTTTTGTTTTGCCCTAAATGGGTCTTTTTGCCATAGCACAATATACCCACAGTATGGGATTGGTGTATCTCACACCTACAGCAATATAGAAAATGCTATAAAAAAAAATTGCCCTAAAATTTTTTTGGGGGAATAACACAATACAAGAAAAATATATAAATTTGTAAATCTCACACATGCATATATGCAGAAAACACTGCAATTTTTTATTTATTTTTGCCCTAAATGGGTCTTTTTGCAAGAGCACAATACACCCACAGTATGGAAACGGTGTATCTCTCAACGTAACATATGCAGTGCTGGTGCACTGAGCTTGCAGATAAAAGTTAGATTTTCTCTGACACTGGGCTCATGGCAGTGTAAAAAGACTGTGCACTGCAACACAAACAGGTAAACCTATGCAGATCGCTGAGTTATTAGATCTCTGAATCTGGACTCCGGTATAAATCTCTCTCCCTGAAAGCACCATCAGGAACCTTCCCCTACACTGTCTCTCTATCTTTTCTCTCAGATTGCAGAATCAGGACTAAAGATGAGCCGAACACCCCCGGGTTCGGTTCGCACCAGAACCCGCGAACGGACCGAAAGTTCGTACGAACATTAGAACCCTATTAAATACAATGGATGCGAACGTTCGAATTCTAAAGTGCTAATTATAACGACTATTATGCATGTTATTGTCCTAAAAAGGGTTTGGGAACCCGGGTTTTGCACCAGGGGACATGTATCAATGCAAAAATAAGTTTTAAAAACGGTCGTTTTTCGGGAGCAGTCATTTTAATGATGCATAAAGTGAAAAAAAAAAAGTCAAATATTCCTTTAAATATCGTACCTGGGGGGTGTCTAAAGTATGCCTGTGAAGTGCCACATGTTTCCCGTGTTTAGAACTGTCCCTGCACAAAATGACACTTCTAAAGGAAAAAAAAGCCATTTAAAACTGCTTGCGGCTTTAATGTAATGTCTGGTCCCGGTAATATGGATGAAAATCTTTAGGAAAAATGGCATAGCTACCCCATCAACCCCCCCCCCCCCCTACCCCAGCCCATTACCAGCCCCTTTGGGTCTTGTATGGATATTAAGGGGAACACCGCACACAAAATAAAAAAGGCCCTATATACTCTGAACAGCCGTATACAGGCGGTGCATACAAGACAGGGACTGTAGGTTTGTTCTTATGTAGAATGTGTTTGTAATTTTGAACAGGTACATTGTTTAAGTGTAGCTCCAGCCCAAAAATCTATTTTTAAACTTTTTGGAAAACATAGGTAAGGGTTATCACCCCTGTAACATTTGTTTTGCTGTCTGTGCCCCTGTTCAGAACATTTCACCTCACTTTGCGTCCCAATGACAACTGTTTTTGAAATGTGGTGTTTTTCTTGAAACAAGGATTGGTGATAAAGCATCAGTACAGAGGAGACACCTTTCTCCCATATTAATTCTTACAGGAGAGAATTTTCCTTCCTAGGGGTAGATTTCCTCTCACTTCCTGTTGTCTTCTTGCGTTTGCAAGTAGGAGTCGTTTGTAAGTTGGATGTTTGAAAGTAGGGACCTGCCGTATATACTCTGCAGAAATAGGCCCCTTAGTTGTTGGTGTTGGCACAACACTGTAAGCACTCACAGTTACTCTTGGTTGGTGCTGGAACGCCCTGCAGTCAACTATTATATCAGGAATTGTAATTACATATAATTGTTGAACAGTGGTAGTAAAAATTGGGCCTTTGATGGTGGTGCTGGTGCCACAACACTGTAAGCCCTGACAGTTACTCTTGGTGGGTGCAGCAATGGGCCCTGCTGTGAATTATTAGATCAAGAATTGTAATTGCATGCCCCTGTTGAACAGGGGCTGAAAAATTGGGCCTTTCGTGGTGGTGGTGGTGGTGGTGGTGTTGCCACAACACTGTAAGCCCTCAGAGTTACTCTTGGTGGGTGCAGGAATGGGCCCTGCTGTGAATTATTAGATCAAGAATTGTAATTACATGCCCCTTTTGAACAGGGGCTGAAAAATTGGGCCTTTCGTGGTGGTGGTGGCGTTGCCACAACACTGTAAGCCCTCAGAGTTACTCTTGGTGGGTGCAGCAATGGGCCCTGCTGTGAATTATTAGATCAAGAATTGTAATTACATGCCCCTGTTGAACAGGGGCTGAAAAATTGGGCCTTAGGCACTGGTGGCACAACACTACAACCCCTCACAGATACTGTACTTGGAGCACAGCAATGAGCCCTGTTGCAAAGTATTGCTTCAAAAATTGTAATGACACGCCCCTGTTAATCAGGGGCTGAAAAATTGGGCCTTAGGCACTGGTGGCACAACACTCCAACCCCTCACAGATACTGTACTTGGAGCACAGCAATGAGCCCTGTTGCAAAGTATTGCTTCAAAAATTGTAATGACACGCCCCTGTTAAACAGGGGCTGAAAAATTGGGCCTTAGGCACTGGTGGCACAACACTCCAACCCCTCACAGATACTGTACTTGGAGCACAGCAATGAGCCCTGTTGCAAAGTATTGCTTCAAAAATTGTAATTACATGCCCCTGTTAAACAGGGGCTGAAAAATTGGGCCTTAGCCACTGGTGGCGGCACCCATAAACAAAAATGATCTTCCAAGCTATCATCATCAATCGTATCATTGAGGACTCGGAGGAGGAGGATAGCCAGTCAACATAACAGCACAGGCACTCAGCATCAGCATCAGTCTTGAAGGGATGTGACATGTTAAAATCAATTAGTCTGTTATATCAGCATCAGGTGTGTGGTAGCTGGTGGTGATCCAAGACTGGTTCATCTTGATGAAAGTCAGTCGATCAACCGAGTCGGTGGACAGGCGCACCCTGTGATCCGTGACAAATCCTCCAGCAGCACTGAATGTGCGTTCCGAAAGAACGCTGGATGCAGGACAGGCCAGTAGCTCAATTGCATACTGTGCAAGCTCTGGCCAGTGATCCATCCTCAAGACCCAGTAAGCCAGAGGATTTTCGGTGGGGAAGGTGTCCAAGTCTGACCTTGCCCCTAGATATTCCTGCACCATGTTTATCAGACGCTGGCGATGGTTGCTGGAACCGATCATACTTTGGGGCTGCGGACTAAAGAATTGTCTGAACGCATCGGTCAGACGGCCACCTTCCCCACCGCTCCTTCTTTGACTGGCCGAAGCCTCAGCAACTCGTTGTCCAGGACCAGGAGTTTGTAACCTCCCAGTCTCTGGGAACGCGTTGCACAGACCTTTCTGCAAGGCCTCCCGGAGTTGTCTCATCCTCTGCTCCCTCTGCGACGGTAACATAAGGTCCGCAACCTTACCCTTGTACCGTGGATCAAGGAGAGTGGCCAGCCAGTAATGGTCCCTCTCCTTGATCCGAAGAATACGAGGATCCTTCCGCAGACTTTGCAGGATCAGGGAGTTCATGCAGCGTAGGTTTGCTGAGGCATTCGGTCCGGAGTCCTCTGGGTCACTAAGGACGACATGATCCGCAGCCACCTCCTCCCAGCCACGTACAAGTCCGCTGGTTTCTTGGGACTGTAAATCATCCCTAAAAGACTGCTGCTGATGATGCTGAGTGCCAGCCTCCACCTCCATGCTGACACAATCCTCCTCCTCCTCCTCCTCTTCCTGTGCGATGGGTGGGACAGAAGGAACACTGTCTGGGTAAAGGGGGCCTTGAGAGGCAAGGAAGTCCTCCTCTTCCTGCCTCTGTTCTGCCTCAAGTGCCCTGTCCATTATTCCACGCAGCGTGTGCTCCAACAGGTGGACAAGAGGTACAGTGTCACTGATGCATGCACTGTCACTGCTCACCATCCTCGTGGCATCCTCAAATGGTGCCAGGACAGTGCATGCATCCCTGATCATGCCCCACTGGCGTGGAGAAAAAAAACCAAGCTCCCCTGACCCTGTCCTGGTGCCGTAGTCACACAGGTACTCATTGATGGCCCTCTGCTGCGTGTGCAGCCGCTGCAGCATGGCCAATGTTGAGTTCCACCTGGTGGGCATGTCACATATAAGGCGGTTCTTAGGCAGGTTCAACTCCTTTTGCAGCTCAGCCAGGCGAGCACTGGCATTATAAGATCTGCAGAAATGCACACAGACTTTCCTGGCCTGCCTCAGGACATCCTGTAAGCCCGGGTACCTGCCCAAGAACCGCTGCACCACCAGGTTAAGGACGTGAGCCACACAGGGCACATGGGTCAGTTGTCCCTGTCGGAGGGCGGAGAGGAGGTTGGTGCCATTGTCGCAAACCACCATTCCTGGCTTAAGCTGGCGTGGCGTCAACCACCTCTCGGCCTGGCCCTGCAGAGCAGACAGGACCTCTGCCCCAGTGTGGCTTCTGTCCCCCAAACACACCAGCGCAAGCACGGCATGGCATCTTTTTGCCTGCGTACTTGCGTAGCCCCTTGAACGGCTACGGAGCACCGCTGGTTCAGAGGACAAAGCACAGGAAGAGGCCATGGAGGAAGAAGAAGAGGAGGGGTGGAGGAGAGAGGTGTGTCACAACCAGTAGTAGCATTTTGGAGGCGTGGCGGTGGAACAACCTCCAACACTACTGCACCTTGTCCTGCATCCTTCCCAGCTGCCAAAAGAGTGACCCAATGGGCCGTGAAAGAAAGGTAACGTCCCTGTCCATGCCTGCTGGACCATGAGTCAGCGGTAATATGCACCTTACCGCTGACCGCCCTGTCCAGCGAGGCCAAGACATTGCCTTCCACATGCCGGTAGAGAGCCGGAATAGCCTTCCGTGAGAAAAAGTGGCGTTTGGGAACCTGCCACTGAGGAACCGCACATTGCACAAACTCACGGAAGGGGGCCGAGTCTACCAACTGAAAAGGCAGCAGTTGAAGCGCTAACAATTTAGCCAAGCTAGCATTCAACCGCTGGGCATGTGGATGGCTGGGAGTGAACTTCTTTCGACGGTCCAGCAGCTGGGGCAGGGAAATTTGCCTGCTAGAATCGGACGTCGGTGTACTGCTAGCAGAGTGGCCGCAAGTACTTGGCTGTGACACACCTAATTCTACACCTTCATTCCTCTCAGTGCATGTTTCAGAGAGGACTGAAGTTATAGTGGGGTTGGAGATCCCAGCTGATGCGGTGCAAGGAGAGGTCCGCTTTGTTCTTTGGTGTGGGTCTTTGAGGTAGGCTTGCCAACGAGCTGCATGGCAGGTCAACATATGTCTGGTCAGGCATGTGGTACCCAAGCGGCTGATGTTTTGGCCACGCGATATACGCTTGAGACATATGTTGCAAACAGCAGCTGTGCGATCTGATGCACTAGCCTCAAAAAAGGCCCACACCAAATAACTTTTTGAATGACGGGCAGAGGCAGCGCCCTGCACAGGCGGAGCTCTGCGGTGTGATTCCGTCGGTGTACTGCCCTTACGCTGGCCACCAAAGGGCATCCTGCCTCGTTGGAGATGTGCCTCCTCCTCATCCTCCTCCTCCTCCTCTCTCCTATTAGGCACCCACGTGGAGTCAGTGACCTCATCATCCCCTCCCTCCTCATCACTGGAGCCAATCTGGCAGTATGCTGCAGCTGCTGGAACATGACTGCCAGATTGGTGTCCTTCTTGAGCATCCCCTCTGTCTGCTCTCACGCTACTGCCTTCTGGGTTTCATCATCAGACCCTTCGAAACGCTGGGCATCCTCCTGGAGCATGTACCCAACACTGTGCTCAAACAGTTCGGGGGACTCCTCAGGAGGAGGACATGGTGGGTCTAGGGAAGGAGTGACTGATGATGAGTCTGACATTGATACCAGGGAAGAGGACGCTTTGGCAGCTGCTTTGCCAGTACCCTGAGCCTGGGTGAGAGAGGATGAGGAGGAGGAGGAGGGCTTGGTCATCCACTCTACCAAGTCTTCGGCATGATGTGGCTCAACATGTCCAGCTGCCGAAAAGAAGGACAAGCGTGTCCCATGGCCATGTGCTGATGACAATGCACCGCGTCCACGACCAGCACTGTTGCCCCCAGACACAGAGCCTGCTTGCCCTCTTTTATTGCCTCCTGACTGTCTGCCTCTCCTTGTTTGCCTTCCAGACATTCTAATAGATGGCCTGCAGGGAGATGGGAAAAAAGCAATAAGGGCTACCTTCAGGTGTCCTTCTCTGTCCCTTTACTTAAGGATTTCTAAATATGGTTGAGGATGATTGCTTTCGCACAGAATAGCACAACGACAATTTCCCTGACTGTCCAAAAAACAAGGATTTCAAAGATGGTTGATGAGGAATGCTTTAGCACAGTATAGCACAAGGAGAATTTCCCTCACTGTCCTTCCCTGTCCCTAGAAACAAGGATTAGCACAGTGAAAGAAACTGACACTCTCCCTACCTATAGTTTTCTGTCCCTAGAAAAAATGTTTTTTTAAAGATGGTTGATGATCAATGCTTTAGCACAGTATAGCACAAGGAGAATTTCCCTCACTGTCCTTCCCTGTCCCTAGAAACAAGGATTAGCACAGTGAAACACACTGACACTCTCCCTACCTATAGTTTTCTGTCCCTAGAAAAAATGTTTTTTTAAAGATGGTTGATGATCAATGCTTTAGCACAGTATAACACAAGGAGAATTTCCCTCACTGTCCTTCCCTGTCCCTAGAAACAAGGATTAGCACAGTGAAAGAAACTGACACTCTCCCTACCTATAGTTTTCTGTCCCTAGAAAAAATGTTTTTTTAAAGATGGTTGATGATCAATGCTTTAGCACACTATAGCACAAGGAGAATTTCCCTCACTGTCCTTCCCTGTCCCTAGAAACAAGGATTAGCACAGTGAAAGAAACTGACACTCTCCCTACCTATAGTTTTCTGTCCCTAGAAAAAATGTTTTTTTAAAGATGGTTGATGATCAATGCTTTAGCACACTATAGCACAAGGAGAATTTCCCTCACTGTCCTTCCCTGTCCCTAGAAACAAGGATTAGCACAGTAAAACACACTGACACTCTCCCTACCTATAGTTTTCTGTCCCTAGAAAAAATGTTTTTTTAAAGATGGTTGATGATCAATGCTTTAGCACAGTATAGCACAAGGAGAATTTCCCTCACTGTCCTTCCCTGTCCCTAGAAACAAGGATTAGCACAGTGAAAGAAACTGACACTCTCCCTACCTATAGTTTTCTGTCCCTAGAAAAAATGTTTTTTTAAAGATGGTTGATGATCAATGCTTTAGCACACTATAGCACAAGGAGAATTTCCCTCACTGTCCTTCCCTGTCCCTAGAAACAAGGATTAGCACAGTAAAACACACTGACACTCTCCCTACCTATAGTTTTCTGTCCCTAGAAAAAATGTTTTTTTAAAGATGGTTGATGATCAATGCTTTAGCACAGTATAGCACAAGGAGAATTTCCCTCACTGTCCTTCCCTGTCCCTAGAAACAAGGATTAGCACAGTGAAACACACTGACACTCTCCCTACCTATAGTTTTCTGTCCCTAGAAAAAATGTTTTTTTAAAGATGGTTGATGATCAATGCTTTAGCACAGTATAGCACAAGGAGAATTTCCCTCACTGTCCTTCCCTGTCCCTAGAAACAAGGATTAGCACAGTGAAAGAAACTGACACTCTCCCTACCTATAGTTTTCTGTTCCTAGAAAAAATGTTTTTTTAAAGATGGTTGATGATCAATGCTTTAGCACACTATAGCACAAGGAGAATTTCCCTCACTGTCCTTCCCTGTCCCTAGAAACAAGGATTAGCACAGTAAAACACACTGACACTCTCCCTACCTATAGTTTTCTGTCCCTAGAAAAAATGTTTTTTTAAAGGTGGTTGATGATCAATGCTTTAGCACACTATAGCACAAGGAGAATTTCCCTCACTGTCCTTCCCTGTCCCTAGAAACAAGGATTAGCACAGTAAAACACACTGACACTCTCCCTACCTATAGTTTTCTGTCCCTAGAAAAAATGTTTTTTGAAAGATGGTTGATGATCAATGCTTTAGCACAGTATAGCACAAGGAGAATTTCCCTCACTGTCCTTCCCTGTCCCTAGAAACAAGGATTAGCACAGTGAAAGAAACTGACACTCTCCCTACCTATAGTTTTCTGTCCCTAGAAAAAATGTTTTTTTAAAGATGGTTGATGATCAATGCTTTAGCACACTATAGCACAAGGAGAATTTCCCTCACTTTCCTTCCCTGTCCCTAGAAACAAGGATTAGCACAGTAAAACACACTGACACTCTCCCTACCTATAGTTTTCTGTCCCTAGAAAAAATGTTTTTTTAAAGATGGTTGATGATCAATGCTTTAGCACACTATAGCACAAGGAGAATTTCCCTCACTGTCCTTCCCTGTCCCTAGAAACAAGGATTAGCACAGTAAAACACACTGACACTCTCCCTACCTATAGTTTTCTGTCCCTAGAATTTTTTTTTTTTAAAGATGGTTGATGATCAATGCTTTAGCACACTATAGCACAAGGAGAATTTCCCTCACTGTCCTTCCCTGTCCCTAGAAACAAGGATTAGCACAGTAAAACACACTGACACTCTCCCTACCTATAGTTTTCTGTCCCTAGAAAAAATGTTTTTTTAAAGATGGTTGATGATCAATGCTTTAGCACACTATAGCACAAGGAGAATTTCCCTCACTGTCCTTCCCTGTCCCTAGAAACAAGGATTAGCACAGTGAAAGAAACTGACACTCTCCCTACCTATAGTTTTCTGTCCCTAGAAAAAATGTTTTTTTAAAGATGGTTGATGATCAATGCTTTAGCACAGTATAGCACAAGGAGAATTTCCCTCACTGTCCTTCCCTGTACCTAGAAACAAGGATTAGCACAGTGAAAGAAACTGACACTCTCCCTACCTATAGTTTTCTGTCCCTAGAAAAAATGTTTTTTTAAAGATGGTTGATGATCAATGCTTTAGCACAGTATAGCACAAGGAGAATTTCCCTCACTGTCCTTCCCTGTCCCTAGAAACAAGGATTAGCACAGTGAAACACACTGACACTCTCCCTACCTATAGTTTTCTGTCCCTAGAAAAAATGTTTTTTTAAAGATGGTTGATGATCAATGCTTTAGCACAGTATAGCACAAGGAGAATTTCCCTCACTGTCCTTCCCTGTCCCTAGAAACAAGGATTAGCACAGTGAAAGAAACTGACACTCTCCCTACCTATAGTTTTCTGTCCCTAGAAAAAATGTTTTTTTAAAGATGGTTGATGATCAATGCTTTAGCACACTATAGCACAAGGAGAATTTCCCTCACTGTCCTTCCCTGTCCCTAGAAACAAGGATTAGCACAGTAAAACACACTGACACTCTCCCTACCTATAGTTTTCTGTCCCTAGAAAAAATGTTTTTTTAAAGATGGTTGATGATCAATGCTTTAGCACAGTATAGCACAAGGAGAATTTCCCTCACTGTCCTTCCCTGTCCCTAGAAACAAGGATTAGCACAGTGAAAGAAACTGACACTCTCCCTACCTATAGTTTTCTGTCCCTAGAAAAAATGTTTTTTTAAAGATGGTTGATGATTAATGCTTTAGCACACTATAGCACAAGGAGAATTTCCCTCACTGTCCTTCCCTGTCCCTAGAAACAAGGATTAGCACAGTAAAACACACTGACACTCTCCCTACCTATAGTTTTCTGTCCCTAGAAAAAATGTTTTTTTAAAGATGGTTGATGATCAATGCTTTAGCACACTATAGCACAAGGAGAATTTCCCTCACTGTCCTTCCCTGTCCCTAGAAACAAGGATTAGCACAGTAAAACACACTGACACTCTCCCTACCTATAGTTTTCTGTCCCTAGAAAAAATGTTTTTTTAAAGATGGTTGATGATCAATGCTTTAGCACAGTATAGCACAAGGAGAATTTCCCTCACTGTCCTTCCCTGTCCCTAGAAACAAGGATTAGCACAGTGAAAGAAACTGACACTCTCCCTACCTATAGTTTTCTGTCCCTAGAAAAATGTTTTTTTAAAGATGGTTGATGATCAATGCTTTAGCACACTATAGCACAAGGAGAATTTCCCTCACTGTCCTTCCCTAGAAACAAGGATTAGCACAGTAAAACACACTGACACTCTCCCTACCTATAGTTTTCTGTCCCTAGAAAAAATGTTTTTTTAAAGATGGTTGATGATCAATGCTTTAGCACACTATAGCACAAGGAGAATTTCCCTCACTGTCCTTCCCTGTCCCTAGAAACAAGGATTAGCACAGTAAAACACACTGACACTCTCCCTACCTATAGTTTTCTGTCCCTAGAAAAAATGTTTTTTTAAAGATGGTTGATGATCAATGCTTTAGCACACTATAGCACAAGGAGAATTTCCCTCACTGTCCTTCCCTGTCCCTAGAAACAAGGATTAGCACAGTAAAACACACTGACACTCTCCCTACCTATAGTTTTCTGTCCCTAGAAAAAATGTTTTTTTAAAGATGGTTGATGATCAATGCTTTAGCACAGTATAGCACAAGGAGAATTTCCCTCACTGTCCTTCCCTGTCCCTAGAAACAAGGATTAGCACAGTAAAACACACTGACACTCTCCCTACCTATCCTTCTCTTTCCCTAAACTAAAGGAATCCAGGTTAAGCAAGAAAAAAAAATGTCACTGTCCCTGCCTATGCTTCTCTTTCCCTGCTCCGGAACACACTACACTAGGCCGCCGTGCTGGCGGCCTTTTATAGTGTGGGGCGTGTACTAAACACCCTCAGCAATAATTGGCCACAGGCATCCTGCCTGTGGCCAATCATTGCTCTCCTCGCTGCCGGCGCTGTGATTGGCCAAGCATGCGGGGTCACAGTGCATGCTTGGCCAATCACAGCGCCTGGATGACACTGCGATGGCGTAGTGCATTGTGGGCCGTTCGCGTCACTCGAATTAGGCGCGAACGGCCCAAATCGTTCGATCTTCGTCGAACGATCGAACAGCCGATGTTCGGGTCAAACGTATGTTCGACTCGAACACCGAGCTCATCCCTAATCAGGACTAACTCATGTATTTCAATCTCTCCCTAATAAGCAACAGCAGCCAGGATTCTCTCCCTATCCTGTCTAAAGCAGAGTGACATGCTGTGCTGTGTGCCTCTAGCTTATATAGAAGCTGGGTCACATGCTGCACTGAGCTGGGTCACATGCTGCACTGGCCAATCACAGCCATGCCATTAGTAGGCATGGCTATGATGGCTTCTAAGGGCACACCAGCTAAACAAAAGGTGATTGGCTGCCCCCTGAAGCTTTTCTAAATGTGCCATTACATCGCCGAACACCAGTCCCGAACCCGAGCATACACACAATTGTTTGGGTTCGAGTCCGGTGCCCAAAAACTCTAATGTTCGATACAGACCCAAACTTTACAGTTCGGGTCGCTCAACCCTAGTGCCAAATGCCAAATGTGGTACCGGAGGGGGGGGGGGAGACAAATGAGCGGAAGTTCACTTTTGGGTGGAAATTTGGTCTCGATGGCTAGACTCCAATTTGTCCAATTCTAATTGGTAAAATGAACATAATGGCCAGTCTTACAATGTAGTTAAATGTATGCTGTAATATTAGAAGCTTAGATCAATTGAGACATTCAAAAGCAATGTAAGTCGAATGTAAGAAAATGAAAGAAGATAGTTGGAGGTCAGCTTGAGCTACAAAAACTGATAGCAGAATTCTCTTACCACATTTGTATTTACTAGGGGCACTAAGCCATACCATACAGTGATGTAGCAACTGATTTTGTATGAAATGAAGAGTTTCATTCTACTTTCTGGTGGCTAATGTAAACTTATCACTAATCTTTCCAAAAACATAAAATATGGAGCCTGCTTAGTAAACTTCTCCGGATGGTTGAATGAAGA
The DNA here is from genome assembly GCA_029206835.1 of Rana muscosa. Lineage (NCBI taxonomy): Eukaryota > Metazoa > Chordata > Amphibia > Anura > Ranidae > Rana > Rana muscosa. Next base: position 654,952,032 of record CM055118.1, on the reverse strand, counting down.
TGACCTATAATCATGTCAGCAGCCAAACAAATTACATTTATTTTAACACATCCGTCAGCAAATTACCATTGTGAGTAATGAAAAGGTTCCTATGTTTTCCTGTGCTTGTATGGTATGTTCTTTAACGTAATTTCCTTCTGAAAAAACACTAATAAATGTGACACAGATAGATGCTAGTCACTTCCTCTGTTCCCATGTTGCCTAAACAAACAGTTATGTTATGTCTGTCACTGATCACATAAATCAGGAGGAAAGTTTTGTCTATTTAAAACCACTTATTTACAGTACTTTGATTTAGATTAACATACATGAAAGACACCTATTCCTCTACATTTATCTAATGATGAAAGAACTAGACTATTTTTGTTAAACTCCACTATAAGTAGGAAGCATTCATAACAAACATATTGACCACTATGACTCTGTGCTTCTATTATACAAGCCCATCAAAGTTCCTTACGTTACAATTAAGTAAATATATTTTTTTATAAATCAGTCCGAACATTTTTATAATACTTCCTAAAGCAGGATGACTTTTTTGCTGAGATACAGTATTTCTTTACAATTTGCAAACATATTTTGAAGTTTCAGAATTTACAATGTGGAACTTATGCAGTGATTCTCTTGACGTAAGCAACGCTTCTAAGCTAAATTTGCTGTAAGCCCATAAGGACAGATGTATTGTTTAGTCATGCCTCAAGGTTCATTAACTATCTTCATAGCAGGCTGTGAGCACATGGTGGGCCATGTTGTAAAAATGAATGCTTAGTTTCTATGGTTTAATACCAAAGAAAATACTATAATCCATGAATTTAAAACATTGTACACCAGCAAACAAGCTATAATATGTATTTTTTAAAGGGAACCTGTACTTAGAGAAATATGGAGGCTTTCATTCCTTTTTTTAAATGCTAGCTGCTTGTATTTCTGGCTACAATATCTTCAATCACTGATATGAATCACTGACCAGTGAGAATCATGCAGTAAGTAAAGGCAAAATATCTTATCTGCATACTTGTATTTGTAACTCGTAAATCAGCATGGCAGCCAAACAATTTTAAGAATGTTCTTTTCATTTCCTAATGGTTAATGGGGTCAAACTGATGTTCGTTTTCAACCTCAGTTATGAGAAATTTGGAAGAAGCAGAATGGAAATTCATTCTTGATTTATTCTTGAATGAACAAATTTCTAACAACATGTGTGGGTTTTCATTCTGAAAAGTCAATTTCTTCCAAATTGGAAAGTTAAAAGCAAACTTTCTTAAGTACTTTTGAGCGACATTCATCAACAGCTCTAAGTTCTCAGATGTTTGTGGCCGAACGTAATCTGTACTATTTTTATGTTATAGACAGCTTTTTGTGGTTCAAATATTCTTCTGAAGAAGCAGGGCTCCCTGCTAAATGTTGAGGATTATTTCTGTCTTAACCCCTGGATTGGATTATCACACCGTGGGGGTTATTTACTAAAGGCAAATCCACTTTGCACTACAAGTGCAAACTACAAGTGCAAACTGCAATTGAAATTGCACTGAAAGTGCACTTGGAAGTGCAGTCACTGTAAATCTGAAGGGTAGATCTGAAATGAGGGGAAGCTCTGCTGATTTTATCATCCAATCATGTGCAAGCTAAAATGCTGTTTTTTATTTTCCTTGCATGTCCCCCTCGGATCTATAGCGACTGCACTTCCAAGTGCACTTTCAAGTGCACGTTGCACTTGTAGTTTGCACTTGCAGTTATACACTACACATGTACTACTGTGCCCAGATTGCCCCCCCCTAAATAAAGAGTACCTGTCATCTAGTACCTAGCACCAGAGTACCCGTCCATCAGGAGTACCCGCCACCTCACCAGAATACCCGCCACCTCACCAGAATACCCGCCACCTCACCAAAGTACCCGCTACCTCACCAAAGTACCCGCCACCAGTCCATCAGGAGTACCTGTCCACCAGGAGTACCCGCCACCTCACCAGAATACCCGCCACCTCACCAGAATACCCACCACCTCACCAGAATACCCGCCACCTCACCAAAGTACCCGCCACCTCACCAAACTACCCGCCACCAGTCCATCAGGAGTACCTGTCCACCAGGAGTACCTGTCCATCAGGAGTACCTGTCCACCAGGAGTACCCGCCACCTCACCAGAATACCCGCCACCTCACCAGAATACCCGCCACCTCACCAAAGTACCTGCCACCAGTCCATCAGGAGTACCTGTCCATCAGGAGTACCTGTCCATCAGGAGTACTCGCCACCGCACCAGAGTACCCGCCACCAGTCCATCAGGAGTACCTGTCCATCAGGAGTACCTATCCACCAGGAGTACCGTCCACCTGACCAGAGTACCCGCCACCTCACCAGAGTACCCGCCACCAATCCATCAGGAGTACCTGTCCATCAGGAGTACCCACCACCTCACCAGAGTACCCGCCACCTCACCAGAGTACCCGCCACCAGTCCATCAGGAGTACCTGTCCATCAGAGTACCCGCCACCTCACCAGAGTACCCGCCACCAGTCCATCAGGAGTACCTATTAATCAGAGTACCTGTCCACCAGAGTACCCACCACCAGTCCATCAGGAGTACCTGTCCATCAGAGTACCTGTCCACCAGAGTACTCGCCACCTCACCAGAGTACCCACCACCTCACCAAAGTACCCGCCACCTCACCAAAGTACCCGCCACCAGACCAGAGAACCTGCCACCAGAGTACCTGCCACCTCACCAGAGTACCCGCCACCAGAGTACATACAGCCACTATGTCCAGAAAGGTGTACACCCCAGAAGAAGCATACCAAATACTCAGTCTGACCGATGAGAGCAACGGGGAGCTCCCACCGCTCAGTTCTGATTCCAATTCTGGTTCGGAATATGAGCCCCCCGAAGGCAGCACATCTGGATCCGAATTAGAGGAGGACACAGTCCGTCCAAAAAGAAGACGGCCTGAACACCAGGCAGCTACCAGCAGTGCCAACGGCGGAAGACCCCAGGAGGTGAGGCCCAGTACAAGCTCTGCTAGACCCCAGGAGGAGAGGCCCAGTACAAGCGCTGCTAGACCCCAGGAGGAAAGGCCCAGTGCAAGTGCACGCCAAAGAAGTAGGGCCCAAACCCTGCTTCCAGATGGCTTGGCAAACCCATTGTGGCTGCCTTCTACCTCAGGGTCAGCCACGATCCCCCCTTTTACAGCACAGCCAGGTGTGCAGGTCAACACTGCAGGTTTTTCCAAACTTGATTTTTTTTTTTTTTCCCTGATGAATTGGTTCAAGGCATTGTGGACCAAACTAACCTTTTTGCTCAACAATTTATTGAAAACAACCCCAGCTCCAGCTATGCCCACCCTTTTGAATGGAGACCCCTAACAGTGGTGGAGCTTAGATTGTTTTTAGGCATAACGCTTAACATGGGGCTTACAAAAAAAAATGAAATGAATAGGTATTGGTCGAAGAAACCCATCCACCATATGCCAATTTTTACATCGGCCATGTCCAGGTCCCGATACGAACTTATAATGCGGTTTCTACATTTCAGTGACAACTCACAGTGCCCCCCCCCGAAATCACCCAAACTTTGACAAATTATATAAAATTCGCCCCCTAATAAAAAAAAATTCCAAGAAGTTTGCCGAACTTTATGTCCCTGATAAAAACATTTCTGTGGACGAATCCTTGGTGCATTTCACAGGCCGACTGGGAATCAAGCAATATATCCCCAGTAAGCGGGCGAGGTACGGCTTGAAGCTCAACAAGCTCTGTGAAAGCGCCACTGTTTATGTGCACTCATTCCGCGTGTACGAAGGCAAAGATTCCCAGCTCCAGCCCCCTGAGTGTCCATCGTACATGGGAATAAGTGGAAAAATTGTTTGGGAGTTGGCATTCCCACTCCTCCAAAAGGGGTATCATATTTACATGGACAACTATTATACCAGCCTGCCCCTTCTCCGCCACCTCTACCTAAAAAAAACTCTGGCCTGTGGTACAACAAGAAAAAACAGAAAGGGCTTCCCACAGCGTCTTGTCACCACAACCATTCAAAAGGGAAATCGGCAAGCTTGAGGAACGAGGAAGTGTTGGCTGTGAAGTGGAGGGATAGGAAAGACGTGTACATCATGTCCACCATCCACGATAACACCTCGGTGGATCTTCACAGAATACGTGGTACCGTTCTCAAGCCTTCCTGCATCAATGAGTACAATAAATTCATGGGTGGTGTGGATTTAAATGACCAAATGTTGCAGCCCTATCTTTCAACCCGAAAATCCCTCTTCTGGTATAAAAAATTTGCTATTTACTTTTTTCATTTGGCCCTGTTAAATTCTTTCATAATCTACCAAAAAGCAACAGAAAGACCCACCACCTTCATGAGGTTTATTGAAGACATTGTCACTGTCCTGATCTACCAACAAACATCCCCCCCAGAAAGCATTCACTCAGATTGTGTCAGCAGACTACATGAACGCCATTTTTCAGACCATATTCCACCATCAGGATCCGGAAGACGGCGCCAAAAAAATTTGGAAAGACACCAGCTTCCATTGTCCCGACTGTCCCTCCCAAACTGGCCTTTGCATCGGAGAATGCTTCAAGCGATATCACACTCTCGAAAACTATTAGCCCATGTTTCTAATACTGCTATTTCCCCGTTTTCAATTTGTCCTGAATATTTCCCTGCCTCAACCAACCATATCATTGTCTTCCATGTGAACTGACCCTGGCCTGTTTCTTGACTATGCCTCTGCCTACCTTCTGCATTGTTTATCCGCCATGTTTCTGACTTTCACGTGAACTGACCCTGGACTGTATAGACTATGCCTCTGCCTACCGTTTATTTCTGCCGTTTACCTGCACTGACCTCGGCCTGTTGACCATGTTTTTGCCTGCCCCCTTGGACTGATCTTTCACCCTGCTACACAGGGGTCTCACATATGTGAGGGGCTCCAGAATAGTGTTCTGAGTTCAGAAAAACAGTTTTTGGGTTTCTGTGTTCCCAGAACAGGGTCTGGTTGTCCGGAGGCTTCAAAGCGATTTGGGTGGGAGAAGCCTCTACCCCTGTCCCCATTTTTTCCTGACCGATGCCCTAAGTTTGATGGTCCTGCCTGCTCCCTGGAAAAATACTCTGGCTATGCTGACTATACCTCTGCCTGCTGCATGTACTTACTATGGACAGTATTCCTGCCTGCTGCATGGACGATCCTTTGTTCCTTTTGCTACTGCTGACCACATCCCTGCCTGCTATCTGGACCAATGCTTTGGCTATTCTGACATCATCTCTACCTGTACTGACTATTCCTGCCTGCTGCCTGTTTTGCTGTCGCTGTCCACGTTCCTGCCTGCTGCCTGGACCGATGCTCTCCTCTTTGGACCACTGCACTACTAAAACCGCAGGTAATCTTTTCTTTACCCTTTTCTCAGAAGAATGTATTTTGGTTTATAATTGGTATGTACAGTACATGCTATGTGTTAGAAATATGAAGGGCCTTCAACAATGTGATAGGTTGTCAGGAATTTATGTGTGTAATTTATGCTCCTAGAACACGTGACAGTGCTACTTAGATGTTAGGCCTCTGTATGTGGTCAGGCTGTGTAAAAGTCTCACACATGTGGTATTGCCATACTCAAGAGGAGTAGCAGAATGTATTTTGGGGTGTCCTTTTTTCTATGTACATGCTATGTGTTGGTAATATCTTATAAATGGACAACTTTGTATAAAAAAATGCGTTTTCATTTTTTTCCCACATATTCCAAAAACTTCTGGAAAAAAATGAACCGTTCAAAAGACTCATTATGCCTCATAGATAATACGTTGGGGTGTTAGCTTTCCAAAATGGGGTCATTTTATGGGCTTTTCCATTGTCCTGGTGCTCCAGGGTCTTCAAAACTGTAATAGGTGGTTAAGAAATGAGATGTGTAATTTATGCTCCTAGAATGCCTGAAGGTGCTATTTCAATTTTGGGCCTCTGTATTTGGCCAGGCTGTGTAAAAGTCTCACATATTTGGTATTGCCATACTCAGAAGGAGTAGCAGAATGTATTTTGGGGTGTAATTTTTGCTAAGTACATGCTATGTGTTGCTAATATCTTATAAATGGACAACTTTGTATAAAGAAAATACGTTTTCATTTTTTTCCCACATATACCAAAATCTTCTGGAAAAAAATTAACCATTCAAAAGACTCATTATGCCTCATAGATTATACATTGGGGTGTTAGCTTTCCAAAATGGGGTCATTTTGTGGGCGTTTCCATTGTCCTGGTGCTCCAGGGCCTTCAAAAGTGTGATAGGTTGTCATCAAATGAGATGTGTAATTTATGCTCCTAGAATGTCTGAAGGTGCTATTTCAATGTTGGGCCTCTGTATTTGGCCAGGCTTTGTAAAGGTCTCACACATTTGGTATCGCCATACTCAGGAGGAGTAGCAGAATGTATTTTGGGGTGTCATTTTTTCTATGTACATGCTATGTGTTGGTAATATCTTATAAATGGACAACTTTGTATAAAAAAATGCAATTTTATTTTTTCCCACATATTCCAAAAACTTCTGGAAAAAAATGAACCATTCAAAAGACTCATTATGCCTCATAGATTATACGTTGGGATGTTAGCTTTCCAAAATGGGGTCATTTTGTGGGCGTTTCCATTGTCCTGGTGCTCCAGGGCCTTCAAAAGTGTGATAGGTTGTCATCAAATGAGATGTGCAATTTATGCTCCTAGAATGCCTGAATGTGCTATTTCAATGTTGGGCCTCTGTATTTGGCCAGGCTGTGTAAAAGTCTCACACATTTGGTATCGCCATACTCAGGAGGAGTAGCAGAATGTATTTTGGAGTGTCATTTTTGCTATGTACATGCTATGTGTTGGTAATATCTTATAAACGGACAACTCTGTATAAAATAAATGCGTTTAAATTTTTTCCCACATATTCCAAAAACTTCTGCTGAAAAATGAACCGTTCAAAAGACTCATTATGCCTCATAGATTATACGTTGGGGTGTTAGCTTTCCAAAATGGGGTCATTTTGTGGGCGTTTCCATTGTCCTGGTGCTCCAGGGCCTTCAAAATTGTGATAGGTTGTCATCAAATGAGATGTGCTACTTGGATGTTAGACCTCTATATGTGGTCAGGCTGTGTAAAAGTCTCACACATGTGGTATCACTATACTCAGGAGGAGTAGCATAATGTATTTTGGGGTGTCATTGCAAGTATGCATGTGCTGAGAGAAATAACTTGTTATTATGACAATTTTGTGCAAAAAAAAAAAAAAAAAAATTTCAAAAATTTCCCAAGAATTGTGGGAAAAAATTACAACTTCAAAAAACTCACCATGCCTCTTACTAAATACATTGGAATGTCTGCTTTCCAAAAAGGGGTAATTTGGGGGGTATTTGTACTTTCCTGGCTTGTTAGGGTCTCAAGAAATGAGATAGGCCTTCAGTACATCAGGTGTGATCAGATGTAATCATTTTTCAATGATTTGCACCATAGCTTGTAGACTCTATAACTTTTACAGAGACCAAATAATATACACTTTTTTTGGTTATTTTTACTAAAGATACTAAAGATAGCAGTATACATTTTGGCCCAATTTTATGAAGAAAAATTACTTATTTGCAAAATTTTACAATAGAAACAAAAAAAAAGTTATTATTTTTTTAAATCTCAATTTTTTCGCTTATATTGCAAAAAATAAAAAACCCAGCAGTGATTAAATACCACCAAAAGAAAGCTCTGTTTGGGAGAAAAAAATTATACAAATTTGGTTTGGGTACAGTGTAGCATGACTGAGTAATTGTCATTCAAAGTGTGAAAGCTCTGAAAGCTACAAATTGGTCTGGTAAGGAAGGGTGTATAAAAGCCCTGTATTGAAGTGGTTAAAATTGCGCACACTCATGGAATGGCGCCAAACTTCGGTACTTAAAAATCTCCATAGGCTTTATATTTTTTTACAGGTTTCTAGTTTAGAGTTACAGAGGAGGTCTAGTGCTAGAATTGTTGCTTGCGCTCTAACACACGCAGCGATACCTAACATGTGTCGTTTGAACGGCGCTTACATATATGGGCGGGACTTACGTGTGCGTTCGCTTCTGAGCATAAGCTACAGGGGACAGGGGCGTTTTAAATTATTATTTTTTTATTTTATTTTTTATTTTACTTTATTTTATTTTTTTTTACACTTTCTTTTACTTTTTTTTTTGGATCACTTTTATTCCTATTACAAGAAATGTAAACATCCCTTCTAATATGAATTGTTCGTGACAGGTTCTCTTTATGGCGAGATTTGGGTTCAATAAGACCCCACATCTCTCCTCCAGGCTGGAAAGCATGAGATCTAAAAAGAAAATTAATATAGGCGGGAGGTTGGGACTTTAAATGAGGCCATAGACAAAGTGGAGGTACGTGAATCAAAGTTACATATTTATTAATCACAAAAATGTAGTAAACATATCAATAGAACAAACACCACAAAAAAGACATTATAGTGAACATCCTTCCATAATAGTGCACACATCCATATGTATGTGTGTGTGTACTAGGGCATCAAGAGTACATGTGTGTGTAACAGCTTGTGCTACGTGGTAGTCTGGATTGATTAGTGGATACATACAGTGGTATATCTATGTACATGAGACATCAAAGCAGGACATGCGAGGAGAGTAAACAATTGTATAAAAGCAATAACATCATAATTAATGAGTAAAAGAATATCAAAGTTGATGGTATGGTGTAAACATATGTCTGCATCCCATGTTGCCCGACGCGTTTCGTGTAAGAAGAACACTCATCAGGGGAGGATGTACAAAGATATCTATGAGGTATAAGGAAATAATTAATATAATTAAAACTAAGGGTGACAGGGAAAGGCAGTACAGCCCAACCCAAATACTTACATTGGGTGCCAGAAGTAGGAATTAGTGGCTGAAAAGGCCAAGGCCAGGGTAATGGTCTGTCCCGGGAGTTGAGGTGAGAGGCAGCATGCCAACGGGACGCATACACAGAAGCCCCCCACCATACACAGGAACCAGGTTGCTGAGAAGTATGATAGCACCAGGTGCTGCGCCAGTGGGGACTGCCAGATGAAATCTAGAGTAAAGGGACACAGGTTCAGTGTATGGTAGTAGACTGAAGAGATCATGAAAATTAGTATGGACCTCATAGCAGAAGGCAATTTTTGTGATTAATAAATATGTAACTTTGATTCACGTACCTCCACTTTGTCTATGGCCTCATTTAAATCCCAACCTCCCGCCTGTATTCTTTATCCAGGGATGGAGGCACACCACATATGTGCCTCATTCAAAGTCCCAAACCTTCCTGTTTCTAAAAAGAAAATTACGATCTCATGCTTACTAGCCGTGATTGTGGCTTTGTTTACAACCGTGGCCCGGAGGTGACATCATAACGTCACGCCCCGGCCTCCGACAATAATAGAGATGACCGGAAATCTCTATGGTTGTCATCTGGTGTAGGCTGTTTTTTTCTCCGGGTCCCCGATGGCACGGGAGAGCCCGGAGAAGCACCGGAAGCACCTTCGACTGTAAGAATGATCAAACGGCGGAACTGTCGCTATGATCATTCCTATGGTACACAGAATCGCCGGCTAAACAAGGATATCTGCAGCAGCAGGCATCATTCAGATATTACCATAGTTACATAGTTACATAGTTAGTCGGGTTGAAAAAAGACACAAGTCCATCCAGTTCAACCATAAAAAAACAAACAAAAATTAAGTAATATCATACAATCCCATATACCCAATCTACACCCACAGTTGATCCAGAGGAAGGTGAAAAACCCAAGCAGAGCATGATCCAATTTGCTACAGCAGGGGAAAAAAATCCTTCCTGATCCCCCGAGAGGCAATCAGATTTTCCCTGGATCAACTTTACCTATAAATGTTAGTACCCAGTTATATTATGTACATTTAGGAAATAATCCAGGCCTTTCTTAAAGAAATCTACTGAGCTGGCCAGAACCACCTCTGCAGGGAGTCTATTCCACATTTTCACAGCTCTTACTGTGAAGAAACCTTTCCGTATTTGGAGATGAAATCTCTTTTCCTCTAGACGTAAAAAGTGCCCCCTTTTCCTCAGTGTTGACCGTAAAGTGAATAACTCAACACCAAGTTCACTATATGGACCCCTTATATATTTGTACATGTTGATCATATCCCCCCTAATCTCCTCTTCTCAAGAGTGAATAAATTCAGTTCCTCTAATCTTTCCTCATAGCTGAGCTCCTCCATGCCTCTTACTAGTTTGGTTGCCCTTCTCTGCACTTTCTCCAGTTCCCCAATATCCTTTTTGAGAACTGGTGCCAAAAACTGAACTGCATATTCCAGATGAGGTCTTACTAATGATTTGAACAGGGGCAAAATTATATCTCTCTCTCTGGAGTCAATACCTCTCTTAATACAAGAAAGGACTTTGCTCGCTTTCGAAAATGCAGCTTGGCATTGCATGTTATTATTGAGCTTATGATCTACCAAAACCCCCAGATCCTTCTCCACTATGGATTCCCCCACTTGTACTCCCGCTAGTATGTATGATTCATGCATATTCTTAGCCCCCAAGTGCATAACTTTACATTTATCAACATTAAACCTCATCTGCCACATAGTTGCCCAATTAGACATTGCATTGAGGTCGGCTTGTAAATTGGAGACATCCTGTAAGGACATTATTCCACTGCATAGCTTAGTGTCATCTGCAAAGACAGAAATTTTACTTTTGATCCCAGACGCAATATCATTTATAAATATATTATAAAGTAAGGGTCCCAGCACTGAACCTTGGGGTACACCACTGATAACCTTAGACCATTCAGAGTAAGAATCATTAAAGACTACTCTCTGAATTCTGTCTTTTAGACAGTTTTCTATCCATTTACAAACTGATATTTCCAATATGATAGACTTTACCTTACACATTAGCCGTGTATGGGGAACTGTATCGAACACTTTTGCAAAATCCAAGTATACCACGTCCACAGCCACGCCTCTGTCCAAGATTTTACTTACCTCTTTATAAAAAGAAATCAGGTTTGTCGTCTGACTTCTTTCATGAATCCATGCTGTTGTTGCTTAAAATGTTTTTTTCCAGCAAGAACTCGTCTATGTGGTCTTTTATTAATCTCTCCAGTATCTTCCCAACTATAGAAGTTAAACTAACACGTCTATAGTTACTTGGTAAATACTTTGTTCCCTTTTTAAATATAGGCACCACATTGGCCCTGCGCCAATCCAGTGGTACTATTCCTGTCATTAATGAGTCCCTAAAAATTAGATACAATGGCTTTGAAATTACAGAGCTCAATTCTTTTAGGATCCGTGGGTGTATGCCATCTGGTCCAGGTGCTTTATCCACCTTTATTCTGTCTAAATATTGCTGGGCCATATCACTTTTGAGCCATTGTGGATTTGGGGCTGTGTCACTACCACCCCCATTATGGACATTAGCTCCCCCATGCTCCTTTGTATACACAGAGCTGAAGAAAGTATTTAATAAATTAGCCTTCTCTTTGTCTCCAGTCACCCACTCTAGATTATTTTGTGAAGGGCCTACATGCTCAGACTTCACCTTTTTACTATTAATTAGAGTTGAGTGGACACCTGGATGTTCGGGTTCGACGGGTTCGGCCAAACTTCGGAAAAAAGTTCGAGTTCGGGACCGAACTTGACCCGAACTTGACCCTGAACCCAAACCCCATTGAAGTCAATGGGGACCTGAACTTCTGAGGACTATTCGCGCTTGTTTCCCGTGCTTAGAACTGTCCCTGCACAACGTGTCATTTCTGAAGGAAAAAAAGTAATTTAAAACTCACTCGTGGCTATAATGAATTGTCGGCTCCCGGCAATACATAGAAAAGTCATTGATAAAAAAAAAGCGTGGGGGTTCCCTCAAATTCAATTACCAGGCCCTTCAGGTCTGGAATGGATATTAAGGGGAACCCTGCCGCGAATTAAAAAAAAATGCGTGCGGTTCCCCCAAATATCCATACCAGGCCCTTCAGATCTGGTATGGATTTTAAGGGGAACTCCACCCAAAATTAAAAAAAAAATGGCTTGGAGTACCCCCAAAAATCCAGACCAGACCCTTTATCCGAGCACGCAACCTGGCAGGCCGCAGGAAAAGAGGGGGGACGAGAGAGCGCCCCCCCCCTCCTGAACCGTACCAGGCCACATGCCCTCAACATGGGGAGGATGTCCCCATGTTGATGGGGACAAGGGCCCCATCCCCACAACCCTTGCCCAGTGGTTGTGGGGGTCTGCGGGCAGGGGGCTTATCGGAATCTGGAAGACCCCTTTAACAAAGGGGACCTCCAGATCCTGACCCCCCCATCCGCTCAACCCTACTATCAATATATTTGAAGAATTTTTGAGGGTTTGTCCTACGATCTTTTGCAATCTGTCGTTCGTTTTGAATTTTTGCGTCCTTGATTTCCCTTTTACATATTCTGTTATATTCTTTGTAACATTTAAATGACACTAGTGTTCCTTCGTTTTTATATTTTTTAAAAGCTCTTTTCTTATAGTTTATAGCTTTTTTAACTTTGGCTGTTTTATTTTTAGCCTTTTAAACTTATTGCCCATGGGAATATACTTTGCAGTGAGTTCACAAAGTCTTTTTGAAGAATTCCCATTTCTGTTCCGTGCCCATTGATGCCAATATTCTCTCCCAGTCTAAGTCCTGGAGAGCAGCCCTCATCCTTGGAAAATTCGCTCTCTTTAAGATAAGTGTTTTTATCTTTCCCGTATGTGATTTTTGCTTACAGCTAACATCAAATGAAATCATGTTATGGTCACTGCTACCCAGGTGTTCCTTTATCTAAACATTAGTAATAAGCTCTGCATGGTTTGAGATTACCAGATCCAACAGAGCATCATTCCTAGTTGGGGCCTCAATAAACTGGAGCATAAAATTGTCCTGTAATACGTTTATAAATGTTTCCCCTCTAACTGTCCGAGCGGTACCGTTACTCCAGTCAATTTCTGGGTAGTTAAAATCCCCCATTATTATCACTGTCCCAGCCCTTGCAGTCCTTTCCATCTGTGCAAGGAGCTGAGTCTCCAACTCCTCATTAACATTGGGTGGTCTATAACAAACTCCAATGATTAACTTTGAACTACGCACATCTGTTTGCAGTTCCACCCATAATGCTTCAGACTCATCACACTCTTCATCCACCAGGTCCTCTTTCACACTTGCTTTGAGATCACTTCTCACATAGAGACAGACCCCTCCACCTTTCCTTTTTACCCTGTCTTTCCAAAAGAATGCATAGCCAGGAATATTAATAGCCCAGTCATGCGAGGAATGAAGCCAAGTTTCAGCAATACCGATTACATCATAGCTCTCCTGATGCACCAGAGCTTTCAACTCACCTATTTTGCTTGGCAGACTTCTTGCATTGGTGAACAAACACTTTAATGCATTAATATATTTTGACCGGTCACATACTATCCTCTTGGGTGTTCCGAGATCGCAACTAGGACTTGCTACTATACTTAACTTGGGTTTATGTGCTTTGGTTACCCTACCACTAATGCCCCTAATACTACACTCTGAAATATGTTCCACGCTGACTATCTCTATCTCTGGACCCTCCCCCCCGTCGCCTAGTTTAAAAACCCCTCTAACTTTTTGGCCATCCTTATTCCCAGCTGATCTGCACCCTCCTCATTTAGGTGCAGTCCGTCCCTTTTATAGTACTGGTTATCGACTGAGAAGTCGGCCCAGTCCTCCAGGAACCCAAACCCCTCCTTACTACACCAGCTATTCAGCCACTTGTTTACTTCCCTAATCTCCCTCTGAAAGTCAAAGATGTCATATAAGGTCCTTGGGCTGGAAGTGATTAAGATTGAAGGTAGAGCATAAATACATAGTTGAAAAGCATAACAGTATGTATTGCTGGGATTTCTTATGAAATACTTTCTTTTTGCAATATTAAAGCATAACTTCGCCCAAAAGGGGAAGTTCCACTTGTTTGCATCTTCCTCCTTCATTGTCATATTGGGCACTTTTTTGGGGGGAGAATTACCTGGTTGTGATAGTTGTGGTTGTGATCACCACTGTGATCTATGTGTAAGTTTGGCCCCCTCCTCCTGCCCCCCGCAGTCTTCTGGGACACATTACAGGTCCCAGAAGACTGCAGGACCATTCACAAAGTGCAGCTCATGCATACACAGTAGGAAACTGGCTGTGAAGGCTTCACTGCCGGTTTCCCTTACCTGCACCCGAAGCTGACTGAAGAATCGGCTCGGATGAGGACATTGCTGGATCCCTGGACAGGTAAATGTCCTTGTACTAATATAATTATTTTTTTTTTTTTGGGGGGGGGGAACTGGAGCTCCTCTTTATGCATCTATAAAGTCCCATTATTTGATAATTTAACTTCTTTCTAATTTTGGCCATGTGGTGCTGATAATACATAGGCCTAGCAACCTCTCTGTATGTCTGAAATAGATTATTCTGATTGCTCCATTTTCCCCAAGGTTAGGCCAGCATTATAGATGTTAGCATAATACATCAGCATGTACACTGGGCCAGAATGATTGAGTGGGTGTATGTCACAGTCATTTTACAGAAAGACTCCCATTGCATGTCTTTGAGCTAGTTTAAAGGGTAACTCCACTTTTGTGAAAACAATAAAGCAAATACAAATATATACCGGGGTGTGTATATATATATATATATATATATATGTATATATATATATCAGATACAATTCCTATACAAACCATATTGTAATTTAATGGTATTAAATTTTACTTTCTTTTTTTAAACTGAAGCACTGTAATTTTCTGTAAAATTCAATGCAATATGGTAAATTAGATGTGTTTTGTTCATAAACACCTGCAGAAATCTTGGAAATCTTGCTTGGGTGAAGAACTCTGAACTATGGTACAAGTCAGGTTTTAGGCATCCTCTGCAACAAAAATGTAATTTTAGATGAGATATTATGAGATATTCCCTAAGGGTTAAACACTTCTAAAAAGATGCAGAAACTGCAACTCTTCTCATCAGATTCCAGAAAGTGCACCAACTGATTAAAATTAATGTTAGATCCCAATGATTCAGTTTATGTCTCTACATTTTATGGTAATTTAAACATTGTATTTCTGGGATGTCTGTATTTGTTGAGTACTTGTATATTTTAAAACTTTAATAAACATATATAAAAAAAAATGAATCAGTCACATCCATTCAGAATCAGTATCCAAAGAAACAAAGTGGAACAAACTGGTTCTCTTTAGAGCAGAAGCAGGTAGTAATCTGCAACAAAGTTTGTTAAAATTCTTGCAACATACATATATCATACAGAGGTGATTTATTTTCTCAACAGAATCAGAGTTACTCATTAATAATAAAGCTTTCAAGTACTGTGCTTCAGTAATGATATTGTAGGAAGATGTTTTTATGCTTGGTGCTGATGGCAGCTTAAGAAAGTTCTAAACTGTTTATGGAAAAAAATTATTAAAACCTCTGTTAAGCCTCATACACACAGTCGGACTTCAAACAAACTTTTCCTCGGATTTTTGTTCACAGGGCATTGGCCGTGAACTTGGTATGCATACACACGGCAGGACTTTTTTAGCCAACTTTCACCAAATCCTGTGGTTTTTCTGCTCTTTTCTGCTCTTTACCACCACCCTTTGGTCAACTTCTGCTTTTGTTGGTTGATTTTAACATTGGTTCTGAGCATATGTTTTGTACTTTGGACTAAAGTCCGATGGACTTCTGTACACACGATAGGATTTTGCACCATAGGACTTTTGTTGTCGAAAAGTTTGTCCGTTTGCAGAGTGAACATTTGTCCGATGAAAACTGAAAAAGTTTGTCCGATGGAGCGTACACACGGTCGGATTTTTGGGAAAACCTGCTCATTTTGAAGTTTGTTGTCAAAAAGTCAGACCATGTGTATGGGCCTTTAGTATTTTTTTTCTATTTATGCTGTGTCCTATTGGGGAGTAGTGATGAGCCGAACACCCCCGGGTTCGGTTCGCACCAGAACCCGCGAACGGACCGAAAGTTCGCACGAACATTAGAACCCTATTAAATACAATGGATGCGAACGTTCGGAGTCTAAAGTGCTAATTATAACGACTATTATCCATGTTATTGTCCGAAACAGAGTTTGGGAACCCGGGTTCTGCACCAGGGGACATGTATCAATGCAAAAAGAAGTTTTAAAAACGGACGTTTTCCGGGAGCAGTCATTTTAATGATGCATAAAGTGAAAGAAAAAAAGTCAAATATTCCTTTAAATATTGTACCTGGGGGGTGTCTAAAGTATACCTGTGAAGTGCCACGTGTTTCCCGTGTTTAGAACTGTCCCTGCACAAAATAACATTTCTAAAGGAAAAAAAGCCATTTAAAACTGCTTGCGGCTTTAATGCAATGTCTGGTCCCGGTAATATGGATGAAAATCTTTAGGAAAAATGGCATAGCTACCCCATCAACCCCCCCCCCCTACCCCAGCCCATTACCAGCCCCTTTGGGTCTTGTATGGATATTAAGGGGAACCCCGCACACAAAATAAAAAAGGACCTATATACTCTGAACAGCCGTATACAGGCGGTGCATACAAGACAGGGACTGTAGGTTTGTTCTTATGTAGAATCTGTTTGTAATTTTGAACAGCTGCATTGTTTAAGTGTAGCTCCATGCCAAATTCCTTTTTTTTAGCTTTTTGTAAAACATAGGGAACGGTTATCACCCCTGTCACATTTTTTTTGCTGTCTGTGCCCCTGTTCAGAACATTTCACCTCACTTTGCGTCCCAATGACAACTGTTTTTGAAATGTGGTGTTTTTATTGAAACAAGGATTGGTGATAAAGCATCAGTAGAGAGGAGACACCTTTCTCCCATTTTAATTCTTACAGGAGAGAATTTTCCTTCCAAGGGGTAGATTTCCTCTCACTTCCTGTTGTCTTCTTCCGTTTGCAAGTAGTAGTAGTTTGTAAGTTGGATGTTTGAAAGTAGGGACCTGCCGTATATACTCTGCAGAAATTGGCCCCTTAGGTGTTGGTGTTGGCACAACACTGAAAGCACTCACAGTTATTCTTGGTGGGTGCTGGAACGCCCTGCTGTCAACTATTATATCAGGAATTGTAATAACATATAATTGTTGATCAGTGGTAGTAAAAATTGGGCCTTTGATGGTGGTGCTGGTGCCACAACACTGTAAGGCCTGGCAGTTACTCTTGGTGGGCGCAGCAATGGGCCCTGCTGTGAATTATTAGATCAATAATTATAATTGCATGCCCCTGTTGAATAGGGGCTGAAAAATTGGGCCTTTGGTGGTGGTGATGGTGGTGCTGGTGCCACAACACTGTAAGGCCTGACAGTTACTCTTGGTGGGCGCAGCAATGGGCCCTGCTGTGAATTATTCGAACAATAATTATAATTGCATGCCCCTGTTGAAGAGGGGCTGAAAAATTGGGCCTTTGGTGATGGTGGTGGTGGTGATGGTGGTGCTGGTGCCACAACACTGTAAGGCCTGACAGTTACTCTTGGTGGGCGCAGCAATGGGTCCTGCTGTGAATTATTCGATCAATAATTATAATTGCATGCTCCTGTTGAAGAGGGGCTGAAAAATTGGGCCTTTGGTGGTGGTGGTGGTGGTGATGGTGGTGCTGGTGCCACAACACTGTAAGGCCTGACAGTTACTCTTGGTGGGCGCAGCAATGGGCCCTGCTGTGAATTATTCGAACAATAATTATAATTGCATGCCCCTGTTGAACAGGGGCTGAAAAATTGGGCCTTTGGTGGTGGTGGTGGTGGTGATGGTGGTGCTGGTGCCACAACACTGTAAGGCCTGACAGTTACTCTTGGTGGGCGCAGCAATGGGCCCTGCTGTGAATTATTAGATCAATAATTATAATTGCATGCCCCTGTTGAACAGGGGCTGAAAAATTGGGCCTTAGGCACTGGTGGCACAACACTGCAACCCCTCACAGATACTGTACTTGGAGCACAGCAATGAGGCCTGTTGCAAAGTATTGCATCAAAAATTTTAATTACACGCCCCTGTTAAACAGGGGCTGAAAAATTGGGCCTTAGCCACTGGTGGCGTCACCCATAAACCAAAATGATCTTCCAAGCTATCATCATTAATCGTATCATTGAGGAGGAGGAGGAGGATAGCCAGTCAACATAACAGCACAGGCACTCAGCATCAGCATTAGTCTTGAAGGGATGTGACATTTTAAAATCAATTAGTCTGTTATATCAGCATCTGGTGTGTGGTAGCTGGTGGTGATCCAAGACTGGTTCATCTTGATGAAAGTCAGTCGATCAACCGAGTCGGTGGACAGGCGCACCCTGTGATCCGTGACAAATCCTCCAGCAGCACTGAATGTGCGTTCTGAAAGAACGCTGGATGCAGGACAGGCCAGTAGCTCAATTGCATACTGTGCAAGCTCTGGCCAGTGATCCATCCTCAAGACCCAGTAAGCCAGAGGATTTTCGGTGGGGAAGGTGTCCAAGTCTGACCTTGCCCCTAGGTATTCCTGGACCATGTATATCAGACGCTGGCGATGGTTGCTGGAACCGATCATACTTTGGGGCTGCGGACTAAAGAATTGTCTGAACGCATCGGTCAGACGGCCACCTTCCCCACCGCTCCTTCTTTGACTGCCCGAAGCCTCAGCAACTCGTTGTCCAGGACCAGGAGTTTGTAACCTCCCAGTCTCTGGGAACGCGTTGCACAGACCTTTCTGCAAGGCCTCCCGGAGTTGTCTCATCCTCTGCTCCCTCTGCGACGGTACGATAAGGTCCGCAACCTTACCCTTGTACCGTGGATCAAGGAGAGTGGCCAGCCAGTAATGGTCCCTCTCCTTGATCCGAAGAATACGAGGATCCTTCCGCAGACTTTGCAGGATCAGGGAGGCCATACAGCGTAGGTTAGCTGAGGCATTCAGTCCGGAGTCCTCTGGGTCACTAAGGACGACATGATCCGCAGCCACCTCCTCCCAGCCACGTACAAGTCCACTGGTTTCTTGGGACTGTAAATCATCCCTAAAAGACTGCTGCTGATGATGCTGAGTGCCAGCCTCCACCTCCATGCTGACACAATCCTCCTCCTCCTCCTCCTCCTCTTCCTGTGCGATGGGTGGGGCAGAAGGAACACTGTCTGGGTAAAGGGGGCCTTGAGAGGCAAGGAAGTCCTCCTCTTCCTGCCTCTGTTCTGCCTCAAGTGCCCTGTCCATTATTCCACACAGCGTGTGCTCCAACAGGTGGACAAGAGGTACAGTGTCACTGATGCATGCACTGTCACTGCTCACCATCCTCGTGGCCTCCTCAAATGGTGCCAGGACAGTGCATGCATCCCTGATCATGCCCCACTGGCGTGGTGAAAAAAACCCGAGCTCCCCTGACCCTGTCCTGGTGCCGTAGTCACACAGGTACTCATTGATGGCCCTCTGCTGCGTGTGCAGCCGCTGCAGCATGGCCAACGTTGAGTTCCACCTGGTGGGCATGTCACATATAAGGCGGTTCTTGGGCAGGTTCAACTCCTTTTGCAGCTCAGCCAGGCGAGCACTGGCATTATAAGATCTGCGGAAATGCACACAGACTTTCCTGGCCTGCCTCAGGACATCCTGTAAGCCCGGGTACCTGCCCAAGAACCGCTGCACCACCAGGTTAAGGACGTGAGCCATACAGGGCACATGGGTCAGTTGTCCCTGTCGGAGGGCGGAGAGGAGGTTGGTGCCATTGTCGCAAACCACCATTCCTGGCTTAAGCTGGCGTGGCGTCAACCACCTCTCGGCCTGCCCCTGCAGAGCAGACAGGACCTCTGCCCCAGTGTGGCTCCTGTCCCCCAAACACACCAGCGCAAGCACGGCATGGCATCTTTTTGCCTGCGTACTTGCGTAGCCCCTTGAACGGCTACGGAGCACCGCTGGTTCAGAGGACAAAGCACAGGAAGAGGCCATGGAGGAAGAAGAAGAGGAGGGGGTGGAGGAGAGAGGTGTGTCACAACCAGTAGTAGCATTTTGGAGGCGTGGCGGTGGAACAACCTCCAACACTACTGCACCTTGTCCTGCATCCTTCCCAGCTGCCAAAAGAGTGACCCAATGGGCCGTGAAAGAAAGGTAACGTCCCTGTCCATGCCTGCTGGACCATGAGTCAGCGGTAATATGCACCTTACCGCTGACCGCCCTGTCCAGCGAGGCCAAGACATTGCCTTCCACATGCCTGTAGAGAGCCGGAATCGCCTTCCGTGCGAAAAAGTGGCGTTTGGGAACCTGCCACTGAGGAACCGCACATTGCACAAACTCACGGAAGGGGGCCGAGTCTACCAGCTGAAAAGGCAGCAGTTGAAGCGCTAGCAATTTAGCCAAGCTAGCATTCAACCGCTGGGCATGTGGATGGCTGGGAGTGAACTTCTTTCGACGGTCCAGCAGCTGGGGCAGGGAAATTTGCCTGCTAGAATCGGACGTTGGTGTACTGCTAGCAGAGTGCCCGCAAGTACTTGCCTGTGACACACCTAATTCTACACCTTCATTCCTCTCAGAGCAGGTTTCAGAGAGGAGTGAAGGTATAGTGGGGTTGGAGATCCCAGCTGATGCGGTGCAAGAAGAGGTCAGCTTTGTTCTTTGGTGTGGGTCTTTAAGGTAGGCTTGCCAACGAGCTGCATGGCAGGTCAACATATGTCTGATCAAGCATGTGGTGCCCAAGCAGCTGATGTTTTGGCCATGCGATATACGCTTGAGACATATGTTGCAAACAGCAGCTGTGCGATCTGATGCACTCGCCTCAAAAAAGGCCCACACCAAAGAACTTTTTGAATGACTGGCAGAGGCAGCGCCCTGCACAGGCGGAGCTCTGCGGTGTGATTCCGTCAGTGTGCTGCCCATACGCTGGCCACTCAAGGGCATCCTGCCTCGTTGGAGATGTGCCTCCTCCTCATCCTCCTCCTCCTCTCACCTATTAGGCACCCACGTGGAGTCAGTGACCTCATCATCCCCTCCCTCCTCATCACTGGAGCCAATCTGGCAGTATGCTGCAGCTGCTGGAGCATGACTGCCAGATTGGTGTCCTTCTTGAGCATCCCCTCTCTCTGCTCTCACACTGCTGCCTTCCTGTAGCTGGGTATCATCATCAGATCCTTCGAAACGCTGGGCATCCTCCTGGAGCATGTACCCAACACTGTGCTCAAACAGTTCGGGGGACTCCTCAGGAGGAGGACATGGTGGGTCTAGGGAAGGATTGACTAATGAAGATAATGATACCAGAGAAGAGGACGCTTTGGCAGCTGCTTTGCCAGTACCCTGAGCCTGGGTGAGAGAGGATGAGGAGGATGAGGTGGGCTTGGTCATCCACTCTACCAAGTCTTCGGCATGATGTGGCTCAACATGTCCAGCTGCCGAAAAGAAGGACAAGCGTGTCCCATGGCCATGTGCTGATGACAATGCACCGCGTCCACGACCAGCACTGTTGCCCCCAGACACAGAGCCTGCTTGCCCTCTTTTTTTGCCTCCTGACTGTCTGCCTCTCCTTGTTTGCCTTCCAGACATTTTAATGGATGGCCTGCATGGAGATGGGAAAAAGAGCAATAAGGGCTACCTTCAGGTGTATACTGTGCAGGAGGCTTAGCAACAATGACACTGACACTGTCCCCTGCCTATCCTTCTCTGTCCCTAAACACAAGGATTGAAAATATGGTTCAGCAAAATTGGTTTAGAACAGAATAGCACACTGACACTTTCCCTCACTGTCCTACCCTGTCCCTCCCTACAAACAAGATTTAGCACAGAATAGCACACTGATAATTTCCACGAGTGTCCTTCTCTGTCCCTAAACTCAAGGATTTGAAATATGGAACAGCAAAATTGGTTTAGAACAGAATAGCACACTGTCAGTTTCACTCACTGTACCTCACTGTCCCTAAACTCAAGGATTGAAAATATGGTTCAGCAAAATTGGTTTAGAACAGAATAGCACGCTGACACTTTCCCTCACTGTCCTACTCTGTCCCTCCCTACAAACAAGATTTAGCACAGAATAGCACACTGATAATTTCCACGAGTGTCCTTCTCTGTCCCTAAACTCAAGGATTGAAAATATGGAACAGCAAAATTGGTTTAGAACAGAATAGCACACTGACACTTTCCCTCACTGTCCTACTCTGTCCCTCCCTACAAACAAGATTTAGCACAGAATAGCACACTGATAGTTTCCACGAGTGTCCTTCTCTGTCCCTAAACTCAAGGATTGAAAATATCGAACAGCAAAATTGGTTTAGAACAGAATAGCACACTGACACTTTCCCTCACTGTCCTACTTTGTCCCTCCCTACAAACAAGCTTTAGCACAGAATAGCACACTGATAATTTCCACGAGTGTCCTTCTTTGTCCCTAAACTCAAGGATTTGAAATATGGAACAGCAAAATTGGTTTAGAACAGAATAGCACACTGTCAGTTTCACTCACTGTACCTCTCTGTCCCTAAACTCAAGGATTGAAAATATGGTTCAGCAAAATTGGTTTAGAACAGAATAGCACACTGACACTTTCCCTCACTGTCCTACTCTGTCCCTCCCTACTAGGGATGAGCTTCGAGTTCGACTCGAACTCATGTTCGACTCGAACATTGCCTGTTCGCCCGTTCGCCGAACAGCGAACAAATTGGGGTGTTCGCGGCAAATTCGAAAAATCTATGGGAGAAATCTAAAGTGCTAATTATAAAGGCTTATATGCAAGTTATTGTCCTAAAAAGTGTTTGGGGACCGGGGTCCTGCCCCAGGGGACATGTATCAATGCAAAAAGAAGTTTTAAAAACGGCAGTTTTTTCGGGAGCAGTGATTTTAATAATGCTTAAAATGAAAAAATAAAAGTGAAATATTCCTTTCAAATTTCATACCTGGGGGTGTGTATGATATGCATGTAAAGTGGCGCATGTTTCCCGTGCTTAGAACTGTCCCTGCAAAAAATGTCATTTTTGAAAGAAAAAAATGCATCTAAAACTGACTCGCGGCTATTAATGAATTGTCGGCTCCCGGCAATACATACAAAAGTCATTGATAAAAAAAAAAAAAAAAGCGTGGGGGTTCCCCAGAATTCAATTACCAGGCCCTTCAGGTCTGGAATGGATATTAAGGGGAACCCCGCCGCAAATTTAAAAAAAAATTGACGTGGGGTTCCCCCAAATATCCATTCCAGGCCCTTCAGATCTGGCATGGATTTTAAGGGGAACTCCACCCCAAATTAAAAAAAAAAATGGCGTGGAGTCCCCCTAAAAATCCATACCAGACCCCTTATCCGAGCACGCAACCTGGCCGGCCGCAGGGGAAAAGGGGGGACGAGAGAGCGGCCCCCCCTCCCTCCTGAACCGTACCAAGCCACATGCCCTCAACATGGGGAGGATGTCCCCATGTTGATGGGGACAAGGGCCTCATCCCCACAACCCTTGCCCGGTGGTTGTGGGGGTCTGCGGGCGGGGGGCTTATCGGAATCTGGAAGACCCCTTTAACAAAGGAGACCCCCAGATCCCGGCCCCCCCCTATGTGAATTGGTAAGGGGTACATTGTACCCCTACCATTTCACGAAGAAAGCGTAAAAAAATGTTTAAAAAAACACACAAACACCTTGAAAAAGTCCTTTATTTAAAAAAAAACAAAAAAACATTCCAGCGGTGAAATCCAGTGTCCCGCGGCGACCCCGATGTCCAGCGCTGTCCTTCATTGGTTGTGCCTGAGCGGACCTGATGGGGAACTCCCTCTCAGTATTTTAAATGTATAGACCCGCCCCTTCTAAAGTTCCCCATCAGGTCCGCTCAGCAGACCAGATGCGGAACATGAGAAGGGGCGGGTCTATACATGTATTACCAAAGTGAGAGCAGTTCCCCATCAGGTCCGCCCCCTCGGTATGTCGGACCCGCCTACGTCATTGGCTTGAGCGGGGAACTTCCTTCACTGTGTAATTTAAATTTACATAGTGAAGGAAGTTCCCCGCTCAAGCCAATGACGTAGGCGGGTCCGACATACCGAGGGGGCGGACCTGATGGGGAACTGCTCTCACTTTGGTAATACATGTATAGACCCGCCCCTTCTCATGTTCCGCATCTGGTCCGCTGAGCGGACCTGATAGGGAACTTTAGAAGGGGCGGGTCTATACATTTAAAATACTGAGAGGGAGTTCCCCATCAGGTCCACTCAGGCACAACCAATGAAGGACAGCGCTGGACATCGGGATCGCCGCGGGACACTGGATTTCACCGCTGGAATGTTTTTTTTTTTTTTTTTAAATAAAGGACTTTTTCAAGGTGTTTGTGTGTTTTTTTAAAACATTTTTTTACGCTTTCTTCGTGAAATGGTAGGGGTACAATGTACCCCTTACCAATTCACATAGGGGGGGGCCGGGATCTGGGGGTCCCCTTTGTTAAAGGGGTCTTCCAGATTCCGATAAGCCCCCCGCCCGCAGACCCCCACAACCACCGGGCAAGGGTTGTGGGGATGAGGCCCTTGTCCCCATCAACATGGGGACATCCTCCCCATGTTGAGGGCATGTGGCTTGGTACGGTTCAGGAGGGAGGGGGGGGCGCTCTCTCGTCCCCCCCTTTTCCCCTGCGGCCGGCCAGGTTGCGTGCTGGGATAGGGGGTCTGGTATGGATTTTTAGGGGGACTCCACGCCATTTTTTTTTAAATTTAGGGTGGCGTTCCCCTTAAAATCCATGCCAGATCTGAAGGGCCTGGAATGGATATTTGGGGGAACCCCACGTCAATTTTTTTTTAATTTGCGGCGGGGTTCCCCTTAATATCCATTCCAGACCTGAAGGGCCTGGTAATTGAATTCTGGGGAACCCCCACGCTTTTTTTTTTTTTTTTATCAATCACTTTTGTATGTATTGCCGGGAGCCGACAATTCATTAATAGCCGCGAGTCAGTTTTAAATGCATTTTTTTCTTTCAAAAATGACATTTTTTGCAGGGACAGTTCTAAGCACGGGAAACATGCGCCACTTTACATGTATATCATACACACCCCCCAGGTACGAAATTTAAAGGAATATTTCACTTTTATTTTTTCATTTTAAGCATTATTAAAATCACTGCTCCCGAAAAAACGGCCGTTTTTAAAACTTCTTTTTGCATTGATACATGTCCCCTGGGGCAGGACCCAGGTCCCCAAACACTTTTTAGGACAATAACTTGCATATTAGCCTTTATAATTAACACTTTAGATTTCGAACGTTCGAGTCCATTGTATTTAATAGGGTTCTAAAGTTTACACCAACATTTTGTCTGTTCGCAGGTTCTGGTGTGAACCGAACAGGGGGGTGTTCGGCTCATCCCTGCTCCCTACAAACAAGATTTAGCACAGAATAGCACACTGATAATTTCCACGAGTGTCCTTCTCTGTCCCTAAACTCAAGGATTGAAAATATGGAACAGCAAAATTGGTTTAGAACAGAATAGCACACTGAAACTTTCCCTCACTGCCCTACTCTGTCCCTCCCTACAAACAAGATTTAGCACAGAATAGCACACTGATAATTTCCACGAGTGTCCTTCTCTGTCCCTAAACTCAAGGATTTGAAATATGGAACAGCAAAATTGGTTTAGAACAGAATAGCACACTGTCAGTTTCACTCACTGTACCTCTCTGTCCCTAAACTCAAGAATTGAAAATATGGTTCAGCAAAATTGGTTTAGAACAGAATAGCACACTGACACTTTCCCTCACTGTCCTACTCTGTCCCTCCCTACAAACAAGATTTAGCACAGAATAGCACACTGATAATTTCCACGAGTGTCCTTCTCTGTCCCTAAACTCAAGGATTGAAAATATCGAACAGCAAAATTGGTTTAGAACAGAATAGCACACTGACACTTTCCCTCACTGTCCTACTCTGTCCCTCCCTACAAACAAGATTTAGCACAGAATAGCACACTGATAATTTCCACGAGTGTCCTTCTCTGTCCCTAAACTCAAGGATTTGAAATATGGAACAGCAAAATTGGTTTAGAACAGAATAGCACACTGTCAGTTTCACTCACTGTACCTCTCTGTCCCTAAACTCAAGGATTGAAAATATGGTTCAGCAAAATTGGTTTAGAACAGAATAGCACACTGACACTTTCCCTCACTGTCCTACTCTGTCCCTCCCTACAAACAAGATTTAGCACAGAATAACACACTGATAATTTCCACGAGTGTCCTTCTCTGTCCCTAAACTCAAGGATTTGAAATATGGAACAGCAAAATTGGTTTAGAACAGAATAGCACACTGTCAGTTTCACTCACTGTACCTCTCTGTCCCTAAACTCAAGGATTGAAAATATGGTTCAGCAAAATTGGTTTAGAATAGAATAGCACACTGACACTTTCCCTCACTGTCCTACTCTGTCCCTCCCTACAAACAAGATTTAGCACAGAATAGCACACTGATAATTTCCACGAGTGTCCTTCTCTGTCCCTAAACTCAAGGATTGAAAATATGGAACAGCAAAATTGGTTTAGAACAGAATAGCACACTGACACTTTCCCTCACTGTCCTACTCTGTCCCTCCCTACAAACAAGATTTAGCACAGAATAGCACACTGACACTTTCCCTCACTGTACCTCTCTGTCCCTACAAACAAGGATTAGCACAGAATAGCACACTGACACTTTCCCTCACTGTACCTCTCTGTCCCTACAAACAAGGTTTAGCACAGAATAACACACTGTCACTGACACTCTCCCTACCTATCCTTATTTGTCCCTAAACACAAGGAATCCAGGATTAGTAAAGGAAATAAAAGACACTGTCCCTGCCTATGCTTCTCTTTCCCTGCTCCGGAACACACTACACAAGGCCGCCGCGCTGGCGGCCTTTTATAGTGTGGGGCGTGTACTAAACCCCCTCAGCAATAATTGGCCACAGGCATCCTGCCTGTGGCCAATCATTGCTCTCCTCGCTGCCGGCGCTGTGATTGGCCAAGCATGCGGGGTCACAGTGCATGCTTGGCCAATCACAGCGCCTGGATGACACTGCGATGGCGTAGTGCATTGTGGGGCGTTCGCGTCACTCGAATTTGGCGCGAACGGCCCAAATCGTTCGATCTTCGTCGAACGATCGAACAGCCGATGTTCGAGTCGAACGTATGTTCGACTCGAACACGAAGCTCATCCCTATTGGGGAGAAAATATCTCTTAAGCCCCATACACAATGGCTCTTGCTGCTCTCTGATCCCCTGTGTGAAGAGGAATAAAGGGAAGAAGAAATGTAGCCGTGCATTCATACAGGGAAGGGGGAGGACAGAATGCTGTAAAACATTTTTTCCCTGCATTAGGGTAAACAATGTTTTGGCGTTAGAACCCCTTTAAAAACATATTGAAAGAACATTTTTATATTGCAATACAGATATAAGAAACAGAATAGGCCGACCTAAATGCACTGTTTAATTGGGAAGCTACAGTGGGGAGAACAAGTATTTGATACACTGCTGATTTTGCAGGTTTTCCTACTTACAAAGTATGTCGTTTTTATCATAGGTACTCTTCAACTGTGAGAGACAGAATCTAAAACAAAAATCCAGAAAATCACATTGTATGATTTTTAAATAATTAATTAGCATTTTATTGCATGACATAAGTATTTGATCACCTACCAACCAGTAAGAATTCCGGCTCTCACAGACCTGTTATTTTTTCTTTAAGAAGCCCTCCTGTTCTCCACTCATTACCTGTATTAACTGCACCTGTTTAAACTGGTTACCTGTATAAAAGACACCTGTCCACGCACTCAATAAAAAAGACTCCAACCTCCCCACAACAGCCAAGACCAGAGAGCTGTGTAAGGACATCAGGGATAAAATTGTAGACCTGCACAAGGCTGGGATGGGTTACAGGATAACAGGCAAGCAGCTTGGTGAGAAGTCAACAAATGTTGGCGCAATTATTAGAAAATGGAAGAAGTTCAAGATGACAGTCAATCTCCCTCGGTCTGTGGCTCCATGCAGGATCTCACCTCGTGGGGCATCAATGATCATGAGGAAGGTAAGGTATCAGCCCAGAACTACACAGCAGGACCTGGTCAATGACCTGAAGAGAGCTGGGACCACAGTCTCAAAGAAAACCATTAGTAACACACTACGCCGTCATGGATTAAAATCCTGCAGCACACGCAAGGTCCCCCTGCTCAAGCCAGCGCATGTCTGGGCCCGTCTGAAGTTTGCCAATGACCATCTGGATGATCCAGAGGAGGAATGGAAGAAGGTCATGTGGTCTGATGAGACAAAAATAGAGCTTTTTGGTCTAAACTCCACTCGCCGTGTTTGGAGGAAGAAGAAGGATGAGTACAACCCCAAGAACACCATCCCAATCGTGAAGCATGGAGGTGGAAAAATCATTCTTTGGGGATGCTTTTCTGCAAAGGGGACATTACGACTGCACCATATTGAGGGGAGGATGGATGGGGCCATGTATCGCAAGATCTTGGCCAACAATCTCCTTCCCTCAGTAAGAGCATTAAAGATGGGTCGTGGATGGGTCTTCCAGCATGACACATCCAGGGCAACTAAGGAGTGGCTCCGTAAGAAGCATCTCAAGGTCCGGGAGTGGCCTAGCCAGTCTCCAGACCTGAACCCAACAGAAAATCTTTGGAGGGAGCTGAAAGTCCGTATTGCCCAGCGACAGCCTCGAAACCTGAAGGATCTGGAGAAGCTCTGTATGGAGGAGTAGGCCAAAATCCCTGTTGCAGTGTGTGCAAACCTTGTCAAGAACTACAGGAAATGTATGATCTCTGTAATTGCAAACAAAGGTTTCTGTACCAAATATTAAGTTCCGCTTTTCTGATGTATCAAATACTTATGTCATGCAATAAAATGCAACTTAATTTAATTACTTAAAAATCATACAATGTGATTTTCTGGATTTATGTTTTAGGTTCCGTCTCTCACAGTTGAAGAGTACCTATGATAAAAATTACAGACCTCTACATGCTTTGTAAGTAGGAAAACCTGCAAAATTGGCAGTGTATCAAATACTTGTTCTTCCCACTGTATGTGGCTTTTGAGGTTTAATATTGATAAATGTAAAGTTATGCCATTTTTATTTTATTTTATGCGGGGTTTCCCTTAAAATCCATACCAGACCGGAAGGGTCTGGTATGGATTTTTGGGGGGAACCCCACGCCATTTATTTTTTTAATTACACGGGGCTCCCCTTAATATCCATACCAGACCTGAAGGGCCTGGTAATGGAATTTTGGGGGGACCCCCCACGCATTTTTTTAAAAATTTTAAAAAAATAATTTTTTTAATTTTGGTTCCCTGCACAAAATGTAATTTTTGAAGGAAAAAAAGTAGTTTAAAACTATTCGCGGCTATTAATGAATTGTCGGGTCCTGGCAATACAGATAAAAGTCATTGAAAAAAATGGCAGGGTTTCCCCTTAATATTCATACCAGACCCAAAGTGCCTGGTAATGGTCTGGTGGGGACCCCTGCCGTTTTTTCCAATTACTTTTATCTGTATTGCCGGGACCCGACAATTCATTAATTGCCGCGAGTAGTTTTAAATAGGGATGAGCTTCGAGTTCGAGTCAAACTCATGTTCGACTCGAACATTGCCTGTTCGCCGAACAGCGAACAATTTGGGGTGTTCGCGCAAATTCGAAAAGCCACGCAACACCCTCTAAAAGTCTATGGGAGAAGTCTAAAGTGCTAATTTTAAAGGCTTATATGCAAGTTATTGTCATAAAAAGTGTTTGGGGACCGGGTCCTGCCCCAGGGGACATGTATCAATGCAAAAAAAACTGCAGTTTTTTCGGAAGCAGTGATTTTAATAATGCTTAAAGTGAAACAATAAAAGTAAAATATTCCTTTAAATTTTGTACCTAGGGAGTGTGTATAGTATGCCTGTAAAGTAGCGCTTGTTTCCCGTGGTTAGAACTGTCTCTGCACAAAGTGTCATTTCTGAAGGAAAAAAAGTCATTTAAAAGCACTCGCAGCTATAATAAATTGTCGGCTCCCGGCAATACAGAGAAAAGTCATTGATAAAAAATAAATTATAAAATGCGTGGGGGTCCCCCCAAATTCAATTACCAGGCCCTTCAGGTCTGGTATGGATATTAAGGGGAACCCTGCGTCCAATTTAAAAAAAAAATATGTGGGGTTCCCCCCCAAATATCCATACCAGACCCTTCAGGTCTGGTATGGATTTTAAGGGAAACTCAACGCCAAATTTAAAATAAAATGGCGTGGAGTTCCCCCCAAAAATCCATACCAGACCCTTTATCCGAGCACGCAACCTGGCAGGCCGCAGGTAAAGAGGCGAGAGAGCGCCCCCCCTCCTGAACCGTAGCAGGCCACATGCCCTCAACATGGAGAGGATGCTTTGGGGGGCTGCGGTCGGGGGGCTTATCGGAATCTGGAAGACCCCTTTAACAAAGGGGACCCCCAGTTCCCACCCCCCCTCTATGTGAATTGGTAAGGGGTACATTGTACCCCTACCATTTCACAAAGAAAGTGTAAGAAAATTGTAAAAAAACACACAGACACCTTTGGGAAAAGTCCTTTATTAAAAATATATAAAAAAAGATTCCAGCGGTGGTAATCCACTCTCAGTATTCTGCGATGGGTGCTCTCCTCTTCGGGGTCCAGCGGTGGATGATCTCCTCTCCATCCAGGTCCAGGCTCCAGCGATGAGATGTCCAGCGCAGAGCATCCTGTCTCCACCGGAGACACCCCGGGAATGACGTGGCTTCAGCCAATGACAGCTCTTATGTAGCTGAGGGCGGGGCCACCCTTCATGTGGGTCTGCCCCCCTCTGACGCAAGGGGAAACCCAGGCTTCCCCAGTGATGTGTGGGTGACCCCGCCCCCCGCAGGTTTCCGTTGCCCACCTAACCAATTGCTTCTTGAGAAAAGTTTTGTAACCTCTTCAGTAGTAGCCAATTCAAAAGAGGAAAGTGTTGAATGTGCTGTTAGGCAAGGTATGTTGGGTGGGGAAGATGTACGCACCCATTTAACCACTTAAGCCCCGGACCAATACGCAGCATAAAGACCAGGCCCCTTTTTGCGATTCGGCACTGCGTCGCTTTAACTGACAATTGCGCGGTCGTGCGACGTGGCTCCCAGACAAAATGGACATCCTTTTTTCACACAAATAGAGCTTTCTTTTGGTGGTATTTGATCACCTCTGCGTTTTATTTTTTTGCGCTATAAACAAAAATAGAGCGATAATTTTGAAAAAAAAAATATTTTTTACTTTTTGCTATAATAAATATCTCCCAAAAATATATAAAAAAACTTTTTTTCCCTCAGTTTAGGCTGATATGTATTCTTCTACATATTTTTGGTAAAAAAAATTGCGATCAGCGTTTATTGATTGGTTTGCACAAAAATTATAGCGTTTACAAAATAGGGGATAGTTTTATGGCATTTTTATAAAAAAATATATTTTTTACTAGTAATGGCGGCGATCAGCAATTTTTTTCGTGACTGCAACTTTATGGCGGACACATCGGACACTTTTGCCACATTTTAGGGACCATTGTCATTTTAACAGCGATCAGTGCAATAAAAATGCACTGGTTACTGTAAAAATTACACTGGCAGTGAAGGGGTTATCAGAGCGGTGATCGGTGACGTGTCACTCGTAGCCACGCCCCCCATAGTGTGCCTAGGGGCATGTTTCTAACTATGGGGGGCATGGCTACGAGTGACACATCACCGATCACCGCTGATTACACAGAGCGGAGATCGGTGACAGTGTCAGTAGGCGAGCGGGGAGATGTTGTGTTTACACTATCATCTCCCCGCTCCATCCCTCCGTGAGACGATCGCGGGGATCCCCGCGGCGATCGAGTCCGCGAGACCCGCAGTCTGACTCACGGGGATGACTGCAGGGTCGCGAGCGCACCGCCCGCGGCGCACGGGTGACCACATGGCAGGCAGTTAAAGGGAACGTACAGGTACGTGATTGTGCCTGTACGTGCCATTCTGCCGACGTATATATGCCGTGAGCGGTCGGTCCTTAAGTGGTTAAGCATTTATTTGTAAAATAAAGACTTTTCATAAATAGTGAAGAAAAATAACTCACACATATGAAACATATATTACACTGCCAGGCTCTGTGCTTAAAGTGATTGTAAAGTCTTGTTTGTTTTCCTATAAAAATAACAAATGTGTCATACTTTCCTGCTTTGTTGCAGTGGATTTGCACAGAGCAACCTGGATCCTCATCGGTCCCTCTTCTGTGATCCTGGCCCCTCCCTCCTGTTCAGTGCCCCCACAGCAAGCAGCTTGCTATGGGGGCACCTGAGCTGAGTCATAGCTCCCTCTGTCCATTCAGAAACAGCCCCCCGACCCGGCCCCACCCCCTCTCTCCCCTGATTTCTAGCTGACTTTGATTGACAGGAGCGGCAGCCAATAGCGCTGCTGCTGTGTCTCAGCCAATCAGGAGGGAGAATCTCTGACGGCTGAGACACTCATGGACATCGCTGGACAGAGAGGGACCTCAGTTAAGTGTTAGAGGGGGCTGAGGGAGGCTGCTCCACACAGAAGAATGCATTACGATAAAAAGCCTTCTGCCTTTACAACCACTTTAACTTTTTTTTCAGGTGGTCAAACTATTTTTGCAATTTTTCACTTTTTTATAATTTTTCACTTCAAGATCGTATAAGACCCCCCCCCCCCCTCCTTTCCTCTCCAAACCATACATTTTCTGAAAGCACAAGACTGACATATATAAAAAGATGTAAATGTAAAATTGTAACTTTTTGAGAAATGGTGATAGTCAAAGGTACTCAAAATTGTAAATAAGCAAGCAACTTAGCTGGCTTTACACCTATGCATTGTGAGATTTACCAATCCACAGTACATTGTGTACATTACATTGTGATAAAATTATAAAATGATGCAAGCATACATTTTATTGCAACACAGAGCATTAAAACACTCAGCAAAGTGTCACAATGCACTGTTGCTCATAGAACTGGACTCATTTATTTTTTACACAAGTGTAGCACATATGTGTATGGTGTTTGTTTTTCATATTTTTTTTTTTATTACATTTTTATTTATTTTTTCACAGTACTGTTAGCATCCTTTTAAGAACTTTTAGGCGTCTAAACAGACAATTGATGTTTCCCTTTTGGAGTAGAGAAAGGGATGGCAGACACGGAGTCCTCAATCTTCTTCTCCTTTGCAACCTGGCATTCACGAATGAACACAAATACGCTCTGTACAGAGTGCTCCTGTATAGAGTTGAGCAGACACCTGGATGTTCGGGTTCGACGGGTTCGGCCGAACTTTGAGTTCGGGACCGAACTTGACCCGAACTTGACCCAGAACCCCATTGAAGTCAATGGGGACCCGAACTTCTGAGGACTATTCATGCTTGTTTCCCGTGCTTAGAACTGTCCCTGCACAAAGTGTAATTTCTGAAGGAAAAAAAGTCATTTAAAACTCACTCGCGGCTATAATGAATTGTTGGCTCCCGGCATTTCATAAAAAAGTCATTGATAAAATAAAAAAAACGTGGGGGTTCCCCCAAATTCAATTACCAGGCCCTTCAGGTCTGGTATGGATATTAAGGGGAACCCTGCCGCAAATTTAAAAAAAAATGCGTGCAGTTCCCCCAAATATCCATACCAGGCCCTTCAGGTCTGGTATGGATTTTAAGGGAAATTCCACCCCAATTTTTTTTTAAAAATGGCGTGGAGTACCCCCAAAAATCCAGACCAGACCCTTTATCTGAGCACGCAACCTGGCAGGCCGCAGAAAAAGAGGGGGGACGAGAGAGCGCCCCCCCTCCTGAACCGTACCAGGCCACATGCCCTCAACATGGGGAGGATGTCCCCATGTTGATGGGGACAAGGGCCTCATCCCCACAACCCTTGCCTGATGGTTGTGGGGGTCTGCGGGCCGGGGGCTTATCAGAATCTGGAAGACCCCTTTAACAAAGGGGACCCCCAGATCCCGCCCCCCCCTATGTGAATTGGTAATGGGGTACATTGTACCCCTACCATTTCACAAAGAAAGTGTAAAAAAAAAATCAAAAATACACAGACACTGTTGGTAAAGTCCTTTATTAAAAATAAAAAATAAAAAAAATAAAAAAAAAACATTCCAGCGATGAAATCCAGTGTCCCATGGCGATCCGATGTCCAGCGCTGTCCACACGAAACGTCATTGGCTGAGCCTGAGCGGACCTGATGGGGAACTTCCTCCGCAGTGTAATAAATGAATAGACCCGCCCATCTAAAGTTCCCCATCAGGTCCGCTCAGCCAATGACGTAGGTGTAAGGCTGAGGACCTGATGCAAAACGTGATCCATACCAGACCTGAAGGGCCTGGTATGGATATTTGGAGGAACCGCACACATTTTTTTTTTACATTTGCGGCAGGGCTCCCCTTAATATCCATACCAGACCTGAAGGGCCTGGTAATTAAATTTGGGGGAACCCCTACGCTTTTTTTTATTTTTTATCAATGACTTTTCTATGTATTGCCGGGATCTGACAATTCATTATAGCCGCGAGTGAGTTTTAAATGACTTTTTTTCCTTCAGAAATTACACTTTGTGCAGGGACAGTTCTAAGCACGGGAAACAAGCGCAACTTTACATGCATATTGCCGAACACTGGACCCGAACCCGAACATACAGTCAATTGTTCGGGTTCTGGTCCGGGACCCAAAAACCCAAAAGTTCGGTACGGACCCGAACTTTACAGTTCAGGTCCGCTCAACCCTACTTCTGTATTCATTCACAAAGGAGTGATAGTAAGCACATAACTCTCTTTTCTGTGTTAATTCAGAAACCTGAGAGGGTGAGTAAAAATTACACGGCTGCATATCTGTGTTCATTTGTGAGGGTCAAAAAGATATGTGCTGAATAGGGAAGAGGATTTCCCTTCTATGTATTCTATATATATACTATATACAGTATAATATATTTTGTTTTCAGTATATACAGTCAGGTCCATAAATATTGGGACATCGACACAATTCTAATCTTTTTGGCTCTATACACCACCACAATGTGAAATTAAATGAACTAGATGTGCTTTAACTGCAGACTTTCAGCTTTAATTTATGGGTATTTACATCCAAATCAGGTGAACGGTGTAGGAATTACAACAGTTTGTATATGTGCCTCCCGCTTTTTAAGGGACCAAAAGTAATGGGACAGATTAACAATCATAAATCAAACTTTCACTTTTTAATACTTGGTTGCAAATCCTTTGCAGTCAATTACAGCCTGAAGTCTGAAACGCATAGACATCACCAGACGCTGGGTTTCATCCCTGGTGATGCTCTGCCAGGCCTCTATTGCAACTGTGTTCAGTTCCTGCTTGTTCTTGGGGCATTTTCCCTTCAGTTTTCCCTTCAGAAAGGGAAATGCATGCTTAATCAGATTCAGATCAAGTGATTGACTTGGCCATTGCATTACATTCCACTTATTTCCCTTAAAAAACTCTTTGGTTGCTTTCACAGTATGCTTCGGGTCATTGTCCATCTGCACTGTGAAGCGCCGTCCAATGAGTTCTGAAGCATTTGGCTGAATATAAGCAGATAATATTGCCTGAAACACTTCAGAATCCATCCTGCTGCTTTTGTCAGCAGTCACATCATCAATAAATACAAGAGAACCAGTTCTATTGGCAGCCATACATGCCCACGCCATGACACTACCACCACCATGCTTCACTGATGAGGTGGTATGCTTTGGATCACGAGCAGTTATTTTCCTTCTCCATATTCTTCTCTTCCCATCACTATGGTACAAGTTGATCTTGGTCTCATCTGTCCATAGGATGCTGTTCCAGAACTGTGAAGGCTTTTTTAGATGTTGTTTGGCAAACTCTAATCTGGCCTTCCTGTTTTTGAGGCTCACCAATGGTTTACATTTTGTGGTGATTGTTGACTTTGACACACATACACCTACCTCCTGGAGAGTGTTCTTGATCTGGCCAACTGTTGTGAAGGGTGTTTTCTTCACAAGGGAAATAATTCTTCCATCATCCACCACAATTGTTTTCTGTGGTCTTCCGGGTCTTTTGGTGTTGCTGAGCTCACCGGTGCGCTATCTCTCTGATGGGTTTGTTTTGCTTTTTCAGCCCAATGATGGCTTGCTTCACTGATAGTGACAGCTCTTTGGATCTCATATTGAGAGTTGACAGCAACAGATTCCAAATGCAAATAGCACACTTGAAATGAACTCTGGACCTTTTATCTACTCCTTGTAAATGGGATAATGAGGGAATAACACACACCTGGCCATGGAACAGCTGAGCAGCCAATTGTCCCATTACTTTTGGTCCCTTAAAAAGTGGGAGGCACATATACAAACTGTTGTAACTCCTACACCGTTCACCTGATTTGGCTGTAAATACCCTCAAATTAAAGCTGAAAGTCTTCAGTTAAAGCACATCTTGTTTGTTTCATTTCAAATCCATTGTGGTGGTGTATAGAGCCAAAAAGATTAGAATTGTGTTGATGTCCCAAAATCTATGGACCTGACTGTATTTACTGTATATATATATATATATTTATATATATATATATATATATATATATTTATATATATATATATATACTGTATTTATATATATAGGGAGAGAGAGAGGGAGAGAGAGAGAAAGAGAAAGAGAGAGAGAGAGATAGAGAGAGAGAAGTAGAAGGGAACCAGGAAATGCTAATGGTCTATGGGTAAGGGGGTGCAATACTTGGCTTGCCGTGGATCCTGGCAGCCGATGCTACATCATTGGGTGTAGTATCAAGAGAGTTTGTGTGTATACCCAGGGGTCTGCTTTCAATGCAAAAATGTTGGTTGGAAGTTAAAGTTAGGCTCATGCATGTAAATTAGACACCTGGAAGCCTTCTTGCATCTGCTATGAATTGCTTAATTGAGGTACCTGGTCTCTAGTTTATTGAGGAAATACAGCATAAAAACGTATTTGGCATATGCAATCCAGTTACTAAATATCCACAAGCATTTAAAAATCTTGGCTACAGATGCAGGCAATCATTTTCTGCACAAACTTTTTTAGAGGTCTTTTATTCTCACATCGGTGGGTTTCATTGTATATGTCTTGTCAAGTAGCAGCCAGATTACTTAGCGGGATAAACCAGGCAGAATATTCTTCTTAGAGCATGTAGGTTTTCAGTCCCTTTAATCAAGCTGCGGCATGAATCCTTCATGTGATTGTTGTGTAGCCAAATGTAACTTTCATATGGAATTCTACCAATGTAAAAGCAGTAAAGCAATTACGATAGCTATATTACAAAATCCTCTTTTTTCCACACTTACAAATGTTAAAAGATCTGATTATGTAAATGAACCAGCAGAAAACTATTTATTTTTAAAGGAATGTATACTTAGCATGCATTTTAATTAAAGCTTGAACATACGCAACACGCATTCACATGGCCCTTCAACCTTTATTTTTGCACGCACTGCTGATAGAACTAAATTAAGCCTAGCGGGAATCAGACTTTTAAAAGCACAGTACACTTTAAACAAACGTATTATTAACGTTTTTTAAACTATGAAGACTAATTGTGAATCGCTTGAGTTGCATTGCTTCAGTAGTTCCTTAATCATCTCATTAAAGCCCACATGCTAGGATCTCACTGCGAAGGGGCTAATGATCTTCATTAGAATAGAGGAGAGAGAGAAGTGGAGGTGTTTGCTTCTTAAACTATTTCTGACACCTATTATAAGTCACGTTAATTGGATAGCATGCTTCTGCTAACGGGGCAAAATGTAAATAAAATGCAAAACTATTTTACAAAAACTTGTTTTGAAATTGCATAATAAACTAAAGGCATTGATTATCACTTAAATCTGAAAGATCTTTTTCATTGAAGGTGTTCATCACCACAACAATTGACAAATGACTGCATCACAGTAATTTTATGTGTGTCCAAATGAGGTTTAAGAAAAAACAATGCAAAGCTTGCAATTGTAAACAAAGTAAAATTTTCTCAAAACTTTTAATTGATTTTGTACATCGGAAATTGTCACAGGGCCTGATAAATTATTTCTTACATTCTAATTTTAAAAAATCCTTTAGAGGCAAATTACACATTAAACATGTGCCATGGTTCCCCATAATAAACAAAGTATCCATTTCTATCTCAGCTCTGCATTACAGTGCATTTTAAAAATTATGGTATATTTGATTTTGTATTTGTTTTAGGTCATTAGGTGGCCCATAGAAGTCAATGCCAATGCATCAAAATACAACATGATGTGTTTTTATGCATTGGCTACAGGCATTAACAAGCTTAATGAATGGTGGTTAAACCTATCCAGTTCAAATTCTCAATTAATAAATGCATTGAAAATTGTGTCAAAACGCATGCCAAAGCACAAAGGAAAGATACAGGTATATTGGTGCATGACAATATACCTGCTTAAAGCTACAAAAAAGTTTAACCAAATTGGGAAGATGTAACTTCATCTTTTACCTGCTATAACATCTACTGATCTTAATTTGGGATTGTCATTGTTGCACTGCTATATCAAAATGGTCAGATTTAAAGTGGTTCTAAAGGCTTTTACCTTCATGCATTCTATGAATAAAGGTAAAAAACCTTCAGTGTGCAGCACCCCCCCCCCACCCCCCTTAATACACACTTGAGCCTGATCCCGATCCAGTGATATGCATGAGAGAAGAAGCTCTCATGGGTCTCCCCCTTCTTATCGGCTCCTGCTGCTGTTAACCACAGCCAGTGAGGAAGGAGTGGGATGGGGCCAAGCCTGCATGAGTGCTCCCACAGCAAGCAGCTTGCTTTGGGTGCACTCAGCAGAGGGGAGGGGCCAGGAGCATCAGTGGTGGACCTGAGAAAAAGGAGGATTCAGGCTGCCCTGTGCAAAACCATTGCACAGAGCAGGTGAGTATAACATGTTTGTTGTTTATAAAATAAAGTGAAGATTTGCAAACACATTCACATTGCGAATAAGGGCATTAGCAATTACATGCAGGAGACCCAGCAGGGGTTCCAAGTGATAAGCTGTGGGTGTAAACATTATTGAAAGCAATGGAAGGCTGATAGCGTCCATAGCAAATCATGCAGGCGATTACATGTAAATGATCGGCCATGAAAGCAGACTGTCTGCGTCCAGGGCTGATTATTCACAGGTAACCACTGCTTGAGCTATTACCTGCAAGCGGCTGAGAATAGCTGCTGGTGCTGTCAACATCCTATTGCTTTCAATAGGGCTGTAGCCCACAACTAATTGTCAAGAACCCCCGCTCAATCTTTCACATGTCACCACTAACGGCTCCATTCACAAGTATAAATAGGACCCTACCAATCATGGTGTACCAATCAATGTAAGAACAGGGCTTTGCTTTGTTGTAAGGGAGATGCAAGTGAAAGATCCATGTTATTGATACATTGAGCTGGTTAGAAGATTGCTAATTTATATTTTAAAATTACAACCGTCCCTTAATTTCAGTAAATTGTGAAATTTGTGCTTCAAATAAAGAGCTTTGCAGGAACTCAGTTCACTCAGAAAACATATTCTCAACAAAATTACACTTTACACATGGTTTGCCCTTGCAAGGGTTCTTAGCATCACACAGACACAAAAATCATTTAGGCCCTCATCATGCTTCAGAACAAACTAAATATTTAATCAGTGTGCCAATCTACAAGGCCAAGCAGGCCTGTACAAATGCATGTCTGTCTACGCACATGTCCTGCTCTTGCAGTAGTTTGTCTCTTGAGGAGGAATCACTGACCAGATAGATTAATTCCCTTTTGTAGGGGAAACACCCAGCTGTCTCCAATGTGCCCTACACAATCATGCTCAAAGACCTTTTCACTGCTAAAACAGGTACTATCTGCGTATTTATAAAGTGACAAACTGTCTGCCCATCACAATATAAACTGTAACAGGATGCGCAATCAGCTGAATTATCGGAGTGTAATGCTTGCCATAGACTGATTTTTTTTTTTCGTTCAGCCAGCGGGTAATTGCTCCATTTACACAAATAGTCAGAATAATCTGATCAGCGACTGCAGCTGATTACCAACCAATGATCAACAAAGGTTTTCCAGCTTGTCCCTTCAACAGATTTTGATCAAACTATTGACTTCTGTGGAGCAAGGATGTCTATCACTGATCGAAATTCAGCTAGCCCCTCCTGAACTGGATACATTTTGATCATGCTATGGCCAATTTAACTATAACTTGCAGTTTACCAAACCGGTCCAAAGACTTTAAATCTTATTTACACTATTTAAAATCTATATGTACAACCAATATGTTGTATTCATTAATATGAAATCCAAGGTATAAGAGTTAGCAGTCTTTTAACTTTATGGAACCACAATCTTTTGAAATCCAGATACACACACAGTATAAACAGACAGGAAAACAACTCTCCAAGGTATATATGAGGCAGTGGGGGAATCCTGTAAAGTATTTATGTGGAATGGAAAAGACACAATGGGAGAGGGATGACGCTGCTCACCCCGAGAGCCAGAAGAATGGGATGTTCCCCCAGTGGGGTTTTTTGGCAGCTCAGATCAAAGATTGATAACAATGTAT
The DNA here is from genome assembly GCA_029206835.1 of Rana muscosa. Taxonomy (NCBI): domain Eukaryota; kingdom Metazoa; phylum Chordata; class Amphibia; order Anura; family Ranidae; genus Rana; species Rana muscosa. The sequence goes on along the minus strand of CM055118.1, from coordinate 654,911,537 downwards.
GTATAAGATTGTTTATTAAAATTCAAAAGAAATGATGGTACAGATTTAAGATATGAGCTCTGGTATCATGTAATTGAACACAATTGCAAACACAAAAAATTGTCATACAGCTTAACACATTGTATATGAAAGCATGTAGCAATTCCTAACGCGTTTCGACCCTTTCCATGGGTCTTCTTCAGAGGTTTCGGTGTTGCTAAAAAGAGGTATATAGAATAAGTTTCAAGTTTACCAATTTTTTTACAAAATTTAAAAGTATATAAATAGCATAGTCACCAATTTATTGTGTGTAGACACTGAACATTTTTACCAGAATTTCCAACAGAAGATGCCCCAGGGTCCCAGAATACCTTCCTGGTCGTGTAGATTCCCCACACACTGGAATAACGCTGGGAGGGACTGCAGCTTACAGAAGTTCACCCCATAGGATGAGAATCCACAAATGGGGGGAGCCCAGGAAGGGGCTGACACCTGTAACGGAGCATTTGAAGCATGATTACACAGTGCTTAGCATTGTGTCAAAGTAGTAAGACATATAAAGCATCAAAGTGTTGAGCAGACAGAAATGTACATCCTCTCAATTGGGTGTATCACCTAGATTATTCAAATATTTGTTATTATCTATATATTTATGGGTTTATTGATTAATGTATAAATCAATCAGTGATAATTATGATCACGTTGTGTATCAAGTGGCGCTGTGACAGAAATGTGAAAGATGAGCAGTGGTGTATGTGAAGATCGATCTGATGGTGTAATGAAACAATGGGTACAGATTAATGTGAAAACAAATGTGGTGGGGATGTCAAATTGAACTAGTGCATGCCCCCCCCCCCCTCCACAGAAAGGCAAACCCACCCTCCACAGAGAGGATCCATGAAAAAAATAAAAAATAAAATTGATTAAAACAAAACACCCACGAATCAGTGAAAAGTGAATAAGTGATAAAGTGGAAGCATATTACCTTATGGTATAAGTGTATAACAATCCCAATGGAAACAAAATCTACACTGGAGCACTCCTGCAATAGGAGGTTCAGTTGCAATGTGTGTTGGTAATTCTATAATAGGAAATAGTCACAATTTAAGGTTTGTTTGAAAAAGAAATGGTTGCAGAAAAATAAATATTTGTAATAAAATTTCCTAAATTGTAATGGTGTGCTTACCCAAGGGATCATTTGTCTGCTCACACTGAGATGCAAGAGGTCATCTGAGTGATTGCTCTGCACTCAGAGTTTATATAATAAGTGTTTAATTATTTAGCCCTGGAGATATGGTAGCCTTCAGTCTAAAGACCCACCTTTGCTCGTGTTGGAGCAAAATTTTGTTCCAATCCCCTCCTCTTTCGGGAATGTGAATACGGTCAAGTGCGACAAAGGAAACTTTGGGTACATTGTAGTCATGTTGTAATACAGCATGTCTTCCAATTAGACTGAAGGCTACCATATCTCCAGGGCTAAATGATTCCTTATCCTTTGCTCCTTTTCTGAAAGGATTTGCTTCAGGCAAAACACAATAGGACTGTAATTAATTTAAAATCAATTATTAAACCTTCCCACTGCCTCTCTCTCTCCTTCTTTTTCTTATCTCTTTATTTCTTTTTTCCCCTTTCCCTTTTCTTTTCCCCTTCTCTTTTCCCCTTTTTCCTTTTTTCCTTTTTCCTTTTTTGCCTTTCTCCTGTCATGGGGATACATCTAAATGTCTCTATAATCATGCCTTGTACCTGTTAGATTTGAATCACCATTCTTTCAGTATGCTGTTAAATATCTTTTTAGAAAATACCATGTTGAATATCAAATATATGTATGTTTTATTACGGTCAATTGCCTAATGTAACCTTCAAATGATTATGTACGGTAACATCATTATTATATACCTTTTTCTTTTTTCCTTTCTTTCTTTTTTCCTTTTTTCCATCAGCTGTCCCGGGATGTTCCCTCATACCACCTGGTCGGCCATGATCCGCACATTGGACTCGCCGATGTAAAGGTCTGCAGTTTCCCCAGCAGGGGGGGAGAGGCGCAGGGCCCTGTGCTTCCCAAATGCTCCGCTAGGTGGCAGCAGGTCTGTCCACACAAGTGAGCAATCCTTCTGCTGGGCGGCATCTGTGACCACTTCCGGGTATTAATGTATGACCTGCGCATGCGCGGCTACGTCGTGCGTGCGCATGACGTCATCATACCACGTGATTACGGCGGAAGTAACGGCGGTGGTCGGAGACACATGTCTCTCACAGACGCCAAGGAATCCACCACTGGAATGTCGCCTATGTGGCAGGATGACCCCGATGGCAAGGTGAGGGTTACCAGGTGGGGGAGGACCCCAAGCGGCGGGGCTGGCATTCAATTAAATAATTAAACACTTATTATATAAACTCTGAGTGCAGAGAAATCACTCAGATGACCTCTTGCATCTCAGTGTGAGCAGACAAACGATCCCTTGGGTAAGCACACCATTACAATTTAGGAATTTTTATTACAAATATTTATTTTTTCTGCAACCATTTCTTTTTCAAACAAACCTTAAATTGTGACTATTTCCTATTATATAATTACCAACACACATTGCAACTGAACCTCCTATTGCAGGAGTGCTCCAGTGTAGATTTTGTTTCCATTGGGATTGTTATACACTTATACCATAAGGTAATATGCTTCCACTTTATCACTTATTCACTTTTCACTGATTCATGGGTGTTTTGTTTTAATCAATTTTATTTTTTTATTTTTTCATGGATCCTCTCTGTGGAGGGTGGGTTTGCCTTTCTGTGGAGGGGGGGGGGGCATACACTAGTTCAATTTGACATCCCCACCACATTTGTTTTCACATTAATCTGTACCCATTGTTTCATTACACCATCAGATCGATCTTCACATACACCACTGCTCATCTTTTACATTTCTGTCACAGCGCCACTTGATACACAACGTGATCATAATTATCACTGATTGATTTATACATTAATCAATAAACCCATAAATATATAGATAATAACAAATATTTGAATAATCTAGGTGATACACCCAATTGAGAGGATGTACATTTCTGTCTGCTCAACACTTTGATGCTTTATATGTCTTACTACTTTGACACAATGCTAAGCACTGTGTAATCATGCTTCAAATCCTCCGCCACAGGTGTCAGCCCCTTCCTGGGCTCCCCCCATTTGGGGATTCTCATCCTATGTGGTGAACTTCTGTAAGCTGCAGTCCCTCCCAGCGTTATTCCAGTGTGTGGGGAATCTACACGACCAGGAAGGTATTCTGGGACCCTGGGGCATCTTCTGTTGGAAATTCTGGTAAAAATGTTCAGTGTCTACACACAATAAATTGGTGACTATGCTATTTATATACTATTAAATTTTGTAAAAAAATTGGTAAACTTGAAACTTATTCTATATACCTCTTTTTAGCAACACCGAAACCTCTGAAGAAGACCTATGGAAAGGGTTGAAACGCGTTAGGAATTGCTACATGCTTTCATATACAATGTGTTAAGCTGTATGACAATTTTTTGTGTTTGCAATTGTGTTCAATTACATGATACCAGAGCTCATATCTTAAATCTGTACCATCATTTCTTTTGAATTTTAATAAACAATATTATACATACATTGTTATCAATCTTTGATCTGAGCTGCCAAAAAAACCCACTGGGGGAACATCCCATTCTTTTTTTTTTTCCTGTAAAGTATTTACAACACTTTTCTGGCATATGGTCCTTTTAAAATATCCTGCACCAAATTTCCGAAAGCCTTGCAACAGTTTTGGTAACAGTTTTGACTTGTACAACAAATTTACGTTGTTTTTATTTGCATCACTTTTACAATGTGTTGTTCTGCCAGTGGCAAATTAAAAAAAGAATAGTTATGGGGTGTGGGGGAAGGTTGTGTGTTTTTAACGTTATCAGTATTTTGCTGCGGAACTAGTATCCCTTCAGGTCATCCTTGCTTGTGATTAACATTGAGCAGCAGTGGGTGGATTCCTTAGAATACAGATCAAAAAATCATCAGCGCTAAAAACCAATGACAGTGTTAAACAATGTAAAATGGATGGGATGGGGTGGAAGTGTGGTGTGGCAAATAAAAAATAGTCAATAGTCAGACCGCCCAGTGCTGCATGGTAACTTATGGCTGGAACGCAAACATAAACATACAGAAAAAACACATCAAAAACCAGCGCACAATAGGCTTCAATGCAATTATGAAAATGGCAGATGACCCTTTATTATATAAAAATCAAGTTAGTCAAGCAGGGGACTTGGCAAGTTCCTGACATCCACTGACGAGAGGAGCTGAATCCAGGCTATAGAAGATCAGTATATGTGCCTGCAGCGTGCGGGAGCAGGGAGAATGAGAACACAGCCACCTGGCTCACTGGAGCTCAAGTGAGCCTGTAGATGAAAAACCCACAGGAAAGCGGAAGGCACAGGGACTTGTAGTGCAACTGAGACGGCAGGTTGTCATCCGATGATATGGAAGCCGTGATGGAATCAAGCAGGGTGGCACAAGGTACATGAGAGCAGACAGGCTGAGGTCTGCAGTCCTCTGCGGGTGGACGATTGTCAAGGTCACCTGTGGCCAGGTGACAGATGCACACCGTAGGGGGACAGGAGTGCACCGCAAGGTAGTGAACCCTATGGCTGACTGCTGCGGATAGGAAACTGGGTGGTTGTGGAAAGCGGGACCAGAGGAGCACAACCGGGATCCTAACGGAAGCTAGAGCCAAGATTCCCCAGGGCGCGGAGTCTAAGACCCAGCAGGTCTTCTCCAGGGCCTCTAGTGGTGAGGATGTTATGCTGCAGGCTGGGACCAGGTCGCGGCCCCTGGAGTTTCCTAGCTCACGCCCCGTAGGATAAGGGGAAAAGAGGGGAAGCAGCAGCACAAGATATGAGAGAACCGAATAACAAGCTGAAGGTCAGGGGCCACAAGCAGACAAGGATAACGAAAGAACGAGCCGAAGGTCAAGGGTCACGAGCAGACAGGGATAGTCGGGGACAAGCCAAATATGTAACAGAGAGACAGACGTAGCACACGGCAGGCAGGAACCCAAACACACAATGCCTAACAAACACATTGATCAGCAAAGCAGGCTTGCAGTGCACAGGTTAATATAGTGTTCTGTGATAGGGCCTGGGGTGGAGTCTGGCTGGGAGGAGATTATAAAGGAAGCCAGGTGAAAGGGCTTAGGCCTCTAAGATGAACACATGGGAAGGAAGGTAAGCTGACAGACAAACACTACTGCATATCCATGACAGTACCCTCCCTCTTATGGGCCCACCCCCGCCTGGGCCCAGGCTTAAAGGGAAATCTCTGATGAAACCTTCTCAACAGATGAGGTGCAGCGACATCAGATGCAGCGATCCAAGACGCCTCCTCAGGACCAAAACCTCTCCAATGCACAAGGTACTGAAGAATGCCTCTGCAGAGCCGAGAATCCAGAACTTGTCTAACCTCGTACTTAAGATTATCCTCAGAGACTGAAAACGAGGTAGGGAGATGACAAGAAGATCTATTGAGGACCAAAGGCTCTCTAGGAATAAGCAAGGGCATGAGAGGATCAACAGGAATCTGAGGAGGGTCCCCTAGACCCTTAAAGGGGAACTGGTCATCTTGCACAGGGCCATCAAACTGGGCAGATGTCAGTGGAACCCTGAAGTCAGGTTGGTTAGAGGGTGACATGTCACAGGAGTCAAGCTGAATAGCTGAAAGACAAGCAGAATGTCCTGAACAAGAAAAAGTAGGAGGCTCACTGGGCATGGGCTGGACTGGCATAACTAGTACAGAGGCAGAGTGAATAGCTGAGTCAGGTGTAGCGACTACCTGAATCGCATTGCAAGACGTAGCGACTGCAGGACTTGTAGACAAGCTAGCCTGGCTGTGCGTCCAAGGGTGGTTAGGGACAGAGAAATGTAAATGGTTATGCAACCTGGAATGAATGACCGGCTCAGATTCACAGGGGGCAACCTTGGGTAGGCAGGACGAGGAACAGGAGGGACCCCAAGCCAGGATCTGTCCAGTAGTCCAGTCCACATGAGGAGAATGGAGCTGTAACCATGGGAGACCCAAAATTATAGGCGTTGAGGCCTTGGGTAAGATAAGGAAGGATATCCACTCCTGGTGGAGTGTCCCTACCGACATCTTAACAGGGAGGGTCTGGAAGCGGATAGGTCCCCCTGGGAGAACAGTACCATCAATCGCCAAGACCACCAATGGTGTGGTGAGGGGCAAAAGAGTAAGTCTCATGGACGATGCGATTTCCCAGTCCATAAAATTACCAGCGGCTTCGGAATCCAGATATGCTGAGACCGAATGAAAAGAAGCACCAACATGAAGGAACACAGAAAGCAGAAGTTGAGAAGGGGAAGGTGATATTTCTGGGTCCAATACTCCACTTTCCAGATGAAGTGGACCCGAACGTTTTTCTGGACAAAGAGAGCAAGTGTCACGAAAATGACCTTTGCCCCCACAGTAAAGACACAGACCAAGAGTTCTGCGCCTAGCACGTTCCTCGGGGGATAGCCTGGTCCGACCCAGCTGCATGGGTTCCTCAGCTGGTAGGAGATGCTCTACGGGTCGAAGAGAGGGGAGCTCAGGCTGACTAAGAACCAAGGAGTGCTGGCGTTGCTTTTCTAAGGTCCTCTCCTGAAAGCGAATATCGATCTGGTTACACAAGGAGATAACGCCGGCCAGATCAGTGGGGATGGTTCTTCCTGCTAATTCATCCTTCACTCTATCAGACAGGCCATGCAAAAAGGTTGCGACTAAGGCCTCATTGTTCCAGCTCAACTCAGCCGACAGTATGCGGAAATGAAGGGCATACTGTCCCACAGAAGCAGACTCTTGGCGGAGACGTAAAAGGGCGCTGGCCGCTGAAGAGACAAGAGCCGGTTCTTCGAAGATATTCCGAAAAAGTTTCAAGAAGCCAGACAGGCTAGAAACCACTGGATCATTCAGTTCCCACAGAGGGGCTGCCCAGGCTAAAGCTTCACCAGAGAGGAGGGAAATGATATAGGCTACCTTAGCCCGATCAGACAGGAAGTTTTGGGGCTGGAGCTCAAAATGAATTGTGCATTGGCTAAGGAACCCCCTGCAAGCCTTGGAGTCCCCAGAGAAATGGGACGGAGCTGGCAGTTGTAGTGAGTGTGTGGCTGCGACTGGTGCAATAGGTGCAGCCGCTGGTTGTATTTGAGGTTGCGGATTCAGGGTTCCCAAGGAGGCCTGAAGCTGCTCAAAGCGAGAAGCCAGATCCTGGAGGAATCGCATCACCTGAGTCTGATTCGATTCCAGGGTTTCAAGTCTGCAAACTATGCCCTGCAACGGATCATCCACGGGTAACGGGATGTCAGCCGGGTTCATGGCTGATCAAACTGTCAAGGTCACCTGTGGCCAGGTGACAGATGCACACCGTAGGGGGACAGGAGTGCACCGCAAGGTAGTGAACCCTATGGCTGACTGCTGCGGATAGGAAACTGGGTGGTTGTGGAAAGCGGGACCAGAGGAGCACAACCGGGATCCTAACGGAAGCTAGAGCCAAGATTCCCCAGGGCGCAGAGTCTAAGACCCAGCAGGTCTTCTCCAGGGCCTCTAGTGGTGAGGATGTTATGCTGCAGGCTGGGACCAGGTCGCGGCCCCTGGAGTTTCCTAGCTCACGCCCCGTAGGATAAGGGGAAAAGAGGGGAAGCAGCAGCACAAGATATGAGAGAACCGAATAACAAGCTGAAGGTCAGGGGCCACAAGCAGACAAGGATAACGAAAGAACGAGCCGAAGGTCAAGGGTCACGAGCAGACAGGGATAGTCGGGGACAAGCCAAATATGTAACAGAGAGACAGACGTAGCACACGGCAGGCAGGAACCCAAACACACAATGCCTAACAAACATGTTGATCAGCAAAGCAGGCTTGCAGTGCACAGGTTAATATAGTGTTCTGTGATAGGGCCTGGGGTGGAGTCTGGCTGGGAGGAGATTATAAAGGAAGCCAGGTGAAAGGGCTCAGGCCTCTAAGATGAACACATGGGAAGGAAGGTAAGCTGACAGACAAACACTACTGCATATCCATGACAACGATCCAGGAGAGCACTCTGTGCGGTGTGTGGTGAACACAATCAGGCAGCACTTCCACTGGTGAAAGCCCTGGGTGGATTCCTTTGTCTATTCAGTTCAGTATAAAATTTGCCACTGCTGCCCACTGTCAATCACAGGGGGTATCTGAAGCGGCGACTTCGGGTGGTCAGAATGGTGGAAGAGAGGTATACAGCGGATGGCTGTATTATTTAGATCGTTCAGGTCTCATGAGAAGTGGTTGATTGTTACCAAAAAGGAAAAGGAACTCACCATAGTGTAAATCAAATATAAAATGGCATTTAATAAAAGTAAAAAACGTTCTTGCAGCGGTACGATGGTTAAAAGCAACAAATAGCCGGCCCGGCTAGCTAACGCCCGTCCTTTCAGACAAACAAACACAATGACTTCAGCACACCAACTCCTCCCGACGCATGTTTCGTCATAAAGTGACGTCGTCTTGGGCCCCACTTTATGACGAAACGCGCGTCGGGAGGAGTTGGCGTGCTGACGTTATCGCGTTTGTTTGTCTGAGCGGACGGGCGTTCACTAGCCGGCCGGCTATTTGTTGCTTTTAACCATCTTACCGCTGTAAGTGTGTTTTTTACTTTTAATAAATGCAATTTTATATTGGATTTACACTATGGTGAGTTCCTTTTCCTTTTTGGTAACAATCGACCACTTCTCATGAGACCTGAACGATTGAGATAATACAGCCATCCGCTGTATACCTCTCTTCCACCATTCTGACCATCCGAAGTCGCCGCTTCAGATACCACCTGGATAAAGGCCCTGGCTGGGTATTTAGCCGCAAGCTCATCTTGCTTGCCTTGTGGTAAGTGTGTATGTCATGTGGTGCTGGCACATTGTATGTGGTGGTGGAATACGTCACTGATATCACTTCACCTATGTACACTTATGCTCACGGATCCATCTGAATTATTGGACATTTCTTTATATGCACTTAAAATGGGACTTCATCATCACTTTATATATTGACTCATCTAAGGTGTAATCATACACCTTTTTCAATACTGTTTGTGTTGGTTTGTCATTTTTATTGTTTGTTTAGGCTTTTTAGCCAGTGCGGCTACATTCCTTTTTTGCAATTTTGCCCAGTGTGTATCTCACTTCTAGCTGCTGCTTTTTTGGTTTATTATTCATGTCTAGTCACTCGTTTATGTTAGTGCAGTAACTTTTTTACTACCTTTTGTGAGAGTGGAGTCACATAAATGGATGACTCTACAGTTCTTACAATAGACCTTTAGCTCAGGCACACACCAGGCACCTTGGGGGTCTCTGGGAACACCTCTCGCTCGTCAGCTTACATTATGTAGGGAAAATATATACTTTCATTAGTGGTCACCCCAACAGTACTAGCATCAGATTTATGCCCAAATGGGTTTGGTCTCTACTTAGATAACAGTCCATATTCCCATTGCACACATTCCTGGAATTGGCTCTAGAATAGTGGGTGCTGAGACATCCACCAGATGGGGAATGGAACATGCAAAGGACAGTGTAAATGTTCACAGTTTTTTATTGAAGAACTATCAAATCACAAACCTAAGAGTGCAAAGTTTTGGAGCCATGTAGCCCCCGTTCATCAGGCATTTGATAAGTGCATACAATTGTGCAAAGTATTGAAATAAACATCTACCAATCTACCAATCAGGAACAAAGAAGAATGAAACCACTCCCACCCCTGACATGATATAATGTCATAAATCCCACCAAAATGGTTCAATAAACATCAACAAATATCCTATAGCCTGCATATCAATATTTCAAAAATGGTCTAGTGTAATATGCCTGTACATGTGTCTATCATGGCACCACTGGGGGACCTTGGCCAGCCAGCTACAAACAAGAGGACAATATATTGATATCATAGTTTCATAGTAGGTAAAGTTGAATCAAGAACATAGTCCATCCAATTCAACCTGTGAAGGTGCATGTGTGTCAATGTCGGTAATAATGTCCCATATCCCTGTATGTTGTGTTCACTAAGATGCACATCCAAGAGTCTTTTAAAAATATCAATACTCCACGCTAACACCACAGACTGTGGAAGAGAGTTCCATATCCTTATCACCCTGACAGTGAAAAACCCCCTACACAGCTTAAGATTAAACTGCTTCTCCTTTAATCTCATTGTGTGGCCCTGTGTCCTCTTAAATTTCCTGAGATTAAAAAGTTTCCTTCCTATGCTGGGATCACCATTAAGGCATTTGCATACCGCTATCATATCTCCTCTCAAGCGTCTCTTCTCCAAGGAGAATACATTTATCTCTTGTAGTTGTTCCTCATAATTAAGGTCCTCCAGTCCACTTATTAATTTAGTTGCCCTTCTCTGGACTCTCTCCATCTCCAGCACATCCTCCCTGAGGACTGCTGACCAGAACTGGATGGAATACTCTAGATGTGGCCCAACCAGAGTTTTATAAAGTGGCAGGATTATAGTTTTATCTCTGGAGTAAATTCCCTTTTTTATACATGCTAATATTCCGCTGGCTTTGCTTCCTGCAGCTTGACATTGCATGCTATTGCAGTATTGTCTTCTACTAGGACCCCCTGGTTTTTCTCCATCTTTGGATTCCCCAGAGGTTCTCCCCCTTATGAGTAGTTTGCATTTATATTTTTAGCTCCCAAGTGCATCACTTTAAATTTTCAGGTCTTCAGGTCTTCCTGTAAAATTTCTATATCCTAATGTGAAGTTATTGCCCTACTTATTTTTGTGTGGTCTGCAAAAATTGAGATTGAGCTATTTATACCAACCTCAATATCATTTATGAATACATTTTATAAAAAGACAGAGCCTTGGGGTACACAGTGTTTATCACTACCCTTTGGACATGCCCCTGTAACCAGTTTTCTATTCATGTATAAACTCTATGGTCCATGCCTACAGATCTCAGTTTGTAGATTAAGCATTTTTGGGGAACTGTATTGAATGCTTTTATAAAATCCAGATACATCACATCCACAGGCTTTCCCTCATCAAGATGACAGCTCACTTCCTTGTAGAACAGATTGGTCTAGCAGGAACGACCCTTTCTAAACCCATGCTGATTACTGCTAATGATACTATTTTCATCAGGAAATTATTGGATATAGTCCCTTATTATCCCCTCCAATACATTACATACTATTGATGTTAGGCTTACTGGCCTCTAGTTTCCAGGTATATGTTTCTGCCCTTTTTTGAATATTGGTACCAAATGGGCTTTCCTCCAATCAGCTGGCACCATTCCTGCCAATATGCTGTCCATAAAGATTAGGAATAATGGTCTGGCTATAACCTGACTGAGTTCTTTGAGGACTCTCAGGTGTAAGCCACCCAGTCCTGGTGGTTTATTTGTGTTAAGCTTTTCTAGTCTTTTCTGGACACCAGCTTCTGTTAGCCACAAGCGTACATCCTGTGATATGTTAAGATCGGTCAGGTGCATCTGCCAAATACTCCTAATCCAGGAATTCAGTGAGAGGGGCCAGTACCACTGGTCATCCAGCAACCAGTGCATTGGCCTATCAAAGCAAGAACCACTAGCCGTGCATGCGTGATGTGGCCAGCTGTATCAGAGCAACAAAGGATGCTAGCTGGCAGGGGATTGCCAACAGCATGGAAACCCATGATGTCAGAATGTTCTGCCAGCTACTGTTATGGGGTAGAAGGATTAAAAACAAATGTGCAGAAGTAGGGAAGTGGAGACAAAGAGAAAGGGGAGATATCAGGATCATGAGCATAAAAGAAAAGGAAAAAGGAGAACCAAAAAAAAAAAAGAAAAAGGGTGTAAGAATTAAGAAATCTGGTATCTCAGGGACTTTTGCAGTAGCCAGTTATCTTAAACGTAAAAGTCTTTATTTTTATTTAAGCAAACAAAATAGAGCTTCTAGCAGCAGAACAGAACTTCAGAAAAGGCAACCCCAAAAGTCTGCTTATCTTCAGAACAAATCAAACTATTATGCCCCATACACACGATCATTTTTCATGCCGTTAAAAATGCCATTTTTAAAAATGGGCATTAAAACCGATCGTGTGTATGCTCCAGAGCATTTTTAACGACGTGAAAAACGGGCATTAAAAATTTCGAACATGCTCTATTTTTTCACGTCGTTTTTCATGTCGTTTTTTTTAACGACGTGAAAAACGATAGTGTGTACAGTAGGTGCCGCTGATATTGTGTCAATCTCGCCGCTTCTAGCGGCGATATTGACACCCTATGAGCTCCGTCGCGAGAGCCAGCACCGAGCTGTCTCGTCATCGGGTAAGGAAAAAATGTTCCTTTCACAATGAGCGACACGCATTGCCGATAGGCGGGGATCCGACGTGGATTCCCGCCAATACCAGGCACTGCGTTTGGTATGAATCCTGAGCGGGAACTCCACGGCAATTTTTTTTAAAAAAAAACGGCGTAGGGTCCCCCTCCAGGAGAAGAGGGAAGAAGACGCCGACGACGGAGAAGACCGGCCCCTCCACTAGCAAAAGAGCTACAAGAAGGTAGTGGAGGGGCCGGCAGAAGGACAACGGAGAGCCGGACGAGACGACGGAGAAGACCGGGCCTCCGCTAGCAAAAGAGCTAAAAAGAAGTTAGCGGAGGCTGGGCGGAAGAAAGAAAGAACCGGAGAGCGTGGCGAAGAAGAAGGCGACGGAGAAGACCGGGCCTCCGCTAGCAAAAGAGCTAAAAAGAAGTTAGCGGAGGCCCGGCGGAAGAAAGAAAGAACCGGAGAGCGTGGCGAAGAAGAAGGCGATGGAGAAGACCGGGCCTCCGCTAGCAAAAGAGCTAAAAAGAAGTTAGCGGAGGCCCGTCGGAAGAAAGAAAGAACCGGAGAGCGCGGCGACGACACCTTAGACCCCCGAAGTCGGAGGAAGACCTCCGGAGCGGTGCAATAAAATACTTTTAAAAACTGTGTTGTGTTTTTATTGCCATTTTTTTCCACCAGGTGAATGGGTAGGGGTACGATGTACCCCATACTCATTCACATAGGGTGGGGGGGCCGGGATCTGGGGGCCCCCTTATTAAAGGGGGCTCCCGGATTCCGATAAGCCCCCCGCCCGCAGACCCCGACAACCAACGGCCAGGGTTTATCGGAAAGAGGCCCTGTCCTCATCAACATGGGGGCAGGGTGCTCTGGGCTGGGGGGGCCACAGGTCGCCCCCTGCCCCAGAGCACCAAACCCCCCATGTTGAGGGCATGTGGCCTGGTACGGTTCAGGAGGGAGGGGGGCCGCTCTCGTCCCCCCTCTTCCCCTGCGGCCTGCCAGGTTGCGTGCTCGGATAAGGGTCTGGTTTGGATCTTGAGGGGGACCCCCAATGCCGTTTTTTCGGCGTAGGGTTCAACTTCAAATCCAGACCTGTTATGCTCCTGGAGGGGGACCCCACGCCGTTTTTTTCTTTAAAAATTGGCGTGGAGTTCCCGCTCAGGATTCATACCAAACGCAGTGCCTGGTATTGGCGGGAATTCACGTCGGATCCCCGCTCAATACAGTGTTGCGTCTCCTCGCTATTGCAGCGAGCGCGACACGTGTCGCCACCCTGCTGCCGAGATCTCGGCACTCCTGTCGCCGAGAATCTCGGCGATGGGAGCGCGATAGATATACAATATCGGCGGCACCTACTGTATGCTTTTACGAGGTGAAAAAAAACGCACATGCTCAGAATCAAGTATGAGACGGGAGCGCTCGTTCTGGTAAAACTAGCGTTCGTAATGGAGATAGCACATTCGTCACGCTGTTACGGACTGAAAAGCACGAGGCTGAAAAGCGCGAATCGTCGCTCAACAAACTTTACTAACATGAAGGGTGGTGCCATCCGAACGGAACTTCCCCTTTATAGTGCCGTCGTACGTGTTGTACGTCACTGCGCTTTGCTTGAACATTTTTTAAAATGATCGTGTGTACGCAAGACAGGCTTGAGAGGAAACATGAAAAAAAAAAACGACGAGAAAAACGTTGGTTTAAAAAATGGCATGAAAAACGATCGTGTGTACGCCGCATTAGGTATGCAAAGTTCAAGTAACGGCTTTACCCCAGAGTTAGCAGCGTCCAGCTTCAGATGTTTGTCAGTTTGTAGCACACGTGCAGCACACAGCCCTGGCTGCTCTCAACTACTCCACCCCCTAGCACAAGGAGCTTCTTGCCTTATGTGCTGCTTCCTGAAGGATGCTTAACCAAGTAGGGATTGTTATCCCCATAGCAAGGAGTGGAGGTCCTTTTCCCACCCGAATGTCACTCCGGACCTCCAAAATTCTGTATTTCTGGTTACAAATCCTTGACATGGTACATCTGGTGGGACTCAATATCAACCTATCTTTTACAGTACATGCTTCCTTGATGACAAATGAGTTAATTTGCTGTCTTAACTGTTCAAATAATTGATTTGGATATATCAGGACCCATTGTTTTCTTTCTTTTCCCCCCTTTCTTGTGTCCTATTTTTCTTTTACACTCTCACTCAAGTAATTGGCCAGTATTTGAGTGTTTAATGCAATAGCGTTTCTAGATACTAGTTGGCAACAGGTCTGGGACCATTACAGCCCTTTTCCTCCCTCCCCCCTCTATGTTTTAAATGAAAAAAATAAATAAAAAATGATAGGATACTGTTTAATCTTTATGACCGTTAGCTTTGTGTCATCTTGAGTGTCTTGATCATTTTTATTTATTTTTCTCTTTCTTCCCCTTTCCCCCTTTTCTTTTTATTCCTGATCTTCCTCCTCCTTTTACATGTATTCTTACCTCCACATTTTTATTTCTTCTCATCTTTCTCCCCCTTTGCTTTTTCTCCCTGTTCTTGTGGCTCAATTTCTTGTCTTTTCCACTATGTTAAATATATATATATATATATATATATATATATATATATATATATATATATATATATATATATTTTTTATTATTCTCATTTTCACTTTCATTTGTTTTTAATTATTGCTATTTTTTTATCTTTTTATCTCATTTTATTAATTTTTTTCTTATTTTTCCTCATTTTTTCTGATTTTTTTTTTATCAAACAAAACGTGTTTAGTGAGCACAAAAGGTATTTGCACATACATGGTTCAGAGCAAAGCAAATACAAAAGATCTGCCAATTTCACATACATAAAGCCTCGTACACACGATCGGATATCCTATGGATTCTAATCCGATGGTTTTGTCCATCGGAAATCTGATGAAGCTGACTTCCATCAGTCTTGCCCACACACCATCAGTCAAAAAACTGACCGTTCCAAACGCGGTGACGTAAAACACTCCGATGAGTCGAGAAAAATGAAGTTCAATGCTTCTGAGCATGCGTCGACTTGATTCTGAGCATGCATGGGTTTTTTAACCGATGGACTTGCCCATAGACGATCTGAGTTTTCGATCGGTTTGTTATCCATCGGAAAAATTTAAAAGATGTTCTATTTTTTAAAACCGATGGAAAAAAGACAGATGGGTCCCATACACGATTGGTTTGTCTGATGAAAACAATCCATCGGACGGTTTTCATTGGTTAAACCGATCGTGTGTACAGGGCTTAACAGCAACATAATATACAAAACAGTCTGAAAGAACAATGGCAACCCACTCTCCACTGCAAATAACTGAACACTCCGTTTTTCCCCATACATGTATATGGAAACGTGAAAATAATAACAGATACTAGAACAATTGGTCATAAACCAGATCCAAGGGGGATAGCCTGGGAACATCCAGCCATGGGGCCCACAATCTATCAAATTTGCCTCTCTTACCCCTGTGTTGATAGACCAGTTTTTCTAAGCGAATAGTGTCATCTATTTGGGTAAGCCTATTTCTGATTTTTATTTTTTTATTTATTTTTATTTTTTATTGTCACAGGTCCCACAAAGTGCAGCTCGTGCATGTGCAGTGGGAAGCCGGCTGTGAAGCTGCAAGCAGTCACAGCCTGCTTCCAAAAGTAAACATGTAGATGCCTTAACCCGAAGACAGCCAAAGAGCCGGCTCGGATGAGGACCGCGCAGGATCCCTGGACAGGGGGGTGTTCTATTATTAAAAGCCAGTAGCTACAGTATTTGTAGCTGCTGATTTTTAATTTCTGACTTCTAGAGTGAAGAACTGCTCTAAGTGTATGTCCTCTTTTATTTTTCCTCTTTCCTCTTAGTTTCCGGATTTTGCTTTTCCTTTTTTTCTTTTATTTTCGGTTCTCTTTTTTCATCTTCTTGTATGCTCACGAGTTTTTCTTCTTTG
This sequence comes from Rana muscosa, assembly GCA_029206835.1. Taxonomy (NCBI): domain Eukaryota; kingdom Metazoa; phylum Chordata; class Amphibia; order Anura; family Ranidae; genus Rana; species Rana muscosa. The sequence goes on along the minus strand of CM055118.1, from coordinate 654,895,273 downwards.
GTCCTGATATCTCCCCTTCCTTATTGTCTCCACTCCTTGCACAAATTTAAAGCTGTTACAGAGGTTTTCAGTGACCATATATCACTCCATCAGTCTTGTCAGTTGGTTTGCCAATTTTGGGTCCACCTGGGTCACTCACAGGGTTTATCGCAGAGCCCACAAAAAACTGTGATACACTTCACAATTTGGGCTTATGGTGAGACTTTCTGGTTCCAGACACTTTTTCCCCAAATAAATACATTCCTGCATCTGGAAATGGGATGTATCTCCTGCCCTATAGGTCCAGTGGTGTATAGGTTGGGCAGGTTCAGAAGTCGTCACCCTCACATTCATCTGCCCTTTCAAAAATGGTGATATAGGACTCTGTCATCCATTGGTGTCATTTTCTGTAAGTAGCGGCCTACTCCTATTGACCAGCATGACCTTGGTTGACAGCAGAGACCTCTGGACCTTGTGTCACCTGATTTTTAGTCCATTAGCCAGAGCTGCAACCTCAGCCCCCATAGATACCTGTGGGCTGGCTAGGTTGGTAGTCAGAATCTGTTGGCTTGTTACTGGTGGATCAGATTCTGCTAATGAGCCTTTTGCTGAGAGGTAGTAACCTTTGGTAATGCTTTTATCTTGTTCTCCATACTGCAAAGTTTGCAATTTCTTCCCCTGACAAGTCACTTACTGTACATGCATGTATTACTGCACATAGAGTCAGGTTCATAAATATTGGGACATCGACACAATTCTAATCTTTTTGGCTCTATACACCACCACAATCGATTTGAAATTAAACAAACAAGATATGGTTTAACTGCAGACTTTCAGCTTTAATTTGAGGGTATTTACATCCAAATCAGGTGAACGGTGTAGGAATTACAACAGTATGTTTATGTGCCTCACACTTTTTAAGGGACCAAAAGTAATGGGACAGATTAACAAACATAAATCAAACTTTCACTTTTTAATACTTGGTTGCAAATGCTTTACAGTCAATTACAGCATGAAGTTTGGAACGCATAGACATCACCAGACGCTGGGTTTCATCCCTGGTGATGCTCTGCCAGGCCTCTACCGCAACTGCCTTCAGTTCCTGCTTGTTCTTGGGGCATTTTCCCTTCAGTTTTCCCTTCAGAAAGTGAAATGCATGCTCAATCGGATTCAGGTCAGGTGATTGACTTGGCCATTGCATAACATTCCACTTCTTTCCCTTAAAAAACTCTTTGGTTGCTTTCGCAGCATGCTTCGGGTCATTGTCCATCTGCACTGTGAAGTGCCGTCCAATAAGTTCTGAAGCATTTGGCTGAATATGAGCAGATAATATTGCCCGAAACACTTCAGAATTCATCCTGGTGCTTTTGTCAGCAGTCACATTATCAATAAATACAAGAAAAACAGTTCCATTGGCAGCCATACATGCCCACGCCATGACACTACCACCACCATGCTTCACTGATGAGGTGGTATGCTTTGGATCATGAGTAGTTCCTTTCCTTCTCCATACTCTTCTCTTCCCATCACTCTGGTACAAGTTGATCTTGGTCTCATCTGGCCATAGGATGTTGTTACAGAACTGTGAAGGCTTTTTTAGATGTTGTTTGGCAAACACTAATCTGGCCTTTCTGTTTTTGAGGCTCACCAATGGTTTACATCTTGTGGTGAACCCTCTGTATTCACTCTGGTGAAGTCTTCTCTTGATTGTTGACTTTGACACACATACACCAACCTCCTGGAGAGTGTTCTTGATCTGGCCAACTGTTGTGAAGGGTGTTTTCTTCACCTGGGAAAGAATTCTTCGGTCATCCACCACAGTTGTTTTCCGTAGTCTTCCGGGTCTTTTGGTGTTGCTGAGCTCACTGGTGCTTTCTTTCTTTTTAAGGATGTTCCAAACTGTTGATTTGGCCACACCTAATGTTTTTGCTATCTCTCGGATGGGTTTGTTTTGTTTTTTCAGCCTACTGATGGCTTGCTTCACTGATAGTGACAGCTCTTATGATCTCATATTGAGAGTTGACAGCAACAGATTCCAAATGCAAATAGCACACTTGAAATGAACTCTGGACCTTTTATCTTCTCCTTGTAAATGGGGTAATAAGGGAATAACACACACCTGGCCATGGAACAGCTGAGCAGCCAATTGTCCCATTACTTTTGGTCCCTTAAAAAGTGGGAGGCACATATACAAACTGTTGTAATTCCTACACCGTTCACCTCATTTGGATGTAAAGATCATCTCCTGATGAAGTCACGTGACCGTGATGCCACACGTAGAGACGAATCTAGGAACTAGAAGTGACGCTCAGCAGATGAGCTTGCAGCTCGTGGAGTCTTTTACATTGTGTTACTGCCAAATGTGAGTACCACTGCTTTTAACGTGTTGAATAGTGATGAGCCGAACACCCCCGGGTTCGGTTCGCACCAGAACCCGCGAACGGACCGAAAGTTCGAACGAACATTAGAACCCTATTAAATACAATGGATGCGAACGTTCGAATTCTAAAGTGCTAATTATAACAACTATTATGCATGTTATTGTCCTAAAAAGGGTTTGGGAACCCGGGTTCTGCACCAGGGGACATGTATCAATGCAAAAATAAGTTTTAAAAACGGTCGTTTTCCGGGAGCAGTCATTTTAATGATGCATAAAGTGAAAAAAAAAAAGTCAAATATTCCTTTAAATATCGTACCTGGGGGGTGTCTAAAGTATGCCTGTGAAGTGCCACGTGTTTCCCGTGTTTAGAACTGTCCCTGCACAAAATGACACTTCTAAAGGAAAAAAAAGCCATTTAAAACTGCTTGCGGCTTTAATGTAATGTCTGGTCCCGGTAATATGGATGAAAATCTTTAAGAAAAATGGCATAGCTACCCCATGACCCCCCCCCTACCCCAGCCCATTACCAGCCCCTTTGGGTCTTGTATGGATATTAAGGGGAACCCCGCACATAAAATAAAAAAGGCCCTATATACTCTGAACAGCCGTATACAGGCGGTGCATACAAGACAGGGACTGTAGGTTTGTTCTTATGTAGAATCTGTTTGTAATTTTGAACAGGTACATTGTTGAAGTGTAGCTCCAGACCAAAAATCTATTTTTAAACTTTTTGGAAAACATAGGTAAGGGTTATCACCCCTGTAACATTTGTTTTGCTGTCTGTGCCCCTGTTCAGAACATTTCACCTCACTTTCCGTCCTAATGACAACTGTTTTTGAAATGTGGTGTTTTTCTTGAAACAAGGATTGCTGATAAAGCATCAGTACAGAGGAGACACCTTTCTCCCATATTTATTCTTACAGGAGAGAATTTTCCTTCCTAGTGGTAGATTTCCTCTCACTTCCTGTTGTCTTCTTGCGTTTGCAAGTAGGAGTCGTTTGTAAGTTGGATGTTTGAAAGTAGGGACCTGCCGTATATACTCTGCAGAAATAGGCCCCTTAGTTGTTGGTGTTGGCACAACACTGTAAGCACTCACAGTTACTCTTGGTTGGTGCTGGAACGCCCTGCTGTCAACTATTATATCAGGAATTTTAATTACATATAATTGTTGAACAGTGGTAGTAAAAATTGGGCCTTTGATGGTGGTGCTGGTGCCACAACACTGTAAGCCCTGACAGTTACTCTTGGTGGGTGCAGCAATGGGCCCTGCTGTGAATTATTAGATCAAGAATTGTAATTACATGCCCCTGTTGAACAGGGGCTGAAAAATTGGGCCTTAGGCACTGGTGGCACAACACTGCAACCCTTCACAGATACTGTACTTGGAGCACAGCAATGAGCCCTGTTGCAAAGTATTGCTTCAAAAATTGTAATGACACGCCCCTGTTAAACAGGGGCTGAAAAATTGGGCCTTAGGCACTGGTGGCACAACACTGCAACTCCTCACAGATACTGTACTTGGAGCACAGCAATGAGCCCTGTTGCAAAGTATTGCTTCAAAAATTGTAATTACACGCCCCTGTTAAACAGGGGCTGAAAAATTGGGCGTTAGGCACTGGTGGCGGCACCCATAAACAAAAATGATCTTCCAAGCTATCATCATCAATCGTATCATTGAGGACTCGGAGGAGGAGGATAGCCAGTCAACATAACAGCACAGGCACTCAGCATCAGCATCAGTCTTGAAGGGATGTGACATTTTAAAATCAATTAGTCTGTTATATCAGCATCAGGTGTGTGGTAGCTGGTGGTGATCCAAGACTGGTTCATCTTGATGAAAGTCAGTCGATCAACCGAGTCGGTGGACAGGCGCACCCTGTGATCCGTGACAAATCCTCCAGCAGCACTGAATGTGCGTTCCGAAAGAACGCTGGATGCAGGACAGGCCAGTAGCTCAATTGCATACTGTGCAAGCTCTGGCCAGTGATCCATCCTCAAGACCCAGTAAGCCAGAGGATTTTCGGTGGGGAAGGTGTCCAAGTCTGACCTTGCCCCTAGATATTCCTGCACCATGTTTATCAGACGCTGGCGATGGTTGCTGGAACCGATCATACTTTGGGGCTGCGGACTAAAGAATTGTCTGAACGCATCGGTCAGACGGCCACCTTCCCCACCGCTCCTTCTTTGACTGGCCGAAGCCTCAGCAACTCGTTGTCCAGGACCAGGAGTTTGCAACCTCCCAGTCTCTGGGAACGCGTTGCACAGACCTTTCTGCAAGGCCTCCCGGAGTTGTCTCATCCTCTGCTCCCTCTGCGACGGTAACATAAGGTCCGCAACCTTACCCTTGTACCGTGGATCAAGGAGAGTGGCCAGCCAGTAATGGTCCCTCTCCTTGATCCGAAGAATACGAGGATCCTTCCGCAGACTTTGCAGGATCAGGGAGGCCATGCAGCGTAGGTTTGCTGAGGCATTCGCTCCGGAGTCCTCTGGGTCACTAAGGACGACATGATCCGCAGCCACCTCCTCCCAGCCACGTACAAGTCCACTGGTTTCTTGGGACTGTAAATCATCCCTAAAAGACTGCTGCTGATGATGCTGAGTGCCAGCCTCCACCTCCATGCTGACACAATCCTCCTCCTCCTCCTCCTCCTCCTCCTCCTCCTCCTCCTCTTCCTGTGCGATGGGTGGGACAGAAGGAACACTGTCTGGGTAAAGGGGGCCTTGAGAGGCAAGGAAGTCCTCCTCTTCCTGCCTCTGTTCTGCCTCAAGTGCCCTGTCCATTATTCCACGCAGCGTGTGCTCCAACAGGTGGACAAGAGGTACAGTGTCACTGATGCATGCACTGTCACTGCTCACCATCCTCGTGGCCTCCTCAAATGGTGCCAGGACAGTGCATGCATCCCTGATCATGCCCCACTGGCGTGGAGAAAAAAAACCAAGCTCCCCTGACCCTGTCCTGGTGCCGTAGTCGCACAGGTACTCATTGATGGCCCTCTGCTGCGTGTGCAGCCGCTGCAGCATGGCCAACGTTGAGTTCCACCTGGTGGGCATGTCACATATAAGGCGGTTCTTGGGCAGGTTCAACTCCTTTTGCAGCTCAGCCAGGCGAGCACTGGCATTATAAGATCTGCGGAAATGCACACAGACTTTCCTGGCCTGCCTCAGGACATCCTGTAAGCCCGGGTACCTGCCCAAGAAGCGCTGCACCACCAGGTTAAGGACGTGAGCCACACAGGGCACATGGGTCAGTTGTCCCTGTCGGAGGGCGGAGAGGAGGTTGGTGCCATTGTCGCAAACCACCATTCCTGGCTTAAGCTGGCGTGGCGTCAACCACCTCTCGGCCTGGCCCTGCAGAGCAGACAGGACCTCTGCCCCAGTGTGGCTTCTGTCCCCCAAACACACCAGCGCAAGCACGGCATGGCATCTTTTTGCCTGCGTACTTGCGTAGCCCCGTGAACGGCTACGGAGCACCGCTGGTTCATAGGACAAACCACAGGAAGAGGCCATGGAGGAAGAAGAAGAGGAGGGGGTGGAGGAGAGAGGTGTGTCACAACCAGTAGTAGCATTTTGGAGGCGTGGCGGTGGGACAACCTCCAACACTACTGCACCTTGTCCTGAATCCTTCCCAGCTGCCAAAAGAGTGACCCAATGGGCCGTGAAAGAAAGGTAACGTCCCTGTCCATGCCTGCTGGACCATGAGTCAGCGGTAATATGCACCTTACCGCTGACCGCCCTGTCCAGCGAGGCCAAGACATTGCCTTCCACATGCCGGTAGAGAGCCGGAATAGCCTTCCGTGAGAAAAAGTGGCGTTTGGGAACCTGCCACTGAGGAACCGCACATTGCACAAACTCACGGAAGGGGGCCGAGTCTACCAACTGAAAAGGCAGCAGTTGAAGCGCTAGCAATTTAGCCAAGCTAGCATTCAACCGCTGGGCATGTGGATGGCTGGGAGTGAACTTCTTTCGACGGTCCAGCAGCTGGGGCAGGGAAATTTGCCTGCTAGAATCGGACGTCGGTGTACTGCTAGCAGAGTGGGCGCAAGTACTTGGCTGTGACACACCTAATTCTACACCTTCATTCCTCTCAGTGCATGTTTCAGAGAGGACTGAAGTTATAGTGGGGTTGGAGATCCCAGCTGATGCGGTGCAAGGAGAGGTCCGCTTGGTTCTTTGGTGTGGGTCTTTGAGGTAGGCTTGCCAACGAGCTGCATGGCAGGTCAACATATGTCTGGTCAGGCATGTGGTACCCAAGCGGCTGATGTTTTGGCCACGCGATATACGCTTGAGACATATGTTGCAAACAGCAGCTGTGCGATCTGATGCACTAGCCTCAAAAAAGGCCCACACCAAAGAACTTTTTGAATGACGGGCAGAGGCAGCGCCCTGCACAGGCGGAGCTCTGCGGTGTGATTCCGTCGGTGTACTGCCCTTACGCTGGCCACCAAAGGGCATCCTGCCTCGTTGGAGATGTGCCTCCTCCTCATCCTCCTCCTCCTCCTCTCTCCTATTAGGCACCCACGTGGAGTCATTGACCTCATCATCCCCTCCCTCCTCATCACTGGAGCCAATCTGGCAGTATGCTGCAGCTGCTGGAACATGACTGCCAGATTGGTGTCCTTCTTGAGCATCCCCTCTGTCTGCTCTCACGCTACTGCCTTCCTCTAGCTGGGTTTCATCATCAGACCCTTCGAAACGCTGGGCATCCTCCTGGAGCATGTACCCAACACTGTGCTGAAACAGTTCGGGGGACTCCTCAGGAGGAGGACATGGTGGGTCTAGGGAAGGAGTGACTGATGATTTGTCTGACATTGATACCAGGGAAGACGACGCTTTGGCAGCTGCTTTTCCAGTACCCTGAGCCTGGGTGAGAGAGGATGAGGAGGAGGAGGAGGGCTTGGTCATCCACTCTACCAAGTCTTCGGCATGATGTGGCTCAACATGTCCAGCTGCCGAAAAGAAGGACAAGCGTGTCCCATGGCCATGTGCTGATGACAATGCACCGCGTCCACGACCAGCACTGTTGCCCCCAGACACAGAGCCTGCTTGCCCTCTTTTATTGCCTCCTGACTGTCTGCCTCTCCTTGTTTGCCTTCCAGACATTCTAATAGATGGCCTGCAGGGAGATGGGAAAAAAGCAATAAGGGCTACCTTCAGGTGTCCTTCTCTGTCCCTTGAAACAAGGACTTTCACAGTGAAAGAAACTGACACTGTCCCTACCTAGAGTTTTCTGTCCCTAGAATAAATGTTTTTTTTAATCACAATATAGCACAAGGACAATTCACTCAATGTCTCTCCAGGTCCCTGGAAAGAAGGACTTGCAGAGTGAAAGAAACTGACACTGTCCCTACCTAGAGTTTTCTGTCCCTAGAATAAATGTTTTTTTTAAGCACAATATAGCACAAGGACAATTAACTCACTGTCCTTACAGGTCCCTGGAAACAAGGACTTGCAGAGTGAAAGAAAAAAAACACTCTCCCTACCTACAGTTTTCTGTCCCTAGAAAAAATGTTTTTTTTAATCACAATATAGCACAAGGAAAATTAACTCACTGTCCTTACAGGTCCCTGGAAACAAGGACTTGCAGAGTGAAAGAAACTGACACTGTCCCTACCTAGAGTTTTCTGTCCCTAGAATAAATGTTTTTTTTAATCACAATATAGCACAAGGACAATTAACTCACTGTCCTTACAGGTCCCTGGAAACAAGGACTTGCAGAGTGAAAGAAACTGACACTGTCCCTACCTAGAGTTTTCTGTCCCTAGAATAAATGTTTTTTTTAAGCACAATATAGCACAAGGACAATTAACTCACTGTCCTTACAGGTCCCTGGAAACAAGGACTTGCAGAGTGAAAGAAACTGACACTGTCCCTACCTAGAGTTTTCTGTCCCTAGAATAAATGTTTTTTTTAAGCACACTATAGCAGAAGCACAAAACACACTGACACTCTCCCTACCTATCCTTCTCTTTCCCTAAACTAAAGGAATCCAGGTTAAGCAAGAAAGAAATAACAGTCACTGTCCCTGCCTATGCTACTCTATCCCTGCTCCGGAACACACTACACTAGGCCGCCGTGCTGGCGGCCTTTTATAGTGTGGGGCGTGTACTAAACACCCTCAGCAATAATTGGCCACAGGCATCCTGCCTGTGGCCAATCATTGCTCTCCTCGCTGCCGGCGCTGTGATTGGCCAAGCATGCGGGGTCACAGTGCATGCTTGGCCAATCACAGCGCCTGGATGACACTGCGATGGCGTAGTGCATTGTGGGCCGTTCGCGTCACTCGAATTTGGCGCGAACGGCCCAAATCGTTCGATCTTCGTCGAACGATCGAACAGCCAATGTTCGAGTCGAACGTATGTTCGACTCGAACACGAAGCTCATCCCTAGTGTTGAACAATAAATGCTTTAAAAACGTACTACACCATATAGTATCTTCCCTCTTCATTTCTACTTATACAATGGCTGGCATATGAGTGCATGCTCCAGAGGGAAACCCCAACTACCCCGGCATCCAGCTATTAGGAGACAACCATCCCAAACAACACACGGACCCCTATAGGAACCAGGCAAGAGGAACACAGAGCATCTTGTTTGCTACATGCTGTTACCTCTCTACCTACAGGTAAGAGGCCACCTTTACCAAAAAGTCACCACCACCGGAGTGCACCAGCACAGGAAGAGGAATACGATATTCCCATCACACAACCCCCCCCCCCCCTCGGCCCTCCTGCGTTCCATGCATCATCCTGCACAGGATAAATGAACTGCTTTCTTTTTTCACCATTCACGATTGACCAAATGAACTCTACCTGCACTTGATATAGTCGCATATACTGCAATTTTTGTGCGATCGCTTTGCAATTTTCTGTGCGATCGCCCTGCAACATTTATAATTTAAAGACGCATGTTACAATTCACCTGGTTATCCTAGCTCGTGAGGATTTTCAGAGACCTGTTGCACCGTGCACTTTTTAAAGTGCAACATCCCCTCGGATTGATTTATGCGTTTATGCATCTTTTGCAATGGTTGCACGTATGCTTTGCATTTCACATTTTTGATTTCATTGTCTATGATTTACTGTCACAGTTCATTATTTATTTTGCGATTTGCACAATCTTGGTTTCTTGACACAGTGTTTAGACCTGTTGCACATTGTTTACTATTTTAGAAGATAGTATTTTATGGTCACCACTTGAAGATTATTTATTGTGCGTTTTTCACATCTTGGAAGATCTTGCTATTTTATGTGCGTTTTGCAGTAATTGTTTATTTGCATTTGTTTTATTATCTTACACAAAGTTTTAGAAGAATTTCACTTAATTTATTTCACTAAACAGCGTAGCACCCCTCTTTATACACGTAATTTCCATGGGTATGATCTGACCCCCCCTGGTGCTTGCAGCAGTTTTATATCACTAGCTAGCCCTCTCCATAGTAGCGCAGGAATACACCCAATTTTGTATTTGTCCAGCCAAAACATCAAGAACACCTTCACAAGGGTTGTCAGAACACAAAACAACAACAACAACAAAACACTTTTGCATCCTGGCTTGCTTAAATGTTTACGCAACTCTCAAACTCAGCTTATTCCTGGCACAGACTTAATACCTCTCTTCAGCCTTTCACTACTACACTTTATTAGTCTGGTGTGTGAAGGTGTGTTCAGCTATTTGCCCTTTCCACTGCTAAACAGTCTCCCTGATAAAATTCAAACATCTTGGTGTTACATAAACCCTATCTTTAACAATGCTGTTGACCAGCTAGAGCTGTCTGTAACAATACACAAATTCATGGACCTCTAGCCTTTTGGATACCAGACAATATACCTGGTGTGTTAGTTTGGGCTCACATTGTTGGACAATTAAAAAAAAAAAACAGACAATCACTAATGCCTTGTACACACGATCGGATTTCCGATGGAATAAAATCCAATGGACTTGTTTCATCGGAAATTCCGATTGTGTGTGGGCCCCATCGGACTTTTTTACATCGGAGTAAAAAAATAGAACATGTTTTAAATTTTTCTGATGGAAAAAAATCTGATGGTAAATTCCGATCGTCAGTGTGGAATTCCATCGGAGAAAAATCCATGCATGCTCAGAATCAAGTCGACGCATGCTCGGAAGCATTGAACTTCACTTTTCTGGGCTCATCGGAGTGTTTTACGTCAACGTGTTTTGGACGGTCGGAATTTAGTCTGAGAGTGTGTATGCATAGGATTTTATTCCATCGGAAATCCGATCGTGTGTACATGGCATAAATCACAGCAATTTTGACATTTGCCTACATGTTATATGTGGATATATATTAATCCCAAACAAACCATATTTTTGAGGATTTATTCCCGAATCTCTCCTGTTCAAGTATAGGATGTAAGCTGCAAAAGTGTTTGTGCTTTGATTTAAATAATTCTTCAATAACAATTTTTATTGTTTCACAGATAAAATAGAACATAACAAGACTACAAAAGTTGTATAAGAGTCCTATTGTTGAATTGTACAAAAGAAAATGACATACAGGTCTTACAGTAAAAGGGTATCACGTCAGTTAAGCTCCTACAACTTATACTGCACCAGAACTTAAACGCATGTTAAGAACCTTTGTTCCGGAGGTTTTGCCAGGGCTCCGTCTCCCACCGGACACCCCTAAGGGGAACATGCTGTGTCCAGTGAGGGACAAGGGCCCACCTCTACATGACCTACACCTTCTCAAGGTGGTCACCCATAAACAGAGATATGAAACCTAAATCTCCTATGATATCGTGTTCTGGAGTACTCTCAGTCAAAAACCTTGGGTTTACAGTGGAACGCTGTTGAATAATGAAATGAGTCGTATTAAGAGGACTCGTCTGCAAAACTATCATAAGGTCAATTAAGAGGAGAAAAGAGAAAAAAGAAGAGGAAAGGAAAAAAGGAAGGAAGGAAGGGAAAAAGAGAGGAGTAGAGGAAAGTGCCTTTCTATCCGGTGTCCACTTCCGAAATCAGGAACCATCTGCACTTGAAATACCAGGAATCAGGGAAATTCAGAGATACCAAGCCCAGGGTTCCCATATCGCTTCAAATCGTTCAGGTGTGCCCAATAGGGAATTCACTAGCTTTTCTTGTGCCATTATCCATGAAATCTTTTGTTTCATGGATAATAGAGAGACCTTGGGCAGTTTCCAAGCTTTGGCAATAGTCATTTTAGCCCCTGTCAGAATAAACATAGGTGTACGTTTAATAAACTGTGATAAGCCGAGATCATGATGATCACCGCTTATCTCAGAGCATTGCCAGTTTAATATACTGAGATCAGGAGCAGAGAACATGTTCTCCGCTTCTCATCACAGCACATGACCGTTTTGTCACAAAACGGCCAGTTTAATAAACTGAGATCTGAAGATCTCACGGCTCTTCCACTGAAATATCTCCCTTCCAGATTCACCAGCTCAGAGGTGGAGAATCTGGGAGAGAAGCTGGTGTGATTAGAGGAAGAAGGCTTATTTCTTCCTAATATCAGCACCAGTGGGTTAAAAATGAATATTAACAACAATATATATATATATATATATATATATATATATATATATATATATATATATACACAAGTGTGTGTATATAGATACATTATATATGTGTGTGTGTATATGTGTATATGTGTATATATATATATATATATATATATATATATACACTCACACACACACACACACATATATATATATATATACAGTATTTATATATATGTATACACACATATATTCACAAACACATGAATATATATATATATTCATGTGTTTGTGTATATATACATATATACTGTATATATGTGTGTGTGTGTATATGTGTATATATATATATATATACAGGATATATACAGTATATAGTTATCACGTCTGAAAACATGTAATTACATGTTCTTTTAAACTTTAGTTTCACTTTTTGAACTCGGCTGCACCGTAATCTCACAATATCTCACGAGATTACAGGCAGCCCCCCCACTTTTACACAGATCTCAGCCGTTTTCAGAGGAAACACTTCTCCTGTGTTCTCCCTCTGAGAACTGAAGTTCTCAGTTTATTAAACCAGCTGCAGAAGAGATAATTTTCCTCTGAGAACTGCCGAGAACTGAACTGAGAAAAAACTTCTCAGTTTATTAAACGGACACCTTAATCAGTCTACGGGTAAGTTTAGAGATGCACAGAGTTAGGCCATTAAGCAAGGCTATTGCGGGCGTCTGGGAAATAGGCGATAAGGGGGAAGACTTTATTCCAGAATCCCCTGCTTCTGGGGCATTCCCACTAAATGTGGAGCATGGTACCTAGACCATGACAGCCTCTGAAGCACAAGGGAGAAGAGGATGGAAACATACGCGCCAATCTAGTTGGGACTAGGTATCATCTCGTCATAAGTTTTATGTTTGACTCTAATAGTGGCATTAAAAATTCCCTTGGTTGATCTAGCATAGGAATAATGCCAGTCTTCCACATCCGAGGTGGTTAGGAGATCCCTTTCCCAGGCCACCATATATGGTAATTTGTTAGGATTCGTAGCAAGTGACTCATAGATTATAGAGATCCCTCCCCTCAGCTCCATGGCCTGACCGCACCAACATTCGAATCGCGTGAACCCCGGGGATTAGGTTTGTTTAACCATATCGAATGAATAATGAATGAATGAATGAATGACTTGTATAGCACTACACATGCAAACTAAATCGCCTGTAGGCGCTTTTTGCAGCCAGTGTCTGCTTGGCTGGTGCGGCCATTTTACCCCGTAGGATCTCGACACGCTTTGGACACACAGTCGTACACACATATATACATATATACTGGGCCAATTTGGACAAGATCCAACTAACCTGTCAGCATGTCTTTGAATAAAGCGGGAAATCTGGTGGAACCTAAACCTTTCAGTAGGGGGAAGCTCAAGCTCCTTCTCAAAGTGTTTAAGAGGTAGGGGGCCCGTACTGGAGAAGAAATGTGTGATGCGATACACAACCTTGTCCAGCCACCATTTGAAGGCCCTGCTGTACATTCCAGGTTGGAATAAAGGATTGTGAAATAAATGAGCCAGTGGTTTGTACTCAGAAACCAGGGAGGGGAGCTTCCTCAGTATGTCCCACAGGAAGAGTGAGTGTGATAGGGTCAGAGCAAGAATGGGAGGTCTGCTTTTGGGTGGGCACCATAACAAGAAATCTAGGGTGAACCTAGACACTGCTTGTTGTTCTATGGCTATCCAATCAGGTTTTTCAACTTTCAGGTAAATGGTAGATAATTGGGCCAACCGTGCAGCTTGGAAGTACAGTACTATAGAAGATTCGGGAGGCCTAATCCCCCTTGAGAGGGAAGGTTAAAAAGATTGCGGTGGGAGAGAATATTTCCAAATCAGACAATGTGATTGTCTGGATTTGTTTCCACATTTTGTGTCTCATAGTTGAGGTATACCTATAATGACAATTACAGGCCTCTCTCATCTTTTTAAGTGGGAGAACTTGCACAATTGGTGGCCGACTAAATACTTTTTTGCCCCACTGTATATTAAGCCCCAAGTATTTAATGGAGGTGCCACTCCATTCAAATTGATAAGTGTTCTGGAGAAGAGAAACGAATGAGCTAGGAAGAGACACGTTCAAAGCTTGGGACTTGAACATATTAACATGCAGGCCCGAGATCGCAGCAAACGTATTCAATCATGCACAAATCGCATGGAGAGAGGAGGCCGGGGAGGTCACAAATAGCAGCAAATCATCTGCAAATAGGGCGCATTTATGTGTTGTTTGACCGCATTGAACACCCTTGATATCCGGATGATCACAAATTGCTATTGTCAGAGATTTGATCGTCATGGCGAATATCAAGGGGGACAGAGGACAACCCTGACGAGTGCCCCTGGCTATTGATATTGGGTCTGAAAAGAGTCCCTGAAGTCTTACTTCGGCCTCAGGCTTTGAGTACAAAGCCCCCAAAATCCCTAGAAAGTTCAGCTTGGTTGCTAGAACTTTAGTTAAAATTTTCAGGTCATTGTTAATCAAGGAGATAGGCCTATAATTTCCTATAAGACTAGCATCCTTGCCGGGCTTGGGAATCACCGATATATAGACCATATTGAGATGATTACCAAAAGGGGTGCCCTTCATCAGTGACTTAAAGAATCTAGTGAGATATGGGGTCAATGTGTCAGCGAATGTTTTGTAATAAGGCGTTGAAAACCCATCAGGCCCCGGGGCTGTTTTCCCCTTTAGATGTTTGATGACCTCCGCCACTTCCTCCACTGAAACGGGGATTTAAATAATTCTTAACCCTTGTGTATGCATCTATCTAATCTGATTCTTCTTTTATTTCATCTGTTAAGACAGCCACTAAAGGCTAAAGATAATATAGGTTGGTATCAACATAGGGAGGGAATGCATGCATGCATATTTATGCCTTCTGGAATTTCAATCTCTATGCTTATTGTATTGGTTTGGTATCTCTAAAGGGAAAATTAAAAAGATTTAGAAAACATAAAACAGCCAATGAATTAAGACCCATCAGTCTGGTCTCTTTGTTGGGGCAAAGTAAAAAGAGAACATAAAACAGCTAATGAATCAGGTCTAGCAGACTGGTCATTGGTTCAGGCGATCTATATATAGATATCTACTGATCCCAAATCAACCCTGTCTATGAGGATTATTTGCTTAACGTGTAATGTAATCTTATTCATGTATAGGCTGTTATACTATACTGTTACACTCTTATTATGCACAGGTATTATTTTGGCTGAAGTACAGGGAATTTTATACTAGTTTTTTACAGATTTCTATAAAGAAAAAAATGAAAACTAGTCTAATGTGCTTAGACATATCTGATAAAGAACAGCAGAAAGATGTGCTGTGATTACGCAAAGTCAATCATGCATTAATCACATCACTCAACTGAAACTTAATCATTTGCTCACAGGTTTCAAATTATATAAAAAATAAATTCTGTATATTAGGAGCTTTATATGTATTTTAGGTGCTTAATAAGTCTGTTGAAAGTTTGTGGCATTATTTTTCTGAATCTAGTCTTTGAGGTGCTTTGAGTTTCAAATATTTCATAAACTTTTGTCACCATCAGTTGGGCATTGAGAGAATTTCAATGTGAAATGGATCCTTTTATTGTCTTGACAGCTTTTTTTCCATCATGATAATGTTCTACTGTTAACCTCCCTGGTATGATTCTCTCTGGAATTATGTACCAAAAGCAGTACAATTATTTTGCATGGAAATTTGGTGTTATGTATTGTAGGCCTGCAATTCTTAGTAATTACTTACTTAAACCTGACCAAACAAGAGTCTAGTAGACATCCCGGGTATGATAAAGTTTGAAACACAAAATCATAAATTATAATATAATAAATAACTATAACTAATTATAACAAATAGTAATGTAATTATAATAAAAATTATTCAACAATATAATCAAATCAAAAACGCTGAAATTTGCTCAGTTGCAGAATTGTCGCAGTCATTAGATTCAGTGTTTGATGACGAATTTCCCCACAAATCGCTATCGCTCAATTCTGCGAGTGATTCTAATTTATTATCGCTGTTTTCTAGCTGGTCTAAAACCACTTTTGACATAAATGGACACTTTTTGGTTGCTATGGACAATCTCAAGTTTCCAGGCAGAAAGAACAGTTTTTATAATATAAAACTGCATGCAGGGCACTGGACAGACCACTAGGGACAAAGGGGATGTGTAATTATTTGATACAGTACTGTAATCTGTAAGATTACAGTATACTGTATCTATGCTGTGTTTTTCACTTTTTGAATTTGGCACCCGAACTCCGTCCCCGTGCGCTGCAACGTCGCAGGGAGCGGAGCTCGGCACTCGGCAGTGTGGATCGAGCGAGGAGACAGCTCGCACACACAGCGGGGAGACATCGCAGGATCTAGGGAACAAGGTAAGTAACTTTCCTGTATCCTGCAACGCAATCCCGAGTCTGGCTCGGGGTTACCGCTCTTAGCATGAAAAACTCACCCCGAGCCAGACTCTGGATTACCGCCAGGGAGGTTAAAGTGGTTGTAAACTCTCATGTTTTTTCACCTTAATGCATTCTATGCATTAAGGTGAAAAACCTTCTGTAGTGCTACAGCCCCCCAGCCCCCTCATGTTACTTACCTGAATGCTCTAGCTGGTGTCTCCTGTCCTGATTGGATAGATTCATAGCGCAACCATTGGCTCCCACTGCTGTTAATCAAATCCAATGATGGGGGGGCGGGACCGAGTCCTGCATTCTGTGTGAATGGACATAGATACAGGACTCGGGAACGCGCCTGCACGGGTGTTCACCTTAGGAGAGCTTTCCCCAATGTGGACACTCAATGCGGGGAGGAGCCACCAGCGCCGCTAAGGGACCCCAGAAAAGACAGACCGGGGGCCACTCCGTGCAGAACAAACTGCACAGTGGAGGTAAGTATGACATGCTTATTATTTAAAAAAAAAAAAAAACAAGGGATTTACAACCCCTTTAATATGATTTGAAAGTGTATTTTGATCGCCTCAGACGACGTCACATGACAAAACTAGTAATTTTTAATAAAGAAGTTTATACTTTAATACTACACTATGGGAGCCTTTCGAGTTTTACTTTGAGGACCTTCTAGCGCCTATCTTGTCCATACTGAGCTGGAGAGGAGGATTTGAACAGGCGGGTGAGCAACCATTAGGAGGACCAGAAGCCCCGGTGTGGAGTCTATCTGCTATGCTGTCTGCCTCTGCAGGGCCGCTGTGATCTGGTGAGTGGGGACACATGAGGGGGAACACCACAGTCACCTGATTGAAACCCTGTCACTACAGAGCACCCAGCACTGTTTGTTTATGAATACCTCCTGCACAAGCCTTACCAAATTCTATATGTTATGAAGAACTTTGATCAAGTCATTGCTGGCTATTATTTATCGTCTTGTTCATGTATAGACATTTATTTTAGGGAATGTGCAACATAAGTTCTCAATAGGTTGCTACAGGCACCTTTTGCAACACCTGAGTTGCACACTTATCATTTATGATTGGACTGGTTTTGTGTATTTTTTTTTACATCAATAGTTTTTTATTAAAGAATTTTTGCACGTAACAGATAACAGAAGGAAAAAAGGGAGAGTACAGGGAGAGATATACACTATAAGTGATACACATTGGTGATATGCATACATTTAGGGTTTCTAAACAGTTTATCAAAAGGTCTTGGGCCAAATAGCCCAGTATTCATCAAACTTCTTGCATGTTAGAGAATTGATTGCTAAGAGACGTTCAAAGGTATAATTTCTATGAACAGCTACCATGACTTCAGAAATGTTCACAGCTTTATTGGATTTCCAATTACGCAGTATCAACAGGCGTGTTTCTAGTAATATGTGCGTTACAACTGGCCTATAAAATTGCGGAAATTTGTCAATTTTTAGGTGCAATAACGCCAATGCTGGGTCGGGCTGTGATAGTATTCCAGTTAAGGATGAGATCTTTTGGAAAACCTGGTTCCAAAGACTTCTTATACTAGGGCAATGCCAGAACATATGAAGTAAGTTACCTACGTGCCCGCACTCTCTCCAGCAGTTTGGTGACGTACCTGGAAAGTATGTGGCAAGTCGGGAGGGAGTATAGTGCCATCTGTTTGCAATCTTGATCGTTAGTTCCCAATGTTTTACGCAGTGGGAGGATTTGTGAATTTCTATGAAGGCGTGGTGCCATTGTGCATCCGAGTAAGTGTAACCCATATCAATCTCCCAGTTTTGCATTGCTGTTGTCTTATGGAATGTCATTCTGTCGTGCATTAGGTTATAGAAAAAGGAGATGCCCTTCGTATCCTGCTTTGCCTTGGAGTAGAATTGCCAGATTTTATTCGGCACTGTCACTAATGGAGGGGCATGATATTTCAAGAAGTGCGTAATTCTAAGGCATTTGAAAAAGCCGGGTGAGGAGATACGATATTGTACCATGATTTGATCTATAGTTTTGAGTCTTGGGCCTTCATATAGGTCCGATATGTGGTGGATGCCCTTATTGGTCATGTCTGTGACGTCTAGCATTGGAATCTTGGACTCCAATAGAGTCAAGGGAAGGTTGAAGTCCATAGATTGTACGTCCCCATGGTATTTATCTAAAAGGAGTCTCCAGGCTCCCAATGAGGCCTGTATTGGAGGTGAAAGGGTAGTAATGTTCCAGGGGACCCACCTGTCTCCTATGAGTAGTTGGGTGAGATCCTTCGTTGGAGATAGGTTAGTTTTTATATCAACCCAGAGGGGTAAGTCGGATTTTTGAGTCCAGAATTTAATCTGGTCTAGGCGCACCGCCCATAGGTAGTCATAAATGTCTGCTAGGCCCGCCCCCCCTGCTTTTTTGTGAGAAGTCAAGTTGTTCCTTGAGCACCTAGCTCTTTTCCCCTGCCATATGTACTTCCAACTCATACTCGCGAGGCTGTTGAGGAAATGAATAGGAATATGTATAGGTAGGGTGCGGAACACATATAAGATTTGTGGTAGTATCAACATTTTATATGCGGATATTCTACCCATCCACGAAATTTCAGTTCTTGAAATATCCCTGAGCTGGGCTTCCAGTCTGGTCACCAGCGGAGTCATGTTAGACTTGGCGAGGGCGGATATTTTACTAGTGAGCGAAATGCCCAAATAGGTAATACTACCTGTGCTCCAGGTATATGGTAAGTTTTCTTGTAGGGATCATTTCGTTTGGGACTGTACTCCTAGGTCTAGGATAAGGGATTTTGTGAAGTTGACCTTATAATAGGAGACATTTCCAAATGCTGTCAAAAGTTTATGTGCCTCTGTTAAGGACTTTAGTGGGTTAGTCAGGAGCAGGATTACATCATCCGCAAAGAGATTAATGGTGTGCATATTAGAGCCAAACTGGAAGCCCGAGATCAAGGGTTGGGATCTGATTGCTTCAGCTAGTGGTTCTATCATCAAGTTAAAAATTGTTGGAGACAGGGGACAACCCTGTCTAGTCCCATTTGAGATATCAAAAGGCCTAGACAGGAGGCCTGCTGAGTAAACCTGGGCCGACGGGCAAGAGTAAAGGGATAAAATAGCTTTCAAGATTGATCCTTTAAACCCAAACTTTTCTAGAACCATTTCCATGTAGGTCCAATGGACCCTGTCGAACGCCTTCTCTGCGTCAATAGAGAGTAGCAGAGAAGGAGTTCGAGTTCTTTCAGCATGATGTATCACATTGATGATTCTCCTAGTGGCGTCCGAGGTCTGTCTCCCCTTCACAAAGCCCATCTGGTCTTGTTTGATAATTAGTGGTATAATATGTGTAAGTCTTTTAGCCAGTAATTTTGCATAAATTTTGGTGTCAGTATTCAGGAGTGAAATGGGTCTGAAGTTGGCAGGTGTGTTGGGTTCTTTTCCTGGTTTAGGTAATGTGACTATGTGTGCTTGTAGCATTTCTCGTGGAAGCGTCGCAGATTCAGTGGCTTTGGTGAAGACTTTGGACATGTGGGGTGAGAGTATGTGTTTAAATGTTTTGAAGTATTCATTGGAAAAGCCATCCGGGCCTGGAGACTTCCCGTTCGGTAAAGAGTTAGTTATTTTTTCCACTTCCAGGGCTGTTATGGGACTGTTTAGGTCCTCTAGTTGTGTTTGGGAAAGGGATGGAAGTTTTAGTGTATTTAGGAATGTTTGTATCTTTTCCACTGTCGGTTGGGGTGTATTGGTGTCCCTATGGAGGTTGTAGAGTGAACTATAGTATTCGGCAAATTGATTGGCTATATCCTTGGGGTTAATAATTTTTTGTGAAGTGGAGGGGTGTCTCAAGTATTGTATTCTAGTTTTGGAGCATATTGCTTTGAGTTTATTAGCTAAATATTTGCCTGCTCTGTCGGCGTTGGCATAGTGTGAGAGTTTCAGGCGTCTGAGATGTTTATCATATTGATGCGGTAGGAGTTCTCTAAGTTTTTCTCTAAGGGTGTTCATCTTGCTAGTTAAGGGCATTGACGGTGACTTCTTATTCAGGGATTCTAGGTTGTGTATATCAGCAATAGTTGTGTTCATTAAGTGTGTTTGCTTTTTTTTTTCTCTAGCTCCAATTTGGATTAATATCCCTCTAATAAAGGCTTTGTGTGCATTCCACAGAACATTCGGGTCAGCAACAGAGTCAACATTTTCTGCAAAGTAATTAGTTAAGTGTTGAGCTATAGATTTTTGGAGATGTGGTTCTTGAAGAATTCTAGTGTTACATCGCCAGATGGGGGTGGAAGGGGAGACACCCTTTTCTGTAATAGACATAGATATAGCAGCATGGTCTGACCATGTAATATCATATATGTTCGTTTTTTCAACGTTTTGGAGCAACCATTTGTTTGTCAGGAACATGTCTATGCAAGAATATGAGTTGTGCCTGTTCGAGAAAAAGGTATAGTCACGTTCATTAGCGTGGAGGCATCTCCACGCGTCAAATAGTTCCATCTTGTGTAACATGGGTTGTAGAGACAGGTGGTTTCTGGGTTTGCCAGAGGATGTATCCAGTAGCGGGTCTGACGTTATGTTAAAGTCTCCGCAAACCAGGAGGTTACCATATTTCATGTCTAGTGCTTTGGTAAAGATTTTCCTCAAAAAACAGAGTTGATGAGAGTTAGGGGCGTACACTGATACAATCGTGTATGGTTTAGAGTTGATATCCCCCGTAAGGATTATGTATCTGCCTCCTTCATCAAGAACAGTATCCTTGGGTTGAAATGAAAGAGAGTTTTTGATGGCCACTAGGACTTCTCCTTTTTTGGTGTTAGGCACGCAAGCTACGTAGATGAAATGATAGTCTTTGTGTGAGCATTTTGGAGCTTTGTCTCGTTGAAAATGTGTTTCCTGCACACAGAGAATGTCAGCTCCCTGCGTGCGTGCCTCTTTCCACATGGAGAAGCGTTTTGCTGGGTGATTCAGGCCCCGGGCGTTAATGGATAGTATTTTAATTGTCATTGTATTAGATGGGTGATAGTATGTATGACAAAACCGTAAATGCACTTACATGTCCAGAGTAGCGGAGACCGCTGTATTCCAGCCTGGCGATAGGGTGTCAGTAAGCTTTCAGTGACTCCAGTTACAGCTGTCAGTATACCCATAGTGTATCTCTGTACATCAAAAAGGGTAACAGGGAAAACAAAGAAAACAGTAACGTAGATAAGAAAGAGAAAACGTAGATATAACTGTTCTTCCATAAGAAATGGATCTGAAAACTGATCCTCGGGCAGTCGTAGCTGCTAGTGCAGAAGGTAGGGTGCAAAAGGGGTACCCCACAGTGGTACCTGTGCACCTGAGATAACCATGAGTTAGGTCTTTGACATTTATTGAGCTTCACCGGCTTTTTTCTTACCAGATTTCTTGTGGGACACTACCTGCCATTCATTCTGCATTGGTTGCAGACCCGCTGAATGATGAGGTTGAGGAGCTTGGACCGGGAGAATACCCCATTGGCGTAGAGCATTCAACCCTTCTTCTAGCTTAGATACTGAGACAGTAGCCCCATTGTGGGTGATGACAAGAGTGGCTGGGTATTTCCACTTGTGCGGTATGTTATGATTCCTCAGTGCTTTGGTTATAGTCAGCAGGTTGCGTCGGCGCTGAAGAGTGTGTCTAGACAGGTCAGGTAACATCCTGACGTTAGCGTATTGTGGCGGAACTTTCCCTGGGACACGTGTTGCCTGTAGTATACGGTCTTTGATATGGTAAAAATGTACCCTCATCAGCACATCCCTGGGAACATCATCAGGGAGGAACGAGGGTTTGGGGACCCTGTGTATTCTGTCAATGAGGAGATCCTGTGCTGTTGCCTCTGGCAACAGCATGGAAAACAAAGTCTGTGTATACTGGAGGAGCTGTGCAGGGGGAACATTTTCAGGGCCCCCCCTCAATTTAAGGTTGTTCCTTCTGGATCTGTCCTCGAGATCCGCCATCTTGTCTTTGAGCCAAACTATATCCTCCCCCTGTGCTTTGTGGGCCTCCACCATCATGTTGTATGCAGAAGTGTGTTCTTCCACTTTTGCTTCTATTAGGTGAACCCTCTGTCCCATGGCCTGTACTTCTTTCTGGCATGCAGTGATTCCACTGTATATATCTGACTGCAGGGAGGTTCTCAGGGAGAGGAGCATGTCTTTCAGCATGGTGTCAGACACGGGCCTGTCTGCAGTGGGGAAGTCTGATATGGGGTCCCCCCTCTGTTTACGCTGGTCTGAATGCGGCCCGCTTACCTCCATGCTGGGATCCGGCTGCGGCCTAGCTGGAGAGCCCCTCCGCGGTCTCGATTTGGCCGGGCTTCGCGTTGTGGGGCTGGATGTCCCAGAGGAAGATGCGCTGTGTGCAGTAGCCGAGAAGATGGCGTTGGATGGCGGGCCGCCGTCTGTGTATTGCTCTCCTGGCTGTGATGTGTGTTGTAGGACTCGCGCGCCGCCGCCATCTTGCTGCATCCCCCTCGCCGCTGCTCCGAAGAAGCTGTCCAGCTTCTGGGGCTGTAACGGCTTCTTACGATTTCTGGTCATCACCGGATCAGTCCTCGGATGTTCAGTGATCCGACAGTGGTGCACAGGGGTCTTGCTAACGCCGGCAGGCTCTGGTGGCTGTGGGTATCTCAGGCTGACAAGCGGAGCTCCGGAGCTAAGCGTCCATCTTGGAGTCCCTACTGTTAACACTTTTCGTTTTGTGTATTTTTGATTCAATCATATATATGTGTCATTGCATGTAGTTGTATTATCCTCCTGGTATCAATCAGATCTGTCATTCCATATGCGGTGGCTTATTATCACCTTATATATTAGATAGTTATAATTTTTCTCACCTTAGCACCGTCTGAGTGCCTAAATTTTTGACAGGATTTATCCACATTGTGTGGTCACTTGTGTATTTTTGTTCACTTATTGTGATTTATATAAAGCAGGGTACCAACCCCCTATATTACACCATATATTTTTTGTAGATTACTTTTAGGTAGCACCACATAAAGTGTATTTATGACCAACACTTTTTCTAGTTTCGGATAGAGTAAGGAATGGTAAGTTTATTTGTTGTTGTTCATGTCCCATTGGGGAGAATTCCCTAGCCTCAACACTTTGCCTCAGTGACAATGGTCACCAGCACAAAAAGAGAGGGTTAATCTCCCTAGCGGGTACATAGAGAGCAGTAAAAACAGACCAATTTAACCAACCTATTCAGTTTAAAATAGAAATGAAAGGCAAATAATTTTGTATAGATATAAAAAAAAAAAAAGATAAATATATTTTTTTATCTTTTTTTATAAGTGAACACATGGACTCAGTTCTCAGCTGCATAAGAGCTAGAGAAGGAGAAACCACAGTACACTGATATTCCAAGAAAATATCTGTGTGGGTGGGTGTGTCAGGACTCTAAAGCCCTGTACACACGATCGGATTTCCTATGGTTTTTAAACCGATGGATTTTTCCATCGGAAAACCGATGAAGCTGACTTCCATCAGTCTTGCCTACACACCATCAGTCCAAAAAAAAACGACCGTTCCAAACGCAGTGACGTAAAACACTCCGATGAGCCGAGAAAAATGAAGTTCAATGCTTCTGAGCATGCGTCGACTTGATTCTGAGCATGCGTGTTTTTTTTATCCGATGGAGATCCCCACAGACGATAGTAAGTTGCTATCAGTTTTTTAACCATCGGATAAATGTAAAACATGTTCTATTTTTAAACACCGATGGAAAAAAGACTGATGGGGCCCATACACGATCGGTTTGTTCGATGAAAAAAGTCCATTGGACTCTTGTGTACACGGCTTTAGTATCTTATTATTGGAGGAGAGCAGGCTGAGATAATTCCCAGCATAGCTATAGAACTGACCACACTGTGCTCTCATGCCTGGTGTGATTATTTTTTTTTTTAATACAAAAACAGAGGGACTGGCAGGAACACCAGGGATGTCAAACAAAGGAAGCAATGCAAAGAGAACAGAATACTTTTTCATACAATTATATGGTACAGCAGGCACAATCAGAAATATGAAATGTTGGGTTTATATATTCTCTAATCTTTTCCCATTCCATTCAAAACTTGAAAAAAAGTTTTGGCTATGCATACACTTTACAGTATATGATTTTATGGATGACAAAGGCAGAGTTGACTAAACATTTTGTACAGACATTCTAAAGTACAAGATTCCATAAGTGATATTCAAAACAACTGTTAATACAACCACAGGCAATGCAATGTATGTGTGTATCATATTTGGTATAACTCAGGTCACATATCACAAGAAATTTTAGGTGTAAGTAATATGATCTGGCCTCAGACCATTAACCACTGATAACACCGGCCAATTTAAACCTTAATTTCAAAATAAAGCTGAAAAGGAAGTAAGAAAAGATAATAGGAAAAAGAAAAGCAGTGGAATGTGACAATGGTATTAGAAGGGATGGAAAAAAGGAGGGGGGAGGTATTGGAAGAAGAAAACCAGAGAGGAGGGAAGTGAAGGTCAAGGAGTACAAGAAATTGAGGAGGAAAGGGCATGATGTAGTCTACAGTGGGGAGGGGAGGGGAAGGATTAGGGGATCCATGTCTAAATTATTCATCATTTGTAGAAAAAAAGATCACATTTCGATCACAAAGTAGCCTGCAACTGTTGATCTGAGGTCTGTGATTCATTGATTCCCCAACTTGATGGTTGTTGTGGGATATATACAAAGAGCAGAGGAATTGGGTGTGTGATCTGAAAATAAACTGATCTTGATCGAAGCGCTAGAAAGAGAAGAAAGAGATGGCAGGAGAGATTTAGAAATTAGGTGAAATTAATTTAAGAGATAAAGAATGTGACAATATGATTGGTATACTGGAGAAAAGAACATATAATCTGTATCATTTGTGTGGAGAGAAATCCATGTGACAACACGTCTGAGATCATGTATGGTTTTAATCCTGCAGAGCTTAGAGTATGAGAGGTGTGAAGATCCTCTATAGATATCAAGGAATAGGTCTAATTCTTTATTGAGATCTCCTCCCACAATTAATGCATCCTTTTGATATAGAAGCACCAATCTATCTAGAGATAGTATATGTTAAATCTCTGCATTCAGGTGATATTACTTTTGGCTCCCTTCCTTAAGCTACGCAACTCCTATATCTCTGCTGAGACATAGTACTATTTATACATAAATCATTTTTTGGTGCAGTGCTAAATTGAAATATGTGTAAATTCAATCAGAATCCAATTATTAATATACCATTAAAGTGCTATTGCTACATACCACATATATTGTGCAAACTATGATACACTGAGCAAAATTCAAACAAATAAACTAATACCAACAGTATAGCAAAAGTACTCTGGTTTCAAGTCCACACAAAGTGCCAAAGCTTCAAATGTTTTTAAAGTGTCCACTTCTTGTGCAAATAATTCAAATATTTAAAAAAATTGCTTGGTCAAAGAAAGAGTTGTATGTCCTTTCTTATCCACAACTGTGGAGGACTTTTGCTATACTATTGGTCTTTTTTTTTGGTTTGATTTTTGCCCAGTGTATCATAGTTTTCACAATATATGGATTATGTGGTATGTAGCAACAACACTTTAATGGTATATTAATAATTGGGTTTTGATTGAATTTGCACATATTTTGATATAGTGCTGCACCAAAAAATTGTTTATGAGCTTTCTAGAGAGCCTTCAAAAAGTTGCAACCTGATTTTCGTTGGGTAGATACTGTACATGTTGATTAATGTCTCTTTTCTGTCACAGAGCATGTCTTTAACAATGGGAAATCTGCCAGATTACTTCCTGTAATTGCCAAGGAATAGAATGAGAGATTAAAATACTAACCCCTTTCAATTTCGCCAGAAGAAGGGGCATGATATAATATTGGAATACGAGTATTAGACAATGTTGGGGCATTTAAAAGCCCAATTCTTGGCAGAGTAAGAACACCCTCTATATCCTCCTTCCCTCCAACCCTTAGCTGATTGCTAAAAAAAATCAAAAAAATCAAACGCTTTGTAATATTTGGGTTTCAAGCCTCCTCTCCTTTTTTTTATATCCAACAGGTTATTCTGAGTGTCCATGACATTGCCTGTGTGACATGGACACTTCCTATTGGTGGAGGCATAAGTTCCAGCGGAATGGGGTCCTATCACAGAGACTTTGGATGCAGCAGAACTACAAGGGTGGCAAAAGGATCAGTCCACAATTTGACTTCAATGTGCTACTGAAACTATTTGGTTCCTTGGGTAAAAAAACAAGATTTATAGAGTAAGGAAGAGGTGAGTATTGAAGACTCCATCTTGTTATATCCCAGGATGAGGTGCTGGCAGAACTCACTCAGGATAAAGAGAAGGAATTGAATATATACTGTTAAAATTTGTAATCTGAGCTGTTGTATTCTGACGGTGGGGAAACTTCCCAGCCATCAGAATACATTAATCAGCAAATTGATTGTACAGAAGTTGACTGCTGAACCGGATGAATTTTGATCCATGTAAGGCTGGCCATATCTTCCAAGCATGTAATTGAAAGAGCTGGAGATTTTCCCATGTCTCCCATTAAGTAATTTTAAAAAGAGGACCCTCTTCCCACTGTATAGTATTTTTTGGAAATGTCCAGAACTGGTTATCAAGATTTGCTTCCCGTAGAATTCAACAGAGTTTAGTTTTAGATTTGGAATTTCTAGATTTCACACAGGGTTCAAGGACCCCTCATACCCCTATCACTGCCCCAACCATGTTGAAGCATTTATAGCAATGAAAAAATTAAGGGTAGGTATTAACTATCTTTAGCGGGGTCTCCGTTGAGGCCCCATGGACTACGTTACCCAGAACCCCGTTTGGCACCCAGGGTGCATTGTACCGCCACAGAGACTCATGGGTGGGATATAAAAGGGGAAGGCGAGGCTAAGCCCGGCCTCTTTGGACACCGCGCGGCTGGCAAGAGGACTTCCTGTGCAGACCTGCTGCGAGTGCAAGGCCCGAGGCATGGGCCTTGCGCACTTCCAGAGAGCCTTCCACCTTGCTGCAGAGCCTGTGCGGCATCTGACATCTACCTGCTTCGCGGACGTCAGTTGGACCAGAGATCCGGCTGTGGCAGATCCTGTGTGTGGAGACACAGCGGTGGGAGTCCCAGACTAGGTTCGAGTCCGGAGGGGTGAGAGAGCACCTGCTCACAACTATAACCAAGTACTTTTGTTAGGCCTATTGACTGCCTTGGCCCATTGTGTTATAATTGCTATCCTGACAGGAGACTAGTTGCAGAACTGAGTTATATAGTCTCCGGGGAGTTGCTTCTATTGCCATAGACCATTATTGGATTACAAATTATTATTCCTGTATGTGCACCACCGATCATCTTGCATGCGAAGATTCCTCACTTAAAGACTGAGCTTTAACTGAGTCAGGCCTGACTGGGAGTTTATAGCTTTATTGAGCGCCATATTGCTCACAGGGAGAATAGCTATATGTCAGTGTGTGATAGAGATATATGTACACTATAGTTGACTAGTGTTATTATTTCTGCAGGGCTCTGCATGTATGTGTTATATGGTATTGATCGTTACCCTTTCTATCCAAGTAAATCTTTTATAGTTAATCATTCTGGTATTAGCATCCATTACCATATTTCACAACTGTTTGAATTATTGTGGGATTGTTCATGAACAGGTATAGAGCCATACATATATACCACCCCTAGACTAGCTGTGCCAGAGAAGGGTCGAGTAGATTGCCGGGGGTTGGCTGTGCTGTGTACAGGGCCCGAAACAAAACCAGCAGCTCTCTTAGTTTGGTGGTATCGCTACATATCTTTTTAGAGTAAGGTTTAAAGTAAAATCTATATTTTCCCTGCACACTTACCAGATAGTTAGAAAATAAAAATAAAAATTACACTATCTATCAATTTGCATAAAAAATACAGGTTTTAGTTGCACACATTTTTAATTGGAAATGTTGTAGCCACACTGCTTCATCAAGGCCCCTCTATTCTATAACCACCTTCCACTTGGAGCATACTGTATATATAGCAATAAATAAATTGTTGTTTCTGTATGCTGGATTTGGTGTATCTGCCATTGTACTGTGCTAAGCTTCTGCTGTGTTTCAATGCATTTACGGAGGAATGTGCTACATTCAGGCATATTCACCCCAATTTATTCATTGCTATCTATGCTTGAAGATGGAGTCTCACGTAGATTATTGTTAGGGACCACGCTACAAAGAGGGGCCTTGACAAGGCAATGTGGCTTCCACATTTATTTGAAAATTTGTACAACTATAACCTCTATTTTTAATGCAATTTTTTTGTAATTGGAGTTCTTTTTTTTTTTGGTGGCTAGCTGTTACGTGTGCTGGGGAACTTTTGTATTGTTTGTTTTGTGAAAAGCCCTTTCTATGTGCACCTTACCTTAAAACCCTTTAACGTTCTGCTCCACCGCTTGGTAGAGCACATTTTGAGTCACGCTAACTCATTAAAAAATGTGTTTTAATTATTTCAACCTGATTAGGCCATTTCCACCATTTGGTTTATGCATGCTATACAAAATAAATCCACTAGATGTCGCTGTGTTATTGAATAGGTTGGCTTTGTACATAGTCTCCTAATGGGAATTTACCATTGACAAAATCACTACAGACAGAATCTCTCGGATTGGCTGATTTTTCAAACGTAAGCATAGTTATTTGACGTATACCTGTTTTAAAGGTGTTACTTAACATAATTATGTAACTTAATATATCAAAAAAATGTCTAACATGGGTTTAATAATTTTAGAAAAACACACTCTACCAAACGGTTTATTTGGCCGTTTATGGTAAAATTAGCAACAACAGTAAATATCCACTTCGTACCTGATGGACGTCCATGGACGTCCTTGACTTTGAGCCGGGATATTTGAATGATGCCTGCAGCTACAGGCATCATTCAGATATTGTTTTTTAGAGCCGGCGATTCTGTGCACCGTAAGAATGATCATAGCGGCTATTTTGCAGATTGATCGTTCTTACAGGTGGCGAGAGGGGACTCCCCCCCTCCTGCCGCCCCTTGGTGCTTCTACCGACTCACCTGTGCGATCGGTGAGTCGGAGAACAGATCCGCCGGCCCGGCTGCCTACCATAGAGATTTCCGGCGGACCAGATGGTCGCCGGAATCTCTATGATCGTTCGGAGGCCGGGCGCGATGTTATGACGTCACATCCGGCCTCTGCGTTAAAAAAAACGGCACCGCCTCGGCTAGGAAGCGGTGATCGTTTTTTTTTTTTTTTTTTTATTTCAGGCTTCCCAGCCTAGAGGTGAGATGTGGGGTCTTATTGACCCCATATCTCACTGTAAAGAGGACCTGTCATTCTTATTCCTATTACAAGGGATCAAGTATATATATATATTTTTATAAGTGTCAAAGCAAAAAGTTTAAAGTAAAATTAACAATAAAAAATAAATAAAATTAAAGTGCCCCTGTCCCCGGTAGCTCGCACGCAGAAGCGAACGCATATGTAAGTCCCGCCCAAATATGAAAACGGTGTTCAGAACACACATGTGGGGTATCGCAGCGAACGTTAGAGCAAGGGCAATAATTCTAGCCCTAGACCTCTTCTGTAACTCAAAACATGTAACCAGTAAAAAAAAATAAAGCGTCACCCATGAGGATTTTTAAGTGCCGAAGTTTGGCGCCATTCCACGAGCGTGCGCAATTTTGAAGGGTGACATGTTAGGTATCTATTTACTCGGTGTAACTTCATCTTTCACATAATGCAAAAAAATTGGGCTAACTTTAATGTTTTAATGTTTTTTAATTCATGAAATAATTTTTCCCCCCAAAAAATGCGTTTGAAAAATTATTGCGCAAATACTGTGCGAGATAAAACGTTGCAATGACCGCCATTTTATTCCCTAGGGTGTCTGCTACCTCTGTCCAAAGGGTGTTTTGAGGTGGACGTGTCAAAAGTGCCAGGTTTTCCTATGTTTGAATGCCAACCAGCAATGCTTCGTAGCATACCACCAGCGATAAAGTGGATCCAATTCCCCAAAAATATTTGTGCTGTTTCACCACAACACAGAAGAGCAAATTGTATTCAATGCTTTAAAATGTTAGCTTATTAGTTAGTTTGTTTGATGTATCTATACTGATTTTTGGTATTTAAATATTTTTTCTATTTTTACCTCTCAACATCTTAGAGCTCTTTTTTGTTAAAAAATATTTGTTCTGTTAAAAAAAAAAATTGATTGTTTGTTAAGTATGCCCAAAGGGAATAAAAAAATGCAAAGAAATAATTTTTCCATTGCTTTTTTCTAAGTGAGGACTTTAACCGCTTAACAACCGCTCATGGCATATATACGTCGGCAGAATGGCTTGTACAGGCACAATCACGTACCTGTACGTGGTCCTTTAACTGCCTGCCGTGTGGTCGCGCGCGCGCTGCTGCCGGCGCGCTCTTGACTCTGCAGTCATCCCCGTGAGTCGGACCGTGGGTCCCACGGACTCGATCGCCGTGGGGATCCCCACGATCGTCTCACGGAGGGATGGAGCGGGGAGATGTTAGTGTAAACACAACATCTTCCCGCTCGCCTACTGACATTGTCACCAATCTCCGCTCTGTGTAATCAGAGCGGAGATCGGTGACGTGTCACTCGTAGCCACGCCCCCCTCAGTTAGAATCACGCCCTTAGGCACACTGAGCCCCTTCAGTGCCCCTAGTGGTTAACCCCTTCACTGCCAGTGTAATTTTTACAGTAACCAGTGCATTTTTATTGCACTGATCGCTGTAAAAATGACAATGGTCCCAAAAATGTGTCAAAAGTGTCCGATGTGTTCGCCATAATGTTGCAGTCACGAAAAAAAATCGCTGATTGCCGCCATTACTAGTAAAAAAAAAAAAATGAAAATGCCATAAAACTACCCCCTATTTTGTAAACGCTATAACTTTTGCGCAAACCAATCAATAAACGCCGATTGTGTTTCTTTTTACCAAAAATATGTAGAAGAATACGTATCGGTCTAAACTGAGGAAAAAATGTGTTTTTATATCTTTTTTGGGGATATTTATTATAGCAAAAAGTAAAAAATATTGCATTTTTTTCAAAATTGTTGCTCTATTTTTGTTTATAGCGCAAAAAAATTTAAAACGCAGAGGTGATCAAATACCATCAAAAGAAAGCTCTATTTGTGGGAAAAAAAGGACGTCAATTTTGTTTGGGAACCACGTCGCACGACTGTGCGATTGTCAGTTAAAGCGACGCAGTGCCAAATCGCAAAAAGGGGCCTGGTCTTTATGCTGCGTATTGGTCCGGGGCTTAAGTGGTTAAAGGGTTTTAAAACGTTAGTTATAAATTGACTAGAGAAGTTGCCATTTTGTTTTAATATATTAGTGTATACCAGTTATACCAGTTTACAATTTGCTAAATGTCTTTTGCAGGAAAATCTATTTATTGGATAAGCCATGAGAGTACATTGTAATCAATTGTAAATGTTACAACTTTTATGAGCTTCCTAATGCACATTTATACTTGCAAACTATAAGTAGGAACAGTATTCTCATTGGTCAAAGCAGTCACGTGCTAGCATGTGACCAATCAGAATCACTCTGATTCATCCCAGAAGAAGGCTGTGGCTTTGAATTCCTTGGACAGCTGTACCACAGCGTGTATGTATGGAGTTAATAACAGCAGGGCCCGGGAAAGGGTGGGATGGGGAGGGCGTTTGGTGTTAGTTCACTTTTTCATCCTTTGTGAAAAGGTGAAATTACACTTTAACTACTCTACAGAGAAGACATGCTATCAAAAATATAATATATCAGTGGAAGATTTGGAAGGATTGGTTTAAGGTAAATTGACAATTTATCTCTTATGTGAAACTATATTGCTGAAAATGTTATTTCCTCAATATTCACCATCCTTACTCATTTTCTGGTCAGACAATGTCCATGCATCTCCTTGTTTTCTTTATTTCTACCTAATATCACTATTATGATTCTATTTTATTTTATTTTACTATTATTTCACCCCTCCCAGATCTACAAATTTACTGGTACCTACCATGTTCTCAATGTAGGTAAACCTATTATGGATTACTCTTTGTATTCCTGTGCCTTACATGGGTAATCTTGTCAATTTATATGTTCTGGTTCTCTCTTTTGTACCTTTTATAAAGCTTTGTACTCTGTTTTGTACTGTGTAAATTTGCGTCAATAAAACACAATAAAAAAAATAAAACTCTATAAATATAGATATATAGCTATATATATATAGATATATCTATATAAATAGATATATATCTATATAGATATATATCTATATAGATTTATAGATATATATCTATATCTATATAGATATATAAAAAATATCAGGCTGGTTATTAAATGTTGTCAGGCACCAAAGGTTCAGAAGACTGTTTTTCTCTTCCACAAACCACATTGCTAGAGTCTTTCCAAAAGCTGTTTCTGTATTGTGCAGTCCAGTGCAGCACAGAAACAACTGAACATCGGCTTGTTGGCTGTATTTTTCCAGCATACAATCTTTAATAACTTGAGTACCAGCTTGTATTATTTGGGCAATTTTTTAGTTTCAAGTTCTGGTATACTTTGACCAACAATTATTCATGCAACAATGCACCCATATGAATGTTATATCTTTTTTTGAGACAGATAAAAGTTTCTTTTGGTGGTATTTAATACCCACAATTTTTTTATATATTATGGCTGCTTTCACACTGAGGCACTTTGCAGGCGCTATAACATTAAAAGTAGAGCCTGCAAAGTGCCTTGATAGCGCTGAGGACTTTCACACTGGAGCGGTGCACTGGCAGGACGGTAAAAAAGTCCTGCTAGCCGCATCTTTGCAGCGCTGTAGGAGTGGTGTATACACCGCTCCCAAAGCGCCCCTGCTCATTGAAATCAATGGGCAGCACCGTCGACGCGCCAGCAAAGCCAGCGGTTTTAACCCTTTTTCGGCCGCCGACGCCCCAGTGTAAAAGCAGCCTTAAGGAAAAGAAAAACTGTTTCCCCTACTTTCTGGTAAAATAAAAACGCAAGGACAGTCTGAACTTTCATTAACTGTCCCCTTTTTGGAAAGTAGATACCACAAAGTGATGTCTTTGTTTACCACATTTTTTTAGGAATAAAGAAACATATGCTTGTGTTGAGAGGGTTAAAACATGGAGCTTGGTATTTGGTGCACACAAGACACATACAGTGGGAGGTGAAGGGTAATATACAGTTCACATAGATAGCCACTATGGAGATAAGAGGTATAGGAATGATGAAGTGAAAGGGTTAAAGACTTTACTTGCGCCTTCTACTGCCATGATTGTACTATGTTTAATAACTAGCAAATGACTCATTCATTCATTAGCTCATCTTTTTCCATTGTAAGCTACATAACTGTGTCTGTGAGCTGAGCTGTCTGAAGACAGCTCGATTCAGAGACATTATCAAACACAACGGCCGCCCGATGGTGCTTTATTTGGTGCCGCTTATAAGTTACACTATAACCATCCAGCATTTTGGCATTTAAATGTAAGATGGTAATGAAGTGGTCAAACAAATGTTCTTGAAATAAAGAATCACTTGATGTGATTCTGCCACAATAATATGTGCCATTTATAAAGGGTAAAACCTTCAGTAACACAACTGTGCTCTTAAATCCTATCTAGAGACTGATGGCATATCCAAACCTATATACAAGAAGAAATTACAAGATCACTTTTTGTCCTGCCATCAAAGTGTAAATCCAAAGGAAATTTTAATTGCTAAATGCAACAGAAAACTCCTTCTTCCCTTCTAAAGTTGCATTCCTTCAATTGTGGTGATAACCAATTAAAGAGAATATCAATTAAGTAAAGCAAAATACAGAAAAAGCAAAGGAAAATTTTCCAAGTTGAAAGGCATTAATTAGTTTAGTATGGCATTTGACTTTATGTAACTCTGAATAAAATGAAATACATTGCATTGGTGTAATAGCTTTACAGTTCTATCCAGCATTACAGAACACAGACTGCAGCTGTAAACAGGGAGCACTAAAAATTACACTGGAATAGTTTTAGCATACATCGGATTATAAAAGATAAACATTTTTAGTGAAGCTCAGAACAGAGTAGTTGGCTGAAAGAATATAATGCTGCCTTGGTTCAGTAACACTTAATAGTAAAATTTGGATTGCATAGAAAAAATCAATCAACATTCAATTGTGTCAAGCCTCAATACATTTGGGGCATGTTGAAACCCCACATCCCCAATGCACTTTGGAACTCCATAAACTGCAAAGCTGTTTGGGTCCCCCCAACATCACAAAATACTAATATGCAGCACATTTGGCGCAACTCACAAAATACCTTTCAGTCTGCAAAATCCCCTTATGGGTGGGTATAGAATCGACCGACTGTGACCCATTGTCAGCTGCAAATCTTCTTTGGCTACAATCCTTGGATTGGAGAAAGATTTCCAAACCAATCCTGAAGCATTCACTTGCTGGGACAGGCTAAAGGTCCCCTTTGGCCTTTTCTCTACATATTTACTAGGTATTGTCATTTTTAAAGAACCCAAAGTTTTACTATAGCCTCCCTATCCTATTTTCAGATTTTTTTCAGATTTTTTTTAGGTGGATGCAAATTTGATTAAAATCTATAAATTAAAAATTTCCATGGGTTTTAAAAAATTTCCTGCCCCACAGGAATGACATGACCTGCCCTACTCTATTTACAAATTAAGCATTTTTACTCCCCTTACATTATGACAGGGTTACCCCTTAATTAAATGACCCCCAGGCCCATTTGTGTCATACATTATATACATTATATATATATATATATATATATATATATATATATATATACATAAATATATATATTTTTTACTTTACGTGGAGGCCTATAGAATAAAATGTATTGCAATTGTTTATGTCACAAGATATTTGTTCATAAAACACATTTTTTTTTGGAGTAACTACACTTTAATAAATTTTAGTTAGCACAAACACAATACGTATAATACCCAATTTTTGGTAAAATATAAAAAGTGATGTTACGTGGAGTACATAGAAACCAACATGTCATGCTTTAAAAATGCGCACAACCATGAAACAGCAACAAACTATGATACATTAAATTATACATAGTCAACATTTTAAAAGGTTTTACAGGTTACCAGTTTAGAGTTACATGGGAGGTCTTGTGCCAGAATTATTTTTCTTATCATGATGTTTGGGGTGATACCTTACATGTGTGGTACAATTGTCGTTTACATATGTGTGCAGAATTACGTGCCCATTTGCTTTTGTGCATGAGTACGGGTGGGGGTTGGTCAGGAGCACTGTTAAAAACATTTTTTTAATAATTATATTTTTTACTTTAGGTTTTTTTCATACTGTACCTTTTGGATCAAATTTATTGCTATTGGCGCAGCATGGGGCATGAAAGGTCCTCTTTATGGAGAGATCTATGGTCTTTTGGGCCACATATCTCTCCTCTGGTCTCCAAAACATCTTATCAAACCAAGATTAGTCTGGTAGACCCATAAGTGCTTCCTTAGAGGTGCCCTTATCAAACTGGGTACTCAGCGGAAAAAAGCCATGGTGAATGACATTGAGGGATTGTTAACCACTTAAGCCCCAGACCATTTGGTAGCTAAAGGACCAGAGGTGAATTCAGAATTTTGCACTGCGCTGCTTTAACTGTAAATTGTGCGGACATGCAATGTTGTACCCAAACGAAATTTGCGTCCTTTTCCTCCCACAAATAGAGCTTTCTTTTAATGGTATTTGATTGCCTCTGCGATTTTTATTTTTTGCGATATAAACGGAAAAAGACCGAAAATTTGGAAAAAAAATGATATTTTCTACTTTTTGTTATAAGAAAAATCGAATAAACTCAATTTTAGTCATACATTTAGGCCAAAATGTATTCAGCCACATGTCTTTAGTAAAAAAAAATGTCAATAAGCGTATATTTATCGGTTTGCGCAAAAGTTATAGCGTTTACAAACTAGGGTACATTTTCTGGAATTTACACAGCTTTTAATTTATGACTGCCTATCTCATTTCTTGAGGTGCTAAAATGACAGGGCAGTACAAAACCCCCCCAAATGACCCCATTTTAGAAAGTAGACACCCCAAGGAAATTGCTGAGAGGCATGTTGAGCCCATTGAATATTTTTTTTTTGTCCCAAGTGATTGAATAATGACAAAAAAAAAAATTACAAAAAGTTGTCACTAAATGATATATTGCTCACACATGCCATGGTTATATGTGGAATTGCACCCCAAAATACATTCTGCTGCTTCTCCTGAGTACGGGGATACCACATGTGTGGGACTTTTTAGGAGCCTAGCCACGTACGGGACCCCAGAAACCAAGCACCGCCTTCAGGATTTCTAAGGGCGCAAATTTTTGATTTCACTCCTCACTACCTATCACAGTTTTGAAGGCCATAAAATGCCAAAATAGCACAAAACCCCCCCAAATGACCCCATTTTAGAAAGTAGACACCCCAAGGAAATTGCTGAGAGGCCTGTTGAGCCCATTGAATATTTTTTTTTTGTCCCAAGTGATTGAATAATGACAAAAAAAAAAAAAAATTACAAAAAGTTGTCACTAAATGATATATTGCTCACACATGCCATGGTTATATGTGGAATTGCACCCCAAAATACATTCTGCTGCTTCTCCTGAGTACGGGGATACCGCATGTGTGGGCCTTTTTAGGAGCCTAGCCACGTACGGGACCACGGAAACCAAGCACCGCCTCCAGGATTTCTAAGGGCGCAAATTTTTGATTTCACTCCTCACTACCTATCACAGTTTTGAAGGCCATAAAATGCCAAAATAGCACAAAACCCCCCCAAATGACCCCATTTTGAAAAGTAGACACCCCAAGCTGTTTGCTGAGAGGCATGGTGAGTATTTTACAGCTCATTTGTTTTTGAAAATGAAGACAGAACATTTTTTTTTTTCAAAACTTTGTGACAAAAAGCGAGATCTGCAAAATACTCACAATACCTCTCAGCAAATAGCTTGGGGTGTCTACTTTCCAAAATGGGGTCATTTGGGGGGTTTTGTGCCATCTGGGCATTCCATGGCCTCCGAAACTGTGATAGGCAGTGAGAAGTGAAATCAAAAATTGACACCCTTAGAAAGCCTGAAGGCGGTGCTTGGTTTTTGGGGTCCCGTACGCGGCTAGGCTCCCAAAAAGTCTCACACATGTGGTATCCCCGTACTCAGGAGAAGCAACAGAATGTATTTTGGGGTGTAATTCCACATATGCCCATGGCATGTTTGAGCAATATATCATTTAGTGACAACTTTGTGCAAAAAAAATAAAAAATAAAAAAATTGTATTTTTTCCGCAACTTGTGTCAACATATAAAATATTCCATGGACTCGACATGCCTCTCAGTATATAGCTTGGGGTGTCTACTTTCCAAAATGGGGTCATTTGGGGGGGTTTTGAACTGTTCTGGCATTTTATACACAACATTAGGAAGCTTACATCCACTCTTCTAACCACTTGAAGACAAAGCCCTTTTTGACACTTTTTGTTTACATGAAAACATATTTTTTTTTTGCAAGAAAATTATGTTGAACCCCCAAACATTATATATATTTTTAAAGCAAAGGCCCTACAGAATAAAATGGTGGGTGTTGCATTTTTTTTTTCTACACAGTATTTGCGCAGCGATTTTTCAAACGCATTTTTTTGGGAAAAAATACACTTTTTTTAATTTTAATGCACTAAAACACACTATATTGCCCAAATGGTTGATGAAATAAAAAAGATGATCTTAGGCCGAGTACATAGATACCAAACACGACATGCTTTAAAATTTCGCACAAACGCGCATTGGCGACAAACTACATACATTTTTAAAAGCCTTTAAAAGCATTTACAGGTTACCCCGTTAGATTTACAGAGGAGGTCTACTGCTAAAATTACTGCCCTCGATCTGACCTTCGCGGTGATACCTCACATGCATGGTGCAATTGCTGTTTACATATGACGCCAGACCGACGCTTGCGTTCGCCATTGGGCAAGAGCAGGGCAGGACAGGGGTGCTTTTTTTTTTTTTTTTTTTAAACTGTTGCTTCCATATTTATTTATTTTTATCACTTTTATTGTTATCTCAGGGAATGTAAATATCCCCTATGATAGCAATAGGTAATGACAGGTACTCTTTTTTGAAAAAACTGGGGTCTATTGGACCCTAGATCTTTCCTCTGCCCTCAAAGCATCTGACCACACCAAGATCGGTGTGATAAAATGCTTTCCCAATTTCCCAATGGCGCTTTTTATATCCGGGGGGGGCATTCCCTCCCACTGCTTGTAAAAGCAGTCCAGAGGCTAATTAGCCACTAGGATTGCTTTTACATGAAATTCGGCCACTGGCTGAAAAGAATGATACCAAGATGATACCTAAACCCGCAGGCATCATTCTGGTATAAACATTCAAAGTCCAGCAACATACCAGTACGTTGCTGGTCCTTGTTGGACATGTATTGTAATCTTTTTTTTCATGCAGCCTGTTGGCTGAACGAAAAAAAAAGATTGATCGGTGGGTATGCCCACCATTAGAATACCGCCCTTCATCCACCCACTTCTAATGATGGGCATACACGCACCATTTATATATGCCGAAGCATGGGGGCATCTTCTCGCAAAAGTTATGCCGCGTACACATGGTCAGACTTTTCCACGGGCAAGCCTCCGTCGGAATTTCGACCGTATATACGCGGCATTAGGAGCAAAATCGCTCCTCCGCCCCTGCTGCCCCAATGCTTCGGCATATATGCTTTTTTTTTTAACTGTGGTGGTGAAATTACCTCCTACAGCACTGGAGTCGCAGGGATCAGGCCTGTCTCTGCGAACGCTGCAGTTATGTGTGTTGTGTTTTGTAAGTGACAGTGATCGATCGATACTGCACTTCGGTGGCCTGGGCTGGACGGAGGGGCAAAACGCAGGTGCTAGCAGGTATCTGGGCTGATCCCACTAACAGTGCGTTTTTGGGAACCCTAAACTGCTGGGGACGCTAGTATAGATCTGATCAGATCAGATATTGAGCTGATCAGATACTATACCACTAAGGGGGGTGTATGCTTCACGTGTGGGTGTTAGCGCTACTGGCACTAACCTGATGCTGCCTGGGGTGTGACGCAGACCCTCTCTGACGCTAAAACCTAACTGATATCACCCGCCGGGTGATCAGGGGGTTAAACCTTTATTGGGTTATATACGGCGGGTGCCCTGACACTATAAAAAGCAAACTAACTAACCAGCGTCACCCGTAACACTTATATGATGATCACTGGTGAAAGGGTTAACTAGGGGCAATTAGGGGGTTAAAACCTTTATTAGGTAATATATGGGGGTACCTGACGCTATATAAAAACCTGACGGCGAACCTAAAAAAAAATTACTGGCTACCTATCGGCATCACCGACACTAAGACAACGATCATAAAAACGATTGCTTAGCGACAGTGGTGATAGGGGGTGAAAGGGTTACCTGGGGGGCGATCAGGGGGTTAAACCTTTATTAGATAATATATGGGGGTACCTGACGCTATAAAAACCTGCGGCGAACCTAAAAAAAATTACTGGCTACCGATCAGCATCGCCGACGCTAAGACATCGATCAGAAAAATTATCGCTTAGTGACAGTGGTGATAGGGGGTGAAAGGGTTACCTGGGGGGGCGATCAAGGGGGTTAAACCTTTATTAGGTAATATATGGGGGTACCCGACGCTATTAAAACCTGCGGCGAACCTAAAAAAAAATTACTGGCTACCGATCAGCATCACCGACGCTAAGACATCGATCAGAAAAATGATCGCATAGCCACGGCGGTGCTAGGGGGTGAAAGGGTTACCTGGGGGGTGATCAAGGGGGTTAAACCTTTATTAGGTAATATATGGGGGTACCCGACGCTATAAAAACCTGCGGCGAACCTAAAAAAAATGACTGGCTACCGATCAGCATCGCCGACGCTAAGACATCGATCAGAAAAATTATAACTTAGTGACAGTGGTGATAGGGGGTGAAAGGGTTACCTGGGGGGCGATCAAGGGGGTTAAACCTTCATTAGGTAATATATGGGGGTACCCGACGCTATAAAAACCTGCGGCGAACCTAAAAAAAATTACTGGCTACCGATCAGCATCACCGACGCTAAGACATCGATCAGAAAAATGATTGCTTAGTGACAGTGGTGATAGGGGGTGAAAGGGTTATCTGGGGGTGATCAGGGGGTTAAACCTTTATTAGGGGGGGTTAGGGGGCTACACTGGACCTAAAACTAAATGTAGTGACACTTTTACAGTCACAAATGTCACTGATTGCAGTGATCACTAAATAAATGGTCACTGCAATCAGTGACACTGTGACTGGGGGCTGGGGGGTGATCTGGGGGTGTCTGGGGGGGCCTGGGGGGGCGATTTATGTGCCTATGTGTCCTGGTGTCAGTGTGCTGTTTTGTGTACTAACCTGGCATCTTCTCCTGTACGGCGCTCGGTATATGTGAGCGCCCCAGGAGAGATGACATCACTTCCTCCTTCCTGGCAGGCAGGGGAAGCTCTCTCATTCGCCGGGAGTGATCGAGAGGGGGTGGCCGGAATCGAACGGCCGTCCCCTCATGCCGGATCGCTCCCGAAGGTAAAACGACCGCTCACTGTAAAGAAGGGGGGTCCGATCGGACCCCCCAACTATACAAAGGCAATCACGTACATATACGTGATTCTGCCTGTCGGTGCCATTCTGCTGACGTATATTTACAGTGGGCGGTCGTTAAGTGGTTAAAGTGTTTGTTAATCCAAAGAAAAAAAAATGAATTATGTTCCGTTAAAGCATGAATAACAGCACAGTGCTTGTGCTGTGTCATTTGGCCCCCTGTATCACCTGAAATACCTGGCTGATCCTGCCAGTTTCTTCCCTCCCCTCTGTACACTGACCATAATATATATCAGGGCTGCTGAGCCCTGACACCATGGTCAGAGCACATGCCTCCGTCCTATGCTGCTATCTGCAGCTCTCCCTGTGTCTCCTCTGTCCTCCTCCCCCTCCCCTATGTACCTGTCAGCTCTCACTAGCGCTGCTATGCTCCTCTCCCCACTGCTTCAAAACTTACTGATCATTATATCATATACCCCTCTGTCACATTAAAAGCTGTGTCCTAGTGCCTGTGCTTTATAAAAAAAAAGCAGATTTCTACCTGTTTTAACTGTTTCCAGCAATCACATGACTCCAGGCTCTCTGCTCCTCTCCTCCCCACCTAGCTTTTGATGGGGTCAGCTGGGATTTCATCCACACTAACCTATCCCACATAGGCAAGGCGATAACATGAGACGATGGATGCAGGCCTTATACTCCTCAACACAATCTTAGTTAAAGTCAACAAATTATACTTACCCTGTAGCCCTTCTTTTGATAATAAGAGCCAAAGAAGATATCTCCGGCCTCCCAACTTCCTTGGGGCAACATACGTTAGCTGCCTTTACAAATGACCTCCTGTTCTTCCTTGCTCCACCTATGGTCTTGATTCTTTTGATCAATATTAGTGATGAGCCGAACACCCCCGGGTTCGGTTCGCAC
Organism: Rana muscosa; assembly: GCA_029206835.1. Lineage (NCBI taxonomy): Eukaryota > Metazoa > Chordata > Amphibia > Anura > Ranidae > Rana > Rana muscosa. The sequence goes on along the minus strand of CM055118.1, from coordinate 654,853,401 downwards.
CAGAACCCGCGAACGGACCGGAAGTTCGAACGAACATTAGAACCCTATTAAATACAATGGATGCGAACGTTCGAATTCTAAAGTGCTAATTATAACAACTATTATGCATGTTATTGTCCTAAAAAGGGTTTGGGAACCCGGGTTCTGCACCAGGGGACATGTATCAATGCAAAAAGAAGTTTTAAAAACGGTCGTTTTTCGGGAGCAGTCATTTTAATGATGCATAAAGTGAAAAAAAAAAAGTCAAATATTCCTTTAAATATCGTACCTGGGGGGTGTCTAAAGTATGCCTGTGAAGTGCCACGTGTTTCCCGTGTTTAGAACTGTCCCTGCACAAAATGACACTTCTAAAGGAAAAAAAAGCCATTTAAAACTGCTTGCGGCTTTAATGTAATGTCTGGTCCCGGTAATATGGATGAAATTCTTTAAGAAAAATGGCATAGCTACCCCATGACCCCCCCCCCCCCCTACCCCAGCCCATTACCAGCCCCTTTGGGTCTTGTATGGATATTAAGGGGAACCCCGCACATAAAATAAAAAAGGCCCTATATACTCTGAACAGCCGTATACAGGCGGTGCATACAAGACAGGGACTGTAGGTTTGTTCTTATGTAGAATCTGTTTGTAATTTTGAACAGGTACATTGTTGAAGTGTAGCTCCAGCCCAAAAATCTATTTTTAAACTTTTTGGAAAACATAGGTAAGGGTTATCACCCCTGTAACATTTGTTTTGCTGTCTGTGCCCCTGTTCAGAACATTTCACCTCACTTTCCGTCCCAATGACAACTGTTTTTGAAATGTGGTGTTTTTCTTGAAACAAGGATTGCTGATAAAGCATCAGTACAGAGGAGACACCTTTCTCCCATATTTATTCTTACAGGAGAGAATTTTCCTTCCTAGTGGTAGATTTCCTCTCACTTCCTGTTGTCTTCTTGCGTTTGCAAGTAGGAGTCGTTTGTAAGTTGGATGTTTGAAAGTAGGGACCTGCCGTATATACTCTGCAGAAATAGGCCCCTTAGTTGTTGGTGTTGGCACAACACTGTAAGCACTCACAGTTACTCTTGGTTGGTGCTGGAACGCCCTGCTGTCAACTATTATATCAGGAATTTTAATTACATATAATTGTTGAACAGTGGTAGTAAAAATTGGGCCTTTGATGGTGGTGCTGGTGCCACAACACTGTAAGCCCTGACAGTTACTCTTGGTGGGTGCAGCAATGGGCCCTGCTGTGAATTATTAGATCAAGAATTGTAATTACATGCCCCTGTTGAACAGGGGCTGAAAAATTGGGCCTTAGGCACTGGTGGCACAACACTGCAACCCCTCACAGATACTGTACTTGGAGCACAGCAATGAGCCCTGTTGCAAAGTATTGCTTCAAAAATTGTAATGACACGCCCCTGTTAAACAGGGGCTGAAAAATTGGGCCTTAGGCACTGGTGGCACAACACTGCAACTCCTCACAGATACTGTACTTGGAGCACAGCAATGAGCCCTGTTGCAAAGTATTGCTTCAAAAATTGTAATTACACGCCCCTGTTAAACAGGGGCTGAAAAATTGGGCGTTAGGCACTGGTGGCGGCACCCATAAACAAAAATGATCTTCCAAGCTATCATCATCAATCGTATCATTGAGGACTCGGAGGACTCGGATAGCCAGTCAACATAACAGCACAGGCACTCAGCATCAGCATCAGTCTTGAAGGGATGTGACATTTTAAAATCAATTAGTCTGTTATATCAGCATCAGGTGTGTGGTAGCTGGTGGTGATCCAAGACTGGTTCATCTTGATGAAAGTCAGTCGATCAACCGAGTCGGTGGACAGGCGCACCCTGTGATCCGTGACAAATCCTCCAGCAGCACTGAATGTGCGTTCCGAAAGAACGCTGGATGCAGGACAGGCCAGTAGCTCAATTGCATACTGTGCAAGCTCTGGCCAGTGATCCATCCTCAAGACCCAGTAAGCCAGAGGATTTTCGGTGGGGAAGGTGTCCAAGTCTGACCTTGCCCCTAGATATTCCTGCACCATGTTTATCAGACGCTGGCGATGGTTGCTGGAACCAATCATACTTTGGGGCTGCGGACTAAAGAATTGTCTGAACGCATCGGTCAGACGGCCACCTTCCCCACCGCTCCTTCTTTGACTGGCCGAAGCCTCAGCAACTCGTTGTCCAGGACCAGGAGTTTGCAACCTCCCAGTCTCTGGGAACGCGTTGCACAGACCTTTCTGCAAGGCCTCCCGGAGTTGTCTCATCCTCTGCTCCCTCTGCGACGGTAACATAAGGTCCGCAACCTTACCCTTGTACCGTGGATCAAGGAGAGTGGCCAGCCAGTAATGGTCCCTCTCCTTGATCCGAAGAATACGAGGATCCTTCCGCAGACTTTGCAGGATCAGGGAGGCCATGCAGCGTAGGTTTGCTGAGGCATTCGCTCCGGAGTCCTCTGGGTCACTAAGGACGACATGATCCGCAGCCACCTCCTCCCAGCCACGTACAAGTCCACTGGTTTCTTGGGACTGTAAATCATCCCTAAAAGACTGCTGCTGATGATGCTGAGTGCCAGCCTCCACCTCCATGCTGACACAATCCTCCTCCTCCTCCTCCTCCTCCTCCTCTTCCTGTGCGATGGGTGGGACAGAAGGAACACTGTCTGGGTAAAGGGGGCCTTGAGAGGCAAGGAAGTCCTCCTCTTCCTGCCTCTGTTCTGCCTCAAGTGCCCTGTCCATTATTCCACGCAGCGTGTGCTCCAACAGGTGGACAAGAGGTACAGTGTCACTGATGCATGCACTGTCACTGCTCACCATCCTCGTGGCCTCCTCAAATGGTGCCAGGACAGTGCATGCATCCCTGATCATGCCCCACTGGCGTGGAGAAAAAAAACCAAGCTCCCCTGACCCTGTCCTGGTGCCGTAGTCGCACAGGTACTCATTGATGGCCCTCTGCTGCGTGTGCAGCCGCTGCAGCATGGCCAACGTTGAGTTCCACCTGGTGGGCATGTCACATATAAGGCGGTTCTTGGGCAGGTTCAACTCCTTTTGCAGCTCAGCCAGGCGAGCACTGGCATTATAAGATCTGCGGAAATGCACACAGACTTTCCTGGCCTGCCTCAGGACATCCTGTAAGCCCGGGTACCTGCCCAAGAAGCGCTGCACCACCAGGTTAAGGACGTGAGCCACACAGGGCACATGGGTCAGTTGTCCCTGTCGGAGGGCGGAGAGGAGGTTGGTGCCATTGTCGCAAACCACCATTCCTGGCTTAAGCTGGCGTGGCGTCAACCACCTCTCGGCCTGGCCCTGCAGAGCAGACAGGACCTCTGCCCCAGTGTGGCTTCTGTCCCCCAAACACACCAGCGCAAGCACGGCATGGCATCTTTTTGCCTGCGTACTTGCGTAGCCCCGTGAACGGCTACGGAGCACCGCTGGTTCATAGGACAAACCACAGGAAGAGGCCATGGAGGAAGAAGAAGAGGAGGGGGTGGAGGAGAGAGGTGTGTCACAACCAGTAGTAGCATTTTGGAGGCGTGGCGGTGGGACAACCTCCAACACTACTGCACCTTGTCCTGAATCCTTCCCAGCTGCCAAAAGAGTGACCCAATGGGCCGTGAAAGAAAGGTAACGTCCCTGTCCATGCCTGCTGGACCATGAGTCAGCGGTAATATGCACCTTACCGCTGACCGCCCTGTCCAGCGAGGCCAAGACATTGCCTTCCACATGCCGGTAGAGAGCCGGAATAGCCTTCCGTGAGAAAAAGTGGCGTTTGGGAACCTGCCACTGAGGAACCGCACATTGCACAAACTCACGGAAGGGGGCCGAGTCTACCAACTGAAAAGGCAGCAGTTGAAGCGCTAGCAATTTAGCCAAGCTAGCATTCAACCGCTGGGCATGTGGATGGCTGGGAGTGAACTTCTTTCGACGGTCCAGCAGCTGGGGCAGGGAAATTTGCCTGCTAGAATCGGACGTCGGTGTACTGCTAGCAGAGTGGGCGCAAGTACTTGGCTGTGACACACCTAATTCTACACCTTCATTCCTCTCAGTGCATGTTTCAGAGAGGACTGAAGTTATAGTGGGGTTGGAGATCCCAGCTGATGCGGTGCAAGGAGAGGTCCGCTTTGTTCTTTGGTGTGGGTCTTTGAGGTAGGCTTGCCAACGAGCTGCATGGCAGGTCAACATATGTCTGGTCAGGCATGTGGTACCCAAGCGGCTGATGTTTTGGCCACGCGATATACGCTTGAGACATATGTTGCAAACAGCAGCTGTGCGATCTGATGCACTAGCCTCAAAAAAGGCCCACACCAAAGAACTTTTTGAATGACGGGCAGAGGCAGCGCCCTGCACAGGCGGAGCTCTGCGGTGTGATTCCGTCGGTGTACTGCCCTTACGCTGGCCACCAAAGGGCATCCTGCCTCGTTGGAGATGTGCCTCCTCCTCATCCTCCTCCTCCTCCTCTCTCCTATTAGGCACCCACGTGGAGTCATTGACCTCATCATCCCCTCCCTCCTCATCACTGGAGCCAATCTGGCAGTATGCTGCAGCTGCTGGAACATGACTGCCAGATTGGTGTCCTTCTTGAGCATCCCCTCTGTCTGCTCTCACGCTACTGCCTTCCTCTAGCTGGGTTTCATCATCAGACCCTTCGAAACGCTGGGCATCCTCCTGGAGCATGTACCCAACACTGTGCTGAAACAGTTCGGGGGACTCCTCAGGAGGAGGACATGGTGGGTCTAGGGAAGGAGTGACTGATGATTTGTCTGACATTGATACCAGGGAAGACGACGCTTTGGCAGCTGCTTTTCCAGTACCCTGAGCCTGGGTGAGAGAGGATGAGGAGGAGGAGGAGGGCTTGGTCATCCACTCTACCAAGTCTTCGGCATGATGTGGCTCAACATGTCCAGCTGCCGAAAAGAAGGACAAGCGTGTCCCATGGCCATGTGCTGATGACAATGCACCGCGTCCACGACCAGCACTGTTGCCCCCAGACACAGAGCCTGCTTGCCCTCTTTTATTGCCTCCTGACTGTCTGCCTCTCCTTGTTTGCCTTCCAGACATTCTAATAGATGGCCTGCAGGGAGATGGGAAAAAAGCAATAAGGGCTACCTTCAGGTGTCCTTCTCTGTCCCTGGAAACAAGGACTTGCAGAGTGAAAGAAAAAAAACACTCTCCCTACCTACAGTTTTCTGTCCCTAGAAAAAATGTTTTTTTTAATCACAATATAGCACAAGGAAAATTAACTCACTGTCCTTACAGGTCCCTGGAAACAAGGACTTGCAGAGTGAAAGAAAAAAAACACTCTCCCTACCTACAGTTTTCTGTCCCTAGAAAAAAATGTTTTTTTTAATCACAATATAGCAAAAGGACAATTCACTCACTGTCCTTCCAGGTCCCTGGAAACAAGGACTTGCAGAGTGAAAGAAACTGACACTGTCCCTACCTAGAGTTTTCTGTCCCTGGAATAAATGTTTTTTTCAGCACAATATAGCACAAGGACAATTAACTCACTGTCCTTACAGGTCCCTGGAAACAAGGACTTGCAGAGTGAAAGAAAAAAAATACTCTCCCTACCTACAGTTTTCTGTCCCTAGAAAAAAATGTTTTTTTTAATCACAATATAGCAAAAGGACAATTCACTCACTGTCCTTCCAGGTCCCTGGAAACAAGGACTTGCAGAGTGAAAGAAACTGACACTGTCCCTACCTAGAGTTTTCTGTCCCTAGAATAAATGTTTTTTTTAATCACAATATAGCACAAGGAAAATTAACTCACTGTCCTTACAGGTCCCTGGAAACAAGGACTTGCAGAGTGAAAGAAAAAAAACACTCTCCCTACCTACAGTTTTCTGTCCCTAGAAAAAAATGTTTTTTTTAATCACAATATAGCAAAAGGACAATTCACTCACTGTCCTTCCAGGTCCCTGGAAACAAGGACTTGCAGAGTGAAAGAAACTGACACTGTCCCTACCTAGAGTTTTCTGTCCCTGGAATAAATGTTTTTTTCAGCACAATATAGCACAAGGACAATTAACTCACTGTCCTTACAGGTCCCTGGAAACAAGGACTTGCAGAGTGAAAGAAAAAAAATACTCTCCCTACCTACAGTTTTCTGTCCCTAGAAAAAAATGTTTTTTTTAATCACAATATAGCAAAAGGACAATTCACTCACTGTCCTTCCAGGTCCCTGGAAACAAGGACTTGCAGAGTGAAAGAAACTGACACTGTCCCTACCTAGAGTTTTCTGTCCCTAGAATAAATGTTTTTTTTAATCACAATATAGCAAAAGGACAATTCACTCACTGTCCTTCCAGGTCCCTGGAAACAAGGACTTGCAGAGTGAAAGAAACTGACACTGTCCCTACCTAGAGTTTTCTGTCCCTAGAATAAATGTTTTTTTTAATCACAATATAGCACAAGGAAAATTAACTCACTGTCCTTACAGGTCCCTGGAAACAAGGACTTGCAGAGTGAAAGAAAAAAAACACTCTCCCTACCTACAGTTTTCTGTCCCTAGAAAAAAATGTTTTTTTTAATCACAATATAGCAAAAGGACAATTCACTCACTGTCCTTCCAGGTCCCTGGAAACAAGGACTTGCAGAGTGAAAGAAACTGACACTGTCCCTACCTAGAGTTTTCTGTCCCTGGAATAAATGTTTTTTTCAGCACAATATAGCACAAGGACAATTAACTCACTGTCCTTACAGGTCCCTGGAAACAAGGACTTGCAGAGTGAAAGAAAAAAAATACTCTCCCTACCTACAGTTTTCTGTCCCTAGAAAAAAATGTTTTTTTTAATCACAATATAGCAAAAGGACAATTCACTCACTGTCCTTCCAGGTCCCTGGAAACAAGGACTTGCAGAGTGAAAGAAACTGACACTGTCCCTACCTAGAGTTTTCTGTCCCTGGAATAAATGTTTTTTTCAGCACAATATAGCACAAGGACAATTAACTCACTGTCCTTACAGGTCCCTGGAAACAAGGACTTGCAGAGTGAAAGAAAAAAAATACTCTCCCTACCTACAGTTTTCTGTCCCTAGAAAAAAATGTTTTTTTTAATCACAATATAGCAAAAGGACAATTCACTCACTGTCCTTCCAGGTCCCTGGAAACAAGGACTTGCAGAGTGAAAGAAACTGACACTGTCCCTACCTAGAGTTTTCTGTCCCTAGAATAAATGTTTTTTTTAATCACAATATAGCAAAAGGACAATTCACTCACTGTCCTTCCAGGTCCCTGGAAACAAGGACTTGCAGAGTGAAAGAAACTGACACTGTCCCTACCTAGAGTTTTCTGTCCCTAGAATAAATGTTTTTTTTAATCACAATATAGCAAAAGGACAATTCACTCACTGTCCTTCCAGGTCCCTGGAAACAAGGACTTGCAGAGTGAAAGAAACTGACACTGTCCCTACCTAGAGTTTTCTGTCCCTAGAATAAATGTTTTTTTTAATCACAATATAGCAAAAGGACAATTCACTCACTGTCCTTCCAGGTCCCTGGAAACAAGGACTTGCAGAGTGAAAGAAACTGACACTGTCCCTACCTAGAGTTTTCTGTCCCTAGAATAAATGTTTTTTTTAATCACAATATAGCAAAAGGACAATTCACTCACTGTCCTTCCAGGTCCCTGGAAACAAGGACTTGCAGAGTGAAAGAAACTGACACTGTCCCTACCTAGAGTTTTCTGTCCCTAGAATAAATGTTTTTTTTAATCACAATATAGCACAAGGAAAATTAACTCACTGTCCTTACAGGTCCCTGGAAACAAGGACTTGCAGAGTGAAAGAAAAAAAACACTCTCCCTACCTACAGTTTTCTGTCCCTAGAAAAAAATGTTTTTTTTAATCACAATATAGCAAAAGGACAATTCACTCACTGTCCTTCCAGGTCCCTGGAAACAAGGACTTGCAGAGTGAAAGAAACTGACACTGTCCCTACCTAGAGTTTTCTGTCCCTGGAATAAATGTTTTTTTCAGCACAATATAGCACAAGGACAATTAACTCACTGTCCTTACAGGTCCCTGGAAACAAGGACTTGCAGAGTGAAAGAAAAAAAATACTCTCCCTACCTACAGTTTTCTGTCCCTAGAAAAAAATGTTTTTTTTAATCACAATATAGCAAAAGGACAATTCACTCACTGTCCTTCCAGGTCCCTGGAAACAAGGACTTGCAGAGTGAAAGAAACTGACACTGTCCCTACCTAGAGTTTCCTGTCCCTAGAATAAATGTTTTTTTTAATCACAATATAGCAAAAGGACAATTCACTCACTGTCCTTCCAGGTCCCTGGAAACAAGGACTTGCAGAGTGAAAGAAACTGACACTGTCCCTACCTAGAGTTTTCTGTCCCTAGAATAAATGTTTTTTTTAATCACAATATAGCAAAAGGACAATTCACTCACTGTCCTTCCAGGTCCCTGGAAACAAGGACTTGCAGAGTGAAAGAAACTGACACTGTCCCTACCTAGAGTTTTCTGTCCCTAGAATAAATGTTTTTTTTAATCACAATATAGCAAAAGGACAATTCACTCACTGTCCTTCCAGGTCCCTGGAAACAAGGACTTGCAGAGTGAAAGAAACTGACACTGTCCCTACCTAGAGTTTTCTGTCCCTAGAATAAATGTTTTTTTTTAAGCACACTATAGCAGAAGCACAAAACACACTGACACTCTCCCTACCTATCCTTCTCTTTCCCTAAACTAAAGGAATCCAGGTTAAGCAAGAAAGAAATAACAGTCACTGTCCCTGCCTATGCTACTCTATCCCTGCTCCGGAACACACTACACTAGGCCGCCGTGCTGGCGGCCTTTTATAGTGTGGGGCGTGTACTAAACACCCTCAGCAATAATTGGCCACAGGCATCCTGCCTGTGGCCAATCATTGCTCTCCTCGCTGCCGGCGCTGTGATTGGCCAAGCATGCGGGGTCACAGTGCATGCTTGGCCAATCACAGCGCCTGGATGACACTGCGATGGCGTAGTGCATTGTGGGCCGTTCGCGTCACTCGAATTTGGCGCGAACGGCCCAAATCGTTCGATCTTCGTCGAACGATCGAACAGCCAATGTTCGAGTCGAACGTATGTTCGACTCGAACACGAAGCTCATCCCTAATCAATATACAGGCGGTCCCTGGGTTACAAACAAGATAGGGTCTGTAGGTTTGTTCTTAAGTTGAATCTGTTTGTAAGTCTGAACAGGTAAAACATTTTAAGTGTAGCTCCAGCCAAAAAAATTATTTTTAAGCTTTATGGATAGCATAGGAAAGGGTTAACACCCCTGTAATGTTTGTTTTGCTGTCTGTGCCCCTGTTCAAAAGATTTCACCTCATTTTCTGTCCCAAAGACAATTGGATTTTGAAAATTTTGGGTTGTTGTCGTAACAAGCCTTGGTGATAAAGCATCAATGGAGGTACCTTTTTCCCATAAACTCCAATAATTTGTGGAGTAGTGTCCCCTGTAGTTTGCTTTCTAATTTCCAAATCAACCTTTCCAAATCGGAGGCAATAAATATATCTGCTGCAGGGGTAATCAAGCAGAAAGTACACTACTCCACAAATTATTGGACTGTCCAGCCTTACAGGGCTTCTAGACTGCAGTGCTCAAAATGATACATAGGGTGATGGTTGTGTCTCTAGCAGAAGATCTAGCAGCCTGCCTATTGCATATTACTCTGATGTCTGTTAAACGCTACAAACATTCCCTTTTAAAACATCTACTCGATGCACCTAAGGCCTGTATACCCACCATGTCGAAGAAATCTTCTCCACCTACTAGTGAACAATGGCTGGATCATGTAGTCTATATACCGAGCAGTTGAAAATGATAAAAAAACAAAATGAAAAGCACTTTAAAATCTGGATGTCCTGGTTCATTTATAGGGACGCTGGGTCCATGGAAATACATATGTAGACCACCACCAAGGTATTTCCCTTCCCTGTTCCATTTTACACCCTCTTTCCACCTTTTTTTCTATTTACCCTTTTTTACCCTTCCCCCAACCTCTTCTTTCCTAATATATACACTATCGTCCCCCTTCAGAAATAGGAAAATGTGAGACAGAGCAATGGTTGCTCACCACTGCAAGAACCTATATTTTTTCACTCCTGTTTTGGATTTAGTTGTACACAAATGCTTAATTGCCATTGCAACTCTGTTCCCTTTTTAATGGGAGATGTTTTCTCTGCATGTTGTTTTGAAATTACATTTGTAACTCTTTACTCTATTTCGATGGAGTTTGAAAAATAGATATGTAAAAAAGAAAAAATATATGGAATCCCCAAACTCAGGAGACATAGCAGAATGTGTTTTGGGTGTATTTCTAAGTATGTCAATGCTGTGTGTGGGAAATAAATTTGTGAAAAAAATGATAACTTAAAAAAGAAAATCACTGTGCCTCCTACTAAATACCTCAAACTGTCTAATTTCTAAAAATGGGTAATTTTTGGGGTATTTGTACTGTCCTAGCATTTTAGGGCCTCATGAAATGTGGTGAGTAAATACTACCAAAAGAAATTTCTATCTGTCTCGAAAAACAAAAGTTTTATTTGTAGTGTAGTTTTAATTTGTTTTATTTGGTGTTAATGGCTGTTAGTAATTTTTTTTGTGTTTTTGTATCTTGTTTAGTTTATTGTTGTGATCTTGTGTTGTCTTTGTTAAGTGTGTCTGTGTTGCAACAATTTCCCAATTTCCCTTTGGGATTAATAAAGTATTCTGTAAAATGATAAAAAAAAAAAAAACATATGGGTACAGTGTTGCATGACTGAGTACTTATCATTCAAAGTGTGAAAGCACTGAAAGATGAAAATTGGTCTGGGCAGGAAGAGGGTGGAAGTGTTTATTATTGAAGTGGTTAATTTAAATTAAAAGTATAATTAACAGAAGCTGTTTGGCAGGACGCAAGTGTAGCTGGTGAGAATGGAATGAAGGATGGATATGTGGCATCTAAGAAGTATGGTAACTTATAAAAGGAAGGAAAACCCCTACCCCTTTTACCTGTAGAAGAAGCCTGTCACAGCCTAATTACATCTCTTCCCTGATGTTAACATGCTCTGTCAGTGATCCACCGGGAGATGTTCTGTTCGCTGTGCAGTCTTATGGGGATAAAAAACAGCCAGGATGAAAATGGAAAGCAATCATAGAGAAGCCCAAGGACGTACAAGAGATGTTCCACCATTCGGTAAGTAAGTAAGAATAGCAAAAGTGCTCAGAATAGTTTACGGAATAAATGCTTCACAGCAAAAGCTCCCTTGGAGTCTGGTCTCAATTGTGACTCATGAAAGCCTTACATTTAGCTTTGTATATATGAAGCTAAAGCCCTTATAAAATGATGTTAACGTGAGCCAAGAGAGTATTCTAAATGGGCATTAGTTTATGGTTTTGTTGAAGAACACTATGCACCATGCATATGATGTTTGCATAAAAGATCATTTATGTTTCCATAAACATCAATGTAATGCAAAGATTTAAAGTACACATGTAACTGTTGAAAATTGACATTTACCAGTCCCTAGACTCTCGGAATGTGTAAGTGACAAATATAACAAATATAATTATCGTAAACTTGTAAATGGTAATTTTGGTTTAGAAATCCAGCTGAATTCTTCTTTGGGTGTTGGCCGTCAAATATAAAAGAATTATGGCTTAAATGGCACATGTGTTATATTTTCAGAGCAATAATCCTGTATGGCATATGGGGCAAAATGTGTGGAGCCTAACAAAATGGCCATTTTTCATGCAGACGTAGGGCAGCATAAATTATAATTACAGCCTTGTTTTAATTTTTTTATTGTATAATTGTTTATTGACTTGTAACAACAAAAGATTCCAAACAAATAAAAAATTCCAAAAGAGATCATTCTAAAATTACTGTGAACATGGCTAAAATTTGTACCATTTTTTTTTTCAGAAATTACATTTTTATTGAATTTAAACAAGGACAATCATACAACCATCAAACAAAATTGAAAGCTGTAAGACAACAGTAACATACAGGCATACAAGGTGTATACACCACAAGGTAATGGTCAGTAAAACTTGACATCAAAAAGGTGACTTCAATAGATTGTCCAATATGAGGAGAAAGGGAAGATGAGAAGGAATTAGAGAGGTAACAAACTTGTAGTAAGCAATAGTCAATAAGCAAATGGCAACATCCACCCGGATAAATAAATAGTAACCAACAGGTGCATCATGAATCCATTACTTCCATGCCGGCTCAAATCTAGATAAGGTATTTACCCTAAGAGCAAGTGTCTTTTCATAAGTATAGTGGAGGTTAATCATGGCTGTGAGTTCCGATATATTGGGTGCAAGGCTTTTTCATCACATTTTGGTGATTAAAGATTTGTCAGCTAACAATACATGCAATACAACAGTACGATGTTGAGTAGGGAAATTGTCTATGCCAAGGTTAAGGCTGGGTCAGGAGGAGTTAGTATACCAGTGATTTGGGAAATCATTTGAAAAGTTTGGCTCCAGAAGCTTGTCAAGCTCTTACAAGCCCACAGTATATGGATATTAGGATATTACCCACTTGCCCACACTCTCTCTAGCAAAGTGAAGAGTATTCCAGAGAGAATTTGGCAAGTCTGTAGGAAGTAAGGTACCACCTAGTGGTGATTTTTTTGGGCCAAACGCAGTGGGTTATTTTGTGGGAGCAACATAGAGCTTTCAACCACTGAATCTCGGAAAGGCAGACTGTAGGTCTAGTTCCCAGCGTATTATCCGTGGGGTTTTTAAGAATATTTCTTTCTGTTGGAGGAGGGAGTAGAACAGGGAAATACCCTTGGTGTGGGGCAAAGGGTTGTAATATAATTGCCAGGCTTGGGGGTGCATATAAATTAGTGGTTTGGAAAGAGTTTTTTAGAAAGTGTGAGATACGCATGTGAATAAAAAAAAATCACTAGAGGGTATGTTGAATGCAGTCACCAATTCAGAAAGAGTCGTGGGTGTATGGGCTTTTAGAATATCCTTCACCCAATGGATACCAGACACCTGCCATGTCTTAGTGTGCACATGCAGTAGTAGGAGTTCTAAAGAGGAAAGCAGGGTGAACACATCGGTGTTGGCTTTGTTATAAACTGAGCTATGGATAAATGCCCTCCAAGCTATCATGGAGGCTTGTACTGTGGGGGAAAAATTTTCTAAGTGCAGGGGAGACCATAAATGAGCTAAAAGAAGTGACTTAAAATCTGGGGCACAGAATAAAGTGGATTCTATGGTCACTCAATGGTCTTCAATGGGCTTCGAATCAATGCGTTATAGTAATCAAGGAGATCCACAAAGCCTAATCCAGGAGCCTTTTTGTGTTTAATGAGATGAGCATATGAGCACCTTGCTCTTTTGTTTTGCCAAATACATTTTTTTTAAATGGAAGTTAAAGATTTGAGGTATTTGTGTTTAATGAGGGTAGAGAGAGTGCTTAAAATATATGTCAAGTCATAGTAGGAAAATTTATGAATATCTTTTGTCAATTTAGTAAATAGTGGTTTATAGTTTGTCACTGCTAGATTGGAGGGAGAGGGAGTGAATTGGATGCCCAGATATGGAATACTGTTATCCTCCCAGGGGTAAGATAGTTGTGCAGTAAGGTATTCTCTGGTCACTTTAGGGACACCTAAATATAGGATCAAAGATTTGGTAAAATTTACCTTGTAATAAGAAATAGAGCTGAACTAATTGCATCTGGTGGGCACAAGGGAGAGATGTCATAGGGTTGGGAAGAATCAAAATAACATCATCAATGAATAGATTGATAGCGTGGGGGCAGCTATTAAAGCGAAAACCTGAAATAGATGGACGGGAACGTATGGCTTCAGCTAATGGCTCGATTATGAGATTAAAAATGGTCGGGGATAGGGGGCATCCTTGCCTAGTGCTGTTAGCAGGGCTTTTTTTCAGGGGGAACTTGGTGGAACCAATTTCCACCACCTCTGGCTTAGACCCTTGGGGGAGGCTGCTCACCACAATCACTTGTAAACACAGAAGTCCAGTTTCTGTGTTTACAAGTGACAGGTCTGCACTCTGTGTGTAATGCAATCTTGGTATTTAATGCCCCTTTAAGACCCTCCTACTGTTCGTGAAATTTGACTGACCACACCCATTATTTGATGTGATTTGGAGGGTGTGTGTGGGTGGAGGGGTTTTGGGGGTCATGGTTGAGTTCCAGCACCTATTGTTTGAGAAAAAAATTCCTGGCTATTAGTAATGGGGAAGGGTTTGGACAATAGGCTGGAGGCGTAAACTCATGAAGAGGGAGTGGAATATAGGGCCATTATGGCTGAGAGAATAGTCCCAGAAAAATCAAACTTTAGTAGTACTTTATGCATGTACAACCAATGAACATGATCCAACGCCTTCTCTGCATCTACAGTATGAATAAGAGGCGAGAAGGCATTCGACTTGATTCTGTAAAATTTGTACTATTGTTAGACTAACTTTGTTAAGGATTTCAACAAAATGGTGGCCATTTGCAAACAGACACAGACTCCCTGTTTCACAAATGTAATGAGATGGGTATAAAATGGCTTCAGCTTCTGTTCTCCACCTGTAGAGAACTCCTTTTATGCATTTTTTCCTTTTTGGGGCTTAATCGTAGTGTCTGTGTGCAGAAGACCACCATTTTGTTGAAGTCTACTGGAGCCTGGCAAGCCTATCCTGTCTTTTCACATGCTGATCTGACTGACAAAGGTTTGGAGGGGCGTTCGATCGGTACTATTTCATTGTTTTGCTAAGGATTTCCCACATTCTGGTGAATAAGAGAAAGAAAAATTGAAATCTCCTACCCTGCTGAAATATGTTCTGCTGAAAGGCACTGACCCAAACAGCTCACTGTGTCTCGGAACTTAGCATCGCCACCTGCATCCACCAGAGCCAGCGTGCATTTCACAGACCTGGAAGTAACGTCAGGGGAAAACCAGAAATAACATTGACCTCTCAGCCTATATATATTTTGTGTCACCATGCATCTTCAGGAAGCACGTGGTGACGCAAAATGCATAGAGGCTGAGAGGTCAACGTCATTTTCGGTTTTCCCCCGACGTTACATCCAGGTCTGTGCAATGCATGGCGCTCTGGTGAATGCCGGCAGCGATGCTAAATTCCAAGACACAGTGGGCTGTTTGAGTCAGTGTCTTTCCAAAGGAACTTGTAAAAGTAAGTGCAATATTTATGGTTTTAGATATAAGTTTTTGCAATAAAATTACTACACTATATGTGATTTATATCTCTTGGGGCTTTTTTTTGTTTTCCATATCTACACTATGAGAATGGCTGAGGAGTCTTAGAAGAGGACTGGATGGTGGCTCCCTGATAACCTGGATTTAAATTATAAGGGCTTGTTGGCTGCTAGTCGGCCTCATTGTTCTGGTGAGTGCAGTATTGTTAGCAGGTGGTGGAGCACATTTTTTTGTGGTGGTGAAGAAATAATAGTCATCCTCATTTTTTGCCACATTTATCTGTTAATTGTCTTATTAATTAGCATTGTATTTGCACTTATTGTTAATATGTTTTAACATTTGTTTGTAGGACATATGTTAGCAATCTATTATCTTGCAAAAAGATTACATTCAATTTCATCTTACACGATCACTTATTTGTGTGCATGAGATTGTGATTTTACACATGCAAGATTTTGTCACTTCCTTATATCAGATTTATCACATTATTTTTATTGATTTATGTGCATAGGGCAAGCGCCCTTCTAAATCTAGTTTGACAAACATAATAATAAACTCCTATATGACACTGCATTTAAATATCGAAGGACTACATAGTATATATGTATAATAGTCTGCATATTTATCTGTTTAGAAATTTCCTTAGTTAAGATACTCCATATAATCTTGCAAATGCACACCACATACCCTTTTTCTTAAGGTTTTGCCACTAATCTCTTCCATATGGAGAGCCCTTAAAACTGTCGTGTAACTTTTTTCTTCTAACAGTCCACATATGTATCTCATGAAAAGGAAATATTTTCAAAGGGATTACACAGGTGTAGGACCTTCAATAGAAAAACTAGCTAACACTGACAGTTCATAAGCACAATTATTTAACAGATAATATTGCAACTCATTTTAGTTCTCAGTGTCAGGAAAAGTTTTTGTAAGAAGTTGTATTTCTTCTGCCTTTAAGATGACCAGTCATTTTTTCAATTTGTTGGTGTGACATGTCTTAAAACCTAAAAACGACATTATTTTCTTTGGCATATGGGTATGCCACTTGTGTAATGTGACTATGTACATAGAATGAATATTGACAAAAGTAAAAATAAATAGGCAACATTTAATTAGGCTGATCTAACCTACAGTGGATATTGGTGTTTTGAAGGACTGTCTTAAAAATGAACCTTTTTATTGTTTAAATTTTTATTTATACATTTTTCCATTTTACACAAGTTCACAAATGTACACGACATAAAAGAACAACAATTTTGGGTATGTTATAAAGACAGACATTATTCCATTACTGAAGTATATATTAATTCATACTTGTCAGTCTTAAGCCCTGTACACACGATCGGATATCCTATGGATTCTAATCCGATGGTTTTTTCCATCGGAAATCCGATGAAACTGTCTTCCATCAGTCTTGCCCACACACCATCAGTCAAAAAACGGACCGTTTCAAACGCGGTGACGTAAAACACTCCGATGAGCCGAGAAAAATGAAGTTCAATGCTTCTGAGCATGCGTCGACTTGATTCTGAGCATGCATGGGTTTTTTATCCGATGGATTTCCACGCAGACGATCGGATTTTGCTATTGTTTTTTTTTCCCATCGGATAAATTTAAAACATGTTCTATTTTTTCACACCGATGGAAAAAAGACCGATGGGGCCCATACACGATCGGTTCGTCCAATGAAAACAGTCCATCGGACTGTTTTCATTGGTAAAACCGATCGTGTGTACACGGCTTTAAATTAGGTCTATGTAATGTCTTCAATTTCCTCAATCAATGTATATCTGTCCAAAATCCCATAATTATTTTTCCAGACTATACAAACTAATAAACATATATCCAAAAACCCCAACCCCCACCCATCCTCTCCAAAATAATAAAAAATAAAAAAATGCGATATGGTATTGCTCTATATATAATCTGATAATACTGTAGAGGTTCTGAACTCCTCCCATTGTTGCCATGTCTTCCAAATTTGTTCTCTACTACCTGCTTCCGTCTTTATCATTAACTTATCATCACACACCCATTCCCCGATTGGGGGATCCACCTCCTTTCTCCAATTTCAGGTTATAACTGTACATGCTGCTGTTAACATGTGTCTTAAAATATATTTTTTTATGGATTTCATAGAGCCTGGGATCATTGACAACACAGAGGCCAACGCCTCTGGTTGTACAGTCGATCCTGTAATTCTATGATATATTTTATAGATTTTTGACCAGAATGCCAGCACCCCCGGGCAATAGTACCATATATGTGACATTGTACCACTTGCATTGTGGCATCTCCAACATACTATTCATTTTCTTTATTAATTTTATGCATAACCACATGGCATCTGTACCATCTAGCTAAGATTTTATAGTTCCTTTCCTAATGTTTGCTAGATATAGTTAATTTATGTGTCAGTAGAAAGGATTTTTCCCAGTCTGATCTAGGGATAGTCATTTCCAGGTCTTTGGAAGCAGATTTTTATATATTTTAGATACGATATGGGCAGGTCTTTGTTCCTGTAATAATAATTGTTCAAATTCTGTTAATGGCCTATCTAATATACCTTTTTTTATCAAGGATTGAATATATGTTTGAAGTTGTTGGTATTGTATCCACTTAGTCCTACATTCTGGGCCCAAGGAGTCCATGGGAGGGAGTCTATTCTCTACCAGAGTCTGGATCACCCTCACATCCTCATTTCTGTAACATTTCAAAAATACAGAGGCTTCCATTGCTGGCAGAAATTCAGGATTACAGAACAAAGGTGTCATTGGCCCAATCTGAGTAGACCAGGACTCCTTTAATAGTGATTCCCATGTCTTTAGGGTAAAAGATACCAACATTGGCATTTTTCACAAAGGAGGCCGAAAATTCTTATTAATCCATGGTAGTGATTTCAATTTAATGTCATCCTCCTCTAGTTTCACCCATTGTTTGTTTTTTACATTATGTAACCAATCCACTATCCTGGCCATGAATATCGAGCAAAGATATATTGAGAAGTCGGGGAGAGTCAGACCTCCATTTGTTTTTGCTCTAATAAGTATGTCTCTTCTAATTCGAGGTGGTTTATGTGCCCATATAAATCTCGCTACAGCTCTGCGCAGCTGGTTCAGCAAGTTAGTTGGAAAGAATATTGGGATTGTCTGAAATATATACAACAACTTTACAGAATATCCATTTTGACTATTCTAATCCTCCCCATCCAGGAAAAGACCGTTCTGTCCTGCTTCTGAAGCAATTTAGTTATATTTTGTATGATCGGAAAATTATTTAAGTCTTGGAGCTTAGTTAAGTCTCTGGGTATGTATGTTCCCAGAAACTTAACGGATTCCTTTTGCCATTTAAACAAAAAATTTATTTGGAGAAGATCGAGAATCTTATTTGGTAATGAAATATTTAGAGCCTCTGATTTGTCATAATTGACTTTAAAATTGCTTAGCATTCCAAAACGGCCAAATTCCTGGATCAGATTTGGTATGGTTACTATTGGGTTAGTGATATACGGCAGCAGATCATCTGCGTAGACGGACGTTTTATATTCTATTTCCTTGACTTTTATCCCTTGTATATCAGGGTTTTTTGCAAATAGCCGTAGTCAGATGTTCTATTACTAATACATATAACAGAGGGGGAAAAGGGCAGCCCTTTGCAGTTCCGTTTGATATCATCACCGGGTCTGACAAGGCTCCATTTGTCCATATTCTGGCTCTTGGATTATAATTAAGGGCCATTATTTTCTCTAGAAGTATCGGACCTATTCCCCACTGTCTTAGGGTTTTGCCAAGAAAACACCATCCCACCCTGTCGAATGCCTTCTCGGCATCCACAGCTAGTAGACAGGATGGCATGGAGTGTTTTGGAACATATTCTACTAATGTTAAGGTCTTCAATGTATTGTCTCTTGCCTACCGACCCCTTATGAATCCCACTTGATCTAGACACTTTTTATTGGAGCATTTCCAGGAATGGAAGGTGACAAATATGTAGTGTGAGAGGATCATACATAGAACCAACTTTTTATTTTTTTAAAAATTATTTTTAAGTTATTATCAGGTCACAGCAGCTCCTGTCAATAGCATAAAGTATTATCTCAAGTGTAGATGGTAGTCTTTGGGTGGTGTGGTGCAGAAGACATTTGCAAGTTTAAAAATCAGGCAGTTAAACATAGTCACTAAGCAACTGATCTCTTCATAATTTAATTGGAGGAATACTTAAAATTAGAAGAAAATGTGTCAATTCAAAGATATCCAGTGGTAGAATTATACTAAATGTAAAAAGTATAAAAAAAGTTAAAAGTTCAGTAATAACCAAACATAAAAACAGCACTGTAATGAATATCTGTGAGACAATAGCATAAAATGTACATTAAGTATCAATAAAACCCTGAAGAAAAGCACATAAACACTCAGTGTAATATAAATCATAAAAAAGTACAAGTCCAAATTAATTCTTCTTTTTCCAAACAAATATTTTCCCACCAGTATTCCACCCAGTGCTTAGACCCTCCTAGATCGGCTTCACCCCTGACTCAGTCAAACAGCATTTAAGCATCCACAGCAATATACTGTATATAAACAAAAAGGTAAGATTGATAGTGCAATACTATCCAGATATGTTTATTAATCACACATAGATATACTTACAAAACATAAAACACTAAACATGTGTATGCCACCAGGCGGAGAACCTGTGTTCAGGTTAATCAGTCTACATCACCACTAGCCCCACCACTGATGCATTTCATCAGCTTGTATTTTCTCTTTTGCCAAAGCCCATGCTGTTGAAATTCATCCGGGGCGAGACTAGATTCATTACACAGAGCTACTTTTATGTTTGATTATCACTGAACTTTGTACTCTATTTGAGGGTAGAATTTATTATAGCAGCAGTGTAAGATACTTCTTTTTTAGAAGTTTGGGATATTGGGATAGAGAATATTGATTTCAAGCATGGAGTTGGGTTCTTTTTTATTAAAAAAACATTTAATAAACCCACCACATGAAATCAAAGTTTTTGTTTTTAAAAAAATATAAAGAAGTTCTGAATTTTTTTTTTTAAACATGATAGGGAAAAGAAGGTTACGCTTCGTGGAATCTAACTTTGGGCCACAAATATAACCGATAAAATATATAAGTTCATCTTCTAATAAAAAATTAAATGTGGACATATTTGGTTTAATGTGCATTTATTATTTTTCTGCACAGCATTGCACCTGTGATCAGTGAATTGCAGGTTCAATGTCAGGATTGAAGTATTATTAATATATAGTCAAGGCCCTGGGCTAGAACAGCTTAACGGCTATCAGGGAGAACCAGCCCTATATATTAGATACATGTAAAAGGTAATATTGGGGAGTTGGGCATTAAATGGTGGTTCCCTGATGATATAGCGTACACATATATTGGTTAAAAACAGGCGTTTGTTGGAATTTTTTCTTGTATAATTTCAGCCTCAAACCCAATCACTGTGTGGATGTAGAGGGATTAATTCCAGAGGGCTGTAAAAGGTTTTCCATAAACTCGGGAACAGATGATAAGAATTTAGTGATACACTTTGACTCTCGATTTGACCACAGAAAAGATAAACACAAGATAGTCTTGAACTCGATGGTGGTGGGCTTTTTTGATTGCCCTCTTTTCCTTATATGTATATATGTATGTTTTTTTATACTTAAATAAATGCCTGTTTTTAACCAATATATTTGTACTCTATATCATCGGGGAACCACCGTTTAACGCCCAGCTCCCCAATATTACCCTTTTACATGTATTCAATGTCAGAATCCTGTAGTTCTCTGTATCTCTGTATAGGCTTTCAGCTTGAAAGATGGAGAAAGTATCAATGGACGAGTGTGCTAATCAGCAGTGGAGATGGGACTTGTAATTTCTTTATTCACAGATCTCTGTGAATTAATGCTGTGGCCGTGCTGGTGGAGCCCCACACAGCCAAGCTATTTTAAATGTGACAGCAGCTAACGAGAAGAAAACCCACCTGCTAACACAGGGGGGAAACTCAGGGGATAGCTGAACTTATCCTTTAAAAAAGAGAAACATTGTTTGTAAATAATCCGTACATTATTCAAGGTGAGATGCCTATTTGCTTTTCATATCAACCCTTACATCTGCAGAAAAAGTGCTCAAAATCAATATGCAAAACTGGAAATGGTGGAAGACAGATTAAAAAAGTGCATGCTGTTTTAATTAGGCTTTGACAATGATAGCGTTTTTTCTTCGTTCCAATGCACCCGAAGAGTTCTGTTTTGCATGTAGACATATAATGAACATTTTTTATTATCTTAATCACTTTTGGAGCCAAAGCAGACCAAGCTGGAGGAAATTTTGCTCATGTGCATAAGACCAGAAAATAATGAACTGGTGATTATCCAGGTTACATATCTATTATACATTTATTATTTCTCTTGTTTAGTTATTTATTAGAAGAATCCAGCAGGACTAAAATGGATCCTACATTTGTATATTGTGTATTTAATGCCTGTATCAGCTCCTGCATTTTAACTGAAGAGCAAATGGAAAATATTACAGCACATGAGTACAATGCACATCAAAGTTTTAATCCATACTTACAAGCAAAACACTTGTGAATGGTTCTAGAATCCGGAAGACAACCAAGGATATCCAATCCTCATATACTCTTGGGCAATAAAAAGCAGATAGAAATACCAAGTTAAGTATGTGTTAATCAAAGTAAATAGGGGAGACATTGGATCAAATCTGGAAGTCTGGTCTTTTTATTGCTGTCCTGGCTCCTGTGGAAAGCAGTTTTTGTTATAATGCAGACAATTCCTTAAACTTATTTAGAGTCTGACAAATGTTTTGATCATTACCAAGAAATTAAACGTATGTCAACAAAAAGAGAATGCACATCTGCTAGAAACAGAATGTTTACAATCATTTTAATGGTACCATTAAATGTTGCTTTCAGCTCTTACTTTTTCATATATATTAAAAACAAGTAAAATAATCTCCCCACCTGTGCACCACTCAGTGAGAAAGAATGTATTTATGGCTGTGTATCTGTGGACAAAGAAATTAGATCTTCAGAGATCCAAAGCAGCATCATCTGTGTGCATTCACTTGCTTTCCTCTTTACTATTGTAGGTCTACAATGTAAATGTTTATTTACTTGCACCTTAGACATCTAACAGTAAGATATTTGGTAAGACTATCTTTATGTTCCTCTTTACTAGGGTCCAGGTTTGCCACAACCATGCGGTCATGCAAATTCCCAGGATTCACAGAGTTTGTGAATGAGGGAACTTTTGGGCTACATGTTTGCAGGTTCACTTACAGACAGAAGGAATACTCTATAATGTATAGATGGCATTGGCCTTTGCCCCTGGGCAGTTAAGCCACAAGAGCTAATATTTTGAATGGAATGGATAACCCAGCCCCCCTTTGTATAAATTGGTGGGCTTATACAGCAGCCATATGTTCAGTGTGTGTTAGAGCTGTTAAAGATAGTTGACAATGATGTGCAGGAAGAGATGATTATTTGTTTGTTTGGTTATTTATTTAATTATTGTGCAGGGAGAGATACTGTTTATGTATTTATTTATTAGTTGATTTATTTAGTTGGAGGGGGAGGACATGGCAATGCCTAGCTTTCTTTGCTTTTTGTTTGACATTAGCTTGCTTATTAGCCCTACACATGCAGAAATCTTATCAAAAATCATTCAGCCTATTTAAACACAAGAACAACAAAATTCATCAGCAGCTTACAAGTCCATAAATGTGATGGCTGTATAGTTTTTGTAGGCTTTTTTCTTTATTTTCACCTGGCGAGTCTGCTAGTAACACATCTTTTGTCTTAGGGAGCTACACTCACTATCTGTACTAGAGGAGCAGAGTTATCAGCCTAGGCTGAGCACTCCTGATTTGCACAACAAACACCTCCCCCTCTCCATCATCTAGGGGAGGTGTTTTATAGCTTATAAAAGACAACTGGATTAATAACATTACTTAAGTTTTTAGTTTGGTGCACAGGAAGCTACAAGTACACTGAATTTCTGGCAGGCTTAACATGTATTTTTCTGTACTTGTATAACAATGTATTTAAAGTGATTGTAAAGCTTTGTTTTTTTGTTTAAATAACAAACATGTAATACTTACCTCCTCTGCGCAATGGTTTTCCACAGAGTAACCCCAATCCTTCTTTTCTGGGGTCCCCCTATGGCATTCCTGGCTCCTCCTCTTCTTGAGTGCCCCCACGGAGAGCTGCTTTGGATGCGGGCACTAGTGCCGGCACACTCCCGAGTCCTGCTGCTACGTCCATTGACACAGACAGCAGGACTCGGCCCCACCCTCGGCTCCCATGTCACTGGATTTGATTGACAGCAGTGGGAGCCAGTGGCTCCTGCTGCTATTAATCTATCCAATGAGGACTCGAGACAGTGGCTTGAGCTGCTGTGCCTGTACCCGTATCAGGCTCAGGTAAGAAGAAGGGGGGTCTGGGGAGGTGCTGCAGCACAAAAGGTTTTTCACTTTGATGTATAGAATGCATTAAGGTGAAAGAAATTGAGGGTTTACAACCCCTTTAATCTGAAAAGGTAACATTAATCCATCAACTACATTTAGGATTCATAAACCAGTGAGGCATCTGGCATTTTTGTATGCCTCTAAATGCAGTTCTGTTTTAGCCTGTCTGGCCATGCACATCAGGTGTTTACATCAATATTTTAAGAGCAGCGTTTAGGGGCATAAAAAAGGTATTTTCAGAAAGGCGCTCATGAACATAATTTACTTACGTACACATGTACTGTAAATGCACACAAATGCATTTAAGCATGTGTATGCATGTAAATGTAATCCAATGATCAGAATAAATTAATATTATGGCCAGTAGAATGAATTTACTCTCAATGACAGATGCACATAAATGAACATACATATGCAATATAAGAGGCATTTTTTCTGCAAAGTTCTAGCAGAAAAAATACAGCAAATTTGGAGAATAAATTCATGCTCTGTTCATGATACCTTAAGAACCAATACCGTAAGCTGAAATATGTTCAATTGTTGTTCTTGTTTTAGATATACTTTTATTTTATTTTTTTAATACAACTTATATATATTCCTAACTTTAAATTGATTTCGGCTTCTTGCAGTCCTGTCCACAAGAGGCAATCTGTGACTGGCTCAGAAAGGTAGGACAGTACTTGGGGCCAATCAGGTGTCCTGGATTTTCATGTGCTAACAAGGAACATGCTAAAATAAGAGCAGAGAGATGACCTTTTTAGTGTGCTGTTGCTCCGTTTCTGTTTATTCTTTAGTTAGGGGCAGAGAGGTCCCTTAACTGTTGTTTAGTTGCAGCGGAGAAATCTCAGATCACAAAGCTGACTATGCTGTGTGACAGGGCTCACTATTTGGTTGTCAGCATTGGCCATGGTCTGAGGTGGCAGGGTTTTCAGATGTGGCACACAGCCACCCAAATATTATGTCACACATTATCAGTAACATAGTACTGTTGCTGCTTCAGGCTGGGTTCACACTGGTACGACAAACGGTCCGACATTGGGAGCTCATGTCGCATGACGTGTGAAAATCAATCTTTCCCTATGGGAGCCGTCTTAACTGGTCCGACACAAGTCGGTCCAACTTTGAAAATGCTCCCTGTACTACTTAGGTCCGACTTTGATCCTACTTCAGAACATTGAATATCACTGATGTCGGATCAAAGTCGGATTGCCGTCTTGCCTGATTCGACTTTGGCATGCGACTTGTGCTCTGATGATCTTGAGGGGGAACTCCACTCCAAATGTAAAAAAAATATGGCATGGGTTCCCCCTCCAAGAGCATACCAGGCCCTTTGGTCTGGTATGGATTTTAAGGGGAAGCCCGTACGCTGAAAAAACGGAGTGGGAGTCCTCCCAAAGTCCATACCAGACCCTTATCCGAGCACGCAGCCTGGCCGGTCAGGAAAGGGGGTGGGGACAAGCGAGTGCCCCCCTCCTGAAACGTACCAGGCCGCATACCCTCAACATGGGAGAGTGGGTGCTTTTGGGCAGGGAGGCCCTGTGCCCCCCCACCCCAAAGCACCTTGTCCCCATGTTGATGAGGACAAGGGCCTCTTCCCTGCGGGCGGGGGGGGCTTATCGGAATCTGGGATCCCCTTTAATAAGGGGGCCCCCAGATACCTGCCCCCCACCCTATGTGAATGAGTATGGTGTACATTGTACCCCTACCCATTCACCTAAGAAAAAGTGTCAAAGATAAAACACACTACACAGTTTTTTAAAGTAATTTATTAGGCAGCTCCGGGGGTCTCTTCCGACTTCGCTCTTCTCCGCTCTCTCTCCAATTCTCTGTTTTCTGCCGGGCCTCCTCCGCTATATTCTGCTCTTTTGCCCACTCTTTTGCTTGCTCTTGCCTGGTCTTCTCCATTGTCTTCTTTTCTCTGCTCTTCTTCCGATGTTGATACAACGCAGACCCCGACAATCAAAGGCCAGGGTTGTCGGGAAGAGGCCCTTGTCTTCATCAACATGGGGACAAGGTGCTTTGGGGTGGGGGGCAGGGCCCCCCTGCCCCAAAGCACCCACCCCTCATGTTGATGGCTTGCTCATTCCCACCCCCTTTCCTGACCGGCCAGATAAGGGTCTGGTATGGACTTTGGGGGGACCCCCATGCCATTTTTTCGGCACAGGGGCTTCCCCTTAAAATCCATACCAGACCGAAGGACCTGGTATGCTCTTAGAGAGGAAACCCATGCCGTTTTTTTTTTTTATTTGGTGAGGAGTTTTTCCTAAAGATTCATACCAGACACAGTGCCTGGTATTGTCGGGGATCGAAGTCGGATCCCTGTTCATTGAAGTCAGACGCATGTCTGACCTCAAGTCGCAGGGCAAAGTCGGATCCAAAGTAGTACGACTGTCGTGTCGTACCAGTGTGAACCCGGCCTCAGACCATATGCCATGAAACTGCTATCAGAATAAAGTCACCTGTGGTTTCTAGTCATATTAATGCAGAGTGAAACATTTGTAATTTTAGCATCCTTCCTCCCAGTTTAAGGGCAGAAAATATAAATGATGTCCTCAGCATAGTCATAATTTTCTCTTATAAAATATGCTAATGCTGTTAGGTCTACACACTGTCTTCAGATGCCATGATTTACCTTATACCATACATTGCACTAAAGAATATTTCTTAGCATCTGTGGTAAGAAGATTTTGGAACAGTACTGAGACAAAGTCCATGTTATTTAACATATGGTGGAGAATAAGCTATATTAGGTTCCATTTGCACACAATAATGTACCATTTATAATCTGTGTGCCTTAGATGCCTGAGTCCTAAATGGTAGGTTCACTATTGTACATTCAGGGATTTGCATTATTAATTTTATGCTTGATAAAATAAAATGCCCACTCCATCCTTTTTTCTTTCCACTACATTGTATACTGAAACAGGTGGTAGTGGTAACTTAGCAACCATCTCCAAGTCTCCAAGTGAAAACTCTCTAATACTATAAACAATATATATATATATATATATATATATATATATATATAGTATGTATATATACAACTCAGAAGCATTATCTGCATGCATTATGTACAATGTAGATTAAAAATAGTGTGAGGGGTCCATTAAAACTGGTTTATATCCACAAAAACCTATTAAAAGTAGTAAAGTTAACCTTATCAAATGAAAATAGCCCATGGTGAAAAGTAGCATTTGGGATTTCATTTATGAGACCTCAAAAATGAATATCCTGCTGGAAGAACATAACAGAGAAGATTTTAAAAGCTTGGTGATGAAAGGGCTGTCAGGGTGCCTCTGCCAACCATGTGCATGGATCAAGGAAAAGACTAGCGCAGGTCATATTTATTATGAGAACAGGATCAATATAGGTCAATATGGTTACAACTGATTAACCATGACATTCCTTTTCCTTCATGCTTTAATGATTGGTCAAAGAAAATATATCAGTGTGTGAAAATATGGGAACTTATTGAGCCATGAACAGAAATAAAAGAAAAACAATACATTGTCACTGCTTAGAAACAAAGAGGTGGATCCACCTGACAGGTCACATTCTTACATTCTCAACAATGCATTAGTTATGGTTCTTTCATTTGATTCTCAGTCATAGTCATTGATTCATTGTTATTGAAGGAATAGTTTTTTAATTGGAATTATATAGGCTAACAGATATTTGTTACTGAAAAGTAGTCCAATGAATTCTGTATTAGATATAATGTATGGAAACAAAATAATAAACTGTATAAATTATACAAATTTTGCTCCTATACATAAATAAAGACTCATGAAGTATTAACTTAGCTGAGTAAAAAATATTCAAACATGTCTACATCAGTGATATAAAGCCAGCAAACTGACCAACAAGTGTCATCCAGAAAGTATTATATCCATAAGGTAGCTGATGGAACATTTGGGGACTTGCAGTTCTACAGCAGCTATAGAGATACTCGATGCTTATCACTAGGGATGAGCTTTAGGTTCAAGTCGAACAGCGAACAATTTGGGGTGTTTGCGGCAAATTCGAAAAGCCGCGGAACACCCTTTAAAAGTCTATGGGAGAAATCAAAAGTGCTCATTTTAAAGGTTAATATGAAAGTTATTGTCATAAAAATTGTTTGGGGACCCAGGTCCTGCCCCAGGGGACATGTATCGGGAGCAGTGATTTTAATAATGCTTAACGTGAAACAATAAAAGTGAAACATTCCTTTAAATTTTGTTCCTCCTGGGTGGGGGGGGGTGTGTATCGTATGCCTGTAAAGTAGCGCAGATTTCCTGTGCTTAGAACTGTCCCTGCACAAAATGTAATTTCTAAAGGAAAAAAAGTCATTTAAAACTACTCGCGGCTATTCATGAATTGTCGGGGCCCGGCAATACAAATCAAGGTCATTGAAGAAAACGGCAGGGGTTCCCCCCCAGTCCATTACCAGGCTCTTTGGGTTTGGTATGAATATTAAGGGGAACCCCGATCCAAAAAAAAAGCGTGGGGCCCCCCAAATTCCATATCAGGCCCTTCAGGTCTGGTATGGCTTTTAAGGGGAGCCCCACACCAAAAAAAAAAATGGCATGTGGCCCCCCCCAAAAATCCAAACCAGACCCTTATCCGAGCATGCAACCTGGCAGGCCGCAGGAAAAGAGGGGGTGACGAGAGAGCGCCCCCCCTCCTGAACCGTACCAGGCCACATGCCCTCAACATGTGGAGGATGTCCCCATGTTAATGGGGACAAGGGCCTCATCCCCACAACCCTTACCCAGTGGTTGTGGAGATTTGCGGGCGAGGGGCTTATCGGAATCTGGAAGCCCCCTCTAACAAAGGGGACCCCCAGATTCCGGCCCCCCCTATGTGAATTGGTAACGGGGTAAATTTTACCCCTACCATTTCGCAAAAGAAAGTGTCAAAAATGTCAAAAACCACACAGACACAGTTGTGAAAAGTCCTTTATTAAAAATAAAAAAATTAAAATAGAAAATAAAAAAAAAACAATCCAGCGATGTAATGCAGTCTGTCCAGCAATGATCCATGAATCTCCAGCGATGTGAGTCTCCAGCGAGGAACCATGAAGGGTAACCCCGCCCCTCTAACGCATCACGGGAAAACTCTGTGACGCGTTAGAGGGGGCGGGGTTACCCGTCACGTCATGGGTGGCCCCGACCTCGGTTATAAAAGAACTGTCAAACACTGCTTGTGCGTCATTAGCCAGGGAGCTCCGGTGCAGGGAAGATGTGCGTCATAGGCGTGCGCAGCCTGTTGCATTAGGGTGTGCACCCTAAACCAAAGCTTAAACACACATGCGTGTGTGTGCGCACATATACCGTATATACGGTACATGTGTGTGTATATATATATATACACACACACACACACATATACATTTTTTTTTCCACATTTACATGCCGCAGATTCAATTACACCCTCTGTTGCTCTGTTGCTTTTTAGTAGGTGTAGTACCCACTGACAGTGACAAATTCAAATGAATGCCGGCGCTCTGCAAGCTCTCCAAAACTGCATGCAGTGTGGTGTTCAAGAGGTTAAAGCACACAGTGTGGAGGCGATACAACGCCTCCTCACCACCTCTCAAATGCACATGTGAATGAGCCCCTACATATTCCTGCATGTCAATGGTGAGGGGCAGCTCAAACAAAATGTCATGCCTTTTGCTGGACTACGAATAAACAGTAGGTGCACATCCCTGATCACAAAGTTGTCTCACAAAAATTGTAAAGATTCAGCATTTCTGCATATATATAAAAAAAAATTTTTTTACAGTACAGACTTGCTATATGTGCACTGTCTCTTTGGGTGCCAGAAGGATCAGCTCATACTGCACACTGTCCCAGTGTGCAGTATGAGCTGAACACACAGCTTACACCAAGGGTGGGGCACAGGAACTGGGGACTCTTTGCTATGACACAGATGGCACCTTGGCATTGTAATTGGAGAGGGGGACCTAGAATTGTGATAGGAGGTGGGCATTGTGACAGGGGGGGTACCTGGGCAGTATTACAGGAGTGGGGGGTACCTGGGCAGTGTGACAGGAGTGGGGGGTACCTGGGCAATGTTACAGGAGTGGGGGGTACCTGGGCAATGTGACAGGAGTAGGGGGGTACCTGGGCAGTGTGACAGGAGTGGGGGGTACCTGGGCAGTGTGACAGGAGTGGGGGGTACCTGGGCAGTGTGACAGGAGTGGGCGGTACCTGGGCAGTGTGACAGGAGTAGGGGGGTACCTGGGCAGTGTGACAGGAGTGGGGGGTACCTGGGCAATGTGACAGGAGTAGGGGGGTACCTGGGCAGTGTGACAGGAGTGGGGGGTACCTGGGCAATGTGACAGGAGTAGGGGGGGTACCTGGCTGGGCAATGTGACAGGAGTAGGGGGGTACCTGGGCAATGTGACAGGAGTGGGGGGAGGGTACCTGGGCAGTGTGACAGGAGTGGGGGGGGGTACCTGGGCAGTGTGACAGGAGTAGGGGGGTACCTGGGCAGTGTGACAGGAGTGGGGGGTACCTGGGCAATGTGACAGGAGTAGGGGAGGGTACCTGGGCAATGTGACAGGAGTAGGGGGGTACCTGGGCAATGTGACAGGAGTGGGGGGGAGGGTACCTGGGCAGTGTGACAGGAGTGGGGGGGTACCTGGGCAATGTGACAGGAGTGGGGGGGAACTGGGCAATGTGACAGGAGTGGGGGGGACCTGGGCAATGTGACAGGAGTGGGGGGGACCTGGGAAATGTGACAGGAGTGGGGGGGACCTGAGCAATGTGACAGGAGTAGGGGGGACCTGGGCAATGTGACAGGAGTGGGGGGGGTACCTGGGCAGTGTGCCAGGAGTGGGGGGGACCTGGGCAATGTGACAGGAGTGGGGGGGACCTGGGCAATGTGACAGGAGTGTGGGGGGAGGGGGGTACCTGGGCAGTATTACAGGAGGGGGGGCATGATAACAAGAGGAGGGGGCAGACTAACATAAGGAGGACAGACAGTGTGACAGGAGGACACGTGGAGGGGACACACTATTCTCTCTCACTGTGTCTTATGCTGGCACCACCAGCCCTCACTTGATCATCACACACAACACACAGTGTGATCACAAAGAATGCTCAGAATTACCCCCTCACCCCCCTCCTGCTCCTCGGGTTGTTATTTTTCTTACTGTGGCTGACTTTGCATTTGGTCTCCTGCAAGTTCTTTTCCTGGTCGGCTGTCTGTACATAAACAACATGCTCATCTCTGATCCAGCACCGATGTCCCACAATTCTCTGCTGACTCCTCATTCCTCAACACTGCAGAGTGATCTGACAGGTTGCCGGCCAGGCTCTGAAGGGGGAGGGGGCAGGGCTGGACCGAGTTGGCTGCCAGAATCCCTCTTCTTCAGCGGCTTCTTCCTCAGCAGAAGCTGAGTTCTCGGTAAAGTCCTCCAGGGCTGCGGTGCCCTCGGTGTTCGCCGGACACTTCTTCTCCCCCCCCTGCAGGATACTGGCTGCTCCTTTCCAGTGTCTAAGTTTCCATTGACGGAGATGCTGGAATAGAATCACGGCAGCTCCGCAAGAAAAAAGCCATGACACTCTGGTTGATTAGAGTGTGCCCAGGCACACCCGGCACACCCCGTGGGCACGCCTATGATGTGCGTCCACACCTCATGTTTATCCAGAAATGCCTGAAGCTGAAAATATTAGAACCAATGGCAAAGTCAGGGGTCTAAGTCCTTTGCAAGATGAGTGAGCGGTTGGAGGAGTTAAGCAATCAAGGTCTGGGAGATGGGGGTGGGTGGCACACACTTCCAACAATGAAAACAAGTACTATGGAGCCCCGAGGGGTCAGAGGGCCAATATAGGATGCTATTCGCCAATGGTTGATGACATCATCCCAAAACCTGTAGTGGAGATGGGGTACTGCTAGGGAAAAGAGATAATGGTGTTTGGTCTTGAGGGTGAACCCATGAAAGAGATGTAAAAAGAAATGGGTGAACGTACATCTACCATATCAACAACCTGACACTCACAAATGGTATAAGAAAGCTTGTTTCAAAGTAGCAAAAGAACTTGTAGAAACACAAATTGGTACAGTTTGGAAGACAAACCACCATACAGCCGAACCAAGAGTGTTTCTTAGTCAACCACTCTTTTAACCTGGCGACCCGCTCCTGCTGTGACTGGTCACAGCGGTCCCGGCAGCCACGATGGCCGCCGGCCTCCTGAGATGGCAGCTGGCCTCACACGATTGCTCCTGGGAATGACAGAACGCTGTTATGCTGATGTAAACAAAGCAGACCATTGTTCTGTCAGACAGGAACAGAGAGATCTGTGATTCCTGCTAATCAGGAACACGGATCTCTCTGTTCCTGCAGTGACCATCCCCCACACAGTTAGTAATTTAACCCTTTGATCGTCCCTGGTGTTAACCCCTTCCTTGCCAGTGTCATTAATTTAGTGTCAGTGCATTTTTTTAATCACTTAGTGTCCAATTTATCTGCCGCAATGTCGCAGTCCAACTAAAATCGCTGATCGCTGCTATTACTAGTAAAAAAAAAAGTCCCTAAATCTATCCCATAGTTTGTAGATGCTATAACTGTTGCACAAACTAATTAATATACGCTAATTGGGATTTTTTTACCAAAAATATGTAGCAGAATACATATTGGCCCAAATTGATGAAGAAATTAAATGTTTTATTTTTTTTATTGGGTATGTTTTATAGCAGAAAGTAAAAAATATTGGTTTTTTTTCAAAAAATGTTTGTTTATTGAGCAAATACCAACAAAAGAAAGCTCTATTTGTGGGGGAAAAAAGTCAGTTAAAGTAACAAAGTGCTGTATCGCAAAAAATGGCCTAGTCATTAAGGAGGTAAAACCTTCCGGGGCTTAAGTGGTTAAGATGAAAATACAAAAAATAATGGGAAGTGAGAAAATAGTCTATCCTACAATATGACCTATCAACCGGAGATTAATAAGTGTAATATTGAGGTCAAATGTCAACTAACTAGAACTCAGGTAATTTAAGTTTGAGCATATTAAAATTGGGCAAAGATAGGGCCATCCCTCTAAGGGAAACATCAGTCGTTGGATTCAGAACTAGGTTCATATACCCTCCCAACACCATCATACTTCCTGAACATTCTGTATAGCACAGAAGTCCTTCAAGTAATCGGAATTAGCCTTAATTAGATGAATGGGCATCAACAAAAGTAAATACATGGTCAAACAAGCGGCATTTGAGAATAATACATCTACCCTCTGAGTCCAGAATCTTGTCTATAAAGTAGAACAGGAGACACCTAATGCCCTGTACACACAATCAGAATTTCCACTGGGATAAAATCCGATGGAATTTTCCGTCGGAATTCCATTCAAGCTGTCTTCCATCAGTCTTGCATACACACTGTCAGACCAAATTCCGACTGTCCAAAATGCGGTGACATACAACACGTACGACGGCACTATGAAAAGGAAGTTCAAATCCAATGGTGCCACCCTTTGGGCTGCTTTTGCTGATTTCGTGTTGCAGCGTGTTAGTAAAAGTTTGGTGTTAGCCGATTCGCGCTTTTCAGTCTCCGTTCTTTTCAGATCGTTTTCTGCTGTTCAGTTTGTGCTTGTGGGTTCGTATCTGTCTTTCAGTGCATGTAGTCAGGTCGTATCTGTTTTCAGTGAGTTCTTGTCCGCTCGTTTCTGATTTTCAGGTCATTCTTCATAGGACCTTCTGTTCCTCAGTGCGTTCTGTTTAGTTCATTCTGACCAGCTGACCAGTTTCTAACCATGTTGGAAGTACGTTCTTGTCGTAGAGCTTGTGCTGCGTATGGGCTTGGTGTTGCGGTTAATACTTTAACCCAAGCTCAGTCCATGAACGGGGTGAGGAGGAGTTCATGGACCAAGAATTGGTTGCTCCAGCGGGACCAATTCTGTCATATGCCTTTGCTGCGGGAAATCCAGGAGAATAATCCTGATGACTTCAGGAATTATCTCCAGATGACGGACCCCGTTTTTCACTGTCTGTTGGATTTGCTGTCCCCCTATATCACGAGGCAGGACACTGTGATGCGCCAAGCCATCACTGCCGAGCAGAGGCTAGTTGCCACGTTGTGATACCTGGCGACTGGGAGAAGCCTGCAGGACCTCAAGTTCACGACAGGCATCTCCCCCCCAGGCTCTGGGGATCATTATCCCTGAAACCTGTTCTGCCATAATTCAAGTTCTGCAGAAGGACTATAGTAAGGTAAGTTTTCTCCTTTAACATCACATTCTATGTAATTCATGTATGCTGATGTATTTTATTTCTTCCCTCCTTCCCTAATTACCATGATTGTAATATGCTGTGAATGCCCCCTTTGTCCTCATGCATGCTGTAAGATTTTAATTGTCCTTTTTTGGCCTACATGCATATTTGCTTTCACTAACCTCTCCAGCATGCTATCCTGGGCCCATACACACCTAGCCTAGTCACTTACCAATGTATTTTGTCAGCTCCATTGTAGTGCCTCCCCCCCCCTCTAAAATGTCTACAAATCTTTTTTTTCTCATAAAATTCAGGCAGAGTGGCAGAGGCTTTTTTTGGAGGGCCCAAACTCATCTAGAACCCCACCCCCCTAAACTTTTTACAATGGGCCATCAGAGGGGGTGAGGAATCTATGAATTGTGCCTTCTATTTTTGTCTTAAAATACTCCTTTAAATAAATGTTATTGTCACGCCGTGTCTGGGATTTTATCCCAGGGCCTGGTGTTCATAGACTGTTTTCCTATGTCCTGAACCACCAGTGAACTGGCTTTATGTTAGCATCCTAGTTATGTTCTTTTTCACTAGTGGGGATGTTTGCTCCACCCTGGGACCAGCTGTCAGCAGTCTTCTTATTAGTGTCCCTATATATTCCCACTTCCCCTTCCTGTCTGTGCCTTAGGATAGGTTCCTGTTTATGGATGTGCTTGCTTTTTGGTTACCTACTTTGCTCGTCTTGACTACGATTCCTGGATTATCCCTTGGACCTGGTTTACCTTGCTGCCGACCCTCCCTGGCTTGTTCTGACTACGTTACCTGGATTGTCCTTTTCCCTCCTGGGATCCTGTCTTCTGCCTACCAACCGTGAGTTGTTGCTGGGGGTTGTGGTTAGGCTATCTGCACCTTCCTTTGTGGTTCCTTATTTCCAGGCTGCAGGAGATCTCAGCCATCCCTCCACCTGACACCGGGATAACAAGACTACCGGTCAGGAAAGGGGAGGGACGGTTGTAGTTTCCTGGCAGACCTGACATTATCATAAGGCCAGATGGACCTCAGCGAGCTGGTGCAGGCAGTCTCTCTACAGGGTCAGATGTTGGGTGAGCAGGCTAATCATGTACAGTCATTGGAGGAGAAATTGGGTGCCATCACTATTCTGTTATCTTCTTTGGCCTCAGCACATGGTACTAGTCCTGCTACACCAAAAAATCTTGAGTCTGGGATTGGGAAACCTGTAGTTGTCTAAACCTGTGGGCTCTCCCGCTCCAAAGATACCTCTCCCCGATAAGTATGATGGGAACCCCTTGGATTGCAGGGGATTTCTCAACCATTGCCGGTTGCATTTTAGAAATCAACCTTCTGTGTTTACCTCTACCCAAGCCAAGGTGACATTTATTATTTCCTTGCTTAAGGGCAGAGCTCTGTCCTGGGTGTCGCCTCTTCTTGAGAAAGATTCTCCTGTACTTACTGATTACCCCACGTTTATGCAAACCTTTGAGAGAATATTTGACGTTCCTGGCAGAGTAAGGGCAGCTGAGGCCAGTATTCTTGACCTACACCAAGGTAAACGCACAGTAGCATCTTATGCAATAGAATTCCGCACACTTGCAGCAGATACTTCCTGGGATAATTGCGCCCTTAAGGCCGCCTTCCGCAGAGGTCTAGCGGAACGCATTAAGGACGAATTAACTTACCGTGAGATCCCTGTGGCATTGGAGGATTTCATCAATTTGTGTATCCTCGTGGATACTCGCTTCTCTGAACGCCAGTCTGAGAGGGAGCGTCAGAGACAATTTTTTCCTCCAACCCCTGGGTTTAAGCAAGAACCCATGGATGTAGGGGCTGTGCGTTTGTCTGATGATGAACGTAACAAACGCAGAACTCTAGGCCTCTGTCTATTTTGTGGTAAGCCGGGTCACTTCCTGCATTCTTGTCCGATGCGGCTGAAAAAACTCCCGGGCTTAATGGGAGATCAAGGAGTCCCATTAGGCCACACTGTTTTGAAACCTCCTCTAGAGAGATTAGTAGTAACCGTATTATTATCTTGGAACAATAAGAGCTACTCCACCGTTGCCTTTGTTGATTCCGGTGCAGGTGGGGTATTTCTCGATGCAACGCTGGTGAAGAGTCTTCAGATTCCGACGGTTCCGAAAGATCCACCTCTGTGTGTAACTACTCTTGGCGGAGAACCTCTTGGTGATGGACTTATCTCTCTTGAGACCAAGCCCCTTTCCGTTCTAGTGGGGGCTCTGCATTCTCATTCCGTCTCCTAAGTATCCTGTAATTCTTGGGTTCCCTTGGTTATGTAAACATAACCCATCTATTGACTGGTCCTCTGGTCAAATTTCTGCCTGGAGCACCTCTTGTCATGTTCACTGTATCCAAAAGTTTATACCTAATAAAGTGTTCATTCTTGAGGTGTCTACTGTCCCTGAACTACTGGAGGCTTATGCCGGGTTTGCTGACGTATTTTCTGAAAAAGAAGCAGAGGGGCTCCCTCCACACCGCCCTTATGACTGTGCTATTGACTTGCTTCCCGGTTCTTCACTTCCTAAGGGGAGAACCTATCCTCTTAACCTTGCAGAAACCAAGGCAATGGAGGAAGACAGTCTAAAAAAGGGTTTCATCCGGCCTTCCTCCTCTCCTGTGGGAGCAGGCTTCTTTTTCGTGGAGAAAAAAGATGGAGGACTTAGACCCTGCGTTGACTACAGATCTCTCAACTGTATTACTGTAAAAAATCGGAATCTGTTGCCCTTAATTACCGAGCTGTTTGACCGTGTCCAGGGGTCAAAGATCTTCACCAAAGTGGATCTTCGGTCTGCATATAACCTCATTAGAATTAAAGCAGGAGATGAATGGAAGACAGCTTTTAATACCAGAAGGGGGCATTATGAGTGTCTTGTGATGCCTTTTGGGCTTTGCAATGCTCCTGCGGTATTTCAAGAGTTTGTGAATGATATTTTCAGGGATCTAATTGACTCTTTTGTTGTCGTCTATTTAGATGATATACTTATTCACTCTAAAGACTTAAAGCTTCACCGTGGCCATGTTTGCACTGTTCTCCAACGTTTAAGAGATCATAAGCTGTACGCCAAACCTTCCAAGTGCTCCTTTGAACAATCGGAAATACCTTTCTTAGGTTATATAATTTCATCTAATGGATTCCAGATGGACTCCAAGAAACTCGATGCTATCTTACAATGGCCTAGACCTTCTACCTTAAAGGAAATACAGCGTTTTATTGGATTTTGTAACTACTACCGTAAATTCATCAAGAATTTCTCCAAAATTTTGGCTCCCATCACATCCTCACAAAAAAAGGGACCAAATGCTCTCAGTGGCATCCTGAAGCTCTGGAGGCTTTCGACCTTCTAAAATCTGCTTTTTGCTCTGCTCCTATTCTTCGCCATCCTCAGCCTTCGGCTCAATATTTCTTGGAAGTTGATGCCTCCGAAGTAGGGGCCGGAGCAGTATTATCCCAACGCGAACCCACTTCTAACAAGTTGCATCCGGTCGCCTTTTTCTCTAAGAAGTTCTCTGCTGCAGAACAAAAATATGACATAGGGAATAGAGAACTTTTAGCTATAAAATTAGCATTTTCTGAATGGAGACATCTTTTAGAAGGTACGGAACTTCCTGTTGTGGTTCAAACTGACCATAAGAACCTAATCTACTTAGAGAAGGCCCAAAGACTGAATCCCAGACAAGCCCGCTGGGCGTTATTCTTCACCCGGTTCAACTTTGTAGTGACGTACATTCCTGGCACCAAGAACACCAAGGCCGATGCCCTGTCTAAGCAATTCCCTTGTGAGAATCTGCAAATACCTCCTGATCATATTGTTCCTCCGGAACGAATTATTGCACAACTGGATACTGCTTTACAAAGGAACTTGTTGGCCGCACAGTCTCGGGCACCTTCTGTTCTCTCAGTTCCACCCAATACCTTGTTTGTTCCCCTAGAATTACGAAAAGAAGTGTTACAGTGGGCCCATGGCCAGATGGTATCCGGACACCCTGGTATCAATCAAACCTTCATACGTTTGAAGTCCCTGGTTTGGTGGCCTACTCTAAAAAAGGATGTTATAGCCTTTGTTAGAGCCTGTTCGGTTTGTGCTGCCATCAAAATGCATCGTTCTGATCCACAAGGTCTACTTCAACCGTTACCTGTTCCTCGTGCTCCCTAGACTCATATCAGCATGGATTTTATCGTGGACTTGCCCACCTCCAGTGGAAATACCGTAATTTGGGTGATAGTGGACAGATTTTCAAAGTTGGCCCACTTTATTCCCATGCCCGCACTACCTTCTGCCCCAAGCCTGGCTTTATCCTTTATTGAGAATGTCATCCGCTTACACGGCATCCCTGTTGATATTGTTAGTGATAGAGGCCCTCAATTCATATCCTCATTCTGGAGGGCCATTTGCAAACATCTGGGGATCAAGAATTCCCTGTCCTCTGGATACCATCCCCAATCTAATGGCCAGACAGAGAGGGTCAACAAGATTTGGAGATCTACCTACGAGCTTATATCAATGCTGAACATGACAACTGGAGCGAGATGTTACCTCTAGCAGAACTAGCACACAATTCGCAGTGGCACTCTTCCCTTAGATGTTCCCCTTTCCAAGCTGCCTTTGGGTATCAACCCAGGGTTCTCCCCTTCCAGTCTTTCTTGGTGGAGGTACCTGCGGCAGCCAACATGGTGTCAAGATTGACTACGCACTGGAGAAACATAAGAAAGGTTCTGCTTCAGTCTGTACATAGATACAAGGGGTATGCAGATCATCACAGAAAACCTGCACCCCGCTATCATCTTAATCAGCTGGTTTGGTTGTCCACCAAGAACATGAAACTGCGACAACCTTCCTCCAAGTTAGGTCCTAGATTTATAGGACCTTTTCACATTCTCTGTCAGGTCAACCCTGTGGCTTATAAACTACGCTTGCCCCTTCACCTTCGCATTCCCAATACATTTCATGTATCTTTGCTTAAGCCCTTTGTCAAGAATAGATTATATCTCCCCTCTAGACGTCCCTCTCCAGTCTCTGTGGATGACCATCAAGAGTATGAAGTTAGCAAAATTCTGGATTCCCGACATAGGGGTAGACAATTACAATATCTGGTGGACTGGAAGGGCTACTCCATCGCAGAGAGGACTTGGGTGCCTGCTCGTGATGTTCATGCCCCACGGCTGGTCAAGTCCTTCCACGATAGGCACCCATCCAAACCCAAATAGGTTTGGGGGCATCTTTGTGTGGGGGGTACTGTCATGCCCTGTCTGGGATTTGATCCCAGGGCCTGGTGTTCGTAGACTGTTTTCCTATGTCCTGAACCACCAGTGAACTGGCTTTATGTTAGCATCCTAGTTATGTTCTTTTTCACTAGTGGGGATGTTTGCTCCACCCTGGGACCAGCTGTCAGCAGTCTTCTTATTAGTGTCCCTATATATTCCCACTTCCCCTTCCTGTCCGTGCCTTAGGATAGGTTCCTGTTTATGGATGCGCTTGCTTTTTGGTTACCTACTTGGCTCGTCTTGACTACGATTCCTGGATTATACCTTGGACCTGGTTTACCTTGCTGCCAACCCTCCCTGGCTTGTTCTGACTACGTTACCTGGATTGTCCTTTTCCCTCCTGGGATCCTGTCTTCTGCCTACTAACCGTGAGTTGTTGCTGGCGGTTGTGGTTAGGCTATCTGCACCTTCCTTTGCGGTTCCTTATTTCCAGGCTGCAGGAGATCTCAGCCGTCCCTCCACCTGACACCAGGATAACAAGACTACCGGTCAGGAAAGCGGAGGGACGGTTGTAGTTTCCTGGCAGACCTGACAGTTATACTGATGTTGGCCAGGAATGTTTTTGTGTAATCTGCTTGTAATGTTATGTGCAAAAGTACTAATTTCTTTTTCTGGTTTGACTCCACAGTTTCCTTCAATGCCACAGGAATGGCAGACTGTGGCATCCCAGTTTGCCCAGCGGTGGGACTTCCCCAACTGCGGACGGGCAATATATGGGAAGCACGTCCACATAGTGCCACCACCCAATTCGGGATCGTACTATTTTAATTATAAAGGTTTTAATAGTATTGTGTTGATGGCGGTGGTGACGGCACAGTATGAATTTATGTATGTGGACGTTGGGAAGAATGGCCGGATGTTGGATGGTGGTGTGTTCATACAGACGGAATTTGCCCGACGTCTCCAGAGTGGTGGCCTGGCACTGTCACATGATGAAGACAACGTTGAGGGCCTTACTTTTGTTTTTATTGCGAATGAAGCTTTCGGCTGGGACCACACCTGATGAGGCCATTCCCCCTGAGGACCCTGACCCCAGAGAGGAGGGTTTTTAATTACCGGCTGTTCAGAGCCCGAAGGGTTGTTTAGAATGCCTTTGGGATAATGGCCAGCCGGTTCCGCCTGTTCCTTACCTCGATACATATGGTGGACTACAAACTCAATCATATAGTTTTCGACTGCTGCATCCTGCATAACTTTTTGAGGAGAAACGCACCAAATTATCTGGCCATAGTTGGGCCTGAGGCCGGACTTTTCTACACACCCCTGACGGGCCTGGATACTGGCCTTACTGGCTTGGCCCCCCAAAGCACCCGTGAAGTGCGGGAG
This sequence comes from Rana muscosa, assembly GCA_029206835.1. NCBI lineage: Eukaryota > Metazoa > Chordata > Amphibia > Anura > Ranidae > Rana > Rana muscosa. Next base: position 654,812,930 of record CM055118.1, on the reverse strand, counting down.
AAATATGTACAGTATTTTACAGGTAGGGGGGCCATTGCTATGCCAGACAATCTCTGACTTTTTTGACAAAAATAAAAAAATTTACTGGGAAAAGCTTGATTTTTCATTATTGCTTGTGTTTCTTTTATCTGTCTCCTAGGTTCTCCTAGTGCCCTTTTACTGCCAAGTGGATTTGCCTTTAGTAAATAACCACCATTGTCACTGTAAACAACAACTTTAATTTTAAAACTGGTATTGAGCATTGAAAGAAGAAGCCACACATTGTTGATTATAAAACTATTTTTACTCTGTTGTGCACATTTACTTGTGTGTTCTAAAATTTCAGTGAACATTCCAAACTTTTTTTTATTTTATTTTAAACAATATTATTTTTTGTTTTTGCATAAACAGGCATGTTTAATAAATATAAAAAAAAACAACAACTATGGAACTTACAAAGTTCAACCTTTCAAAAACTTAAGGCAATATCAGACATTATCTAGTGTTTAAAAAATGTGTTGCTGTTGCCTTCATGAGATGGGGTGATGTCACCCCTGAACAAGCCAAATTTTGAAGATGCACACAGTTTGGGATGTAAAATGGGGAATTCCCTCCTGATCCCATGCCTAATGTCAACATGTGCTATCTGCCATCATGGGGGATCAATGGATGTGTTTTGGGGGTGCAACCCCTTCCTCTCACTTACTTGAGTTGCAAGGAAGGGGTTGCACCAACAAAACACGTACATTGATATCCCCTGAAAGAAAGGGTGGCTTTGGCCAATTATGCCTCAGGGGATTTAGTACACGCCCCACACTATATAAGGCCGCCTGGAAGTCGGCCTTGTGTAGTGTGTTCCGGCATTCTGAGAGAGAGAGAGACAGTGTAATTTCATTTGAGTTAGTTAGAGCAGGCAGGCGAGTCAGTTAGCTGCAGTCAGTGTATTTAGTATATATATGCATCCTAGGTTTTGTGTATATATATATACATATATATATATATATATATATATATATATATATATATACACACACACTGTATTCAGTTTAGCTATATCTGTTCCTGTTATTCTCTTCCTAATATACTTACAGGCAGGCAGCTGCAGTATTTTCAGTCGGTGTACTATATCCTGTGCACAGTGTGCAACTAAAGCTAACTGCAGACAATTGCTGGTGTTCTCTTCCTAATAACACCACAGGCAGGCAGCTACAGTATTTTCAGTCAGTGTACTGTATCCTGTGCACAGTGTGCAACTAAAGCTAACTGCAGACAATTGCTGGTGTTCTCTTTCTAATATATAAAGGGAAAAGTGGTGTCTACGTTGTGACAGAAACCAGGGGGGTGAAACAAATGTGACTGATAACACACTCAATGCAATAAATTCTCAATAATCCAATTGGACTGGTGTATATAAATAAAAATAGGATGGATAACACAATACACTAACATAACACACTGTGAAAGACTGTGTTGCAAAATATTGACCAGTAAATCCAAAAACAATAAATTAATAGGGTAAAATAATATGGACAACTAATGCACAATATATAAATGAAAAACACAAGTCCAGAAAGAATGAGTGATCCAGAAAATAATGGTGCTTTAAATAAAGTTCATGTGGCTAGTGACTCCCACCACCAAAGGCAAAAGCGAAAACGCACACTTGCAGTGCTCCAAAATTTCTTCAGTGATACACCTATGTGTCTGCAAGAAGCTCACCTCACTGCTGTTGGATAAACAGCATGCACAGATCACAGAGTGTGGATGAAGATGGTATATCCCACAATATGGCGATCCTCTTACTATTGATACAGTCTCCTTACTGTTTCTGCAGTCCTCTCAATGTAGGATGGAAACCATATATATAGATATAGAGACAGAGAAAGCAATCATAGCGTATCTCAGATGACAATCCCACGTAGAGGCAAGTCCACACACGCGGTATTGCACTCACTTGGTACAAATGAGGAATGGATAGAACTCCACGAACACCGAGTTTGTCGGCCCTCTGTGTGGGTATGGCTCTAGGTGGGTCCTATACTGTTACCGGATCCTCAGTAGGTTAAATACTCAATGGATGATATAAATGAAAAAGAAGGGCATACATCGCATGATCCCGTTTAAAACTATTTAATGAACTATAGAACAACAAAGTATAAAACTCACATTAAGCAGAGAATCAGCATGTAATGAATCCATGAGCGCCGTGCTTGTCTTCCTGTTTGAATCTTGGTATACCTAATGCTTCAATCCCTACGCGTATCGTCATGTGACTTCATCGACTCGAACATTGGCTGTTCGCCCATTCGGCGAACAGCAAACAATTTGGGGTGTTCGCGGCAAATTCGAAAAGCCGCGGAACACCCTTTAAAAGTCTATGGGAGAAATCTAAAGTGCTAATTTTAAAGGTTAATATGCAAGTTATTGTCATAATAAGTGTTTGGGGACCTGGGTCCTGCCCCAGGGGACATGTATCAATGCAAAAAAAAGTTTTAAAAACTGCAGTTTTTTCGCGAGCAGTGATTTTAATAATGCTTAAAGTGAAACAATAAAAGTGAAATATTCCTTTAAATTTCGTACCTGGGGGGTGTCTAAAGTATGCCTGTAAAGCAGCGCGTGTTTCCCGTGTTTAGAATTGTCCCTGCACAAAATGTAATTTCTGAAGGAAAAAAAGTAATTTAAAACCACTCGCGGCTATAATGAATCCCCGGGTCCCCGGCAATACAGAGAAAAGTCATTGAAAAAAACGGCAGGGGTCCCCCCCAGTACATTACCAGGCCCTTTTGGTCTGGTATGAATATTAAGGGAAACTCCTGCCATTTTTTCAATTACTTTTATCTGTATTGCCGGACCGGACAATTCATTAATAGATGCAGTAGTTTTAAATTACTTTTTTTCCTTCAAAAATTACATTTTGCTCAGGAACCAAAATGTAAAAAAAATGCGTGGGAGTCCCCCCCAAATTCCATTACCAGGCCCTTCAGGTCTGGTATGGATATTAAGGGGAACCCTGCACCAAAATTAAAACAAAAATGGTGTGGGGTCCCCTCCAAAAATCCATACCAGACCCTTCAGGTCTGGTATGGTTTTAAGGGAAACCCCGCACCAAAATAAAAATAAATTGCGTGGGGTCCCCCAAAAATCCATACCAGACACTTATCCAAGCACGTAAACCTGGCAAGCCGCAGGAAAAGAGGGGGGGATGAGAGATAGCCCCCCTCCTGAACCGTACCAGGCCACATGCCCTCAACATGGGGAGGATGTCCCCATGTTGATGGGGACAAGGGCCTCATCCCCACAACCCTTGCCCGGTGGTTGTGGGAGTCTGCAGGCGGGAGGCTTATCGGAATCTAGAAGCCCCCTTTAACAAAGTGGACCCCCATATTCCGCCCCCCCATGTGAATTGGTAACGGGTACAATGTACCCCTACCATTTCACAAAAATGATGCAGGAATACCTAGGGGCAAGATCAGACTTGGACACCTTTCCCACCGAAAATCCTCTGGGTTACTGGGTCTTGAGGATGGATCACTGGCCAGAGCTTGCACAGTATGCAATTGAGCTACTGGCCTGTCCTGCATCCAGCGTTCTTTCGGAACACACATTTAGTGCTGCTGGAGGCTTTGTAACTAATCACAGGGTGTGCCTGTCCACCGAATCGGTCGATCGGCTGACCTTCAAAAAAATGAATCAGTCTTGGATCACCAGCTACCAAGCACCTGATGCTGATGTAACCGAATATTGTTTTTTTTTTATGTGAGATCCCTTCAAGACTGCCTATGCTGATGCTGAGTGACTATCCTGTTATGCTGAGTGACTATCCTCTTCCTCCTCAATGTTCATGCTGATAGCTTGTAAGAACATTTTTGGTTCTGGGCACCGGCACCAGTGGCTAAGGCCCAATTTTTCTGCCCCTGTTTAACAGGGGCGTGTAATTACAATTTTTTATCCAATACTTTGCAGAAGGGCTCATTCCTGCGCTCCAACTAGAGTATCTGTGAGGGGTTGAAGTGTTGTGGCACCAGCACCAGTGCCTTAGGCCCAATTTTCAGCCCCCGTTTAACAGGGGCATGTAATTACAATTCTTGATCTAATATTTCACAGCAGGGCCCATTCGTGCGCCCACCAAAAGTAATTGTGAGGCCTTACTGTGTTGTGGCAAAACCACCACACCATACACCACCAAAGGCCCACTTTTTCTGACCCTGTTCAACAGGGGCATGTAATTACTATTCTTGATCTAATATTTCACAGCAGGGCCCATTCCTGCGCCCACCAAGAGTAACTGTGAGGGCTTACAGTGTTGTGGCAACACCAACACCTAAGGCCCAAATTTCTAGGTCCCCTACTTTCAAACATCCATCTTACAAACGACTCCTACTTGCAAACGGAAGGAGACAACAGGAAGTGAGAGGAAATCGACCCCTAGGAAGGGAAATTCTCTCCTGTAAGAGTTCCTTGTTTCACTAAAAAACCCAGATTTTCTAAATACAATTGTCATTGGGACAGAAAGTGAGGTGAAATCTGAACAGGTGCACAGACAGCAAAACAAATGCTACATGGGCGATAACCCTTCCCTATGTTTTCCAAAAAGCTTAAAAAATAATTTTTTGGGCTGGAGCTACACTTAAAAAATGTACCTGTTCCAAATTACAAACAGATTCTACTTAAGAACAAACCTACAGTCCCTGTCTTGTTTGTACCGCCTGTATACTGCTGTTCAGAGTATATAGGGCCTGGGGGCCCCACGCCTTTCCTTTTTTTTATTTGGGTGTAGGTTTCCTCTTAATATCCATACAAGACCCAAAGGGGCTGGTAATGGGCTAGGGGGAGGGTACCCATGCCGTTTTTCTCAATGACTTTCATCCATATTGCCGGGGCCAGACATGACATTAAAGCCGCAAGCAGTTTTAAATGACTTTTTTTCCTTCAGAAATGACATTTTGTGCATACTATAGACACCCCCAAGGCATGATATTTAAAGGAATATTTCACTTTTATTTTTTCACTTTAAGCATCATTAAAATCCCTGCTCTTGTTTTTAAAACTTTTTTTGCATTGATACATGTCCCCTGGAGCAGGACCCGGGTCCCCAAAACCTTTTTAGGACAATAACTTGCATATTGTCCTTTAAAATTCGCACTTTTGATTTCTGACGTTCGAGTCCCATAGACTTTAACGTGGTTTGAAAGTTTGTGCGAACTTTCGAGCCGTTCGAATGTTCTGATGCAAACCGAACCGGGGGGTGTTGGGCTCATCCCTACACACATGTAGACACCCCAAGTATCCACTGGAGCACCTGTGTGGGACACCCTAAAAATGTTGTTCTGGTGTCCCACACTAGTGCTCCAGAGTGCAGATGTGTAACCAGCTGCTGAGTGTCCTCTCCTTTACACTAAATCAAGTTTGCATTTCATTCTAGTTACAAACACATCATCTGGACAACAATGTAAGAACATGTTTGGAATACAAACAGGCATATAAAAAATTATTTTACCTTGTATCTTCCAAAAACATCGTATGTAGTGGGTGAACGATGTGTCTAATGACCGATTACTGTGCCCACTAACCTGAAAGTTGTCAATTTCAAATGTCCAATATAAAAAAATAAAACATGGAGCAACATGCAAGTTCCGATAATAAAATAATAGGAACACATCAGAAATACTTACTTTTTTGAAGCATTCTCTTGATACTCCTGATATATAGGAAAAAGTTGGCGCTGGTGTTAAAGACAATGTGAAAACTAAAAATTGAGGGAAACAAATTGAAGAGGGGGGGGGCACTAGATAAAGAGTTATAAAAGAAATTCACATAAGACTGTAAAAGTCCCTTTTTAGTCCATCTTAAAACATGTAGAAGGCAGCCCAGTGAAGATGTAAAGCAAATCCTGGAAGAGCTGAGGGGAGAAGCACAAAAGCGCCACTCTAAGTGCAGTATTAACAATAAAATGTAATGTTAAAAAGAGGGGGGGAGCATATATATACTCACAAACGTGAAGTTAAAATAAGCATGTAGATAAAGATCAAAGTCTTATCTGTAGGAAAGCAGTGGCACGGCCCAGATGGTGCTGGTGGGAGCCGATATATACCAGCACCGCACTTCCGCTGATGCAAAAGAAGGTAAGATGAGGGGAATCCACAGCGGGCGATGGATAATGCTGCAAACCGTGACTCATGAACGACTTCCGGGTGAGTTGCTGGCCATAACTTGCGGTGAGCATCCGGGTTGTTGGAGGACCAATAGAATCCGTATGGCTGGGGACCAATGGGTGGTGAGCGCTTTCGGAACATGCGCTCCTTCATCAGACCTAATAGTGGCCATGTTGAGTAAGGGCTCTATATACTCTGCTGTCACGCCGCAGGGTCCTAGAGCCCACAACAAAAACAAAACCACATGTTTTACACTGACTAGATCAGTGTTTCTCAACTCCAGTCCTCAAGGCGCCCCAACAGGTCATGTTTTCAGGATTGCCATTATTTTGCACAGGTGATTGGATCAGTTTCACTGCCGTAGTAATTACCACAGCTGTTTCATCTGAGGGAAATCCTGAAAACATGACCTGTTGGGGCGCCTTAAGGACTGGAGTTGAGAAACACTGGACTAGATATTGCAGTGCAAAGTAAACCACAGGAGCATCAAATATTTATGAAAACGATCGAAAATCACATCAAAAAGGTCATGAAAAGGAAGAATATATTATATGAGTATATGTGTGGAACTAAAATAAAAATATGATTTATAAGGGACAACAAAATGCGAAAAAATGCAAAATAAAAGTAAATACCGAAATAACTAATAATTAATTGATTAATCCATAAATAAAAATAATAATAAAAATAAAAATAATAATAATAATAAATAATAATAATGTAATGCAGAAAAAATTTGAATTAAATTAATTAATTAAGAAAACCTTGATTGGGAATGAATTATTTGAAAGATTATATTATGTGTTTGAGTATATTCCCATATGCATGATAGAGGATAGTGCATATTGGGAATTTGTAAGAGACAACAACCCGGATGCTCACAGCAAGTTACGACCAGCAACTCACCCGGAAGTCGTTCATGAGTCACGGTTTGCAGCATTATCCATCGCCCGCTGTGGATTCCTCTCATCTTACCTTCTTTTGCATCAGCGGAAGTGCGGTGCTGGTATATATCGGCTCCCACCAGCACCATCTGGGCCGTGCCACTGCTTTCCTACAGATAAGACTTTGATCTTTATCTACATGCTTATTTTAACTTCACGTTTGTGAGTATATATATGCTCCCCCCTCTTTTTAATATTACATTTTATTGTTAATACTGCACTTAGAGTGGCGATTTTGTGCTTCTCCCCTCAGCTCTTGATACTCCTGTACTGCTCCGACTCTCTCAGTTTGAGGTCAGACCACCTCTTTCTAAGCTGCTCTTTCGATCTTTTCACCCCAAACTTTTTATGAGGACTTTTGACTACTTTTCCCATTATTTTGGCCTTCCTTTGATTAGGGTGGGTATTTGGCCCATGCTTGCCATCATAATCCGACTTTTTCAATATGTCCACCATCTCCGCCATCTCTGTGAATGACATAGTAGATGCCTTGTATCGCCTCCTTCGGGCTTGTCTCGTCGTTAGACAAATTAGCAGACAAATTAGCAGACACCTGATGAGGTGTCACATGTCGCTCCTACTGCGCGATGAAAGAGAAGGGGCGGGGAATATTCTAAAAAGAATGTCATGGGCGGGCGACATGTGTGCGGAGTTTCACGCATGCGTAGTGTATATAAAGCTAACACACATGTGTTGTACCTACGTTCTGTGTGCAGAGAAAGGAGGAACGAAAGCGCCAAACGTAATAAACAAAGGTAACATTGAAACTTGGGGCATCTTCTGTGGCCTATAATGCTTCATGATTGAGGCCTATATTGGGATAAGAGTATGACAGTTTAGGCTGACCTAGTGTTTTTGTCTTGTGTTTTATCTTGCAGAAAAAATGCAGAAATTTAAAGACCCTGTCATCATGTGTGCATTCATAGACAAATACAGGGAGATGAGGAATTTGTGGGAGCTAAAACACAATTTATACCATAACCGCGACGCAAGAAGGGCAACAATGGACAAATTGGTCGAATTTGTGCAGACAATGATCCCTGAGGCAGACTATCACATGGTGAATACTAAAGTAAATAACTTGGGGAATACCTATAGGAAGGAGCACACTAAAATCCAAATTTCACGGAAATCAGGAGCAGCAGCAGACAAAGTGCATGTCTCCAAGCTTCAAACTTTAAACATTTGCGTTTTCTGGACGACCAGCTAGAAGTCAGGGAATCAGTTTGCAGCCTTCCCTCCACCCTTCCCTCCAGCCTTCCCTCCACCCCAGCAGAGGATGACGAGGACCAACCTGACCTGGAAGACCCAGATCTGAATATCTATAGCCAGGTATAGTATTTTTCAACATATTTATTATCCTATATTTATTATTAGGAACTAGATGTTATTATTCCCAAATTAAGGATTAAACAAAAACTTATTTCCATATCAATAGACAGTAGTGCACAGAAATGATTTGGACAGGAATGAAAAATGCTGGGGTCAGAATGATAGTCTTTTAGATTTATTTACATTCAATTTTCAACAGTCATGAGCTGAAAATTGTGTGTGATTGATGTACCAAAAAGTAAAACTATGTCCCTTTTTTATGCACAGGATGATCTCAGCCAGGATGAGGCTCAGGAGTGTGGCATCCAGGAGGAGGCAGGGGTGAGTGGCAGCCAGGAGGAGGCAGTGCCCAGTGGCAGCCAGGAGGTGGCCGGGTCAAGTGGCAGCCAGCAGGTGGCCAGGCCCAGTGGCAGCACCCTGTCACAGGTGCCTGCCCTCCACGTGTTCTGTAGTGCAAATCTGCAAAATGCAAAAAGCACTAAAAATGCATAGGTGTGAATCCAGCCTTAGAGGTGTAAAAACATCACCAGGAGAGAGATAATCATTATTAAAAAAAAAATAATAAATAGGAGAGCATCTTAACAAATCAGAAATTAAAATGCATTTCACCACTCCACATGTCGCTAAGCGGTTAATAAGGCAAAAAGGCTGTTCAATTTGCAAGGGAATTTTCCCTCAGTTCTGTAAATGAGGTGAAGCTCTTTTGACTTCCACCATCCAATCACGTGCAAACAAAAAATACAGTTTTTTTTTTCCTTGCACCTGATTCCTCATGTACATGTTTCCTTGTACCTGAGTACCTGATGGGTATTCTTTGCAAAGAGAATTTTCACTGCATTAACTAAGATAATGGAAAATGTCCTTTCAAAGTGTACGATCCTTTGCAAAATGAACAGCCTGCTTGTTTTTAGGCTGGCCATACATTATACAGTTTTCTAGTACAATTTTCCTTTAGCTTTACCAAAACCATATAATACTGTATGACGGCAAACCAAAACACTTTCAATATGTATGCAATCAGAGAGGCCCTTGCACTATATAGTTGAAGGTAAATCTAAAGGAAATTTTAATTAGAAAATAGTATAATGTATGGCCAGCTTTAGTAAATCAACCCCATAATGTGCATTACTGTGGGGTTGATTTACTAAAGGCAAATTGACTGTGCACATTGCAAAGTACAATTGCACTCTGCAAGGGCAGTTGCTCCAGAGCTTCGTAAATGAACAGGATCTCTGCTGACTTCCAATATCCAATCAAGTACAAGCAACATTGCTGATTTTTTAAATTTTCCTTGCAAGTGATTGGGTATTCTTTGCAAAGTGAAGCCTTACCTCATTTACTAAGCTCTGGAGCAACTGCACTTGCAGAGTGCAACTGCACTTTGCATTGTGCACAGTCTATTTGACTTTAGTAAATCCACCCCAGTGTGTTGTGGTATTGGGTGTTAAAACTAAGACCTGGTGTTAATGTTCCCTAATAAATGGGACATTTATTGATACATTATTATCATACATACATAAATTTTGTATTACAATTATTATACATTATATTATATATTATTATTATTATTGTACAGGGTTTATATGGCGCCAACAGTTTGTGCAGCGCTTTACAACATGGGGGAAAACAATACAGTTACAATATAATTCAATACAGGAGGGATTAGAGGGCCCTGCTCATTAGAGCTTACAGTCTAGAAGGGAGGGTCAAGTGGAAAAAGAGGTAACAGCTGTGGGGGATGATCAGATGGAGAAAATGAAAATAAAGTTGTTAGGTGTGGGTAGGATTGGCTTCTCTGAAGAGGAGGGTTTTCAGGGATCATCTATAAGCTAATAGAGTCGGAGATAATTGGACAGATTGGGGTAAGGAGTTCCATAGGATTGGAGAGGCTCTGGAAAATTTCTGGAGGCAAGCATGGGAGAAGGAGAAGCTGATGAGGGAGCTAGAGAGCAGGAGGTCTAGAGAATAACAAAGTGAATGATTAGGTTGGTATTTTGAGACTAGGTCAGTGATGTAGCTGGGGCAGAGTTGTGGATGGCTTTGTAAGTAGTTTTTAGTATTACAGCAATGATAGCAAAGGTTATAAAAATACAATATAAAATTCTATAATTGTATCACATAATAATTGATGTCTGTCAGTGTTACGGTTTGGGCAGAATATTGAGACAATTTAGATATATACGGGATATAAAATAATTTGCCTGCCACCAGATGGGGATGTCACTTGCCACACTGCCTGCCACCAGATGGGAATGTCACTTGCCACACTGCCTGCCACCAGATGGGAATGTCACTTGCCACACTGCCTGCCACCAGATGGGAATGTCACTTGCCACACTGCCTGCCACCAGATGGGAATGTCACTTGCCACACTGCCTGCCACCAGATGGGGATGTCACTTGCCACACTGCCTGCTAGCAGAACGGGGATTGCCACAGTTACCTGGCTGCCACCCAAAAAGTACCAGTTTTTCACTAATTGCATGTAAAATCAAGCCCCCCCCAGCATTGCAGAGTACTTGCAGCCAGGTACAACGCTGTAAGCCTCTCCTCTCCTGCGTGGGAAAACTATCTGCAGGCAGGGATGAGCCGAACACCCCCCTGTTCGGTTCGCACCAGAACCTGCGAACAGACAAAATGTTCGTGTGAACTTTAGAACCCTATTAAATACAATGGACTCGAACGTTCGAAATCTAAAGTGTTAATTATAAAGGCTAATATGCAAGTTATTGTCCTAAAAAGTGTTTGGGGACCTGGGTCCTGCCCCAGGGGACATGTATCAATGCAAAAAAAAGTTTTAAAAACGGCCGTTTTTTCGGGAGCAGTGATTTTAATAATGCTTAAAATGAAAAAATAAAAGTGAAATATTCCTTTAAATTTCGTACCTGGGGGGTGTGTATGATATGCATGTAAAGTGGCGCATGTTTCCCGTGCTTAGAACTGTCCCTGCAAAAAATTTCATTTTTGAAAGAAAAAAAGTCTTTTAAAACTGACTAGCGGCTATTAATGAATTGTCGGCTCCCGGCAATACATACAAAAGTCATTGATAAAAAAAAAAAAGCGTGGGGGTTCCCCAGAATTCAATTACCAGGCCCTTCAGGTCTGGAATGGATATTAAGGGGAACCCCGCCGCAAATTTAAAAAAAAATTGACGTGGGGTTCCCCCAAATATCCATTCCAGGCCCTTCAGATCTGGCATGGATTTTAAGGAGAACTCCACCCCAAATTTAAAAAAAAATGGCGTGGAGTCCCCCTAAAAATCCATACCAGACCCCTTATCCGAGCACGCAACCTGGCCGGCCGCAGGGGAAAAAGGGGGGACGAGAGAGCGGCCCCCCCTCCCTCCTGAACCGTACCAGGCCACATGCCCTCAACATGGGGAGGATGTCCCCATGTTGATGGGGACAAGGGCCTCATCCCCACAACCCTTGCCCGGTGGTTGTGGGGGTCTGCGGGCGGGGGGCTTATCGGAATCTGGAAGGCCCCTTTAACAAAGGGGACCCCCAGATCCCGGCCCCCCTATGTGAATTGGTAAGGGGTACATTGTACCCCTACCATTTCACGAAGAAAGCGTAAAAAAATGTTTAAAAAAAACACACAAACACCTTGAAAAAGTCCTTTATTTAAAAAAAAAAAAAAAAACATTCCAGCGGTGAAATCCAGTGTCCCGCGGCGATCCCGATGTCCAGCGCTGTCCTTCATTGGTTGTGCCTGAGCGGACCTGATGGGGAACTCCCTCTCAGTGTTTTAAATGTATAGACCCGCCCCTTCTAAAGTTCCCCATCAGGTCCGCTCAGCGGACCAGATGCGGAACATGAGAAGGGGCGGGTCTATACATTGTGAGGGGGTTAGCTCGGCAGCGGGTGTGTGTGACCCCCGGGATGGGCTCCCCACACAAAAACAGGCCCAGCAGACGGAGGTTGTGGTTTTCAAAATCAAAAAGGTGCGGTTTATTTTCTATTTACAGTGACAAAAACACAGCAAAGCAAAAGAAACATAAACAAAATAAATCCTGGTCAATTTGACCTCTGACTAAACATACAGGTTTCCTAACTAACAACTGGGATCAGCCTAGTGCTGTCCTAGTCCCTAAGTCCCTGGTTTTAAATGTCCAAGCAAATAGCCACACAGGCTTTGTCTCACCGCACAAGGGTTCACTCTCTCCAGGAAGTCCACACAGGTCTGCTTCCAGGCATGAGCTAACCCCTAATGAAGCTGGGAGTTCTTATAGAGGCCTAAATGAGCTGACAAGCTTCAGCTGGTCTCATCAACTCCCTGTCTGCACGACGCCCCACACTCTCCCTAGAGGTATGAGTCATCCATGAGCCCACTATCCTCAGCTGGGCTTATACAACTCTCCACCTAGTTGTATAAGTCGGCGTAAAGCCTGAATCTGGGCGAAATATATCTACCCCCCTGGATGCAACCAGGTGACTTTACCTTCCTGCTGTCACATACCCCCCCCCTCTTGTTTTAACCTCGGGGTTGGAACACCAGCAATCAGGCATTCATGTACTCGAGACAAAGCATCCACATTCCCCATTTGAACGCCAGGGCGATGCTTTACTGTGAAGTTGAATTCCTGGAGGGCCAGGAACCACCTATTCACTCTTCTATTTGTTTCCTTGTTTTGAGCCATCCACTTTAACGGAGCGTGATCCGTAACCATGTCAAAGTGCCTACCTAGCAGGTAGTATCGAAGGGAATCTAGAGCCCACTTCACCGCTAAACACTCCTTTTCAACGGTGGCGTAATTTACCTCATGGGACTTCAACTTCCTGCTGAGGTAAATGACTGGGTGCTCTTCCCCGTTCCAGACCTGGGACAATACTGCTCCTAACCCCACATCTGACGCATCACTTTGTACGACAAAGTCTTTAGAGAAGTCGGGTGAGTACAACACTGGCTGGCTACATAAGGCTTGTTTCAAGAATTGGAATGCTGCCTCAGCCTCGGGGGTCCATTTAATCATGACCGACCCTTTCCCCTTCGTCAGGTTGGTTAGGGGCACAGCCTTAGAAGCAAAGTGGGGAATGAATCGCCGATAATACCCAGCGATTCCCAGAAAGGCTCGTACCTGCTTCTTGCTGTTGGGACGTGGCCAACTCTGGATGGCCTCGACTTTGTTGAGTTGGGGTTTTATTACTCCCCTCCCAATGGTGTACCCAAGATATTTGGCCTCCTCCTGCCCAATGGTACACTTCTTGGGGTTAGCCGTAAACCCCGCTTCCCGAACAGAGTCCAGGACTGCTTGCACTTTTGGCAGATGTGAGGCCCAATCTGTGCTATGGACAATTACGTCATCCAGGTAAGCCGCAGCATACTTCCGATGGGGCCTCAGCATCTGGTCCATTTTCCGCTGGAATGTGGCCGGCGCATTCTGTAACCCGAACGGCATTCTTTTATATTGGAACGCCCCGTCTGGGGTTACAAATGCGGTTTTCTCTTTGGCCGACTTGGCCAGGGGGATTTGCCAATACCCTTTTGTGAGGTCAAGAGTCGTCATGTATCGGGCTGTTCCCAGCCGGTCGATCAACTCATCTATACGTGGCATGGGGTAGGTGTCAAATTTTGTAACTTTGTTCAACTGACGAAAATCGTTACAAAATCGCCAGCTCCCATCCGGTTTAGGCACCAACACAATGGGACTAGACCAATCACTTTGGGACTCCTCTATCACCCCTAAGTTCAGCATTTTCTGTACTTCCTCCCGTATTGCCTCCCGTTGGGCCTCTGGGATCCGATAGGGTTTTAACTTCACCCTTTCACCGGGCGGGGTAATAATGTCATGCTCTACCCCAGATTTTTGTCCCGGCAGCTCAGAGAATACCTCCTTGTTGCGAAGCACAAACTCCTTAACCTCCTGTTGTTGGGGTTGTGACAAGGTGGCTGCGATTCCAACCTCAGGAATCACGCAACCAGTTTGAGCTGGTGACCAAGTGTCTGCGACTAGGGACTCTCTATCCCTCCAGGCTTTCAACAGATTAACGTGATAGATCTGTTCGGGCTTTCGCCTTCCTGGTTGTCTGACCTTGTAATTCACTTCGCTCACTTTTTCCATTATCTCGTAGGGGCCTTGCCATTTGGCAAGGAATTTACTTTCAACCGTAGGGACCAGTACCAGTATCCTATCCCCCGGGGAAAAGGTACGGGTCTTGGCTCCACGGTTGTACACTCTCTGCTGTGCTAACTGCGCTTGGGCCAAATGTTCCTTCACGATGGGCATTACCTGTGCAATTCGGTCTTGCATCAGGGCGACATGCTCAATCACACTCCTGTGGGGAGAACTCTCACTTTCCCAAGTTTCCTTGGCAATATCCAACAGCCCTCTTGGGTGTCTCCCATACAGTAACTCAAAGGGGGAGAATCCCGTAGAGGATTGGGGCACCTCCCTAATAGCAAACATCAGATAAGGAAGTAGACAGTCCCAATCCTTTCCATCTCTATCCACCACTTTCTTCAACATTTGTTTTAGGGTTTTGTTGAATCTTTCAACCAGCCCATCGGTTTGGGGGTGATACACAGATGTACGTAATTGCGTCACTTTGAACAATTTACATAGCTCCTTCATAACCCGGGACATAAAGGGTGTACCTTGGTCCGTAAGCAGTTCTTTACAAATACCCACCCGGCTAAACACAAGAGATAGCTCTTTGGCTATGGTTTTGGCCGAGGTATTTTGGAGAGGGATCGCTTCTGGATAACGGGTGGCATAGTCCATTATAACTAATATGTACTGGTGCCCCCTAGCGGACTTGATTATAGGACCTACCAAATCCATGGCGATCCTCTCAAACGGGACCTCAATGATGGGTAGAGGGACCAGCGGGCTACGGAAATGTGGCATTGGGGCCGACCTCTGACACACAGGGCAGGAGGAACAATAATTTTCTATGTCCTTCATCACCCCCGGCCAATAGAATCTCTGTAATACCCTCTCTCGGGTTTTCTCTGTCCCCAGATGACCTCCAAGAATGTGCCCATGGGCCAACTCCAACACCAACTTCCTGTACGGTTTGGGCACCACAAGCTGCTCAACGGTTTCTTCTGCCCTTTTTGCCACCCGATACAGTAGGTCCTTCTCTACGCTGAAGTATGGGTAAGTGCAGGTATTATCTGGGTTCACTAACTCGCCATCTATTTTCACTACGTTTTCCCGTGCCTTTATTAGGGCGGGGTCTTTCAACTGTTCTGTGGCAAAGTTTTCCCTGTGAACCTCAAGATCAGAAAACTCCACAGACGGTAGGTTTTCGTCTGAGGAGGTGGGCTCCTCTCCAGTTTCTTGAGTCTCCCCTGCCAATACTGACAAGGGAAATTCCGGAGAGTCCTCACCACTCTCAGGGGAGTTCTGGCTATCACATTCCTGGTACATAGGGGCACCAGTGGGGGGCTCAGGATCATCCCACAGTTCCCAGAACTTCGGAAAATCCCTTCCCACAATGGCGTCATGCGGTAACTGAGATACTAAGCCCACTGGATGAGAGAGGGTACCTTTGGGGGTCTCGAAACACACTGTAGTCACTGGATACTCTCGGGTGTCCCCATGCACACAAATAACAGCTACCTTGCTATTCCCAGAGACCTCTGTTTTAACTAACTCAGCCTTTATCAGGGTCACAAGGCTACCTGAATCCAGCAATACCACAACATTTCTACCATTAACACACATTTTGCATAAATGTTTCTCAGTTCCTCGAATGGCAGTGCATGCGACTGTCGCACACAGCGACTGACGTCTGCCCGTCAGAAAGTCACACTGCATGGGTTCCTCCACAACCAGGCAATTTGCTGCAATATGTCCCGCTTGCCGGCAGCGGTAGCAAACGATCCTTTTTGCCGCCTCTTGAGCCGCTGATTTCCCAGGCTGTTCTCGCCAAACTTGGGGTAGAGCTCCCACCCTCTCACTCTCTCCACCCTTACCCCTTGGAATCATCTTATCCGCCCCTGGGGATGGTCTGGTCTTAGGGTGGAAAGTCCGAGTGTCTCTGGAAGAGACCGTCAGGTTCTCTGTAGCCAAGTATTTCTCCACACGATCCACAAGACCATCGGCCGTCTCTGGGTCTCCATGGCTTACCCACTTTTGGATGGCAGTAGGAAGAGCTCTCAAAAACCGATCCATTACAACACGTTCCACAATCTTTGGTGCGGACAAAGTCTCTGGCTGTAGCCACTTTCTGCTCAGGTGAATGAGATCATACATTTGAGACCTGGGGGGTTTTCCAAGCTGGAAAGTCCAGTTATGCACACGCTGAGCCCGGACAGCCAGGGTGACACCCAGCCTTGCCAATATTTCAGCTTTTAGCATCACATAGTCTTTTGCTTGGTTAGGCTCTAGGTCATAGTAAGCTTTCTGCGATTCACCAGTTAACAGAGGAGCCACTAGTCCAGCCCACTGCTCCTCAGGCCACTTTTCTCTTTCAGCGGTCCTTTCAAATGTGGTCAAAAATACCTCTGGATCATCCTCTCCAGTCATTTTTGTCAATAAACGACTCACCCCAAAGGACGCGGTATTAGTGGGACGGCTTTCCTCACTGGTCTGCGGACGTTGCTGCATTACTGCTTCCATCTGTTGTTGTAGTCTCTGCTCTTGCTTCTGCAACAGGTCTATGAAGCGGGCCTCAGATTGCTGCTGGGCTTGTTGCTGAGCCTCCAGACTCTGTTGCAAAGTTGCGTTTGTCTGCTGCTGGGCTGCAAGGCTCTGTTGATGAGCTTGCTGCTGGGCTGCGAAGTTCTGTTGTTGAGCTGCAAGGCTCTGTTGATGAGCTGCAAGGCTCTTTTGCAAACCTGCATTTGTCTGCTGTTGATTGGCATTTGCTAGAGCCAGCTGTTTCAGTATCTCCTCCATGCTGGCTTAAAAAAAAACTGCCACTGGTTCTCCACCAACTGTGAGGGGGTTAGCTCGGCAGCGGGTGTGTGTGACCCCCGGGATGGGCTCCCCACACAAAAACAGGCCCAGCAGACGGAGGTTGTGGTTTTCAAAATCAAAAAGGTGCGGTTTATTTTCTATTTACAGTGACAAAAACACAGCAAAGCAAAAGAAACATAAACAAAATAAATCCTGGTCAATTTGACCTCTGACTAAACATACAGGTTTCCTAACTAACAACTGGGATCAGCCTAGTGCTGTCCTAGTCCCTAAGTCCCTGGTTTTAAATGTCCAAGCAAATAGCCACACAGGCTTTGTCTCACCGCACAAGGGTTCACTCTCTCCAGGAAGTCCACACAGGTCTGCTTCCAGGCATGAGCTAACCCCTAATGAAGCTGGGAGTTCTTATAGAGGCCTAAATGAGCTGACAAGCTTCAGCTGGTCTCATCAACTCCCTGTCTGCACGACGCCCCACACTCTCCCTAGAGGTATGAGTCATCCATGAGCCCACTATCCTCAGCTGGGCTTATACAACTCTCCACCTAGTTGTATAAGTCGGCGTAAAGCCTGAATCTGGGCGAAATATATCTACCCCCCTGGATGCAACCAGGTGACTTTACCTTCCTGCTGTCACAACATGTATTACCAAAGTGAGAGCAGTTCCCCATCAGGTCCGCCCCCTCGGTATGTCGGACCCGCCTACGTCATTGGCTTGAGCGGGGAACTTCCTTCACTATGTAAATTTAAATTACACAATGAAGGAAGTTCCCCGCTCAAGCCAATGACGTAGGCGGGTCCAACATACCGAAGGGGTCGATCCTGATGGGGAACTGCTCTCACTTTGGTAATACATGTATAGACCCGCCCCTTCTCATGTTCCGCATCTGGTCCGCTGAGCGGACCTGATGGGGAACTTTAGATGGGGCGGGTCTATACATTTAAAACACTGAGAGGGAGTTCCCCATCAGGTCCCCTCAGGCACAACCAATGACGGACAGCGCTGGACATCGGGATTGCCGCGGGACACTGGATTTCACCGCTGGAATGTTTTTTTTTTTTTAAATAAAGGACTTTTTCAAGGTGTTTGTGTGTTTTTTTAAACATTTTTTTACGCTTTCTTCGTGAAATGGTAGGGGTACAATGTACCCCTTACCAATTCACATAGGGGGGGCCGGGATCTGGGGGTCCCCTTTGTTAAAGGGGTCTTCCAGATTCCGATAAGCCCCCCGCCCGCAGACCCCCACAACCACCGGGCAAGGGTTGTGGGGATGAGGCCCTTGTCCCCATCAACATGGGGACATCCTCCCCATGTTGAGGGCATGTGGCCTGGTACGGTTCAGGAGGGAGGGGGGCCGCTCTCTCGTCCCCCCCTTTTCCCCTGCGGCCGGCCAGGTTGCGTGCTCGGATAAGGGGTCTGGTATGGATTTTTAGGGGGACTCCACGCCATTTTTTTTTTAATTTGGGGTGGAGTTCCCCTTAAAATCCATGCCAGATCTGAAGGGCCTGGAATGGATATTTGGGGGAACCCCACGTCAATTTTTTTTTAAATTTGCGGCGGGGTTCCCCTTAATATCCATTCCAGACCTGAAGGGCCTGGTAATTGAATTCTGGGGAACCCCCACGCTTTTTTTTTTTTTTTATCAATGACTTTTGTATGTATTGCCGGGAGCCAACAATTCATTAATAGCCGCGAGTGAGTTTTAAATGACTTTTTTTCTTTCAAAAATGACATTTTTTGCAGGGACAGTTCTAAGCACGGGAAACATGCGCCACTTTACATGTATATCATACACACCCCCCAGGTACGAAATTTAAAGGAATATTTCACTTTTATTTTTTCATTTTAAGCATTATTAAAATCACTGCTCCCGAAAAAACAGCGTTTTTAAAACTTCTTTTTGCATTGATACATGTCCCCTGGGGCAGGACCCGGGTCCCCAAACACTTTTTAGGACAATAACTTGCATATAAGCCTTTATAATTAGCACTTTAGATTTCTCCCATAGATTTTTCGAATTTGCCGCGAACACCCCAATTTGTTCGCTGTTCGACTGTTCGACTCGAACTCGAAGCTCATCCCTATCTGCAGGTGAACCGTGAAACAGAGGCACATGAGACTCGAGTGAGAGATGAGAGTTAGGGCGGGCGGTGAGAGATGACGTCATTCTCTCTCTCTTCTGTGTCGCGCAGCCTTCGCGGCCCTGTAAGTAAGGGCGGAAGTTGGGACAGCAGTGCGGGCAATGAGAGATGATGTAATCTCTCTCCGTCGCCGCACGGCCCGCAGCGCTGAAAATGTACTTGTCTCCTCTGCCGCGCGGCGCCACCCCTGCACACAGAGCCCCCCGAGTCATGGCCTCATTGGCCTTGTGGGAAATCCGGCCCTGACCCCGCCCTGTTCTGACATAATGGGAGTTTCCGGCGGCTTCCCCGTGGTGTCACGGGTGACCCTGCCCCCTCTGGTGCGTCACAGGGTTTCCTGTGATGCGCCAGAGGGGGCGGGGTCACCTGTGACACCACGGGGAAGCCACCAGGAACCCCCGTTACGTCAGAACGGGGCGGGGATACTTGTCCACGTCACGGGTGGCCCCGCCCTCGGTTATAAAAGAAATGTCAGATGGCTCGCGTGTCATTCGCCCGGGAGCCTTCTATGGAGGAGGCTGTATCGTTCATAGCGGCGGGTAGCGGCAGGTCCGGGTCGTGGAAGGATGTACATCGCTGGTATTTATTTTATTATTTTTTATTAAAGGACTTGTTCCAAGCTTTTATCTGTATTGCCCGGACCCGACAATTCATTAATAGCCGCGAGTAGTTTTAAATGACTTTTTTCCTTCAAAAATGACATTTTGTGCAGGGACAGTTCTAAGCACGGGAAACACGCGCCACTTTACAGGCATACTATAGACACCCCCCAGGTACGAAATTTAAAGGAATATTTCACTTTTATCGTTTCACTTTAAGCATTATTAAAATCACTGCTCCCGAAAAAAATGCAGTTTTTAAAACTTTTTTTGCATTGATCCATGTCCCCTGGGGAAGGACCCAGGTTCCCAAACACTTTTTAGGACAATAACTTGCATATTTGCCTTTAAAATTTGCACTTTTGATTTCTCGCGTTCGAGTCCCATAGACTTTAACGGTGTTCGAATGTTCGCGTGAACTTTTGGTCTGTTCGCATGTTCTGGATGTGAACCGAACCGGGGGATGTTCGGGTCATCCCTAATTCAGAAGTCAAGTGTAAAAAAGAAATCACTAGTCAAATTGTTTCTCAATATCTATCTTCTATCTCTAAACAGTTTCAAATACTGTATACATACTTTGAGACTGGAGAGTTGGTAGTATTTTAAACTTGCATATAAATGAAAAAAAGGCATTATTATTGTTTCTCTATTTACATATAGCAATCAAATTCAGCCCACTCAAATGTTCTTTTTGTAAAAAACTGAAAAATATATAAATAAAATAAGCATATTAAAGGCCCTTAAGGTTAAATGTTTCCTTTCTTCAAGACAGCAGCTTCAAAGAGAAAAAAAATGTAAAATGATACAGTCTTGAGTCGCCGTCTAAAGAGGGTTTCGCAATTTAATTAAATGCACATTCACGTAAAGCATACTTAAGACAATTACCTTTACCTGATGGAATCTTTTGATATTGTCCTATCAAGGAAAGAGGGCAGGAAGTTCTATAATGTTAACCAGTTGCCTTCTTCTGAGTCTAAAATATTTCAATTCATGACTTTGAAATGTGGCCTTAAAAGTATTAATGGGAGCATAATGTTCTTAACATGTGTTGTTATTAGTAAGCAATCATATAAAACACTTTAGACACTCAAGAAAGAATGTTTACAGTATCTAAAGGAGAGTCTGTTAAATTATGGGAAGTGTTCCAAAAATGGCCATAAAATCTAGCTGGATAAGCATGTATTGTAGTATTCACTAGCGCTGTCCTCTTATTTCACAGAAACATGTGTCTACAAAACCTAACACCGTAGAGACTTTTTAAATTGAAGTTTTATATGCAGAGGTTTGTACAAACAGATGAGAAATTGTCTCCGCCAGTTGTCTCTTTTTACAATAATAAAAAAAAAAAAAACAATTCAATGAAACTATAAAGCCTAAAGAGAACATTCCACTATCCAATATGCTTGAAAACAAAGACAGTTGTCTTTGGGACATCCCCAGTGCAACAAGTACTGACATTAGACCACAGCACTCATGTGCAGGTGGTGTTGTGTTTTATGTGGTACCCAATATGATTGTTTGTAGAAATCCTTGATACTAAATTTGCTTTCCTATTTTAAATTGGTAAACATGCATAACCTGGGACAATGAAGATCTTATTTAGGAACCAAAAAAATAAAAATACAGGTAATGGTAACTAAAAATATAGAAGAATTAAAAAGTTTAGCACTTGTTTGTGTTCTTACCATGTGCATATGTCAGTCATGATTATGCATGGACACCACATGCCTCCTCTGAGGCATTACATGCCTCTATGATCTTAGCACACAATGGGCACCACAAAATGTTCTGGTATCTGCTTTAGTATAGACTACCTGCATACTGTAACAACCTCTCCAACTTGAAGATTAAAGAACTGTCAGGCCCCTTATTTTAAAGGGAGCATTGAGATTTCTGGTTCAATAATGTTTATTCAACTACAGTATGTCATTAAAGCAAAGTAAAAAATTAAAGATACCTAGTCCGCCCATTAAGGGGCTAGGACTGGCGACATAAGTAAAAGCATACATGCTCAGCATGAACAAAAGAGGAGGAACATCCGGCATCTTCCGGATTTCAATAAGCCCCCCATGCAAGTGGTTAAAGGTATGTGGCCTGGCATAGTTCAGGAGGAAGGGAGCTGCATACTCAACTCTCCCTTTCCTGGCCAGCCAAGTTTTATGCCTGGATAAGGGACTGGTAATGATTTTGAGGGGGACCTATGCAAAAAAAAAAAAAGAGGACACCCCTTTTATTCATATCAGACCCTTATCCAGGTACTTTAGCCTGACTGGGCAGAAAGAAAGGGGCAGTATGCACCTCCTACATAATCATTTTAGGTAATTTGCCCTTAACTTTGGAAAGGTTCCTTGCCATGTTGATAGGGACAAGGACCTTATACCCACATCCATGTCCTGATGGATGTAAAGCTATGTGTGGGGGGAGGGGGTTATCGAAATCTGAAAACCCCCATTTAAAATAGGGGGCCTCCAGATATCCGCCTCTCCAACATGAATGAGTATTTGATACATAGTAGTACCTTTGTTACTCATTCGTTAAAAAAGAGTAAAAAGGAAATTACAACACCCACAACTTTGAAGAAGTATTTGATAAAAAAGCAACATGTCATAAATCATATGGCTTATAGATTTATTGTCAATAATCAGCAACTTGATAAACTGTGCCATAACATTTATTTCCCATCGCTACTCGGAAATCAAAGCTCCCTGGCTGGATGCTGAATGTCAACAAACTGGCCAGGGATGCTGGCTGACATCATTGACTAAATATAGTTATGACCCAGGATGCCCATCGGCGTGCTTTTTAAATTGAAACAAGCCAGTGAGCAGCCTAAAACTTTCATTTTGTGGTGATACTAATACCCCCAATAAAAGAATGACTTCTGTGGGCGTGCCGCTGAACTGGCCACATCTGGCCTTTTTGATCTTCACTTCAAGGAACTGAATATACCATGGGTCCTGGTTCAACTCATGATGATCTTACTGCACCTGAAGCTCATCCCTAGTTTTAGTAATGGCAGAACATATGATTTTGAAATCAGACTGAGAAAAGGCATAGTACCGCACACACCAATTTATTAAGAATAACGTATGACTACAAAACAGTTACTAAAATCCTTGCAATGTATACAGTTTGCCTAGAGGGGAATATTTTGTTTGTAACATACAGAAATTACACTTTAGAAGAAGTAAGTCCTGTGATTACTATGATCTGCTACTCTGTTTTCAACTTGGTTTGTCTGGTATCTTGTCCTGATCTCCTGTTCCTGGTTTGTTCCTACACATATGCTTCCAATTGGTTGCTTTGGGTCTCTGTCTTCTTTGTGCCTTGACCTTCTTCATGATTCTTTGTGTAGCGCACCCCCAGCTAAGAGAGCCGCTGAATTTGGTCTCAGGCCCTGTACACAGCACCGCCAACCCCCGGCAATTTATTCGACCCACTCTGGCACAGTTAGTCTAGGGTAATATCTCTTATACTCTATGGTAAAATTCAGACACCAATGCAGAATAGTAAAGTATAACAAGTTTACTTTTCTATAAGTAAAAGAACAGTTATAACAAACCACATGAATTACTTGCAGAGCCCTGCACTGAATAACATACTACGCATGGACTATGTATGATAGTAGTTCACCAGGCGCCCTGTGACGCAGCAACTAAAGAGAACTATCTAACTGGTCAGGCCTGGCACAGGATCTATACTCAGTCTCTCAGGAGATGATTTCTTCGCATGCAAAATCTTGACTGGAGGTGCACATTCAGGAATAGGGATGAGCTCGGTGTTCGAGTCGAACATAGGTTCGACTCAAACATCGGCTGTTCGCGCGTTCGGCGAACAACGAACGATTTGGGCCGTTCGCGCCAAATTCGAGTGACGCGAACGGTCCACAATACACTGCGCCATCGCAGTGTAATCCCGGCGCTGTGATTGGCCAAGCATGCACTGTGACCCTGCATGCTTGGCCAATCACAGCGCCGGCAGCGAGGAGAGCAATGATTGGCCACAGGCAGGATGCCTGTGGCCAATTATAGCTGAGGGGGTTTAGTACACGCCCCACACTATAAAAGGCCGCCAGCGCGGCGGCCTTGTGTAGTGTGTTCCGGAGCAGGGAAAGTGAAGGATAGGCAGGGACAGTGTCAAATCATGTCAAATCTATTCTTTGCTAAACCTTGTGTGTAGGGACAGAGAAGGATAGGCAGGGAGAGTGTCAGTGTCATATTCTTTGCTAAACCTTGTGTGTAGGGAGAGAGAAGGATAGGCAGGGAGAGTGTCAGTGTCATATACTTTGATAAACCTTGTGTGCAGGGAGAGAGAAGGATAGGCAGGGGACAGTGTCAGTGTCATATTCTTTGCTAAACCTTGTGTGCAGGGAGAGAGAAGAATAGGCAGGGGACAGTGTCAGTGCCATTGTTGCTAAGCCTCCTGCACATTATACACCTGAAGTTAGCCCGTATTGCTGCTTTTTCCTGGTGTGTTACACCAACAGGATTTTGCGGCACTTACAGCGGGCGGAGTGTACCTCCTGACCATATTACACCTTAACTTAGCCTGTATTGCTGCTTTTTCCTGGTGTGTTACACCAACAGGATTTTGCGGCACTTACAGCGGGCGGAGTGTGCCTCCTGACCATATTACACCTTAACTTAGCCTGTATTGCTGCTTTTTCCTGGTGTGTTACACCAACAGGATTTTGCGGCACTTACAGCGGGCGGAGTGTACCTCCTGACCATATTACACCTTAACTTAGCCTGTATTGCTGCTTTTTCCTGGTGTGTTACACCAACAGGATTTTGCGGCACTTACAGCGGGCGGAGTGTACCTCCTGACCATATTACACCTTAACTTAGCCTGTATTGCTGCTTTTTCCTGGTGTGTTACACAAACAGGATTTTGCGGCACTTACAGCAGGCGGAGTGTGCCTCCTGACCATATTACACCTTAACTTAGCCTGTATTGCTGCTTTTTCCTGGTGTGTTACACCAACAGGATTTTGCGGCACTTACAGCGGGCGGAGTGTACCTCCTGACCATATTACACCTTAACTTAGCCTGTATTGCTGCTTTTTCCTGGTGTGTTACACCAACAGGATTTTGCGGCACTTACAGCGGGCGGAGTGTGCCTCCTGACCATATTACACCTTAACTTAGCCTGTATTGCTGCTTTTTCCTGGTGTGTTACACCAACAGGATTTTGCGGCACTTACAGCGGGCGGAGTGTACCTCCTGACCATATTACACCTTAACTTAGCCTGTATTGCTGCTTTTTCCTGGTGTGTTACACAAACAGGATTTTGCGGCACTTACAGCGGGCGGAGTGTGCCTCCTGACCATATTACACCTTAACTTAGCCTGTATTGCTGCTTTTTCCTGGTGTGTTACACCAACAGGATTTTGCGGCACTTACAGCGGGCGGAGTGTACCTCCTGACCATATTACACCTTAACTTAGCCTGTATTGCTGCTTTTTCCTGGTGTGTTACACCAACAGGATTTTGCGGCACTTACAGCGGGCGGAGTGTACCTCCTGACCATATTACACATTAACTTAGCCTGTATTGCTGCTTTTTCCTGGTGTGTTACACAAACAGGATTTTGCGGCACTTACAGCGGGCGGAGTGTGCCTCCTGACCATATTACACCTTAATTTAGCCTGTATTGCTGCTTTTTCCTGGTGTGTTACACCAACAGGATTTTGCGGCACTTACAGCGGGCGGAGTGTACCTCCTGACCATATTACACCTTAACTTAGCCTGTATTGCTGCTTTTTCCTGGTGTGTTACACAAACAGGATTTTGCGGCACTTACAGCGGGCGGAGTGTGCCTCCTGACCATATTACACCTTAACTTAGCCTGTATTGCTGCTTTTTCCTGGTGTGTTACACCAACAGGATTTTGCGGCACTTACAGCGGGCGGAGTGTGCCTCCTGACCATATTACACCTTAACTTAGCCTGTATTGCTGCTTTTCCCATTTCCCAGGCCATTAGAATGTCTGGAAGGCAAACAAGGAGAGGCAGACAGTCAGGAGCCAAAAAAAGAGGGCAAGCAGGCTCTGTGTCTAGAGACAACAGTGCTGGTCATGGACGCGGTGCATCGCCATCAGCACGTGGCCATGGGACACGCTTGTCCTTCTTTTCGGCAGCTGGACGTGTTGAGCCGCATCATGCCAAAGACTTGGTAGAGTGGATGACCAAGCCCTCCTCATCCTCCTCATCCTCTCTCACCCAGGCTCAGGGTACTGGCAAAGCAGCTGCCAAAGCGTCCTCTTCCCTGGTATCAATGTCATCATCAGTCACTCCTTCCCTTGACCCACCATGTCCTCCTCCTGAGGAGTCCCCCGAACTGTTTGAGCACAGTGTTGGGTACATGCTCCAGGAGGATGCCCAGCGTTTCGAAGGGTCTGATGATGATACCCAGCTAGAGGAAGGCAGTAGCGTGAGAGCAGAGAGAGGGGATGCTCAAGAAGGACACCAATCTGGCAGTCATGTTCCAGCAGCTGCAGCATACTGCCAGATTGGCTCCAGTGATGAGGAGGGAGGGGATGATGAGGTCACTGACTCCACGTGGGTGCCTAATAGGAGAGAGGAGGAGGAGGAGGAGGAGGATGAGGAGGAGACACATCTCCAACGAGGCAGGATGCCCTCGGGGGCCAGCGTAAGGGCAGCACACCGACGGAATCACACCGCAGAGCTCCGCCTGTGCAGGGCGCTGCCTCTGCCCGTTATTCAAAAAGTTATTTGGTGTGGGCCTTTTTTGAGTCGAGTGCATCAGATCGCACAGCTGCTGTTTGCAACATATGTCTCAAGCGTATATCGCATGGCCAAAACATCACCCGCTTGGGCACCACATGCTTGACCAGACATATGTTGACCTGCCATGCAGCTCATTGGCAAGCCTACCTTAAAGACCCACACCAAAGAACAAAGCTGACCTCTTCTTGCACCGCATCAGCTGGGATCTCCAACCCCACTATACCTTCAGTCCTCTCTGAAACCTGCTCTGAGAGGAATGAAGGTGTAGAATTAGGTGTGTCACAGCCAAGTACTTGCGGGCACTCTGCTAGCAGTACACCAACATCCGATTCTAGCAGGCAAATTTCCCTGCCCCAGCTGCTGGACCGTCGAAAGAAGTTCACTCCCAGCCATCCACATGCCCAGCGGTTGAATGCTAGCTTGGCTAAATTGCTAGCGCTTCAACTGCTGCCTTTTCAGTTGGTAGACTCGGCCCCATTCCGTGAGTTTGTGCAATGTGCGGTTCCTCAGTGGCAGGTTCCCAAACGCCACTTTTTCTCACGGAAGGCGATTACGGCTCTCTACCGGCATGTGGAAGGCAATGTCTTGGCCTCGCTGGACAGGGCGGTCAGCGGTAAGGTGCATATTACCGCTGACTCATGGTCCAGCAGGCATGGACAGGGACGTTACCTTTCTTTCACGGCCCATTGGGTCACTCTTTTGGCAGCTGGGAAGGATGCAGGACAAGGTGCAGTAGTGTTGGAGGTTGTTCCACCGCCACGCCTCCAAAATACTACTACTGGTTGTGACACACCTCTGTCCTCCACCCCCTCCTCTTCTTCTTCCTCCTTGGCCTCTTCCTGTGCTTTGTCCTCGGAACCAGCGGTGCTCCGTAGGCGTTCAAGGGGCTACGCAAGTACGCAGGCAAAAAGATGCCATGCCATGCTTGCGCTGGTGTGTTTGGGGGACAGGAGCCACACTGGGGCAGAGGTTCTGTCTGCTCTGCAGGGGCAGGCCGAGAGGTGGTTGACGCCACGCCAGCTTAAGTCAGGAATGGTAGTTTGCGACAATGGCACCAACCTCCTCTCCGCTCTCCGACAGGGACAACTGACCCATGTGCCCTGTGTGGCTCACGTCCTTAACCTGGTGGTGCAGAGGTTCTTGGGCAGGTACCCGGGCTTACAGGATGTCCTGAGGCAGGCCAGGAAAGTCTGTGTGCATTTCCGCAGATCTTATAATGCCAGTGCTCGCCTGGCTGAGCTGCAAAAAGAGGTGAACCTGCCCAAGAACCGCCTTATATGTGACATGCCCACCAGGTGGAACTCAACGTTGGCCATGCTGCAGCGGCTGCACACACAGCAGAGGGCCATCAATGAGTACCTGTGCGACTACGGCACCAGGACAGGGTCAGGGGAGCTCGGGTTTTTTTCACCACGCCAGTGGGGCATGATCAGGGATGCATGCACTGTCTTGGCACCATTTGAGGAGGCCACGAGGATGGTGAGCAGTGACAGTGCATGCATCAGTGACACTGTACCTCTTTTCCACCTGTTGGAACATACGCTGCGTGGAATAATGGACAGGGCACTTGAGGCAGAACAGAGGCAGGAAGAGGAGGACTTCCTTGCCTCTCAAGGCCCCCTTTACCCAGACAGTGTTCCTTCTGTCCCACCCATCGCACAGGAAGAAGAGGAGGAGGAGGAGGAGGATTGTGTCAGCATGGAGGTGGAGCCTGGCACTCAGCATCATCAGCAGCAGTCTTTTAGGGATGATTTACAGTCCCAAGAAACCAGTGGACTTGTACGTGGCTGGGAGGAGGTGGCTGCGGATCATGTCGTCCTTAGTGACCCAGAGGACTCCGGACTGAATGCCTCAGCTAACCTACGCTGCATGGCCTCCCTGATCCTGCAAAGTCTGCGGAAGGATCCTCGTATTCTTCGGATCAAGGAGAGGGACCATTACTGGCTGGCCACTCTCCTTGATCCACGGTACAAGGGTAAGGTTGCGGACCTTATCTTACCGTCGCAGAGGGAGCAGAGGATGAGACAACTCCGGGAGGCCTTGCAGAAAGGTCTGTGCAACGCGTTCCCAGAGACTGGGAGGTTACAAACTCCTGGTCCTGGACAACGAGTTGCTGAGGCTTCGGTCAGTCAAAGAAGGAGCGGTGGGGAAGGTGGCCGTCTGACCGAAGCGTTCAGACAATTCTTTAGACCCCAGCCCCAAGGTATGATCGGTTCCAGCAACCATCGCCAGCGTCTGATATACATGGTGCAGGAATACCTAGGGGCAAGGTCAGACTTGGACACCTTCCCCACCGAAAATCCTCTGGCTTACTGGGTCTTGAGGATGGATCACTGGCCAGAGCTTGCACAGTATGCAATTGAGCTACTGGCCTGTCCTGCATCCAGCGTTCTTTCAGAACGCACATTCAGTGCTGCTGGAGGATTTGTCACGGATCACAGGGTGCGCCTGTCCACCGACTCTGTTGATCGACTGACCTTCATAAAGATGAACCAGTCTTGGATCACCACCAGCTACCAAACACCTGAAGCTGATATAACAGACTAATTTATTTTCAAATGTCACATCCCTTCAAGACTGATGCTGATGCTGAGAGACTGTCCTGTTATGTTGACTGACTATCCTCCTCCTCCTCAATGATCCGATTGACGATGATAGCTTGGAAGAACATTTTTGTTTCTGGGTGCCGCCACCAGTGGCTAAGGCCCAATTTTTCAGCCCCTGTTTAACAGGGGTGTGTTATTACAATTTTTTATGCAATGCTTTGCAGCAGGGCTCATTCCTGCACTCCAACTAGAGTATCTGGGAGTGGTTGCAGTGTCGTGGCACCAGCACCAGTGGCTAAGGCCCAATTTTTCAGCCCCTGTTTAACAGGGGCGTGTAATTACAATTTTTGATGCAATACTTTGCAACAGGGCTCATTGCTGTGCTCCAAGTACAGTATCTGTGAGGGGTTGCAGTGTTGTGGCACCTGTGCCTAAGGCCCAATTTTTCTGCCCCTGTTTAACAGGGGCATGTAATTACAATTCTTGATCTAATAATTCACAGCAGGGCCCATTCCTGCACCCACCAAAGACTAACTGTGAGGCCTTACAGTGTTGTGTCAACACCACCACCACCAAAGGCCCAATTTTTCAGCCCCTGTTCAACAGGGGCATGCAATTACAATTCTTGATCTAATAATTCACAGCAGGGCCCATTCATGCGCCCACCAAGAGTAACTGTGAGGGCTCACAGTGTTGTGGCAACACCAACATGTAAGGGGCAAATTTCAGCTGAGTATATACGGCAGGCCCCTACTTTCAAACATCCAACTTACAAACGACTCCTCCTTGCAAACGGAAGGATACAACAGGAAGTGAGAGGAAATCTACCCCTAGGAAGGCAAATTCTCTCCTGTAAGAGTTAATATGGGAAAAAAGTGTCTCCTCTCCACTGATTCTTTATCACCAATTCTTGTTTCAATAAAAACCCCAAATTTTCAAAAAACATTTGTCATTAGGACGGAAAGTGAGGTGAACTGTTCTGAACAGGTGCACACTGCACAGACAGCAAAACAAATGTTACAGGGGTGATAACCCTTCCCTATGTTTTCCAAAAAGCTTAAAAATAGATTTTTTGGCTGGAGCTACACTTAAACAATGTACCTGTTCAAAATTACAAACAGATTCTACATAAGAACAAACCTACAGTCCCTGTCTTGTATGCACCGCCTGTATACGGCTGTTCAGAGTATATAGGGCCTTTTTTATTTTGTGTGCGGGGTTCCCCTTAATATCCATACAAGACCCAAAGGGGCTGGTAATGGGCTGGGGTAATGGGGGGGGTGTGTGATGGGGTAGCTATGCCATTTTTCTTAAAGATTTTCATCCATATTACCGGGACCAGACATTACATTAAAGCCGCAAGCAGTTTTAAATGGCTTTTTTTCCTTTAGAAATGTAATTTTGTGCAGGGACAGTTCTAAACACGGGAAACACGTGGCACTTCACAGGCATACTTTAGACACCCCCCAGGTACGATATTTAAAGGAATATTTGACTTTTTTTTTTCACTTTATGCATCATTAAAATGACTGCTCCAGAAAAACAGCCGTTTTTAAAACTTCTTTTTGCATTGATACATGTCCCCTGGTGCAGAACCCGGGTTCCCAAACCCTTTTTAGGACAATAACATGCATAATAGTTGTTATAATTAGCACTTTAGATTTCGAACGTTCGCATCCATTGTATTTAATAGGGTTCTAAAGTTCGTACGAACTTTCAGTCCGTTCGCGGGTTCTGGTGCGAACCAAACCCGGGGGTGTTCGGCTCATCACTATTCAGGAACAATTTATAATCCACAGGTTAATCAGCAACAAGGAACACTTCACTGGAGACCGTTAACTCAGTTCCACTATAGGTCTCCGGTGCAACATCAAATAAAGGCCGATAGGCCAAGGCAGTCTGTAGGCCTAATGACAGTACAACGTGTTTGGATTGAGCATGTGCTCCCTCACCCCTCCGGATGCGATCCCAGTCCAGGACTTCCACCTGCTGTGTCTCCACACACACACACCGTCTGCAGCGGTCGGGTCTCCGATCCAACAGAAGTTGAGGATAAACAAAGTCAGATGCCACCCAGGCTCGCAGTGGGGTGGAAGGCTCTTTGGCAGCTGCGCAAGGCCCCAGTCTTCAGGCCTTGCACTCCAGCAGATCTGCACAGGAGGACCTCTCGATCGAAGTCTTGTGTCCAAAGAGAACAAGCTCAGCCTCGCCCCTTCCCTTTATAGCCCCACCCATAAGTCTCTGCGGTGGCAACAATACACCCTGGGTGCCAAACGGGGTTCTGGGTAAGGTAGTCCAGAGAGTCTTAAAGGAGACCCCGCTACACACTACCCCCACTTAAATTCTTTGGTCCCCAAAGATAAATTTAACATGAGGCAAAGGGAATTCCCACCAAAACTGAGGGGTTGGATTCCCTTGCCTACAGGTCACACTATCATAAGTAACCTGCCTAACTGTTCCAGAGAGTGAGTTGGGGTTGCCCTCCACCAAATGAACAGTGTAAGGATCCGGATTCTCAGCACTCCTCCTGGCAGTCACCACAGAATCTTTTGAGCTCTCCCCCATTTGTGGGTAGGTCAACTTCTTAGGAGGCCTTATGACTCTTCGCGTCCTTTGCTCTATAGGGGGAGTAGCCTGTAGCATCACTAGTGGTACAGTTGTAAGCCTGCACTATAGCTACTATGTGTTTGCTCCAATGTTGTTTCTTCTCACTACTCAGAGTTCCCAACATGTTGAGCAGGGTTCGGTTGAACCTCTCAGGCTGAGCATCTCCTTGTGGATGGTAAGGCGTGGTTCGGGTTTTCTTGATCCCTAAAGAATCCAGGAGTTTCCGGATCAACCGACTCTCAAAGTCCCTCCCTTGATCTGAATGGAGTCGCTGCGGTAGCCCATAGTGGACGAAATACTTCTCCATTAGTACCTTAGCTACCGTGGAAGCCCTCTGGTCTTTGGTTGAGAAGGCCTGAGCATACCGAGTGAAATGATCGGTTACTACCAGAACATTTCCTAATCCACTCAGGTCTGGTTCAAGGCAGGGAAAATCAAGGCATACCAAATCCAGCGGGCCTTGACTTTGTAGATGGCCCATTGGAGCAGCTTGACGGGGTAAAGTCTTCCGCTGGATGCAGCGTGCACATGAATGGCAGTACTCCTCTACTTCAGCCCTCATGCAGGGCCAATAGAACCGACTTCTGACGAGTTGAAAGGTTCTTTCAGCCCCTAGGTGGCCATGATTGTCATGCAGGGCAAACAGGACAGTCTCTCTGTGTTTCTCGGGAAGAAACAATTGCCATTTATCTTCCAGGTCATCAGAGGGGCCCCTTCGGTAGACCACTCCCTGATGAACCTGCAACCTGTCCCACTCCTTCCTCAACAGTCAAGCTTCCTTTGAGGGGTGACGCAGGAGTCTATCTGAGTCCTGACTCTCCAGAGCCTCCAGGACCAATCTCCCCATGGGGTCTTCCAGTTGGTCACATCTCAACTCCTTCTTTGACAGTTTTGGCAGATTATCTTCTTCCAACTGAGTTACTCCACAGTATTGTTTGGGAACTCCTACCAGGGTAACTCCTATCTCTTCTGCCCTTGAGCCTCCTCTGGCTTGTAATTCAGCCCCTTGGCAAAGGGCCCGCACCCCGTCAGGTGCCACTTGGGTCCAGCCCTCTGTGTCACTGGTGGGGGCATGAGATCTTCTAGACAGGGCGTCCGCATCTCAATTACCGGCCCCTGGCCTGTACTTCAGGCTGAAATTGAACCCAGACAGGGCGGCCAGCCATCTGTGTCCTGTGGCAGCCAGCTTTGCTGTGGTGAAGAGGTAAGTCAAGGGGTTGTTGTCGGTTTTCACAGTGAACTCTGCCCCATACAGGTAGTCTTTAAGCTTGTCAACTACCGCCCACTTAAGGGCCAGGAACTCCAACTTGTGAGTGGAGTAGTTCTTCTCAGAGGGGGTCAGGCTCCTGCTCACGTAGGCAATGGGCCGTAGTTGCCCTTCATGCTCTTAGTAAAGCACTCCTCCCAGACCGTCATGACTGGCATCTACGTGTAGTTCATAGGGACTTGTTGGGTCTGCGTAGGCCAAGACTGGGGCAGTGGTTAGGCTCTTCTTCAACGCCTGGAAGGCCTCTTCACACTTCTGGTTCCACTGATCTTTGACTGACTCTCCCGGCTTCCTGGGCCCTGAGTCGTCCTCTTCCCCTTCTGTCTTGAGTAGTTCATTCAGCGGTCTGGCGATTCGGGCAAATCCCTCCACAAACCTCCTATAGTATGAGCAGAACCCCAAGAAGGATCTGAGTTCTGTTACTCTAGTGGGTCGGGGCCAGGAGGTAACTGCCTCCAACTTCTCGGGGTCTGTGGCCACTCCTTCTTCAGACACTATGTGTCCCAGATAGTTAACGGAAGACTGGTAGAGCTGACACTTCTCGGGCGAAAGCTTGAGTCCCTCCTCACTGAGTCTTCTTAATACCTTCTCTAGCCTCTCCTCGTGTTCTTCTAAGGTTCTCCCAAAGACAATGACATCATCCAAGTACACAAAGACCTCGATAAGGTTCATGTCCCCTACAGTCTTCTCCATGAGACGTTGGAAGGTGGCAGGAGCTCCAGACCATACCTGAGGCATTCGGTCAAATCCAAAGAACCCCACTGGGGTTATGAAAGCCGGGATGCATAGGGATCTGGTAGTATCCACTCTTGAGGTCCATAGCGCTGAACCATTTCGCTCCAGACAAGCTCTGCAGGGCATCCTCTATCCTCGGAGTGGTGTACTGGTCAGGGATGGTTCTCCTGTTGAGAGTCCTGTAGTCTATACATAGCCTCAATGACCCATTCTTCTTCCTGACCACCACTATCGGGGAGGCATAGGGGCTTCTACACTCCCGGATCACACCAGTCCTCTTGAGTTCTGCGAGTTGTTCCCTCAGATCCTCCAGATCTGCTAGTGGGACCCGCCTGACCGTTTCTCGGAAGGGCTTGTCTTCCTGGAGGCGGATTTGATGGGTGGCACTCCTTGCACACCCCACATCGAACTCATCTTTGGAGAAGATCTTCTCCCATCTGGTCAACTGGGCCTTGGCTCTCTCCTTCCAAGCCCTGGGTAGATTCGGGTTCTCCATGGAGAGCTTCTCCCAGATATCTCCTCCTTCACCCGTCCTCTCGAGTTCTGACAGGGCAACCGGAGCAGCTGGGCTCACCTGGCCTAGCAGCATTCTGGCGGGGATCTCCATGGGGCCACCTGTAGTATTCCTGACACTCACCGGAACTCTACAATGGGCCTTCTTCAGGGCCTTGAGTGGAACTACTTCTGGGATTACTTCCAAACCTGTGGGTTCTTCCCTTGGGTCGGGCTCCAGCATGACAAAGGGTCCAGGATGTTCCCAAGTAAGCTTCACAGTGGCTCTGAGACAGGTTACTTCGCCGGGCTGCAACACTACCCCGTTTCTTCCTAGTCTCCACACCTTCCCTATCCCTTCTGCAGGGGTCTTCTGCTCCAACACCAGTCGTTGGTAGGCTGTCTTCAGCATGGGATGGAT
Source organism: Rana muscosa (assembly GCA_029206835.1). NCBI lineage: Eukaryota > Metazoa > Chordata > Amphibia > Anura > Ranidae > Rana > Rana muscosa. The sequence continues at coordinate 654,778,103 of CM055118.1, read as the reverse complement.
TTTGGTGACTGCAGGGCCCTTCCCTTGTACTAGAGGGGTCAGGAGTCTCCGGACCAGATCTGTATTCGTCCCTATTATAAGGGAACTCTTGTTGGCTCCAGGCGGCCGAGGACACACAACTGCCAGGGTGTCGAACACTTCAGCCTTCCCAGCCACGGATGGGTCAAAGGTCATCTTGATGGGCAGGTAGCCATCGTAAGGGAAGCTCTGGGTTCCAATTCCCCATATTTCTAGTTCCTCTATCTTCTGGATGGGCAGATGACTCAAGTGCTTATCATAAAAATCCCGGTATAGCAGGGTCACTTGTGCGCCAGTATCCAAGATAGCTCTTGTGTAGACTCCCTCCACTTGAATGGGTACTATAGGAGACGGGCCTACCAGCTTCTCTGGATACGCCCTTGCAGGGGTCGCCTTCTTCTGGTCTTTGCCCTTTTCCTTGGGCTTTCTTTCCTCCAACTCCCTTTGGACTTTAGTCTTTCTTGGGCCTGGTATGCATTGATTTCCCTCCCTTTACTGGGTGTATAGACCCACTGAGGGATATTATTTTCCTTCTTTGGTGTGTATTCCCGCTGGGGAATACTGTGCTTCTTCTTAGAGGTTCTGTCTTTCCTCTTCTTTGGCTTCTCATTCAGTTTGGAGCTCACTGAAGATGATGGGCATCCGGTTGACTCCTTCACTGGGGCCCTCTGAAGTTTCCCGCCGGCTTGCGGTTGTCTATTTTCTTATTTTTGTGGCTCGAACACACAGCTGCAATATGGCCAATTCCCCCACAGTTAAAACAGACTATATCTCCCCATTCCTGTAGAGATGTGGGTGCTGAGGCAATTGGGAATAGTTCCTTCCTTGGTACTTCTCTCTCGGGACCCTCTGAATCTTTTTCTATCAGAGAGGTCAGCATCTCTAACACCTGAGACATTTGTGATTTTAAAGTGTCCACTTCTGAATCTCTTTCAGGGGTCATTACTGAGTTGACTATCACTGCTGCAGGGGCGCCATTTGTCTTAATCATTTGCTGGTCCTGCTGTAGTGCCTCCTCATCTCTGATGATTTTTATCAAGTCAGAGTAGGTCAGCAACGCTCCCCCTCCCGAGGTTTTCAGGTGAAGCCAGACTGGATCCGAGCGCAACGCTCCCTTCAAGACTTGCTTCATTCTCGCCGCATCTGTATCTTTGGGCATCATTCCCTTCTTCAATACAATTTTGCACAGCAACCTGTTCAGTCTTCTGACATACACTGAAAACTTCTCATTCGGCTGTTGGAAAGTATGTTCGAATTGGTACACCATCTCTGTCACCTTCTCCAACTGACCAAACTCCTCCTGTAGCATGGCTAGACAGTCTTGAGCCGTGCAATCTGTATTCCCAAACCGGAAGCTTTTTACCGCTTCTGCAGCCGCGCCTTTTAGGCTCTCCATCACTCGTTGCCTCTTCTGCGCTTCAGGCACCTCCCATGCCTCTACTGTTTGTAATGCCTGCTCCACCCAAGTATCAAAATCTTCCTCCCCTGAAGGGATAGGGAGCTTCCCTGAGAATATCTTTAATCTCCGGTAGCTAGTCTCTACATGTACCATGCTTGTCTTCTGACACTTTGTTAGCAAATCCCCTATAGGGTTTATCAGTTCTGGTGATATGGCAGTGACAGGTGCAGGTGCCGCCGGAGGCGTCGCCCTGTCTCTTCTTTCAGGTGAGACACGGGTTGCCCCCTGCGGTGATCCCGTTGGTGATGGCTCCTTCTTTATGGTCATTGCGTGCGCCAACCTATAGGTTTTGTTGTCTGGCGTCCGCACACAGTTGCGCTTGAGAGTCTCTGGCATCTCGTCCCAGTACTCCACTAGTGCATACTGATACGAGATATCTGGGTCTGATTTTATCTCCGTCACCCACGGTGTATGATCTGGGGACACTGACATCATTAGCTGCTCTACTGTCTCTGTTGACCACTCCTCCCCCGGGAGGCTGATGACTACCGACTTGTTTGGCTCTGCTCTAGATGCTTCGCACCACGCTTTTACTGTTAGCGGGTCCATGCCGGTACCTCTGGCATGTTCACCTGCTGAATCAGGATCCCGGACGAGAACCCCCATGTGTAGCACACCCCCAGCTAAGAGAGCCGCTGAATTTGGTCTCAGGCCCTGCACACAGCACCGCCAACCCCCGGCAATTTACTTGACCCACTCTGGCACAGTTAGTCTAGGGTAATATCTCTTATACTCTATGGTAAAATTCAGACACCAATGCAGAATAGTAAAGTATAACAAGTTTACTTTTCTATAAGTAAAAGAACAGTTATAACAAACCACATGAATTACTTGCAGAGCCCTGCACTGAATAACATACTACGCATGGACTATGTATGATAGTAGTTCACCAGGCGCCCTGTGGCGCAGCAAATAAAGAGAACTATCTAACTGGTCAGGCCTGACACAGGATCTATACTCAGTCTCTCAGGAGATGATTTCTTTGCATGCAAAATCTTGACTGGAGGCGCACATTCAGGAACAATTTATAATCCACAGGTTAATTAGCAACAAGGAACACTTCGCTGGAGACCGTTAACTCAGTTCCACTATAGGTCTCCAGTGCAACATCAAATAAAGGCCGATAGGCCAAGGCAGTCTGTAGGCCTAATGACAGTACAACGTGTTTGGATTGAGCATGTGCTCGCTCACCCCTCCGGACGCGATCCCAGTCCGGGACATCCACCTGCTGTGTCTCCACACACACACACCGTCTGCAGCGGTCGGGTCTCCGATCCAACAGAAGTTGAGGATAAACAAAGTCAGATGCCACCCAGGCTCGCAGTGGGGTGGAAGGCTCTTTGGCAGCTGCGCAAGGCCCCAGGCTTCAGGCCTTGCACTCCAGCGGATCCGCACAGGAGGAACTCTCGATCGAAGTCTCGTGTCCAAAGAGAACGAGCTCAGCCTCGCCCCTTCCCTTTATAGCCCCACCCATAAGTCTCTGCGGTGGCAACAATGCACCCTGGGTGCCAAACGGGGTTCTGGGTAAGGTAGTCCAGAGAGTCTTAAAGGAGACCCCGCTACATTTGTCTACAGTTGTCTGTCTCTTGACCTCTTCCCTGCCCTGACCCTAACTCAGCCTGATGACTTGGTAAGCTGCCAAGTACTGTCTAAACCATGGGTCTCAAACTGGCAGCCCTCCAGCTGTTGCAAAACTACAAGTCCCATCATGCCTCTGCTTGTGGGAGTCATGCTTGTAACTGTCAGCCTTACAATGCCTCATGGGACTTGTAGTTTTCCAACAGCTAGAGGGCCGCTAGTTTGAGACCCCTGGTCTAAACTGTCATACAGCCAGGCAATCATGGGGTTTCATTCTAGGAAATGTCCTGCAGCAAAATCATTGACTTATCAAAGATGCAAGCATATGAAATATATACGTATGTTTTCTTCATCTGGAATCTTACCTCAACATGTTTTGAAATATGTATCTTTAATAGGTTTGCCGATAAAGGGTATCACTTATACACTAAAGACACTGGGGTTGATTTACTAAAACCAAACTGTGCAAAATTGGTTGCAGCTCTGCATAGAAACCAATCAACTTCCATGTTCAGCTTAACTGAACAAGCTGAAATTAGAAGCTGATTGGCTACCATAAACAGATTTAGTAAATCAATCCCACTGCCACTTTGCCAATGCAGAAGAAAAGGGGCAGCATCTCTGGAAAGGCCTCTTCTGCCACATACACACGGTCGGAAATTCCGACAGAAAAAGTCCGATGTGAGCTTTTGGTCGGAAATTCCAACCCTGTGTATGCTCCATCGGACTTTTGCTGTCGGAATTTCCGCTAGCAAAAGATTGAGAGCAGGTTCTCTATTTTTCCGACGGAAAAAGTTCCTATCGGAATTTCCGTTCGTCTGTATGCAATTCCGATGTGCAAAAAAAACACGCATGCTCGGAAACAATTTGACGATAGCTCGGAAGCATTGAGCTTTATTTTCTCAGCTCATCATAGTGTTGTACGTCACCACGTTCTTGACAGTCGAAAGTTCTGAGAACTTTTGTGTGACCGTGTGTATGCAAGCCAAGCTTGAGCGGAATTCCATCGGAAAAACAATCCAAAGTTTTTCCGAGGGGAAATCTGACCGTGTGTACGCAGCATTCCACCTCGACCCCCATATTCTTTTATTCTTTGAGTCTAGCAGCCAATCGCTAGTCCTAAGCACTCTCACATAGGGCTCATGGGGAGTAACATCACTGCTTGCGCAGGTGGCCAACAGCATTCTTGTATAGGATAGGTAGCGAGGAAAGTATATTGGGGTTAAGTGGGAAGGATAGGGGCCTTTCCAGAGACACTGTTACTTTAGCCTGCATTTGCAAGGTAAAGTGTTTGTCTACGTTCCCAACTCACTACAGATGCACAGTGAAAATACGAGAATCGGTAATGCAAAAAATTTGAATAATCGAAAGTGAAATCACAGTACTGGCAGTAGAACATCAACAAATATGAAAAAAAAAGTTGACTTTACCTTATCTTTCTATCTAAGCTAACTGTAATATTAGTTATCTTGTGGTGAGCTCACAAATCTGTGTTGGAGTCCGGAAATACCACTCAGTATTAGATAAAACTGCATCTTGTTTACACGGGTCTGTTTTTACTGTGTCAGAGGATTTCAAGAGTGTCACCAGATTCACGTAGGAGATGTGACAACTAACTTATAACAGCCAATGCATACAGATAAAATACATGACTTAACAATAAATATGTGGGATGCAGCTAGCAATACATTTGCTCGGCATAATATAATAACATTATGGTATAAAAAGGAAATGAAGATTTTATCTGTTTATGTATTTTGTATATGTTGGCAAATGTAAATGATTGGTATAGCAGTAGCTGTAGTACCTCCCAGTCAGTGGTAATCTTAAGGGTGCCGTGCTTGGCAACAGTGAATGAATCATTGTACTGAGAAAAACTTCACAGAGGAATTAGAATGAACAGATGGATATCCATTCATTTGAAATCTGGCTGCTTTACCGGTAATATATCTTAAGTAGAAGCACATTTCAGAGTGCCACTGTTTGATGTAGAATTATATGTCCATGTAAAGATTTCAAACTTAAATTTGTTCCATGCGTTTATGCTGACTCTGCTTCTTCTGTAATCAATTTTTCTTTAAGTCTGTGGGATTACCTGTAAAAGCAAAATAGCAATATGAATTCTGATTCATTTTACAGCAATCTAAGCAAGGCAATACTTTGCTTACAAAGCCCATTACTTAGTTACAATTTTTCCATGTTTTTTGCATGTACTGTATATTGCTATAATTCTGCAATTTTGTTTAGAAATAGCCCACATCAAGATGCATTTAAAAAAAATGTTTAGTCTTCTACGTATTTGTTTAGAAGTGTCTTATTGATTTCTGTATGCTATAGATCTAGAGTATAGATTTGGTCCGATGTTCGAGTCGAATGTATGTTCGACTCGAACATCGGGTGTTCGTTTGTTCGCCTCGATGGGAGGCCTCCTGTCGACTACTGTCTCTTGGCTTTGACAGCTGTTATATAGGCAAGAGTGGGGCCACCCAATGATGTAACCGAGTGACCCCGCCCCCTTATAACATCATGTGATGTCAGAGGGGGTGGGGTGAGCTGGTTACATCAGCGGGTGGCCCCACTCTTGCCTATATAACAGCTGTCACAGCCAAAATACAGCAGTCACTGGGAGGCCTCCTATGGAGGCAGAGTTTTTTTGTTTGTTTTTTCTATTTTTTGGGTCCATCGGGCGGCGTGATTAAAGATGGATGGACATCGCAGGACACTTTTTATTTATTTATTTATTTTTTAATAAAGAAATTGTCAAAAACTGTCTATTGTGGTTTTTACTTTTGACACTTGTTTTGGTGAATGGGTAGGGGTACAATGTACCCCTACACATTCACATAGGGGGGGCAGGATATGGAGGCCCCCTTGATAAGCCCCCCACCCGCAGACCCCCACAACCACCAGGCCAGGAATGTGGGGAAGAGGCCCTTGTCCCCATCAACAAAGAACCCTCCCCATGTTGAGGGCAAGCAGCCTGGTATGGTTCAGGAGGGGAGGCACTCGCTCGCCCCTCCTTTCCTGGCAGCTGCCAGGCTTCTTGCTCGGATAAGGGTCTGGTATGGATAGTGGGGGGACCCCACGCTGTTTTTTTTTTATTTTGGCATGGAGTTGCGCCACTTTACAGGCAGACTAAGGGGACCCCCAGGCACGATATTTAAAGGAATATTTAATTTCTATTGTTTCACTTAAAGCATTATTAAAATCACTGCTCCTGAAAAAACGGTTGTCTTAAAAACTTTTTTTTGCATTGATACATATCCCCTAGGGCAGAACCCGGGTCCCCATACACTTTTTATGTCAATAACTTGCATATAAGCATTTAAAATGAGCACTTTTGATTATTCATGTTCGTGTCCCATAGACTTTAATAGGGTTGGCATGTTTGTTCAAACTCTTTGCCTATTCGCATGTTCTGGTGCAAACCGAAGCGGGGGAGGGGTGTTTGGCTCATCCCTAATTTAGAGCAGTAGCTTCCATGTCATTTTGATGCAGAGATGTGAGATTTAATCTGTGTTAGCATGGGTTTAGAGTACATAATCTACCCTCCATGTTGTAAGTGTCATTCCAAAAATGGCACATCCCTGGCAGATATTATTTTTCCCTGTTCCTTCCATGATAAAGAAAAAAAAAACTACTTTGTCTGAGTCTAATGATGCCTCAGGTCCTCTTTGCACTTTTCTTCCTCCAGTGATAAGTGGTCAATAAATGCTGCATTGAGTGGTGCCACGTAAGGATATGTTTTTTTAAAGAAACCTTTACAATCAATTTAAATGGTTTTAAACTGCTGGACATTTTTTGCTAGACATAATGTGCTAGTATGCATCGCACACTTACTTTAAAACTAAGCTCTCCGAGATGTCAGCGCTGCAGACGCTCCCATCTTTGCCCGTCTTGCATCCTGGTTCACAGACTCTGGCTCTATGACTGTCCAGAGCCGCGATGGCATCACTCCCGCATTCATGTGTTCATGGCACAGGGCTCTGAAGGAACGGTAGCCGTTCCTTCAGAGCGCACGCACCAGTGATATCATTGGCTGCATGTACAGTAAATATCTCCTAAACGTGCCTGTTTAGGAGATATTTACACTACCTATAGGTAAACCTATAAGTTTACTTCCACTTTAATCTCAGAGAACCGAAAAATGATCCTGGAGTAAAAAAAAACCTTTGTGCTACTGCAGGAGAATGTTGGTTGATTATTAGAATGTTAGTCTCAGTAGAATAATCTCATGCTCATCAGTCTCTATCTATGTTTCAACATCACAGAACAACTGGACAGAACAAGTCCAGTTAAAGGTCACTTACTAATACTAGCTATATCATGACATGGATAAATGAGATTCTTTCAAGATATGTTTTAGGAAAAAAATGATCAATTCAGTTGCTGATATCAATAAATCTTCCTCAATAGATCTCAAACTTATGTCCCTTCTCTAATACTTATAAGCGTGACACTTCATTCTTATGCATTTCTAAATGCAGAAAAACTAATTATGATGATACACTGTAAATCTAAACAAAAGTCCTGTTATAAAGAATTATTCTACAAAATAAGTGATATTGCCCTCTTGGTTAAAGGGGAGTTCCGCCTGGGAAAAAAATAAGTCAGCAGCTACAAATACTGGAGCTGCTGACTTTTAATATATGGACACTTACCTGTCCAAGGAGCCCGCGATGTCGGCACACCAGCTGATTTTCGGATTGGTTGTCGGATGCTACTGCCGCCATTCATCGTAAGGGAAACTGACAGTGAAGCCTTTCGGCTTCACTGCCAATTCCCTACTGAGCATGCGCGAAGTGCGCTGCGCTTACTAACTGGCCCAGGGGCCGGGGAAGGAGGAGGGGGGCTGAACTTCTGAGGGACGGCGCTGTGGCACTGTCTCCCGGAATTTGGGAAGGGTACCTGTCAAAAAAAGGTACCCCCCCTGAAAGGTGCCAAATCTCGTGGAATTGTTTTATTTACAAAACAACACTGGGCTTTCCCCAAAAATTTGGATGCTTCCCTTCTCCCCCTGCTTTTATAGGGAATAATGCCTCTTTAGTCTTGAGGATTATAATAGAAAGTGTTACTTCCCTAATCCACAGTCATGTAGGCTTTCTTTCTGCTGGTTTTGGTAGTTAATGATGACTGGTTACTCTTTTTCTCCCATCATATCATGACCTCTCTTGCCAATATTGTCAAGTACAATGCAGGATCTGCAGTCACCTTCATTCCTACATTGTTCATTATTACATAAAAGGCCCACCCCACATGAAGGTAAATTATCTAGAGAAAATGAACGTATGTGTGTATACAACTAAGTATACAGAATATAGCTATGATGTCTTCTTAAAGAGGAACGTTAGAAAAAAAATTAGGTCCTGCTAGATCACTTCAGGCTGGCCCCTTTTGTAGGTATAGCTATGTAAGACATAAAACCAATCTGCAGACAGCTTAAAGTTTTACTGCTGCTCAGGGGCTCTGGGCTTCAGCGAAATGTCAGACTCTGACACGAAGAAACAGGAGCAATGCTGGAGTCAATTTCCAGCACACACTCATTTTGGTAGCATAATTATTAATGTGGAATGTATGTTTCTTGCTAAAGAACATTATTTTTTTATCAAGTTGTTATGGGTAAAGTTCTGCTTTAATTAAATGCTTAAGATTAAACCTTCATTGTATATTATTATATTAATATGGATACCTTGCTTTTTTAATTCCTCTGGTTTTATGGAAAATATATGCAAAATCTTTCAGTGTTTCATTCAAATCAGCTTGTGCCAACATCGAATACAAAATCTTGAAAACATACACTCATTAGCTGAACTTTTTAACTACATATGGTAAAACCATTATTTGAATGAAAATATCCTTTTATTCATATGTGAACATAACATTCATGTCATAAAGTCTAACAAAGTGTGGCTTATTAATAAAAGGGATTGTAAGGTCTCGTTTTCTTCCCCATAAAAATAACAAACACGTCATACTTACCTGCTGTTGCAGTGGATTTGCCCAGAGCAGCTTGGATCCTAATCTTCTCGGGTCCCTCTTCGGTGCTCCTGGCCCCTCCCTCCTGTTCAGTACTCACACAGCAAGCAGCTTGCTATGGGGGCACCCGAGCCGAGTCACAGCTCCCTGTGTCCATTCAGACACGGAGCCCCGACCCAGCCTGCCTCCTCTCTCCCCTGATTGGCTAGCTGACTTTGATTGACAGCAGCAACAGCCAATGGCACCACTGCTGTGTCTCACTCGTGGACATCGCTGGACAGAGAAGGACCTCAGGTAAGTATTAGGGGGACTGAGGGGGGCTGCTGCACAGAATGCATTAAGATAAAAAACCTTCTGCCTTTACAACCCATTTAAGAGCAGAAAAATATGTAGGCAGATTTAAAATGTGTATAGCAGAAAAACAGTAGAAAAAACCAGACAGCGCAAAACCAATCCTAACACAATGCAGCTGAACACTGAAGGTCAAAATATAAATCCTTAAATGAAACGTGTATAAAAAGCAGTGCAGCGCTAAAATCATATGTAACACAAAAAGTCCATGGGATGTATAATTCAGAAACCAGAGGAATGTTATCTGAAACACCAACAGGAAGATAGAAGGATCCTCTAGCTGTGAAACAGAGTGCTTGTAAATGATCACAAGTGCAACCACTTCCGTGTAATTCCACCACCAGATACACAGGCCGCTCACCTCAGAATGTGGACCTTTGTATTACCAGAAGGTCACATAAGCAGTCCCTTTATCAAGGGTAATGTTTAAAGATGAGAGAGCTGTCTTCATACGGTGCTTCAACCGAAATCCTCAATCATTCGATAATCCCAAAAGCGAACTCATAAATTGGCGTAGTTACATGAAAAATGTCAAAAAGAAATACATAGTGCTCTCCATCTATAAAAAACACTTGATTTATTTATTTAAAAAGTTACTCACAAGCGAGGCACAGACACCCTGTGCTCGGATAACAGTCATGTAACATAGATGTGGAACCAGGTAGATGGCTGTGCTGACGTCGTGTAGCCCCTCGCACGCGTATCGTCCGTGGGCAAGGACTTCCTCAGCGAAAATTAAATGGGGCCAGCATGTCAGTTCATTTATATAAGCCATATTCCTGGTGTATGCTGTGTGTGAAAAAGAAATCCCGCCCACCCCATAATTGGGGAACTATGTAACAAGCGCCCTCATTGGTGGCCAAGAGATATGCCAAATTAACAAACCGGCAATCATTGGCTAGAGGGATATGGTAATCAAAGAACTTCCGGGTGATGTCCCTCACATGGTGTACTGCAGCTCCAATCGGCGGAGGAATAACAGGGGATATCACCTCCCAGACTATGACCTTCTGGGTCGGCGCTCCCCACATGATCCGTCGTCATAGCAACAAAAATAAACATACCTGTAGAATGTTCCCCTCACCGCACCTACGTGAAGCCGAGGGCGGGGCGGAGCGGTCATGTGACACCAGATGCAAATAAAGCACGTAGGATAACAATCCCTCAGCGTGCCTAATATGCAGAGCCTCAACGTTTAAACTGTCAGAACCACCCCTACTGAGAATAACCATCCCTCCAAGCTGCAACATAGCTGTCATAAGTAATGACATGTGACAATGCTAACAGGCAGTATTATTGATGTGGTACAGCAAACGCTGCATCCCACAGTGTGCCACCCAGTGGCAAAAGCCTGCATTGCATGTCATACAGGATCTCTAGAGAATAAAAAGATAAAATCAAAAATAAGTAAAATAAACATAAACACCAGTGATCCCGCTGTCTGAACGAAAGATACATAGAAGGGTACCGAGCAAATACAAAAGTGCATATACGCTCCCTGGGGTCATGTATACATAGATCAAAAATTTCGACCATATATAGGGCACAATGGTCAATATATATATACAGACACACACCAGCTCCCCCCCTCTTGGTATTACTTTGAGGGGCCCGTGGGCCCTCATAGTGATGACAATCGTAACACTAAACAGGGGCCAGAGGTGCATAAGGGTAATAAAACAGTCATATATAGACCTGTAAAATTAATAAAGACGTCAGCACAACCATCTAACCTGTTAGACAAATATCACATACTAAATACATAATGTCATAATAAAAACAAATTATATAAAAACTATAATGCTAGCGGTCAGATATAAAACAATTGAGATCGAACTCAACGTTCAACCCCAACGGGACCCCCACCTTTAATTCATATCCCCAAAACGACTCACGTCGGCTAAGGTGCCGAATGAAGTTGCCTCCTCTCCAATGGTTCGTCACCTTCTCTATCCCCCAAAACTGCAGCCCAGATGGGCTACGGTTATGGTGGAGTCAGAAGTGCTTCGAAACGTTGTGTGTGACCAACCCCTTTTTGATATTATTGACATGCTCCCCTATCCTGACGTGAAGGGGCCTAGACGTCCTACCGACATATTGTAAACCACACTCACACTGTAGCATATACACGACCCCAGTAGTGTCACAAGTGATCAGATCCTTGATCTTATAGTTTTTTCCAGTTGCTGATGCCACAAATTCCTTCCGCTTCTTTAAATTCTTTCTGGCCTGTCGACATGGTGGGCAACGACCACATTTGTGAAAGCCAGTCAGAAAGTCAAAAATTCTGTTCTCAGAATGGGTAGGGGGGTCAATGACCCCAGGGGCTAGTGTATCCCTTAAGGAAGGTGCTTTTTTGTAGATTAATTGCGGACGATCAGGAAGTAAGGGGCCTAAAATCCTGTCATGCTTAAGGATTGGCCAGTGCCTCTGTACAATCCTCTCAAACTTCCTATATTGAATATTATAGTCTAAGATCATTCGTGTCCTTGTAGAATCATTATGATTAACCTTAGGGACATTTGACACAAGTACTTTTCTGTCCAGATTACGGACATTTTCCATTTCTATACCTAAGCTATTTTTATCATATCCTTTTTCAACGAATCTTGAGGCCAATGCCTGTGACTGTGTAATAAAATCACCTACATTGGTGCAATTGCGCCTCAGGCGTATAAATTGCCCTCTCGGTATATTACACAACCACTTGGAATGGTGACAGCTTTCAATGGGGATAAAGGCGTTACGGTCTGTGGCCTTAAAATGAGTGGTCATATTGATCCTGTCCCCATTCTTGGTTAGATCAAGATCCAAAAAGACCAATCTGTCCAAACTGATGTTCCATGTGAGAACAATGTTCATACTGTTAGCATTCAGTTTAGATGCAAACTCATCAAAGCTTGCTCGATCCCCATCCCAGATCATAATAAGGTCATCAATATACCTCTGGTAGCATAATAGCTGTGGGGGTTTGTTCTTAAACACGGCCTCTTCCTCCCAGTGTGCCATAAATAGGTTGGCAACACTGGGAGCAAACCGAGCCCCCATAGCTACCCCTCTGGTTTGAAGGAAAAATTGCCTACCATACCAGAAATAATTCTTTGATAAGCAAAAGGTAAGACTGTCAATCAAAAAGTTCCGATGTCTTCTGGACAAACCAGATGATCCTAGTGCCCAACTAACCGCGGATAAAGCATCCTCATGACTGATGATCGTATATAACGAACTGACATCAGCCGTGATCAGAAGGCAAGAGGGCGTGATTGCCAGAGACTCCAGAATTTGTATGACATGTTTGGTGTCTTTAAGAAATGCGTCAGTTTTTGTCACTAATGGCTGGAGGAAGGAATCTATGTATTGACCAAGTCGGGAAGTGACCGAAGTAAATGGGATCGATTCGGTCACTTCCCGACTTGCTCATTTTAAGGCCACAGACCGTAACGCCTTTATCCCCATTGAAAGCTGTCACCATTCCAAGTGGTTGTGTAATATACCGAAAGGGCAATTTATACGCCTGAGGCGCAATTGCACCAATGTAGGTGATTTTATTACACAGTCACAGGCATTGGCCTCAAGATTCGTTGAAAAAGGATATGATAAAAATAGCTTAGGTATAGAAATGGAAAATGTCCGTAATCTGGACAGAAAAGTACTTGTGTCAAATGTCCCTAAGGTTAATCATAATGATTCTACAAGGACACGAATGATCTTAGACTATAATATTCAATATAGGAAGTTTGAGAGGATTGTACAGAGGCACTGGCCAATCCTTAAGCATGACATGATTTTAGGCCCCTTACTTCCTGATCGTCCGCAATTCATCTACAAAAAAGCACCTTCCTTAAGGGATACACTAGCCCCTGGGGTCATTGACCCCCCAACCCATTCTGAGAACAGAATTTTTGACTTTCTGACTGGCTTTCACAAATGTGGTCATTGCCCACCATGTCGACAGGCCAGAAAGAATTTAAAGAAGCGGAAGGAATTTGTGGCATCAGCAACTGGAAAAAACTATAAGATCAAGGATCTGATCACTTGTGACACTACTGGGGTCGCGTATATGCTACAGTGTGAGTGTGGTTTACAATATGTCGGTAGGACGTCTAGGCCCCTTCACGTCAGGATAGGGGAGCATGTCAATAATATCAAAAAGGGGTTGGTCACACACAACGTTTCGAAGCACTTCCGACTCCACCATAACCGTAGCCCATCTGGGCTGCAGTTTTGGGGGATAGAGAAGGTGACGAACCATTGGAGAGGAGGCAACTTCATTCGGCACCTTAGCCGACGTGAGTCGTTTTGGGTATATGAATTAAAGGTGGGGGTCCCGTTGGGGTTGAACGTTGAGTTCGATCTCAATTGTTTTATATCTGACCGCTAGCATTATAGTTTTTATATAATTTGTTTTTATTATGACATTATGTATTTAGTATGTGATATTTGTCTAACAGGTTAGATGGTTGTGCTGACGTCTTTATTAATTTTACAGGTCTATATATGACTGTTTTATTACCCTTATGCACCTCTGGCCCCTGTTTAGTGTTACGATTGTCATCACTATGAGGGCCCACGGGCCCCTCAAAGTAATACCAAGAGGGGGGGAGCTGGTGTGTGTCTGTATATATATTGACCATTGTGCCCTATATATGGTCGGATTTTTTGATCTATGTATACATGACCCCAGCGAGCGTATATGCACTTTTGTATTTGCTCGGTACCCTTCTATGTATCTTTCGTTCAGACAGCGGGATCACTGGTGTTTATGTTTATTTTACTTATTTTTGATTTTATCATTTTATTCTCTAGAGATCCTGTATGACATGCAATGCAGGCTTTTGCCACTGGGAGGCACACTGTGGGATGCAGCGTTTGCTGTACCACATCAATAATACTGCCTGTTAGCATTGTCACATGTCATTACTTTTGACAGCTATGTTGCAGCTTGGAGGGATGGTTATTCTCAGTAGGGGTGGTTCTGACAGTTTAAACGTCGAGGCTCTGCATATTAGGCACGCTGAGGGATTGTTATCCTACGTGCTTTATTTGCATCTGGTGTCACATGACCGCTCCGCCCCGCCCTCGGCTTCACGTAGGTGCGGTGAGGGGAACATTCTACAGGTATGCTTATTTTTGTTGCTATGACGACGGATCATGTGGGGAGCGCCGACCCGGAAGGTCATAGTCTGGGAGGTGATATCCCCTGTTATTCCTCCGCCGATTGGAGCTGCAGTACACCATGTGAGGGACATCACCTGGAAGTTCTTTGATTACCATTTCCCTCTAGCCAATGATTGCCGGTTTGTTAATTTGGCATATCTCTTGGCCACCAATGAGGGCACTTGTTACATAGTTCCCCAATTATGGGGTGGGCGGGATTTCTTTTTCACACACAGCATACACCAGGAATATGGCTTATATAAATGAACTGACATGCTGGCCCCATTTAATTTTCGCTGAGGAAGTCCTTGCCCACGGACGATACGCGTGCGAGGGGCTACACGACGTCAGGGCAGCCATCTACCTGGTTCCACATCTATGTTACATGACTGTTATCCGAGCACAGGGTGTCTGTGCCTCGCTTGTGAGTAACTTTTTAAATAAATAAATCAAGTGTTTTTTATAGATGGAGAGCACTATGTATTTCTTTTTAACATTTTTCATGTAACTACGCCAATTTATGAGTTCGCTTTTGGGATTATCGAATGATTGAGGATTTCGGTTGAAGCACCGTATGAAGACAGCTCTCTCATCTTTAAACATTACCCTTGATAAAGGGACTGCTTATGTGACCTTCTGGTAATACAAAGGTCCACATTCTGAGGTGAGCGGCCTGTGTATCTGGTGGTGGAATTACACGGAAGTGGTTGCACTTGTGATCATTTACAAGCACTCTGTTTCACAGCTAGAGGATCCTTCTATCTTCCTGTTGGTGTTTCAGATAACATTCCTCTGGTTTCTGAATTATACATCCCATGGACTTTTTGTGTTACATATGATTTTAGCGCTGCACTGCTTTTTATACACGTTTCGTTTAAGGATTTATATTTTGACCTTCAGTGTTCAGCTGCATTGTGTTAGGATTGGTTTTGCGCTGTCTGTTTTTTTCTACTGTTTTTCTGCTTTCCAATATATTACAGTCTAGCAGCATCACCATGGAAGTTTTCCAATATTTGGAAAAGAGAGAAGTTGAAATTGGAGATATTTTCTCTAGGAATCAAACCACTGGGGGGGGGGGGGATGAACTCACTCATACCTTTAGAAAACTAGGGCATGTTTTTGAGAAAAAGGTTAAGACCTGGTGGGATATAATTTCCTTTGAACAATACTTAGTAGCAAAAATTATTCCAAGACGTTTAAGGTGGGATGTCCCGCCTAATGACAGCCTTATGGACGATGAGGCCATCATAGAATGGGGAATTTTTTTTATTAAAAAGGGTCTAGAATTATTAGAATTTTTACTACTTAGGAAACAAAGAAAAATGAAAATGCTGGAGGTTCAGATTAGGGACCTGAGAACTACCTTGGAACCCTTTAAAGAATCTGAGGAATTCCTGAGATTATCTATGGATTTGAAAAATAAATTAATTAAATGGGATACAGAGACTCAAAATAAGAAAAAGAAAAAGTTCATCAGAGATCTGGATGACTTTGGAAAAAATTGTGTGTTTAACCACTTAAGCCCCGGACCATTTGGTAGCTAAAGGACCAGAGGTGAATTCAGAATTTTGCACTGCGCTGCTTTAACTGTAAATTGTGCGGACATGCAATGTTGTACCCAAACGAAATTTGCGTCCTTTTCTTCCCACAAATAGAGCTTTCTTTTAATGGTATTTGATTGCCTCTGCGATTTTTATTTTTTGCGATATAAACGGAAAAAGACCGAAAATTTTGAAAAAAAATGATATATTCTACTTTTTGTTATAAGAAAAATCAAATAAACTCAATTGTAGTCATACATTTAGGCCAAAATGTATTCAGCCACATGTTTTTAGTAAAAAAAATGTCAATAAGCGTATATTTATTGGTTTGCGCAAAAGTTATAGAGTTTACAAACTAGGGTACATTTTCTGAAATTTACACAGCTTTAAATTTATGACTGCCTATCTCAATTCTTGAGGTGCTAAAATGACAGGGCAGTACAAAACCCCCCAAATGACCCCATTTTGGAAAGTAGACACCCCAAGGAAATTGCTGAGAGGCATGTTGAGCCCATTGAATTTTTTATTTTTTGTCCCAAGTGATTGAATAATGACTAAAAAAAAAAAAATTACAAAAAGTTGTCACTAAATGATATATTGCTCACACATGCCATGGTTATATGTGGAATTTCACCCCAAAATACATTTTGTTGCTTCTCCTGAGTACAGGGATACCACATGTGTGGGACTTTTTGGGAGCCTAGCCGCGTACGGGACCCCGGAAACCAAGCACCGCCTTCAGGATTTCTAAGGGCGCAAATTTTTGATTTCACTCCTCACTACCTATCACAGTTTCGAAGGCCATAAAATGCCAAAATAGCACAAAACCCCCCCAAATGACCCCATTTTAGAAAGTAGACACCCCAAGGAAATTGCTGAGAGGCCTGTTGAGCCCATTGAATATATTTTTTTTTGTCCCAAGTGATTGAATAATGACAAAAAAAAATAAAAAATTACAAAAAGTTGTCACTAAATGATATATTGCTCACACATGCCATGGTTATATGTGGAATTACACCCCAAAATACATTTTTCTGCTTCTCCTGAGTACGGGGATACCACATGTGTGGGACTTTTTAGGAGCCTAGCCGCGTACCGGACCCCGAAAACCAAGCACCGCCTTCAGGATTTCTAGGCACAATTTTTTGATTTCACTCCTCACTACCTATCACAGTTTCGAAGGCCATAAAATGCCAAAATCGCACAAAACCCCCCCAAATGACCCCATTTTGGAATATAGACACCCCAAGCTATTTGCTGAGAGGAATGGCGAGTATTTTACAGCTCTCATTTGTTTTTGAAAATGAAGAAAGAAAATATATATATATATTTTTTTTTTTCCAATTTTCAAAACTTTGTGACAAAAAGCGAGATCTGCAAAATACTCACAATACCTCTCAGCAAATAGCTTGGGGTGTCTACTTTCCAAAATGGGGTCATTTGGGGGGGTTTTGTGCTATCTGGGCATTCCATGGCCTCCGAAACTGTGATAGGCAGTGAGAAGTGAAATCAAAAATTTACACCCTTAGAAAGCCTGAAGGCGGTGCTTGGTTTTTGGGGTCCCGTACGTGGCTAGGCTCCCAAAAAGTCTCACACATGTGGTATCCCCGTACTCAGGAGAAGCAACAGAATGTATTTTGGGGTGTAATTCCACATATGCCCATGGCATGTTTGAGCAATATATCATTTAGTGACAACTTTGTGCAAAAAAAAAAAAAAATTTCGTTTTTCCGCAACTTGTGTCAACATATAAAATATTCCATGGACTCGACATGCCTCTCAGTATATAGCTTGGGGTGTCTACTTTCCAAAATGGGGTCATTTGGGGGGTTTTGAACTGTTCTGGCATTTTATACACAACATTAGGAAGCTTACATCCACTCTTCTAACCACTTGAAGACAAAGCCCTTTTTGACACTTTTTGTTTACATGAAAACATTTTTTTTTTGCAAGAAAATTATGTTGAACCCCCAAACATTATATATATTTTTAAAGCAAAGGCCCTACAGATTAAAATGGTGGGTGTTGCATTTTTTTTTCTACACAGTATTTGCGCAGCGATTTTTCAAACGCATATTTTGGGTTAAAAAATACACTTTTTTAAATTTTAATGCACTAAAACACACTATATTGCCCAAATGTTTGATGAAATAAAAAAGATGATCTTAGGCCGAGTACATAGATACCAAACACGACATGCTTTAAAATTTCGCACAAACGCGCATTGGCGACAAACTACATACATTTTTAAAAGCCTTTAAAAGCCTTTACAGGTTACCCCAGTAGATTTACAGAGGAGGTCTACTGCTAAAATGATTGCCCTCGATCTGACCTTCGCGGTGATACCTCACATGCATGGTGCAATTGATGTTTACATATGACGCCAGACCGACGCTTGCGTTCGCCATTGGGCAAGAGCAAGGCAGGACAGGGGTGCTTTTTTTTTTCTTTTTTTTTATTATTAATTTTGCTTTTTTATTTTATTTTTAAATTGTTCCTTCCAAATATTTTTTTTTTTTTAGCATTTTTATTGTTATCTCAGGGAATGTAAATATCCCCTATGATAGCAATAGGTAGTGACAGGTACTCTTTTTTTGAAAAAACAAAAACTGGGGTCTTCTAGACCCTAGATTTTTCCTCTGCCCTCAAAGCTTCTGACCACACCAAGATCGGTGTGATAAAATGCTTTCCCAATTTCCCAATGGCGCTTTTTATATCCGGGGGGGGCATTCCCTCCCACTGCTTGTAAAAGCAGTCCAGAGGCTAATTAGCCGCTAGGATTGCTTTTACATGAAAGCCGGCCGCAGGCTGAAAAGAATGATACCAAGATGATACCTAAACCCGCAGGCATCATTCTGGTATAAACATTCAAAGTCCAGCAACATACCAGTACGTTGCTGGTCCTTGTTGGACATGTATTGTAATCTTTTTATTTCATGCAGCCAGTTGGCTGAACGAAAAAAGAGATTGATCGGTGGGTATGCCCACCATTAGAATACTGCCCTTCATCCACCCACTTCCAATGATGGGCATACACGCACCATTTATATATGCCGAAGCATGGGGGCATCCTCCCGCAAAAAAGTTATGCCGCACACACATGGTCGGACTTTTCCACGGGCAAGCCTCCGTCGGAATTTCGACCGTATGTACGCGGCATTAGGAGCAAAATCGCTCCTCCGCCCCTGCTGCCCCAATGCTTCGGCATATTTGCTTTTTTTTTTTAACTGTGGTGGTGAAATCACCTCCTACAGCACTGGAGTCGCAGGGATCAGGCCTGTCTCTGCGAACGCTGCAGTTATGTGTGTTTTTGTTTTGTAAGTGACAGTGATCGATCGATACTGCACTTGGGTGGCCTGGGCTGGACGGAGGGGCAAAACGCAGGTGCCAGCAGGTATCTGGGCTGATCCCGCTAACACTGCGTTTTTGGGAACCCTAAACTGCTGGGGACGCTAGTATAGATCTGATCAGATCAGATATTGATCTGTTCAGATACTATACCACTAAGGGGGGTGTATGCTTCACGCGTGGGTGTTAGCGTTACTGGCACTAACCTGACGCTGCCTGGGGTGTGACTCAGACCTTCTCTGACGCTAAAACCTAATTGATATCACCCGCCGGGCGATCAGGGGGTTAAACCTTTATTGGGTTATATACACGGCGGGTGCCCTGACACTATAAAAAGCAAACTAACTAACCAGCGTCACCCGTAACACTTATATGGTGATCACTGGTGAAAGGGTTAACTAGGGGCAATCAGGGGGTTAAAACCTTTATTAGATAATATATGGGGGTACCTGACGCTATAAAAACCTGCGGCGAACCTAAAAAAATTACCGGCTACCGATCTGCATCACAGACACTAAGACAGCGTTTAGAAAAACAATTGCTTAGTGACAGTGGTGATAGGGGGTGAAAGGGTTACCTGGGGGGCGATCAAGGGGGTTAAACCTTTATTAGATAATATATTGGGGTACCTGACGCTATAAAAACATGCAGCGAACCTAAAAAAAATTACTGGCTACGATCTGCATCACCGACACTAAGACAGCGTTTAGAAAAACAATTGCTTAGCGACAGTGGTGATAGGGGGTGAAAGGGTTACCTGGGGGGCGATCAAGGGGGTTAAACCTTTATTAGATAATATATTGGGGTACCTGACGCTATAAAAACCTGCGGCGAACCTAAAAAAAATTACCGGCTACCGATCTGCATCACAGACACTAAGACAGCGTTTAGAAAAACGATCGCTTAGTGACAGTGGTGATAGGGGGTGAAAGGGTTACCTGGGGGGCGATCAAGGGGGTTAAATCTTTATTAGATAATATATTGGGGTACCTGACGCTATAAAAACCTGTGGCGAACCTAAAAAAAATTACTGGCTGACGATCGGCATCACTGACGCTAAGACAGCGATCAGAAAAATGATCGCTAAGCGACAGTGGTGATAGGCGGTGAAAGGGTTATCTGGGGGGTGATCAGGGGGTTAAACCTTTATTAGGGGGGTTAGGGGGCTACACTGGACCTAAGACTAAACTTTGGTGACACTTTTACAGTCACAAATGTCACTGATTGCAGTGATCACTAAATAAATGGTCACTGCAATCAGTGACACTGTGACTGGGGGCTGGGGGGTGATCTGGGGGGTGATCTGGGGTGTCTGGGGGTCCTGGGGGGGCGATTTATGTCCCTATGTGTCCTGGTGTCAGTGTAGTGTTGTGTGCACTGACCTGATGTCTTCTCTTGTACGGCGCTCGGTATATGTGAGCGCCGCACCAGAAATGACATCACTTCCTCCTGCTCCCTCTGTCTGACACAGACAGAGGGGGCATTTCCATTCGCCAGGAGCGATCGCGAGGGGGTGGCCAGAAACGAATGGCTGCCCCCTCATCCCGGAACGCTCCCGGACACTTAGCCACCGGCATCAGGTTTATAATGCACCCCCGAGGGGGAATGACTCTTATGGTGGCTATCAGCAACAGCAACCCAATTACTCACACACCAGTGAGTATAATGGCCCTTATGCTGATAGAGGTAATCGATCTAACCACTGTGAGGGGGGTTAGCTCGGCAGCGGGTGTGTGTGACCCCCGAGATGGGCTCCCCACACAAAAACAGGCCCAGCAAACGGAGGTTGTGGTTTTCAAAATCAAAAAGGTGCGGTTTATTTTCTATTTACAGTGACAAAACACAGCAAAGCAAAAGAAACATAAACAAAATAAATCCTGGTCAACTTGACCTCTGACTAAACATACAGGTTTCCTAACTAACAACTGGGATCAGCCTAGTGCTGTCCTAGTCCCTAAGTCCCTGGTTTTAAATGTCCAGGCAAATAGCCACACAGGCTTTGTCTCACCGCACAGGGGTTCACTCTCCCTAGACAGTCCACACAGGTCTGGTTCCAGGCATGAGCTAACATCTAATGAAGCTGGGAGTTCCCATAGAGGCCCAAACGAGCCGACAAGCTTCAGCTGGTCTCATCAACTCCCTGTCTGTACGACGCCCCACACTCTCCCTAGAGGTATGAGTCATCCATGAGCCCACTAGCCTTATACAACTCTCCACCTAGTTGTATAAGTCGGCGTAAAGCCTGAATCTGGGCGAAATATATCTACCCCCCTGGATGCAACCAGGTGACTTTACCTTCCTGCTGTCACATACCCCCCCCTCTTGTTTTAACCTCGGGGTTGGAACACCAGCAATCAGGCATTCATGTACTCGAGACAAAGCATCCACATTCCCCATTTGAACGCCAGGGCGATGCTTTACTGTGAAGTTGAATTCCTGGAGGGCCAGGAACCACCTATTCACTCTTCTATTTGTTTCCTTGTTTTGAGCCATCCACTTTAACGGAGCGTGATCCGTAACCATGTCAAAGTGCCTACCTAGCAGGTAGTACCGAAGGGAATCTAGAGCCCACTTCACCGCTAAACACTCCTTTTCAACGGTGGCGTAATTTACCTCATGGGACTTCAACTTCCTGCTGAGGTAAATGACTGGGTGCTCTTCCCCGTTCCAGACCTGGGACAATACTGCTCCTAACCCCACATCTGACGCATCACTTTGTACGACAAAGTCTTTAGAGAAGTCGGGTGAGTACAACACTGGCTGGCTACATAAGGCTTGTTTCAAGAATTGGAATGCTGCCTCAGCCTCGGGGGTCCATTTAATCATGACCGACCCTTTCCCCTTCGTCAGGTTGGTTAGGGGCACAGCCTTAGAAGCAAAGTGGGGAATGAATCGCCGATAATACCCAGCGATTCCCAGAAAGGCTCGTACCTGCTTCTTGCTGTTGGGACGTGGCCAACTCTGGATGGCCTCGACTTTGTTGAGTTGGGGTTTTATTACTCCCCTCCCAATGGTGTACCCAAGATATTTGGCCTCCTCCTGCCCAATGGTACACTTCTTGGGGTTAGCCGTAAACCCCGCTTCCCGAACAGAGTCCAGGACTGCTTGCACTTTTGGCAGATGTGAGGCCCAATCTGTGCTATGGACAATTATGTCATCCAGGTAAGCCGCAGCATACTTCCGATGGGGCCTCAGCATCTGGTCCATTTTCCGCTGGAATGTGGCCGGCGCATTCTGTAACCCGAACGGCATTCTTTTATATTGGAACGCCCCGTCTGGGGTTACAAATGCGGTTTTCTCTTTGGCCGACTTGGCCAGGGGGATTTGCCAATACCCTTTTGTGAGGTCAAGAGTCGTCATGTATCGGGCTGTTCCCAGCCGGTCGATCAACTCATCTATACGTGGCATGGGGTAGGTGTCAAATTTTGTAACTTTGTTCAACTGACGAAAATCGTTACAAAATCGCCAGCTCCCATCCGGTTTAGGCACCAACACAATGGGACTAGACCAATCACTTTGGGACTCCTCTATCACCCCTAAGTTCAGCATTTTCTGTACTTCCTCCCGTATTGCCTCTGGGATCCGATAGGGTTTTAACTTCACCCTTTCACCGGGCGGGGTAATGATGTCATGCTCTACCCCAGATGTTTGTCCCGGCAGCTCAGAGAATACCTCCTGTTGTTGGGGTTGTGACAAGGTGGCTGCTATTCCAACCTCAGGAATCACGCAACCAGTTTGAGCTGGTGACCAAGTGTCTGCGACTAGGGACTCTCTATCCCTCCAGGCTTTCAACAGATTAACGTGATAGATCTGTTCGGGCTTTCGCCTTCCTGGTTGTCTGACCTTGTAATTCACTTCGCTCATTTTTTCCATTATCTCGTAGGGGCCTTGCCATTTGGCAAGGAATTTACTTTCAACCGTAGGGACAAGTACCAGTATCCTATCCCCCGGGGAAAAGGTACGGGTCTTGGCTCCACGGTTGTACACTCTCTGCTGTGCTAACTGCGCTTGGGCCAAATGTTCCTTCACGATGGGCATTACCTGTGCAATTCGGTCTTGCATCAGGGCGACATGCTCAATCACACTCCTGTGGGGAGAACTCTCACTTTCCCAAGTTTCCTTGGCAATATCCAACAGCCCTCTTGGGTGTCTCCCATACAGTAACTCAAAGGGGGAGAATCCCGTAGAGGATTGGGGCACCTCCCTAATAGCAAACATCAGATAAGGAAGTAGACAGTCCCAATCCTTTCCATCTCTATCCACCACTTTCTTCAACATTTGTTTTAGGGTTTTGTTGAACCTTTCAACCAGCCCATCGGTTTGGGGGTGATACACAGATGTACGTAATTGCGTCA
Organism: Rana muscosa; assembly: GCA_029206835.1. NCBI lineage: Eukaryota > Metazoa > Chordata > Amphibia > Anura > Ranidae > Rana > Rana muscosa. The sequence goes on along the minus strand of CM055118.1, from coordinate 654,754,320 downwards.
CTTTGAACAATTTACACAGCTCCTTCATAACCCGGGACATAAAGGGTGTACCTTGGTCCGTAAGCAGTTCTTTACAAATACCCACCCGGCTAAACACAAGAGATAGCTCTTTGGCTATGGTTTTGGCCGAGGTATTTCGGAGAGGGATCGCTTCTGGATAACGGGTGGCATAGTCCATTATAACTAATATGTACTGGTGCCCCCTAGCGGACTTGATTATAGGACCTACCAAATCCATGGCGATCCTCTCAAACGGGACCTCAATGATGGGTAGAGGGACCAGCGGGCTACGGAAATGTGGCATCGGGGCCGACCTCTGACACACAGGGCAGGAGGAACAATAATTTTCTATGTCCTTCATCACCCCCGGCCAATAGAATCTCTGTAATACCCTCTCTCGGGTTTTCTCTGTCCCCAGATGACCTCCAAGAATGTGCCCATGGGCCAACTCCAACACCAACTTCCTGTAAGGTTTGGGCACCACAAGCTGCTCAACGGTTTCTTCTGCCCTTTTTGCCACCCGATACAGTAGGTCCTTCTCTACGCTGAAGTATGGGTAAGTGCAGGTATTATCTGGGTTCACTAACTCGCCATCTATTTTCACTACGTTTTCCCGTGCCTTTATTAGGGCGGGGTCTTTCAACTGTTCTGTGGCAAAGTTTTCCCTGTGAACCTCAAGATCAGAAAACTCCACAGACGGTAGGTTTTTGTCTGAGGAGGTGGGCTCCTCTCCAGTTTCTTGAGTCTCCCCTGCCAATACTGATAAGGGAAATTCCGGAGAGTCCTCACCACTCTCAGGGGAGTTCTGGCTATCACATTCCTGGTACATAGGGGCACCAGTGGGGGGCTCAGGATCATCCCACAGTTCCCAGAACTTCGGAAAATCCCTTCCCACAATTGCGTCATGCGGTAACTGAGATACTAAGCCCACTGGATGAGAGAGGGTACCTTTGGGGGTCTCGAAACACACTGTAGTCACTGGATACTCTCGGGTGTCCCCATGCACACAAATAACCGCTACCTTGCTATTCCCAGAGACCTCTGTTTTAACTAACTCAGCCTTTATCAGGGTCACAAGGCTACCTGAATCCAACAATACCACAACATTTCTACCATTAACACACATTTTGCATAAATGTTTCTCAGTTCCTCGAATGGCAGTGCATGCGACTGTCGCACACAGCGACTGACGTCTGCCCGTCAGAAAGTCACACTGCATGGGTTCCTCCACAACCGGGCAATTGGCTGCAATATGTCCCGCTTGCCGGCAGCGGTAGCAAACGATCCTTCTTGCGGCCTCTTGAGCCGCTGATTTCCCAGGCTGTTCTCGCCAAACTTGGGGTAGAGCTCCCACCCTCTCAGTCTCTCCACCCTCACCCCTTGGAATCCTCTTATCCGCCCCTGGGGATGGTCTGGTCTTAGGGTGGAAAGTCCGAGTGTCTCTGGAAGAGGCCGTCAGGTTCTCTGTAGCCAAGTATTTCTCCACACGATCCACAAGACCATCGGCCGTCTCTGGGTCTCCATGGCTTACCCACTTTTGGATGGCAGTAGGAAGAGCTCTCAAAAACCGATCCATTACAACACGTTCCACAATCTTTGGTGCGGACAAAGTCTCTGGCTGTAGCCACTTTCTGCTCAGGTGAATGAGATCATACATTTGAGACCTGGGGGGTTTTCCAAGCTGGAAAGTCCAGTTATGCACACGCTGAGCCCGGACAGCCTGGGTGACACCCAGCCTTGCCAATATTTCAGCTTTTAGCATCACATAGTCTTTTGCTTGGTTAGGCTCTAGGTCATAGTAAGCTTTCTGCGATTCACCAGTTAACAGAGGAGCCACCAGTCCAGCCCACTGCTCCTCAGGCCACTTTTCTCTTTCAGCGGTCCTTTCAAATGTGGTCAAAAATACCTCTGGATCATCCTCTCCAGTCATTTTTGTCAATAAACGACTCACCCCAAAGGACGCGGTATTAGTGGGACGGCTTTCCTCACTGGTCTGCGGACGTTGCTGCATTACTGCTTCCATCTGTTGTTGTAGTCTCTGCTCTTGCTTCTGCAACAGGTCTATGAAGCGGGCCTCAGATTGCTGCTGGGCTTGTTGCTGAGCCTCCAGACTCTGTTGCAAAGTTGCGTTTGTCTGCTGCTGGGCTGCAAGGCTCTGTTGATGAGCTTGCTGCTGGGCTGCGAAGTTCTTTTGCAAACCTGCATTTGTCTGCTGTTGATTGGCATTTGCTAGAGCCAGCTGCTTCAGTATCTCCTCCATGCTGGCTTAAAAAAAAAAACTGCGAGAGGTAGCGGGATCGATGCCCGCTTTCTCCACCAACTGTGAGGGGGGTTAGCTCGGCAGCGGGTGTGTGTGACCCCCGAGATGGGCTCCCCACACAAAAACAGGCCCAGCAAACGGAGGTTGTGGTTTTCAAAATCAAAAAGGTGCGGTTTATTTTCTATTTACAGTGACAAAACACAGCAAAGCAAAAGAAACATAAACAAAATAAATCCTGGTCAACTTGACCTCTGACTAAACATACAGGTTTCCTAACTAACAACTGGGATCAGCCTAGTGCTGTCCTAGTCCCTAAGTCCCTGGTTTTAAATGTCCAGGCAAATAGCCACACAGGCTTTGTCTCACCGCACAGGGGTTCACTCTCCCTAGACAGTCCACACAGGTCTGGTTCCAGGCATGAGCTAACATCTAATGAAGCTGGGAGTTCCCATAGAGGCCCAAACGAGCCGACAAGCTTCAGCTGGTCTCATCAACTCCCTGTCTGTACGACGCCCCACACTCTCCCTAGAGGTATGAGTCATCCATGAGCCCACTAGCCTTATACAACTCTCCACCTAGTTGTATAAGTCGGCGTAAAGCCTGAATCTGGGCGAAATATATCTACCCCCCTGGATGCAACCAGGTGACTTTACCTTCCTGCTGTCACACCACTATCAGAATAACTATGCACACAATAATTATGATACCTTTGCTTACGGATCTCCAGCTCCGCCACAACATGCAAATCAATTACCTATACATAACCGCTTTTCACCCCTGGCCTATCAGGGCCCACGTAGGGGTGGGGATTTTCGCGGAGCACCGAGAGGTGCAGGGAGAGGTGCACCCTTCATCCCCCTCAATCCGGGAGGTTGGAGGGGAACACAACCCCAGCAGCCTTCTCAGGAGGGGGTGCCGCTGCGAAAAAGAAAAGCAAGAGAGGAAGGAGAGGAGGCAGGAGAACTCAAAAGAGTAAAGCCCCAATAGGTGCAGGGATTTATAATTTGAGTGGAACACCCCTTAGTGAAGAAGAAATCAAAGTACTTGATAAGGGGCTCAAATATGCCCCCACTCGTAATTTAAATAAATTTCAAACGTATGTTAACTTGCAAAAGTTCATTCGTAGTTTGAATATTAAGAAATATTTTTTGAATACCCCATCCACTAGGACATTAAGTGCACCAACAAGTCAGACAAGTCACCATTCTACCTTGCGGAATAAATCTGTTTTCAACCCCCCCACATCAGACACTAAGCATCTTGAGGTGTTTAGGAATATGGTCGCGAGGGATTTAGAAAAGTTGAAAATCCGTAAGGTGAATGATCCTGTTTATATCCAGAACGGTATAAAATCTCTGACGGAGAGGAAGGATTTGGTCATACGCCCTGCTGATAGGGGGGGGGGCTGGTGGTACTCAGTAAGGCCTACTATAAGAACGAAATGGACAACCTCCTTAGTGATACCAACACTTATAGCATTATGACAAGAGACCCTATGCTTGAATTTAAGGGAGAACTCCACTTTTTGGTAGAAAGGGGGAAACATATAGGAGTGTTGAGCCCAAAGGAGGCATTATATTTAGACCCTTTGTTTTGCTGTACACTCATCATTTATTTTCTACCAAAGGTCCATAAGGATAGCACCAACCCTCCTGGGAGACCCATAGTAAATGGGATCGATTCGGTCACTTCCCGACTTGGTCAATACATAGATTCCTTCCTCCAGCCATTAGTGACAAAAACTGACGCATTTCTTAAAGACACCAAACATGTCATACAAATTCTGGAGTCTCTGGCAATCACGCCCTCTTGCCTTCTGATCACGGCTGATGTCAGTTCGTTATATACGATCATCAGTCATGAGGATGCTTTATCCGCGGTGAGTTGGGCACTAGGATCATCTGGTTTGTCCAGAAGACATCGGAACTTTTTGATTGACAGTCTTACCTTTTGCTTATCAAAGAATTATTTCTGGTATGGTAGGCAATTTTTCCTTCAAACCAGAGGGGTAGCTATGGGGGCTCGGTTTGCTCCCAGTGTTGCCAACCTATTTATGGCACACTGGGAGGAAGAGGCCGTGTTTAAGAACAAACCCCCACAGCTATTATGCTACCAGAGGTATATTGATGACCTTATTATGATCTGGGATGGGGATCGAGCAAGCTTTGATGAGTTTGCATCTAAACTGAATGCTAACAGTATGAACATTGTTCTCACATGGAACATCAGTTTGGACAGATTGGTCTTTTTGGATCTTGATCTAACCAAGAATGGGGACAGGATCAATATGACCACTCATTTTAAGGCCACAGACTGTAACGCCTTTATCCCCATTGAAAGCTGTCACCATTCCAAGTGGTTGTGTAATATACCGAGAGGGCAATTTATACGCCTGAGGCGCAATTGCACCAATGTAGGTGATTTTATTACACAGTCACAGGCATTGGCCTCAAGATTCGTTGAAAAAGAATATGATAAAAATAGCTTAGGTATAGAAATGGAAAATGTCCGTAATCTGGACAGAAAAGTACTTGTGTCAAATGTCCCTAAGGTTAATCATAATGATTCTACAAGGACACGAATGATCTTAGACTATAATATTCAATATAGGAAGTTTGAGAGGATTGTACAGAGGCACTGGCCAATCCTTAAGCATGACAGGATTTTAGGCCCCTTACTTCCTGATCGTCCGCAATTCATCTACAAAAAAGCACCTTCCTTAAGGGATACACTAGCCCCTGAGGTCATTGACCCCCCTACCCATTCTGAGAACAGAATTTTTGACTTTCTGACTGGCTTTCACAAAAGTGGTCGTTGCCCACCATGTCGTCAGGCCAGAAAGAATTTAAAGAAGCGGAAGGAATTTGTGGCATCAGCAACTGGAAAAAACTATAAGATCAAGGATCTGATCACTTGTGACACTACTGGGGTCGTGTATATGCTACAGTGTGAGTGTGGTCAATAATATCAAAAAGGGGTTGGTCACACACAACGTTTCGAAGCACTTCCGACTCCACCATAACCGTAGCCCATCTGGGCTGCAGTTTTGGGGGATAGAGAAGGTGACGAACCATTGGAGAGGAGGCAACTTCATTCGGCACCTTAGCCGACGTGAGTCGTTTTGGGTATATGAATTAAAGGTGGGGGTCCCGTTGGGGTTGAACGTTGAGTTCGATCTCAATTGTTTTATATCTGACCGCTAGCATTATAGTTTTTATATAATTTGTTTTTATTATGACATTATGTATTTAGTATGTGATATTTGTCTAACAGGTTAGATGGTTGTGCTGACGTCTTTATTAATTTTACAGGTCTATTTATGACTGTTTTATTACCCTTATGCATCTCTGGCCCCTGTTTAGTGTTACGATTGTCATCACTATGAGGGCCCACGGGCCCCTCAAAGTAATACCAAGAGGGGGGGAGCTGGTGTGTGTCTGTAAATATATTGACCATTGTGCCCTATATATGGTCGGATTTTTTGATCTATGTATACATGACCCCAGCGAGCGTATATGCACTTTTGTATTTGCTCGGTACCCTTCTATGTATCTTTCGTTCAGACAGCGGGATCACTGGTGTTTATGTTTATTTTACTTATTTTTGATTTTATCTTTTTATTCTCTAGAGATCCTGTATGACATGCAATGCAGGCTTTTGCCACTGGGTGGCACACTGTGGGATGCAGCGTTTGCTGTACCACATCAATAATACTGCCTGTTAGCATTGTCACATGTCATTACTTATGACAGCTATGTTGCAGCTTGGAGGGATGGTTATTCTCAGTAGGGGTGGTTCTGACAGTTTAAACGTCGAGGCTCTGCATATTAGGCACGCTGAGGGATTGTTATCCTACGTGCTTTATTTGCATCTGGTGTCACATGACCACTCCACCCCGCCCTCGGCTTCACGTAGGTGCGGTGAGGGGAACATTCTACAGGTATGTTTCTTTTTGTTGCTATGACGACGGATCATGTGGGGAGCGCCGACCCGGAAGGTCATAGTCTGGGAGGTGATATCCCCTGTTATTCCTCCGCCGATTGGAGCTGCAGTACACCATGTGAGGGACATCACCCGGAAGTTCTTTGATTACCATATACCTCTAGCCAATGATTGCCGGTTTGTTAATTTGGCATATCTCTTGGCCACCAATGAGGGCGCTTGTTACATAGTTCCCCAATTATGGGGTGGGCGGGATTTCTTTTTCACACACAGCATACACCAGGAATATGGCTTATATAAATGAACTGACATGCTGGCCCCATTTAATTTTCGCTGAGGAAGTCCTTGCCCACGGACGATACGCGTGCGAGGGGCTACACAACGTCAGGACAGCCATCTACCTGGTTCCACATCTATGTTACATGACTGTTATCCGAGCACAGGGTGTCTGTGCCTCACTTGTGAGTAACTTTTTAAATAAATAAATCAAGTGTTTTTTATAGATGGAGAGCACTATGTATTTCTATTTGATATTTTTCATGTAACTATGCCAATTTATGAGTTTGCTTTTGGGATTATCGAATGATTGAGGATTTCGGTTGAAGCACCGTATGAAGACAGCTCTCTCATCTTTAAACATTACCCTTGATAAAGGGACTGCTTATGTGACCTTCTGGTAATACAAAGGTCCACATTCTGAGGTGAGCGGCCTGTGTATCTGGTGGTGGAATTACACGGAAGTGGTTGCACTTGTGATCATTTACAAGCACTCTGTTTCACAGCTAGAGGATCCTTCTATCTTCCTGTTGGTGTTTCAGATAACATTCCTCTGGTTTCTGAATTATACATCCCATGGACTTTTTGTGTTACATATGATTTTAGCGCTGCACTGCTTTTTATACACGTTAAAATGTGTATAGTTGAGTTTACCAGCAGCTGGCCCAGGCTGGAAAAGGGGTTTATTGCTTTTAGTTCAGTTCCAGGGCTTTTGGTCTTAGCCTGCCCACCTGTGCTATAACAAGGGGAACAGCTAGGGTCCAGAGATCGGTAATGGAAGTACCGGTGGACAATACCATAATGGACTCTCACCACACGGAGGTATGCCTGGACCACTACCTTATAGTAGTTAGGACTGAGGAAAGGAAGTTGTTTATATTGAACTGTATGCCTCATCATGTTCAGCAGTTACATCAACCGATAATAGCCAGGTCTGAAGCTATTCAAAGGGGTGCATGTTGGTACTGGCATACCTAAAGAACTTGGATCTCTGAATGCACTACGGGGTATGAAGTAACACCATTACAATCTTGGTATCTTGGTAAGACACAGTGAAAAGAAGTGTAGTAGCTATGGGTAACCAAGTGAGGAAACAAGCTGCAAGCAACCAGTTGTTAAGCATGGTAACTGGTAAGGTGACAGGTCCTCCAGTAGTGAGGGGGGCATTATTAGGCTCCCATCCTAGCGGTCGATGTCCAATTGCAACCGGAACCGAACTTGTGTTATGGCCTGGTTAGAGGTTCGGGAAGAGTTAAGTGAGAGCATGCATGAGGTCCTCGCTATGTGCTTTCTGGGACCCCACTCTGTTACTGGGAGGTACACTGGACCGGTGGAGTGGGCGCAGGCTCAGCACGTCCCTCCCAAATGCAAACATACAGGTTACAGTGTGTAGTGACATGGGACAAGTCACTTTCAGAGGAACTCTTCACTTTATTATTGCACACAGAGAAGGAACATCTCTAAGTTGGGGAACCGCCGTAAAGTATTTGTTAACCCCAAAAAAAAATGCTGCTCCTGTCCCTTTAATGTGCAATTAGCTGCATGGTGCGTGTCTGCATCAAACGCAGCTCTCATATTCTCAACACGTAGCCTCTCTCCTCTCTGATTGTCTGCTCTACTCTCAGGCCGCGTACACACGACCAGTTTTCTCAGCAAAAAACAACAAGAAAACTGCCGGGAGAGCTTTCTTGCCGAGAAAACCGGCTGTGTGTACGCGGCTTTCAGTTTTCTCGTCAAGAAAACTGCCCAGATTCTCGACAAGAAAAAAGAAGACCTGCGGTCTTTTTTCTCGTTGAGTATCTCGTCGGCCTGTTTCTCGACGAGAAACCCGAGCGTGTGTACACTTACCTGTCGCCGTGGAAACCCGCGCATGCTCGAAATGACTTTGACGCATGCGCGGTAGCTTCCTAGGCATAGGCATAGGGTGTAGCAAGATGGCGGCGACGGCATCGAATGTGACGAGCGCACGCTCGTCGTAGTTGATGACGTCACTGCGTTAGTGCCATTCAAAAGAACGGCGGTTCTTTTGAATCGTACGTGTGTACACTCGGCCGAGACAAGTTTCTTGTCAAGATTCTCGTCAGGAAAAACAACGTTTTTTTCCTGACGAGAATCTCGGCCGTGTGTACGAGGTTTGATACTTAAGCTGAAAAGCTCCCATCCCCTCTGTACTAGCACAAGAAATCCCCCTTGTGTCTGTGTTATATCATAAATTTGCTTATCTGTACTGATAACACATCGGATCCCTGCGATCACATGACTCCTCTGCTTTCTCTCTCCTCTCCTCCCCAGCTGACGTCAGTGGCAGTGCTCGCCCCCCCCCCCCTTGGAAATCTCAGCTGGCAGAGGAGAGGAGAGAAAAGGCAACTGATCGTAGGAAGAAGGTGTGTTATCTGTACAGATAAGCAAATATATGATTTAACACAGGCACAGGAGAACTTATTGTTCTAATACAGAGGGGATGGGAGCATTTTATATAAGTGGATTAACCTCCCTGGCGGTATGATTATGTCAGATTTTTGATGCTGAAAGCGGTACAATTATTTTGCATGGAAATTTGGCGTTTTATATTGTAGGCCTGTAATTCTTAGAAATAACTCACTTAAATCTGTCCAAACAAGAGTCTAGTAGACATCCCGTGTATGATAAAGTTTGAAACACAAATTCATAAATTATATTATAATAAATAACTATAAATAATTATAACAAATAATAATATAATAATAATAAAAATGATTCAATAATGCAATCAAATCAAAAACACTGAAATTTGCTCAGTTGCAGAATTGTCGCTGTCATTAGATTTAGTGTTTGATGATGAATTTCCCCACAAATCGCTATTGCTCAATTCTGCAAGTGATTCTAATTTATTATCGCTGTTTTCTAGCTGGTCTAAAACCACTTTTGACATAAAGGGACACTTTTTGGTTGCTATGGACAATCTCCAGTTTCCAGGCAGAAAAAAATGTATTTATAATATAAAAGTGCATGCAGGGCACTGGACAGACCACTAGGGACAAAGGGCATGTGTAATTATTTTATACAGTACTGTAATCTGTAAGATTACAGTGTACTTTATGTGTACTGTGTTTTTACTTTTTTGAATTTGGCGCCAATCTCTACCCTCGTGCGCCGCAACGTTGCAGGGAACAGGGCTCAGCGGCACTCGGGCACTGTGTGAATCAAGCGAGGAGACAGCTCGCACACACAGCGGGGAGACATCGCAGGATCCAGGAAACAAGGTAATTAACTTTCCCTGTATCCTGCGATGCAATCCCGAGTCTGACTCGGGGTTACCGCTAAGGTTGAGCCGAACACCCCCCCGGTTCGGTTCGCACCAGAACCTGCGAACGGACCGAAAGTTCGCGCAAACTTTAGAACCATATTAAATACAATGGACGCGAACGTTCAAAATCAAAAGTACTAATTATAACGGCTAATATGCAAGTTATTGTCCTAAAAAGGGTTTGGGGACCCGGGTCCTGCCCCAGGGGACATGTATCAAAGCAAAAAGAAGTTTTAAAAATGGAAGTTTTTTCGGGAGCAGTGATTTTAATGATGCATGAAGTGAAAAAAAAGTGAAATATTCCTTTAAATATCGTACCTGGGGGGTGTCTAAAGTATGCCTGTGAAGTGACACGTGTTTCCCGTGTTTAGAACTGTCCCTGTACAAAATGACATTTCTAAAAGGAAAAAAAGTCATTTAAAACTGCTTGCGGCTTTAATGTAATGTCTGGTCCCGGCAATATGGCTGAAAATCATTGAGAAAAATGGCATGGGTACCCTCCCAGCTCACTACCAGCCCCTTTGGGTGTTGTATGGATATTAAGGGGAACCCCGCACCCAAAGTAAAAAAAGGCCCTATATACTCTGAACAGCAGTATACAGGCGGTGCAAACAAGACAGGGACTGTAGGTTTGTTCTTAAGTAGAATCTGTTTGTAATTTGGAACAGGTACATTTTTTAAGTGTAGCTCCAGCCAAAAAATCTATTTTTAAGCTTTTTGGAAAACATAGGGAAGGGTTATCACCCCTGTAATATTTGTTTTGCTGTCTGTGCACCTGTTCAGAACATTTCTGTCCCAATGAAATTTTTTTTTTTTTAAATTTGGGGTTTTTAGTGAAACAAGGATTGGTGATAAAGCATCAGTGGAAAGGAGACACCTTTTTTCCCATATTAACTCTTACAGGAGAGAATTTCCCTTCCTAGGGGTAGATTTCCTCTCACTTCCTGTTGTCTACTTCCGTTTGCAAGTAGGAGTCGTTTGTAAGTTGGATGTTTGAAAGTAGGGGCCTGCCGTATATACTCTGTAGAAATTTGGCCCTTAGGTGTTGGTGTTGCCACAACACTGTAAGCTCTCACAGTTACTCTTGGTGGGCGCTGGAACGCCCTGCTGTGAACTATTATATCAAGAATTGTAATTACCTGCCATTGTTGAACAGTGGTAGGAAAAATTGGGCCTTTGGTGGTGGTGGTGGTGGTGCTGGTGCCACAACACTGTAAGTCCTCACAGTGACTCTTGGTGGGCACAGGAATGGGCCCTTCTGTGAATTATTAGATCAAGAATTGTAATTACATGCCCCTGTTGAACAGGGGCAAAAAAATTGGGCCTTTGTTGGTGGTGGTGGTGGTGGTGTTGCCATAACACTGTAAGCCCTCACAGTTACTCTTGGTGGACGCAGGAATGGGCCCTGCTGTGAATTATTAGATCAAGAATTGTAATTACATGCCCCTGTTGAACAGGGGCATAAAAATTGTGCCTTAGGCACTGGTGCCACAACACTGCAACCCCTCCAGATACTGTACTTGGAGCGCAGCAATGAGCCCTGTTGCAAAATATTGCATCAAAAATTGTAATTACACGCCCCTGTTAAACAGGGTCAGAAAAATTGGGCCTTAGGCACTGGTGCTGGTGCCACAACACTGCAACCCCTCACAGATACTGTAGTTGGAGCACAGCAATGAGCCCTGCTGCAAAGCATTGCATCAAAAATAGTAAATACACGCCCCTGTTAAACAAGGGCTGAAAAATTTGGCCTTAGCCACTGGTGGCGGTGCCCAGAACCAAAAATGTTCTTTCAAGCTATCAGCATGATTATTGAGGAGGAAGAGGATAGTCACTCAGCATAACATGATAGTCACTCAGCATCAGCATAGGCAGTCTTGAAGGGATCTGACATTTCCAAAAAAATTATTCAGTTACATCAGCATCAGGTGCTTGGTAGCTGGTGGTGATCCAAGACTGATTCATTTTTATGAAGGTCAGTCGATCAACCGAGTCGGTGGACAGGCGCACCCTGTGATCAGTTACAAAGCCTCCAGCAGCACTGAATGTGCGTTCTGAAAGAACACTGGATGCAGGACAGGCCAGTACCTCAATTGCATACTGTGCAAGCTCTGGCCAGTGATTCATCCTCAAGACCCAGTAACCCAGAGTATTTTCGGTGGGAAAGGTGCCCAAGTCTGATCTTGCCCCTAGGTATTCCTGCACCATGTAAACCAGGCGCTGGCTATGGTTGCTGGAAGCGATCATACCTTGGGGCTGCGTACTAAAAAATTGTCTGAACGCATCGGTCAGACGGCCACCTTCTCCACCGCTCCTTCTTTGACTGAACGGAGCCTCGGCAACACGTTGTCCAGGACCAGGAATTTGTAGCTCCAAGTCTCTGGGAACGCGTTGCACAGACCTTTCTGCAAGGCCTCCCGAAGATGCTTCATCCTCTGCTCCCTCTGCAGCGGCAAGATAAGGTCCGCAACCTTACCCTTGTAACGTGGATCAAGGAGGGTTGCCACCCAGTAATGATCCCTCTCCTTGATCGCACAAATACGAGGATCCTTCCACAGGCTTTGCAGGATCAGGGAGGCCATGCAGCGTAGGTTTTCTGAGGCATTCAGTGAAGAGTCCTCGGGGTCACTGAGGACGACATGATCCGCAGCCACCTCCTCCCAGCCACGTACAAGTCCATGGGTGTCTTGGGACTGTAATTGATCCCTTGAAGACTGCTGCTGATGCTGAGTGCTAGGCTCCACCTCCATGCTGATACAATAATCCTCCTCCTCCTCCTCCTCCTCCTTTTCCTGTGTGATATCTGGGCCAGCAGGAACACTGTCTGGATAAAGGGGGCCTTGAGAGGTAAGGAAGTCCTCCTCTTCCTGCCTCTGTTCTGCCTCTGTTCTGCCTCAAGAGCCCTGTCCATTATTCCACGCAGCATGTGCTCCAACAGGTGGACAAGAGGGACAGTGTCACTGATGCATGCACTGTCACTGCTCACCATCCTCGTGGCCTTTCAAATGGTGCCAGGACAGTGCATGCATCCCTGATCATGTCCCACTGGTGTGGGGAAAAAAATCCAAGCTCCCCTGAGACTGTCCTGGTGCCATATTGCAACAGATACTCATTGATGGCCCTCTGCTGCGTGTGCAGCTGCTGCAGCATGGCCAACGTAGAGTTCCACCTGGTGGGCATGTCACAGATTAGGCGGTTCTTGGGCAGGTTGTAATCCTTTTGCAGGTCAGCCAGCCGAGCAATGGCATTATATGACCGGCAGAAATTCCCACAGAGTTTCCTGGCCTGCTTCAGGACCTCCTGTAAGCCTGGGTACCTGCCCAAGAATCGCTTCACCACCAAGTTAAGGACGTGAGCCAAACAGGGTACATGGGTCAGTTGTCCCTGTCGGAGGGCGGAGAGGAGGTTGGTGTCATTGTCGGAAACCACCTTTCCTGGCTTAAGCTGGCATGGCGTCAACCACCTTTGAGCCTGTCCCTGCAGAGCTGACAGAACCTCTGCCCCAGTGTGGCTCCTGTCCCCCAAACACACCAGCGCAAGCACGGCATGGCATCTTTTTGCCTGCGTACTTGCGTAGCCCCTTGAATGCCTACGGAGCACCGCTGGTTCTGAGGACAAAGCACAGGACGAGGCCATGGAGGAAGAAGAAGAGGAGGGGGTGGAGGAGAGAGGTGTGTCACAACCAGTAGTAGCATTTTGGAGGCGTGGCGGCGGAACAACCTCCAACACTACTGCACCTTGTCCTGCATCCTTCCCAGCTGCCAAAAGAGTGACCCAATGGGCCGTGAAAGAAAGGAAACGTCCCTGTCCATGCCTGCTGGACCATGAGTCAGCGGTAATATGCACCTTACCGCAATGTCCATGAGCGAGGCATGGACATTGCCTTCCACATGCCGGTAGAGAGCCGGAATCGCCTTCCATGAGAAAAAGTGGTGTTTGGGAACCTGCCACTGAGGAACCGCACATTGCACAAACTCACAGAAGGTGGCCGAGTCTACCAACTGAAAAGGCAGCAGTTGAAGTGCTAGAAATTTAGCCAAGCTAGCATTCAACCGCTGGGCATATGGATGGCTGGGAGTGAACTTCTTTTGACGGTCCAGCAGCTGGGGCAGGGAAATTTGCCTGCGTAAATCGGACGACGGTGTACTGATAGCAGAGTGCTCGCAAGTACTTGGCTGTGACACACCTAATTCTACACCTTCATTCCTCTCAGTGCAGGTTTCAGAGAGGACTGCAGGTATAGTGGGGTTGGAGATCCCAGCTGATGAGGAGCAAGGAGAGGTCCTCTTTGTTCTTTGGTGTGGGTCTTTAAGGTACGCTTGCCAACGAGCTGCATGGCAGGTCAACATATGTCTGGTCAAGCATGTGGTGCCCAAGCGGCTGATGTTTTGGCCACGCGAGATACGCTTGAGACATATGTTGCAAATAGCAGCGGTGCAATCTGATGCACTCGACTCAAAAAAGGCCCACACCAAAGAACTTTTGGAATAACGAGCAGAGGCAGCGCCCTGCACAGGCGGAGCTTTGCGGTGTGATTCAGTCGGTGTGCTGCCCTTACGCTGGCCCCCGGAGGGCATCCTGCCTCGTTGGAGATGTGCCCCCTCCTCTCTCCTATCAGGCACCCACGTGGAGTCAGTGACCTCATCATCCCCTTCCTCCTCATCACTGGAGCCAATCTGGCAGTATGCTGCAGCTGCTGGAACATAACTGCCAGATTGCTGTCCTTCTTGAGCATCCCCTCTCTCTGCGCTCATGCTACTGCCTTCCTCTAGCTGGGTATCATCATCAGACCCTTCAAAACGCTGGGCATCCTCCTGGAGCATGTACCCAACACTGTGCTCAAACAGTTCGGGGGACTCCTCAGGAGGACATGGTGGGTCTAGGGAAGGAGTGATTGATGATGACATTGATTTGAGGGAAGAGGACACTTTGGCAGCTGCTTTGCCAGTACCCTGAGAATGGGTGAGAGAGGATGAGGAGGATGAGGAGGGCTTGGTCATCCACTCTACCAAGTCTTCGGCATGATGCGGCTCAACACGTCCAGCTGCCGAAAATAAGGACAAGCGTGTCCCATGGCCACGTGCTGATGACGATGCACCGCGTCCACGACCAGCACTGTTGTCTCTAGACACAGAGCCTGCTTGCCCTCTTTTAGTGGCTCCTGACTGTCTGCCTCTTCTTGTTGGCCTTCCAGACATAGTAATGGACTGCAGGGAGATGGGAAAACCAGGAATTGGAGTAGTGTATATTGTGCTGGAGGCACACAACACACACTAACTCCTGCAGATGCCTTTATTAGAGAACACCAGCAATAAAGGGTAGATACAGGTGTAAACTGTGCTGTGCTGGAGGGACACAACACCCAGTAACTCCTGCAGATGCCTGTATTAGAGAACACCAGCAATAAAGGGTAGATACAGGTGTATACTGTGCTGTGCTGGAGGGACACAACACCCAGTAACTCCTGCACATGCCTTTATTAGAGAACACCAGCAATAAAGGGTAGATACAGGTGTATACTGTGCTGTGCTGGAGGGACACAACACCCACTAACTCCTGCAGATGCCTTTATTAGAGAACACCAGCAATAAAGGGTAGATACAGGTGTATACTGTGCTGGGGCACACAACACCCACTAACTCCTGCAGATGCCTGAGAAAAGAACACACTGTCCCTGCCTGCCTATCTAGCTTAGAGAACAGCAATAAAGGGTAGATACAGGTGTATACTGTGCTGGGGCACACAACACCCACTAACTCCTGCAGATGCCTGTATTATAGATCAGCAAAAAAGGGTAGATACAGATGTATACTGTACTGGGGCACACAACACCCACTAAATCCTGCAGATGCCTGTATTATAGAACAGCAAAAAAGGGTAGATACAGGTGTATACTGTGCTGGGGCACACAACACCCACTAACTCCTGCAGATGCCTGTATTATAGAACAGCAAAAAAGGGTAGATACAGGTGTATACTGTGCTGGGGCACACAACACCCACTAACTCCTGCAGATGCCTGTATTATAGAACAGCAAAAAAAGGTAGATACAGGTGTATACTGTGCTGGGGCACACAACACCCACTAACTCCTGCAGATGCCTGTATTATAGAACAGCAAAAAAGGGTAGATACAGGGGTATACTGTGCTGGGGCACACAACACCCACTAACTCCTGCAGATGCCTGTATTATAGAACAGCAAAAAAGGGTAGATACAGGTGTATACTGTGCTGGGCACACAACACCCACTAACTCCTGCAGATGCCTGAGAAAAGAACACACTGTCCCTTTCTATCTAGCTTAGAGAACAGTAATAAAGGGTAGATACAGGTGTATACTGTGCTGGGGCACACAACACCCACTAACTCCTGCAGATGCCTGAGAAAAGAACACACTGTCCCTGCCTGCCTATCTAGCTTAGAGAACAGCAATAAATGGTAGATTCAGGTGTATACTGTGCTGGGGCACACAACACCCACTAACTCCTGCAGATGCCTGAGAAAAGAACACACTGTCCCTGCCTATCTAGCTTAGAGAACAGCAATAAAGGGTAGATACAGTTGTATACTATGCTGGAGGCACACAACACCCACTAACTCCTGCAGATGCCTGAGAAAAGAACACACTGTCCCTGCCTGCCTATCTAGCTTAGAGAACAGCAATAAAGGGTAGATACAGGTGTATACTGCGCTGGAGGCACACAACACCCACTAACTCCTGCAGATGCCTGAGAAAAGAACTCACTGTAGAACACACTGTCCCTGCCTATGTAGCTCTTTTCCTGCACGCCTAAACACACTACACAAGGCCTCCGCGCTGGCGGCCTTTTATAGTGTGCAGCGTGTACTAAACCCCCCTGAGCTATGATTGGCCACAGGCATCCTGCCTGTGGCCAATTATGGCTCTCCTCGCTGCCGGCGCTGTGATTGGCCAAGCATACGGCCCACAAAGTTCTGGTTTCGCCGAACAGGCGAACAGGCGATGTTCGAGTCGAACATGCGTTCGACTCGAACACCGAGCTCATCCCTAATCTTCATGTAGCACAAAGAGTAAACTTACATATAACCAGAACGCAGTGTGGGAAATTAGACATGTGCACTGCCAAAAAATTTGTTAGTTTTCGTTTTATTTTATTTATTTATTTATTTATTTATTTATTTTTCGTTTTTCGGGTCATTCGTTATGATCGCAATTCGTAAATTCGTACATTCGTAAATTCGTACATTTGTAAATTTATACATTTGTAAATTCATACATTCGTAAATATATACATTCGTAAATTCGTACATTCGTTAATTTGTAAATTCGTACATTCGGAAATTCGGAAATTCGAAATTCGAAAATCCGAAAACCCGAAAATTCAAAAGTCTGAAAAAATAACTATTAAATTATAGGTATTGTAATTTCCTTTCAAATTTGGCTGTTAGCGAACGTAACGAATACAAATTTTTCCGAAGTTACGCATAATCTGAAATGCCACATCTAAACAAATGGAACGGAACAAATGAATAATAAATAATAATAAGAAAACGTTTTTATTATTATTATTGTTATTTATTATTATTATTAATTCATTACGTTCCATTCATTTAGATACGGCATTCATTATTTTGGAAAACAATTCGTAACTTCAATAAGTTCACTAACAGCAAAATTTGAAAGGAAATTCCAATACCTATAATTTAATAGTTAGTAATAGTTAAGTTATTATTAGTTAATTATTATTTCAGATTTCCGAATTTACTAATTACGAATTTACAAGATTACGACTGTACGAATTTAAGCATTTACGAATGTACGAATTTACGAATGTACGAATCTACGAATTTACGAATATTTAAATTTACGAAAATTCGTTAAAATTCGTTAAACGAGTTTTCGTTAATTTGAATATTTCTGAATTAATGAATTTGTCGAAATTTGTTAAAAAACGAATTCGGAACTAAACGAATTTCACATGTCTATGGGAAATGCACGTTTCATATGGGTTTCCCGCACTGCCTTAAAAACACACTGCCTTTGCACTCTGTGCAGGTGCAAACGCGTTGTTAAAGGTACCCCAAACGCTGATTACAAATAAAGTGCGTTTGAGGACACCTGATCGCATGGTACCACAGTACCATGCGGTTTGGTGCAGCATGTTTTTCAAAAGCAGTGCATGTACTACTTTTTGTGTAGTCTGGTGCAATTTACAGTCCATTCAAATGACTGGGCTGACAAGGAGCACTGCAGGGGAACGCACAGTATCTATATCCCGGTGTGATTCTGGTGTGAACAGGCCTTAAAACATTTTTAAAGACCTATTCATAAAACAATAATAAACTGCCTACAACAATATATGGCCTCATTTTTGGCAGTAGTTGTTTCTAACTGACCCTTTACTAATGATACTATACATTAACATGCAACAGATGTATGTCACAAGAGCAATGACTGGCTAGTTTTATGAAGCTGTATAACATACACAGCACTGTCCACTATTTGGAAAGTTATCACCAAACATATTTTAAGTTATGCTTCTTTCCTAGGACCCTAAAGGCTCTGTCCTTTGAAACAACATTTTTTAATTTAGGCATTATTCTTCTATTTTAAGAAAGCCATGTCTAATTGTTATGGCATGATTTTTTTTTTATTGGATAAACATAGATATGGCTACAATGTAAATACTATTTCAGATAAAAATGTAAACATACTGCACTGTATATGCCAATCTTTTCTTTAGCACATTTTATTTAAAATAAGTGTTAATTACTATTATCTAAATGTAGCGCCCCCCCAATATTTGGGGGCGCTATGTTGAAATTTAAGGGTAGTCTGAGCCGATAATTGGGCTCGGACCAATTATGATAACATTTTTGTTCTGCTCTGGGTGTGGTACTGCCCGGCAGTAGTGTTTTCCATTGCCTGCAGGTGGCACTGTCACCGCTGGCATAGGTTAAACTGCGGGCGGTATCACAGCACCTTGGGTGTCCTCTCTCGGCAGCCGTGCAGTGGGCGTGGTCTACCCGCGGTGCATGCTGGGAGAGGGTACAAAATGGGCAGACGCCATTAGGCGTGAGGCGATTCCAGGGGGACCCCAAGGCGTTCAGGGGGGACCTCTGGTCCAGTGAGTGTGCCTCGTGGCCAGCATGGCACAAGGTGCGTGAGTGTGTTTAGGCCTCAGGCACCTTCAGCCCGAGGTCCTGTTGCTGCATTGTAGGCCCAGCTCCGCTGACTAGGGCCTACACTTCAGAGAAAGATCCCAGGCTGCCCGCTTGAAGGGGGAAAAAGGAAAGAAGAAAGGAGGGCGCACCGACCTAGTGCATTACCACTTAAAAGTTTTATTAAAATATGAATAAAAAGCAATAGTCCTACTCACAAACGGAGCTTAGGTGTAAGCTTATCGGACAAATGAGCTGTAATTTCTTGGCACCCGCCGACTGAACTTGATGACAGAGAGGGTTGGACATTACCTCAAACATCTAGATAGCTGACGCGTTTCTGGGGCGCACCCCTTTCCTCAGAGCCTAGATGGTCCATAGTAGCTCTCACCCACAAGTCCCTCAGTTATATATGTGTGTACACATGTGCAGAGGCCTCAGCTCAGGTGACCACCAATTAGCAAGCACCACCCCCTGCTCCTAGCTGGTCCCACCCATGTGGGTGGGGCTTCCACTGCCCCCCCCCACATGCACAAATAGAAGGCAGCCCAAACTGATCCAAAGTAACTAGGGGGCTGGGTTTTGGAGAATAAGAGGAAAAAGTGGGCACCATCTTTAGGAAAGGAGTCCAGGGGAGGATCAGTCCCGGCGGAGATTAGCTATGGTACTGCTATCTCGGGGAGAGGCCTGGAGACTTACCTAGAGGGGATTCATCGTCTTTGACGTCCGTGCTCTATCTCGGCTGCTAGGACCGCTCTCATAGGGACTATCCGGGTGAGCAATACCCACTCAGGCTTGAGTGACGACGAGTGTAGATACTGAACTTAAGTGTTGCGTGCCTGAATCTTCCCCTACTTCTTTCAACTTCTTCTCTTCCTCTGTTCGAGTTGACTCAAAAATAATAAAGCCTTGCTGATTAGGTTTTACTCAAGTGTGGACATTGGCCTTATTCCTGGAGATTATTGTTTGCCTAGACAACGTTGCTAAAGTATCCTCTCGGGGGAGGTAATTCGCTGCAGACCCAAGAAAAAGAAAAAAAAAACAGTCTGGTCCCTTAAATCAAGGGAGCGGGACCAGGTGGCTACATAAAATTAAAAAAAAACAAATTTTTGTTATTTCAGTGGATATCACACTGCATTCTCAATACCAAAACCCTTTGAATAATTCCTTACTGATATTTTAATAACAAAATGCATTATGTTTTAGGTACAAATAAGCCGCCTTAAACCATATTTACATATAATAAAAATATCCAGAGTAGAACAATTTAGGTATCTCTACAACATAGGCCTTTAGGGAAGCATAAACTATTTTAAAGGAAGGAAAACAGAAGAAATTTATATGACCCCAGATATTAATAAAGAAGCTTTTCACCTGACCATAAAAAATAACACAGTAAAATCACAGTAGCTACTGCTGCTGACATCATTAGCAGAAAAATAACAAAATGTTCTAATTGTTTGCAACAACGACAGGAAAGGTCACAAGCCAGATATTTTTCACAATATAAAAAATAGAATCAGTGAAAAATGATAATGTTGTCCCCTGGGACCAATCATATATTTACCGTATTTATCGGCGTATAACACGCACAGGCGTATAACACGCACCCTAACGTTAACGGGGAAATTTCAGGAAAAAAACTTTCCACAGCCCCCTGCGTATAACACGCAGGCACAGTTTACCCTCTATTTTCAGGGTAAAAAAGTGAGTGTTATACGCCAATAAATACAGTAGTTTTTCCTAAAACAAATAAGTAAAGTTGCAAATGGAATGCATTTTGGGTTTGAGTCAAACATAGGTTCAACAAAACCCCAAGTTGTTAGCAGATTGGGAAAATGGCAAGCTAATTCTGCTGTTCATCATTAAAGCAACACATTACTGTAATGCACTTCCTGACCTTTGAATTGTGGTGGCCTAGAAGAGCCAGTAATAAGGTTTTCTTATGTGACAACTCCCTCCCTATAAAAGTCAGGGTTCCCTGCAGCCTTTTGTCAGAGTGTGTTGGAGAGTTGGATTACATAGGGAGAGTTGAGAGATTGTTTCAAAGGAGAGATATTTGCTGCTATACTATGCAGTGCTTAACAGTGTTATATAGAGTGCTATACACAATCAGTGTGTGTTGGAGACTTGGGAGGGATAAGGAGAACTGACAGAGTGTCTTCAGGGAGAGATAGATGCTACTATACCATACAGTGCTGAACAGTGCTATATGAATCATATAGTGCTGTATTGTGCTAAGTTACAGTGAATTGCTGTTTGGTGGGCTTCATAGTGTGTACCCCTCTGTTTGCATTGTGTTGTGCTTCATGATTGTGAATTGCAGTTTTATGGTCTACATATTATAGTGTAACCCACTCTTTGTTCACAGTGTATAGACCCAACAGTTCTAGGACTACCTTTTTGTGTGTGTCAGATACTGCTTCATTTTCTGTTTAGCTACTGGACCCTCCTTTTATTTATTTTTTCATTTATTTCATGCTGTCATATTTTGACTTTCTTATTTTTACTAGATTCAAATATATATATATATATATATATATATATATATATATATATATATATATTAGAAATATATATATACATTATTTATAGTGCCTTGAAAAAGTATTCATTCATACCCCTTGAAATTTTCCACATTTTGTCATGTTACAACCAAAAACGTAAATGTATTTTACCGGGATTTTATGCGATAGACCAACACAAAGTGGCACATAATTGTGAAGTGGAAGGAAATGATAAATGGTTTTCAACATTTTTTACAAATAAATATGTGAAAAGTGTGGCGTGCATTTGTATTCAGCCCCCTTTACTCTGATATCCCTAACTAAAATCTAGTGGAACCAATTGCCTTTAGAAGTCACCTAATTAGTAAATAGAGTCCACCTGTGTGTAATTTAATCCCAGTATAAATGCAGCTGTTCTGTGAAGCCCTCAGAGGTTTGTTAGAGAACCTTAGTGAAGGCCAAGGAACACATCAGACAGTTCATGGATAAAGTTGTGGAGAAGTTTAAAGCAGGGTTAGGTTATAAAAAAATATCCTAAGCTTTGAACATCACACGGAGCACTGTTAAATCCATCATCAGAAAATGGAAAGAGTATTGCACAATTTCAAACCTACCAAGACATGGCCGTCCACGTAAATTGACAGGCCAGGCAATGAGAGCATTCATCAGAGAAGCAGCCAAGAGACACATGGTAACTCTGGAGGAGCTGCATAGATCCACAGCTCAGGTGGGAGAATCTTTCCACTAGGCCACTATTAGTCGTGCACTCCACAAATCTGGCCTTTATGGAAGAGTGGCAAGAACAAAGCCATTGTTGTGAGAAAGCCATAAGAAGTTCCATCTGCAGTTTGTGAAAAGCCATGTGGAGGACACAGCAAACATGTAGAAGGAGGTGCTCTGTTCAGATGAGACCAACATTTTTGGCCTAAAAGCAAAACGCTATGTGTGGCAGAAAACTAACACTGTACATCACCCTGAACGCACCATCCCCA
The DNA here is from genome assembly GCA_029206835.1 of Rana muscosa. Taxonomy (NCBI): domain Eukaryota; kingdom Metazoa; phylum Chordata; class Amphibia; order Anura; family Ranidae; genus Rana; species Rana muscosa. The sequence goes on along the minus strand of CM055118.1, from coordinate 654,731,916 downwards.
CCGTGAAACATGGTAGTGGCAGCATCATGTTATGGGGATGCTTTTCTTCAGCAGGGACAGGAAAGCTGGTCAGAGTTAATGGGAAGATGGATGTAGCCAAATACAGGGCATTCTTAGAAGAAAACCAGTTAGAGTCTGCAAATGACTTGGGACTGAGGTGGAGGTTCACCTTCCAGCAGGACAATGACCCTAAACATACAGCCAGAGCTACAATGTAATGGTTTAGATCAAAGCATATTCATGTATTAGAATGGCCCAGTCAAAGCCCAGACCTAAATCCAATTGAGAATCTGTGGAAAGACTTGAAAATTGTTGTTCACAGACACTCTCCATCCAATCTGACAGAATTTGAGCTATTTTGCAGAGAAGAATGGGTAAAAATGTCACTCTCTAGATGTGCAAAGCCATAGTTGCTAGTAAATTTAGACCAGTGTTTCTCAATTACAGTCCTCAAGGCGCACCAACAGGTCATGTTTTCAGGATTTCCCTCAGATGAAATGGCTGTGGTAATTACTAAGGCAGTGAAACTGATCAAATCACCTGTGAAAAATAATGGAAAGCCTGAAAACATGACCTGTTGGTGCGCCTTGAGGACTGGTTATGAGAAACACTGATTTAGACAACCTACGTATTCATAATGTCATGCAGGGAGAGGCAGAGTGCAGCTAGTAGAGGGCGAACAGGATCTGCATCTGAAAAAAAAAAAAAAAATGCTCCACTTTAAAATAAAAGTACGACCAAATCTCTTTGGCCCATACTTCAAAAGGACAAAGGACAAGGGGGCACTCTTTGCGTCTAGAGGAAAAGAGATTTCACCTCCAAATACGGAAAGGTTTTTTCACAGTAAGAGCTGTGAAAATGTGGAATAGACTCCCTGCAGAGGTGGTTCTGGCCAGCTCAGTAGATTGCTTTAAGAAGGGCCTGGATTCTTTCTTAAATGTACATAATATAACTGGGTACTGACATTTATAGGTAAAGTTGATCCAGGGAATATCCGATTGCCTCTCGGGGGATCAGGAAGGAATTTTTTCCCCTGCTGTAGCAAATTGGATAATGCTCTTCTGGGTTTTTTTGCCTTCCTCTGGATCAACTGTGGGTATAGAATTGGGTATATGGGATTGTACGATATATGTTTATTTTTATTTTTTTATTTTTATTTTTTACGGTTGAACTGGATGGACAGTCACCGCTCTGTGTTCAGAGCAGACCCGAGAATTGAGTGATCAGTTCTCAGTCTAGAGCCGACAGGGGACAACTGCAGCCCTGGATCGATGCAACAGCCATATACAGTAGGTGAATATGTATGTTTGTTTTTTTGTTTTTTATTCCCACACTTCTCAGTTAAAGAGGAGCCGTGGAAGGACCCCTTGGCCTATTTTTCAGGTTGTGACAGTATATCTTCTCCTACCCAACAGAACTCTGATCCCCAGAGTGCTGAAAGGGGGAGTAGCAGTGGCAGTGGCTGTCTTAGTAACACTTTTAGGTGTTTTTCCAACCATAAAGGTCTAAACACACACAGGCAGGACCTAAACTGTATCTTTGTATACTATTTGAGGTCCATTAATACACTTAAATTTGTGTTATGATAAAGCTTGTCCGATCTTCCCTTCTTAAATTGGGGTCTAGTAAAAACTGCATACATACTATGCAGCAAGTCTACACTGATTTTTATTTCACTATTAAACCTGCCTGGTCTCTCCCTCTTAAACTAGAGTCTTGTTAGACTTTTTGAGAAAGAAATAATAACATCTTTTTAATTTTTACATGTAATAAGCCCTATGAGAAAAAGGTCACACTGACTTCAGCTATTTCCAAACTTCACTCCAAACTGTTTGCAGAGCTTAAAACCAAAGAACCAAAGATATTTACATTCTCTGGTTTGTTAAATAAATGGACCCGATACCTCAATAAAAGTTGACGACACATATACTTGACTGGATTGTTGTCAAGGGGAAACCACCCATCTCTAACGGAACCAATTGTGAAAACTCTAGGGTTTTTTTATCCAGCTGAACTCTAACTAAATATTCAATGAGACTGTCCAAAGTTCATTTTAAACACTTAAAGAAAACATATGAACTCCCAGCAGCAGTATTTCAGAAAATATATGACGTTCAAATTATATAAATTATAATCTATCTAATAGATATAGTCATGATTTCAGTATCTACTGGTGCAATAGTCATTCTGTATAACATAAAAATATATTATTTAGATTCAGAGCATACTAGAAGTAAGCATAGTATAAGTATAGTATTAAGTATTGTAACGGCACCCCAAGTATGAAAGGGGTTAACGCCGTTTAGGATATTCCCTCTCTGGACACACATCCACTGCCGATCCTCCACAGTCAGGCGACCGCTTCCCATAGGATTAATCCTTCCAAACATACGAGACAAACACTCTGTATGAAGTTTCCAACTGGACTGACAATCTTTAATGAGAGCAGGCTCTTTTTATACACCAAAGTAATACTGCATTAATCTAAATGAACAATGGTCCAACTCCACCCACAACATCACACAATGGTTACATAACGAGCTCCCAATACACATATACTGACATCTCTTAGCTAATCCCTTTACATCGTAAATGACTATGCATGACCTTTATATTCATCAGACTATCTGTCTGCTTTACAATACACACAAGTACAGAGTTAATTATCACTATTCACAATGAAAGGATCTGTACCATAGTTGAGATTCATTAGCATTACACAAGCAGACAGGTGACACATCAGCATCTCTTAATTAACTTGTTGAGTTCAGAATCAAACAACCAGTACATTTTGTGAATTAATATTACTATCCCAATTTAAAGCAATCCAAGACATTCTTAATGTCCATTATTTCCTGGCTCACCCTGTGCCCAAAGTGACCCCTGTCACACATCTCCCCTTTCGGCCAGAGACTAACACAGGAGGAGACCCCAGACGGGTTGACTCCGAAGTTAGTCCATATTTCCATTCGTCTAATGCCTGGACAACCCATCAGCATTGCCATTTTGCTTACCGGGTCAGTAGCTGATGGTGACATTGTAAGGTTGCAGGGCTAAGCTCCACCGCAGCAACCTGCCATTGTCTCCTGAGACCCGGTTAAGCCAGACCAATGAGTTGTGGTCGGTGACTAGGGAAAATTCCTGTCCATACAAGTAAGGTTTCAACTTTTTAAGGGCCCAGACCAGGGCCAAACACTCCTTCTCCACTGTCGCATAGCTCACTTCCCGAGGTAATAGCTTTCTGCTCAGGTATGCGACAGGGTGTTCTCCTCCATCCTCCCCAACTTGGCTCAGCACAGCCCCCAGTCCAAACATGGAAGCATCTGAGTCTCAGCAGCAAGCGGGCCGGTTCCAGCTGCACGTGTCTGGGCACGGGTAGTCACTGGGTTGACTTCATCGGGGCCCATCGGGGCGTAAGCAGAAATGAGGGGGGCCAAATCATTCCCCAGTAGTACATCCGCTGGCAAATCCTTCATCACCCCCACATTCACGTGTCCTGAACCAACCCCCCAATCCAGGTGAACACGGGCAACGGGTATCCGGAAGATCGTACCTCCCGCTACTCTTACGACTACCGTGTCTCCGGTATGTTGGCTCTCTGGGATGAGGTTCTTCTGTAGTAGGGTCATGGTGGCGCCAGTATCACGTAGGCCATTGGCTACCTTTCCATTGACCCAGACAGTCTGCCTGTGTTGCTGCCTGTTGTCCCGGTTAGCTGCTTGTATTGGATCAGCCTCGTGCAGGACGCCCCAATGTTCTTCCTCCTCAATGCAGTGGGCCACAGGCATGGATGTGCGGGGGCTCCCCCTTGCTGGCTGTCTCCATGACTGGGACTGCCTGGCTGGATTCAACGGACAGTGTGGCTTTTTGTGCCCTAGCTGTTTACACCAAAAACACCTGATGGGTTGTGAGTAGTCCTGGGAGTTGAACCTGGGCTGCTGAGAATAAGTGACCGCTGGAGGTGGTGCTGAAGTTGGGTTAAAGGCTGGTAAACTGGGCCGAGATAGTGGATAGCGCTCGTTTTTGCCTGACCTTCGAGAGTCCAGATATTCATCGGCCAAAGTAGCCGCTTGCTGTACAGTCCGTGGTCGCTTATCTCGCACCCAATCCCGTAATACCGGAGGGATGTGGTTAAAGAACTGTTCTAAGAGTACTAGTTGGGTGATGTCCTCTATGGTATGAGCGTGGCTTCCCTGGAACAAGCCCTTAAGGTCTGCAGACGATGTGCCCACTCCACGTATGTTATGTGGGTTTGTTTCCGGAATTCTCAAAACTTAATCCGGCTGGCTTCGGGTGTAATGGCAAATCAGGTTAACAGAGCTTCTTTTACCCGGTCATAGTCTTTAGCGTCCTCATCCTCCAGGGCCCGATACGCATCCGCCGCTCTGCCAGTTAAATTACTCGCCAGTAAGGCGACCCGATCTTGGGGCCGTACTTCATGTATCTGGCATAGTCTCTCAAAGTCCTGCAGGAACGCTTCAATTTCCTCCTCTCCTTCCTTAAATAGTTTGAACGCCTGAAAGGGCAACTTACGGACAGGCGCTGCATCTTTAGGCGTTGTCTCCGATTGCCGTATTTCCGCCATTCTCCGCTCATGTTGCCACTCTAGTTCTCTCTCTTGTCGCTCTCGTTCTCTCTCTTGTCGGTCATCCTGCAGCTGGATGTCTTTAACGGCTTTCTGTATGGCGGTCTCTGATGGGTTAGCACCATATAATGCCAACCGCTCTCGACCTCGTTGCTGAAACAAGTCTTCAACTGACCGGGGTCCTGCATCACCATCCCTCTGGTCCATCTCGGCTAGCTCCCTGATCAAGGTGGCCTTGTTCTTTGTCCCACTGGTCCCTCCACGGCTCTCAAGTAGGTCTTTCAGCGTGGCTTTCCTGCAGGCTGCATAGCTGGTCATTCACTGTGGTGGTTTGGAGTGTCCCAGTAACTGGAGGGAAAATCCCACTGCTGCCAACCAATGTAACGGCACCCCAAGTATGAGAGCAGGCTCTTTTTATACACCAAAATAATACTGCATTAATCTAAATGAACAATGGTCCAACTCCACCCACAACATCACACAATGGTTACATAACGAGCTCCCAATACACATATTCTGACATCTCTTAGCTAATCCCTTTACATCTTAAATGACTATGCATGACCTTTATATTCACCAGACTATCTGTCTGCTTTACAATACACACAAGTACAGAGTTAATTATCACTATTCACAATGAAAGGATCTGTAGCATAGTTGAGATTCATTAGCATTACACAAGCAGACAGGTGACACATCAGCATCTCTTAATTAACTTGTTGAGTTCAGAATCAAACAACCAGTACATTTTGTGGAATAATATTACTATCCCAATTTAAAGCAATCCAAGACATTCTTAACCACTTGAGACCCGCGCTATAGACAAAAGACGTCTGCAGCGCGGCTCTCAAGTGCTGAGTGGACGTCTATGGACGTCCTGCTGTTTCTCTCCCCCTGCGCGCGGCCGAGGGCACGCGGCGGGGGAACAGCTGTGCCCGCCGCGGTCACGTGATGCCGATGCGCGTGCCTGGCGGCCGCGATGTCCGCCAGGCACCCGCGATCGGCTGTGACAGAGGCAGGATGTGGATCTCTGTGTGTAAACACAGAGATCCATGTCCTGTCAGTGAGAGAGGAGACCGATACTGTGTCCCTTGTACATAGGGACACAGATCAGTCTCCTCCCCCTGTCAGTCCCCTCCCCCCACAGTAAGAATCACAAATAGGGAACATAGTTAACCCCTTCCTCGCCCCTAGTGTTAACCCCTTCCATGCCAGTCACATTTATACAGTAATCAGCGCATTTTTATAGCACTGTTCGCTGTATAAATGTGAATGGTCCCAAAATAGTGTCAAAAGTGTCCGATATGTCCGCCGCAATATTGCAGGCCTGACAAAAATCGCAGATCGCCGCCATTACTAGTAAAAAAATAAAATATAATAAAAATGTCATAATTCTATCCCCTATTTTGTAGGCGCTATAACTTTTTCGCAAACCAATCACTATACGCTTATTGCAATTTTTTTTACCAAAAAAATATAGAAGAATACGTATCGGCCTAAACTGAGAAAAAAAATAGTTTTTTTAAAAAAATTGGGATATTATTATAACAAAAAGTAAAAAAATTGTGTTTTTTTTTCAAAATTTTCTGTCTTTTTTTTGTTTATAGCGTAAAAAATAAAAACCGCAGAGGTGATCAAATACCACTAAAAGAAAGCTCTATTTGTGGGGAAAAAATGATAAAAATATAATTTGGGTACAGCGTTGTATGACCGCGCAATTGTCATTCAAAGTGCGTAAGCACTGAAAGCTAAAAATTGGTCCGGGCACGAAGGGGGTTTAGTGCCCAGTTGTCAAGTGGTTAATGTCCATTATTTCCTGGCTCACCCTGTGCCCAAAGTGACCCCTGTCACAAGTATAGTATTAAGTATAGCAATCATTGTTGTGAATGACATACAGTATATATATATATTGACCATACCTGCATAAATATATATCGATATAACATGTGTTTTTACCTAGATTAATAAATATTCATAGTATCTGCAAGAGTAAGACATGTATCCATATTCAATAATTTAATGTGATATTGATGAGTAAAATTGTACCCTCATGTTGTACTGGTTATCAGAGTTCCCAGATATTATATGTTGTATTTATATCAGTAACACCATACAAGCAGATACACATTATGAAGATTGAACATATTACTTAGAAGATATTTCAGGTTAGGTATTTCTGCCCTTGGACACGCTTGGTGGTTGAAAGAGGTATTACCTAAACCTACAAAAAGGTAATCAATAGATCTTTCCACCAATGGAAATGAAGATACACCTTCTGGGCTAGGCTTATTATAATTTTTCTGAGCCTGTTGTCCAGAATGGTATATAGGATCAAGATAGAAAGCCATGGGGACACTCAATCAGACACACAGACACACACTTCATTCATCAACTCATAACTCCAACCACATTCATGAAGATTCCTTGACACTAGTGATGAGCCGAACACCCCCGGGTTCGGTTCGCACCAGAACCCGCGAACGGACCGAAAGTTCGAACGAACATTAGAACCCTATTAAATACAATGGATGCGAACGTTCGAATTCTAAAGTGCTAATTATAACAACTATTATGCATGTTATTGTCATAAATAGGGTTTGGGAACCCGGGTTCTGCACCAGGGGACATGTATCAATGCAAAAAGAAGTTTTAAAAACGGTCGTTTTTCGGGAGCAGTCATTTTAATGATGCATAAAGTGAAAAAAAAAAAGTCAAATATTCCTTTAAATATCGTACCTGGGGGGTGTCTAAAGTATGCCTGTGAAGTGCCACGTGTTTCCCGTGTTTAGAACTGTCCCTGCACAAAATGACACTTCTAAAGGAAAAAAAAGCCATTTAAAACTGCTTGCGGCTTTAATGTAATGTCTGGTCCCGGTAATATGGATGAAATTCTTTAAGAAAAATGGCATAGCTACCCCATGACCCCCCCCCCCTACCCCAGCCCATTACCAGCCCCTTTGGGTCTTGTATGGATATTAAGGGGAACCCCGCACATAAAATAAAAAAGGCCCTATATACTCTGAACAGCCGTATACAGGCGGTGCATACAAGACAGGGACTGTAGGTTTGTTCTTATGTAGAATCTGTTTGTAATTTTGAACAGGTACATTGTTGAAGTGTAGCTCCAGCCCAAAAATCTATTTTTAAACTTTTTGGGAAACATAGGTAAGGGTTATCACCCCTGTAACATTTGTTTTGCTGTCTGTGCCCCTGTTCAGAACATTTCACCTCACTTTCCGTCCCAATGACAACTGTTTTTGAAATGTGGTGTTTTTCTTGAAACAAGGATTGCTGATAAAGCATCAGTACAGATGAGACCCCTTTCTCCCATATTTATTCTTACAGGAGAGAATTTTCCTTTCTAGGGGTAGATTTCCTCTCACTTCCTGTTGTCTTCTTTTGTTTGCAAGTAGGAGTCGTTTGTAAGTTGGATGTTTGAAAGTAGGGACCTGCCGTATATACTCTGCAGAAATAGGCCCCTTAGTTGTTGGTGTTGGCACAACACTGTAAGCACTCAGTTACTCTTGGTTGGTGCTGGAACGCCCTGCTGTCAACTATTATATCAGGAATTTTAATTACATATAATTGTTGAACAGTGGTAGTAAAAATTGGGGCTTTGATGGTGGTGCTGGTGCCACAACACTGTAAGCCCTGACAGTTACTCTTGGTGGGTGCAGCAATGGGCCCTGCTGTGAATTATTAGATCAAGAATTGTAATTACATGCCCCTTTTGAACAGGGGCTGAAAAATTGGGCCTTTCGTGGTGGTGGTGGTGGTGGCGTTGCCACAAGACTGTAAGCCCTCAGAGTTACTCTTGGTGGGTGCAGCAATGGACCCTGCTGTGAATTATTAGATCAAGAATTGTAATTGCATGCCCCTGTTGAACAGGGGCTGAAAAATTGGGCCTTAGGCACTGGTGGCACAACACTACAACCCCTCACAGATACTGTACTTGGAGCACAGCAATGAGCCCTGTTGCAAAGTATTGCTTCAAAAATTGTAATGACACGCCCCTGTTAAACAGGGGCTGAAAAATTGGGCCTTAGGCACTGGTGCCACAACACTCCAACCCCTCACAGATACTGTACTTGGAGCACAGCAATGAGCCCTATGGCAAATTATTGCTAAAAAAAATGTAATTACACGCCCCTGTAAAACAGGGGCTGAAAAATTGGGCCTTAGCCACTGGTGGCGGCACCCATAAACAAAAATGATCTTCCAAGCTATCATCATCAATCGTATCATTGAGGACTCGGAGGAGGAGGATAGCCAGTCAACATAACAGCACAGGCACTCAGCATCAGCATCAGTCTTGAAGGGATGTGACATGTTAAAATCAATTAGTCTGTTATATCAGCATCAGGTGTGTGGTAGCTGGTGGTGATCCAAGACTGGTTCATCTTGATGAAAGTCAGTCGATCAACCGAGTCGGTGGACAGGCGCACCCTGTGATCCGTGACAAATCCTCCAGCAGCACTGAATGTGCGTTCCGAAAGAACGCTGGATGCAGGACAGGCCAGTAGCTCAATTGCATACTGTGCAAGCTCTGGCCAGTGATCCATCCTCAAGACCCAGTAAGCCAGAGGATTTTCGGTGGGGAAGGTGTCCAAGTCTGACCTTGCCCCTAGATATTCCTGCACCATGTTTATCAGACGCTGGCGATGGTTGCTGGAACCGATCATACTTTGGGGCTGCGGACTAAAGAATTGTCTGAACGCATCGGTCAGACGGCCGCCTTCCCCACCGCTCCTTCTTTGACTGGCCGAAGCCTCAGCAACTCGTTGTCCAGGACCAGGAGTTTGTAACCTCCCAGTCTCTGGGAACGCGTTGCACAGACCTTTCTGCAAGGCCTCCCGGAGTTGTCTCATCCTCTGCTCCCTCTGCGACGGTAACATAAGGTCCGCAACCTTACCCTTGTACCGTGGATCAAGGAGAGTGGCCAGCCAGTAATGGTCCCTCTCCTTGATCCGAAGAATACGAGGATCCTTCCTCAGACTTTGCAGGATCAGGGAGGCCATGCAGCGTAGGTTTGCTGAGGCATTCGCTCCGGAGTCCTCTGGGTCACTAAGGACGACATGATCCGCAGCCACCTCCTCCCAGCCACGTACAAGTCCACTGGTTTCTTGGGACTGTAAATCATCCCTAAAAGACTGCTGCTGATGATGCTGAGTGCCAGCCTCCACCTCCATGCTGACACAATCCTCCTCCTCCTCCTCCTCCTCCTCCTCCTCTTCCTGTGCGATGGGTGGGACAGAAGGAACACTGTCTGGGTAAAGGGGGCCTTGAGAGGCAAGGAAGTCCTCCTCTTCCTGCCTCTGTTCTGCCTCAAGTGCCCTGTCCATTATTCCACGCAGCGTGTGCTCCAACAGGTGGACAAGAGGTACAGTGTCACTGATGCATGCACTGTCACTGCTCACCATCCTCGTGGCCTCCTCAAATGGTGCCAGGACAGTGCATGCATCCCTGATCATGCCCCACTGGCGTGGAGAAAAAAAACCAAGCTCCCCTGACCCTGTCCTGGTGCCGTAGTCGCACAGGTACTCATTGATGGCCCTCTGCTGCGTGTGCAGCCGCTGCAGCATGGCCAACGTTGAGTTCCACCTGGTGGGCATGTCACATATAAGGCGGTTCTTGGGCAGGTTCAACTCCTTTTGCAGCTCAGCCAGGCGAGCACTGGCATTATAAGATCTGCGGAAATGCACACAGACTTTCCTGGCCTGCCTCAGGACATCCTGTAAGCCCGGGTACCTGCCCAAGAACCGCTGCACCACCAGGTTAAGGACGTGAGCCACACAGGGCACATGGGTCAGTTGTCCCTGTCGGAGGGCGGAGAGGAGGTTGGTGCCATTGTCGCAAACCACCATTCCTGGCTTAAGCTGGCGTGGCGTCAACCACCTCTCGGCCTGGCCCTGCAGAGCAGACAGGACCTCTGCCCCAGTGTGGCTTCTGTCCCCCAAACACACCAGCGCAAGCACGGCATGGCATCTTTTTGCCTGCGTACTTGCGTAGCCCCGTGAACGGCTACGGAGCACCGCTGGTTCATAGGACAAACCACAGGAAGAGGCCATGGAGGAAGAAGAAGAGGAGGGGGTGGAGGAGAGAGGTGTGTCACAACCAGTAGTAGCATTTTGGAGGCGTGGCGGTGGAACAACCTCCAACACTACTGCACCTTGTCCTGCATCCTTCCCAGCTGCCAAAAGAGTGACCCAATGGGCCGTGAAAGAAAGGTAACGTCCCTGTCCATGCCTGCTGGACCATGAGTCAGCGGTAATATGCACCTTACCGCTGACCGCCCTGTCCAGCGAGGCCAAGACATTGCCTTCCACATGCCGGTAGAGAGCCGGAATAGCCTTCCGTGAGAAAAAGTGGCGTTTGGGAACCTGCCACTGAGGAACCGCACATTGCACAAACTCACGGAAGGGGGCCGAGTCTACCAACTGAAAAGGCAGCAGTTGAAGCGCTAGCAATTTAGCCAAGCTAGCATTCAACCGCTGGGCATGTGGATGGCTGGGAGTGAACTTCTTTCGACGGTCCAGCAGCTGGGGCAGGGAAATTTGCCTGCTAGAATCGGACGTCGGTGTACTGCTAGCAGAGTGGCCGCAAGTACTTGGCTGTGACACACCTAATTCTACACCTTCATTCCTCTCAGTGCATGTTTCAGAGAGGACTGAAGTTATAGTGGGGTTGGAGATCCCAGCTGATGCGGTGCAAGGAGAGGTCCGCTTTGTTCTTTGGTGTGGGTCTTTGAGGTAGGCTTGCCAACGAGCTGCATGGCAGGTCAACATATGTCTGGTCAGGCATGTGGTACCCAAGCGGCTGATGTTTTGGCCACGCGATATACGCTTGAGACATATGTTGCAAACAGCAGCTGTGCGATCTGATGCACTAGCCTCAAAAAAGGCCCACACCAAAGAACTTTTTGAATGACGGGCAGAGGCAGCGCCCTGCACAGGCGGAGCTCTGCGGTGTGATTCCGTCGGTGTACTGCCCTTACGCTGGCCACCAAAGGGCATCCTGCCTCGTTGGAGATGTGCCTCCTCCTCATCCTCCTCCTCCTCCTCTCTCCTATTAGGCACCCACGTGGAGTCAGTGACCTCATCATCACCTCCCTCCTCATCACTGGAGCCAATCTGGCAGTATGCTGCAGCTGCTGGAACATGACTGCCAGATTGGTGTCCTTCTTGAGCATCCCCTCTGTCTGCTCTCACGCTACTGCCTTCCTCTAGCTGGGTTTCATCATCAGACCCTTCGAAACGCTGGGCATCCTCCTGGAGCATGTACCCAACACTGTGCTGAAACAGTTCGGGGGACTCCTCAGGAGGAGGACATGGTGGGTCTAGGGAAGGAGTGACTGATGATGAGTCTGACATTGATACCAGGGAAGAGGACGCTTTGGCAGCTGCTTTTCCAGTACCCTGAGCCTGGGTGAGAGAGGATGAGGAGGAGGAGGAGGGCTTGGTCATCCACTCTACCAAGTCTTCGGCATGATGTGGCTCAACATGTCCAGCTGCCGAAAAGAAGGACAAGCGTGTCCCATGGCCATGTGCTGATGACAATGCACCGCGTCCACGACCAGCACTGTTGCCCCCAGACACAGAGCCTGCTTGCCCTCTTTTATTGCCTCCTGACTGTCTGCCTCTCCTTGTTTGCCTTCCAGACATTCTAATAGATGGCCTGCAGGGAGATGGGAAAAAAGCAATAAGGGCTACCTTCAGGTGTCCTTCTCTGTCCCTGGAAACAAGGACTTTGACAGTGAAAGAAACTGACACACTCTCCCTACCTACAGTTTTCTGTCCCTAGAAAAAATGTTTTTTTTAAGCACAATTTAGCACAAGGAGAATTCACTCACTGTCCTTCCAGGTCCCTGGAAACAAGGACTTTGACAGTGAAAGAAACTGACACACTCTCCCTACCTACAGTTTTCTGTCCCTAGAAAAAATGTTTTTTTTAAGCACAATTTAGCACAAGGAGAATTCACTCACTGTCCTTCCAGGTCCCTGGAAACAAGGACTTTGACAGTGAAAGAAACTGACACACTCTCCCTACCTACAGTTTTCTGTCCCTAGAAAAAATGTTTTTTTTAAGCACAATTTAGCACAAGGAGAATTCACTCACTGTCCTTCCAGGTCCCTGGAAACAAGGACTTTGACAGTGAAAGAAACTGACACACTCTCCCTACCTACAGTTTTCTGTCCCTAGAAAAAATGTTTTTTTTAAGCACAATTTAGCACAAGGAGAATTCACTCACTGTCCTTCCAGGTCCCTGGAAACAAGGACTTTGACAGTGAAAGAAACTGACACACTCTCCCTACCTACAGTTTTCTGTCCCTAGAAAAAATGTTTTTTTTAAGCACAATTTAGCACAAGGAGAATTCACTCACTGTCCTTCCAGGTCCCTGGAAACAAGGACTTTGACAGTGAAAGAAACTGACACACTCTCCCTACCTACAGTTTTCTGTCCCTAGAAAAAAAGTTTTTTTTAAGCACAATTTAGCACAAGGAGAATTCACTCACTGTCCTTCCAGGTCCCTGGAAACAAGGACTTTGACAGTGAAAGAAACTGACACACTCTCCCTACCTACAGTTTTCTGTCCCTAGAAAAAATGTTTTTTTTAAGCACAATTTAGCACAAGGAGAATTCACTCACTGTCCTTCCAGGTCCCTGGAAACAAGGACTTTGACAGTGAAAGAAACTGACACACTCTCCCTACCTACAGTTTTCTGTCCCTAGAAAAAATGTTTTTTTTAAGCACAATTTAGCACAAGGAGAATTCACTCACTGTCCTTCCAGGTCCCTGGAAACAAGGACTTTGACAGTGAAAGAAACTGACACACTCTCCCTACCTACAGTTTTCTGTCCCTAGAAAAAATGTTTTTTTTAAGCACAATTTAGCACAAGGAGAATTCACTCACTGTCCTTCCAGGTCCCTGGAAACAAGGACTTTGACAGTGAAAGAAACTGACACACTCTCCCTACCTACAGTTTTCTGTCCCTAGAAAAAATGTTTTTTTTAAGCACAATTTAGCACAAGGAGAATTCACTCACTGTCCTTCCAGGTCCCTGGAAACAAGGACTTTGACAGTGAAAGAAACTGACACACTCTCCCTACCTACAGTTTTCTGTCCCTAGAAAAAATGTTTTTTTTAAGCACAATTTAGCACAAGGAGAATTCACTCACTGTCCTTCCAGGTCCCTGGAAACAAGGACTTTGACAGTGAAAGAAACTGACACACTCTCCCTACCTACAGTTTTCTGTCCCTAGAAAAAATGTTTTTTTTAAGCACAATTTAGCACAAGGAGAATTCACTCACTGTCCTTCCAGGTCCCTGGAAACAAGGACTTTGACAGTGAAAGAAACTGACACACTCTCCCTACCTACAGTTTTCTGTCCCTAGAAAAAATGTTTTTTTTAAGCACAATTTAGCACAAGGAGAATTCACTCACTGTCCTTCCAGGTCCCTGGAAACAAGGACTTTGACAGTGAAAGAAACTGACACACTCTCCCTACCTACAGTTTTCTGTCCCTAGAAAAAATGTTTTTTTTAAGCACAATTTAGCACAAGGAGAATTCACTCACTGTCCTTCCAGGTCCCTGGAAACAAGGACTTTGACAGTGAAAGAAACTGACACACTCTCCCTACCTACAGTTTTCTGTCCCTAGAAAAAATGTTTTTTTTAAGCACAATTTAGCACAAGGAGAATTCACTCACTGTCCTTCCAGGTCCCTGGAAACAAGGACTTTGACAGTGAAAGAAACTGACACACTCTCCCTACCTACAGTTTTCTGTCCCTAGAAAAAATGTTTTTTTTAAGCACAATTTAGCACAAGGAGAATTCACTCACTGTCCTTCCAGGTCCCTGGAAACAAGGACTTTGACAGTGAAAGAAACTGACACACTCTCCCTACCTACAGTTTTCTGTCCCTAGAAAAAATGTTTTTTTTAAGCACAATTTAGCACAAGGAGAATTCACTCACTGTCCTTCCAGGTCCCTGGAAACAAGGACTTTGACAGTGAAAGAAACTGACACACTCTCCCTACCTACAGTTTTCTGTCCCTAGAAAAAATGTTTTTTTTAAGCACAATTTAGCACAAGGAGAATTCACTCACTGTCCTTCCAGGTCCCTGGAAACAAGGACTTTGACAGTGAAAGAAACTGACACACTCTCCCTACCTACAGTTTTCTGTCCCTAGAAAAAATGTTTTTTTTAAGCACAATTTAGCACAAGGAGAATTCACTCACTGTCCTTCCAGGTCCCTGGAAACAAGGACTTTGACAGTGAAAGAAACTGACACACTCTCCCTACCTACAGTTTTCTGTCCCTAGAAAAAATGTTTTTTTTAAGCACAATTTAGCACAAGGAGAATTCACTCACTGTCCTTCCAGGTCCCTGGAAACAAGGACTTTGACAGTGAAAGAAACTGACACACTCTCCCTACCTACAGTTTTCTGTCCCTAGAAAAAATGTTTTTTTTAAGCACAATTTAGCACAAGGAGAATTCACTCACTGTCCTTCCAGGTCCCTGGAAACAAGGACTTTGACAGTGAAAGAAACTGACACACTCTCCCTACCTACAGTTTTCTGTCCCTAGAAAAAATGTTTTTTTTAAGCACAATTTAGCACAAGGAGAATTCACTCACTGTCCTTCCAGGTCCCTGGAAACAAGGACTTTGACAGTGAAAGAAACTGACACACTCTCCCTACCTACAGTTTTCTGTCCCTAGAAAAAATGTTTTTTTTAAGCACAATTTAGCACAAGGAGAATTCACTCACTGTCCTTCCAGGTCCCTGGAAACAAGGACTTTGACAGTGAAAGAAACTGACACACTCTCCCTACCTACAGTTTTCTGTCCCTAGAAAAATTGTTTTTTTTAAGCACAATTTAGCACAAGGAGAATTCACTCACTGTCCTTCCAGGTCCCTGGAAACAAGGACTTTGACAGTGAAAGAAACTGACACACTCTCCCTACCTACAGTTTTCTGTCCCTAGAAAAAATGTTTTTTTTAAGCACAATTTAGCACAAGGAGAATTCACTCACTGTCCTTCCAGGTCCCTGGAAACAAGGACTTTGACAGTGAAAGAAACTGACACACTCTCCCTACCTACAGTTTTCTGTCCCTAGAAAAAATGTTTTTTTTAAGCACAATTTAGCACAAGGAGAATTCACTCACTGTCCTTCCAGGTCCCTGGAAACAAGGACTTTGACAGTGAAAGAAACTGACACACTCTCCCTACCTACAGTTTTCTGTCCCTAGAAAAAATGTTTTTTTTAAGCACAATTTAGCACAAGGAGAATTCACTCACTGTCCTTCCAGGTCCCTGGAAACAAGGACTTTGACAGTGAAAGAAACTGACACACTCTCCCTACCTACAGTTTTCTGTCCCTAGAAAAAATGTTTTTTTAAGCACAATTTAGCACAAGGAGAATTCACTCACTGTCCTTCCAGGTCCCTGGAAACAAGGACTTTGACAGTGAAAGAAACTGACACACTCTCCCTACCTACAGTTTTCTGTCCCTAGAAAAAATGTTTTTTTTAAGCACAATTTAGCACAAGGAGAATTCACTCACTGTCCTTCCAGGTCCCTGGAAACAAGGACTTTGACAGTGAAAGAAACTGACACACTCTCCCTACCTACAGTTTTCTGTCCCTAGAAAAAATGTTTTTTTTTAAGCACAATTTAGCACAAGGAGAATTCACTCACTGTCCTTCCAGGTCCCTGGAAACAAGGACTTTGACAGTGAAAGAAACTGACACACTCTCCCTACCTACAGTTTTCTGTCCCTAGAAAAAATGTTTTTTTTAAGCACAATTTAGCACAAGGAGAATTCACTCACTGTCCTTCCAGGTCCCTGGAAACAAGGACTTTGACAGTGAAAGAAACTGACACACTCTCCCTACCTACAGTTTTCTGTCCCTAGAAAAAATGTTTTTTTTAAGCACAATTTAGCACAAGGAGAATTCACTCACTGTCCTTCCAGGTCCCTGGAAACAAGGACTTTGACAGTGAAAGAAACTGACACACTCTCCCTACCTACAGTTTTCTGTCCCTAGAAAAAATGTTTTTTTTAAGCACAATTTAGCACAAGGAGAATTCACTCACTGTCCTTCCAGGTCCCTGGAAACAAGGACTTTGACAGTGAAAGAAACTGACACACTCTCCCTACCTACAGTTTTCTGTCCCTAGAAAAAATGTTTTTTTTAAGCACAATTTAGCACAAGGAGAATTCACTCACTGTCCTTCCAGGTCCCTGGAAACAAGGACTTTGACAGTGAAAGAAACTGACACACTCTCCCTACCTACAGTTTTCTGTCCCTAGAAAAAATGTTTTTTTTAAGCACAATTTAGCACAAGGAGAATTCACTCACTGTCCTTCCAGGTCCCTGGAAACAAGGACTTTGACAGTGAAAGAAACTGACACACTCTCCCTACCTACATTTTTCTGTCCCTAGAAAAAATGATTTTTTTAAGCACAATTTAGCACAAGGAGAATTCACTCACTGTCCTTCCAGGTCCCTGGAAACAAGGACTTTGACAGTGAAAGAAACTGACACACTCTCCCTACCTACATTTTTCTGTCCCTAGAAAAAATGTTTTTTTAAGCACAATTTAGCACAAGGAGAATTCACTCACTGTCCTTCCAGGTCCCTGGAAACAAGGACTTTGACAGTGAAAGAAACTGACACACTCTCCCTACCTACAGTTTTCTGTCCCTAGAAAAAATGTTTTTTTTAAGCACAATTTAGCACAAGGAGAATTCACTCACTGTCCTTCCAGGTCCCTGGAAACAAGGACTTTGACAGTGAAAGAAACTGACACACTCTCCCTACCTACAGTTTTCTGTCCCTAGAAAAAATGTTTTTTTTAAGCACAATTTAGCACAAGGAGAATTCACTCACTGTCCTTCCAGGTCCCTGGAAACAAGGACTTTGACAGTGAAAGAAACTGACACACTCTCCCTACCTACAGTTTTCTGTCCCTAGAAAAAATGTTTTTTTTAAGCACAATTTAGCACAAGGAGAATTCACTCACTGTCCTTCCAGGTCCCTGGAAACAAGGACTTTGACAGTGAAAGAAACTGACACACTCTCCCTACCTACAGTTTTCTGTCCCTAGAAAAAATGTTTTTTTTAAGCACAATTTAGCACAAGGAGAATTCACTCACTGTCCTTCCAGGTCCCTGGAAACAAGGACTTTGACAGTGAAAGAAACTGACACACTCTCCCTACCTACAGTTTTCTGTCCCTAGAAAAAATGTTTTTTTTTAAGCACAATTTAGCACAAGGAGAATTCACTCACTGTCCTTCCAGGTCCCTGGAAACAAGGACTTTGACAGTGAAAGAAACTGACACACTCTCCCTACCTACAGTTTTCTGTCCCTAGAAAAAATGTTTTTTTTAAGCACAATTTAGCACAAGGAGAATTCACTCACTGTCCTTCCAGGTCCCTGGAAACAAGGACTTTGACAGTGAAAGAAACTGACACACTCTCCCTACCTACAGTTTTCTGTCCCTAGAAAAAATGTTTTTTTTAAGCACAATTTAGCACAAGGAGAATTCACTCACTGTCCTTCCAGGTCCCTGGAAACAAGGACTTTGACAGTGAAAGAAACTGACACACTCTCCCTACCTACAGTTTTCTGTCCCTAGAAAAAATGTTTTTTTTAAGCACAATTTAGCACAAGGAGAATTCACTCACTGTCCTTCCAGGTCCCTGGAAACAAGGACTTTGACAGTGAAAGAAACTGACACACTCTCCCTACCTACAGTTTTCTGTCCCTAGAAAAAATGTTTTTTTTAAGCACAATTTAGCACAAGGAGAATTCACTCACTGTCCTTCCAGATCCCTGGAAACAAGGACTTTGACAGTGAAAGAAACTGACACACTCTCCCTACCTACAGTTTTCTGTCCCTAGAAAAAATGTTTTTTTTAAGCACAATTTAGCACAAGGAGAATTCACTCACTGTCCTTCCAGGTCCCTGGAAACAAGGACTTTGACAGTGAAAGAAACTGACACACTCTCCCTACCTACAGTTTTCTGTCCCTAGAAAAAATGTTTTTTTTAAGCACAATTTAGCACAAGGAGAATTCACTCACTGTCCTTCCAGGTCCCTGGAAACAAGGACTTTGACAGTGAAAGAAACTGACACACTCTCCCTACCTACAGTTTTCTGTCCCTAGAAAAAATGTTTTTTTTAAGCACAATTTAGCACAAGGAGAATTCACTCACTGTCCTTCCAGGTCCCTGGAAACAAGGACTTTGACAGTGAAAGAAACTGACACACTCTCCCTACCTACAGTTTTCTGTCCCTAGAAAAAATGTTTTTTTTAAGCACAATTTAGCACAAGGAGAATTCACTCACTGTCCTTCCAGGTCCCTGGAAACAAGGACTTTGACAGTGAAAGAAACTGACACACTCTCCCTACCTACATTTTTCTGTCCCTAGAAAAAATGTTTTTTTTAAGCACAATTTAGCACAAGGAGAATTCACTCACTGTCCTTCCAGGTCCCTGGAAACAAGGACTTTGACAGTGAAAGAAACTGACACACTCTCCCTACCTACATTTTTCTGTCCCTAGAAAAAATGTTTTTTTAAGCACAATTTAGCACAAGGAGAATTCACTCACTGTCCTTCCAGGTCCCTGGAAACAAGGACTTTGACAGTGAAAGAAACTGACACACTCTCCCTACCTACAGTTTTCTGTCCCTAGAAAAAATGTTTTTTTTAAGCACAATTTAGCACAAGGAGAATTCACTCACTGTCCTTCCAGGTCCCTGGAAACAAGGACTTTGACAGTGAAAGAAACTGACACACTCTCCCTACCTACAGTTTTCTGTCCCTAGAAAAAATGTTTTTTTTAAGCACAATTTAGCACAAGGAGAATTCACTCACTGTCCTTCCAGGTCCCTGGAAACAAGGACTTTGACAGTGAAAGAAACTGACACACTCTCCCTACCTACAGTTTTCTGTCCCTAGAAAAAATGTTTTTTTTAAGCACAATTTAGCACAAGGAGAATTCACTCACTGTCCTTCCAGGTCCCTGGAAACAAGGACTTTGACAGTGAAAGAAACTGACACACTCTCCCTACCTACAGTTTTCTGTCCCTAGAAAAAATGTTTTTTTTAAGCACAATTTAGCACAAGGAGAATTCACTCACTGTCCTTCCAGGTCCCTGGAAACAAGGACTTTGACAGTGAAAGAAACTGACACACTCTCCCTACCTACAGTTTTCTGTCCCTAGAAAAAATGTTTTTTTTTAAGCACAATTTAGCACAAGGAGAATTCACTCACTGTCCTTCCAGGTCCCTGGAAACAAGGACTTTGACAGTGAAAGAAACTGACACACTCTCCCTACCTACAGTTTTCTGTCCCTAGAAAAAATGTTTTTTTAACCCCAATTTAGCACAAGGAGAATTCACTCACTGTCCTTCCAGGTCCCTGGAAACAAGGACTTTGACAGTGAAAGAAACTGACACACTCTCCCTACCTACAGTTTTCTGTCCCTAGAAAAAATGTTTTTTTTAAGCACAATTTAGCACAAGGAGAATTCACTCACTGTCCTTCCAGGTCCCTGGAAACAAGGACTTTGACAGTGAAAGAAACTGACACACTCTCCCTACCTACAGTTTTCTGTCCCTAGAAAAAATGTTTTTTTTAAGCACAATTTAGCACAAGGAGAATTCACTCACTGTCCTTCCAGGTCCCTGGAAACAAGGACTTTGACAGTGAAAGAAACTGACACACTCTCCCTACCTACAGTTTTCTGTCCCTAGAAAAAATGGTTTTTTTAAGCACAATTTAGCACAAGGAGAATTCACTCACTGTCCTTCCAGGTCCCTGGAAACAAGGACTTTGACAGTGAAAGAAACTGACACACTCTCCCTACCTACAGTTTTCTGTCCCTAGAAAAAATGTTTTTTTTAAGCACAATTTAGCACAAGGAGAATTCACTCACTGTCCTTCCAGGTCCCTGGAAACAAGGACTTTGACAGTGAAAGAAACTGACACACTCTCCCTACCTACAGTTTTCTGTCCCTAGAAAAAATGATTTTTTTAAGCACAATTTAGCACAAGGAGAATTCACTCACTGTCCTTCCAGGTCCCTGGAAACAAGGACTTTGACAGTGAAAGAAACTGACACACTCTCCCTACCTACAGTTTTCTGTCCCTAGAAAAAATGTTTTTTTTTAAGCACAATATAGCACAAGCACAAAACACACTGACACTCTCCCTACCTATCCTTCTCTTTCCCTAAACTAAAGGAATCCAGGTTAAGCAAGAAAGAAATAAAAGTCACTGTCCCTGCCTATGCTGCTCTATCCCTGCTCCGGAACACACTACACTAGGCCGCCGTGCTGGCGGCCTTTTATAGTGTGGGGCGTGTACTAAACACCCTCAGCAATAATTGGCCACAGGCATCCTGCCTGTGGCCAATCATTGCTCTCCTCGCTGGCGGCGCTGTGATTGGCCAAGCATGCGGGGTCACAGTGCATGCTTGGCCAATCACAGCGCCTGGATGACACTGCGATGGCGTAGTGCATTGTGGGCCGTTCGCGTCACTCGAATTTGGCGCAAACGGCCCAAATCGTTCGATCTTCGTCGAACGATCGAACAGCCGATGTTCGAGTCGAATGTATGTTCGACTCGAACACGAAGCTCATCCCTACTTGACACCTTATACTTTGAAACTCTGAGGAAACAAGACGTAATTCCTCTTGAAGCAGAAGCTATCTTGGAAAACACAGAAGCCATTTTAGAACTTTGGTAACCACCATTTTAGACCAGCAGCCATTTTGGAAAGGGTAATTATATCGTATTGATTTTACCTTGTATTCAATAATTTTATTTCAAAATATTTATTATTGATTTTGATTATACAGTTGGATAACTATTTCTCTTGAGTTGATAACCTCCTTGTAGATTTTTTCTCTAAGCTTAATTTTTACATTATAATTTTTGGTAATTTCTCTTTCTGTTGACATAGCAGACGTCCATTCTATTTCACGTTATTGATCAATTACTTACCTGCAGTTTAGTAATGGTTGAATTAGTGAAATACAGACGTTCTGTTTAATCGTCATATATACATGGCTATTGACTCTACAGGGACGTTTTATCATTTTATCTCCCATTAGCGTGTGTTTCAATAAATTTTCTTGATTTTATGTAACATTTGTTTCTGTCAATCAATACACATAACTATTTTGTATGAATACATGTCTGGTGAATAAATCTCCTATGTTTAGTCTCCAATATTTAGTTCATATTGATTAATCCTGTATCTTAAATTTTTTATAGTTTAAAAATTACTCATTCATAAATACTGTGCAAAAAAAATATTCTCATAAGCAGGACAATCTATGATAGCATGGTCAGTTTATACATCCCTCTGTCATCCTGCTGTGTCTTCAGTGTGAGTGCATCGCCTCCTCTTTCCCTGTCATTTCTGTAGTCTGTGATGTGAAAAAGATCTTCTCCCCGTCCCCTCCCCTTCCCTCCTCCTGCTTTCATTGTGTTCCTATTACACTGTAGCTGCTCCTCCCCTCCTCTTTGTTAAAGGGAATCTGAGCAGTGGCAGCTGGTGCTCAAAATTTTTTGGGGGGGCGCAAACAAACTGAAAAATTCTGAAAAAAAAAACATATCAATTGCGCCTCACTGTGCCCATCAAACGCAAGCCACTGTACCAAACACCGCCACTATGCCCATCAAACGCAGCCACTGTGCCCATCAAAAGCAGCCACTGTGCCCATCAAACGCTGCCACTGTGCCCATAAAACGCAGCCACTGTGCCCATCGTACGCAGCCACTGTGCCCATCGAACGCAGCCACTGTTCCCATCAAACACAGCCACTGTACCAAATGCAGCCACTGTGCCCATCAAACGCAGCCACTGTGCTCATCAAACGCAGCCACTGTGCCCATCAAATGCTGTCACTGTGCCCATCAAACACTGTCACTGTGCCCATCAAATGCAGCCACTGTGCCCATCAAACGCTGCCACTGTGCCCATCAAATGCAGCCACTGTGCCCATAAAACGCAGCCACTGTGCCCATAAAACACAGCCACTGTGCCCATCAAATGCAGCCACTGTGCCCATCAAATGCTGTCACTGTGCCCATCAAACGCAGCCACTGTGCCCATCAAACGCTGCCACTGTGCCCATCAAACGCTGCCACTGTGCCTCAAGTGTTGCCACTGTGCCCCAAGTGCTGCCACTGTGCCCCAAATGCTACCAATGTGCCCCCCACCCACCATCTGCCCGGAACTTACCTTGTCTCAGGTGGGCAGCGGGTGATGGCGGCAGGTGGCGAGCGGTGTCCGGTGTCCTCCATTTCTTCCCCGACCCTGATGTCTTCTCCCGCCCGCTCCTCCTCTCATCCTCTGCTATGATTGGACAACTGATAGGCGGGCCCGAAAAGGGGCCAGACACCTGAATAGGGGGTGTCAGCAGTGACCATAGATAGATTCATGCGATGCATGAATCTATCTATGGTGATTAGAGCGGTGCAGGAGAGGGAGGGGCGGCGCTCCTGCGTCCTTTATGGATGCACCGCCACTGAATCTGAGCCCCTCTCACTGTGCTCTTTTAGATCAAGAAGGAGAGCAGAGGGAGAACAGAGTGAGACCACGTGACTGCACAGCAGCACTGGGCAAAAAGGTAGTAATTAAAAAAAACATACACACTGCACTTAATATGGACCAAAAATAGACGTTAACAGTATTTATTAGATGTGATTTTACAACCACTTTAAGTCCTAGCTTATACTGATTTTTTGTTAGCTCATAAGTAGAGTTGAGCGGGTAGCTGGATATTCGGGTCCGGCGGGTTCGGCCGAACTTCGGAAAAAAGTTCGGATTCGGGACCGAACTTTAACCCGAACCCGGACCCGGACCCCATTGAAGTCAATGGGGACCCGGACTTCTGACGACTAAAAAGGCTGTAAAAAAGTAATGGAAAGGGCTAGAGGGCTGCAAATGGCAGCAAAATGTTGTTAAGAACATAGCAAGTGCTCTGCAAACAAATGTGGATAGGAAATAACTTAAAAGAACATCAAAAAAATTAAAAAATTAAAAAATATGCTGGAGGCCCCCTTTTCATAAGAAGAGGTACAGGAAGTCATTAAGAACCTCAGAAACTCAACGGCACGATGCCACACATATGGTGGGAATGCCCCAGAATACGCCCTTTCTGGAATAAATTATTTAATTTAATGGATAAGCTAGTGGGAAAATAAAATACTTTGAAATAAAAATGTAGCGGGGTGCTAAATTTAAGGAAAGTGTTTGAGTGGTAAATAGGCTCAAATACCCTAATTCTGTAGGATTCATGGACCATTTTGTCCTCGGGGGACAGTATTGGTGTGCAGTTCCCTGCGGCCTACAGGTGGCGCCTTTTGTGTCCCCTCTTGGCAGTAGTACAGCGGGGCGGGGAACCTGCTGTGCATGCCGGGAGAGCATATAAAAGGGGCAGACCTTTGGCCTGGGGGCTGATGTCCAGTGGGGTCCGCGCCCAGGTGCCTTCGGCCTGGGTGCATGTGTTCCTGTTCCATCTCGGGCACCTTTAGCCCGGGGTGAGGTACTATCCTGGAGTTCTTGCTGCCCTGGGTATGGAGGCCTAGGGGCGGGAGTAAAGCCTGGAGTCCAGAGCCGCCTCGTGTAGGGGACCCTGTTCCAGGGAAGGGAGGATCATTCTGATGGACCGATGCGGGAGTCACGGTGAAGGAATGGTCTGTTGACTCCCTGGAGAGATGTCTTCCCCTTGATATGGGCTAGGTTCGTAGAAGGAGAAGCTCAAGGTCACCTTGACTGTATCAGAGGCCTTATTCAACCGGCCCGTGGCAGGGGCCTTATACACCCTGGTCTGTGGCTGAGACCAAAGTTCTCCAGGCCCGTGGCAGGGGCCTTGTACACCCGGTCTGTGGCAGAGACCAACCTCAATGTCTGTGGCAGAGACCGTGCGCCAAAAACTGTTTGAGAAACCTAAGCAGTGAAGTGAATGTGCTACGTTTGTGCCTGGACCTCCTCCACACCTTAAGCTGTCCTGTTTCTTTGCTCTAACCTTTTCTATCTGAGTACAGTTTATTTTGCCATGAGAGAATAAGAGTTGGAGTTTCAGCTGGTGTGGACATTGACTTTACTGGCAATTAAAGGACTTGCCTCTACCTACAGTAGAGGTGAGAATCATCCTCTGGAGGAGTTTTGACTCCGGCTGTGGACACGGCCCGTCAAGTACACCGCTCAACCTCTTTATATAGGAGGATACGGGCTGGTAGTGCGGTGTGCCTTGCTCCCTCCTGCGAAGAGCCAACAACATAAAGGCAGGTAAGGGGGAAAGGATCTGTGCGCTACAAAAAAATAAAATAAAAATTTTAATCTTGGCCTAGCAGGACGAGGTCCATATGGAGTAGGAGGTTGAGGTGGCGGTGGATGTGGCTGTGTAGGTGGAAGCGGCGGTGGAGGAGGACGAGGTAGCCAACACTGGTTCAAAAATACAACAATGGCTGGGTAAGGCCGGTGATGTGTCGAATTCTGTCCCCTGTCGAATAGTGTCCGCCCTGTACTGCGCTTGCTGAGTATGTAGGACAAGGGGATTTCAAAAATCTCCCAAGACTAACGGCGCCTGCGTGTTGAGTTCAGGTGAAGGCCACACCATCCGTGGTTCAAGCCGAGCCAAGCAAGGCCGCGATCGAAGCGAGCCCGTGAGGGGCCCTGTTACTATGTGCTACCGTATGTCCTCTTGGATGGTGGGGCTTGAACCTGCACTCACAGCGCAGGCGCCGTTCATCTTCGGAGATTTTGTGAATCTCCTTGTCCTCTGTACTGCGCAAGCGCTGCGCCTGCGCAGTACGGGCCGGGCACAATCCGATGGCCGGACAGTTTTTGTCACAACACCGGTATACATGTCTATTCTGCACAAGGTACGGACAAGTCCTGTGGGATCCATGCCTGGTTCATTTTAATGAACGTGAGCTTGTCCACATTGGCTCTGGACAGGCGGCTGCGCTTGTCTGTGATAACGCCCCCTGCCGTGCTAAATACACGTTCAGATAATACACTGGCTGCAGGGCAGGCCAGCACCTCCAAGGCATAAACGGCAAGCTCAGGCCATGTGCCCAATTTGGAGACCCAGAAGTTAAAGGGGGCAGACCCGTCATCCAGTACGTGTAGGCCTGTGGACACATACTGCTCAACCATGTTGGTGAAATGCTGCCTCCTGCTAAGACGTTCCATCTCAGCTGGTGGTGCTGGTTGTTGTGGCGTGCTGACAAAGCTTTTCCACATTTCGGCCATGCTAACCCTGCCTTCTGAGGTGCTGCCGGTGCCCCGGCTGCGTTGGCGACCTCTTCCTCCTCCTCTGCCTTCGCCTTGTGCTTCCACCGTACGCCCGCTGTCACGTGGGAATGCCACCAGCAGCGCGTCTACCAGCGTGCGCTTGTACTCGCGCATCTTACGATCCCGCTCCAGTGAGGGAATTAAGGACGGTACGTTGTCCTTGTAACGGGGATCCAGCAGGGTGGCCACCCAGTAATCAGCACCAGTTAAAATGTGGGCAACTCGGCTGTCGTTGCGGAAACACTGCAGCATGTAATCGCTCATGTGTGCCAGGCTGCCCAGAGGCAAAGAAAAGCTGTCCTCTGTGGGAGGTGTATCGGCTGTGTCCTCTGTATCCCCCCAGCCACGCACCAGTAATGGCCACGAGCTGGTCTGAGTGCCACCCTGCTGTGAACATGGCTCCTCCTCCTCCTCCATCTCCTCCTCCACCTCGTCATCCTCCAGAACTGTGCCCTTTCTGCCGGACAATTGTGTACCTGGCGTTTGTTGGTGCAGGAACCCACCCTCGTAGCCACTTGTGAAAGACTGCCCTGAAAGCCTTTGAAATGATCCCGCTTCCTCCTCCTCCTCCTCATCCTCCTGTGCCACATCCTCTTCCATCATCGCACAAAGCGTTTTTTCAAGGAGGCATAGAACTGGGATAGTAACGCTGAGAACGGCGTCATTGGCACTGGCCATGTTGGTGGAGTACTCGAAACAGCGCAACAAGGCACACAGGTCTCGCATGGAGGCCCAGTTATTGGTGGTGAAGTGGTGCTGTTCCGCAGAGCGACTCATGCGTGATTGCTGCAGCTGAAACTCCACTATTGCCTGCTGCTGCTCGCACAGTCTGGCCAGCATGTGCAAGGTGGAGTTCCACCTTGTGGGCACGTCACATATGAGGCGGTGAGCGGGAAGGCCGAAGTTACGCTGCAGCGCTGACAGGCGAGCAGCAGCAGGGTGAGAACGCCGAAAGTGCGCACACACAGCCCGCACTTTCTGCAGCAGCTCTGGCATATTGGGGTAATTTTTAAGGAACCTCTGGACCACCAAGTTCAGCACATGCGCCAGGCAAGGGATGTGCGTCAAACCGGCTAGACCCAGAGCTGCTACGAGATTTCGCCCATTATCGCACACCACCAGGCCGGGCTTGAGGCTCACTGACAGCAACCACTCATCGGTCTGTTGTTCCATGTCCCTCCACAACTCCTGCGCGGTGTGGGGATTTTCCCCCAAACAGGTTAAGTTTTAAAACTGCCTGCTGTCGTTTACCCCTGGCTGTGCTGAAGTTGGTGGTGAAGGTGTTACGCTGAATGGATGAGGAGGCGGTAGAGGATGAGGAAGCGGAGAAGGAGGAGTTAGCAACAGGAGGCAAACTGAAGCACCCTGCAATCCTCGGTGGTGGAAGGACATGCGCCAAACCGCTATCTGCCTCAGGCCCAGCCGCCACTGCATTTACCCAGTGTGCTGTTAGGGAGATATAACGTCCCTGACCGTGCTTACTGGTCCACGCATCCGTAGTTAGGTGGACCTTGCCACAGATGGCGTTGCGCAGTGCACACCTGATTTTGTCCCCCACCTGGTTGTGCAGGGAAGGGATGGCTCGCCTGGAAAAGTAGTGGCGGCTGGGCACGACGTACTGCGGGACAGCCAATGCCATCAGGTTTTTAAAACTCTGCGTCTCCACCAGACGGAATGACAGCATTTCAAAGGCCAGGAATTTTTTTTTTTTTATATTAAACGTTTTTTATTAAACTGTACACATGAAGCATGTCATAACAGGTGTGACAGCAGGAAGGTAAAGTCACCTGGTTGCATCCAGGGGGGTAGATATATTTCGCCCAGATTCAGGCTTTACGCCGATTTATACAGCTAGGTGGAGAGTTGTATAAGCCCAGCTGAGACTAGTGGGCTCATTGATGACTCATACCTCTAGGGAGAGGGCTGGGCGTCGTGCAGGCAGGGAGTTGATGAGGCCAGCTGAAGCCTGTCAGTTCGTTTAAGGCCTCTATAAGAAATCCCAGCTTCATTAGATGTTAGCTCATGCCTGGAAGCAGACCTGTGTGGACTGTCTAGGGAGAGTGAACCCCTGTGCGGTGAGAGAAAGCCTGTGTGGCTATATTTTGCTTGGACATTTAAAACCAGGGACTAGGACAGCACTAGGCTGATCCCAGTTGTTAGTTAGGAAACCTGTATGTTTAGTCAGAGGTCAAGTTGACCAGGATTTATTTTGTTTGTTTCTTTTGCTTTGCTGTGTTTTTGTCACTGTAAATAGAAAATAAACGGCACCTTTTTGATTTTGAAAACCACAACCTCCGTCTGCTGGGCCTGTTTTTGTGTGGGGAGCCCATCCCGGGGGTCACACACACCCGCTGCCGAGCTAACCCCCTCACAGTTGGTGGAGAACCAGTGGCAGTTTTTTTTTAAGCCAGCATGGAGGAGATACTGAAACAGCTGGCTCTAGCAAATGCCAATCAACAGCAGCCCAGCAGCAAGCTCATCAACAGAGCCTTGCAGCCCAGCAGCAAGCTCACCAACAGAGTCTGGAAGCTCAGCAACAAGCCCAGCAACGATCTGAGGCCCGCTTCATAGACCTATTACAGAAGCAAGAGCAGAGACTACAACAAATGGAAGCAGTAATGCAGCAACGTCCGCAGACCAGTGAGGAAAGCCGTCCCACTAATACCGCGTCCTTTGGGGTGAGTCGTTTATTGACAAAAATGACTGGAGAGGATGATCCAGAGGTATTTTTGACCACGTTTGAAAGGACTGCTGAAAGAGAAAAGTGGCCTGAGGAGCAGTGGGCTGGACTGGTGGCTCCTCTGTTAACGGGTGAATCGCAGAAAGCTTACTATGACCTAGAGCCTGACCAAGCAAAAGACTATGTGATGCTAAAAGCTGAAATATTGGCAAGGCTGGGTGTCACCCTGGCTGTCCGGGCTCAGCGTGTGCATAACTGGACTTTCCAGCTTGGAAAACCCCCCAGGTCTCAAATGTATGATCTCATTCACCTGAGCAGAAAGTGGCTACAGCCAGAGACTTTGTCCGCACCAAAGATTGTGGAACGTGTTGTAATGGATCGGTTTTTGAGAGCTCTTCCTACTGCCATCCAAAAGTGGGTAAGCCATGGAGACCCAGAGACGGCCGATGGTCTTGTGGATCGTGTGGAGAAATACTTGGCTACAGAGAACCTGACGGCCTCTTCCAGAGACACTCGGACTTTCCACCCTAAGACCAGACCATCCCCAGGGGCGGATAAGATGATTCCAAGGGGTAAGGGTGGAGAGAGTGAGAGGGTGGGAGCTCTACCCCAAGTTTGGCGAGAACAGCCTGGGAAATCAGCGGCTCAAGAGGCGGCAAGAAGGATCATTTGCTACCGCTGCCGGCAAGCGGGACATATTGCAGCAAATTGCCCGGTTGTGGAGGAACCCATGCAGTGTGACTTTCTGACGGGCAGACGTCAGTCGCTGTGTGCGACAGTCGCATGCACTGCCATTCGGGGAACTGAGAAACATTTATGCAAAATGTGTATTAATGGTAGAAATGTTGTGGTATTGCTGGATTCAGGTAGCCTTGTGACCCTGATAAAGGCTGAATTAGTTAAAACAGAGGTCTCTGGGAATAGCAAGGTAGCTGTTATTTGTGTGCATGGGGACACCCGAGAGTATCCAGTGACTACAGTGTGTTTCGAGACCCCCAAAGGTACCCTTTCTCATCCAGTGGGCTTAGTGTCTCAGTTACCGCATGACGCCATTGTGGGAAGGGATTTTCCGAAGTTCTGGGAACTGTGGGATGATCCTGAGCCCCCCACTGGTGCCCCTATGTACCAGGAATATGATAGCCAGAACTCCTCTGAGAGTGGTGAGGACTCTCCCGAATTTCCCTTGTCAGTATTGGCAGGGGAGACTCAAGAAACTGGAGAGGAGCCCACCTCCTCAGACGAAAACCTACCGTCTGTGGAGTTTTCTGATCTTGAGGTTCACAGGGAAAACTTTGCCACAGAACAGTTGAAAGACCCCGCCCTAATAAAGGCACGGGAAAACGTAGTGAAAATAGATGGCGAGTTAGTGAACCCAGATAATACCTGCACTTACCCATACTTCAGCGTAGAGAAGGACCTACTGTATCGGGTGGCAAAAAGGGCAGAAGAAACCGTTGAGCAGCTTGTGGTGCCCAAACCTTACAGGAAGTTGGTGTTGGAGTTGGCCCATGGGCACATTCTTGGAGGTCATCTGGGGACAGAGAAAACCCGAGAGAGGGTATTACAGAGATTCTATTGGCCTGGGGTGATGAAGGACATAGAAAATTATTGTTCCTCCTGCCCTGTGTGTCAGAGGTCGGCCCCGATGCCACACTTCCGTAGCCCGCTGGTCCCTCTACCCATCATTGAGGTCCCGTTTGAGAGAATCGCAATGGATTTGGTAGGTCCTATAATCAAGTCCGCTAGGGGGCACCAGTACATATTGGTTATAATGGACTATGCCACCCGTTATCCAGAAGCGATCCCTCTCAGAAATACCTCGGCCAAAACCATAGCCAAAGAGCTATCTCTTGTTTTTAGCCGGGTGGGTATTTGTAAAGAACTGCTTACGGACCAAGGTACACCCTTTATGTCCCGGGTTATGAAGGAGCTGTGTAAATTGTTCAAAGTGACGCAATTACGTACATCTGTGTATCACCCCCAAACCGATGGGCTGGTTGAAAGATTCAACAAAACCCTAAAACAAATGTTGAAGAAAGTGGTGGATAGGGATGGAAAGGATTGGGACTGTCTACTTCCTTATTTGATGTTTGCTATTAGGGAGGTGCCCCAATCCTCTACGGGATTCTCCCCCTTTGAGTTACTGTATGGGAGACACCCAAGAGGGCTGTTGGATATTGCCAAGGAAACTTGGGAAAGTGAGAGTTCTCCCCACAGGAGTGTGATTGAGCATGTCGCCCTGATGCAAGATCGAATTGCACAGGTAATGCCCATCGTGAAGGAACATTTGGCCCAAGCGCAGTTGGCACAGCAGAGAGTGTACAACCGTGGAGCCAAGACCCGTACCTTTTCCCCGGGGGATAGGATATTGGTACTTGTCCCTACGGTTGAAAGTAAATTCCTTGCCAAATGGCAAGGCCCCTACGAGATAATGGAAAAAGTGAGCGAAGTGAATTACAAGGTCAGACAACCAGGAAGGCGAAAGCCCGAACAGATCTATCACGTTAATCTGTTGAAAGCCTGGAGGGATAGAGAGTCCCTAGTCGCAGACACTTGGTCACCAGCTCAAACTGGTTGCGTGATTCCTGAGGTTGGAATCGCAGCCACCTTGTCACAACCCCAACAACAGGAGGTTAAGGAGTTTGTGCTTCGCAACAAGGAGGTATTCTCTGAGCTGCCGGGACAAACATCTGGGGTAGAGCATGACATTATTACCCCGCCCGGTGAAAGGGTGAAGTTAAAACCCTATCGGATCCCAGAGGCCCGACGGGAGGCAATACGGGAGGAAGTACAGAAAATGCTGAACTTAGGGGTGATAGAGGAGTCCCAAAGTGATTGGTCTAGTCCCATTGTGTTGGTGCCTAAACCGGATGGGAGCTGGCGATTTTGTAACGATTTTCGTCAGTTGAACAAAGTTACAAAATTTGACACCTACCCCATGCCACGTATAGATGAGTTGATCGACCGGCTGGGAACAGCCCGATACATGACGACTCTTGACCTCACAAAAGGGTATTGGCAAATCCCCCTGGCCAAGTCAGCCAAAGAGAAAACCGCATTTGTAACCCCAGACGGGGCGTTCCAATATAAAAGAATGCCGTTCGGGTTACAGAATGCGCCGGCCACATTCCAGCGGAAAATGGACCAGATGCTGAGGCCCCATCGGAAGTATGCTGCGGCTTACCTGGATGACGTAATTGTCCATAGCACAGATTGGGCCTCACATCTGCCAAAAGTGCAAGCAGTCCTGGACTCTGTTCGGGAAGCAGGGTTTACGGCTAACCCCAAGAAGTGTACCATTGGGCAGGAGGAGGCCAAATATCTTGGGTACACCATTGGGAGGGGAGTAATAAAACCCCAACTCAACAAAGTCGAGGCCATCCAGAGTTGGCCACGTCCCAACAGCAAGAAGCAGGTACGAGCCTTTCTGGGAATCGCTGGGTATTATCGGCGATTCATTCCCCACTTTGCTTCTAAGGCTGTGCCCCTAACCAACCTGACGAAGGGGAAAGGGTCGGTCATGATTAAATGGACCCCCGAGGCTGAGGCAGCATTCCAATTCTTGAAACAAGCCTTATGTAGCCAGCCAGTGTTGTACTCACCCGACTTCTCTAAAGACTTTGTCGTACAAAGTGATGCGTCAGATGTGGGGTTAGGAGCAGTATTGTCCCAGGTCTGGAACGGGGAAGAGCACCCAGTCATTTACCTCAGCAGGAAGTTGAAGTCCCATGAGGTAAATTACGCCACCGTTGAAAAGGAGTGTTTAGCGGTGAAGTGGGCTCTAGATTCCCTTCGGTACTACCTGCTAGGTAGGCACTTTGACATGGTTACGGATCACGCTCCGTTAAAGTGGATGGCTCAAAACAAGGAAACAAATAGAAGAGTGAATAGGTGGTTCCTGGCCCTCCAGGAATTCAACTTCACAGTAAAGCATCGCCCTGGCGTTCAAATGGGGAATGTGGATGCTTTGTCTCGAGTACATGAATGCCTGATTGCTGGTGTTCCAACCCCGAGGTTAAAACAAGAGGGGGGGGTATGTGACAGCAGGAAGGTAAAGTCACCTGGTTGCATCCAGGGGGGTAGATATATTTCGCCCAGATTCAGGCTTTACGCCGATTTATACAGCTAGGTGGAGAGTTGTATAAGCCCAGCTGAGACTAGTGGGCTCATTGATGACTCATACCTCTAGGGAGAGGGCTGGGCGTCGTGCAGGCAGGGAGTTGATGAGGCCAGCTGAAGCCTGTCAGTTCGTTTAAGGCCTCTATAAGAAATCCCAGCTTCATTAGATGTTAGCTCATGCCTGGAAGCAGACCTGTGTGGACTGTCTAGGGAGAGTGAACCCCTGTGCGGTGAGAGAAAGCCTGTGTGGCTATATTTTGCTTGGACATTTAAAACCAGGGACTAGGACAGCACTAGGCTGATCCCAGTTGTTAGTTAGGAAACCTGTATGTTTAGTCAGAGGTCAAGTTGACCAGGATTTATTTTGTTTGTTTCTTTTGCTTTGCTGTGTTTTTGTCACTGTAAATAGAAAATAAACGGCACCTTTTTGATTTTGAAAACCACAACCTCCGTCTGCTGGGCCTGTTTTTGTGTGGGGAGCCCATCCCGGGGGTCACACACACCCGCTGCCGAGCTAACCCCCTCACACAGGGTATATGGCAATAACAGTAATAAGGCTTAACTACAAGTACCAATACATCTACATTCACAGATCAGACAGAGACAGGGCTGGAATACTGTCTATGGTAGAATATCTTGAGGGCTACACATGTCAGGGTCAGCCCATACAAGTTTCAGATACCGAAAGCCACCTGTCCCAGATTTTGTTATATTTGCCTGGGCATCCTCTATTAAGATATATAATTTTCTTATAAGGCAAAGCGGCATTCACATCCGCTTTCCACTCAGAGAAACTAGGGGGTGTGGGCCTCATCCAGTGTCTAGCTATAATCTTCTTAGCTGAAAAAAGTGTTTCGTGTATGAACATTTTAGTGAATTTATCCGGTTCAGCACCGGGGAAAATACCCAGCAGGCATAATTTTGGGTCAAGGGTCAGGGGGGACCCCATATCATCATGAAGGAAATCTACTATTTGTTTCCACAAGTTCTGAAGTCGAGGACACGCCCAAATCAAGTGAAAGAACGTGCCGGTGTCTTGCTTACACATCGTACACTCCGTACTCGCCCCGGGCTTGAAACGAGCCATTCGGAGAGGAGTAAGGTAGGCACGATGTAAAATGTACAGTTGGGACAATCTATCCGACAGTCTGGGCGAAACGGCCTTGCAAGCATCAAGTGCCTCACCCCACTCCTCATCCTCCATCGATCCCACATCCCTCTCCCACCTTGGTTTGAGACTGTATGCTAAGGTAGTAGCAGACGGAGTGAGGAGCATATTGTAGAAGTCAGAGATCAACCTGCGAGGGTCTGAGCCCTTGATCACTGCCATCAGGGCGTTGGGGGTGGGCTGTGGGATGGAGGAGGGGAACTGAGCTCGCACAGCATGACGGAGTTGTAGGAATCTGTAGTGCATGGATCTAGGAAGTGCATATCGCTCCTGAAGATTGTCAAAATTCCTAAGGGTCCCGTCAACTAGTATGTGGTGCAAATATAGAATCCCCCTCCTACTCCACACCTCCGTGTCAGGAATCAGGCGCAGTTCAGGGAGACTCTTATTGTGCCAGATAGGGGTGAAATCGTTAATAGGTGGGATCTTGACCTGTCTAGAAGCGATGTCCCAGATTCGCCTGTATTGATATAATAGCGACTTACGGTCGCCGTCTGATTCACTGCCACTCCGCCCCACGGCAATTGCCATCAGGGGGTCAGAGGTGCACCGAACCCACGACGGACATAGTAGGGTAAGAAATCGGAGTCTGTCAGTTTTATCTATATGGTATAGCTGCGACAGCTGGGCCGCCAGGTAGTATGAGTCCAGGTCCGGGAGGGCCAACCCCCCCAGGTCCGTAGGGTTTTTAAGTGTCCTCCAAGCCAGTTTATGTCTATTTCCACCCCACACAAATGACTTGAGGAGGGATTCTAGTTGTTTAAAGTATTTCAGGGGTATAAAAATAGGTGAGTGCCAGAACATATAAAGCATTTTAGGTAAGAGAATCATTTTTACAATATTCACCCGGCCCCAGATGCCCAAAGGCAATCTGGCCCATATCTGAATTTTGGACTTCAGTAAACTAAACAGGGGTTCTATATTTAGGGCGATATAGTCGGCTGGAGATCTGGAGACAGAGATTCCCAAGTACTTAATCTGGCTGACCCGCTGCATTCGGAGATGGTCTTGTTGGACAAATGGGGGGAAACTGTCAATGGGCAAAATTTGTGACTTATCCCAATTTATTTTGAGGCCAGAAAAAGACCCGAATCGCTCTATGATCTGTAGCGCAGTAAGTAGGGAGATGTCTGAGTCTGCTAGGTAGAGTAACGTGTCATCCGCGTATAGACTAATTTTTTCTATTAGGGATCCTGAGCTAAGTCCACGTATCCTGGGGTCATTCCTAATGGAGATTGCCAAAGGTTCGGCTGCTAGAGCATAGAGCAAGGGGGACAGAGGGCACCCCTGTCTAGTGCCCCTGGTCAGGTCAAATGGGGTAGACGTCCAACCATTGGCAACGACCTTGCCCCTAGGGGCTTGGTATAGGATCTGGACCCATTTAATGAAACCCGGACCAAAACCGAATCCCCGCAAGCAGCTCCACAAGTACCTCCACTCCACTGAGTCGAAGGCCTTGGCCGTGTCCAAGGCCACCACCACCCGAGAGCCAACCTCCGAGTGTATTGCCTGCAGATTGATATAGAGTCTCCTCAGGTTAAACGAAGTATTGCGACCCGGCATAAAGCCAGCCTGGTCTGTATGAACAAGACTCAGAATTACCTTGTTCAAGCGTAAAGCCAGGATTTTTGCGAGGATCTTTACATCAACCTGCAGGAGAGATATAGGCCTATACGACTCTGGCAAACCCAGGTCTTTGCCTGGTTTAGGTATGAGGACTATAATAGCCTCTCTCATAGAGGGGGGGAGAACGGTGGTCTCAAAGAGGTAGTTATATAGGGCGAGGAGTCTAGGGACAAGTATTTCACTATATTGTGTATAGAATTCAATAGGCAGACCGTCGGAACCTGGGGCCCTAGAGCTGTGGAAGCCAGCAATTGCCGCCAGCACTTCATCTGAGGTAAGGGGGGCCTCTAGATTGGTCATCTGCTCATCTGTCAGTTTTGGGAATTCAATTCCTGCAAGTAATTCCGTCAGCTGGTCGTCTGTGCCGACCGTCTGGGATGTGTATAGCTGACTAAAAAAATCTCGAAATCGGTCCGACACCATTCGCGGGTCAGAAATCATGCTGCCGTCTGCATCAGTGAGTGTAATAACAGTTGGGGGCCTATCCTCCCGATGAACCATGTAAGCCAGTAGTTTGCCCGCTTTTTCCCCCTGCTCAAAGAACTTCTGCCTAGCAAAAAATAGTTTACGTCTGGCAGCCTCATATTGAATCTGGTCTACCACCCTGGATTGAAGTTTAAAAAGGTCGGCATGTACTGGAGAAGGGTCATCTACAAAGGACCTCTCCGTGGCCGACAAAACAGACAGGGCTCTGTCCAATGCATCCGCCAAAGCAGCCTTAAATCTATTAATGCGGGTGGATAGGACCATACGGGCATGTAATTTAAAGGATTCCCAGACCATATCCGGAGGGGCAGACGTGTCGTTATCCTCAAAGAAGTCGGTCCAAGCACAGGTAAGTTCATCATCCTCTGACAACAGAGACAGCCAAAATGGGTTCAACCTCCAAGAAAGCGGAGGTTTATCCAGTGGCAATGATAAAGTGACCCAGTACGGACTATGATCCGATAGTAGCCTAGGGGAGAACCCCGCTTCTAATAAGCGGGGTGCTAGTGCAGCGGATACAAAAATCAAGTCAATACGGGACATGGTTTTATGGGAGGCTGAAAAGCATGAATAAGCTCTGGCCTGGGGGAACTTATACCGCCAGGTGTCAATGAGACCAAAAGCAGAGATGAGTCTGGACAGCCTGGAGCTCGTCTGGGCATTGGCACACGGCGGTGCTGGCTGAGGCCTGTCAAGGCCAGGATTCATGGTAGCGTTGAAGTCCCCCAGCCAGATCGCCTGTGTCGAAGGATGGCGAGACATAAACAACAGACCCTCAGAAATAACGACAGAACTAAATGGTGGAGGTATATATATTGCGAGAATCAGGAGCGGCTCACCATATATTTTGACTGAGAGGAATACGTAGCGGCCCTGTGGGTCCGTGAGTACAGCACCTAACTCAAAGTGGACCGTCTTGGCGACCAACACCGAAACCCCGCGAGCCTGGGTAGAGTGGGTCGAATGGTATGCCCATCCCACCCAGGGCCGACGGAGCGCCATCTGAAGCCGCCCATCCACATGCGTCTCCACCAACACTACTATATCAGCTCTCTGTTTCTTGAGAAGTGCGAATACTGCAGATCTCTTTATCTTATCTCCCAGACCCCGGACATTCCAGGTAAGAAATTTTAGTGTGGCCATTCGAGGAGATGTGGGATTAGCTTTGCACCAGGGGGAGTCCAGCCCCTCCACCCCAAGCACCCAGTATATAACATATCCAACCCGTCAAGCTGTATATATATTGCGGTACATTGTAAATACAAAATTTGAAGGAGTCTCATCCGGTAAAAAATTAAGGACTTCAAAAATATACATGTATTGCCGTATAGAAAATTGAACCAACCGAAACCCACCCCCCACCCCACCCTGCACCCACCCCAATTGGTGCGGGTATGACCCATAACAAAACTCAGAAGAACAACTAGATAAGTGTCGGAGTAATCAAAGAGGCCCACGGATGTTGAAGGCGTATAAGAAGCCTGGGGCCATGACTCCAGGGGAGTCACTAGCCAAAAACAGATGGCTAACCACAACCGTCCCCACACTCGGGGGAGGGCTGTCCAAAAATGTAGTCCCCCCTGGATCTTACCGACACAGTTTTCATCCTCGTTGCTGTGGGGGCGACTAATCGCTGCAAAGAATAGTCAAAAACAAAACGTAGGACCATAGATGCTCCAAGTATGTGTCCCTGTCATTAGTAGGAAAAAGGACTGTAAACCAGCAGGCAGGATAATGCATGGGGCCAGTTCGCCAGATAATGGGAAAAGTGCTTCTAGAGGGGGAAACAAAAAGACGGGGGGGGGATGGGGCCGGCAGTCTAAAGGGGTCTTAGGCAAGATATCCGTGTAGGGGGCCGTATAGAGGGGGGGACAGGGGAGACGGCACATACCGAGCAATCCAGGCAGAGGAGTCATCACAAGGGTTGCCGTGCAGACGGATTGCAGGAATCAGGATACATGGTGAGGGATCACTTATTCATCCGCGCGTCTGGAGCGATCCGGGCGCTCAAGCCAGGCGATAACATCAGCTGGATCCTCAAAGAAAACCACTCGGCCGTCCCTTTCCACCCTGAGACGCGCCGGGAATAACATAGAATATTTGAGATGTTTGATCCTGAGCCTCTTCTTGGCCTCCATGAAACCCTGGCGGCGACGCTGCACGTCCGCGGAGAAGTCTGGGAAGATTGCTATCCTGGAGTTGCCCAGCTCAATGTTGCCCTTCTCTCTAGCCATTCTTAACACCGCATCCCGGTCTTTAAAGTTCAAAAACTTGGCGATAATCGTGCGGGGGGAGCCCCCTGCGGAGGGGCTTTAGCCGGCATGCGGTGTGCTCTCTCCACTGTAAGGATTGGAGAGAAGGCGTCACGGCCATAAGTGGTAATGAGGAGCTGCTCCAGGAAAGAGGTAGGGTCCCCCCCCTCCGTTCCCTCCGGTATTCCTATGAAGCGGAGATTACACCTCCGAATCCTATTCTCCATCTCATCTTGCTTCTGTACAAGCTGGGAGATCTGGAGTTGCATACGGTCGGCGCCCGTCCGGAGCGGGGGTATGGCGTCCTCCACCTCACTAACACGAGTCTCAGTCTCCTTAACCCTCTCCCGCAATTTCTGGACATCCTGCCTCATACGGGAGATATCTACCTTAACCTCCTCGATTTGAGAGGTGAGTGAGGTGCGGCAATAGGTGATGGCTTCCAGGAGCTTTTCTGTATCTCTGCCTGGTGCGGCCTGGTCAGAGCACGCGGCACCGCCATCTTCCCCCAGAGTGTCTTTGTCTTGGCGGCGATATTGATCAAGTTTAGCGATGGCTGCGCTTTGCCCTTTCGGCGGAGACATGGCAGGATGTGTTCCAGCACTAACCTCCGGCTGCTGGGGTCTGTAGGAATGCTTTAGGGTAGCAGGATCAGCGGTTTAGCAGGATTAATGCTCGGAGCTCTTTTCACACGCGTCCTACTCCATTCCCTGTCAGGCCACGCCCCAAAGGCCAGGAATTTTGAAATGCTGGCATTCAGGGCCAGGGATCGCGGGTGGCTAGGGGGGTACTTCCTCTTCCGCTCCAATGTTTGGGAGATAGAGAGCTGAACGCTTCCATGGGACATTGTGGAGATGGTTGGTGACCCAGGTGGTAGTGTTGCTGGCAGATCCTCTGTTTGCGGGGTGACAGGTGCCACTGTCACTACAGAGGTGGATGAAGAGGCCGAGACTGCAGCAGAAGAGGAAGCAGGAGGAGCCAGAGACCTTTCTTGGTTTTTGAGGTGTCTACTCCACTGCAGCTCGTGCTTTGCACTTAGATGCCTGGTCATGCAGCTTGTGCTCAGGTTGAGAAGGTTTATGCCTCGCTTCAGGCTCTGATTGCACAGCGTGCAAACCACTCGTGTCTTGTCATCAACACACTGTGTGAAGAACTGCCACGCTAGGGAAGTCCTTGGACCTGGCTTTGGTGTGCTCGGTCCCTTGCTGCGTTGGGCAGTAGCAGATGTACTGTCTAGGGGACGAATGCTCCGTTTTTGCACCCTGCTCCCTCTTCTGCTGTGCTGGTGGCTCTGTGCGACCACCGCCTCTTCCTCCGAACTACACTGGTCACCTGCATAACGTTGATTCCATGTGGGGTCGAGGACCTCATCGTCCTCCACATCATCTTCCACCCAGTCTTCACCCCTGCCCTCCATGTCTGTCTGCACAATTGCGAAAGCAGCAGCAGTTGGCACCTGTGTTTCGTCATCATCCGAGACGTGCTGCGATGGTCCTCCCATGTACCCATCATGAAACATAAGTGGTTGGGCATCGGTGCACTCAATCTCTTCCACTTCTGGGGCAGGGCTAGGTGGATGGCCCTGGGAAACCCTGCTAACAGAGTCATCGAAAAGCAGAAGAGACTACTGCATGATTTGGGGCTCAGACTGCTTGGCTGATTTGCAAGGGGGTGAGGTGAAAGACTGATGGACATGGGCTTCAGGTGCCAACTCTGATCTTTCATCAGAAGAGTGGGTGGGAGACAATGTGAAGGAACCCGAGGCACTGTCAGCAACCCAATCTACTATCGCCTGTACTTGTCCTGGCCTAAACATTAGTACAGCCTCATTAGGCGCGACAAAATACCGCCGCAGGCTCGGTCGCCTACTCGCACCTGAGGAAGGTGTTTCACTTGTGCGTGTAGCTGGCACAGATCCACCACGTCCTCTCCCTGCAACAGGAGCTCCACCAGCAGCACCACGACCGGGGCCACCACGTCCCTTTGACCTTCCCCTCATATTTTCCAAATTTAGGATCTTGCCCTAAATGGCGTTTTTTGGAAGACCACAACACACCCACAGTACGTAATGGCTGAAACGCACAGCTACAGAACTGCAGAAAATGCTATTCAAAAAAAAAAGGTTGTTTTTTTTTAGTATAGCACAGTACAAGGAAAATATATAGAAATTGTTTATTTCACACACCTCCAGATGTGTATTTCACACTGCAAAATATTTTCTGTGGCCCTAAATGGCGTTTTTTAAAAGAGCACAACACAACCACAGTATTTAACCACTGAATCGCACAGCTATAGAAGTGCAGAGAATGCTATTCCAAAAAAATGTTTTTTTTTTTAGTATAGCACTGTACAATATATAGAAATTGTTTATTTTACACACCTCCACATGTGTATTTCACACTGCAATTTTTTTTCTGTGGCCCTAAATGGCGTTTTTTGGAAGAGCACAACAACCCCAACAGTATATAACGGCTGAATCGCACAGCTGCAGAGGCCAGAGAATGCTATTCAAAAATAATGTTGTTTTTTCACACACCTCCAGATGTGTATTTCACACTGCAAAATATTTTCTGTGGCCCTAAATGGCGTTTTTTGCAAGAGCACAACAACCCCAACAGTATATAACCGCTGAATCGCACAGCTGCAGAGGCCAGAGAATGCTTTTTAAAAATAATGTTGTTTTTCACACACCTCCAGATGTGTATTTCACACTGCAAAATATTTTCTGTGGCCCTAAATGGCGTTTTTTGCCAGACCACAACACACCCACAGCACGTAACCGCTGAATCGCACAGCTACAGAAAATGCTATTCAAAAAAAAGGTTGTTTTTTTTAGTATAGCACTGTACAAGAAGAATATATAGAAATTGTTTATTTTACACACCTCCAGATGTGTATTTCACACTGAAAAATATTTTCTGTGGCCCTAAATGGCGTTTTTTGGAAGAGCACAACACAACCACAGTATTTAACCACTGAATCGCACAGCTATAGAAGTGCAGAGAATGCTATTCAAAAAAAATGTTTTTTTTTTAGTATAGCACTGTACAATATATAGAAATTGTTTATTTTACACACCTCCACATGTGTATTTCACACTACAATTTTTTTTCTGTGGCCCTAAATGGCGTTTTTTGGAAGAGCACAACACAACCACAGTATTTAACCACTGAATCGCACAGCTATAGAAGTGCAGAGAATGCTATTCAAAAAAAAATGTTTTTTTTTTTAGTATAGCACTGTACAATATATAGAAATTGTTTATTTTACACACCTCCACATGTGTATTTCACACTGCAATTTATTTTCAGTGGCCCTAAATGGCGTTTTTTGGAAGAGCACAACACAACCACAGTATTTAACCACTGAATCGCACAGCTATAGAAGTGCAGAGATTGCTATTCCAAAAATTTTTTTGTTTTTTTTAGTATAGCACTGTACAATATATAGAAATTGTTTATTTTACACACCTCCACATGTGTATTTCACACTGCAATTTTTTTTCTGTGGCCTTAAATGGCGTTTTTTGGAAGAGCACAACACAACCACAGTATTTAACCACTGAATCGCACAGCTATAGAAGTGCAGAGAATGCTATTCAAAAAAAATGTTTTTTTTTTTAGTATAGCACTGTACAATATATAGAAATTGTTTATTTTACACACCTCCACATGTGTATTTCACACTGCAATTTTTTTTCTGTGGCCCTAAATGGCGTTTTTTGGAAGAGCACAACAACCCCAACAGTATATAACCGCTGAATCGCACAGCTGCAGAGGCCAGAGAATGCTATTCAAAAATAATGTTGTTTTTTCACACACCTCCAGATGTGTATTTCACACTGCAAAATATTTTCTGTGGCCCTAAATGGCGTTTTTTGCAAGAGCACAACAACCCCAACAGTATATAACCGCTGAATCGCACAGCTGCAGAGGCCAGAGAATGCTT
This sequence comes from Rana muscosa, assembly GCA_029206835.1. Lineage (NCBI taxonomy): Eukaryota > Metazoa > Chordata > Amphibia > Anura > Ranidae > Rana > Rana muscosa. The sequence continues at coordinate 654,689,712 of CM055118.1, read as the reverse complement.
TTTAAAAATAATGTTGTTTTTTCACACACCTCCAGATGTGTATTTCACACTGCAAAATATTTTCTGTGGCCCTAAATGGCGTTTTTTGGAAGAGCACAACACAACCACAGTATTTAACCACTGAATCGCACAGCCATAGAAGTGCAGAGAATGCTATTCAAAAAAAATGTTGTTTGTTTTTAGTATAGCACTGTACAATATATAGAAATTGTTTATTTTACACACCTCCACATGTGTATTTCACACTGCAATTTTTTTTCTGTGGCCCTAAATGGCGTTTTTTGGAAGAGCATAACAACCCCAACAGTATATAACCGCTGAATCGCACAGCTGCAGAGGCCAGAGAATGCTATTCAAAAATAATGTTGTTTTTTCACACACCTCCAGATGTGTATTTCACACTGCAAAATATTTTCTGTGGCCCTAAATGGCGTTTTTTGCAAGAGCACAACAACCCCAACAGTATATAACCGCTGAATCGCACAGCTGCAGAGGCCAGAGAATGCTTTTTAAAAATAATGTTGTTTTTTCACACACCTCCAGATGTGTATTTCACACTGCAAAATATTTTCTGTGGCCCTAAATGGCGTTTTTTGCAAGAGCACAACAACCCCAACAGTATATAACCGCTGAATCGCACAGCTGCAGAGGCCAGAGAATGCTTTTTAAAAATAATGTTGTTTTTTCACACACCTCCAGATGTGTATTTCACACTGCAAAATATTTTCTGTGGCCCTAAATGGCGTTTTTTGCAAGAGCACAACAACCCCAACAGTATATAACCGCTGAATCGCACAGCTGCAGAGGCCAGAGAATGCTTTTTAAAAATAATGTTGTTTTTTCACACACCTCCAGATGTGTATTTCACACTGCAAAATATTTTCTGTGGCCCTAAATGGCGTTTTTTGCAAGAGCACAACAACCCCAACAGTATATAACCGCTGAATCGCACAGCTGCAGAGGCCAGAGAATGCTATTCAAAAATAATGTTGTTTTTTCACACACCTCCAGATGTGTATTTCACACTGCAAAATATTTTCTGTGGCCCTAAATGGCGTTTTTTGCAAGAACACAACAACCCCAACAGTATATAACCGCTGAATCGCACAGCTGCAGAGGCCAGAGAATGCTTTTTAAAAATAATGTTGTTTTTTCACACACCTCCAGATGTGTATTTCACACTGCAAAATATTTTCTGTGGCCCTAAATGGCGTTTTTTGCAAGAGCACAACAACCCCAACAGTATATAACCGCTGAATCGCACAGCTGCAGAGGCCAGAGAATGCTATTCAAAAATAATGTTGTTTTTTCACACACCTCCAGATGTGTATTTCACACTGCAAAATATTTTCTGTGGCCCTAAATGGCGTTTTTTGCAAGAGCACAACAACCCCAACAGTATATAACCGCTGAATCGCACAGCTGCAGAGGCCAGAGAATGCTTTTTAAAAATAATGTTGTTTTTTCACACACCTCCAGATGTGTATTTCACACTGCAAAATATTTTCTGTGGCCCTAAATGCCGTTTTTTGGCAGAGCACAACACAACCACAGTATTTAACCACTGAATCGCACAGCTATAGAAGTGCAGAGAATGCTATTCAAAAAAAATGTTGTTTTTTTTAGTATAGCACTGTACAATATATAGAAATTGTTTATTTTACACACCTCCACATGTGTATTTCACACTGCAATTTTTTTCTGTGGCCCTAAATGGCGTTTTTTGGAAGAGCACAACACAACCACAGTATTTAACCACTGAATCTCACAGCTATAGAAGTGCAGAGAATGCTATTCAAAAAAAAAATTATTTTTTTTAGTATAGCACTGTACAATATATAGAAATTGTTTATTTTACACACCTCCACATGTGTATTTCACACTGCAATTTTTTTTCTGTGGCCCTAAATGGCGTTTTTTGGAAGAGCACAACACAACCACAGTATTTAACCACTGAATCGCACAGCTATAGAAGTGCAGAGAATGCTATTCAAAAAAAATGTTGTTTTTTTTAGTATAGCACTGTACAATATATAGAAATTGTTTATTTTACACACCTCCACATGTGTATTTCACACTGCAATTTTTTTTCTGTGGCCCTAAATGGCGTTTTTTGGAAGAGCACAACAACCCCAACAGTATATAACCGCTGAATCGCACAGCTGCAGAGGCCAGAGAATGCTATTCAAAAATAATGTTGTTTTTTCACACACCTCCAGATGTGTATTTCACACTGCAAAATATTTTCTGTGGCCCTAAATGGCGTTTTTTGCAAGAGCACAACAACCCCAACAGTATATAACCGCTGAATCGCACAGCTGCAGAGGCCAGAGAATGCTTTTTAAAAATAATGTTGTTTTTTCACACACCTCCAGATGTGTATTTCACACTGCAAAATATTTTCTGTGGCCCTAAATGGCGTTTTTTGGAAGAGCACAACACAACCACAGTATTTAACCACTGAATCGCACAGCCATAGAAGTGCAGAGAATGCTATTCAAAAAAAATGTTGTTTGTTTTTAGTATAGCACTGTACAATATATAGAAATTGTTTATTTTACACACCTCCACATGTGTATTTCACACTGCAATTTTTTTTCTGTGGCCCTAAATGGCGTTTTTTGGAAGAGCATAACAACCCCAACAGTATATAACCGCTGAATCGCACAGCTGCAGAGGCCAGAGAATGCTATTCAAAAATAATGTTGTTTTTTCACACACCTCCAGATGTGTATTTCACACTGCAAAATATTTTCTGTGGCCCTAAATGGCGTTTTTTGCAAGAGCACAACAACCCCAACAGTATATAACCGCTGAATCGCACAGCTGCAGAGGCCAGAGAATGCTTTTTAAAAATAATGTTGTTTTTTCACACACCTCCAGATGTGTATTTCACACTGCAAAATATTTTCTGTGGCCCTAAATGGCGTTTTTTGCAAGAGCACAACAACCCCAACAGTATATAACCGCTGAATCGCACAGCTGCAGAGGCCAGAGAATGCTTTTTAAAAATAATGTTGTTTTTTCACACACCTCCAGATGTGTATTTCACACTGCAAAATATTTTCTGTGGCCCTAAATGGCGTTTTTTGCAAGAGCACAACAACCCCAACAGTATATAACCGCTGAATCGCACAGCTGCAGAGGCCAGAGAATGCTTTTTAAAAATAATGTTGTTTTTTCACACACCTCCAGATGTGTATTTCACACTGCAAAATATTTTCTGTGGCCCTAAATGGCGTTTTTTGCAAGAGCACAACAACCCCAACAGTATATAACCGCTGAATCGCACAGCTGCAGAGGCCAGAGAATGCTTTTTAAAAATAATGTTGTTTTTTCACACACCTCCAGATGTGTATTTCACACTGCAAAATATTTTCTGTGGCCCTAAATGGCGTTTTTTGCAAGAGCACAACAACCCCAACAGTATATAACCGCTGAATCGCACAGCTGCAGAGGCCAGAGAATGCTATTCAAAAATAATGTTGTTTTTTCACACACCTCCAGATGTGTATTTCACACTGCAAAATATTTTCTGTGGCCCTAAATGGCGTTTTTTGCAAGAGCACAACAACCCCAACAGTATATAACCGCTGAATCGCACAGCTGCAGAGGCCAGAGAATACTTTTTAAAAATAATGTTGTTTTTTCACACACCTCCAGATGTGTATTTCACACTGCAAAATATTTTCTGTGGCCCTAAATGGCGTTTTTTGCAAGAGCACAACAACCCCAACAGTATATAACCGCTGAATCGCACAGCTGCAGAGGCCAGAGAATGCTATTCAAAAATAATGTTGTTTTTTCACACACCTCCAGATGTGTATTTCACACTGCAAAATATTTTCTGTGGCCCTAAATGGCGTTTTTTGCAAGAGCACAACAACCCCAACAGTATATAACCGCTGAATCGCACAGCTGCAGAGGCCAGAGAATGCTTTTTAAAAATAATGTTGTTTTTTCACACACCTCCAGATGTGTATTTCACACTGCAAAATATTTTCTGTGGCCCTAAATGGCGTTTTTTGGCAGAGCACAACACAACCACAGTATTTAACCACTGAATCGCACAGCTATAGAAGTGCAGAGAATGCTATTCAAAAAAAAATTTGTTTTTTTTAGTATAGCACTGTACAATATATAGAAATTGTTTATTTTACACACCTCCACATGTGTATTTCACACTGCAATTTTTTTTCTGTGGCCCTAAATGGCGTTTTTTGGAAGAGCACAACACAACCACAGTATTTAACCACTGAATCGCACAGCTATAGAAGTGCAGAGAATGCTATTCAAAAAAAATGTTGTTTTTTTTAGTATAGCACTGTACAATATATAGAAATTGTTTATTTTACACACCTCCACATGTGTATTTCACACTGCAATTTTTTTTCTGTGGCCCTAAATGGCGTTTTTTGGAAGAGCACAACAACCCCAACAGTATATAACCGCTGAATCGCACAGCTGCAGAGGCCAGAGAATGCTATTCAAAAATAATGTTGTTTTTTCACACACCTCCAGATGTGTATTTCACACTGCAAAATATTTTCTGTGGCCCTAAATGGCGTTTTTTGCAAGAGCACAACAACCCCAACAGTATATAACCGCTGAATCGCACAGCTGCAGAGGCCAGAGAATGCTTTTTAAAAATAATGTTGTTTTTTCACACACCTCCAGATGTGTATTTCACACTGCAAAATATTTTCTGTGGCCCTAAATGGCGTTTTTTGCAAGAGCACAACAACCCCAACAGTATATAACCGCTGAATCGCACAGCTGCAGAGGCCAGAGAATGCTATTCAAAAATAATGTTGTTTTTTCACACACCTCCAGATGTGTATTTCACACTGCAAAATATTTTCTGTGGCCCTAAATGGCGTTTTTTGCAAGAGCACAACAACCCCAACAGTATATAACCGCTGAATCGCACAGCTGCAGAGGCCAGAGAATGCTTTTTAAAAATAATGTTGTTTTTTCACACACCTCCAGATGTGTATTTCACACTGCAAAATATTTTCTGTGGCCCTAAATGGCGTTTTTTGGAAGAGCACAACACAACCACAGTATTTAACCACTGAATCGCACAGCTATAGAAGTGCAGAGAATGCTATTCAAAAAAAATGTTGTTTTTTTTAGTATAGCACTGTACAATATATAGAAATTGTTTATTTTACACACCTCCACATGTGTATTTCACACTGCAATTTTTTTTCTGTGGCCCTAAATGGCGTTTTTTGGAAGAGCACAACACAACCACAGTATTTAACCACTGAATCGCACAGCTATAGAAGTGCAGAGAATGCTATTCAAAAAAAATTTTTTTTTTTTAGTATAGCACTGTACAATATATAGAAATTGTTTATTTTACACACCTCCACATGTATATTTCACACTGCAATTTTTTTTCTGTGGCCCTAAATGGTGTTTTTTGGAAGAGCACAACACAACCACAGTATTTAACCACTGAATCGCACAGCTATAGAAGTGCAGAGAATGCTATTCAAAAAAAATGTTTTTTTTTTTTTAGTATAGCACTGTACAATATATAGAAATTGTTTATTTTACACACCTCCACATGTGTATTTCACACTGCAATTTTTTTTCTGTGGCCCTAAATGGCGTTTTTTGGAAGAGCACAACAACCCCAACAGTATATAACCGCTGAATCGCACAGCTGCAGAGGCCAGAGAATGCTATTCAAAAATAATGTTGTTTTTTCACACACCTCCAGATGTGTATTTCACACTGCAAATATTTTCTGTGGCCCTAAATGGCGTTTTTTGCAAGAGCACAACAACCCCAACAGTATATAACCGCTGAATCGCACAGCTGCAGAGGCCAGAGAATGCTTTTTAAAAATAATGTTGTTTTTTCACACACCTCCAGATGTGTATTTCATACTGCAAAATATTTTCTGTGGCCCTAAATGGCGTTTTTTGGAAGAGCACAACACAACCACAGTATTTAACCACTGAATCGCACAGCTATAGAAGTGCAGAGAATGCTATTAAAAAAAAATGTTGTTTTTTTTAGTATAGCACTGTACAATATATAGAAATTGTTTATTTTACACACCTCCACATGTGTATTTCACACTGCAATTTTTTTTCTGTGGCCCTAAATGGCGTTTTTTGGAAGAGCACAACAACCCCAACAGTATATAACCGCTGAATTGCACAGCTGCAGAGGCCAGAGAATGCTATTCAAAAATAATGTTGTTTTTTCACACACCTCCAGATGTGTATTTCACACTGCAAAATATTTTCTGTGGCCCTAAATGGCGTTTTTTGCAAGAGCACAACAACCCCAACAGTATATAACCGCTGAATCGCACAGCTGCAGAGGCCAGAGAATGCTTTTTAAAAATAATGTTGTTTTTTCACACACCTCCAGATGTGTATTTCACACTGCAAAATATTTTCTGTGGCCCTAAATGGCGTTTTTTGCAAGAGCACAACAACCCCAACAGTATATAACCGCTGAATCGCACAGCTGCAGAGGCCAGAGAATGCTTTTTAAAAATAATGTTGTTTTTTCACACACCTCCAGATGTGTATTTCACACTGCAAAATATTTTCTGTGGCCCTAAATGGCGTTTTTTGCAAGAGCACAACACAACCACAGTATTTAACCACTGAATCGCACAGCTATAGAAGTGCAGAGAATGCTATTCAAAAAAAATGTTGTTTTTTTTAGTATAGCACTGTACAATATATAGAAATTGTTTATTTTACACACCTCCACATGTGTATTTCACACTGCAATTTTTTTTCTGTGGCCCTAAATGGCGTTTTTTGGAAGAGCACAACACAACCACAGTATTTAACCACTGAATCGCACAGCTATAGAAGTGCAGAGAATGCTATTCAAAAAAAATTTTGTTTTTTTTAGTATAGCACTGTACAATATATAGAAATTGTTTATTTTACACACCTCCACATGTGTATTTCACACTGCAATTTTTTTTCTGTGGCCCTAAATGGCGTTTTTTGGAAGAGCACAACACAACCACAGTATTTAACCACTGAATCGCACAGCTATAGAAGTGCAGAGAATGCTATTCAAAAAAAATGTTGGTTTTTTTAGTATAGCACTGTACAATATATAGAAATTGTTTATTTTACACACCTCCACATGTGTATTTCACACTGCAATTTTTTTTCTGTGGCCCTAAATGGCGTTTTTTGGAAGAGCACAACAACCCCAACAGTATATAACCGCTGAATCGCACAGCTGCAGAGGCCAGAGAATGCAATTCAAAAATAATGTTGTTTTTTCACACACCTCCAGATGTGTATTTTACACTGCAAAATATTTTCTGTGGCCCTAAATGGCGTTTTTTGCAAGAGCACAACAACCCCAGCAGTATATAACCGCTGAATCGCACAGCTGCAGAGGCCAGAGAATGCTTTTTAAAAATAATGTTGTTTTTTCACACACCTCCAGATGTGTATTTCACACTGCAAAATATTTTCTGTGGCCCTAAATGGCGTTTTTTGGAAGAGCACAACACAACCACAGTATTTAACCACTGAATCGCACAGCTATAGAAGTGCAGAGAATGCTATTCAAAAAAAATGTTGGTTTTTTTAGTATAGCACTGTACAATATATAGAAATTGTTTATTTTACACACCTCCACATGTGTATTTCACACTGCAATTTTTTTTCTGTGGCCCTAAATGGCGTTTTTTGGAAGAGCACAACAACCCCAACAGTATATAACCGCTGAATCGCACAGCTGCAGAGGCCAGAGAATGCTATTCAAAAATAATGTTGTTTTTTCACACACCTCCAGATGTGTATTTCACACTGCAAAATATTTTCTGTGGCCCTAAATGGCGTTTTTTGCAAGAGCACAACAACCCCAACAGTATATAACCGCTGAATCGCACAGCTGCAGAGGCCAGAGAATGCTTTTTAAAAATAATGTTATTTTTTCACACACCTCCAGATGTGTATTTCACACTGCAAAATATTTTCTGTGGCCCTAAATGGCGTTTTTTGCAAGAGCACAACAACCCCAACAGTATATAACCGCTGAATCGCACAGCTGCAGAGGCCAGAGAATGCTATTCAAAAATAATGTTGTTTTTTCACACACCTCCAGATGTGTATTTCACACTGCAAAATATTTTCTGTGGCCCTAAATGGCGTTTTTTGCAAGAGCACAACAACCCCAACAGTATATAACCGCTGAATCGCACAGCTGCAGAGGCCAGAGAATGCTTTTTAAAAATAATGTTGTTTTTTCACACACCTCCAGATGTGTATTTCACACTGCAAAATATTTTCTGTGGCCCTAAATGGCGTTTTTTGGAAGAGCACAACACAACCACAGTATTTAACCACTGAATCGCACAGCTATAGAAGTGCAGAGAATGCTATTCAAAAAAAATGTTGTTTTTTTTAGTATAGCACTGTACAATATATAGAAATTGTTTATTTTACACACCTCCACATGTGTATTTCACACTGCAATTTTTTTTCTGTGGCCCTAAATGGCGTTTTTTGGAAGAGCACAACACAACCACAGTATTTAACCACTGAATCGCACAGCTATAGAAGTGCAGAGAATGCTATTCAAAAAAATTTTTGTTTTTTTTAGTATAGCACTGTACAATATATAGAAATTGTTTATTTTACACATCTCCACATGTGTATTTCACACTGCAATTTTTTTTCTGTGGCCCTAAATGGTGTTTTTTGGAAGAGCACAACACAACCACAGTATTTAACCACTGAATCGCACAGCTATAGAAGTGCAGAGAATGCTATTCAAAAAAAATGTTTTTTTTTTAGTATAGCACTGTACAATATATAGAAATTGTTTATTTTACACACCTCCACATGTGTATTTCACACTGCAATTTTTTTTCTGTGGCCCTAAATGGCGTTTTTTGGAAGAGCACAACAACCCCAACAGTATATAACCGCTGAATCGCACAGCTGCAGAGGCCAGAGAATGCTATTCAAAAATAATGTTGTTTTTTCACACACCTCCAGATGTGTATTTCACACTGCAAAATATTTTCTGTGGCCCTAAATGGCGTTTTTTGCAAGAGCACAACAACCCCAACAGTATATAACCGCTGAATCGCACAGCTGCAGAGGCCAGAGAATGCTTTTTAAAAATAATGTTGTTTTTTCACACACCTCCAGATGTGTATTTCATACTGCAAAATATTTTCTGTGGCCCTAAATGGCGTTTTTTGGAAGAGCACAACACAACCACAGTATTTAACCACTGAATCGCACAGCTATAGAAGTGCAGAGAATGCTATTCAAAAAAAATGTTTTTTTTTTTAGTATAGCACTGTACAATATATAGAAATTGTTTATTTTACACACCTCCACATGTGTATTTCACACTGCAATTTTTTTTCTGTGGCCCTAAATGGCGTTTTTTGGAAGAGCACAACAACCACAACAGTATATAACCGCTGAATCGCACAGCTGCAGAGGCCAGAGAATGCTATTCAAAAATAATGTTGTTTTTTCACACACCTCCAGATGTGTATTTCACACTGCAAAATATTTTCTGTGGCCCTAAATGGCGTTTTTTGCAAGAGCACAACAACCCCAACAGTATATAACCGCTGAATCGCACAGCTGCAGAGGCCAGAGAATGCTTTTTAAAAATAATGTTGTTTTTTCACACACCTCCAGATGTGTATTTCACACTGCAAAATATTTTCTGTGGCCCTAAATGGCGTTTTTTGCAAGAGCACAACAACCCCAACAGTATATAACCGCTGAATCGCACAGCTGCAGAGGCCAGAGAATGCTTTTTAAAAATAATGTTGTTTTTTCACACACCTCCAGATGTGTATTTCACACTGCAAAATATTTTCTGTGGCCCTAAATGGCGTTTTTTGCAAGAGCACAACAACCCCAACAGTATATAACCGCTGAATCGCACCGCTGCAGAGGCCAGAGAATGCTTTTTAAAAATAATGTTGTTTTTTCACACACCTCCAGATGTGTATTTCACACTGCAAAATATTTTCTGTGGCCCTAAATGGCGTTTTTTGCAAGAGCACAACAACCCCAACAGTATATAACCGCTGAATCGCACAGCTGCAGAGGCCAGAGAATGCTATTCAAAAATAATGTTGTTTTTTCACACACCTCCAGATGTGTATTTCACACTGCAAAATATTTTCTGTGGCCCTAAATGGCGTTTTTTGCAAGAGCACAACAACCCCAACAGTATATAACCGCTGAAACGCACAGCTGCAGAGGCCAGAGAATGCTTTTTAAAAATAATGTTGTTTTTTCACACACCTCCAGATGTGTATTTCACACTGCAAAATATTTTCTGTGGCCCTAAATGGCGTTTTTTTGCAAGAGCACAACAACCCCAACAGTATATAACCGCTGAATCGCACAGCTGCAGAGGCCAGAGAATGCTATTCAAAAATAATGTTGTTTTTTCACACACCTCCAGATGTGTATTTCACACTGCAAAATATTTTCTGTGGCCCTAAATGGCGTTTTTTGCAAGAGCACAACAACCCCAACAGTATATAACCGCTGAATCGCACAGCTGCAGAGGCCAGAGAATGCTTTTTAAAAATAATGTTGTTTTTTCACACACCTCCAGATGTGTATTTCACACTGCAAAATATTTTCTGTGGCCCTAAATGGCGTTTTTTGCAAGAGCACAACACAACCACAGTATTTAACCACTGAATCGCACAGCTATAGAAGTGCAGAGAATGCTATTCAAAAAAATGTTTTTTTTTTTAGTATAGCACTGTACAATATATAGAAATTGTTTATTTTACACACCTCCACATGTGTATTTCACACTGCAATTTATTTTCAGTGGCCCTAAATGGCGTTTTTTGGAAGAGCACAACACAACCACAGTATTTAACCACTGAATCGCACAGCTATAGAAGTGCAGAGAATGCTATTCAAAAAAAATTTGTTTTTTTTAGTATAGCACTGTACAATATATAGAAATTGTTTATTTTACACACCTCCACATGTGTATTTCACACTGCAATTTTTTTTCTGTGGCCCTAAATGGCGTTTTTTGGAAGAGCACAACACAACCACAGTATTTAACCACTGAATCGCACAGCTATAGAAGTGCAGAGAATGCTATTCAAAAAAAATGTTGTTTTTTTAGTATAGCACTGTACAATATATAGAAATTGTTTATTTTACACACCTCCACATGTGTATTTCACACTGCAATTTTTTTTCTGTGGCCCTAAATGGCGTTTTTTGGAAGAGCACAACAACCCCAACAGTATATAACCGCTGAATCGCACAGCTGCAGAGGCCAGAGAATGCTATTCAAAAATAATGTTGTTTTTTCACACACCTCCAGGTGTGTATTTCACACTGCAAAATATTTTCTGTGGTCCTAAATGGCGTTTTTTGCAAGAGCACAACAACCCCAACAGTATATAACCGCTGAATCGCACAGCTGCAGAGGCCAGAGAATGCTTTTTAAAAATAATGTTGTTTTTTCACACACCTCCAGATGTGTATTTCACACTGCAAAATATTTTCTGTGGCCCTAAATGGCGTTTTTTGCAAGAGCACAACAACCCCAACAGTATATAACCGCTGAATCGCACAGCTGCAGAGGCCAGAGAATGCTATTCAAAAATAATGTTGTTTTTTCACACACCTCCAGATGTGTATTTCACACTGCAAAATATTTTCTGTGGCCCTAAATGGCGTTTTTTGCAAGAGCACAACAACCCCAACAGTATATAACCGCTGAATCGCACAGCTGCAGAGGCCAGAGAATGCTATTCAAAAATAATGTTGTTTTTTCACACACCTCCAGATGTGTATTTCACACTGCAAAATATTTTCTGTGGCCCTAAATGGCGTTTTTTGCAAGAGCACAACAACCCCAACAGTATATAACCGCTGAATCGCACAGCTGCAGAGGCCAGAGAATGCTTTTTAAAAATAATGTTGTTTTTTCACACACCTCCAGATGTGTATTTCACACTGCAAAATATTTTCTGTGGCCCTAAATGGCGTTTTTTGCAAGAGCACAACAACCCCAACAGTATATAACCGCTGAATCGCACAGCTGCAGAGAATGCTATTCAAAAAAAAGTTTTTTTTTTTTTTTTTAGTATAGCATAGTACAAGAAAAATATATAGAAATTGGTTATTTCACACAACTAGAGATATACACTGCAAAATATTTTTTTGCCCAAAAATAGGTCTTTTTTGCGCACAACAGAGTGCCTTTTTTTTTTTTGCAACAGCACAATAAAGTGCCTTTTTTTGGGGGGGGGCCCAAAAATGGGTCTTTTTAGCAAAAGCACAATAAAGTGCCTTTTTTTTTTTTTTTTTTTTTTCTGCCCGAAATGGGTCTTTTAGCAAGAGCACAATACAGCCACAGTATGGAATAGGTGTATCACTCAACGTAATGCAGTGCTGGTGCACTGAGCTTGCAACACAAACAGATAAACCTATGCAGATCGCTGAGCTATTATATCTCTCAATCTGGACTCCTATCTAAATCTCTCTCCTTGAAAGCACAAACAGGATCCTGCCCCTACACTACACTACACTGTTTCTCTATCTTTTCTATCAGTAGATTGCAGAATCAGGACTAACTCCTATATATATATATATATAATTCTCTCCCTCACAGCAACAGCAGCCAGGATCCTTTCCCTACACTGTCTAAAAGCAGAGTGACGATCTGTGCTGTGTGCCTCTTGCTTATATAGAAGCTGGTCACATGCTGGGTCACATGTTGCACTGACCAATCACAGCCATGCCATTAGTAGGCATGGCTATGATGGCTTCTAAGGGCACACCAGCTAATCAAATGGTGATTGGCTGGCCCCTGAAGCATTTCTAACTGCACCATTAAATTCCCGAATCCGAACCCGAACCCAGACTTTAGCGCAAAATCCGGGTCCGGGTCCGGGGTCGGGAAAACGCCAAAATTCGGTACGGACCCGAACTTTACAGTTCGGGTCCGCTCAACACTACTCATAAGGCCCTATTCACATCTAGCAATTTGGAATTGTGGGCAGAATTTCCGCCATTCTCCCCACAATTGCAACTTGCACTGCAATGCTGGCAAAATGCAGCATTAGTGTTTGTGTGCCATTAATTTTTAATGGCACCTGTGGTTTTCCTGCAATTTTTGCTAAATTTTTTGTGTGACAATCACCGCAAACTGCATCATACAAAGCTTGTCATTCCTTTTTGGGTGACAAGCTTTATGCAATGTTGTTTGCTGTGATTGCCACGGAATAAATAGTGCATAATTGCGGGAAAAAATGCACCGTGTTTTAGGTGCCAATAAGGCACGCAAATATGTGTGCTACATTTTGCCAGCATTGCAGTCCAATTTGAAAATGTGGGCAGAATCGCAGCAATACCGCCCTCGATTCCAAAATGCTGGATGTGAATGAGGCCTTATGTTAAATTGTATCAAATGCTTTACTGAAAACAAGATAGGCTGTCTCCACAGCACCACCCTGGTCCAAAACATTAGTAATATAGTAAAAAAGCAATTAGATTAGTCTGACATGATCTGCCCTAAGTAAAGACATGCTGCTTTGGTGTGTTTGTAGGTGACCAATGATCCTTTTTGATTCTATCAACCTAAAAAATAAAGTAAAAATAGGTAGCTCTTCAACTGTTAACACATGAGCTAACTCATCTTTTAGATGGGAACTTTTCTCTTTTTTAAGATTATAAATTTAAACTTCAGGCATCAGACAGCTGTTGCTGATAGTTCACCCAATTGATTATTTTTGGCATTATTTGAAAGCAAAAAGAAGAAAGAGTAGTGCAAGAATGCTGTGCCACATCACATGGTATTAATTACATTACACCCTCTTTCCCTATAGATAAAAAATAATAGCCATACACCTTTTAGAACCGATTATGCAGCACTCACAGTGGCTGCCCTGTGCCTTGTAGGTTTAAAAAGAGAAATAGTTTGTTGAACACTTTCCTGCTTCTATGCCATTCACCACTGACTGCGAGAGACAGAACTGAGCTTTCTTGGGCTTCTTACATCATCTCTTTGATATCTGTGACCAAAAAAGAGATTTGAGAAAGGGCGGCCAGCTTATAGTTGTAGTTTTCAGTGAGTAACATTTTTCTACTGCCTGCCCTTGCCCCTGGTTGGAAACCCCCCCCCCCCCCCTCCTTTTGCTGCTGTCTGCTCTTCCCCCTTTTTTTAACATGGACATGCTGGTGTGTAGGCATGTTTTTTTTGTTAACCACTTAAGCCCTGGACCATTTTGGCTGGTTAAAGACCAGGCCACTTTTTGCGATTCGGCACTGCGTCGCTTTAACTGACAATTGCGTGGTCATGCGACGTGGCTCTCAAACAAAATTTATGTCCTTTTTTTGCTTTATTTTGGTGTTATTTGATCACCCCTGCGGTTTTTATTTTTTGCGCTATAAACAAAAATAGAGCGTCAATTTAAAAAAAAATGTGTAGCGGGGTGGCCGTTTGTAATGTAATATAAAACTGTCATTAACATTCTGAAGCGATGCATTGTGGAACTTACAGTACCAGGAGAACGGGACTCCATTGACATGAGTAGGTAATAGACTATGGTACCCACAATGCAGTTGTCCTCCCACAGTGCATCCCCGCAGAGCTTTGTGGGAGAGGTCACTTAAAGGAGGGGAGGAGCTTTGTTCGGTCTCTTGGGATCTTCACCCCCTCCCTGCAGGAAGTGTGTGTGAGGCCTGCTGCCAAAGGGACTAGGCCTGAAGCCTGGGCCTACAACCTTGCGGAGGATCACCAAACCAGGAGGGTGATCTCTTTCTGTGTGTCCAGCTCTCGCTTCCCAGAGACCGGAGTCGTCCGTTGGCTGACATTTACTGCTGCCAAGGGAGGGACCAGAGACTGCGCGTTGCGGAGAGGCCATGGATCGAGTCACCAGCAGCGGAGCAAATCAGGTGGACTAAACCTGTTCTGGTGAGAGGGCACCTGCCTATATTCTATAACTGTTCTAGGCCCATTGACTCTCGAAGGGCCATCAGCAGCAGAATAGTACGCCACACGCATATTAGGACATAGTGCAGCGTGTGATAACTACGCAGTTTGGGTTAAAGCTATACTAACTGAAAGTTCACTTCCACAAACATTGTGAAGGTTTAATTGCATCTTTATTCCCTTTGGATTACAAGTATAACATGCACCAACGTTGCTAGCGAAGACTCCCACCACTGAGGAACTTGTGTTGGTGATCATTGTCAGGCCTGACTGGAACTAACACTGAGGGACATAGGGTGGTATTGCCCATTAGGGGGAGCTTACGAGCATTATACCTGTTTCATTCGATTATATGTATATATATATGCCAAATTGTGTTCCCAGCATTCAGTGGGACTCACAATTGCCAGCTACACCAGTTGTGCCAAGGGAAGGTCTGAGCCAGTTAAGGGGGTTGCAAACAGAGTACTGACCCAAATTAAACCAGCAGCTCTTCCGGGGGTAGTGCTACACGTGGGGGCTCGCCTGGGATCCAGCACTCTGCAATTAACCAACCTCAAGATGGACCCTTTTGTCGTAGTCCAATGGTGCAAAAGAGAGGGTGCCATTTCAAGCTCAAGTGTAGTTGTGGAGCTTCCCGGTGAACATTGGGACAAAAAGGGGGTGGATGACAACATGAGAAGATTATCCCCTCACAGGAAAGCCTGGGTGGTTGCCCTCAGAACAGAACAAGGGGCCTATAGCACTCATGTCCTATTGGAGTGGGGAGGGGAAGTACCTGAAAACTTTAAGAAAAAAAGTTTCCCACTAGGAGGCAAGTCAAAACTCCGCCTGGTACACCTGAAAGTTACAGTAGGGGACCATCCTTCTCCTGCCCAGAGGGAGCAAGATAAGGGACCTGTGAACCCCCCGCAACCCTTGTCCGTGATTGGGCCAGAACTTCTTAACGCCCTGGGAGACTTTGTGTCAAAGTGCCAGAAAAATAACCACAGAAGCTGGATATCGGAAGCTGAGAATCTTTTCAGGGAAGCAGCTGGTACCGGTCGGTGAAGAAGAGTTCGATGTTTGGATAGAGCAAGCTATGCAAGCTCTTGAAGGATGGGAACTGCCCGAGGCCCAGAAAAAGCGGCGTGTATGTGAGAGTCTGCGAGGAGCTGCTGCAGAAGCTGTTAAAAACTTGAGATTCAGTAAAGCCACCTGTACAGCATATGACTACTTGGTCATGCTGCAAGAGGAATTTGGACAACTGGAAACTCACTGGACAACTCATATATCAATTCGAACACACTTCTCAACAACCGGGTGAACGCTTCTCCGAATATGTAAGGAGACTGAACAAGATGTTGTGTCAAATTGTGCTGAGGAAGGGAGTGGAACCCTCTACGGCAGACCAAGCGAGAATGAAACAGATCCTACGAGGTGCCCTGCGCTCTGATCCCATCTGGCTCCATTTGAATACCTTGAAGGATGTTATGTCTCTAAGCTACTCCGACCTCATTAAAGTAGTGAGGGATGAAGAAGCCCTGTTGGATGATCAGACATCAGGAACTTCACCCAACTCCATCCCATGTGTTGGGGTTAGGTCAGTAATGGCTCAAGAAAGGGACTCGGTTGACACTTTGAAGTCGCAGATGACACAGGTGATGGGTATGCTATCCTCTATAATGACCAGTATTGCAGACTTAAAGAAAGAAGGAGGAACTGAAGCCAAGGCGGCCCAAGAGATACCAGCTTCCCCACCTAAGACCACAAGGAGTGAGGGTGTCTGCTATAACTGCGGAGGAACTGGACACCATGCAAAATTGTGTCCCAGCCCAAGGAAGTTTGCTACACTTTCCCGCAAGCCGGCGGAAAACTTCAGAGGGCCCCGGTGAAGGAGTCAACTGGGTGCCCATCAGTACCAGCTCACTCCAAACACAAAAAAAAGAGGCATTGTCAGGAGCCCAGGCCTTTGCCGCATGCCCCTGATGCCACCCCTTTTCGACATGGCAGCTTCGACCCAAAATTTAAAAATGCCCGAGAGTGGGAAGTCAATGCACATCAGACTTCACCAGGGTTGAAGTCCAAGAGAAGCCGAAAGAGGACAGAAATAAAGGTGCAAGTTATGAAGCCCAACAAGAAGGCCTTTCCCAAGAAGGTACCTGACAAATTAGTGGGACCCTCTCCCATAATCTCCATCCAAGTAGAGGGAATCTACACGAAGGTCCTCCTTGACACCGGAGCTCAAGTGGCTCTCCTATACCGGGACTTCTATAATAAGCATCTTAGGCATCTACCGCTACAGAAGCTGGAAGACTTACAGATATGGGGCATTGGCACCCAGAGCTTCCCCTACGACGGATATATCCCGATCAGACTCACCTTTGATCCTTCAGTGGCGGGAGAAACTGAGACGTTTGACACTTTGGCAGTGGTCTGCCCCCGACCTCCTGAGGCCAACAAGAGCTCACTGATCATAGGGACTAATACAGATCTTGTGAGAAGACTGTTAACCCCCCTGGTTGAAGAGCGGGGTCCTTGGACAACCAGAGTCCACCCTTTGTTACAGCAAGTCTGACAGCGCCTAGTACTGGAGCGGAAGGCCCCAGAAGAGGGGGTTGGCAAGATCTGGAAGCTGGACAAAATGGGAAAAGTGTTACAACCAGGGGAGGTGACCTGCTTGAGAGTTGCTGTTAAGCTCACCTGGGAACAACCAGGCCCCTTTGTCCTCCTTGAACCGGAACCAAAAGAGGAGGAGAGGGGAATAGAAGTGCTTCCCGAAGTGGTCTCATTGAAGGCCTTACAGAGGAACCATGGGAAGGTGTCAGTGAGCATCAGGAATGCCACCATCGCTCCAGTGAGAATGCCATCCAGGATGCTGCCAGGTGAACCAAGCCACCCTGGTGAGCCCTTCAAACCGGGAAAAGGTTAAAGGGGAGGACATAGTGGAGAAGCTCTGTGCAGAAGACACCAGTCTCCCACCGGCCTGGAGGAAGAGGGCCAGGGACCAACTGACTCGATGGCAGAAGATCTTCTCAAAGGGCGAATTTGATGTGGGATGTGCGAAGAGTGCCACCCATAAGCTTTGCTTGCAAGAGGATAAGCCGTTCAGGGAGAGGGTCCGACGAGTTCCCTTAGGAGATCTGGAAGACCTACGTGAGCAACTATCTGAGTTGAAACGAACAGGCATAATCTGGGAGTCTCGAAGCCCCTACGCTTCTCCCATAGTGGTGGTCCAAAAGAAAAATGTCTCTCTTAGGCTGTGTATAGATTACCGAACATTGAATGGAAGAACTATACAGGATCAGTATACCACCCCCCGCATAGAAGATGCGTTGCAGAGCCTGTCTGGAGCCAAGTGGCTCAGCGTGATGGATTTGAAGAGTGGCTACTACCAAATTCCCATGCACCCGCAGAACAAGGAAAAGACAGCCTTCATCACCCCCGTGGGGTTCTTTGAGTTCGACCGGATGCCTCGGGGGTTATCAGGAGCCCCTGTCACTTTCCAAAGGTTGATGGAGAGAATGGTAGGAGACATGAACCTAATAGAGGTGCTGGTGTACTTGGGTGATGTCATCGTGTTTCGGGAAGAAAGGCTGGAGAAGGTTCTGAAGAGGCTACATGAAGAGGGCCTGAAACTTTCCCCTGAGAAGTGCCAGTTTTACCAGTCCTCAGTGCATTACTTGGGTCACATTGTATCGGCGGAAGGAGTAGCCACAGACTCGGAGAAGCTATATATGCTGTCACTTCTTGGCCAAGGCCTGCCAATGTGACAGAGCTTCGGTCGTTCCTGGGATTCTGATCCTATTACAGGAGGTTCGTGGAGGGGTTTGCCAAGATAACCAGACCCTTAAACGAGCTTCTGAAGAATGAGGGAGAAGAGAATGAAGTAGAGCCAGCCCGGCCATTAAAGCCTTCCCAGGGTCCTAGGAAATCCAGAGAGTCCATACAGGATCAGTGGACCTTCAAGTGTGAAGAAGCTTTTAACCAATTAAAAGAGAGTCTGACCACTGCCCCTGTATTGGCCTATCCGGACACTACAAAACCTTATGAGCTGCATGTGGACGCCAGCCGAGACGGGCTAGGAGGGGTACTGTACCAGGAACATGACGGTCACCTACAACCCGTTGCCCATGTGAGTAGGAATCTGACACTTGCTGAGAAGAACTATCCCACACACAAACTGGAATTCCTGGCTTTAAAGTGGGCAGTGGTGGATAAGCTGAAGGACTACTTATATGGGGTGGAATTTGTGGTCAAAACGGATAACAACCCACTCACCTATCTTCTAACCACTGTCAAACTGGATGCCACAGGAAATTGGTGGCTGGCTGCCCTCTCAAGCTTTACATTCAGCCTGAAGTACCGGCCAGGAGTAGGGAACAGGGATGCGGATGCACTTTCCAGAAGGTCTCACGTCCCTCCCAATCTGCCGAGAGAGTGGACCCAACTGTCCCCAGAGTGAGCCCTATACCAGGGAACAGAGCTCCAGTCCAGGGGAGGATCAAGGGCCGAAGAAATTGGGGTCTCAGCTGCCGGAGTACCCAGATGCTACTGTAATGTGACCCAGGTTGCAGAAGAGGGTTTTCCCAAGTTATCCAAGAAGAACTTGAGGAGGGATCAGTTAGAAGACCCTTTGGGGAAAATATTACTGGGGGCTTTGGAGGGCCAACACCCTGAGTTACTTCTAGGAGACTCTCCAAGAGAAGCCCGGCTACTGCACAAGGAATGGGACCAGTTGCAGATACGCCAAGGGGTGGTCTACCGAAGGGGCCCCTCTTCTGGTGATCTGGAAGGAAAATGGCAACTGTTTCTACCCGCCAAGCACAGGGAAGCGGTCTTAAATGCCCTCCATGACAATCATGGCCATTTGGGGCCCGAAATAACTTTTCATCTTGTGAGAGACAGATTCTACTGGCCCTGCATGTGGGCTGAAGTTGAGGGGTACTGCCGCTCTTGTGCCTGATGTATCCAGAGGAAAACCTTGCCATGTCAATCCGCCCCAATGGGCCACCTACAAAGTCAAGGACCCATGGATCTGGTGTGCATTGATTTCCTCTGCTTGGAGCCCAATTTGACTGGAAAGGGGAATGTCCTGGTGGTGACAGATCACTTTACTAGATATGCTCAGGCTTTCCCCACTAAGGATCAGAAGGCCTCAACAGTAGCCAAAGTGTTAGTAGAAAGATTCTTTGTGCATTATGGTCTACCACAACGCCTTCACATAGTCCCATTGCTTCAGTTGGCTTAAGTGCGCATGTGCCGTATGACGTCGGCACATCCAAATACAGGGATATCTCCTAAACCGTGCAGATTTAGGAGATATCCAGTGCAGCTACAGGTAAGGCTTGCCTGTAGTTTAAAGTGGTTGTAAAGGGTTTACAACCACTTTAACCACTTCCTTACCCAGCCATAGTCAAATGACGTCCACAGATGGGATCTCCCATCCTGGGTGGACGTCATATTCCCTTGGATACAGCCCAGCCCCGATCAGGGTAAAGAGCCAATGAAATTGGCTCTTTACCACATGACCTGCTGTGTCCAATCACAGCCGGTCACTAAATGTAAACAAAACACACTGATGTGTGTAACTTACTGTTGCTGGGTTCTCCTCTTCACACACCGATCCAGTGTGAGGAGGAGATCAGCTAACAGTGAGTTACACATATGTTATACACTACATATGTACTACTGTGCCCAGATTTCCCCCCCTAAATAAAGAGTACCTGTCATCTAGTACCTGCCACCAGAGTACCCGTCCATCAGGAGTACCTGTCCATCAGGAGTACCTGTCCATCAGGAGTACCCGCCACCTCACCAGAATACCTGCCACCTCACCAGAATACCCACCACCCAAAGTACCCGCCACCAGTCCATCAGGAGTACCTGTCCATCAGGAGTACCTGTCCACCAGGAGTACCTGCCACCTCACCAGAGTACCCGCCACCAGTCCATCAGGAGTACCTGTCCATCAGGAGTACCCACCACCTCACCAGAGTACCCGCCACCTCACCAGAGTACCCACCACCAGTCCATCAGGAGTATCTGTCCATCAGAGTACCCGCCACCTCACCAAAGTACCCGCCACCTCACCAGAGTACCCACCAACAGTCCATCAGGAGTACCTGTCCATCAGAGTACCTGTCCACCAGAGTACCCGCCACCTCACCAGAGTACCCACCACCTCACCAGAGTACCCGCCACCAGTCCATCAGGAGTACCTGTCTATCAGAGTACCTGTCCACCAGAGTACTCGCCACCTCACCAAAGTACCCGCCACCTCACCAAAGTACCAGCCACCAGACCAGAGAACCTGCCACCAGAGTACCTGCCACCTCACCAGAGTACCCGCCACAAGAGTACATACAGCCACTATGTCCAGAAAGGTGTACACCCCAGAAGAAGCATACCAAATACTCAGTCTGACCGATGAGAGCAACAGGGAGCTCTCACCGCTCAGTTCTGGTTCGGAATTTGAGCCACCCTAAGACATCACATCTGGATCCGAATTAGAGGAGGACACAGTCCGTCTAAAAAGAAGACGGTCTGAACACCAGGCAGCTACCAGCAGTACCAACGGCGGTAGACCCCAGGAGGCGAGGCTCAGTACAAGCGCTGCTAGACCCCAGGAGGAGAGTCCCAGTACAAGCGCTGCTAGACCCCAGGAGGAAAGGCCCAGTGCAAGTGCACGCCAAAGAAGTAGGGCCCAAACCCTGCTTCCATATGGCTTGGCAAACCCATTGTGGCTGCCCTTTACCTCCGGGTCAGCCACGATCTCCCCTTTCACAGCACAGCCAGGTGTGCAGGTCAACACTGCAGGTTTTTCCAAACTTGATTTTTTTTATTTATTTTTCCCTGATGAATTGGTTCAAGGCATTGTGGACCAAACCAACCTTTTTGCTCAACAATTTATTGAAAACAACCCCAGCTCCAGCTATGCCCGCCCTTTTGAATGGAGACCCCTAACAGTGGTGGAGCTTAGATTGTTTTTAGGCCTAACACTTAACATGGGGCTTACAAAAAAAAATGAAATGAATAGGTATTGGTCGAAGAAACCCATCCACCATATGCCAATTTTTACATCGGCCATGACCAGGTCCCGATACGAACTTATAATGCGGTTCCTGCATTTCAGTGACAACTCACAGTGCCCCCCCCGAAATCACCCAAACTTTGACAAATTATATAAAATTCACCCCCTAATGAAAAAAAATTCCAAGAAGTTTGCCGAACTTTATGTCCCTGATAAAAACATTTCTGTGGACGAATCCCTGGTGCATTTCACAGGCCGGCTGGGAATCAAGCAATATATACCCAGTAAGCGGGCGAGGTACGGCTTGAAGCTCAACAAGCTCTGTGAAAGCGCCACTGGTTATGTGCATCATTCCGCGTGTACGAAGGCAAAGATTCCCAGCTCCAGCCCCCTGAGTGTCCATCGTACATGGGAATAAGTGGAAAAATTGTTTGGGAGTTGGCATTCCCACTCCTCCAAAAGGGGTATCATATTTACATGGACAACTATTATACCAGCCTGCCCCTTCTCCGCCACCTCTACCTAAAAAAAAACTCTGGCCTGTGGTACAACAAGAAAAAACAGAAAGGGCTTCCCACAGCGTCTTGTCACCACAACCATTCAAAAGGGGGAATCGGCAAGCTTGAGGAACGAGGAAGTGTTGGCTGTGAAGTGGAGGGATAGGAAAGACGTGTACATCATGTCCACCATCCACGATGACACCTCGGTGGAACTTCACAGAAGACGCGGTACCATTCGCAAGCCTTCCTGCATCAATGAGTACAATAAATTCATGGGTGGTGTGGATTTAAATGACCAAATGTTGCAGCCCTATCTTTCAACCCGAAAATCCCTCTTCTGGTATAAAAAAATCGCAATTTACTTTTTTCATTTGGCCCTGTTAAATTCTTTCATAATCTACCAAAAATCAACAGAAAGACCCACCACCTTCATGAGGTTTATTGAAGACATTGTCACTGCCCTGAGCTACAAACAAACATCCCCCCCAGAAAGCATTCACTCACAGATTGTGTCAGCAGACTACATGAACACCATTTTTCAGACCATATTCCACCATCAGGATCCGGAAGACGAAGCCAAAAAAAATGTCGGGTGTGTACCTGAAGAGGAATTAGGAAAGACACCAGCTTCCATTGTCCCGACTGTCCCTCCCAACCTGGCCTTTGCATCGGAGAATGCTTCAAGCGATATCACACTCTCAAAAACTATTAGCCCATATTTCTAATATTGCCATTTCCCCGTTTTTAATTTGTCCTGAATATTTCCCTGCCTCAACCAACCATATCATTGTCTTCCATGTCAACTGACCCTGGCCTGTTTCTCGACTATGCCTCTGCCTACCGTCTGCATTGTTTATCCGCCATGTTTCTGCCTTTCACGTGAACTGACCCTGGACTGTATCGACTATGCCTCTGCCTACCGTTTATTTCTGCCTTTTACCTGCACTGACCTCGGCCTGTTGACCATGTTTTTGCCTGCCCCCTTGGACTGATCTTTCACCCTGCTACACAGGGGTCTCACATATGTGAGGGGCTCCAGAATAGTGGTCTGAGTTCAGAAAACCAGTTTTTGGCTTACTGTGTTCCCAGAACAGGGTCTGGTTGTCCGGAGGCTTCAAAGCGATTTGGGTGGGAGAAGCCTCTACCCCTGTCCCCATTCTTTCCTGACCTATGCCCTAAGCTTGATGGTCCTGCCTGCTCCCTGGACAAATACTCTGGCTGTGCTGACCATACCTCTGCCTGCTGCATGTACTAACTATGGACAGTATTCCTGCCTGCTGCATGGACGATCCTTTGTTCCTTTTGCTGCTGCTGACCACATCCCTGCCTGCTATCTGGACCAATGCTTTGGCTGTGCTGACATCATCTCTACCTGTACTGACTATTCCTGCCTGCTGCCTGTTTTGCTGTAGCTGTCCACGTTCCTGCCTGCTGCCTGGACCGATGCTCTCCTCTTTGGACCACTGCACTACTAAAACCGCAGGTAATATTTTCTTTACCCTTTTCTCAGAAGAATGTATTTTGGTTTATAATTGGTATGTACAGTACATGCTATGTGTTAGAAATATGAAGGGCCTTCAACAATGTGATAGGTTGTCAGGAATTTATGTGTGTAATTTATGCTCCTAGAACACGTGACGGTGCTCCTTAGATGTTAGGCCTCTGTATGTGGCCAGGCTGTGTAAAAGTCTCACACATGTGGTATTGCCATACTCAGGAGGAGTAGCATAATGTATTTTGGGGTGTCCTTTTTGCTATGTACGTGCTATGTGTTGGTAATATCTTATAAATGGACAACTTTGTATAAAAAAAATGTGTTTTAATTTTTTTCCCACATATTCCAAAAACTTCTGGAAAAAAATGAACAGTTCAAAAGACTCATTATGCCTCATAGATTATACGTTGGGTTGTTAGCTTTCCAAAATGGGGTCATTTTATGGGCGTTTCCATTGTCCTGGAGCTCCAGGGTCTTCAAAACTGTAATAGGTGGTTGAGAAATGAGATGTGTAATTTATGCTCCTAGAATGCCTGAAGGTGCTATTTCAATTTTGGGCCTCTGTATTTGGCCAGGCTGTGTAAAAGTCTCACATATTTGGTATCGCCATACTCAGAAGGAGTGGCAGAATGTATTTTGGGGTGTCAATTTTGCTATGTACATGCTATGTGTTGGTAATATCTTATAAATGGACAACTTTGCATAAAAAAAATGTGTTTTCATTTTTTTCCCACATATTCCAAAAACTTCTGGAAAAAAATGAACAGTTCAAAAGACTCATTATGCCTCATAGATTATACGTTGGGGTGTTAGCTTTCCAAAATGGGGTCATTTTGTGGGCTTTTCCATTGTCATGGTGCTCCAGGGCCTTCAAAAGTGTGATAGGTTGTCATCAAATGAGATGTGCAATTTATGCTCCTAGAATGTCTGAAGGTGCTATTTCAATGTTGGGCCTCTGTATTTGGCCAGGCTGTGTAAAAGTCTCACACATTTGGTATTGCCATACTCAGGAGGAGTAGCAGAATGTATTTTGGGGTGTAATTTTTGCTATGTACATGCTATGTGTTGGTAATATCTTATAAATGTACAACTTTGTATAAAAAAAAATGCGTTTTCATTTTTTTCCCACATATCCCAAAAACTTCTGGAAAAAAATGAACCGTTCAAAAGACTCATTATGCCCCATAGATTATACGTTGGGGTGTTAGCTTTCCAAAATGGGGTCATTTTATGGGCGTTTCCAGTGTCCTGGTGCTCCAGGGTCTTCAAAACTGTAATAGGTGGTTGAGAAATGAGATGTGTAATTTATGCTCCTAGAATGCCTGAAGGTGCTATTTCAATGTTGGGCCTCTGTATTTGGCCAGGCTGTGTAAAAGTCTCACACATTTGGTATTGCCATACTCAGGAGGAGTAGCAGAATGTATTTTTGGGTGTAATTTTTGCTATGTACATGCTATGTGTTGGTAATATCTTATAAATGGACAACTTTGTATAAAAAAAAATGCGTTTTCATTTTTTTCCCACATATTCCAAAAACTTCAGGAAAAAAATGAACCGTTCAAAAGACTCATTATGCCTCATCATTTACAATACCATCAATTTGGTAATAAGTCAGGGAAATTGTTGGCTAGACTGTGTAAGGGTACCCACACTCCCACTCATATATCAACACTAAAAGTTGCCCAAGGAAATACCACTTCTTCAGCGGATGATATCAGCATAATTCTTGAACAATTCTATACCAAACTATACAGCTCAGACCCCATCGATCTGTCTTCAGCCCAGGACTTGCTAGCCTAAGTCCCCCTACCACAAATCAACCCTGTGCTCCTCTCGAATCCCAACTCTCCAATAACTGAGCAGGAGAAGACAATATCTACGCTGGCAAATGGGAAGGTCCTGGGCCCGGACGGGTACACCACCCGAATTCTATAAAAACAGTAGTCCCGTCACTAGCGACGGTTTATCAAGAAATATTAAGGGGGGGGGCGAATACTTACCTTCAGGATATCAAGCCCACATAAAATTGATATCCAAGAAGGGTAAGCATCCCACAGAAACTGCCTCTTATAGGCCAATTTCCCTCCTAAACTTGGACTCTAAAATCCTTTCCAATATCATGGCCAACAGACTTGCTAAAATTATGCTAACGCTAATACACCCCGCGCAGGCAGGTTTCACTCAAGGTTGATCCGTGACCTCCAACATCCGGAAAGTACTCACTGTCCTCGAGCATGCAAAGACAAACACCCACAGTGACGTGACATGGCCATAATTTCCCTTGACGCAGAAAAGGTTTTTGACAATGTCAGTTTCACCTGGTTGCCACTAGTCTTACAACGCTTTGACTTCTCGGGCCTCTTCCTACGCCTAATTTCAACCATGCATGCTGCTTCCACAGCAAACATTGTGTCAGCCGGCCTCATCTCCAATGCGATTAAACTACACAAAGGTACCAGACAGGGATGCCCCCTATGCCTACTCCTCTTTAATCTGGCCCTAGAACCTCTTTCCCATCACATCCTCTCCTACCCCTCGTTACACGGAGTACACATAGGCCAGCAATACCTACGTCTAGCACTATTTGTGGATGCCATTCTCTTTTTTACCTCCTATCTGGCCTCAGATAAGACTCTTATCCAAGAAATCTTCACAAGGTTTAAGGGTTACTTGGGTTTGCGCATCAAACACTAGGACCACCTCATGGGCTAGTTCCTCAATCTTTTCTGTTGCAAAAACCAACATCACCTGCCTCAGTATAAACATTTGTAAAACACCCTCTTCTATATACCATCTGAATTTTACCCCAGTAATCTTGAACATCTTGGGTGAACTGGAGACATGGATGGATCTCCCCATCTCGCTTCTCAGGAGGTGTCACTTATTTAAAATGGTCAGCTTTGCCAGACTTTTATAACCCCCCAAACCATTCCTCTACTGTTATGCCACAGCGAGAGCCAACCTCCCCAACATAAAGGTTTACAATCTATCTTGCCTGCTAAAAGTATGTTTGGACTGGATCTCACACTGCTCTAAATACACCAATTTCGATTTAGAGTCTCATATGGCAAGCCCATACAGTTTACCTGCCCTACTATACAGTAAACTACACTCTATCCCTTCACACTTCCAGCAAAACCTGTTGATACGGGATGCTCTGGTTGAATGGCGCGAGACAAGATTAAAGCTAAAATTATCTCCCAGGGTATCTCGCCACCTCCCAATACACAAGAACCTTTCTTTCTGGAGCACTAAATTGCACGCGGGTTACATTGTGTGGGCTTCCTAGAACCTTTCACATTTTGTACAACTCTTTGACCCGACCACAGGCTCTGAAATATACAATTCCTCAAACGTTGTCTCTTTTAAAGCTACCACATCACCATTTCTTGTATATCCACCAAGCAGTTCAGCACATATCGGGCCTATGTCAAAACAAACTCCAAAGATTTCATCCCACAATTTTAGACACCCTACTGGAAAAGCAACAAAACAAAACATTGGATATCTACAAGCCTTTAAATACACACCTCAGCAAACCTCTACAATCCACCTCAGTAGCATCCTGGAATAAAGAACTAAACTCCCCAGAGGCCGTGAACTTCAATCTGGGTGGGTACAACCTCACTTTTGCTCTGGTTATCAACAAATTTTGGCATGAACAACAGTTTAAAATAATGCATCGGGCTTACATACCATACCTGTCCTCACCTCAACAACCATTCAAACGTCATTGCCCCCTCTGTGGGCAGGACAGGCCGACTCTCCTCTACAGACTCTGGTTCTTCTCCCACACTGCCTCCTTCTGGGACCAAGTCTAAAATGTAGCTGCAATGGTCACAGGCCGTTCCCCATCAAAACATGTTTTTCCTTTGCTATTTGGCAACCTAAAATCTATCTCTCCAAGTAATTTGAGAGCTGAACAAGTCATCACTTCATGTCAGCCAGACGCGCCATCCTCAAAAAGTGGTCCTCTGACAACCCACCCCCTCTGTGGGCAGGACAGGCCGACTCTCCTCAACAGACTCTGGTTCTGCTTCCACATCGCCTCCTTCTGGGACTAAGTCGAACACTTAGCCGCAACGGTCACAGGCCATTCCCCATCAAAACACATTTTTCCTTTGCTATTTGGTAACCTAAAATCTATCTCTCCAAGTAATTTGAGAGCTGAACAAGTCATCACTCAATGAAACAAAGCTTGGTTGTCAAATTACTTCATGTCAGCCAGACACGCCATCCTCAAAAAGTGGTCCTCTGCCAACCGACCCACTACCTTAGATGTCAAGAAATACCTCATAAGCCTACTGTGAAGGGAAAACTTGACATTGATCTGTCCACCACTGGCACATCATCCCATCTGCAGCTCAAATGGTTACCTTTCATCACCAGAACCTTACCAAGCAAAGACCAACTTGGCTACCTATCTCCATCCATTCAGCTTCCCTCCCCAATGACGCCTCTCCTCCTGATGGTCCCAACTTTAACTCAAAATGACCCTCATTCCAAACTTTGGTTGTACTCCTACAACCTACCCCCCAGAGACTACTATCTTCATACTAAGAAGTCACCCCAGAAATACTACTTGAGAACTTGTATATACTGATGTTTTTCTCTTCCCCTCCTTAACCCCCCCCCCCGGTACCCCCTCGCTTGTCTTTATATGTATTTTATTTTCTGATAACAGGTTTTTTTTCTACTAGCCCCTATAGCCTTCAATTCATCCATTGTCTCCAATCTCAGGGCTTCTCTATCTCCTCACCATCTATCATTGCTATCAAAGCATGATGTGTTTTCAGACCTAATGTTTCTTTATCAGATGTGTCTCCTCATTGGACCCCCCCACCCGCCTCTCCCCCCTTCGCTGCCTGGTTCAGGGCTGAAGCGGGGCAATGCTTGAGGGTAAGGAGAGGAATACTTAAAGCCTGATCCACGTTTCAGGCATAAGTCATGTTACTTATCCTTTATTGCCTGTGATTGAGTTATTGTTTTGTTCTGATTAGACTCCTGACTGTAACCAGGGAGAGACTCTTATGGTTTTTCTACTCCCTGTACTTCTGTACCCGCTCTTTTGCTGGAAAACATTATAAAGTATATTATTAAAAAAGTAAGGTATTGTGAAACTTAGATGAAGTTTCCAAACAGGGTTTAAGGCTGTGAGACAGCGCATACGTTTGGTCTCTGGGAGGAAAATATGAAAAAATATGGAGAAGGTGGCTTGATATTTTGGAGTTATGATGAGAGAGGAGAGGTTGGATGGGGGATGGGTGGGGGTAGGGGGAGTGGGAGCATGGGGATCGAGGGGGCAGAGGTGTGGTTACTTTTTTTGTTTTTGTTTTTTATTTATTTTTATTTATTTATTGTTCCCTCTCAATACGGGCTGGGTTGTATGTTGTTTTTGTTTGTATATAAAAGAAATAAAAAGATGATTTGATTTAAAAAAAAAATGTCTTTTGGTACAACATAACCATATAAAGGCAAATGGTTATGCAAACTGGAGTCACACTTGGAAAAGTTGGCATGATCAAGATCCAAATAGGACTGTAATAAAGACACATGACTGGTACTGGCTACAAAAGAGTTACGAATGGGCAACTGGTCAGCAGTTTTAATGCAGTTCTGGGTGCAGGTTTGGGACCAGGACATAATCTCTCTTGTAGCCCAATCTATGTGCGGGTTATGGAATCATGGTGGAGAACTAAAAAAGGCTTCTTACAGGAAAGAGACGTCAATTCCGAAACCCTCCTTGCCAAAGTGATAGCCACTAAGAAAACCTGTTTCCTAGTCTAAAGCACCACTGGAACTACC
Organism: Rana muscosa; assembly: GCA_029206835.1. NCBI lineage: Eukaryota > Metazoa > Chordata > Amphibia > Anura > Ranidae > Rana > Rana muscosa. Next base: position 654,659,939 of record CM055118.1, on the reverse strand, counting down.
TGAATTGGCTTAAAAGGTAGCCTCTGCAAAATGGACAAGGCCAAACTCAAGCCCCATGGACACAGGAGAGACTTAGCAGGTGGAACCATGAGGGTTATCTAAATGTATTCAATCTTAAGAAGCAATTAAGAGGTGACATAATCACCTTATCTAAATATATGGCCCACGCAGAAAGTTATGTGAAAAGTTGTCCACTTTAAAGTAACCTTAAAAATGGGAGCTGTCACGTACCTGGTTCGTGAGCCTGACATGTAGAGGAGAGCCTCTCGTACCACACCGGCTTGTGGGTCACTGGAGGTGAGACGGCAACCACAGAAGCACGGTGACGTAGGAGTGCCTGAGATCAGTGCAGTAGGCAGTATAGCTGGTTGTCCGTGGCCAGATATGCAGCAGGCTGGCTGGTGACGGTTAGGCAAACCAGAGTGGCAGGCTGGAATCACAGCAGGAGCAGGAACCGTATGCGATTGGCAGAGCTTAGTCATGGCAGGCTGGATGAGCAGAAACAGGGTCAGGCAGGCTGGGTCGGTAACCATTCAGGCAGATAAGCAGAGCAGCAGGCAGAAGAGAAGTCCAAAACAAGTCGGGGTCAGGCCATTAAGTAGACAGCGTTAGTGGGAACAAGCTGGATCAAGATGAGAGGCCAGCACAGGCAACAGGTCAGAACACACAGAAGCTGCAGACCAAACAGCAAAGAGTCCTTGGTGCACTCAGTTTAAATAGCCCCTTTGATGCCAGCGTTAGTGACAGGCGTGCGTGTGCGCTGGTGCACATGCGCACACACGTCGGTGCGTGGTAAGCGTGTGTGCCTGTGCCTGTGCAAATTCAGTATTGGGGAAGGGAAAACGGGATACTTACCTGGGAATTACAAAGCCCCAAAGGCTCCTTCATGCAGAAAAAAATGAGTGGCTTAGGTATTTGCATATGTGGCCCTATTTTCCTTGTCCTTTTCTATATCAGCAGGTGCAGCATGAGGAAAAATAAGAATAGAGAGTTTAGAAACATTAACCTTTCTGTCAGTGCTCAGCATTCAACTTAACAGTGACCAGGAATGTACTGTATATAATGTGCCCACCCTTGTCTTTGGAATGAATAGCTAGTCAGAAGCTGGGGGTGGGGGGATTATATACAATAGGTTAGGTTATCATTTAAGCTGTCTGGTGTGGGGGGGCTTGTTTGGGACATAGCCAAGTAAGACGCTGCTATATAGAGCTCCCTGGGTGCCTAAACCCTACTCATTCCCTATGACTGACAGAAACCCGGTACACTGCATGGATAATCATGCCTAAGCAGAAGCAGGTCCGAGAGAGAAGAAAGAATCTTTCTGAACTTGACATTCATTGCTATTTTGTACCCCACTGGATTGGCGGTCAGTACTTTCAATAGGGTGCCTGCATGTCCTCCTAAAAGTGATAAAAAACAAAGGCAGGCGCCGCTGAAGTAAAACTGTGTGATTTTAATATAGCAGTAACATTAAAACACTCACATTAAGGTGTCTTTAAATCGGCATGTTGGGGTCCTGTAGGATGTGCACCTCCGCTCGTGCCAGCAATGTTTAAGCCCAGTGCAGTGGAGCCGATGTTCAATCCTGTGGAGAGTTTTCCGGGTCTCGTGCGGCGGCTGAATGGAGGCCTGGAGCGCAAGCTGCTCGTCTGTGCTGAGTGCTGAGGCGCAGCGTGGGGCGAGATGGCATCACAGGACTAAGATGCAATGCATTTCGGTGCATGCGCAGTGAGAGGAGGAACACACTGCACTCACCTTTTTCAAGCTCTGGACTCTGGGCTCAAGGGCTTGAAAAAGGTGAGCGCAGTATGTTCCTCCTCTCACTGCGCATGCACCAAAATTCATTGCATCTTGGTCCTGTGACGCCATCCCGTCCCACGCTGCGCCTCAGCACTCAGCACAGATGAGCAGCTTGCGCTCCAGGCCTCCATTCGGCCACCGCACGAGACCCGGAAAACTCTCCACAGGATTGAACACTGGCTCCACTGCACTGGGCTTGAACATTGCTGGCACGAGTGGAGGTGTAGATCCTACATGACCCCCACATGCCGATCTAAAGACACCTTAATGTGAGTGTTTTAATGTTACTGCTATATTAAAATCACACAGTTTTACTTCAGCGGCGCCTGCCTTTGTTTTTTTATCTCTTTACATGCTCTGGAATACAGCTTCTGCTCCCCCTTTTTTGCAAGGCAGGGCAGCCTAGAAGTGCAAAAAGACTGTTACCTCACCACAAAGCAAACTGCTTAAAGGACTTCTTTGGACCTAGTGTCCCATGCTATATTTCAGTGAGCGCCACTAACCATGTACCTTTTTTCTATGTCCTCCTGAAAGAACATGATCCCTGGGCACGCCATCTCCCACACCATTCATAGATGGGGGGACTGGCCACACAGCACTGAGTACCATCAGCTGACACCCTCTGCCGTGCAATCACAAACATTGGACATATCGCTTTCTCTACCAGCTGATTTGAGAGAACTACTAAACTATATTTCATCCAAGGGGGACTTTGATGCATTGGCGGAGCATGGAGAACTCCTTTCACACAAACATCTCTACTCAGCAGCAGATGACCTCCATGCTGACAGAAATAGTAGACTTTCTAGAAACCACCTATTACCGAAATCCTAGCTTACCTCCGCCTTCTCTCACATTGCCCAGCCACAGCTCCACCTGGAAGAGCTAGAGGATTGAAACAACATTAGAATGTTATGCTACCAGAGGTGATGCCTCAAACAGACTTGCGATCCACTGTGTTGGGGAACCTTGGCTGACTGCAGAGAGATGTTTAACTGGATGATATTAAGGTGGACAGAGCACACCGCATGCTAGGTTCCCTACAAATCCTTCCAGATTTATTGAGAAATAAACTTTGATGTAGAGTGTTGTTAAAACCCCTGCTGGCCAAGTTATGAGAGGCTGAAGCCACATATCGTTGGGGTTACCCCCTGCACCTAATAGTGAAGAAATACATGGAGATGTTTCTGATTTTCAAATGTTTCTGACATGTTAGGCCAACTTTGAACACCTTTGAGACAAAGAGCATCCCAGCAGCATCTGACCCAGTGACAGCAAGCCGTGGTTACTGGTGGTAGGGCCAGTGGACAGGCCAATGAGGACCGAGACTTAGCACTAGACACGTGCATTCGTTTTCGTCCGAATGCATTTTTTTCTTAATTACAGGTATTTTCGTTATCGTTTTGACAAACAAAAACGAAAGCGCAGAATCCGAAAACCAAAAGATCTGACATAAACAAATGCTTTATTTTCGTTTTTGTTGCGACAACAGTTCGATATAGATAGGAGATTCGACATGACACTGACAATAACAATCTGTGTCTATCGAACCTGTGGTCGAATGTCGAATGTGCCTAACCTTAACTCTATTAGTCCAAGATTATTCTACATTGAGAGAAAAGATTTGACATAGAGAGAAAAGATTTGACATAGAGAAAAAAGATCGCTGCTGGAATTGGGTGGGGGAAGTAAAACAAAAATAATGATGATGATTAATGTTATTGGCTGATTGTAACCAAAGAAGAGGAGCAGTAAAATAGCTAGAACTAACTTGACAATTCAACATGAATGATGAAGATTCGACAAAGTATCGAAAAACATACAAACGTCAAATCTGTCATTGAAGGCTTATGGTGTCTGTCGAAAGTTCTAAGAAGATTTGACGGAGCAGCTAAACTGTACGACGCTGCAATCGTACATTTCTGGTCAAATGCTCGGCCCATAGACTATAGAAGAATTCTAATGTTGGTTGACTACTAGTAATAATCATTAATAAATATAATTATTACTAGTCATACAACATTAGAATTCTACTATAGCTAGCTTGTAGGCAGAACATTCGACTGGAAATGTACGATTGTGGCGTCGTACAGTTTCGCTGCTCCGTCAAATCTTCTTTGAACATTCAACAGACACCATAAGCCTTCAATGACAGATTCAACCTTAATTAATTCAGATTTTCGGACGCATGAAATTTCTAACGAAAAACAAAATAAATAAAAACTAATTTCGGGAGTAACTAAATAAATGTATTTTTCAGACAAAACTATATTTCGAAACAAAATATTTCAGTGTGCACATGTCTACTTAGCACACCTTAAATGGCCCTTAATGTTTGTGTCTGTCTTTCTGGGAAGAACACCACATGCACCTGTATCACAATTCTAGTACATCATCTGTTCTGACCGCACACTGGAATAATGATGGCATGGCAAGGGTTATACTTGAAGCACCAGCCTCCTAAGGATCACATATAAGTCAGTGCTGGGAACGCTCCTTCAGAGAGCCCGTCCATATCAAATGCTATTTTCTAATGCTGGTGGTGTGGTCCTGGAGACATTAGGGGGAGCATTGTAACCAAGATAACGCTGGTTGCCCCCTGTATGTATGTGGGACAACACTCTACCTCAGATATACGGCTTTGCCCGAAATGACACGCAAGTCTGAGGTTCCGATTTCATACAATTCAAACAGGATTTGTATGCATTAACTAGCCCCCTGCTCGTCTATAAGTGTACATTTAGGAATTCTGCCTGTTGTGTTTGTAGACCATGGATGTTTAATGCAATGGGATGGAGATATAATGGTGGGGCAGATTCTTTACAAGGATAAATACCTTACAGGCCTTCACAGTGACAACAGGTCCCAGTAATTTTTTTGGGGGTGGCTGGGACATTCAGTACATTCTTTATCCTGCCTCAGCTACCATGGCTGGGCATTCATTTTAAGTCTCCCTGTTAAAGTAACGTTAAACTGATGACTTCTTGCTGTAATTAGTCACAAGAGGCAGTTATTTCCGAAGCTGCTTTTATTGCATTTTGCTTTTGTTTTGAAAAAATTGCATTTCTGTTTAGCAGGAGTTACTTGGCGAAGCCTTTGCCTAGTGGTAGTGGATGGACTTGGACACCTATCATGTGCCCATGGGGCCACAAGTCTGAAACTACATCTCTGGCCTATGTTCCGTACTACCATACTGGGCCTTGACCTACCCGATCTCCTGTCTTCATTGGGGAACAGCTGAATGTGATTTATTGTGTACCGTTTGTTAAAATACACTGTAGGAGGTTTTCTGTGATTACAGATGCAATGTCCACCGCTGGTCATTTTCCACTGCCTTGTTATAGCATATTTTTTGGGACTTTGAGCATCTACATACCATCTTTCATGTTTGTTACTCATTATAGGTCCAGGCTCCCTTCCTTGACAAGGTCCTTTTTGCTGTCTAATTTTGCCCTATTGGGTTTGTCTGTCTTTTCGTCCATATATGAGAATAGGCAAACAGCACACAATTTTATGCCTCTTAATGCATTGCGCTCTGATTCTGCAGCTACTGTTTACAGTAGGGATAATACAAAGATGGAAAATAATTTGCGTGTGTCTGTGTAATGTATTGACTTTTAACAGAATAGTCTTAACAAAGCAGTGCATTGCAATTCTGACATGCATTTTAAACTGGATTGATAACTTTGACTGTTTAGATTGCATTTTAAAATTGTTAATTATTTTATATTTATTTTTTAGACATGCTTGTGGCAGTCCTTGCAATTTGGTATTCTGACAAAATTACTTCAATATGATACTAGCATTGCTTCGGTAACCAAAAAAAATACTGTTTTATTACATAGATGATTATGGTTCTAGTACTCTGTATGTGTTCAGACAGTATCATTTTTCTTTTCAGGGGGACCCATTTTAATTTTTGCATAAAAATCTGTTTTATCTGAAATTGTCCCCCACTTTTTTCAACCTTACTAACCATGTACTAGGAATCAGCCAACGATTTGGTCCAAATTTTTGCTGTTCAGGCATTCGGGTGCTTGCCCAAACTTTTGCCCATTCAGCCCACCGTTTAGCGGGGATGACTAATTCCAAAGAAAGCAGAATGTACGAGTACTTCCTCCCTACCAACCACTGATGTCACCGGTTTACCTGGCTGGGGCTCTCCAACAATGTAAGCAAAGGGGCGGGTATAGCAGTGATATCACTGCCTAAATATGGTCTCTGGAATATGTGAGAAATTACATTGACCAAATATGGCCATGTCCATATTTGGTCAATGATGTAACTGCTATTCCCATCTTTTCCCTTATTTAGCGGATGACAGTTTGGGGAGCGGTCATTCGGTAAACAGTATCTTTGGAATTGGTGGTGTCACTAGGTAAATCAGGTTTTTAATTTTGGCATGCCATTGGGCAGCAGGCATCATGATTGATGATAGATTTAAGAGGGACATTTTTTATTTTATTTTTTGTTAATAAAGGTTGTGTTAAATGTTTGGGTGTATTTACTTCTAGGCTAAATTTTGTTTTGTGAATAAGTAGGGGCTTGCTCATTTATGCAGAGAGGCAGGATCTGGGCCCCTCATTATTTTTAGAGGGAACATCCAGATTCTGATATCTCCCAGTCTGCAGACTCCCACAACCACCGAAAAAGGGTTGTGGAGAAAAAGCCCTTCTTTTCAACACATTGGGAACATAGTGCTTTGCCAGGGAGCATTGGGGGGATTTTCCTTAGAGCAGTGCCCGCCCTTTAATGCAATTTGTTTGATAATCCTTTGCCAAATAGCCCAAAAAAATTAGCATTTTGCTTTGAAAGATTTGGCTCCTATTGATTTCAAAGAGGTTCAGATTCAGAATCTAAACTTCTTTGCAGTTCTCAGAACCTTGCTTGAACTGAGCCCAGGGCAGTCTGGCTCATCTCTGACTTGTACCTATGTATCAGCAAAAAAAAATAAATGGTAGGTTATACTTTAGGTCTTTATGAGAACTAATTGCATGATTATGAAATGTTTTCATTATATCACCTGCATAGGAATGAGCTCTAAGTTTGGTCCGAACAATTTTAGCTTCAGCTTTGCTTGTTCTGGCATTTGTCAGAACCCCAAACTTTTAGCTCATTTAAGATTAGTGGAACATCATAAAGAGTAGTGGCTTTTCTTACTCCTTCAGTGATTGCCAGCACCCACCATGTCCTTAGCAACCAGTAACGTCATCCAGCTCCATTCATTTGCTGGCCATGAATCCCCAGCCATGTAAACAAAGGGGCAGAGATAGCACTGATATCACTGACCAAATATTGCCATATTTGGTCAATGACATGACTAGATATTCCCCATTCTTTTGTTTACTTTTAGCGATGAGGACAGGAACTGCCATTTGTGGTGATGGAAAATGATGTGTCTGATGGCCAGAAGGTTTTTTCTTTTGGTGATTCAGCAGGCATCGTTCATCGTGACTGATGTGGGTCTGCATCACTGGATATGATTGACAATTGATTGGCATCATGGGACTTTCTTTTTTTTTTTTTTTTTTTTATACATGTTCCCCAACCCAGTGCCCAGCCCCCATGACATTTGCTTGAGAGTTTTCAGCCTATTAGCCTATTAGCCTAGAAAATGGCCTTTACTGTTTTTTACTATTTGGCTTCTATTGACTTCAATAGGGTTTCAGATTTGGCACCCAAACTTCAGTAATGTTTGCTGGACCCTTCTTGAACTGAGCCCAGGCGCGTTTGGCTCATCCCTACACCTGCATAAGACTAAATTCTGTACTTTCATATAAAATATGTGAAATATATTTACTAAATATACAATTTAGGCAATTTAAGATTTCACGGTCCATTTCCATATACTGTAAATGTGGCATTTGAAAAATTAGCAATAATTCAGTTTAGGGTAACACAAGCTTTATCAAATTAATGTTTTGCAGGACTGCTTTTCTCCCAGAAACATTGTACTGCTCTTCTTCACTTTATATATTAATGTGATTTATAAATAGTTACATATTATGCATTAACAATTAGGTTTTGGTTTTCTAGAGAAAGCAAACATATCCCACAGTTTCAGTGTTGCTTTCACATGAAAATGTGGTTAATTCTTCTGTTTTCATAAATGGTCAACTGATTGATTTGAAGTTTAAACAATGGGTGAAATCATGCAGTTAGCCATGCATCAAGAGAGTTAATGTTAAGCCCTATTGTGCTGGTAATGGTCAGGTATAGTAAGCGTGACTATTTCAACATTACCTGTGAAAAAAAAATTCTGTGTCTCTGTCAGGGAAAAAGCTTCTTCTAAAGAAAATGTGCCATAAATTGAAAATTGTATGATTTCAGTTCACTGCATATGCTGAAAATAGGTTACTTTGCTGAAAATACCACTCTTAAACTATTGTTTAAAAAAAAAAAAATTGTGTTAATTTTTTTTGCAAGAAATGATAATGTCTAAATATGATAGTGGTTTGTCTATCATTTTTAGTATGCAAACACTTTCACTAGTATATACAGTACATATCATACGTACACATACTCATTGCATTTTAAGACTGCTTAGGTATTTCTTTCTATAATACCTTTTTTTAGGGACAAAATAAGTTAAAGTGAACACGTAGTACAGACTCTTTTATGCTAAACAAAATTATAATCTTCTGGCCACCTACAGAAACTCAGTGATGCCCAGATGTTTACTTGTTGGTGCAATGGTAGAGATTAGGGATGAGCCCGATGTTCGAGTCGAACGTAAGTTCGACTCGAATATCGGTTGTTCGCCTGTTCGCTGAATAGCGAACAATTTGGGGTGTTCGCGGTAAATTCGAAAAAGCCACGGAACACCCATTTAAAGTCTATGGGAGAAATCAAAAGTGCTAATTTTAAAGGTTAATATGCAAGTTATTGTCATAAAAAGTGTTTGGGGGCCCGGGTCCTGCCCCAGGGGACATGTATCAATGCAAAAAAAAGTTTTAAAAACTGCAGTTTTTTCGGGAGCAGTGATTTTAATAATGCTTAAAGTGAAACAATAAAAGTGAAATATTCCTTTAAATTTCATATCTGGGGGGTGTCTATAGCAGCCCTCAAAAATTCCATTCGCCTGCTCGCATTTTGCGAGTGGATTTTGAGGGCTGGCGAGGAAGGGCTGCCTGGGAGGGGGGGTGTGCATCGCCGGCATGCAGGGTTGTATGGGAGTCCTTCTCCCAGCACTCGTGGGGGGGGAAGAGAGGAGAGCAGGCAGCCGGATCATCGGAGCGCAGGGAACAACACTAGCGGCTTTCATTTCAATTGCAGTGTGTTCCCTGCACTCGCTGTCACACAAAGTCCCGGGACTTTGATAGACAGATCACCCATCCAATCACGAGTGACGTGCATCAAAGTTCCCCGGCCAGGGAGCGGGGGTGTATGTGATGCTTAACGGCGGGAACACACGGCAATTGAAATGAAAGCTGTTATGTTCCTCTGCGCTCTCATCATCCACCCAGTAAACCACCTCCTCTCCTCTGTTCCCCTGCATGAAGGACACACAGATAGGCAGCACGAAGTACACAGGCAGCATGATGGGCACAGATAGGCAGCATGAAGGGCACAGATAGGCAGCATGATGGGCAGGGGCAGGCTGCATTAGAGCAGGGGCAGTCTGTATTGGTGGACAGGAGCAGGCTGCATTGGTGGACAGGGGAAGGCTGCATTGGTGGACAGGGGCAGGCTGCAATGGTGGACACGGAAAGGCTGCATGGTGCACACCAGCTGTCAGGGACGTGCTGGGCTTGAACCTGGGACCTCTTCTGTGTCTGGCATTGACTCTTCCAGCGGAGCTATCTGAGATGCTGGACAGTTCCCTGCCTGATCTGCTGGATAACCTATCTGATCCATTAGACTACTCTGCTTGGTGTCTGATTACTGTTGAACTCTGAACCCCTTGCTCCTCCCATGTACTTCCTATAAAAGACATTCCAGAGATGTTGCCCCTTGCGGTTTGATCTGCTTCTGTTCCCTGGGTTCCTGATTCTGTGCTTGTATCCTGTTCCTGTGTTTGACCCGGCTTCCTGACCACGCTTCTGTCTCCAGTCCTGACCTCGGCTCGTTTGACCCTGCTCAGTTATCTGCCAGTCTGCCTGTTGCCAAGATTCGGCCTGGACTTTGACTACTCTCTGCCTGCCACTTGTGATGTTTACCTTGATGTGTATGACCCGGCTTGTCTGACTCTGCAAACCTGCACCAGCTTACCTGCATCCTCTGCTCTGCAAGCTGCACACGCTGACCTGCATCCTTTGCAATGCAAACCTGCACCTGCTGACCTGCATCCCTGCTCTGCTGACCTGCATCCCTGCTCTGCAAACCTGCACCTGTTGACCTGCATCCCTGCTCTGCTGACCTGCATCCCTGCCCTGCAAACCGGCACCTGCTGACCTGCATCCTCTGCTCTGCAAGCTGCACCTGCTGACCTGCATCCGCTGCTTCCGGAACCAGCCGTTCCAGTCTCCACTCGGCTCCACCACTCCAAGCAGTGAGGATCAGACAGGCACCCTTACCTCACCGTGCTCTTACCACCACTGTCCCCACTCCAGTGGTCTCCGAGCCGGGGTTGTACGGGAGGTCCCTCTCCGCACGTCAGGCTCACACCTAAGGTACGTTACAGTATCAAACCGCCATGCCTGAGCCTGCAGGAGATACCTTGCCTATGGACAATGTCTATCAACACCTTACAGCTCTCACTCAGATCGTGAAGTCTCTGCAGGGCAGCCATGTCCGAATGGATATGCAGACACAAACTCAAGCCACCTCTGCAGATTCACCTCCAACCCCCACTTCTTCTATTGGAATGTTACCATCTCCTGAGCCCAGGGTCCCTGTTCCTGAGAAGTTTTTCGGGGATCGGAGTAAATTCCGTGCGTTTCTCAACGCATGTGAACTTTACTTTTCGTTGCTACCTCTGACTTTTTCATCTGAAGCCACCAAGGTGGGCTTCGTTATCGCTTTGCTGCAGGGGGAACCTCAAGCTTGGGCCCATCACCTACTTGAAGTCCGCCATGTAGTTCTAGACTCTCTGCCCTCTTTTCTTGATGCCATGGCCCGACTTTATGACGATCCACAGCGGTCTTCTACTGCCGAGGCTGCTCTCCATGCGCTCCAGCAAGGCCGCCGAGCGGTCGAGGACTATGTGACTGATTTCAGATGCTGGAGCGCGGATACCCAGTGGAATGAGGCGGCTCTGCGACATCAGTTCCGTCTTGGTCTCTCTGAAAGCCTGAAGGATGAGTTAGCACGGGTCGGTGTTCCTGATGTTCTAGAGACTTTAATTAATTTGTCTATCCAGATAGATCGACGACTCCGGGAGCGCAGAGCAGAAAGGTCTACCCAGCAGCTCCGCCCAGCTTGGATGCTACCCCGGATATGAGCCCCTGTGTACCCTGCCAGTGCCAGTACGGTTCCAACTGAACCCTCATCCCTCAACCAGACCGTCAAGCCAGGGCAGCTTGGACTAATGAAACATTCCCTATCGGCCAAGGAACGACTTCGTCGGCTGCAGAATTATCTATGCCTGTATTGCGGTGAACCCGTTCATTATGTCTCTTCTTGTCCTGCTAAGCTGCGCAAGGTCCTGGCTACCTCTTCTCCCAACTACTCACCTCCATCTACCAATGCTACTCACCTGGCTCTTCCTATCTCTTTCCAACTACCAGGGAGGACAATACCAGTAACTGCAATAATCGACTCAGGGGCATGTAGTTGTTTTGTCGATCTAGACTTTGCAGCACAACAACACATCCCACTCCAACCTAAGACTCAGGGACTTTCCATTTTCCTGGCAGATGGGTCTCGCATCAAGTCCGGAGTAGTGACCCAGGAGACCCCTCCTTTGCCTATGATCACCTCCATGGACCATAAGGAACTATTGACTTTGGATGCTATTGCATCTCCCATGTTTCCAGTTATCCTGGGTCTACCCTGGCTTCAGGCACACAATCCACAGATTGATTGGGGAACCAGAAGTATTAAGTTCCAGTCACCATACTGTCAACGTCACTGCATGCTTCCACGTCCCAGCACCTTGGGGCCTCTGTTATGCCTGGATTCAGATCCAGAGATACGAGCTTCTGTACCCAAACAATATCATGAGTTCCTGGACGTCTTCAGCAAACAAGGGGCCGAAGTCCTCCCGCCTCATCGTCCTTACGATTGTCCAATCAAGCTTCTTCCTGGTGCTGAGATTCCTTTCGGACGGATCTTCCCCTATCTGAACGGGAGCTTGAGGTACTGAAAGAATGCGTTGATGAGAACCTTAAGAGGGGTTTCATCCATCCTTCCACTTCTCCAGCAGGGGCAGGAATCTTCTTTGTGGAGAAAAAAGACCATTCTCTTCGGCCCTGTGTAGATTACTGGGAATTAAATAAAATCACGGTAAAGAACCGGTACCCTCTGCCTCTGGTACCTGAACTTTTTCAAAGACTCAGGACTTCCTCTGTGTTTACCAAATTAGACCTGCGGGGGGCATACAACCTGGTACGCATCCGAGCAGGGGATAAATGGAAGACTGCCTTTCGTACCAGGTTCGGCCATTACGAATACCTAGTAATGCCCTTTGGCCTATGTAACGTCCCTGCCACCTTTCAGCATCTAGTCAATGATGTTTTCAGAGACTGTCTGGACATTTATGTAGTTGTCTATCTTGATGATATTTAGATTTTTTCCTCCTCTCTTGAGCAGCACCGGAAACACGTCAAGAGTGTACTCTGTCGTCTCCGCCAGCATGGACTGTACGCAAAACCAGAAAAGTGTGAATTCGAGCGACAGAGTATCCAGTTCCTTGGGCTAGTGATCTCTACAGAGGGATTCAAGATGGACCCACAGAAGGTTTCAGCCATTCTGGATTGGCCTGCACCTTCAGATAAAAAGGGGGTGCAGCGCTTTGTTGGCTTTGCCAATTTTTATCGGAGGTTTATCAAGGGATTCTCTGCTATTATTTCCCCGATTACGCAGCTAACGAAGCAAAATGCTCGATTCCAGTGGACATCTGAAGCACAGGCTGCTTTCACAAACCTAAAAATACTTTTCACGTCTGCTCCTATCCTAAGTCATCCCGATCCTGCCCTACCGTATCTACTTGAGGTAGATGCCTCAGAGACAGCGGTTGGAGCTGTTATCTCCCAGCGCCAAGGTCTCAAGGACTTGATACACCCGGTAGCCTTCTTCTCCCGTAAGCTTACCCCATCCGAGAGGAATTATGATGTTGGAGACCGGGAGCTCCTGGCCATTAAATCTGCCCTTGAGGAGTGGAGGTACTTGTTGGAGGGAGCAGCGCATCCTATACTCATTTACACAGACCACAAGAACCTAGAGTATCTGAGAGCTGCCAAACGTCTGAGACCACGCCAGGCACGTTGGGCACTATTTTTCTCTAGGTTCTCGTTCCACCTAACTTACCGGCCAGGCTCCAAGAACACCAAACCAGACGCTCTTTCCCGCATGTTTGATGATCCAAAAGAGGTGTCAGCTTCAGATACCATTCTATCGGAAGGAAACTTCTTACTTTTACAAACTAGCCTGATGTCTGTCTTGAAGCAAGCTTCTACAGGTGTGTCTGGTCCCTCTGGAATCACTCTGGTACCCAAGGACGGGTTACTTTGGAAGAATGACAAAATCTTTGTGCCAGAAGAAGTTCGAGTCACAGTGTTAAACTTGTGTCATGATCATCCCCTGGCAGGCCATTTCGGAATGCATAAAACCCTTGAACTGATTCAACGCACGTTTTGGTGGCCGGATCTTGAAAAAGACTGCAGGGAATATGTAGGTTCATGTGCCACCTGTATCCGTAGCAAGACCACTAGAAGCAAGGCCTGGGGTCTGCTCAGACCCTTACCAGTCCCTGACCGTCCCTGGAAAATGATTGCCATGGACTTCATAGTGGAACTCCCCCCGTCTGAAGGTTGCACAGCCATCTTTGTAGTGGTTGACCGTCTATCCAAGATGGCCCACTTTGTGCCTCTCAAAGGCACGCCCTCTGCCATGGAAACTGCCCAGGTCTTCATTAGGGAAGTAGTAAGGCTACATGGGGTCCCTGCAGACATCGTTTCGGATAGAGGGGTGCAGTTCACCTCTCGCTTTTGGAAGGCTTTGTGCAAGGTCCTGAAGATTGAGTTGTCCATGTCCTCGGCCTATCACCCCCAAACTAACGGGCAAACTGAAAGAACGAATCAGACGCTCGAACAGTACCTCAGATGCTTCACCACCTTCGTTCAAGACGACTGGGTAGCTTTACTACCCTTGGCAGAGTTTGCCTTTAACAACGCCAGTCATTCGGCTACAGGTCAATCGCCATTTTTTGCCAACTACGGGTTTCACCCGACCTTCTTACCTGATCTCATCCCTGATTCAACAGTCCCAGCGGTCCAGAGTATTGTTGATTTCCTGACCCGTAGCAGCAGGATATTGCAGGAAGCCATGACTAAGGCACAAGCAGCCAATAAAAGGATCTTTGACAGGAAAAGGAGAGGGGAATTATGCCTGCAACAGGGTGACCAAGTATGGTTATCGACCACCAACCTTAAGATGGCTTGCCCCGCAAGGAAACTGGCACCCAAGTTCATCGGTCCTTTCCCAGTAAAACGGAAATTAAACGAGGTCTCCTATGAACTTGCCTTACCGGAGTCGTTGAAGATTCACCCAGTCTTTCACGTTTCCTTGCTGAAACCCGCAGTGCCCGACCCGTTCCCAGACAGGGGATCAGGACCACCCAAGCCTGTAATCATTGACGGTGATGAGGAGTTCGAGGTGGAGGCCGTCTTGGACTGCCGAAGAAGAGGGAACCAGCTTCAATTCCTGATCAAGTGGAAGGGGTACGGTCTGGAGGAGAACTCCTGGGAACCCCAACAGAACATCCACGCCCGAGAGTTAATCCAGGCCTTTTTTCGCAGTCACCCCCAGAAAAGAGCTCTATTGGGCACCCGGAGGTTGCCCTTAAGGGGGGGCACTGTCAGGGACGTGCTGGGCTTGAACCTGGGACCTCTTCTGTGTCTGGCATTGACTCTTCCAGCGGAGCTATCTGAGATGCTGGACAGTTCCCTGCTTGATCTGCTGGATAACCTATCTGATCCATTAGACTACTCTGCTTGGTGTCCGATTACTGTTGAACTCTGAACCCCTTGCTCCTCCCATGTACTTCCTATAAAAGACATTCCAGAGATGTTGCCCCTTGCGGTTTGATCTGCTTCTGTTCCCTGAGTTCCTGATTCTGTGCTTGTATCCTGTTCCTGTGTTTGACCCGGCTTCCTGACCACGCTTCTGTCTCCAGTCCTGACCTTGGCTCGTTTGACCCTGCTCAGTTATCTGCCAGTCTGCCTGTTGCCAAGATTCGGCCTGGACTTTGACTATTCTCTGCCTGCCACTTGTGATGTTTACCTTGATGTGTATGACCCGGCTTGTCTGACTCTGCAAACCTGCACCAGCTTACCTGCATCCTCTGCTCTGCAAGCTGCACACGCTGACCTGCATCCTTTGCAATGCAAACCTGCACCTGCTGACCTGCATCCCTGCTCTGCTGACCTGCATCCCTGCTCTGCAAACCTGCACCTGTTGACCTGAATCCCTGCTCTGCTGACCTGCATCCCTGCCCGGCAAACCGGCACCTGCTGACCTGCATCCTCTGCTCTGCAAGCTGCACCTGCTGACCTGCATCCGCTGCTTCCGGAACCAGCCGTTCCAGTCTCCACTCGGCTCCACCACTCCAAGCAGTGAGGATCAGACAGGCACCCTTACCTCACCGTGCTCTTACCACCACTGTCCTCACTCCAGTGGTCTCCGAGCCGGGGTTGTACGGGAGGTCCCTCTCCGCACGTCAGGCTCACACCTAAGGTACGTTACACCAGCAGGCTGCATTGGTGGACACTGGCAGGCTGCAATGGTGGACATGGGAAGGCTGCATAGTGCACACCGGCAGGCTGCATTGGTGGACGCGGGCAGGCTGCATGGTGCACACCGGCAGGCTGCATTGGTGGACACGGGCAGGCTGCATTGGTGGACACGGGCAGGCTGCATTGGTGGACACGGGAAGGCTGCATTGGTGGACACGGGAAGGCTTCATTGGTGGAGACAGGAAGGCTGCATTGGTGGACACCGGCAGGGTGAATGGTGCACACTGGCAGGCTGCATGGTGCACACCGGAAGGCTGCATTGGTGGACATGGACAGGCTGCATTGGTGGACACGGGCAGGCTGAATCAGTGGACACGGGCAGGCTGCATTGGTGGACATGGGCAGGCTGCATTGGTGGACACGGGCAGGCTGCATTGGTGGACACGGGCAGGCTGCATTGGTGGACACGGGCAGGCTGCATTGGTGGACACGGGCAGGCTGCATTGGTGGACACGGGCAGGCTGCATTGGTGGACACGGGCAGGCTGCATTGGTGGACACGAGAAGGCTGCATTGGTGGACACGGGCAGGCTGCATTGGTGGACACGGGCAGGCTGCATTGGTGGACACGGGCAGGCTGCATTGGTGGACACGAGAAGGCTGCATTGGTGGACACTGGCAGGCTGCATTGGTGGACACGGGCAGGCTGCATTGGTGGACACGGGAAGGCTGCATTGGTGGACACGGGCAGGCTGCATTGGTGGAGACAGGAAGGCTGCATTGGTGGAGACAGGAAGGCTGCATTGGTGGAGGCAGGAAGGCTGCATGGTGAACACTGGCAAGCTGCTTTGGTGGACATGGGCAGGCTGCATTGGTGGACACGGGAAGGCTGCATTGGTGGACACGGGCAGGCTGCATCGGTGGACACGGGCAGGCTGCATTGGTGGACATGGGCAGGCTGCATTGGTGGACACGGGCAGGCTGCATTGGTGGAGACGGGTGAGGTTGCATTGATGGGCACAGGTAGGCTGCACTGATGGGCACGGATAAAGTTGATGTTAATATTTATTTTTAGAACTTAATTCTGCAAAAAACATTTAAGTGTCATTTCATGAGATAATTTATGAGGGCATGTTTAGGGCCGGGGCAAGGTAGGAATTGGGTGGGGCAACTGGTGGCAAGTAAACCTTGAGGCTTGGCTTGTAGCTCAGGACTTGAAATTTTGAGCCCTGGTCTATAGTATGCCTGTAAAGTGGCACATTTCTAAAGGAAAAAAAACATTTAAAACTACTCGCGGCTAAAGATAAAAGTAATTGAAAAAAACGGCATGGGTCCCCCCCCCCAGTCCATTACCAGGCCCTTTGGGTCTGGTATGAATATTAAGAAGAACCCCAAACCAATTTTTTTTTTAAATTTGCATAGGGGTCCCCCCAAATTCCATAACAGGCCCTTCAGGTCTGGTATGGATATTAAGGGGAACCCCGTGCCAAAATAAAAAAATGGCGTTGGGGCCCCCTCTAAAAGTCCATACCAGACCCTTATCCGAGCACGCAACCTGGAAGGCCGCAGGAAAAGAGGGGGGACGAGAGAGCGCCCCCCTCCTGAACCGTACCAGGCCACATGCCCTCAACATGGGGAGGATGTCCCCATGTTGATGGGGACAAGGGCCTCATCCCCACAACCCTTGCCCGGTGGTTGTGGGGGTCTGCAGGCGAGTGGCTTATCGGAATCTGGAAGCCCCCTTTAACAAAGGGGACCCACAGATCACGGCTCCCCCTATGTGAATTGGTAACGGGGTACATTGTACCCCTAACATTTCACAAAAAAAGTGTCAAAAATTTTAAAAAACACACAGACACAGCTTGGGACAAGGCCTTTATTACAAATTCCAACGATGTAATCCTTCCTCATCCCGGGATACATAAAAACACGACGCCACGACACGATCCGCCGTGACAGCTCTTAAATAGCTGAGGGCGGGGGAACCCTTGACGTGCGCGAATGACCCCGCCGCCTCTGACGCAACAGGGAAATGCTGCAGGGTTACCCAGTGACATGTAGGGGTGACCCCGCCCCCCTCTGATGCCACAGGGGTTTCCTGTGGTGTCAGAGGGGGCAGGGTCTACCGTGACGCCATGAGGAAACCACCGTTGTGTCAGAGGGGGGCGGGGTCACCCACGCACGTCACAGGTGGCCCCGCCCTCAGCTATTTAAGAGCTGTCATGGCAGGTCTAGCGTAATTCGGCGGGCACCTCCCATGGAGGGGGATCGTGTCATGGTGGCATGTTTTTCCGTATCCCGGGACGAGGAAGGATTACATCGCTGGATTATTATTATTTTTTTAATAAAGGACTTGTCCCAAGCTGTGTTTGTGTGTTTGTTTTTTAACATTTTTTACACTTTTTTACACTTTTTTTGTGAAATGGTAGAGGTAAAATGTCCCACCGTTACCAATTCACATGAGGGGGCTGGGATCTGGGGGCCCCCTTTGTTAAAGGGGGCTTCCAGATTCTGATAAGCCCCCGCCTGCAGACCCCCACAACCACCGGGCAAGGGTTGTGGGAATGAGGCCCTTGTCCCCATCAACATGGGGGCAAGGTGCTTTGGGGTGGGGGGCGCAGAGCCCCCCTATCCCAAAGGACCTATCCTCCCCATGTGGCCTGGTACGGTTCAGGAGGGGGGCGCTCTCTCGTCCCCCCTCTTTTCCTGCGGCCTGCCAGGTTGCGTGCTCGGATAAGGATCTGGAATGAATTTTTAGGGGGACACCCACGCCATTTTTTTTTATTTTGGCGTTGGGTTCCCCTTAAAATCCATACTAGACCTGAAGGGCCTGGTAATGGACTGGGGGGGGGAACCCATGCCGTTTTGTTCAATTACTTTTATCTATATTGCCGGGACCCAACAATTCATTACAGCCGCGAGTAGTTTTAAATGACTTTTTTTCCTTTAGAAATTTCATTTTGTGCAGGGACAGTTCTAAACAGGGGAAAAATGTGCCACTTTACAGGCATACTATAGACACCCCCCAGGTACGAAATTTAAAGGAATATTTCACTTTGATTGTTTCACTTTAAGCATTATTAAAATCACTGCTCCCGAAAAAAACTGACGCTTTTTAAACTTTTTTTTGCATTGATACATGTCCCCTGGGGCAGGACCCAGGACCCCAAACACTTTTTATGACAATAACTTAACCTTTAAAATTAGCACTTTTGATTTTTCACATTCGTGTCCCATAGACTTTAACGGTGTTCGCGTATTCAAACACATTTTTTTCCTGTTTCCTGTTTACATGTTCTGCTGTGAACCGAAGCCGGGGGTGTTCGGCCCATCCCTAGTAGAGATGAGGGAATGATCAAAAAATTACTATGCCATTGAATATATTGACCCTTTATTATTTATTTCGTACTTCCAGCTTTTACCAAAAGAAAACAGGTTCTCCTGATGATGCTGTTTGACGGCAAAACATGTTGGGTAGGGCTTAACTTGTGATGTCAGTGCGCTCACCGTGTGGCCAGTGGCGAGGCACCAGTACATGCTGTGACATGCTGTATTTTCTTTTACCTCTGTAAGTACCTGTCTGTTGTTTTAAATACATTTTTTGGTGGTTTTACACTATGTGTGGCCTCTGTTCTCCTCCATAAGTGCGGATGTGGCCTGACATGCTGATCATTGGAATCACTGAAACTGGAAGTTGGTGTTCTGCTATTGCTATTGATGAATGTCTGAAGGACTGGTAAATACATGCCTGGCTGATCTCTTATATTTGATTATAGGTCAACCTTATTTGTGGTGAAGGGCACTTGTGTCTTGGTTATCTCTTCAAGATACATTCACAGGGTCGGTGGGTAGTTGAATGTTTTCACTTGTTCCTGGACTTTACGTTTTTTTAGATTTGCACATCACTGGACTTTTATTTGTATGGATGCACACTCATTGTATGTGTATATATAAGCCCCTGATAATACCCACAAATTAATCCACTTACTACACCTTCTTCACCAACATAATTTACAAGGTATGTTGCTATCACTCGACTTACACAAGGCTTTTGACATTATTTTCTGGGACTACCTGTATTATGTGCTGAACAGATGGGGTCTTTGCTAAAACTTGTTATCCTGGATCAAATACCTCTACTGCGGCCCGATAGCCTGTGCCAAATACCTGATCATCCTGTCAACCCTATTTCCTATTGAGAGAAGGACTTGACAGGGCTGCCCCTGTTCCCCCATATTATTTGTCCTTGCAATAGACCCCCTAGCAAATCTTATCAGACAGAATCGTAACATTGATGTCATACATTCTGGCCGACGTAACCACAAAGTTAGTCTTTTTGCAAATGACCTATTTTTTACTCATCTCTCTGCCCAATTTACTACTCGATCTTTCGCCCAAGTCTCGAACCTACATGTCAATGAAGACAAGTCTCTGGCCCTCAACATCTCTTTGCCCAACTCCCTACTCGATACACTAAAAGCCTTTAAATTTACTTGGTCCACCAAACAGATAGGATACCTGAGATTACTCTGGATTATATTCCACCAATTTTATTCCCACAATTTCTTCCCTAAAATCCCAAATCACATCCTGATTCCTCATTCCCTATTATGGCTGAATTACTTCCATTAAAATGACCATCTTACCCAAGCTTTTATATCTCTTCAGATCGCTCCCTTTCCAATTCCCCTCATTTGCTTGTCGTTCATTTCAAAACCAGGTTATGTCCTTTATCTGGCATAATCACAAACCTTGCGTCTCCCACAGAACCATGTTCATTCATAGGAGCCATGGTGGCTTAGGTGTCCCAAATTTCTTGAAATACAATCAGGCTGCCCAAATCGCTCCATTGATTGCTCTTTTCACTGAGAGTGCAGCTGTCCTCTGGGTAGACCTGAAAAACAGCTCCTGTAAATGCAAAATCTTTACCTTGTACTCCCCCCAACTCAAGACCCTCGTCTGTCGTTCCCCTGATGAAACATATACTGAGCGTTTGGGATAACGTCAAATACTCCAGAGATCTACTTTCAGCCATCTTTCATTACTTTCCTTAACAGGTAACCTCCTTTTCCCACCACGACTTGGTTCACCATTTGCTTTTTCTTAGTGGACTTTACATGGCTTCACCTCTGTTCATTCACTCTTAGAGAACTCTTCTGTCCTATCTTGGGAATTTCTCAGGGAATGCGTTAAAGCTCGGTTCTCCAAACTTTTCTGGCACACTCAGTTTAGACATTGGGTCATGTCCCTTATTCATGGGAAAGAACTCTCCTCTTCCCTGACCATCTTTGAACACATATGCCATCAACATTGTCATCTCCTAGCATGAACATCTATGTTGCCAAATGGGAAGCAGATTTGAAGGAAAAATATTTGTATACCATGTGGTCTACTACTGCCAATTGCACTATTAACATCACCACTCTCAAGTCAGCATATAAAAATTTTGACCAGATGGTACTTTGTGCCGGCTAGGTTGATCCACCTATTCCCTGGACATATGGGACTTTGTTTTAGTGGTTGCCAGGTGATGGGCGATGTTCTCCATACTTGGTGGACTTGCCCAATGTAACCCATTTTGGACTAAAGTATTTATTCTTCTGCATAGGCTATTTTAAGTCCATCTCCCTAAATATCCTTGGTTCGCTCTTTTGCATTTTAACCACTTGCTTACTGGGCACATATACCCCTTTCCTGCCCAGGTGAAATTTCAGCTTTCGGCACTGCGTCGCTTTAACTGACAATTACGCGGTCGTGCGACGTGGCTCCCAAACAAAAATTACGTCCTTTTTTTCCCACAAATAGAGCTCTCTTTTGGTGGTATTTGATCACCTCTGTGGTTTTTATTTTTTGCGCTATAAACAAAAAAACAGCCACAATTTTGAAAAAAACACAATATTTTTTACTTTTTGCTATAATAAATATCCAATTTAAAATATATATATATATATATATTTTTTTTTTCTCAGTTAAGGCCGATACGTATTCTTCTACATATTTTTGGTAAAAAAAAATTGCAATAAGCGTATAGTGATTGGTTTGCGCAAAAGATATAGCACCTACAAAATAGGGGACAGAATTATGACATTTTTTTTATTATTTTTTTACTAGTAATGGCGGCGATCTGTGATTTTTTTTTGGGACCGTGACATTGCGGCGGACACATCGGACACTTTTGACACATTTTTGGGACCATTCAAATTTATACAGCGACCAGTGCTATAAATATGCACTGATTACTGTATAAATGTGACTGGCAGGGAAGGGGTTAAATGTGTGTCCTAGGAGTGATTCTAACTGTGGGGGAGGGGGACTGACAAGGGAGGTGACCGATCTGTGTCCCTATGTACAAGGGACACAGCATCGGTCTCCTCTCCCTGACAGGACATGGATCTGTGTGTTTACACACACAGATCCACGTCCTTGGCTGTGTAATGGCCGATCGCGGGTACATGGCGGACATCGCAGCCGCCAGGCACACGCATCGGCACCTCAGTGATGCGGCGGGAATGCGCGGGCGCCGCTGGCGGTGCTCGCGCACCCCCAGTGGCCGGAGGAGCCGAGGACTTCAATAGACGTCCTCCCGACATTGTAGAGCCACCTTGTGGCCATCTTTTTACAATGGCCGGGGCTCCAAGTGGTTAAACCTCCAGGCCTTTCTAAATTACAGTTTTGGCTAGCACACTATGTCCTCCTAGCTCCAAATTGATGCCTGGAAGAAACAATTTCTCTATTTTTTCTGAGGTTCAATCCAGACTGGATGGCTGCTTTATAAATGAACAACTAACTAGCATCCTCCCCAATGGCCATGCCAAATTTCTTAAGATATTGGACCCATGGCTCTCATGTCACCATCCTTCTCTTTTCACATGATATCCACTTAGCTATTAGAAATCATTATGATGATTGGGAGCCCCCATATATGGCCATCACTCCCCCACCCTTCCTCTGCTTTTCTCTCCTTCCTCTTTCACTCTTCTGTGTCACACCGGCCCCTAATGGTCATTAACTCTCCTTTTCTCCTTGTTCCCTTCTTTCTCCTTTTCTTTGATACTGGTTACCGGCTGGCTTTGATCCACCGCTGTCAACTTAACCACCTTAAGCTTTACGGTTTAAACTGTTACAGTTACTTTTTTTTACCATTTTACATAACCATTTATGTTGGGGTCTTTGAATCCCTTTGTTATATTTTACTACTTGGGGCTACAGCCCTGTTTTTTCTATTGCAGTATGTTTTTGTGTCAATTTGACAAAGTTAAAATTAATAAAATAAATTGAAAAAAATAAAAAATAAAAAAAAGCAATGTCTGTTGGTTAGAACTCTCCAAGGTGGCAACCTAACCTGAGAGCTGTGTCCCACACTGGCCAATCGCATCCAGCCACAGCTGCTACAGCGGGACGAACTGCCCAATTTCAGTGCAGAGAGATTGGTGACAGAGCGGAGCATCTACAGTTGCAATAAAAAGTATGTGAACCCTTTTGGAATGATATGGATTTCTGCACAAATTGGTCATAAAATGTGATCTGATCTTCATCTAAGTCACAACAATAGACAATCACAGTCTGCTTAAACTAATAACACACAAAGAATTAAATGTTACCATGTTTTTATTGAACACACCATGTAAACATTCACCGTGCAGGTTGAAAAAGTATGTGAACCCTTGGATTTAATAACTGGTTGAACCTCCTTTGGCAGCAATAACTTCAACCAAACGTTTCCTGTAGTTGCAGATCAGACGTGCACAACGGTCAGGAGTAATTCTTGACCATTCCTCTTTACAGAACAGTTTCAGTTCAGCAATATTCTTGGGATGTCTGGTGTAAATCGCTTTCTTGAGGTCATGCTACATCATCTCAATCGGGTTGAGGTCAGGACTCTGACTGGGCCACTCCAGAAGGCGTATTTTCTTCTGTTTAAGCCATTCTGTTGTTGATTTACTTTTATGCTTTGGGTCGTTGTCCTGTTGCAACACCCATCTTCTGTTGAGCTTCAGCTGGTGGACAGATGGCCTTAAGTTCTCCTGCAAAATGTCTTGATAAACTTGGGAATTCATTATTCTTTCGATAAAAGCAATCCGTCCAGGCCCGGTCGCAGCAAAGCAGCCCCAAGCCATGATGCCCCCACCACCATACTTCACAGTTGGGATGAGGTTTTGATGTTGGTGTGCTGTGCCTCTTTTTCTCCACACATAGTGTTGTGTGTTTCTTCCAAACAACTCAACTTTGGTTTCATATGTCCACAGAATATTTTGCCAGTACTGCTGTGGAACATCCAGGTGCTCTTGTGAAAACTGTAAAGCCCTGTACACACGATCGGATAACCTATGGATTTTCGTCCGATGGATTTGACCATCGGAAATCCGATGAAACTGTTTTTCATCAGTCTTGGCCACACACCATCAGTTTAAAAACCGACGGCAAGAAAACGACGGCATGTACAAAACGTACGACGCGCTATAAAAGGGCCGAACAAATCTAATGGCGCCACCCATTGGGCTGCTTTTGCTGATTTTGTGTTACCGCGTGTTAGTAAAAGTTTGGTGAGAGCCGATTCGCGCTTTTCAGTCTCCGTGCTTTGCAGATCGTTTCCTGGTGTTCAGTTTGTGCTTGTGGGTTTGTATTTGTGATTCAGTGCGTGCAGTCAGGTCGTTACTGCCTTGCAGTGCCTTCTTGGCTGTTCGTTTCCTGTTTTTCAGGTCGTTCTTCTCAGGCCTTGCTGTTCCACGGTGCGTTCTGTTTGAGTGCGTTCTGACCAGCCGACCGGTTTAAAACCATGTTTGAAGTGCGTTCTCGTTCTCGAGCTTGTGCTGGCTTTGGGCTTGGTGTTGCAGTTAACACTGTAACCCGAGTTCAGTCTGTGAACAGGGTGAGGAGGAGTTCATGGACTAAGAATTGGTTGCTCCAGCGGGACCAATTCTCTCATATGCCTCTGCTGCGGGAAATCCATGAGAATAATCCTGATGATTTCAGGAATTATCTCAGGATGACGGACCCCGTATTTCACCGTCTGTTGGATTTGCTGTCCCCCTATATAACGAGGCAGGACACTGTGATGCGCCAGGCCATCACTGCCGAGCAGAGGCTTATTGCCACGTTGAGATACCTGGCAACTGGGAGAAGCTTGCAGGACCTCAAGTTCTCAACAGGCATCTCCCCCCAGGCTCTCAGGATCATTATCCCTGAGACATGTTCGGCCATCATTCAGGTCCTGCAGAAGGACTATATGAAGGTAATTTTGCTCCTTTAACCTCACATTATATGTTTTGATTGTTTTTGAATCTTCTTATTTTTTCCCTCCTAACCAAATTTGCCTGTTTGTAATATCCTGGTAATGTCCCCATTTTCCCCATGCATTTTTTGACCTGTAAAGGCCTTTTTGGGCCCTCCATGCCTATTTCCCTTCACTAACCTCTCCAGCATGCTATCGTGGGCGCAAACCCAGCTAGCCTTCTATTTTCCTTTTCCTTTTTTTGGGATCATTGCCCGCGTAGTTTGACAACCCTCCCTCCCCCCCCTAAAGATGTAAACAATTTTTTAGTTCTCAATCAAGCTCAGCAGAGTGGTAGAGCCTTTTTTTGGATCCCCACAATCACCTTAGCCCCCCCCCCTTAGACTATTTTAGAATGTCCACTCAGCGGGGGTGAGGCATCTGCTAAGTGGGCCTTTGTTTAATGGTAGGAAATACTCCCCTAAATAATAATGTTAGAATGATGTTGGTCAACAATGTTTTTGTGTGTAATCTGCTTGCACTGTAAACATAAACCGTACTAATGTCTTCTTTTTGTTTGACTCCACAGTTCCCTAGCACACCACAGGAATGGCTGACTGTGGCCTCCCAATTTGCCCAGCGGTGGGATTTCCCCAACTGCGGAGGGGCAATTGATGGGAAGCACGTCCACATAGTGCCGCCACCCCGTTTGGGGTCATACTATTTTAACTATAAAGGTTTTAATAGCATAGTGTTAATGGTGGTGGTGTCAGCACGGTACGAGTTCCTGTATGTGGACGTGGGGAAGAACGGCCGGATGACCGATGGCGGAGTATTCGCTGAGACGGAGTTCGCTCACCATCTGCAGGCTGGGGGTCTTGCACTGCTTCCAGATGCAGAGAACGTGGAAGGGCTACCGTTCATTTTCATCGCGGATGAAGCTTTTGGACTAGGACCACACCTCATGCGGCCATTTCCCCAACGCTCCCTCACCCCGGAGAGGAGGGTTTTTAATTACCGGCTGGCCAGAGCTCGGAGAGTTGTGGAGAATGCCTTCGGGATAATGGCCAGCCGGTTCCGCCTGTTCCAGACAGCTATCAATTTGGCGGATTATAAACTCAACAACATTGTGTACTACTGCTGCTTGTTGCACAATTTTTTAAGAAAATACTCCACAAATTATGTGTCATCAGTTGGGTCTGAGGCCGGTCCCTCTGAACTGATAAATCTGACTGGCCTCAGCACTGCCCGTAATGGCTTGGCCTCCCAAAGTGCCCGTGAAGTACGTCAGAAATACGTAGAGTACTTCACGGGTAGGGGGGCCATCGCAATGCCAGACCACATCTGAACTTTGATGTTACCTTTTTTAAATAAACAAAAATATTTGATTTACTACAAACTTGTGTTGTCATTCTTTGATTTGTGGTTTATGTGTCTCCCAGGTTCTAGTAGTGCCAAGTGTATTTCTCCTTAGTAAATAGCCTCAAATCTCAGAGGTAAAAACACTCATTTTGCATCTTCAGAACTGCTATTGAGCATAGAAACAACAAGGCACACCTTTTTTCGACTTCCCCAATGTTTTTATTGATTGCAACACAGTTTTGTTTTCGGATTTTTTTTTTGGGTGTTTTGTGCGGCTTTTTTGGCAGAAACATGCATGGGTCAAAAGCCACTTTTTTTTTCATTAAAAAGTAATAAAATAACACAGTGAAAAATACAAACAGGAGATGGGGTGATGTTACCCCTGATCCATCCCAAATGTGAAGAAACACACTTTCTCTTTGGGGCTCAAATGGGTATCTTCAACATGATCCCATGGCTAGGGTAAACATGTGCTATCTGCCATCATGGGGGATCAATGGACGTGCTTTGGGGGTGAAAACCCTTCCTCTCCCCTACTTGAGGAGGGAGGAAGAGGTTGCACCCCCAAAACAGGGACATAGATATCCTGTGACGGCAGATAGCACATGTTGAGTCTTCAGTGTGTGCATCTTCACATTTGGGCTGGTGGAAATCCCATAGAAAAATTCCAACACATAACAAAACACACAAAAAGAGGGGGGGTCACACTATTCTGCCCAAAATATCTATCATGTTTTTATATTTTTGCTCAATCACAATCATTCTCTTTCTCATAATGTCCATTTCGCTACTGCATTCCATAATTTCCTGAATGATTATTTTGGCGCTGGCACTCGAGAATGGAGGATTTGGACTTCCTGACACACCCCCATGTTCAGTCCCTAAAAAGAAAAAAATATTTTAAAACTATGCAGGCCTACATCTGTATTTACCTTGAAGTTGTGGTGACAGACACTGACCTGTTGTGCTGATAAGCTCCACCTCTCCTTCCTCCACCTCTCCTTCCTCCACCTCTCCTTCCTCCACCTCCGCTTCCTGAACCTGCTTAACTTTGTCTGCTTTGGGATCTTCAGGGAGTTTCTGTGGTGTTGGGTTCCTCGTCTCATGAGCATGGTGTCCTCCCAATCTCCTCTCCCCTATGGGAATAGAAAAAAAAATGTATCCTTTTAGCCCACAGACTTTTTAGGCCTGAAAATGGATTCTCAATGTTTTAAAGTGGGGTCCAATTGATATTTGGCCCTGAGTTTCAAGATGAACATATGAGATCTTGCAAACTCAACAAAGCAACATGTTATTTTGGAGGACACTCACAAATTCACTTGGATAAACACCAAGGTATCCACTGGACCACCTGTGTGTGACACCGTTAAGAAATTTGGTCATGTGGCCCAGAGTATAGTATCTCGATGAAGAACAAAAAAGAGTACACAACTGCTGGAGTGTCATCTCCTTTACCCAGAATACAGTTTATTCTTTCATTCACATTCTAAATTTCCTTACAACACATCATCTAGCCAACAATGTGTAGATAAACATTGTTGAAGTAAAATGAAGCATGCCCACATGTAGTTTACGTGGATATGTGCCAAACATGTTTGGGGGAAGCACAGCAATTTTTTTTCAACACATTTAGCAAATAAGTGGACTCTCCACTTAACAGAAGAGTTGAGATTTTAAAATGTGAAACCAGTCAAGCCAAGCACATGGTGCAAAACATGGAAGAATACATATTACAATGTGAAAGAACACAGTAAAATAAACTTACTTTTTTCAATGCTTTTTATAAGCTTCCTATACTGCTCCGGCTCCCTGAGCTTCAGGTCTGACCACCTTTTACGGAGTTGTTCCTTGGATCTCCTGACCCCATATTTTTTATAGAGAGTCTTCGCAACTTTGCCCATAATTTGTGACTTCCGGAGATTAGGGGTGTCGTATGGGCCATGCTTGCCGTCGTAATCCTTCCTCCGCAGAATGTCCACCATCTCCGCCATCTCAGAAAAAGACATATTAGTCGCCTTGTATCTTTTTTGACTGGATCGTGACGTTTCCGCCTCCGGGCTTTCCTTGTCGGTAATTTTAAGTAAAGAAGCCACCTGTGTCTGCGACATGTCGCCGTCTCACACTGTGCGCCGATCGTTAAGGGGCGGAGAAATCCTGGAAAAGTCCGTCATGGGCGGGCGATGAGGGCGGAGTTACACGCATGCACAGGGTATAAAAAAGGGAAAGAAGTTATTAGGGATGCGTGGAGTAACGACCGGAAGTGAACCAACAAAGTGAACTAAGGTAAGAAGGGAACTCGGGCCTGCAGTGGCCTATAATGGTTCATGATTGTAAAGGGCAATATTGTGATAAGTTGAGGAGAATCAATTCTGATCCTTTACTTTTTTTTCCTTTTGTTTACTTGTTGTTCAAAAAAGATGCAGAAACTACAAGAGCCAGAGGTGATGCTGATTTTTATAGAAAAATATAAGGAACAGCGCAACCTGTGGGAACTGAAACACCCAGCGTACCACAAGAGTGATGTACGTCGGGCAACTATTACCAAGTTAGCAGAGGATATGAAGCCATGGATCCCAGATGCAGACTACACTATGATCAATAATAAAATCAACAACCTGCGTAATTCCTATAAAAAAAAATACAAGGAAGTGCGCCAGTCAAAGAGATCAGGAGCAGAAGCCGACGATGTAGTAAAGCCCAAGCTGTGGTACTACAGACATCTTCAATTTCTGGATGACCAGATCGAGGCCAGGGAATCTATTTCCAGCCTTCCCTCAACCCTTCCTTCCACCCTTCCCTCCAGCGTTCCTTCCGCCCTTCCCTTCACCCCTGCAGAGGCGGAGGAGGAGCCTCCCGAGCTAGAAGAGCCAGATCTTCACATCTTCAGCCCGGTATAGTATTTTTGATCATAATTATTGTCCACTAAGTAATATTGTGTTGAACTGTTTGGATTAGCCATAAATGATATCATACCCCCCCCAAAAAAAAAAAAAAAAACAGGAAAGAGATCAAAATTGTGTGTGATAGATTCCCCAAATAATCAAATTTTTCATTTTCTTTTAAAAACAGGATGAGGCAAGCCAGGAGGAAGAGGGTCAGGAGTGTGGCAGGCAGGAGGAGGCAGGGCCAAGTGGGACTCAGCAGGTCCCCAGGCCTAGTGGCAGCACCGTCTCCCAAGTGGCTCCCCTCCACGTCAGACCGCCAAAACAACGGCGGATGACACAGGTGGAGGCGGAGTCACTAAAGATGATTCAGCAGGCTGCTGCTATCATGAGGGCCCCCCTCAGCCCTACGGAGGGGTATAGCACCTATCTGGCGGATAAGTTGCTCAGAATGGAGGCGGGACAACGGGCCCTTTGTGAGCACCTTATATATATGGCCGTACACATGGGGGCGAGGGGGCTGCTGACTGAGGCCACCCATATCTCGCAGCAGGCCAATCCCTCTCCTCCTTCTCCTCCTCCTCCTGCCACATCACCACCCACAGTAGCCCAGCCTGCAAGGGTGCGTGGACGGGGCCGTGGAGAGAACGCTGCAGAGAGGCGTGGAAGGAAGGCTACAGGGAAGAGCAGGAGGTGATTCCCTGGCCTCGAGCTGCTCATCCAGAAATTGAAGGTTGATGGAGTACCACAGCTTGGGATGATGTATGTCTTTGGCTGCTGCTCCTGATTTCATGCTGTTGTTGATTTTATTATTGATCATAGTCAGGTCTGCATTTGGGATCTAATGACTTTATATTCTCTGCTAATTTCTGAATAGTTGCCCTTCGGTTTTTGTTTGTTTTTTGTCCGAAATAAAGGGAAATTTGATTTCAGCCAACATACATGCCTGATGTGTTTTTTTTTTTTGGAAGTAGCAATAAGATTTCATAAATACAATGTGTAATTAATAACAAGGGACACCAACCTCCATGAGTAAAAAATAAAAATAATATGTTGTTCTAAAAAATTGACACACCAGAAAATGCACAACAAATTTAAAGACAAAAAAAAAAAAAGGTGTAATTTGTGAGGTCGGCCTTGAAGAATTAAACAAATTATTCCTAAGATCACAAGAAAGAAGAAAGACATACGTTTGTCAGAACTCAGGAGAAAGATCTGCTGCCAAAATGACATTTTAAAGACCGTTCTAAAGCAACAAAACATGTGCTGCATTAAACAAAGCAATAACTTGCAGAATGACGAATGTGTTCTCTCCATTAGGAACGCTACTTTTACCAGAACGAGCGCTCCCGTCTCCTAATTCAGTCTGAGCATGCGTGGGTATTTTAACCGATGGACTTGCCCATAGACGATCGGAAATTCCCATCGGTTTTTTATCCATCGGAAAAATTTTAAACAAGTTCTATTTTTTTCATCCGATGGAAAAAAGACCGATGGGTACCATACACGATCGGTTTGTCTGATGAAAACCATCCATCGGACGGTTTTCATCAGTTAAACCGATCGTGTGTACGGGGCTTAAATGTGCAGCAATGTTTTTTTTGGACAGCAGTGGCTTCTTCTGTGGTATCCTCCCATTAAATCCATTCTTGTTTAGTGTTTTACGTATCATAGATTCGCTAACAGGGATTTTAGCATATGCCAGAGACTTTTGTAAATCTTTAGCTGACACTCTAGGATTCTTCTTCACCTCATTGAGCAGTCTGCACTGTGCTCTTGCAGTCATCTTTACAGGACGCCCACTCCTAGGGAGAGTAGCAGCAGTGCTGAACTTTCTCCATTTATAGACAATTTGTCTTACCATGGACTGATGAACAGCAGGGCTTTTGGAGATACTTTTATAACCCTTTCCGGCTTTATGCAAGTCAACAATTCTTAATCGTAGGTCTTCTGAGAGCTCTTTTGTGCAAAGCATCATTCACATCAGGCAATGCTTCTTGTGGAAAGCAAACCCTGAACTGGTGTGTGTTTTTTAGAGGGCAGGGCATCTGTAACCAACACCTCCAATCTCATCTCATTGATTGGACTCCAGTTGGCTGACACCTTACTCCAATTAGCTCTTGGAGATCTCATTAGTCGAGGCGTTCACATACTTTTTCCACCTCCACTGTGAATGTTTACTTGGTGTGTTCAATAAAAACATGGTAACATTTAATTATTTGTGTGTTATTAGTTTAAGCAGACTTTGATTGTCTATTGTTGTGACTTAGATGAAGATCAGATCACATTTTACGACCAATTTGTGCAGAAATCCATATCATTCCAAGGGGTTCACATGCTTTTTATTGCAACTATATTCATGCCTGGGGGAACTGAGCACAGGGCAAGATCACAGCCACCACCGCTGGAGCGGGTTCAGCCGTTGCAAGCCAAGATGAGCCATGTGGACATGCTGTAGGCTATTCAGAGGAAGACGGCGGCAACCTGTTTGACCCGCAACTGTCACATGGGTCTCAGAGACACCCCTGCTTCCACTGAGTCTATAATAGATTATACTATGGAAGAACTGTTAGCCTTCCAGCCAGAAGCTTCTCCCCCTAGCCCAGAACCACCAGACCTGGTTGAAGGCCTCTTCTCTCAGGGTGGCATGGACTCCAGTGCTCTCTTTATCAAATTATCTGACCTTCTTGACAAGGGACTCTCCAAAACTGCCTCTTAGATCACTATGAATATTAAAGTAGATTTGAAAGACTTGGGCTCCTTGGGCTCACGCAATAAGTTAACTGAAAATAAGCTGGATATGACAGATACCACTCCTGCACCCTGTGAAAATATCCACAGGGTGCAGGAGCAATTGGATATTGCTCTGGCTAAAATAGATGATCGGAGAATCTCTTGAGGTGCTCTAATTTTCAGATTTGGGGTTTCCCTCAATCTGATAAGGCTGTCCCTGCTGTGGTTTGCATGTTTCTTCAAGAGTTCATGCTGGACCTGCCAGAGCACTGTCTACAGCTGGATAGGGCCCACAGATTTCGCAGGGACATAATTGTAAAACCTCACTTTTATGCCATGAAGGAAGCAGTCATGAAGTATTCTAGGGACTCTTCTCAGTTCTCCATCCTGGACCACCCTGTGGCAATATTTCCTGATTTATCACTGTTACTATTCAAAAATGCAGGGCCCTTAAACCTCTACTTTTTAGAGTTCTTGCACAAAAATATTGAGTATAAATGGGCATTCCCTTTTCACCTTCTTTTTGCTTATCACAACAGGAACTATGTGTTTTTTTCATTTGCCAAGGGTGAACAGTTGCTACTCCAGCTTGATATTATTTCCCAAGAACCTAGCACTTCACCATCAAGGGGCAAAACTACGGCACAACACAAGAAGTCCCGGAAAGCCCAGGACTCTCCACCTCTCTGAGCCTAGCTTTTGTTTTTTTGGGGGTTTCCATAGTTCTCCGTGGTTCCTTTGGGACTTTATCTGTTTTTTGGGGGGTTTTGAGCATTTGATGGGTGGCCCTGCATACAATGACCTCTTTAATTTATGTTTGCTGGTCTATATAAAACCTCTCATGGTTAGGTAGGATTAATAGACATGTGCAATTCCTTTCGTTCCAAATTATTTTTTGGGCAAAATTCAACAAATTCGTTAAATCGGGAATATTTGAATTAATGGTAATCTGAAATTTAAAAATATGAAAACTCAAAAATTCGGAAAATTCGAAAATACGAAAATTTGAATATTAGAAAATTCGGAAATTCAAAAATTAGAAAATCTAAAATTAAGAACAAAAATCAGAAAATTTGAAAATCTTAAATAATAACTAACTAACTAATAATAATAACTATTACTAACTATTAAATTATAGGTATTGGAAATTCCTTTAAAATTTGGCTGTTAGTGAACGTAACAAATTTATCCGAAGTTACAAATTATCCGAAATAGCGAATACCGCATCTAAACGAATGGAATGTAACTAATTAATAATATTAAATAATAATAGTAATAATAATAATGATTTTTTTTATTATTATTATTTATTATTATTAATTTGTTACGTTCCATTCGTTTAGATGCGGCATTCGTTATTTCGGATAATTAGTAACTTTGGATACATTTGTATTCATTACAG
Source organism: Rana muscosa (assembly GCA_029206835.1). NCBI lineage: Eukaryota > Metazoa > Chordata > Amphibia > Anura > Ranidae > Rana > Rana muscosa. The sequence goes on along the minus strand of CM055118.1, from coordinate 654,626,715 downwards.
TATATTCACTAACAAACAAATTTGAAAGGAAATTCCAATACCTATAATTTAATAGTTAGTTATTATTAGTTAGTTAGTTATTATTTCAGATTTTAGAATTTTCGGAATTTCGTCCTTTTGGATTTTCTGATTTTCGTTCTTTCTGATTTTCGTTCTTTTGAACTCTCAAATTTCCGAATTTTCAAATTTGCACATTTTCTAATTTTGGGATTTTCGAATTTCCAAATTTTTGACTTTTCAAATTTGTTCGAAATAACAAATTTTGATCATAACAAGTGACCCGAAAAAAAACAAACAAAAAAACGAATGAAACGAAAACTAAAATGAACACTTTTTTTGGCAGTGCACATGTTTGAGGATTAACACTGTTAAAATTACCTTACTTCTGCATCTCTTACATTTTTTTTATTATTTGCCCACAGGAATACCTTGTAATGACCTTCTTTAACTTTGATTGATCTTCTTCATCCTCCTTGGTGCTAAAATGGCCTTAGCTAGGGCATGGAAGCAACCAACGATGTCCCTAGCGCAGGCAAAGAAAAAAATTACTTGGATTATGACCCACAAACGGATTGCTAGCATTTTGAGTGACATCATGACTCCATGGGTGTAATATATGCACCTGTCTGGATCTTTGGATTATGGATTAAGGTGAGCGATTTCATCTACTCTGGTCCTCGCTTTTTTCTTTCTATCCTTTTTTCTTCTTCTTCTATTTCTACTCCTCCCCATTTCTTTCTCATAACCCCCTTTTTTGTACAGTACTTCTTGGTTTATACTGATATTGTTAAAAATGCAGAGAGAACTCCCTAGTGACACCTTTGGGAAAGGACAGCTCTTGCTGTTTTGCGGAATGTTGAGGGGATATGACAGTCTTTGCAGTTTGCTTTGGATTGATGGACTATGTTTTCTGGATTATGGATACTGTAAGTCTGTTGTAGGCTATTTATTATGAGCATCATACTTTTTGCTAAATTATTGGACATTCATGTATTGATTTAATTATTTTTCCAATAATAATTGATTGAAAGTAAAACAATATCTGCTTATCCTGCTATAAGAAGCTTTGTTCAGACTCTTCCTGTTTTAGAATAACAATGTCTCCCAATTTTGACCCGGGTTGTCATCCTGTCATATGGAGACTACAAGTGGCTATTGTTAAATTACACAGGTATGGTCTACTGTTGTTACCATCAGGTACGTGCCCTGAGAAATGCCATGGAGCCAATGCCAAAACAAGAGAATGGAGATACGGCAAAATACAGCAAAAAAACAGGTAAAAACAATTATTGCTGATTGCTTATGAAACATGATGCTTTAATAAACAAAATATTATTAATCTAGGGTCCACGTGTTTTATATTGATTTCAGGGTAGTTTTTAGTGCATACGATGATCCAATGCAATTCAGAGCTGCTATTCACTATCTTCTAAAACCAAACTCTAGCAAGTAATAAAATCAGGGAACAAAAGGCTAGTGTTAGTTCTGTGCCTAAACTCTTATAATATATTCCTTGGTAATTAACTTCAATTGTAACAGTAATATTCCTGTAAATTGTGCTGTTGACAATGTGGGAAAATCTCAGCATCTCACACTTTCAATGGCTTATTTAATTGTAAAAACTTGGAGAAACAATTTTAACAGCTATTAACAAAAAGTCATTGCCTGAAAAGGTATGCATGCTTTTGTATGTCCATCTAGAATGATTGGTTGTGTATCTGACTATTACTTGTATGAAAAAAAAACTTCTATTCCTATGTTTCTTTTCAAAATAATTGCAGTCTTACAAAAAAAAAATCATGTGTAGTGCTTATAGCAACATAAACAATGCTTCTTCCCCAGCACAGTTTATCTATGCAATTGACTGCTGAAATGCTACAAAAAAATTCAACATAACATTTTTGTTGTATTGTGCCTATCTCCTCTTTAGTGTGTGGTCCAAAGAATCTCCTTTAATGTCAATTGTGTACAGCACTGTTCGATGAGAAATGGCACATACTGTATTGTTACAATTAAATAGGGGGCTGTCAACTGGTTGATGGGTTATAATGATGCATGTAAAGCAACCCATAAATGATTTTATTTAATTTTCTTCCACCAAGGGTCAGTAATCGCATGTAAAAAAATCCAACAGATCCACTCTTCCCCTTATTTGACCTTATTCCCTTTTATTTCTTTTAATATATACTACATTATCACATGAGATATTTAGATTACCTTGTTTAATTTATTTTATTTAGTTCTGTATATTTTATTTTTCAATACATTCTATGTTTTATTTGCTCATAATATATATTTAATACACTTTATATTTATGAATATTATTCTGAACATGGAATTTATTGTACTATTTCTAATGCATTTTTTTATATAATGTTATTTATACCCCCATTTTTTTATGTTGAAAAATTTAATAAAAACATTGAAACCCAAAAAATCCAACAGGCTGAACAATCAGCCTGCCCATACATGGATCGAATTTCGGTCCATTAATGGCCAGCTTTACTGTGTAATGTAAAGTTTATTACAGCATTACAAAAACTATAGGACCATTGAGTGCTATGCTGTGCCAACATCACATACTAGATACTACAAAAACAATAAGATATAACTGGGGACTTTTGAGGCACATATACAGTATCTAACAAAAGTGAGTACACCCTCACATTTTTGTAAATATTTTATTATATCTTTTCATGTGACAACACTGAAGAAATTACACTTTGCTACAACTCCAAAAAGTGTTTTCCACAAAAAATTATGGAAGCACATCAAAATTCATAAAAAACAAGCGTTGTAATGAACTTTATACTACAAAAATAATAAGAAATGGCTTTAAAGGCACATATACATCATGACACTGTAAAAATCTAACAATACTCTAAAATGTTAGATTAGTGTTAGATTATTACAGTGCCATGATGTACAGTATCTTACAAAAGTGAGTACACCCATCACATTTTTGAAAATATTTTATTATATCTTTTCATGTGACAACACTAACGAAATTACACTTTGCTACAATGTAAAGTAGTGAGTGTACAGCTTGCTTAACAGTGTAAATTTGCTATCCCCTTAAAATAACTCAACACACAGCCATTAATGTCTAAACTGCTGACAAAAAAATGAGTACACCCCTAAGTCAAAATGTCCAAATTGGGCCCAATTAGTTATTTTCCCTCCGGTGTCATGTGACTCGTTAGTGTTACAAGGTCTCAGGTGTGAATGGGGAGCAGGTGTGTTAAATTTGGTGTTATCACTCTCACTTTCTCATACTGGTCACTGGAAGTTCAACATGGCCCCTCATGGCAAAGAACTCTCTGAGGATCTGAAAAAAAAGAATTGTTGCTCTACATAAAGCTGGACTAGGCCAGTGATGGTGAACCTTGGCACTCCAGATAGTTTAGAACTACATTTCCCATGATGCTCCACTAAACTGCAGAGTGCATGAGCATCATGGGAAATGTAGTTCAAAAACACCTGGGGTGCCAAGGTTTACCATCACTGGCCTAGGCTATAAAAAGATTGCCAAGACCCTGAAACTGAGCTGCAGCACGGTGGCCAAGACATACAGCAATTTAACAGGACAGGTTCCACTCAGAACAGGCCTCACCATGGTCGACCAAAGAAGTTGAGTGCACGTGCTCAGCATCATATACAGAGGTTGTCTTTGGGAAATAGACTTATGAGTGCTGCCAGCATTGCTGCAGAGGGTGAAGTGATGGGGGGGTCAGTCTGTCAGTGCTGAGACCATACGCCACACATTTGCATAAAATTGGTCTACATGGCTGGGTTCCCAGAAGGAAGCCTCTTCTAAAGATGATGCACAAGAAAGCCTGCAAACAGTTGGCTAAAGACAAGCAGACTAATCAAGCAGGAACCATGTCCCGTGGTCTGATGAGACCAAGATAAACTTATTTAGTTCAGATAGTGTTAAGTGTGTGGTGGCAACCAGGTGAGGAGTACAAAGACATGTGTGTCTTGCCTACAGTCAAGCATGGTGGTGCAAGTGTCATGGTCTGGAGCTGCATGAGTGCTGCTGGCATTGGGAAGCTACAGTTCATTGAGGGAACCATGAATGCCAACATGTACTGTGACATACTGAAGCAGAGCCAGCTCTGGTGAACTCCATGCCCAAGAGGGTTAAGGCAATGCTGGAAAATAATGGTGGTCACACAAAATATTGACACTTTGGGCCCAATTGGGGTGTATTCACTTTTGCTGCCAATCGTTTAGACATTAATGGCTGTGCGTTGAGTTATTTTGAGGACACAGCAAATTTACACTGTTATACAATATGTACACTCACTACTTTACATTGTAGCAAAGTGTCTTTTCTTTAGTGTTGTCACGTGAAAAGATATAATAAAATATATACAAAAATGTGAGGGGTGTACTCAATTTGTTAGATACTGTACATCATGGCACTGTAATAATCTAACAATAATCTAACATTTTACAGTGTCATGATGTATATGTGCCTTTAAAGCAATTTCTTGTTATTTTTGTAGTATAAAGTTCATTACAACACTTGTTTGTCATGAATTTTGATGTGCTTCCATAGGTTTTTGAGGAAAGCACTTATGGAGTTGAAATTGAGGGTTAACACTACAAAATATAAAGCCTTGAATGTGTCTTAACCTGTCTATTGACACACACAGTGTGGTTCAGCCCTGCCCCTCATTTTCTGCTCACAAGATTTTATTGACAACAACAGGAGCCAACAGGATTTGATTGACAACAGCAGGAGCTGAGCCTCTTGTAAGAAGTAAGGAGAGAAGAGTAGCACTGCTGCAGATGGGCATAGCATTGGATTGAGCGGGGGGGGGTTGACATGAGAATGTTTTTTTACATCATCCCCCTCCTGACCACTCAGATTAAATATACTGTTAGCGGGTAGCAGGTACAGGCATAGTCACGTTCATGTACATAACTGCCTCCTTCTGGGTTTGGGGCGCCCTGCTGACCCCTGCTGTGATTGAACACAGCACAAGTTTGTCAGCAGATTTCATCCAATGATTTTGGCTGACACCTGCTGAGCCAGATGAGAAAGTAAAAGCAGCACACATTGCACACATTACACTTTTTAGGCACACAGTTATCCCCTAATTTTCCATAGATGTTAATCCCTTCCCAGCCAGTGTCATTAGTACAGTGTCAGTATACAGTAATATCACTAATTCCCCCCAGCTAGTGTCTGTAGGTGTTAGATTTCCTGCCACCCTATCACAGTCACACTATAATTTGCTGATCACCGCCATTACAGTACAGCATCTATAGCTGCGCAAATTCCAGTATATACCATAGTTTGTAGATGCTATAACTTTTGCACAAACCATTTATTATACACTTGATTTTTTTTATCAAAGACATGTAGCAGAATACATTTTGGCCTAAATTTGAAGAGACTTTATTCATTTATTTATTTATTTATTAATTTTGATATGTTATATAACACAAAGTAGAAAATATACTTTTTATTCAACATGTTTGTTATTTTTTTGTTTATATAATAAAAATAAAAAACCCAGTGATGATCAAATACCACCAAAAGAAAGCTCTATTTGTGTGAAAAAAATTATATAAATGTAATTTGTTTATAGTGTTGCATGACCGCACAATTGCCAGTAAAGAAGCGCAATGTGGAATAGTAAAAAATGCCCTAGTTGTGAAGGGGGTAAAACCTCCCAGGGGTCAAGTGGTTAATGCAGAGAATGCATTAGGGTGAAAACCCTTTTACCTTTACAATCACTTTAACATTACATTTTTACATGGTTCAGTTAATTGACTGTGTGTAAAAAGATGCATTAACAAATCAGAAATAAAACACATAAAATAGAAATTGCAGGAGCGAGATGGCCGCTTTCTAGATGCTCTCCGCTGTCCCCGATCTTTTCAGCAGCTCCACAGTGGAGACAGGGGCATACAATACACCCCTATCTGCAGCATTCCACACCTGCGCACTGTATAATCATGCCAAAGTGGCAGACTATCCGTGTGGTCCTGCAGAAGTTGACACACTTCTTTCCCCCTCAGGCAGACTGGGATCGGCAAGCATGGCGGCAGCATGTCTCACAGTGACTTACCACTCTCCGACATCTCGGCAGAAGACAGCTCTGAATCCTCCATGAGCACAGTGATTTTTTCAGCCCACCTCCAACACATGGTGAGTCTCCTCCTGATAACCCCTCCACAAGAAGCCAAGCTAAAAGCAAAAATTTAAGCAAGGGGACCTCTATATCTGCAGGCACATTAGATAAGCTGACATTGAAACCTCTCCCACCTCTTCCCTGCTTCTACACAACCTGCCTCCATTACTGATTTAAAAGATATGCTTACATCCTTACCTGAATCTCTCCACTCTGATTTCTCTCATATGTCTGCGGGCATTTCCACCGTACAAGATCTTTGCTCCAGAGTCTCTCTTATTGAAACCAAAACAAGAAAAATTTGCACTGAACAAGCCGCTGAAATCCAACAGATTCATACCAAGCTGGCCAATTTGGAGGAAAGGTCTTGGCGCAAAAATATTAAATTCAGGGGTAAATCAGAAACAGTGCCGTAACCATTGCTTTATGATTTTGTTCACCAATTGCGATCAGAGCTGCTTCCTGGTGAAATTGGTAAAGCTGTATGCCTGTATGTCAAGAATAATGTAAGTGAATGCGAGAGATGACATCACTAAGGGAGCTAGGGAAGAGGTGGAATCCTTATGGGTAGAGCTCCAAAGGGATCAAACTAAGGGGAAAATAATACCGGTAGTATGCTATAGGCCTCCTAACCTGAGGGAGGAGGGAGGTTAACCTCCTATCACAATTTCAATTAGCAGCAAGGATGGGAAGTGTTATCATAATGGGGGATTTTAGTTATCCAGACATAGAATGGGTGTGGAGGGAATCACGCATTCGTCTAAGGCCCGCCAGCTCCTAAATGTCTTGCAGGACAATTTCATGGGTCAGATGGTAGACACACCAACTAGAAATAAAGCGTTACTAGATCTACTTATTACCAGCAATACAGACCTGATCACGAATGTGGAAATACGGGAAAATTTAGGATAAAGGAGATCAGAGGTCAATTGTCTTCAATATAAATCACACTAATAGGAAACATAAGGGAAATACAAAGACACTGAATTTCAAAAGAGCCAACTACCCTAAACTACGAACCTTGCTAGAAGATATAAATTGGGATAAAATCTTAGGAACAAAGAACACGGATGAGAGATGGGTTCGCTTTAAGAGCATATTAAATAAGGGCATTAGCCAGTGCATCTCATTGGATAATAAATTTAAAAGAGCAAACAAAAGTCCTGGATGGCTTAACGCCAATGTAAAAATGCATATAAAAGCAAAAGAGAAGGCCTTCAAAAAATACAAGGTTGAGGCATCATCATCAGCATTCAAACTTTAGAAAAAATGCAACAAGAAATGTAAGGGTGCAATTAGGGCGGCTAAGATAGAACACGAATGACACATAGTGGAGGAGAGCAGAAAAAATCCCAAGAAATTCTTTAAGTATATAAACATTAAAAAAGGGAGGACAGACCTTATTGGCCCCATAATAAATGAGGAAGGACATCTGGTTACAAAGGATGGGCAAAGGTATTGAATTTATTCTTCTCCTCAGTCTTCACGAGGGAATCCGAGGGCTTCAGTAACCAAAACTGCAGTGTTTATCCTCGTGACTAATCACAGGAAGCACCCTCATGGCTAACAGAGGACAGAATTAGAATTAGACTTGGGATACTTAACATTAATAAATCACCGGGACTGAATGGCTTGCACCCGAGGGTACTTAGGGAACTCAGTCAAGTAATTGCCAGACCATTGTTCCTAATTTTTACTGACAGTCTACTGACTGGAATGGTACCATCAGATGGGAGAAAAGCCAATGTAGCACCAATATTTAAAAAGGGCCCAAAATAAATCCCTGGGAATTACAGACCAGTTAGCCTAACATCAATAGTATGCAAGCTCTTGGAGGGGATGACAAAGGACTATATACAAGATTTTAGTAATGAAAACTGTATTATTAGCAGTAATCAGCATGGATTCATGAAGAATCATTCTTGCCAAACCAATCTATTAACCTTCTATGAGGAGGTGAGTTGCCATCTAGATAAAGGAAGGCCTGTAGATGTGGTGTATCTGGATTTTGCAAAATCATTTGACACAGTTCCTCATAAATGTTTACTGTACAAAATAAGGTCCGTTGACATGGACCATAGGGTGTGTACATGGATTGAAAACTGGCTACAAGGGCAAGTTCAGAGGATGGTGATAAATGAGGAATACTCGGAATGGTCAGGGGTGGGTAGTGGTGTCCCACAGGGTTCTGTGCTGGGACCAATCCTATTTAATTTGTTCATAAACAACCTTGCGGATGGGGTAAACAGTTCAATCTCTGTATTTGTGGACAATACTAAGCTTAGCAGGTCAATAACTTCTCCGCAGGATGTGGAAACCTTGCAAGAAGATCTGAACAAATTATTGGGGTGGGCAACTACATGGAAAATGGGGTTTAATGTAGAAAAATGAAAAATAATGCATTGGGGGGGGCAAAAATATGAATGCAATCTATACACTAGGGGGAGAACCTCTGGGGGAATCTAGGATGGAAAAGGACCTGGGGGTCCTAGTAGATGATAGGCTCAGCAATGGCATGGCATGCTGCTGCTAACAAAGCAAACTGAATATTGGCATGCATTAAAAAAGGGATTAACTCCAGGGATAAAGCGATAATTCTCCCACTCTACAAGACTCTGGTCCGGCAGCACCTGTAGTATGCTGTCCAGTTCTGGACACCAGTCCAAAGAAGGGCAACAAAGCTAATAAAGGGTCTGGAGTAGGGATGAGCCAAACACCCTCCGGTTCGGATGGCACCAGAACCTGCGAACGGACCGAAAGTTTGCGCAAACTTTAGAACCCTATTAAATAGAATGGACTCGAACATTCCAAATAAAAAGTGCTAATTATAACGGCTAATATGCAAGTTATTGTCCTAAAAAGGGTTTGGGGCCCGGGTCCTGCCCCAGGGGACATGTATCAATGCAAAAATAAGTTTTAAAAATGGCCATTTTTTCAGGAGCAGTGATTTTAATGATGCTTAAAGTGAAAAAAAGTGAAATATTCCTTTAAATATTGTACCTGGGGGTGTCTAAAGTATGCCTGTGAAGTGGCACGTGTTTCCCGTGTTTAGAACTGTCCCTGCACAAAATTTAATTTCTAAAGGAAAAAAAGTCATTTAAAAATGCTTGCGGCTTTAATGTAATGTTTGGTCATGGCAATATGGATGAAAATCATTGATAAAAATGGCAGGGTACCCCCCACCCCCAGCCCACTACCAGCCCCTTTGGGTCTTGTATGGATATTAAAGCGGAAGTAAACCCATCGATTTAACAGTTTCAAAAAGCAGTTACATTGCCGGCATGCCGGGAATGCCAACTGTCACATTGGTTGTGCTCTCAACCAAACTGTCAAACTATCCAATGGCTGGTGTCATAACTGATCACATGTGCAGCATCATGGCAGTTAAAGATTAAACAGAGGCCAAGATGGTAGCTTCCTTGCCTGAAAATGATAGGAGGGTTTACTTCCACTTCACGGGGAACCCCGCACCCAAATTAAAAAAAGGCCCCATATACTCTGAACAGCAGTATACAGGCGGCGCAAACAAGACAGGGACTGTAGGTTTGTTCTTAAGTAGAATCTGTTTGTAATTTGGAACAGGTACATTTTTTAAGTGTAGCTCCAGCCAAAAAATCTATTTTTAAGCTTTTTGGAAAACATAGGGAAGGGTTATCACCCCTGTAAAATTTGTTTTGCTGTCTGTGCACCTGTTCAGAACAATTTACCTCACTTTCCATCCCAATGACAAATGTTTTTTGAAAATTTGGGGTTTTTATTGAAACAAGGATTGGTGATAAAACATCAGTGGAGAGGAGACACGTTTTTCCCATATTAACTCTTACAGGAGAGAATTTCCCTTCCTAGGGGTAGATTTCCTCTCACTTCCTGTTGTCTCCCTCCATTTGCAAGTAGGAGTCGTTTGAAAGTCGGATGTTTGAAAGTAGGGGCCTGCCGTATATACTCTGTAGAAATTTGGCCCTTGGTGTTGGTGTTGCCACAACACTGTAAGCCCTCACAGTTACTCTTCGTGGGCGCTGGAACGCCCTGCTGTGAACTATTATATCAAGAATTGTAATTACATGCCATTGTTGAACAGTGGTAGGAAAAATTGGGCCTTTGGTGGTGGTGCTGGTGCCACAACACTGTAAGTCCTCACAGTTACTCTTGGTGGGCGCAGGAATTGGCCCAGCTGTGAAATATTAGATCAATAATTGTAATTACATGCCCCTGTTGAACAGGGGCAGAAAAATTGGGCCTTTGGTGGTGGTGGTGGTGGTGGTGGTGTTGCCACAACACTGTAAGCCCTCACAGTTACTCTTGGTGGGCGCAGGAATGGGCCCTGCTGTGAATTATTAGATCAAGAATTGTAATTACATGCCCCTGTTGAACAGGGGCAGAAAAATTGGGCCTTAGGCACTGGTGCCACAACACTGCAACCCCTCATAGATACTGTACTTGGAGCGCAGCAATGAGCCCTGCTGCAAAGTATTGCATCAAAAATTGTAATTACACGCCCCTGTTAAACAAGGGCGGAAAAATTGGGCCTTAGGCACTGGTGCCACAACACTGCAACCCCTCACAGATACTGTACTTGGAGCGCAGCAATGAGCCCTGCTGCAAAGTATTGCATCAAAAATTTTAATTACACACCCCTGTTAAACAGGGGCTAAAAAATTGGGCCTTAGCCACTGGTGGCGGTGCCCAGAACCAAAAATGTTCTTACAAGCTATCAGCATGATCATTCAGGAGGAAGAGGATAGTCAGTCAGCATAACAGGATAGTCACTCAGCATCAGCATAGGCAGTCTTGAAGGGATCTGACATTTCAAAAAAAATATTCAGTTACATCAGCATCAGGTGCTTGGTAGCTGGTGTTGATCCAAGACTGATTCATTTTTATGAAGGTCAGTCGATCGACCGAGTCGGTGGACTGGCACACCCTGTGATCGGTTACAAAGCCTCCAGCAGCACTGAATGTGCGTTCCTAAAGAACGCTGGATGCAGGACAGGCCAGTACCTCAATTGTATACTGTGCAAGCTCTGGCCAGTGATCCATCCTCAATACCCAGTAACCCAGAGGATTTTCGGTGGGAAAGGTGTCCAAGTCTGATCTTGCCCCTAGGTATTACTGCATCATGTAAACCAGACGCTGGCGATGGTTGCTGGAACCGATCATACCTTGGGGCTGCGTACTAAAAAATTGTCTGAACGCATCAGTCAGACGGCCATCTTCTCCACCGACCCTTCTTTGACTGACCGAAACCTCAGCAACAAGTTGTCCAGGACCAGGAATTTGTAACCTCCCAGTCTCTGGGAACGCGTTTCACAGACCTTTCTGCAAGGCCTCCCCGAAGATGCTTCATCCTCTGCTCCCTCTGCAACGGCAAGATAAGGTCCGCAACCTTACCCTTGTACCGTGGATCAAGGAGAGTGGCCATCCATTAATGGTCCCTCTCCTTGATCGCACGAATAAGAGGATCCTTCCGCAGGATTTGCAGGATCAGGGAGGCCATGCAGCGTAGGTTTGCTGAGGCATTCGGTGCGGAGTCCTCTGGGTCACTGAGGACGACATGATCCGCAGCCACCTCCTCTCAGCCACGTACAAGTCCACGGGTGTCTTGGGACTGTAATTGATCCCTTGAAGACTGCTGATGATGCTGAGTGCTAGGCTCCACCTCCATGCTGACACAATCCTCCTCCTCCTCTTCCTGTGTGATAGCCGGGCCAGCAGGAACACTGTCTGGATAAAGGGGGCCTTGAGAGGTAAGGAAGTCCTCCTTTTCCTGCCTCTGTTCTGCCTTAAGTGCCCTGTCCATTATTGTCCCATCTACGTTGTTAAGAATGAAGTATTCCTTCATAGCCTTATCTAGCATGGTGACTCGGATAGGGTCGGAGAGAATGGATTTGTTCAGTCTCCAGTGTCTCTGGCCCGGCCTTGAGCTTTGCGTTGTAAGGGACATGCTCACAATGGAGTGGTCCGACAAAACCGTGTCCCTGATGTGGGATTTTACAACAAGTGGGATAGTGTGGTTTGAAACTAACAGGTGGTCAATTCGAGCATAGGAGTTGTGGGGATGGGAAAAGTGTGTATAATCTCGCTTGGACGGATTTAGTTCTCTCCACACATCGGTCAGACCCTGGGCGTGGATGAGTTTGGCGATTTTCAGGCTCTCTTTGGTCGGACGTGTCAGTTGGGCCGAGGGAGGTTTAGATCTATCCAGACCCTGATCAAATGCTGCGTTGGAGTCCCCACCAAAAATGATCGTGCCCTTCAACAGAGGAGCTAGCTTTTCAAATAGTTGTTTGAAGAAGGCTGCTTGACCTTTGTTGGGTGTGTAGTAGGATATCAGGGAGTATAAGTGGCCTTCGATCGTGCCCTTTACTAAGATGAACCTGCCCTCTGGATCTTTTACATCAGTGATCCAGGTGAAGTTGCACGTTTTTGCAAATAAGACGGCCACCCCCTTTGACTTATTAACCGCACTGGCCATATAGAAGTTAGGGAAGTGGGAGTGGAGGAACTTGGGACTGTACCGGGCTGGGAAATTGGTTTCCTGTATCATTACAATGTCCAGGCTTGACGATTTGTAGGTATTAAAGAGTTTCCTACGTTTGAGGGGGGAGTTTAGGCCCTGGACATTGTGTGTAGCGACCTTTAAGGCCGTGTGAGTGTGGTCAGCCATGGACCCCGAGGGGAGAAGCGCTGCAATGTCCATCGCCACTTACCGCTGGGACCTCCGGCGACTCCAGAGCGATGATTGGATCGCCGGTACCGTACTTCTGGGATCTCGCAGACTTGAGAGGCTTACCGATGGTAGTGTCTAAAAGAAACAAAAATGTCAGGTGATGCTCAAAAGAGAAAAAAGGGGATAGAAAGGAAGTTAGAAAGGACAGAACAGGAGGAAGGTTTCCCCCCACACAGGAGAATGATCCCGGCGGGAGAGAAAAGTTCCTAACGGTCATCTCACCAAAAATCGTGAGCTAAAAGTAGGAAGTCCAAATCTCCTGGCTAAAAGCCTTGGAGATCCTATCCCCCGAAGACCAACTGGGGTTCAAGGGATAGGTGGAGGCACATGTGAGCCACCCCAAACCAGGGCGCCCTGTAAATTTGAACAACTATGCTCCTAAAGCAACGTGAACCAATAAACGGACAGTAGCATTGAAGCAACTACCCAAGTATAAGCGGTCAGAGGCACCCCCCACCCCACCCGCATGGGCAGGAGGGAGGGGGAGGGAACCCCCGATCCGCCGCCGCTTATGAGATGGAGTAAAGCATATTTACTTCGGTAAAGTGGCTATAGTATCGCCCTTGTCCCCCAGACGGGGGAGGCATAGTTAGGAAACCCATCTCTAGACATAGGAGGGGAGAAACAACAAATAAAACTGTTGGTTAACAAGTAAAGAGAGAACACCGGAGAAAACGATTTCCGGGGTAGTATGAGAGTCATCCTCTTAGGAAAAGAGAAAAGTCCGATGCGGGTGCATCAGTATACGTCGAACCTAAACCTCGTGACAGTCAAAGTCTCATGTAGGACCTGTATGCGACGATCTTCTGGCCTTGGGTTTGTTCCAGAGGGGATCCGGCGGACTTGTGGGAGGCGGGCGTTTATTCGATCCTGATGACGACGTCTCCATGTCCGACTCCTGGGAAATGATCTTCAGGCTGAGAAGCAACTTTTCTCCCATGGCGAAGTTGGAGAAGGCATGGTCTCGGCCTTTGTAGGTGAACTTCACGGCAAAGGGGAATGCCCATCTGTATTTGACCTCCTTCTGTGTCAAAGCAGATAGTAGCGGTTTTAGGGTACGTCTGCGCTGTATGGTGGAAGGAGAGAGATCCGCAAAAATTTGCACCGGGTGCCCCTGGCAGATCACTTGAGGCATTGAGCGGGTCTGTTTCATGACCGCCTCCTTGACAGCATAGTAGTGGGGCTTTACAATAATGTCCCTGGGGGAGCCATCTTTCCTGGGGGGCCCAGCGCTCTATGTGCTCTGTCCAGCTCCAGGCGGGGTGTAGGGATGTTTGGGATCAGGGACCTCATAAGTTCTTGCGTGGCAGATTCAACATCGATAATTGATTCCGGGAGACCTCTGATTCTGAAATTACATCTCCTGGACCTGTTCTCGAGGTCATCTATGCGGGAGAAAGCTGTGTCCAGTTGGTCATGTAAGGTCTGAATAAGATCAGAGTTCTGGTGAGAGGCAGCTGCAGTTTGATCGAGCTTAATTTCTATGGCTTCCATCCTGGACCCTATATTCTGGATGTCTGCTTTAATGTCCCCTGTGATTTTAGCAGCTGTGGAGGCTAGACCTGTCTCTAGAAGGGTAGAGAATTTGAGGAATAAGTCTGCTGCATTAAAGGATTGATCTGGGCCTGCAGCGCCATGGGGAGAGAATCCTGTGTGAGGAGAATCTGCAGGCCCAGCAGGAGAGTAAGCCTGTGCCCCAAAGGAGTGTCTCAGGAGGGATTCTGTGGAGGCTGGAGAGGGTGTCAAGGGCTGCTGATTGTGTCCCTTCATCTCCGGGGTATAGGAGAGGAGAGTGGGGGCCAGTGCTTGCCTGCAATCCTGTGTCCCCTCAGTGGCTGTGTGAGGCTGTGAGGCCGCAGCAGCCGCGGCGGCCATCTTGGTACACCCGGGGAGTGTGGAGGCGGCGAATTGGCTTTCTAATTGCCGTCTGATGCCCGTTCGGCTCATACGAGGGCGGGCGCGGGTATCGCGGGGGGTCGATTCCCCGTTCTCCGGTGTCTGAGCGTGGCGGGAGCGGGTGCTGTGGGCGCTGCTGGATCGGGATGGCGCGGAGCTCCGAGTTCAGGCCGCCATCTCGGAACTCTCGCGCATGCGCCTGTGACACACCTAATTCTACACCTTCATTCCTCTCAGTGCAGGTTTCAGAGAGGACTGAAGGTATAGTGGGGTTGGAGATCCCAGCTGATGAGGAGCAAGGAGAGGTCCGCTTTATTCTTTGGTGTGGGTCTTTTAGATAAGCTTGCCAACGAACTGCATGGCAGGTCGACATATGTCTGGTCAAGCACGTGGTGCCCAAGCAGCTGATGTTTTGGCCACGCGAGATACGCTTTAGACTTATGTTGCAAATGGCAATGGTGCAATCTGCTGCACATGTCTGAAAAAAGGCCCACACCAAAGAACTTTTGGAATAACGTGCAGAGACAGCAGTGCCCTGCACATGCGGAGCTCTGCGGTGTGATGCAGTCAATTTGCTGCCCTTAAGTTGTCCCCCGGAGGGCATCCTGCCTCGTTGGAGATGTGCCTCCTCCTCCTCCTTCTCCTTCTCTCTCCTCTCTCCTATCAGGCACCCACGTGGAGTCAGTGACCTCATCATCCCCTCCCTCCTCATCACTGGAGCAAATCTGGCAGTATGCTGCAGCTGAGGGAACATGACTGCCAGATAGCTGTCCTTGTTGGGCACCCCCTCTCTCTGGGCTCACGTTACTACCCCCTCTCTCTGGGCTCACGTTACTGCCTTCCTACAGCTGGGTTCCATCATCAGAGCTTTCAAAATGCTGGGCATCCTCCTGGAGCATGTACCCAACACTGTGGTCAAACAGTTCGGGGGACTCCTCAGGAGGACATGGTGTGGCTAGGGAAGGAGTAACTGATGCCATTGAGCCGAGGGAATAGGCCGCTTTGGCAGCTGCTTTGCCAGACAAAGTAACCTGAGCCTGGTTGAGAGAGGATGAGGAGGAGGAGGACGGCTTGGTCATCCACTCTGCGGCTCAACATGGCCAGCTGCCGAAAAGAAGGACAAGCGTATCCCACGGCCACGTGCTGATGAAGATGCACCGTGTCCACGACCGGCACTGTTGCCTCTAGACACAGAGCCTGCTTGCCCTCTTTTATTGCCTTGTGACTATCTGCCTCTCCTTGTATGCATTCCAGACATACTAATGGCCTGCAGTGAGATGTAGCTGCACAAAGGTGGAATGTGTGTATATATATATATATATATATATATATATATATATATATATATATACTGATAATGCAGCTATCAGAATCAACTGCCGGCTGTGGGATTAGTATGGTAAAAGCAGCAATTGTTTTCAGTTAGTTTTAGGTGAAAACTGTGCAGAGGACAAAGTACACTGAAAATACTTGCAGTTCTCTGCCTGTGGTTTTATTATGAGAACACCACTATAATAGTCACTGTAACGGCACCCCAAGTATGAAAGGGGTTAACGCCGTTTAGGATATTCCCTTTCCGAACACACATCAGCTACCGACACTCCACAGTCAGGCGACCGAGACCCATAGGAATAATTCTCCCAGAAATACGAGACAAACGCTCTGTATGAGGTTTCCAACTGGTCTGACACACTTTATTGAGAAAAGCAGGCCCTTATATACACTAAAAGAATACTGTAGTCCAAATGAACAACTCCACCCACAACATCACACAATGGTTACATAATGAGCCCCCAATACACATTCTGACATCTCTTAGCAGACAACAGGTGAGTTCATTAGCTAATCCCTTTACAGCTTAAATGAATACTATACATAACCTTTACGTTTCCCAGACTGTCTGTCTGCTAATTTACAATGCACACAATTACAGAGTTAATTATCACAATCCACATCACCACAAACAACAATGAAAAGGTCTTTTAGAAGCTAGTCTGGATTCATTAACATTACAACAGGCATCCAGGTGATTGGAGTTGAAGAAATCAGCATCTCTCAATTAACCTGCTGAGTTTAGAATCAAACAACCAGTAAATATTGTGGATTAATATTACTATCCAATTTTAGGTAGTCCAAGATATATTTTCAATGTCCATTATTTCCTGGCTCATACTTTCTAAGAACTTCTGGGTACCACGGGCCCTCCCATTACATCTCTCCCCTTTTGGCAGGAGACTAACACAGGAGGAGACCCCAGATGGGTTGACTCCGAAGTTAGTCCATAGTTCCATTCCTCTAATGCCTGGACAACCCATCAGCATTGCCATTTTGCTTACCGGGTCGGTAGCTGATGGTGAAGTTGTAAGGTTGCAGGGTGAATAATGGAATTCAGTTCTGGAACAGTCACTTGCTTTGCTCTCTCAATGGCTCCCAAAACTTGTTGCTGATGCTCTTGTGAGAGGTGAGGCAAAACCTGGGCGCAAATCCCATCTAACCTTTTTGACAATTTCAGCCTGTTTGTGCATGTCAATGTTCAAGCCATGGGACATCTCATAATACATGACGTAGTGTCGTGGCATCTCTGATTTCTCCCTGGCCAACTTGTCACATTCCAATTTTAGACTGTGATATTGTGCTTGATCTAAGGTACATGTCGGGGGAGATAGTCTTACCCGGGTCTCAGCAGCAAGCGGGTCGGTTCCAGCAGCACGGGTCTGGGCACAGGTAGTCACTGGGTTGGCTTCAGCGGGGCACATCGTGGCGTAAGCAGAAACAAGGGGGGCCAAATCATTCCCCACTAGTACATCCACTAGCAAATCCTTCATCACCCCCACATTCACGTGTCCCAAACCAACCCCCCAATCCAGGTGAACACGGGCAACGGGTAGCCGGAAGACGGTGCCTCCTGCTACTCTTACGGCTACAGTGTCTCCGGTATGTTGGCTCTCTGGGATGAGGTTCTTCTGTAGTAGGGTCATGTTGGCACCAGTATCACGTAGGCCCTTGGCTACCTTTCCATTGACCCAGACAGTCTGCCTGTGTTGCTGCCTGTTTTCCCGGTTAGCTGCTTGTATTGGATCAGCCTCGTGCAGGACGCCCCAATGTTCTTCCTCCATAACGCAGTGGGCCGCAGGCATGGGTGTGCGGGGGTTCCCCCTTGCTGGCTGTCTCCACGACTGGGACTGGATGGCTGGATTCAATGGACAGTCTGGCTTTTTGTGCCCTAGCTGTTTACACCCGAAACACCTGATGGGTTGTGAGTATCCCTGGGTGTTGAACCTGGGCTGCTGAGAATAAGTGGCCGCTGATCGATAATCCACCCGAGCTGTTGTCTTGACCACAGGGTTATCCAGTTTGCGGACATCTGTGTATTCGTCCGCCAGGCGAGCTGCTTCAGGCAAGTGAAAGGTTTTCGGTCCCAGACCCACTCTCTTGCAGCGTACACACGATCGTTTTTCATGCCGTTAAAAATGCCATTTTTTAAAATGGCCATTAAAACTGATCGTGTGTATGCTCCAGAGCATTTTTAACGGCGTGAAAAACAGCCATTAAAAATTTTGAACATGCTCTATTTTTTCACGTCGTTTTTCATGTTGTTTTTTTAACGACGTGAAAAACGATAGTGTGTATGCTATTACGAGGAGAAAAAAACGCGCATGCTCGGAATCAAGTATGAGACGGGAGCGCTCGTTGTGGTAAAACTAGCGTTCGTAATGGAGATAGCACATTTGTCACGCTGTAACGGACTGAAAAGCACGAGGCTGAAAAGCGTGAATCGCCACTCAACAAAGTTTACTAACATAAAGGGTGGCGCCATTCGAATGGAACTTCCCCTTTATAGTGCCGTCGTACGTGTTGTACGTCACTGCGCTTTGCTCGAGCGTTTTTTTTAATGATCGTGTGGATGCAAGACAGGCTTGAGAGGAAACATGAAAAAAAACGACGAGAAAAACGTTGGTTAAAAAAATGGCATGAAAAACCATTGTGTGTACGCCGCATCTGACTTTCAGGGACAGTTTGTCAAAGAAGTGCTCCAGCAGGAACACCTGCAGCACCTCTTCCCTGGATTCTGCTTGGCATCCAGTGACCCAGTGGGATGCCGTGCGGTGTAGGCGGCATGCCCACTCTGTATACGAGTCTCCAGTATGCTTGCTTGTCTCTTGGAAACCGCCTCCGGTATGCCTCCGGTGTTATGGCATACCTGGCCAAAAGTGCTTCTTTTACCAGTCCATAGTTCATAATATCCTTGTCTGGGATGGCCCTGAATGCTTCACTGGCCCGGCCGGACAGTTTCCCAGACAAAATGGTAACCCATTCCTCTGTGGGCACCTGGTGTAGGGCACATTGCCGTTCAAAATCGGCAAGGTACCCATCAAGCTCCCCTTCAGTTTCAATGAAATTCTTAAAAGCAGCAAAATGTATCTTTCTCCTTTCAGTTGGTGCTGCTCTGACTTCTGCTGCTGCAGAACCTCTTTGCTGTAGCCAATTTGCATCCACAGCCGCTATAACTCGGTCTATGATCTCCACTGTAGGGTTAGGACCATAATGTGGCAGTCTTATGTTAACAGCCCGATCAAAACTTGCCTCTTTGGGTGTCCTGTCTGTTACACTGGGCCTTTCGGTTATGTTGGGTCTTTCAGCTCCATCCATTTCGACTCGTTCTGCGATTAATGTCCCTCTTTTTACGGTTGTTGGCCGGTCTGCTCCGGTTCTCCAGTAAGTCCTTGAAGGAAGAGAGCTTTAGCCGTCCCTACTGTGCTTCCAT
Organism: Rana muscosa; assembly: GCA_029206835.1. Lineage (NCBI taxonomy): Eukaryota > Metazoa > Chordata > Amphibia > Anura > Ranidae > Rana > Rana muscosa. The sequence goes on along the minus strand of CM055118.1, from coordinate 654,607,178 downwards.
TGTCCTGTGTCCTCTTGTAGCTGTCCTTATAGGCTGTGGAATCATCCCACTGCTTTGCCACCAATGCAACGACAGGGGTTAACGTCGTTTAGGATATTCCATTCTCGAACTCGATAATGCAGCTATCAGAATCAACTGCCGGCTGTGGGATTAGTATGGTAAAAGCAGCAATTGTTTTCAGTTAGTTTTAGGTGAAAACTGTGCAGAGGACAAAGTACACTGAAAATACTTGCAGTTCTCTGCCTGTGGTTTTATTATGAGAACACCACTATAATAGTCACTGTAACGGCACCCCAAGTATGAAAGGGGTTAACGTCGTTTAGGATATTCCATTCTCGAACACACATCAGCTACCGACACTCCACAGTCAGGCGACCGAGACCCATAGGAATAATTCTCCCAGAAATACGAGACAAACGCTCTGTATGAGGTTTCCAACTGGTCTGACACACTTTATTGAGAAAAGCAGGCCCTTATATACACTAAAAGAATACTGTAGTCCAAATGAACAACTCCACCCACAACATCACACAATGGTTACATAACGAGCCCCCAATACACATTCTGACATCTCTTAGCAGACAACAGGTGAGTTCATTAGCTAATCCCTTTACAGCTTAAATTAATACTATGCATAACCTTTCCGTTTCCCAGACTGTCTATCTGCTAATTTACAATACACACAATTACAGAGTTAATTATCACAATCCACATCACCACAAACAACAATGAAAAGGTCTTTTAGAAGCTAGTCTGGATTCATTAACATTACAACAGGCATCCAGGTGATTGGAGCTGAAGAAATCAGCATCTCTCAATTAAGCTGTTGAGTTTAGAATCAAACAACCAGTAAATATTGGGGATTAATATTACTATCCCATTGTAGGTAGTCCAAGATATATTTTCAATGTCCATTATTTCCTGGCTCATACTTCCTAAGAACTTCTGGGTACCACGGGCCCTCCCGTTACAGTCACTAACTGTATTCAGGTAAGCTTTAGGTGAACGCTGTGCAAAGCACACAGTACACTAAGTTAAACACTGACTGCAGCTAGCACAATCACCTGCCTGCCTGTCACAGTATAGAGAATAACAGGAACGGATCTAGCTAAACTGAATACAGTGTATAAATATATATACAACACCTAGGATGCATATATATCCTCTACACACTGTAACTGCAGCTAACTGACTCGCCTGCCTGCTCTATCTTATTCAATATAAATGACACTGTCTCTCTCTGATATCTCTCTCTTTTAACAACTCCAACACACTATATAGTGTGGGGCGTGTACTAAACCCCCATAGCCAGAATTGGCCAAAGCCACCCTGGCTTTGGCCAATTACGGCTCTCTGTTCAGATGGCGCTGTGATTGGCCAAGCATGCGGGTCATAGTGCATGCTTGGCCAATCATCAGCCAGCAATGCCGCTGTGAATTATGGGCCGTGATGCGCCACTCGAATTTGGCGCAAACGGCCCATAATGTTCGCAAGTCAGCGAAACAGCCGAACAGCCGATGTTCGAGTCGAACATGGGTTTGACTCGAACCTGAAGTTCAACCCTAGTCTGGAGGACATTAGTTATGAAGAAAGGTTTCGAGCATTGAACTTATTCTCTCTGGAGAAGAGACGCTTGAGAGGGGTTATGATTTCATATTACAAATACCATACTGGTGACCTCACAATAGGGATAAAACTTTTTTGTGGAAGGTAGTTTAACAAGACACGTGGACACTCATTAAAATTAGAAGAAAAGAGATTTACCTTAAACCACGTAGAGGGTTCTTTACTGTAAGAGCGGCAAGAATGTGGAATTCCCTTACACAGGTGGTGGTCTCAGCAGGGGGCATCAATAGTTTTAAAAAACTATTAGATAGACATGTGCAAAAGGAAAAAATTTGTTTCGTTTCGTTTCGTTTTAATTCGTTAATTAATTAATTTCGTTTAGTTAGATTCGTTAAATTTGTTAAATTCGTTTTCGGATTTCGTTTTGTTTTCCACCGAATTCGAAAATCGGTCGCATTCGAAAATATTTCAACCGAATTCGAAAATATTTCTACCGGATTCGAAATTATTTCAACATGATTCGAGATTATTTCAACCGCATTTGAAACTATTTCAACCGGATTCGAAAATATTTTGCGACCCGACTTTGGGTCCACGTATCTCAGGGTAACTTAGTAATAGAAACCCCAAATTTGGAGATGTTATAGTACTAGTTCTACTGTGTTTGCATACCAAAATTGGGGTTTCTAGCTACAAGTGGCCCCGAGATATGTGGCCCCAAAATCGGGTCGCAAAATGTCATTCTCTGCTCCAGTAAAGTGCTTGACATTTTGCGACCCGACTTTGGGTCCACGTATCTCGGGGTCACTTAATGATAGAAACCCCAAATTTGGTATGCAAACACAGGAGAACTAGCACTACAACGTCACTAAATTTGGGGTTTCTATCGCCAACTAACCCCGAGATACGTGGACCCAAAGTCGGGTCGCAAAATATTTTTGAATCCGGTTGAAATAGTTTCAAATGCGGTTGAAATAGTTTTAAATGTGGTTGAAATAATTTCGAATCATGTTGATACTATTTAAAGCGGATTCGAAAATATTTTGCGACCCGACTTTGGGTCCATGTATTTTGGGGTTACTTGGTGATAGAAACTCAAAATTTGGAGATGTTGTAGTGCTAGTTCTACTGTGTTTGCATACCAAATTTGGGGTTTCTAGCTACAAGTGGCCCCGAGATATGTGGCCCCAAAATCGGGTCGCAAAATGTCATTCTCTGCTCCAGTAAAGTGCTTGACATTTTGCGACCCGACTTTGGGTCCACGTATCTCGGGGTCAATTAGTTATAGAAACCCCAAATTTGGTATGCAAACACAGGAGAACTAGCACTACAACGTCACTAAATTTGGGGTTTCTATCGCCAACTAACCCCGAGATACGTGGACCCAAAGTCGGGTCACAAAATATTTTTGAATCCGGTTGAAATAGTTTCAAATGCGGTTGAAATAGTTTTAAATGCGGTTGAAATAATTTCGAATCATGTTGATACTATTTAAAGCGGATTCGAAAATATTTTGCGACCCGACTTTGGGTCCATGTATTTTGGGGTTACTTGGTGATAGAAACTCAAAATTTGGAGATGTTGTAGTGCTAGTTCTACTGTGTTTGCATACCAAATTTGGGGTTTCTAGCTACAAGTGGCCCCGAGATATGTGGCCCCAAAATCGGGTCGCAAAATGTCATTCTCTGCTCCAGTAAAGTGCTTGACATTTTGCGACCCGACTTTGGGTCCATGTATCTCGGGGTCAATTAGTTATAGAAACCCCATATTTGGTATGCAAACACAGAAGAACTAGCACTACAACATCTCCAAATTTGGGGTTTCTATCACCAAGTAACCCCGAGATACGTGGACCCAAAGTCGGGTCAAAAATATTTTCGAATCCGGTTCGAATTTCGTCCGCAATTTTTAGATTCGAAAAAATTCGGATTCGGTTAAATTCGTTAGTATTGTAATTCGGTAATTCGGATGCATCCGAATGTCCGAATAATGAAAAATTCGTCCGAATTTCGATTCGGAACGAAACGAAATGCACATGTCTACTATTAGATAAGCACCTGAACCACCGCAACATACAGGGATATACAATGTAATACTGACATATAATCACACACATAGGTTGGACTTTATGGACTTGTGTCTTTTTGCAACCTCACCTACTATGTAATATGTAAAAGAATGGAAACTCACCATAGATAGAATATCCTCAAACCAGCGTTTCTCCGTGAGCAAGTACATTGTAACGTTCTTGCCCAAATCCACTTTTTTCACATAAAAGAATAGACAATAAGAGCTGCGAGGAATAACCCACTTTTATCTCATAAATATACAGGCGCACCTCTTTTCACATATCTTTTAGCAGCAACTTAGCAGAATCAATGAAATTTTGCAACTCTAACTAAAGCCCTATGCAATCATAAAATTGTATACAGATGGGGTTCTCCTACAATGCTGGTAATCACCAGACAAGGAAAGTTGCACACTATAAATTCACTGCTGCTCCAAGAATAAAATAGAAATTGCAATAGTATGTACATGTTAGGTATATGTATAAGTACCACATAAGTATGATGTATTTCTAACTAATGACAAAGTAATTCTTGAAGAAAGTTTACAATCAAATACAAGCGTAGTGTAATGTAGTGAACTAATACTGCACATTAAAAAACATGCATTCATCAAAATGTCAACAAATTGACTAATGATATTAGGTTCAGGCAGTATCCTCATGTTTTCCTTTCACTGTGCTGTCACTAATAATGTAAAAATTGCTTTCAAGTTAAAGTGTAAATTGAGCAGGTATGACCTCTGGGTCATTGAGCAGATATACATATTTACAATATGACCTTAATAACCACAGATCCAATTTCAAGTCTGGTTCTGTACTGTATATATTAGGCTATGTTCTATGACAAGTTTGTCTCTCCTTTGCAAAGCACAGACAATCGCTACTACCTTGTCAAGTTACCTTAGAAAATGCATTATATGAGCAAGTAACGGGTTCAAAGTTCAACAACCAATAGCCAGAGGTGCTATTTTTCTTCTGCCTTTGTAGTTGTCTTTAAAGTATCTTTTTGTGATGTGGCCAGTTGAATGTAGCAAATAAGAATGAGAAAGTAAATCTCCTCTGACTGTCACATTTCTTTTTACCCTGTTAGCATTTGCTTCGGAAGATGTTTACATACTACATCATCCAGTATAGGCATGCCTTAACAGAACCTGCTTTGTGACAGCCAATTCTGCAGAGTGATATATTTGTTTAGTACTCGATTCATTACAGTCCAATGCCACAAATTTATTTTATACACCCTTTACCCTGTTTCGTAAATCTGAAGACATTAAATTTCCAGCATTGCCTTGCTGCTAAAAGAGCACAGAACATTGTACCTCTGCATTTGCATTTTAATATATAGAATCTTTTATGATTTACACATCTCAGTCACCTAGAGCTGTGGTGAACTCAGTTATGCAATGTCTTCATAGATATGAGGAATAAAAAACCTTGATATATGAGTTAGTGGATCATAAGAGACTATTCAAGTGTGATAAAACCCCACTAAAACGTTGACATTGGTTGCGACTAGAGGGCAACCCAAAATGTCTATTAATTTGCTGAATTGTGAGAATAAGGATGCAATAAGGCCCTTCTAGCAGACATTTGTATCTTATCAGTTGTTTTAGTAATATACTGTAATATATATATATATATATATATATATATATATATATATATATATATATACTCACTGGCCACTTTATTAGGTACACCTGTTTAATTGCTTGGTAACACAATTTGCTAGTCAGCCAATCAAATGGCAGCAACTCAATGCATTTAGGTATTTAGATGTGGAGACAACGACTTGCTGAAGTTCAACCTGACCACCAGAATGGGGAAGAAAAGGGATGTAAGTGACTTTGAATGTGGCAAGGTTGTTGGTGCCAAATGGGCCGGTCTGAGTATGTCAAAAAGTGCTGATCTCCTGGGATTTTTTATGCACATCCATCTCTAGAGTTTACAGAGAATGGTCCAAAAACGAGAAAATATCCAGTGGGCAGTGGCAGTTGTGTGGACGGAAATGTCTTGTTGATGTCAGAGGTCTGATGAGAAGGGGCAGACTGGTTTGAGATGATAGATAGACAACAGTAATTCAACTAACCACTTGTTACAACCAAGGTACGCAGAATACCATCTTTGAGTGCACAACACATCAAACCTTGAAGCAGATTGGCTACAGCAGCTGCCACACCGGGTACAACTCCTGTCAGCTAAGAACAGGAAACTGAGGTTACAGTTCGCACAGGCTCACCATCAGCCATAACATTATGACCACTGACAGGTAAAGGAAATATCTTGTTACAATGGTATCTGAAAATTGATGGGATATATTAGGCAGCAAGTGAACATGTTGTCCATGAAGTTGATGTGGTAAAAGCAGAAAAAAATTGGCATCAAAGTTTGTTGTGTATGGGGCTGTGAAGCCCATGGTGACCCATGTCCACAGCCAAAAGCTTCTACAGTGGTCACATGAACATCAGAACTGGACTACGGAGCAATGGAAGAAGGTGGTCTGGTCTGATAAATCCCATTTTATTTTACATCATGTGGGTCCGGGTGCGTGTGCATCACTTACCTAGGGAAGAGATGGCACCAGGATGCAGTATAAGAAGGCAAGTCGGCAGAGGCAGTGTGATGCTTTGGGCAATATTCTGCTGGGAAACCTTGGGTCCTGCCAGATGGTACTTTGGTGTCCATGCCTCAATGTTCTGCTGGGAAACCTTGGGTCCTGCCAGATGGTACTTTGGTGTCCATGCCTCAATGGGGCTGTTTTAGCAAAAGGGGGCCATAATCAACATTAGGTGGGTGATCATAATGTTATGGCTGATCAGTGTATGTATATATATATATATATATAAATATATACATATATATACAGTATGCATATCCCCTCTGCAAGACCCCATTCTCATCTCCCTAATTGCTGGGTTGGAAAAAAAGAACATTCTAGTCACAGATGCTTATGGTCCTAAGTTGTCCACCTTCTTCAATGATGAGGAAGAAGGGTCCTTCTGCAGGTATTCACATCACTGTCTGGGTAACAAGGACACTTACAATATACATTTACAGTGAGATGACATCAGGAAGATGTAACCAGTCAGCCGCAGTGTTGGATGTAGAATAGTGCCTGTGAGAGACACGGATGGCCAGATGAATAATAAAACAGCTTCAGAAGGTATTTACCTAGTCACCAAATGCTGAATTATGGAGAAGGAGTGGAAATGATGAATGGGAGTAGGTTAGTGTTTGTTTGTTCATTTATTACAGGTACGTATTAGAAATAGGTGAACGATTTGAGCTGAACATCGCCTGTTCGCCCGTTCGGCGAACACCCGAAATTGCGGGTTGCTCGGCGGGATGTTTGCACAGTGCATTCTAAGCCCTGATTGGGCAAGGCTTTGCCCAATCAGGGCACACGGGAAGCCAGCCACGGCGTCCTTAACAACAGATGAGTTATCAGCTGTCAACGGTCTTCCCCGCTGGCTGCTGAATGAAAAAAAATACTTTGCCAGGATTGGAAAATGTTAAAATAAAATGGCATGGGGGTCTCCCCCATCCATACTAGGCTCTTTGGGTCTGGTATGGACTTTAAGGAGAACCCAATGCCAACATTTTAGAAAAAAATGGCATGCCCCCCCAAAATCCATACCAGACCCTTAGCCGAGCATGCAGCCCGGTAGGTCAGGAAAGGAGGGTATGAGCGAGCCCCCACCCCAAGGCACCTGGGGACAAGGGCCTCTTCCCCACAACCCTGGGCTGTGGTTGAGGGGGTCTGCGGGCAGGGGGCTTATTGGAATATGGAAGCCCCCTTTAGCAAGGGGGCCCCCAGATACTGTCCCCCATGTAAATGAGTATGGTACATTGAACCCCTACCCATTCACCCAAAAAAATGTCAAAAATAAATAAAAACACAGACACTGTTTTTGGCAATTCTTTTATTAATAATGATAATAAAAAATGTCCCCCAGATGTAGATTCATCACTAATCACAATGCCGATGTCGCCGCTGGCCCCAAAAAAATGAAAAAGAAAGCTCCACCCCATACTCATTTACATAGGGAGGGGCCATTATCTGGACGGCCCCATGTTAAAGGGGGCTTCCAGATTCCAATGAGCTCCCTTCCCGCAGATCCCCACAACCACAACCCAGGGTTGTTGGAAAGAGACTTTTGTCTCTTTCTAGGGGACAAGGTGCTTTGGGGGAGGGGCCCCCGCCCCAAAAAGCCCCCCCTCATGTTGAGGGCAAGTGGCCTGGTATAGTTCAGGAGTAATATTGTGAGTAATATGGAGATCCTGGAAGTCGCCTGCCAGTAATGCTGGACCATAAACTGTAGGTTTGCTGATACCTCTTGCACAAAGAAGTTCTGATTCAACTAAAAATGCTCATACTAAGATGATTCTGACAGCTGAAAAATGATTAGTGGTGTAAGCATAGCTCCTAACTGTCCCTGATTTTGAGGGACTGTCCCAGATTTAGAACAAACTCCCTCTGTTCCTCTTTCCTCCTCATTTGTCCCTCATTTTGGTGTGATATAGATCAGATAGTTGTATATAAAATTTGCTTTTTATCTTTCAAACAGTGTTTCCCAGTGCTAAACCTTCAATTTAATTTCTAAATTTCTAAATTGCTGCATTTGTAAATTTCAAAAGCCAATATAAAGAAATAGTAAAGGTAAAAAAGGTTTACCTACTCATTTTTTTTATAATTCCCATTTAAATAGGCTTGGCAGGGGGTGTGTCCTATGCTTACATACAAGTACTTTTGCTAATAGGTGTCCCTCGTTCCCATCTCAAAAAGTTGGGAGGTATGTGTAAGAAGCAAACAAAATTAAGTTTCACAACACAGGCTTCAGGAAGTACACTCATACTGCTCACCAACGAATCCTGTCACTACAAAAAACCCAGATTAAGTAAACTAAGATAACTCTTGTTTTTATACAACTGCAACAAGTGCTGGATGGCTGCACTTCGATTTTATAGAACGCTACATATGCAGAAGCCATCTTAAATTAAAAAATCCATTTAAATAATTACATTCAAAATTTTTAGTTTAAAGCTAGGCATCATTAAATAATACAAATATAATTAAATCTACTAGTATAGTAATATAATATAGTTGTATTACCTGTTGATCTTGCGGGTAGATCTATTATTTTTCTGCTTCTTGTTATAGACTAATCTGTCAAACAAAAGTTACAGTTACAGAGGTTGGAATAAACCAAATAGCACTGGTGTAGCTGCTTACAGCAGTCAGCGTATACTCACATGGCTTAAACCTTATTAAAAAAAAATAAAAAAACATTGTTGTATCTGCCTAAAAAGTGTTAAAAAGACAAACAGCACATTTAAAACTCCATGTACATTTAGGATTACCCTAAGCAGAAGATGGCAGTGATCCTATGCAATTTAACTGCAGAATGAACAGGATATTGGCACCTTACTACAGGAGGTAGAAAATACCAGCTCTATTAGCAGGGTTAGCAGGTAACAACATTTAGAAAAACGTAAAAATGCTGTGTTAACTATAGTGACAGACTGTGCCCTTTATGCCATTTTTTTAACTCACAGTTCCATTTTAACTCCTTTCTTTCACCCTTATCCTGCGGTTCCATCCTGCTTCAGATATTTCTGCTGAAGCTTGTATCAATCCCAAAAAGGCTGATGTTAAACTTTTGAATCCCAGCAATGAAAGTTGCAGTTACTGAATCAACAAAAGGCATAAATGTGAGTCAGAATGTTTTGTTAATAAGACTTGTTTAGTGAAGTTACATTAATCCCGAACATAATCTGTGGATTAGAACATTATATAATAAATTGATAGAAATATCCAGCAAGTTAATACAATTATACTGTAGTTACACGAGTGCTCCTGTAGTATACGTTTGTGGTACAATGCCTAAATATAACTGAAATACAATGAGTAATGATATAGTGATATTTTTCACACATCACCTGAAGCAATGGCTGTGTAGCAGCAGTTTAATTGTGTAGTTTTGGCAATTACTTTATTCTGAGGAATTATCAAACCTTTAAACAAGTAAATCCTCACTTTATATTACAATAGATGTTGATGGTTTAATGTTGTATGTGAAAGTAATCAGAAAAAATTTCCCTGTCATCTAATCAGTTTCCATCACTCATCATCATTCTACCTTCTATATAGAAACATAACCTCTGCACCACTTCAACATAACATTGCATCAGCAAGCTTTTCAGTAACTCGTCTTGATATCATCGTCCAAGCCTAAGTCAAAGCTACCTTGTGTCTCCAGTACATCAATGTGTGTTGAAATGTACATGTTTAGACCTGAATAGTTCTTTTATACTTGCCTACTGAATGGAACCAATGAGTGTCATAGCACTACAAAACTATGTCCGTGAAGGTACAATAGTACTTTTCAACAGTCTTTTGTAGCTGTGATATGTTTCTTTTCCTCAGCTACTCTAGCTTCCTGCTATCCCTTTCACTGACAAAAACCCAAACTGAAGTCTCTATTGTTTTGTTTTTATAAAGATTGGTAATAGGAAGGATTAAAACAAGACTATTCATTAAAGGTAAAATGTAGAAGTATACAATTTTATATATATATATATATATATATATATATATATATATATATATATATATATATATATACTATATATACGCTAGAGATCAAAATTAGAGAACAATCTAAAATTTCTTAAATTTCAAGGTCATTCCTTAGTCCTATTTGAAATGATCTAAACAAGAGTAAAAGAGCAGTTTTGTTAAGCATATATTATGAGTTACATTTATTTTGAAGCACAGAATAAAAAAAATTGAATGAGATTTAAAAAAAAAAAGATTGATCAAAATTAGAGAACATTTTCAGATACCTCTCAGTTATTGGTGTTAATCTGGCACCTTGTGCTAATTTCTTTAATTATCTGACAAACCCTATTTAACTGGCAGCCTAAAGCCTTGCACACACAATGAGATTATCAGATGAATGATCATCCATTTTTTTTTTGGATGCTAATCTCCATATCGAAAACAAATAGGTTACTAAAGTATGAAAATTCTCAGACGACTGAATAACATTTCGGAAGTGATGTGTTGTAATGTATTGTATTTTCGGATGAAAACTGTACTGAATAAACGAAAATCATACAAGCTGGTATCGTACGAGAAAATTTCTTGTGTTTGTCCCTTCGGAAAATTTTGGACGACAGCTGTATACTAACGATCAGATTATCGTATGATCGATTCAAAAGCGGTATGTTTTATACAATATTCTGATTGTGTGTACGGGGCTTAAAGGGGTTGTAAAGGTTTTTTTTTTCACCTTAATGCATCCTAATGCATCAGCCATTGGCTCATGCTGCTGTCAATGACATCCAATGATGCGGAGCACCGGGGGCGGGGCTGAGTGATACAGTCTGCAGCTATAGCCGCCGGCTGTATCACGGGAGCGCGCCCGCAAGAACTAACCCCCATGGGAGAGAGCTTCCATGAAGGGGGTTAGTTCTTGCAGGGATGAGCCGAGACAGCCACAGAGGGACCCAAGAAGACCAGGATCGGGACCACTGTGTGCAAAACGAGCTGCACAGTGGAGGTAAGTATAACATGTTTGTTATTTTATTTCTTTTAAACAGGAACCTTTAGTGTCCCTTTAACTTTCCAGTTTTCACTGACTTTGCAAGATGGTGAGCCGTTCTAAAGTGACTGAAACCCTCCGGCAGCAAGTTGTCCAGATGAAGACCAAAGGGATGACCCTTTCAGCCATAGCAAAAGAAGTTTGTCGTTCCAAATCTTTACATCTTTACAACGTCACAAACTCATTCAAGTCTCCCAAGAAGGCTGGTCATCCACGAAAGACAAATGCAAGAGAGGTGAAACGTACCTAATGGTTATGAGCCCGAATTGTAGAAGACCGCCTCCCTTATGGCACTCACTCATGGCCCCCTGGTAAGATAACAGTAGGCACAGGAGTAAGGAGTGGCACGGGTGCCTGGCAGGATCAACAGAGGTGAGGAAGTGGATCAGACACCTGGAAGCTTCCTTGCAGGAACTGGGATACAGGAACTGGATTGGCTTAGCAGACTGGATCAGGAACAGCTCAGCAGACTGGATCAGGAACAGCTCAGCAGACTGGATCAGCTTAGCAGGCTGGATCAGCTTAGCAGACTGGATCAGTTTAGCAGGCTGGATCAGCTTAGCAGACTGGATCAGGGACGGCTCACAGACTGGATCAGCTTAGCAGGCTGGATCAGCTTAGCAGACTGGATCAGGGACAGCTCAGCAGACTGGATCAGCTTAGCAGGCTGGATCAGCTTAGCAGGCTGGATCAGCTTAGCAGACTGGATCGGAACCAGGAACAGATAGGACCAACACAAGGATAGTCAGACAGGCTGGGTCAGATATCAGGCGGGCAGCAGAGGTACAGAGGTGCAGGCAAGGGGTAATCACAAACAGGCCGAGGTCAGATGCAGGCAGATAACTGGATGGTCAGAGGTAAGCCGGGTCTCAACACAGGTAACAGTCTCAGATCAGGGTTTAAGGCACACAAAGCTGTAGAGCAGACAGCGGGGACTGCTTGTGAAAGGCAGGCTTAAATAGCCTACCTGGCGCCAACAGAGGTGCGCGCGCGTGCACGTGCATGCGCGTCCCTGTGTGCGCGCGTGAATGCGCAATGGCACCCACGATCATGAACCAGTAAACCTGGAGCGCCTGTTAGTGGCAGGATCTTCATGACAAGAGGACAGTATAATGCGGAAAATCTCAATAAGCAATTGGTTCAACACTGCAGCTGCGATTTCTCGCCAGTTCAGCGCTGAACAGATTAAGGATCTGTCTCGTCATACAGTGTCTCGAAATTTAAGAGAATTTGGACTGAAAGCCCACTCTGCAGTGACTAAACCTCTAATTAGCAGAAAGAATCAAAAGGTTAGACTAACATTTGCTGAGGAGAATATTGTATAGACAGAGGAGAACTGGTCCAAAGTTCACTTTAGTGATGAAAGCAAGTTTAATATATTTGGATCAGATGGGAGACATGCTCGTCGTCAAATTGAGAAAGTGTGTAAAGAAGTCAGTGAAAGGTGGAGGGGGAAGGGTCATGGTTTTGGGGATGTTTTCTGCCAGAAATTTTTATGCATGACAATGCCCCCTGTCACACAGCAAAACAGGGGAAAGCAGTTCCTTGAAGCTGAAAACATTGAAAATATTGAAATGACCAGCCCAGAGTCCTGATCTAAACCCAATAGAAAACCTCTGGAAAATCCTTTGCAACAAAGTTATGGCCCAGAAACCCACTACAGTCACTGAACTGTGAAAGAGACTGGAACAAAAGTGGAACAAAATCACACCAGAGCAATGTGAGAGACTATTGATGTCCTGTGGCTGTAGATGTGCTAAAGTCATTCAAAGCAAGGGCCTGTACACTTCCTACTAATTGTTGATTGTTGTAACCTTCAGAAATGTTAGTTGTAATGTTTCTCTGTGCTACAGTTATTGCTGTTCTCTAATTTTGATCATTGTGTTTTCTACAAAATAATGTTTTTATTTTTTTATTTTTTTTGTTGAAGTGCCTTGGTTATTTTGAAAAACACTGTTCTATTACCTTGGTATAGCCATAACAAAGATTCCATCAAATGTTGAGCAATGAAGAAGATTACATTATTTCTGAAAAAATCAAGTGTTCATAAATTGTTCTCTAATTTTGATCTCCAGTATATATACAGTATATATATATATATATATATATATATATATATATATATATATATATTGTGACAGCAGGCAGGTAAAATCACCAGGTTGCATCCAGGATGGTAGGTATGTATGCCCTAGATTCAGGCTTTATGCAAGTTCATACCACTAGGAGGAGTGCTGGGAGTCTTGCGGGGGAAGAGTTAATGAGCCCAGCTGAATCAAGTGACTCATTGAGGCCTCTACAAGAACTCCCAGCATGCTAAGGGAGATGCTCCATCCTGGAACCAGTTCTGTGTTGTGCAAGACTGGGGAGTGTGTTTCTGTCCTGTGCAGTGAGACAAAGCCTGTGTGGCTAAAACCTTCAAAAACAGGGAGATAGGGGCTGGGGCAGCACAAGGCTGCACCTAGTTGTCAGACAGGGAACCTACGTGTGTAGTAAGCGGTCAAGCTGATCAGGACTTATTTTTTATGTTTCTTTTGTTTTGCTGTTTTTCCGCTGTAAATAGTTTAAATAAACCGCACCTTTTGTTTTTGCAACTACAAACTCTGTCTGCTGTGCCTGTTCTTGTGTGGTGAACCCATACAGGGGGTCACACACACCCGCTGCCGAGCTAACCCCCTCACAATATATATATATATATATATATATATATATATATATATATATATATATATATATATATTTTTTTTTAATCATACAAATCAAATACATTTATGGAAGATGGTTCTGCAAGTACATTGGTAAAATTACCTTGAGCATTGATAGTGTGCCATTTTTGGAGCCACAGTGTTGAATAGGCCAAGGCTGCTTCACCCTTTTTTATCATGGATCAAGAATTTGTGCCTCTGTGTATGTGTTTATGTGAAAAAAACTCTGTTTGTTACCCCTATAATCCTACTTTCTCCATCTAATTCAAGGAAAATACCTACATAGTGGAAGTGGTAACAGCATCCCTGTAACAGCATATGCAAAAAATACATGTGGGACTATTCTGGTATCCTAAGTAGTCTATGATTCAGTCCATCATTTAAAAACATAGATTTATTAACTAAAGTTTAAAAAAAAAAAAACATAATCTAATTTCACATAACAAACCACTCAGCATGGCATATTGGATTGGCAGGGGTGGGGCAGTAATGTTATGTTTTGTAAAGATCAATTCACTTCTTTGGGAGGATGTGGATTGTTTGAAATGTAGCACAATGTAATAGTGACATTATTTAACACATCACTTTTTTTTTTTCCATAAGAAGTTTTTTTTTATTTTGTAAGAAAAAAGCATAACATACAAGACCAAATCCTGGTCACAATACAATTTTTTAGCAGGAAAATATGAGGACATGAAAACACATATGTCATAAACACTGTATGAAAAGCTCAAAAAAGACTGACTGGCCACGGCCGGGGATTAACACTGTAATGAAGCGTACTAGGGGCGGAGGATCGTATTGTCTATTTTCCCCTCCCCCATATCCCCCCCATACAATATTGAAGGGGGAGACTGGCATAGGACCTCGATCATGTCCATGAACTGGGGTACAATGTATCATGACTGCTCAGAGGCGAGGTGTCATGGATATGCATTAATGTCTGTCTGCCATCTTACCTTCCTCCTCATGTGTTCATCTTGAGACCAGACCTCCTTCACCTGGCTTCCTTTATAATCTCCTCCCAGCCTGACTCCACCCCAGGCCCTATCACAGAACACTATATTAACCTGTGCACTGCAAGCCTGCTTTGCTGATCAACGTGTTTGTTAGTTATTGTGTGTTTGGGTTCCTGCCTGCCGTGTGCTACGTCTGTCTCTCTGTTACGTTATTGGCTTGTCCCCGACTATCCCTGTCTGCTCATGACCCTTGACCTTCGGCTCGTTCTTTCGTTATCCTTGTCTGCTTGTGGCCCCTGACCTTCAGCTTGTTATTCGGTTCTCTCTTATCTTGTGCTGCTGCTTCCCCTCTTTTCCCCTTATCCTACGGGGCGTGAGCTAGGAAACTCCAGGGGCTGCGACCTGGTCCCAGCCTGCAGCATAACATCCTCACCACTAGAGGCCCTGGAGAAGACCAGCTGGGTCTTAGACTCCGCGCCCTGGGGAATCTTGGCTCTAGCTTCCGTTAGGATCCCGGTTGTGCTCCTCTGGTCCCGCTTTCCACAACCACCCAGTTTCCTATCCGCAGAAGCCAGCCATAGGGTTCACTACCTCGCGGTGCACTCCTGTCCCCCTACGGTGTGCATCTGTCACCTGGCCACAGGTGACCCTGACACGAGGTACCCTCATGTAAAAAGAGAAATTTCCAAGAGAGAAGGGACTAAAGAATGAGAAAGAGAGAAAAAAAAGAAAGAAAAGAAAAAAAAAGAGAGGAAAGGAGAGCAGAAAAGGGAGCAAAAGGAGGGGAAGGGATGGAAACAGAGGGGACACAGGGGGTCAACAAACAAACAAAGAAAGAAAGACAGAGGAGGCCTGGGTGGATCCACATCTCCACCCTCATGCCACCCACGATAGTGGGGGAAGCCCCCGCCCCCGCCCCACAGGGCATTTTTAGGATATATACTGAAGATAACGATCAGTGGTAATAAAGTGATTCCAGCAGGCCCACTTAGCAGAGAATTTATGCATCCTTTCCTGTGAAGTGAAGATCAGTTCCTCCATTTCCTTTATGGAGGAAAACTGTGCAAGCCACTCCCTGACTATGGGAACGCCTGTGGAGTGCCAGTGTCTTGGTATACAGAGTCTAGCTGCATTTACCATATGCATGGCCAAGGATTTATAATAGTCTTTCTTAGGGAGGGAGGTGTGGTGTAAGAGAAATTGGGACGGGGTAAAATCCAGTGTGTAAGTTGTGACGTGTGAGATGAGACCGTGGACCTCCCTCCAAAAAGGTTGAAGGGCCCCACAGTCCCACCACACATGAAGCATAGTTCCCACTCCCGACCCGCATCTCCAACACGTGTCAGGAACGCCCGGGGAAAATTTGTGGAGATGCGACGGGGTCCTGTACCACTTGGTTAGTATCTTATAGCCATTCTCCTGAATGGCCACATTCAGCGACCCCTTGTAAGCGTATTTAAATATAGTATTCCAGTCTTCCGTCGACAAGGGCGTTTGGAGGTCCCTATTCCAGGAGAGCTGTGAAGGGGTAGGAGTCAGTGTTGGGGCCTCCGAAAGGAGGGTATAAAGGAAGGAGATCAAGTGTCTTTGCAGAGTTTTGCGATGACACAGGGATTCAAATGGTGTAAGTCGTCGTGTCCAGGCTGTCTGATTGGCATATGTTGTGAGAAAGTGTCATATTTGTCTGTAGGTCCAGAAGGATAAAGAGGCCATCTTGGTGGACGACTTTAGCGCTTCAAAAGATATGGGTTTCCCCTCAGAGTAGAACTGGAGCGCTAGTACATCCTCAAAGGGCCACTCACGGCTCAGAAAACCATCAGAGACCCCAGGGGGGAAGTCTATGTTCCCCCTTAGAGTTGTCAAAGGGCTCGGGGAGGTCGTTGGAGGCCTATGTAATGCTGACTTCTTGAATGCCAGAAGAGTGGGGTAGATGAGTGGGTGAGTCAACAAGGAATAGGGCCAGTTAGAGGAAGGCAGCCATGGGAGTAAATGTAAGGGTCCTGAGGAGAAAGCATTCTCCAGGAACACCCATAGTTTTTGTATGCATGGATATTCCAGTCAGCGATCCTTGTAAGGTGGCATGCGGTATGGTATTGTCGAAGGTCCGGTAGACTAATACCCCCCCTAGATTTGGGTAACGCAAGTCGCAAGTACTTAACACTTAGCTGGGAGTTCCGCCATAAGAAGGAAGAGCAAGATTTCCGATAGGATGTAAAGAACCATGAAGGGTTGTACCGCTCTTTTAAGCTGTAGGGCTTTCAAAATGCTCCCGCCCTGATACTGAAACAGGTGCTAGCTCTGCACTGATGCATGGAAAAGAAAGGAGCCCTGGACTGCCGCACTCTGTATAAACGATTTATTTCCAAAATTTCTAAATAAAATCCAAAATTAATCCATAAATTCAAAAAATCCAAAAACAGGCAAAACAGAAAACTGACATGCAGGGATGGATGGCTGACGCGTTTCACATCAAAGTAGATGCTTACTCATAGCTGGAGTATGTGAAGAATCCATCAGAATATATAGGGAATAAAACCAGATTTGCACCAATCAAATTCACTGAACACAGTGGAATGGAATGAGCTTCTGATTGTCTCCAACACACTCCAATTAGGAAATGCACCTGTGTACTGAACAAAAAGTCATCACAAAATGACATTAACATATTATGTTATTATGTTGAGCATACTTGTGAATACAAAGTGTATGAACCGGACCGAGAATATGATCAAGGTCTGGTCATTTTAATATAAGTGGAGAAAGAAGGCCATAGTGTCTAGAAACACAAATGTGTGTATGTATGCACACATTTATGTTGTAAGAAAAAAAGGGCTGGTGGAATAAAACAATGTGTATGTATGTATGGTCAAAATGTATTTATAATAAAAATGATAATGTGAGTGTTGTAAAGTACCAGCACATAGTGTTATTAGTGAAAAATAGATAACCCATGAAAAAACTTTTTTATGTATGGTGTTTGTTAAATGTGCAAACTATACTAACATATGTGCTTAAGTGCTTAAATTAAATTAAACAGACATTTAGAATGACTATAGATTAAACCAAAATATGTATATATATTTTTTTGTATATATGTTGTGAGGGGGTTAGCTCGGCAGCGGGGGTGTGTGACCCCCGGGATGGGCTCCCCACACAAAACAGGCCCAGCAAACGGAGGTTGTGGTTTTCAAAATCAAAAAGGTGCGGTTTATTTTCTATTTACAGTGACAAAACACAGCAAAACAAAAGAAACATAACCAAAATAAATCCTGGTCAAGTTGACCTCTGACTAAACATACAGGTTTCCTAACTAACAACTGGGATCAGCCTAGTGCTGTCCTAGTCCCTAAGTCCCTGGTTTTAAATGTCCAAGCAAATAGCCACACAGGCTTTGTCTCACCGCACAGGGGTTCACTCTCCCTAGACAGTCCACACAGGTCTGGTTCCAGGCATGAGCTAACATCTAATGAAGCTGGGAGTTCTTATAGAGGCCTAAATGAGCTGACAAGCTTCAGCTGGTCTCATCAACTCCCTGTCTGCACGACGCCCAGCCCTCTCCCTAGAGGTATGAGTCATCCATGAGCCCACTAGCCTTATACAACTCTCCACCTAGTTGTATAAGTCGGCGTAAAGCCTGAATCTGGGCGAAATATATCTACCCCCCTGGATGCAACCAGGTGACTTTACCTTCCTGCTGTCACATACCCCCCCCTCTTGTTTTAACCTCGGGGTTGGAACACCAGCAATCAGGCATTCATGTACTCGAGACAAAGCATCCACATTCCCCATTTGAACGCCAGGGCGATGCTTTACTGTGAAGTTGAATTCCTGGAGGGCCAGGAACCACCTATTCACTCTTCTATTTGTTTCCTTGTTTTGAGCCATCCACTTTAACGGAGCGTGATCCGTAACCATGTCAAAGTGCCTACCTAGCAGGTAGTACCGAAGGGAATCTAGAGCCCACTTCACCGCTAAACACTCCTTTTCAACGGTGGCGTAATTTACCTCATGGGACTTCAACTTCCTGCTGAGGTAAATGACTGGGTGCTCTTCCCCGTTCCGGACCTGGGACAATACTGCTCCTAACCCCACATCTGACGCATCACTTTGTACGACAAAGTCTTTAGAGAAGTCGGGTGAGTACAACACTGGCTGGCTACATAAGGCTTGTTTCAAGAATTGGAATGCTGCCTCAGCCTCGGGGGTCCATTTAATCATGACCGACCCTTTCCCCTTCGTCAGGTTGGTTAGGGGCACAGCCTTAGAAGCAAAGTGGGGAATGAATCGCCGATAATACCCAGCGATTCCCAGAAAGGCTCGTACCTGCTTCTTGCTGTTGGGACGTGGCCAACTCTGGATGGCCTCGACTTTGTTGAGTTGGGGTTTTATTACTCCCCTCCCAATGGTGTACCCAAGATATTTGGCCTCCTCCTGGCCAATGGTACACTTCTTGGGGTTAGCCGTAAACCCCGCTTCCCGAACAGAGTCCAGGACTGCTTGCACTTTTGGCAGATGTGAGGCCCAATCTGTGCTATGGACAATTACGTCATCCAGGTAAGCCGCAGCATACTTCCGATGGGGCCTCAGCATCTGGTCCATTTTCCGCTGGAATGTGGCCGGCGCATTCTGTAACCCGAACGGCATTCTTTTATATTGGAACGCCCCGTCTGGGGTTACAAATGCGTTTTTCTCTTTGGCCGACTTGGCCAGGGGGATTTGCCAATACCCTTTTGTGAGGTCAAGAGTCGTCATGTATCGGGCTGTTCCCAGCCGGTCGATCAACTCATCTATACGTGGCATGGGGTAGGTGTCAAATTTTGTAACTTTGTTCAACTGACGAAAATCGTTACAAAATCGCCAGCTCCCATCCGGTTTAGGCACCAACACGATGGGACTAGACCAATCACTTTGGGACTCCTCTATCACCCCTAAGTTCAGCATTTTCTGTACTTCCTCCCGTATTGCCTCCCGTCGGGCCTCTGGGATCCGATAGGGTTTTAACTTCACCCTTTCACCGGGCGGGGTAATGATGTCATGCTCTACCCCAGATGTTTGTCCCGGCAGCTCAGAGAATACCTCCTTGTTGCGAAGCACAAACTCCTTAACCTCCTGTTGTTGGGGTTGTGACAAGGTGGCTGCTATTCCAACCTCAGGAATCACGCAACCAGTTTGAGCTGGTGACCAAGTGTCTGCGACTAGGGACTCTCTATCCCTCCAGGCTTTCAACAGATTAACGTGATAGATCTGTTCGGGCTTTCGCCTTCCTGGTTGTCTGACCTTGTAATTCACTTCGCTCACTTTTTCCATTATCTCGTAGGGGCCTTGCCATTTGGCAAGGAATTTACTTTCAACCGTAGGGACAAGTACCAATATCCTATCCCCCGGGGAAAAGGTACGGGTCTTGGCTCCACGGTTGTACACTCTCTGCTGTGCCAACTGCGCTTGGGCCAAATGTTCCTTCACGATGGGCATTACCTGTGCAATTCGATCTTGCATCAGGGCGACATGCTCAATCACACTCCTGTGGGGAGAACTCTCACTTTCCCAAGTTTCCTTGGCAATATCCAACAGCCCTCTTGGGTGTCTCCCATACAGTAACTCAAAGGGGGAGAATCCCGTAGAGGATTGGGGCACCTCCCTAATAGCAAACATCAAATAAGGAAGTAAACAGTCCCAATCCTTTCCATCTCTATCCACCACTTTCTTCAACATTTGTTTTAGGGTTTTGTTGAATCTTTCAACCAGCCCATCGGTTTGGGGGTGATACACAGACGTACGCAATTGCGTCACATTGAACAATTTACACAGCTCTTTCATAACCCGGGACATAAAGGGTGTACCTTGGTCCGTAAGCAGTTCTTTACAAATACCCACCCGGCTAAAAACAAGAGGTAGCTCTTTGGCTATGGTTTTGGCCGAGGTATTTCGGAGAGGGATCGCTTCTGGATAACGGGTGGCATAGTCCATTATAACTAATATGTACTGGTGCCCCCTAGCGGACTTGATTATAGGACCTACCAAATCCATGGCGATCCTCTCAAACGGGACCTCAATGATGGGTAGAGGGACCAGCGGGCTACGGAAATGTGGCATCGGGGCCAACCTCTGACACACAGGGCAGGAGGAACAATAATTTTCTACGTCCTTCATCACCCCCGGCCAATAGAATCTCTGTAATACCCTCTCTCGGGTTTTCTCTGTCCCCAGATGACCTCCAAGAATGTGCCCATGGGCCAACTCCAACACCAACTTCCTGTAAGGTTTGGGCACCACAAGCTGCTCAACGGTTTCTTCTGCCCTTTTTGCCACCCGATACAGTAGGTCCTTCTCTACGCTGAAGTATGGGTAAGTGCAGGTATTATCTGGGTTCACTAACTCGCCATCTATTTTCACTACGTTTTCCCGTGCCTTTATTAGGGCGGGGTCTTTCAACTGTTCTGTGGCAAAGTTTTCCCTGTGAACCTCAAGATCAGAAAACTCCACAGACGGTAGGTTTTCGTCTGAGGAGGTGGGCTCCTCTCCAGTTTCTTGAGTCTCCCCTGCCAATACTGATAAGGGAAATTCCGGAGAGTCCTCACCACTCTCAGGGGAGTTCTGGCTATCACATTCCTGGTACATAGGGGCACCAGTGAGGGGCTCAGGATCATCCCACAGTTCCCAGAACTTCGGAAAATCCCTTCCCACAATGGCGTCATGCGGTAACTGAGATACTAAGCCCACTGGATGAGAGAGGGTACCTTTGGGGGTCTCGAAACACACTGTAGTCACTGGATACTCTCGGGTGTCCCCATGCACACAAATAACAGCTACCTTGCTATTCCCAGAGACCTCTGTTTTAACTAACTCAGCCTTTATCAGGGTCACAAGGCTACCTGAATCCAGCAATACCACAACATTTCTACCATTAACACACATTTTGCATAAATGTTTCTCAGTTCCTCGAATGGCAGTGCATGCGACTGTCGCACACAGCGACTGACGTCTGCCCGTCAGAAAGTCACACTGCATGGGTTCCTCCACAACCGGGCAATTGGCTGCAATATGTCCCGCTTGCCGGCAGCGGTAGCAAACGATCCTTCTTGCCGCCTCTTGAGCCGCTGATTTCCCAGGCTGTTCTCGCCAAACTTGGGGTAGAGCTCCTACCCTCTCACTCTCTCCACCCTCACCCCTTGGAATCCTCTTATCCGCCCCTGGGGATGGTCTGGTCTTAGGGTGGAAAGTCCGAGTGTCTCTGGAAGAGGCCGTCAGGTTCTCTGTAGCCAAGTATTTCTCCACATGATCCACAAGACCATCGGCCGTCTCTGGGTCTCCATGGCTTACCCATTTTTGGATGGCAGTAGGAAGAGCTCTCAAAAACCGATCCATTACAACACGTTCCACAATCTTTGGTGCGGACAAAGTCTCTGGCTGTAGCCACTTTCTGCTCAGGTGAATGAGATCATACATTTGAGACCTGGGGGGTTTTCCAAGCTGGAAAGTCCAGTTATGCACACGCTGAGCCCGGACAGCCTGGGTGACACCCAGCCTTGCCAATATTTCAGCTTTTAGCATCACATAGTCTTTTGCTTGGTCAGGCTCTAGGTCATAGTAAGCCTTCTGCGATTCACCAGTTAACAGAGGAGCCACCAGTCCAGCCCACTGCTCCTCAGGCCACTTTTCTCTTTCAGCAGTCCTTTCAAATGTGGTCAAAAATACCTCTGGATCATCCTCTCCAGTCATTTTTGTCAATAAACGACTCACCCCAAAGGACGCGGTATTAGTGGGACGGCTTTCCTCACTGGTCTGCGGACGTTGCTGCATTACTGCTTCCATTTGTTGTAGTCTCTGCTCTTGCTTCTGTAACAGGTCTATGAAGCGGGCCTCAGATTGCTGCTGGGCTTGTTGATGAGCTTGCTACTGGGCTGCAAGGCTCCTTTGCAAACCTGCATTTGTCTGCTGTTGATTGGCATTTGCTAGAGCCAGCTGTTTCAGTATCTCCTCCATGCTGGCTTAAAAAAAACTGCCACTGGTTCTCCACCAACTGTGAGGGGGTTAGCTCGGCAGCGGGGGTGTGTGACCCCCGGGATGGGCTCCCCACACAAAACAGGCCCAGCAAACAGAGGTTGTGGCTTTCAAAATCAAAAAGGTGCGGTTTATTTTCTATTTACAGTGACAAAACACAGCAAAACAAAAGAAACATAACCAAAATAAATCCTGGTCAAGTTGACCTCTGACTAAACATACAGGTTTCCTAACTAACAACTGGGATCAGCCTAGTGCTGTCCTAGTCCCTAAGTCCCTGGTTTTAAATGTCCAAGCAAATAGCCACACAGGCTTTGTCTCACCGCACAGGGGTTCACTCTCCCTAGACAGTCCACACAGGTCTGGTTCCAGGCATGAGCTAACATCTAATGAAGCTGGGAGTTCTTATAGAGGCCTAAATGAGCTGACAAGCTTCAGCTGGTCTCATCAACTCCCTGTCTGCACGACGCCCAGCCCTCTCCCTAGAGGTATGAGTCATCCATGAGCCCACTAGCCTTATACAACTCTCCACCTAGTTGTATAAGTCGGCGTAAAGCCTGAATCTGGGCGAAATATATCTACCCCCCTGGATGCAACCAGGTGACTTTACCTTCCTGCTGTCACAATGTATATAAATATATACCGAATGGTGAAAAAATATAAATATTTAAACATGGCCAGAAAAAAGGTAATATAGCCACATGTGTTATTTCAAATAAAATATGTCCATATATATGGGTGTGGATATTGGTGTAATTGTAGATACAAAAGAATTTGCAAAAACAAGTCTGCCCAAAATAATCCATTTAGGGTATAAAACCAATATTTATATATAGTCCAAGATTAATTATGCACATGAACTGTTAATGGACATAAATAGATATAAAATGAAATAAAAAATGTGTGGATAAAAAAATAAAGATAAACTGGAATTTTTTTAAAACAAACAAAACACAAAATATAAGATATCTGTGTGTCTATTTATATGTGTCAATCGGCCGATGCACATCCAAGGCATGTACAATCAGGCATGCATGATGGTGAAAAGCATGCGTCTAAATGCGTATATATATGAGGTCTAAGTTGGGATCCAGTATATCTAAATATAAAAAACCTTCTTTGCTGTATCATGTTGCTTTAGTCATAAAAATAACCGTTTAAAATTGTGTATATACATGGGTCACCTTATTTCATTTAACAAAAGACAGAAAATGTGTCTTTACAGCATATCCATGCAATATGTATTGTGAGGGGGTTAGCTCGGCAGCGGGTGTGTGTGACCCCCGGGATGGGCTCCCCACACAAAACAGGCCCAGCAAACGGAGGTTGTGGTTTTCAAAATCAAAAAGGTGCGGTTTATTTTCTATTTACAGTGACAAAACACAGCAAAGCAAAAGAAACATAACCAAAATAAATCCTGGTCAAGTTGACCTCTGACTAAACATACAGGTTTCCTAACTAACAACTGGGATCAGCCTAGTGCTGTCCTAGTCCCTAAGTCCCTGGTTTTAAATGTCCAAGCAAATAGCCACACAGGCTTTTTCTCACCGCACAGGGGTTCACTCTCCCTAGACAGTCCACACAGGTCTGGTTCCAGGCATGAGCTAACATCTAATGAAGCTGGGAGTTCTTATAGAGGCCTAAATGAGCTGACAAGCTTCAGCTGGTCTCATCAACTCCCTGTCTGCACGACGCCCAGCCCTCTCCCTAGAGGTATGAGTCATCCATGAGCCCACTAGCCTTATACAACTCTCCACCTAGTTGTATAAGTCGGCGTAAAGCCTGAATCTGGGCGAAATATATCTACCCCCCTGGATGCAACCAGGTGACTTTACCTTCCTGCTGTCACATACCCCCCCCTCTTGTTTTAACCTCGGGGTTGGAACACCAGCAATCAGGCATTCATGTACTCGAGACAAAGCATCCACATTCCCCATTTGAACGCCAGGGCGATGCTTTACTGTGAAGTTGAATTCCTGGAGGGCCAGGAACCACCTATTCACTCTTCTATTTGTTTCCTTGTTTTGAGCCATCCACTTTAACGGAGCGTGATCCGTAACCATGTCAAAGTGCCTACCTAGCAGGTAGTACCGAAGGGAATCTAGAGCCCACTTCACCGCTAAACACTCCTTTTCAACGGTGGCGTAATTTACCTCATGGGACTTCAACTTCCTGCTGAGGTAAATGACTGGGTGCTCTTCCCCGTTCCAGACCTGGGACAATACTGCTCCTAACCCCACATCTGACGCATCACTTTGTAAGACAAAGTCTTTAGAGAAGTCGGGTGAGTACAACACTGGCTGGCTACATAAGGCTTGTTTCAAGAATTGGAATGCTGCCTCAGCCTCGGGGGTCCATTTAATCATGACCGACCCTTTCCCCTTCGTCAGGTTGGTTAGGGGCACAGCCTTAGAAGCAAAGTGGGGAATGAATCGCCGATAATACCCAGCGATTCCCAGAAAGGCTCGTACCTGCTTCTTGCTGTTGGGACGTGGCCAACTCTGGATGGCCTCGACTTTGTTGAGTTGGGGTTTTATTACCCCCCTCCCAATGGTGTACCCAAGATATTTGGCCTCCTCCTGCCCAATGGTACACTTCTTGGGGTTAGCCGTAAACCCCGCTTCCCGAACAGAGTCCAGGACTGCTTGCACTTTTGGCAGATGTGAGGCCCAATCTGTGCTATGGACAATTACGTCATCCAGGTAAGCCGCAGCATACTTCCGATGGGGCCTCAGCATCTGGTCCATTTTCCGCTGGAATGTGGCCGGCGCATTCTGTAACCCGAACGGCATTCTTTTATATTGGAACGCCCCGTCTGGGGTTACAAATGCGGTTTTCTCTTTGGCCGACTTGGCCAGGGGGATTTGCCAATACCCTTTTGTGAGGTCAAGAGTCGTCATGTATCGGGCTGTTCCCAGCCGGTCGATCAACTCATCTATACGTGGCATGGGGTAGGTGTCAAATTTTGTAACTTTGTTCAACTGACGAAAATCGTTACAAAATCGCCAGCTCCCATCCGGTTTAGGCACCAACACGATGGGACTAGACCAATCACTTTGGGACTCCTCTATCACCCCTAAGTTCAGCATTTTCTGTACTTCCTCCCGTATTGCCTCCCGTCGAGCCTCTGGGATCCGATAGGGTTTTAACTTCACCCTTTCACCGGGCGGGGTAATGATGTCATGCTCTACCCCCGATGTTTGTCCTGGCAGCTCAGAGAATACCTCCTTGTTGCGAAGCACAAACTCCTTAACCTCCTGTTGTTGGGGTTGTGACAAGGTGGCTGCTATTCCAACCTCAGGAATCACGCAACCAGTTTGAGCTGGTGACCAAGTGTCTGCGACTAGGGACTCTCTATCCCTCCAGGCTTTCAACAGATTAACGTGATAGATCTGTTCGGGCTTTCGCCTTCCTGGTTGTCTGACCTTGTAATTCACTTCGCTCACTTTTTCCATTATCTCGTAGGGGCCTTGCCATTTGGCAAGGAATTTACTTTCAACCGTAGGGACAAGTACCAATATCCTATCCCCCGGGGAAAAGGTACGGGTCTTGGCTCCACGGTTGTACACTCTCTGCTGTGCCAACTGCGCTTGGGCCAAATGTTCCTTCACGATGGGCATTACCTGTGCAATTCGATCTTCCATCAGGGCGACATGCTCAATCACACTCCTGTGGGGAGAACTCTCACTTTCCCAAGTTTCCTTGGCAATATCCAACAGCCCTCTTGGGTGTCTCCCATACAGTAACTCAAAGGGGGAGAATCCCGTAGAGGATTGGGGCACCTCCCTAATAGCAAACATCAAATAAGGAAGTAAACAGTCCCAATCCTTTCCATCTCTATCCACCACTTTCTTCAACATTTGTTTTAGGGTTTTGTTGAATCTTTCAACCAGCCCATCGGTTTGGGGGTGATACACAGACGTACGCAATTGCCTCACTTTGAACAATTTACACAGCTCTTTCATAACCCGGGACATAAAGGGTGTACCTTGGTCCGTAAGCAGTTCTTTACAAATACCCACCCGGCTAAAAACAAGAGATAGCTCTTTGGCTATGGTTTTGGCCGAGGTATTTCGGAGAGGGATCGCTTCTGGATAACGGGTGGCATAGTCCATTATAACTAATATGTACTGGTGCCCCCTAGCGGACTTGATTATAGGACCTACCAAATCCATGGCGATCCTCTCAAACGGGACCTCAATGATGGGTAGAGGGACCAGCGGGCTACGGAAATGTGGCATCGGGGCCAACCTCTGACACACAGGGCAGGAGGAACAATAATTTTCTACGTCCTTCATCACCCCCGGCCAATAGAATCTCTGTAATACCCTCTCTCGGGTTTTCTCTGTCCCCAGATGACCTCCAAGAATGTGCCCATGGGCCAACTCCAACACCAACTTCCTGTAAGGTTTGGGCACCACAAGCTGCTCAACGGTTTCTTCTGCCCTTTTTGCCACCCAATACAGTAGGTCCTTCTCTACGCTGAAGTATGGGTAAGTGCAGGTATTATCTGGGTTCACTAACTCGCCATCTATTTTCACTACGTTTTCCCGTGCCTTTATTAGGGCGGGGTCTTTCAACTGTTCTGTGGCAAAGTTTTCCCTGTGAACCTCAAGATCAGAAAACTCCACAGACGGTAGGTTTTCGTCTGAGGAGGTGGGCTCCTCTCCAGTTTCTTGAGTCTCCCCTGCCAATACTGATAAGGGAAATTCCGGAGAGTCCTCACCACTCTCAGGGGAGTTCTGGCTATCACATTCCTGGTACATAGGGGCACCAGTGAGGGGCTCAGGATCATCCCACAGTTCCCAGAACTTCGGAAAATCCCTTCCCACAATGGCGTCATGCGGTAACTGAGATACTAAGCCCACTGGATGAGAGAGGGTACCTTTGGGGGTCTCGAAACACACTGTAGTCACTGGATACTCTCGGGTGTCCCCATGCACACAAATAACAGCTACCTTGCTATTCCCAGAGACCTCTGTTTTAACTAACTCAGCCTTTATCAGGGTCACAAGGCTACCTGAATCCAGCAATACCACAACATTTCTACCATTAACACACATTTTGCATAAATGTTTCTCAGTTCCTCGAATGGCAGTGCATGCGACTGTCGCACACAGCGACTGACGTCTGCCCGTCAGAAAGTCACACTGCATGGGTTCCTCCACAACCGGGCAATTGGCTGCAATATGTCCCGCTTGCCGGCAGCGGTAGCAAACGATCCTTCTTGCCGCCTCTTGAGCCGCTGATTTCCCAGGCTGTTCTCGCCAAACTTGGGGTAGAGCTCCCACCCTCTCACTCTCTCCACCCTCACCCCTTGGAATCCTCTTATCCGCCCCTGGGGATGGTCTGGTCTTAGGGTGGAAAGTCCGAGTGTCTCTGGAAGAGGCCGTCAGGTTCTCTGTAGCCAAGTATTTCTCCACATGATCCACAAGACCATCGGCCGTCTCTGGGTCTCCATGGCTTACCCACTTTTGGATGGCAGTAGGAAGAGCTCTCAAAAACCGATCCATTACAACACGTTCCACAATCTTTGGTGCGGACAAAGTCTCTGGCTGTAGCCACTTTCTGCTCAGGTGAATGAGATCATACATTTGAGACCTGGGGGGTTTTCCAAGCTGGAAAGTCCAGTTATGCACACGCTGAGCCCGGACAGCCTGGGTGACACCCAGCCTTGCCAATATTTCAGCTTTTAGCATCACATAGTCTTTTGCTTGGTCAGGCTCTAGGTCATAGTAAGCCTTCTGCGATTCACCAGTTAACAGAGGAGCCACCAGTCCAGCCCACTGCTCCTCAGGCCACTTTTCTCTTTCAGCAGTCCTTTCAAATGTGGTCAAAAATACCTCTGGATCATCCTCTCCAGTCATTTTTGTCAATAAACGACTCACCCCAAAGGACGCGGTATTAGTGGGACGGCTTTCCTCACTGGTCTGCGGACGTTGCTGCATTACTGCTTCCATTTGTTGTAGTCTCTGCTCTTGCTTCTGTAACAGGTCTATGAAGCGGGCCTCAGATTGCTGCTGGGCTTGTTGATGAGCTTGCTGCTGGGCTGCAAGGCTCCTTTGCAAACCTGCATTTGTCTGCTGTTGATTGGCATTTGCTAGAGCCAGCTGTTTCAGTATCTCCTCCATGCTGGCTTAAAAAAACTGCCACTGGTTCTCCACCAACTGTGAGGGGGTTAGCTCGGCAGCGGGTGTGTGTGACCCCCGGGATGGGCTCCCCACACAAAACAGGCCCAGCAAACGGAGGTTGTGGTTTTCAAAATCAAAAAGGTGCGGTTTATTTTCTATTTACAGTGACAAAACACAGCAAAGCAAAAGAAACATAACCAAAATAAATCCTGGTCAAGTTGACCTCTGACTAAACATACAGGTTTCCTAACTAACAACTGGGATCAGCCTAGTGCTGTCCTAGTCCCTAAGTCCCTGGTTTTAAATGTCCAAGCAAATAGCCACACAGGCTTTTTCTCACCGCACAGGGGTTCACTCTCCCTAGACAGTCCACACAGGTCTGGTTCCAGGCATGAGCTAACATCTAATGAAGCTGGGAGTTCTTATAGAGGCCTACATGAGCTGACAAGCTTCAGCTGGTCTCATCAACTCCCTGTCTGCACGACGCCCAGCCCTCTCCCTAGAGGTATGAGTCATCCATGAGCCCACTAGCCTTATACAACTCTCCACCTAGTTGTATAAGTCGGCGTAAAGCCTGAATCTGGGCGAAATATATCTACCCCCCTGGATGCAACCAGGTGACTTTACCTTCCTGCTGTCACAGTATGCATGATTGGAATATGTATAGATAAATGAATGGTGACCGATATATATTAAAAGCCGAACCCTATGGCTTACTGATCTAAAGAGTATTAGAAAAAACAGTTTCTGTAGAGAAATTTATCTCTTTTTATGATTATAATAATTAGCAAGGAAAATCGCAATGTCAAGGAGTCCATGAAAAAATGGAAAAAGGGATTAAGATGGTACTAGAAATGGTTAGGTGAATAACCAATTGCATAGCATGATTGCTACGATATAATGATCATGCAAGCGTATGACCAACTAATGACACCGTCAGAGCCAAATAGTGAATAAAAAATGATGAAACTATGGCAAAACGCATGTCATAATTTCTGTAGTGTGTTAATCAGAAGTGTGGTCAACTTGCAAAAATGTCAAAGCCAGGATCAAACACTGAAATTAAGGAAAATTTGCTAGATTGCAGGGATTGCAAAACAAGGAAGTGGTGGGAAATAGATAAACACGACCGCACGGTGTGAAAATTGCATCAAGAGCAATAAATGTGCATGACCCTGTACAAAAATGATTTCTCTCTATTTCATTTTGCCAGAGTGCATGAACCGCAGGATGTAAAGAACCCTGGGGGTAGGGAAATAGGAATTGATTGCATTAGGTAGAGTATACGAGGCAGAATAATCATTTTAATCAGGGCTGAGCGACCGAACCAGGAAACATTCAGGCCCATCCAGTCTTTAAGGTTATTTTGGGCCTGGAGCAGGGCAGGGTGGAAGTTTTTCAAATACAAGTCTGTCAAGTGATTGGGGATTCGAATTCCAAGATATGTAAGTATGTCCTGTTCCCACCGGAATGGGAATGACTCCCGACAGTGTGTCACCTCCTGCGAGGGAAGGGTTACATTTAATGCCTGTGATTTTGTGTGGTTGATCTTAAGATTGGACAAGAAGCCGAAGTGGTCAATATCTTTAAGAAGATTAGGTAAGGAGATCCGGGGGGGATTGTAAAGAGAGAAGAATGTCATCAGCAAAAGCTGCCTCTTTAAACTCCCTGCCTTTCACGGTGACCCCCTGTATGTTTGGGTTATCTCTTAGTCTGTTAAGAAAGGGTTCCAGGGTAAGAATATAGATCAACAGTGACAGGGGACAGCCTTGACGTGTGCCATTGCTGCTGTGGAAGGCATCCGACAGGTGACCGTTGACTTTCACCGCCGTGGAGGGACCCGTGTATAAGGCCGTGATATGTGACATCATGCGGGTCCCCAGTCCTAAAGCCAAGAGCACCTCACGTCCAGGGACAAAACCAACCTGATCTAGGGAGACAAGTCCAGGAACTAGGGGGAGCAGTCTGTTATCCAGAATCTTTGCGTATATTTTGATGTCGACGTTAAGAAGGGAAATCGGCCTGTAGTTCGCCACCGAGGAAGTATCCTTACCCTCCTTAGGGATTACCGCGATATGCGCAGCAAGCATGCTATCTGGTTTGATCTGGGGGTCTGATAAGGCGTTAAATATGTCTAGAAGGTTGGGAGCTAAAGGGTCTATAAAGGATCTGTAGTATTGGAGGGGGAATCCGTCCGGGCCTGGGGCCTTTCCTGATTTCATTTGTTTCATGGCCAAATTCAGTTCCGACGCCGAAATGGGGTCTTCCAGAGCAAGTGACTGTTGAGAAGAGAGTGGCTTGGGGCTGTAGCGAGAAAGGAATTCGCTAATTTGTGCGGTTCAAGTATCCGCTTTGTGTAAAGAGGGAGCATGGGGCTGCAAATTGTATAACTTGGAGTAAAAACTCTCAAATTCCTTAGCAATATCCGCATTCTTGACCAGAAGATCACCTCCAGGGTTGCGAATATGGTGAATTCTAGAGCTAGATTTTGAGTTTTGGACCGTGCGTGCCAAAAGACGGCCACACTTGTTGCCTTGTTCATAGAAGATCCTCTGGCCAAGAATGTAACATCTCCTAGAACGTTTGCCTAGTTCCTCTAAAAGAAGAGCTCGGGTGCGCGTCAGGTCCTGTAATGTGGCTCGTGCGCGAGTTAGTTTATGAGAGGTTTCAAGAGATTTGATTGTCCCGATGAGGGAGTTTATATGCTCCTGGTGTTGTTTCTTGGCCTTTGTGGCCAAGGCAATCAGTTCACCTCGGATCACGCACTTATGCGCTTCCCAAAGGGAAACCGGCGAGACCTCTGGATTCTTCTGCATATATGGTCGATTACTAGGGGATCCCCGAGCAGGGAGGAGTTCAAGCACCAGGACTTTGCTCTGGAAGAATTTTCAGGGAATGACAGGGTGACAGTGATCGGATGGTGGTCTGACAGAAACATTGGTTCAATAGTAGATTGCTGAAGAAAGGGGAGGTCCGCCTGGGTGAGAAAGAAATAGTCTATCCTAGAGTATTTTTGATGCGGGGCTGAGAAAAAAGTGTAGTCCTTATCTGAAGGGTACATCGTGCGCCATGCGTCGTGCAGTGTCAAGGATTGAAGCTTTGAAGTAATCTGGCGCAACGCCCTGTAGGTTAAAGTGGAGGAACCAGAAGAGGAATCCAGTAGTGGATTTAGGGGGATGTTGAAGTCCCCTCCCAAAAGTACTAGACCTGAGTGGAAAGAGGCTAATAAATCGCCAATTTTCCTAAAGAAGGCCACCTGATGTTCGTTTGGGCAGTATATGTTATCTAACGTAATCGGTTTTGAAGCATATGTGCCCTTAAGGAATATGTACCTACCCTCAGGGTCAACCAGGGAATCTGATAGGTGGAAGTTTGCTGTTTTAGATATGGGAATAGAAACGCCTTTAGTCTTGGACTCCGAATTAGTGGCGTGGAAAGCTGTTTGGTATATGTGATTAGAGAGTTTAGGGATGGCGTCCGAACGAAAGTGGGTCTGCTGGAGGAATATAAAATGCGCTCTGTGTTTGGTGAGAGAGGATAAAACTTGTGATCTCTTTTCTGGCAAATTAAGGCCTTTCACATTAAGAGAAAGGCATCTCAAAGTCAGGGAGGGCATGGTTCGCTGGTGAAGGAACAAACACCTTTTTGATAACGCGTATCAAACTGCTGTTTTTTTCAGAGATTAATGTGCAGTTAGATGAACAAGGGCAGAAAAAGCACTTGGAGGGGCAGACGCGGATCCAGCCAGTAAAGACTAACAAAAAGTAGGTAGAGACAGGGTGAAGAGAAAAAAACAAAAACCACAAGAGGGGGGGGGGGCGGAAAAGATGAGAGAGAAAAAGGGGGAAGGGGGGAGCAGAGAAGAGAAGCAGAGGTGGTGCAGATAGAGCAAAGGATAAAGAGGGGAATGGAAGAACAAGAAATCAACCAGAGGTGATAATAGTCTCGCTAAACCACCTAGAGAAGGGAGAACCTGGGGGGTCAGCAAATCCCAGGAGGATTGCTGTGTGGGGACGAGAAAAGGGACGGAAACCAAAGGAAGGCAGCGATCCAGGGAGTGAAGAACTGAGCACAATTAGTAACACGTGATAACAGTGATAACAGTGGGGAACCTACGTTTAGAGGATAACTGGTAAAGTAGATAGTTTTGTGTAATCTGAACACTGGGGGCTAGGGAGCTCTACAGAAAACATTTCAAACATATGGAACAGTTTAAACACACATCTACCAAGTGCCGCCAATGATTTCTTCATTACATCAGATAACAATATAAACGCTAACAAAGGGGTGAGAGCTGTCTGCTGCATTGTGTGATAGCTTGAGGGTCTTAGGTCTCCTATGAGGAGCGGGGGGGGTTCCTCACTTGAGCTAACATTACCTTATGTACCAGGGCAGGTGTCAAAGGCACCTCATCTGGACCCACGGTGTTTGAGACGCGACCCCAACCCCTTGGTCCCGGCCTGACTTACAACTCAGGAATTTAAGGCAAGGTGGACTATTGTCAATCAAGCAAAATTTGTATAGAAAGACACTTGACCCAGTAAAACTCAACAGGAGGGAGGGAAGGAGAAAAAATAAGCCAATTGATAAGCTAAGAGAAAAAAAAAATTGAAAATATGAAAATAGTCAAATGTTAAAAATCAAATAGTCAAAAATCAAAAATCAACAATCAAAATTCAAAAGATAAAAGTCAAAAGTCAAAAATCAAAAGTCAAAAAAGAAAAAGCTCAGAAGTTGCGACCCAGGCATTATCAAGGAGGGAGATATGGCAGGAAGGACTGGAGAGGATGACATGCAAAATCGTAGCGTGGGAGTCCTGTCAATCCGGCTGGTTGCCCGGGCCTTCCAAAAAAGTCAGGTTGTGTAATGAGGAGTGTTACCTCCTTTAGATCCAGGCTACATCTACCGGGACAGTCAAATACCGTGCTGGTCGATCCGTGGAGAGAGGTGCAGGAGATGAAGTCCGGAAGGGATGAAGAAGGTAGATCCAGTATGCAGGGGCCTCCGCCATTGTCTCGTCGTTGACGTGCAATCTATGAAGCAGGGATGACCGCCGGATCTGTGGAGGGTAAGAGATCACCAGGGGAAGCAGTGTAGGCGAAAGTCCTGGAAGGGGGAAGAGAGACAAAAAGAGGCTGGGAGGAGAAGGGTGGTAGACATAGACAGTTACTCACGGAGGAAGGCACTTGGCAGAGAGGTATCCAGAATCATTAGGCATCCGCACGTTCTCTCCTCCGAGAGGGCGTGGAAGGGGATCCCGGGCTGCGGTGGTACAAGTCGCGGCGAGAAGCATGGTTTCCGGGAGAGGATGGGTCGGCTCTATTCCTATGGGATCTGTGTCGTTGCGCCTTCGGTGAAGGCGCAAGTCTGCTTCCAAGCCAGGGAACCTGCCGGGGAGTTTTCATCAAAGATTCGTGTGATCCAGCATTCAGACAAGTAGAAGGGAACTGCCACTGAGTCTTTTCAATGCCTTTTTGATCTGCCTTAAACCCGCAGATCCACCTGTTCCGGTAAGGGTATTCTACCTCTCTTCATCTTCAGAAGTTGTGATGACCCATATTGTTTCACGTGTGGCTTCAAATATTTTTTCCTATCACGGAGACGTGTATGGACATTTTGTGGACTCACTTTATTGTTGTTGTTTTATATCCACATTCACTTTTACCTTGAGACCAATTCTTTGGCCTCTCTTTCATTGCTAGCGCTACATTTCTACTCACATATATCAAGTAGTAATGGAACTGTAGAAAAAGGTTTGAAGTAATCATTTTGTCTAGCAAGTCATGCCTCCAGACCACCCATCCACCCCAAATGGGCGCAAACTGTGGATGAGTGGGGGCACGTTGTAAACTGATAAGAATGTATTCATTAAATTATCTAGGTAAATTGAGAGAGATGTAAAAGGGTAAAGATTCTCATTTAATAGATCTTAAATGCTTATATGTATTAGAATAAAGAGATGAAAGGTAAAGACTAGAATAACAGAAAATACACAATATGTAACTTTCTCTGATCTTCTAACTATGAATATGGAAGAAGAGGTATCCCATAGGTATAGGTAATTTGAAAGGAAGTAAAGGAGCTAATTAGGTAGGAAAGGGCTAAATAAGACAGAAGTGCGGGACAATATAATTCAATTATGACTGAAATAATAATACCAGTCTAGAATACCCGCCACTAATAGAACAATTTGAGATAGGAAAATAAAGATAAAATCGTAAAGAGAAAGAGCAAGAAAGGAGTGGGGAATATCTCCCCTGGTGGTAGCACGGCCCTCGTCCATGAAATGCTATGATCGATAGTTAAATAATAAAATTATTGAGTCAACAACAAAGAACAATCGAAATCTGGAGGCATGAAGTGTTTTGCCCATGATTTCCAGATCTTATGGAATGTCGCTATGGTATCCTCCTTAATAGCTGACATTTTGTCTTAGATAAGGGCCCTATGCATTCTGTATTTAGATTCAGCCACGATCAAAGTAAGGGATTTCCAAGCCTTGGCTATGGTTTATTTGGCTGCAGTTGTAAGTTTAAGAATTCTGGGGCCACTGGGGCCACTGGACATTGCCACCAGATATGAAAATGGGTACCCGGTGTGGTACAACCTCTGAAGCAGTTTTCTGAGTATGATGGGCTAAATTTTGCTATTCTGGCTGGTACTAAATACCATCGTGCCAGAACTTTAAAATTAGTTTCCAATGCAAAACAATTAGGAGAAGAGGTTTTGGTGGCTAACCAAATATTGGACCAGTCATCTTTATCAATTACACGATTCACATCTAGCGACCATTTAATAGCATAGGAGGGTAATATATCTTTAGAAGTGAGATGTTGGTATAGGGATGAAATTAATCCTCTGATATGTGGGTCACTTTTGCATATACGTTCAAATTGTGACATTTGGTGAAGTATTGAACCCGTGCTGATAAAGGGTGTATAAAAATTCTTGATTTGTAAGTACCGGAAAAGTTCAGTTTTAGGAATACCAAAGGATTCACAAAGTGATGGGAATGTATGAAAAGAGTTAGAGGAGACTAGTGTATGTAGTTGGGTTAAGCCAGTAGAAGACCAATTTGAAAAAGTTGATGTAAATTTCCAGGCTGGATGGAAAGCAGGGTTTCTAAGGAATGAAAGAAGGGGATTATGTGGGGATTGGAGACTATGGGAAGTCCTAAATTTGGCCCAAATAGACAGGGAGTGTTTGGTGATGGGATTAAAAAGGTGAGCTCCATCTTTGGGTTGGAGCCATAGCAGGTTGGCCACTGAAATTGGGTCAATGTCCACAGATTCGACAATAACTCATAAAGGGATCTCCACGTTGGCATGGTACTTAGGGAGTTGTGATAATTGAGCGGAGTAGTAGTAGAAAGAAAAGTTTGGCTAGCCCAATCCCCCTTTAAGTTTAGGTAGATAGAGTGTTTTTACAGGTATGCAAGGTTTGATGTTTCCCCATATAAATGACATAACCCTACGTTGTAAAAGCCTTAAGAAATAAGACAGTAATGGAATAGGAAGCACTCTAAATAGGTAAAAAAAAATTGGTAATATCATCATCTTTATGGCATTGATCCGGCCTAGCCAAGACAGGGGAAGAGAAGACCACTGCTTCATTAAGCTAGTGACTTGTTTTAATAATGGAAGATAATTGGCTGTGAAGATATCAGATAAGGAGGTCGTGATTTGTACTCCTAAATATAACATTTGGTGAGAAACCCAATTAAATGGTAGGGAGGATTGGGCTTGAAGAACTTCGGTTTGTGTCAGCAAAACATTTAGTGCGTTTGATTTTGTGGGGTTGATATATAGTCTGGAAATATGTGCATATTTGTCCAAAAGGGCTATTAGGTTTGGGGCGGACACATGAGGATGGGTTAAGAAAACAAGAATGTCATCTGCGAAAAGACAGATTTTATGTTGGTGCCCTCCCAATTTTATGCCTTTGCTGTCCTGGTTAGATCTAATTAATAGCTTGGCTTGGTTAGACACATATGGAATATGTGAGAGGGCTGCGCATCCCGATTTGAATGCTGGACATGGAGAGAAAAAGTTTCCCGTGGGACTTTTTAGCAGCAAGAAATAATTGAAATCATTATTTAGTAAAAAAGTTTTATTTGATGAAAAGGCACTTGGCCCTCGTAGATTAAAAATTAGTACATAAATTTATGAGCTCCGGTATTTACAAAGCCAGACATAGTGTATACAAAGACGGTTCAAGTCATGTACAAAGGTGGACAAGATGAATAATAAAATCATACGTCTTGAATGCATATGGTGAACAGAAGAGAGCCCCGATGCATTTTGACCCATTAAGGTCTTCCTCAAGGGGGTCTAATATTCTATGGAATGTCAAAAAACAATATATTAGGATTAAAGCATACTTTAAGCGTCTCCCATTGGTTACAGCAAGTCATAAGGTTAATACAGAATATCTTTCATAGTAGTCAATATCAGTTAATGGAGAGACAGCCGAAAAAAAAGGAATGCTATACATATATCTATTTCTAGAGAAATTTGCCTGTTTACCTTCCTTGCCACATAGTATGGCTGAACTGGAGATTTTAAAAGCTAGATTCCGTATGGTCTCCCCAAGTCTCCCAAGAGAGGTCCATGCCGCCAAAGCGTCCGCCTCCCGCTCCAAAGTGGGTCCGCCCCACAGTCAACTCTGCTCACAGGGGGTCACGCACTTAGGATGGGCGCCCCAATTGCGGGCAAGAAAGCAGGTTGGGTGAGTGGGTAGCTGTGTACCCTGTGCCGAGCACCTAGAATTTTTAATAATAATCAATTTCAATGTTGCATATATGTTGCACTTTTTATTAGTTTATATTAGCTTCAAACAGGTGAGGCTAGAGCTCTTAACTGATTCACTTGAGAGGTGTATATGATCCTTGCATGCATTGCTGGGGCTGTCCTATTATTATTTACTATTATGTCAAAGGTATGCCCCAAGACACCAGTATCGATAAAATAACCGATGCTGGCAAATGTTTGTCATTGTATTTATGGTAAAGTAATGTTTTATTTAAGAAATTTAAATAAATGATTATTATATAAAGAATTAAATAAAGAGTAATATACAGTATGTGTGAGTGAAGTGATGGGAAATAAAATAAGAGTGCAAAGTGGGGCATTGGTGACCTATAGGTGACAATTAATGAGAAAGTTTATATTACTGAAAAATAGTGATTGCGAAGGATGAAAAAGCTGGTGGTTTATTCAAGTGATGTGATAAGAGAGTGTAAATTGTAGAGTGGGTCTGAATTACTTATATTTGTTTATTAAAATAATTAATATAATGAATATAAAAAACCTATACTCACGTCACAGAACCTGTGAGTCTATAAGTCTTGATAGAAACATTAAGGTTGGGGACCCTTTAAAAGAAATGGTATATTATAACAGTTAAAAAATCAAGTAAAGGTATTGGGTTTTTTGTGGTATTAGAAATTATACTAGCTTAGAGCAATAGCCTGCCGGCTACATGCTTACCTCTCAGGAAATCAGAAGTTGGGTGTGGTGTGCTTCACAGGTAGGGATGATCTTCGAGTTCGAGTCGAACTCATGTTCGACTCGAACATTGCCTGTTCGCCCGTTCGCCGAACAGCGAACAAATTGGGGTGTTCGCGGCAAATTCGAAAAATCTATGGGAGAAATCTAAAGTGCTAATTATAAAGGCTTATATGCAAGTTATTGTCCTAAAAAGTGTTTGGGGACCGGGGTCCTGCCACAGGGGACATGTATCAATGCAAAAAGAAGTTTTAAAAACGGCCATTTTTTCGGGAGCAGCGATTTTAATAATGCTTAAAATGAAAAAAAGTCTTTTAAAACTGACTCGCGGCTATTAATGAATTGTCGGTTCCCGGCAATACATTGAAAAGTCATTGATAAAAAAAAAAAAAGCGTGGGGGTTCCCCAGAATTCAATTACCAGGCCCTTCAGGTCTGGAATGGATATTAATGGGAACCCCGCCGCAAATTTAAAAAAAAATTGACGTGGGGTTCCCCCAAATATCCATTCCAGGCCCTTCAGATCTGGCATGGATTTTAAGGGGAACTCCACCCCAAATTTTAAAAAAATGGCGTGGAGTCCCCCTAAAAATCCATACCACACCCCTTATCCGAGCACGCAACCTGGCCGGCCGCAGGGGAAAAGGGGGGGACGAGAGAGCGGCCCCCCTCCCTCCTGAACCGTACCAAGCCACATGCCCTCAACATGGGGAGGATGTCCCCATGTTGATGGGGACAAGGGCCTCATCCCCACAACCCTTGCCCGGTGGTTGTGGGGGTCTGCGGGCGGGGGGCTTATCGGAATCTGGAAGACCCCTTTAACAAAGGGGACCCCCAGATCCCGGCCCCCCCTATGTGAATTGGTAAGGGGTACATTGTACCCCTACCATTTCACGAAGAAAGCAAAAAAAATGTTTAAAAAAAACACACAAACACCTTGAAAAAGTCCTTTATTTAAAATAATAAAAAAAATAAAAACATTCCAGCGCTGAAATCCAGTGTCCCGCGGCGATCCCGATGTCCAGCGCTGTCCTTCATTGGTTGTGCCTGAGCGGACCTGATGGGGAACTCCCTCTCAGTATTTTAAATGTATAGACCCGCCACTTCTAAAGTTCCCCATCAGGTCCGCCCCCTCGGTATGTCGGACCCGCCTACGTCATTGGCTTGAGCGGGGAACTTCCTTCACTGTGTAATTTAAATTTACATAGTGAAGGAAGTTCCCCGCTCAAGCCAATGACGTAGGCGGGTCTGACATACCGAGGGGGTGGACCTGATGGGGAACTGCTCTCACTTTGGCAATACATGTATAGACCCGCCCCTTCTCATGTTCCGCATCTGGTCCGCTGAGCGGACCTGATGGGGAACTTTAGAAGGGGCGGGTCTATACATTTAAAATACTGAGAGGGAGTTCCCCATCAGGTCCGCTCAGGCACAACCAATAAAGGACAGCGCTGGACATCGGGATCGCCGCGGGACACTGGATTTCAGCGCTGGAATGTTTTTTTTTTATTATTATTTTAAATAAAGGACTTTTTCAAGGTGTTTGTGTGTTTTTTCACTGGATTTCACCGCTGGAATGTTTTTGTTTTTTTTTTAAATAAAGGACTTTTTCAAGGTGTTTGTGTGTTTTTTTTAAACTTTTTTTTACGCTTTCTTCGTGAAATGGTAGGGGTACAATGTACCCCTTACCAATTCACATAGGGGGGGCCGGGATCTGGGGGTCCCCTTTGTTAAAGGGGTCTTCCAGATTCCGATAAGCCCCCCGCCCGCAGACCCCCACAACCACCGGGCAAGGGTTGTGGGGATGAGGCCCTTGTCCCCATCAACATGGGGACATCCTCCCCATGTTGAGGGCATGTGGCTTGGTACGGTTCAGGAGGGAGGGGGGGCCGCTCTCTCGTCCCCCCCTTTTCCCCTGCGGCCGGCCAGGTTGCGTGCTCGGATAAGGGGTCTAGTATGGATTTTTAGGGGGACTCCACGCCATTTTTTTAAAATTTGGGGTGGAGTTCCCCTTAAAATCCATGCCAGATCTGAAGGGCCTGGAATGGATATTTGGGGGAACCCCACGTCAATTTTTTTTTTAATTTGCGGCGGGGTTCCCATTAATATCCATTCCAGACCTGAAGGGCCTGGTAATTGAATTCTGGGGACCCCCACGCTTTTTTTTATTTTTTTATCAATGACTTTTGTATGTATTGCCGGGAGCCGACAATTCATTAATAGCCGCGAGTCAGTTTTAAAAGACTTTTTTTCTTTCAAAAATGACATTTTTTGCAGGGACAGTTCTAAGCACGGGAAACATGCGCCACTTCACATGCATATCATACACACCCCCCAGGTACGAAATTTAAAGGAATATTTCACTTTTATTTTTTCATTTTAAGCATTATTAAAATCACTGCTCTCGAAAAAACGGCCGTTTTTAAAACTTCTTTTTGCATTGATACATGTCCCCTGGGGCAGGACCCGGGTCCCCAAACACTTTTTAGGACAATAACTTGCATATCAGCCTTTATAATTAACACTTTAGATTTCGAACGTTCGAGTCCATTGTATTTAATAGGGTTCTAAAGTTTACACAAACATTTTGTCTGTTTGCAGGTTCTGGTGCGAACCGAACAGGGGGGTGTTCGGCTCATCCCTGTTCACAGGAGGTCATCAGACACTTCCCATTGTGGTGTGTGATTTAAATACCCATCCTACCTGTCTGCTGATTTGCAGATCCTCCCTGATAGTAAGCAGGTGCTATGCTTCTCCCCCCTGCCGTCCGCTTGGGGTTCCCTGTGAGTGCCCCCCTCGTCATTCCAGTGGACAAAGTCCCGGCGCATCCGTCACCGCCGAATGAAACCCATGGCATCCCCGAACCTGGATGGCGCCATCCGTCCTCGCGCATTCGCGACGCACCTCCCGCGGGTGCCCGGCGGTGAACATGGGATGGCACGGCACTGGAAAAGCACCATCTAGTGGTGCAAGCATCCACCGTTAGCGCTATTTGGAAGGGATGCAGATCGCATCCCTCCCCCAGTGCCGGAGAGCAGATCGCGTGCATGACAGGATACCCACAGAGAGCAGGGGGACGGAGGCCCGGTGGATCGGATGGACCCATGGTCATGGGAAAGAAATGAGGAGAAGAAGGGAATCAGAGCATATAATTCAATATAGAAATGCAGGTTGTCATGCGTTATTGTGCAGGTTATTAGGGTACATCATTGTAGCAGCCATCTAGTTGTTATTGCATCATAATTATAACTTAGAGTATAAAGAGCTGTGCCTTAAACAGGTAATGGTATGGAAATAGGAAAGATTAGGGATAGATGGAAAGAAAAGATTAAGGGTCAATATCTTACAAGCATTTTTGTCCTGGGATTTGATTTCTCTAGGGAAACTGAAAGAGGTGAAATCGGGGTCATATACCGAATGTATACACAATTTAACCCTTTTTGATCAATAAGTAAAATCTTTATTTTTATTTTTATGTCTTAGAAGAATTATTGTATGCTCTGAAGGTAATTGGTAACAATCAGAACTTGCTAGTATATATATATATATAAGCGTCTATGTGGATGTTACCCCCCTGAATAAGAGGGGGGAGGCGACCCAAGGGATCCCTATTACCCCTAACTAGTTTTACCCGAGACAGATCCCAGATCGTGTGGTTAACTAACTAGATTTTGCACAATATCTTGTGCATTTCTTCCATGTAGCCTCCATATCACATCTAATTTCAACCAAAATATATACCACAGCTCATAAAAAACCTCTCATGTGTCAATGGGAAAGGGGTGTTTAACCACCCAGAAGAAAAAACTTGGCTTGGTTAGACACATATGGAATATGAGAGAGGGCTGCGCATCCCGTTTTGAATGCTGGACATGGAGAGAAAAAGTTTCCTGTGGGACCTTTTAGCAGCAAGAAATAATTGAAATCATTATTTAGTAAAAAAGTTTTATTTGATGAAAAGGGGCTTGGCCCTCGTAGATTAAAAATTAGTACATAAATTTATGAGCTCCGGTATTTACAAAGCCAGACATAGTGTATACAAAGACGGTTCAAGTCATGTACAAAGGTGGACAAGATGAATAATAAGATCATACGTCTTGAATGCATATGGTGAACAGAAGAGAGCCCTGCTGCATTTTGACCCATTAAGGTCTTCCTCAAGGGGGTCTAATATTCTATGGAATGTCAAAAAACAATATATTAGGATTAAAACATACTTTAACCACCTCAATACAGGGCTTTTTGTACCTATTCAATACCGGGCCTATTCTGGCACTTCTCTCCTACATGTACAAATCATCATTCTTTTGCTAGAAAATTACTCAGAACCCCTAAACATTATATATGTTTTTTTAGCAGACACCCTAGGGAATAAAATGACGGTCATTGCAACATTTTTTCTTGCACGATATTTGCGCAATAATTTTTCAAACGCCTTTTTTTAAAAAAAAAAAATGGTTTCATGAATTAAAAAATAACAAAACAGTAAAGTTAGCCCATTTTTTGAGAAAATATGAAAGATAATGTTACGCCGAGTAAATAGATACCTAACATGTCACGCTTTCAAATTGCGCACACTCATGGAATGGCGCCAAACTTCGGTACTTAAAAATCTCCATAGGCGACGCTTTACAGGTTACCAGGTTAGAATTACAGAGGAGGTCTAGTGCTAGAATTGTTTCACGCGCTCTAACGCATGCGACGATACCTCACATGCGTGGTTTGAACGGCGTTTACATATGTGGGCGACTTACGTGTGCATTCGCTTCTGATCGCGAGCTACCGGGGACAGGGGCGTTTTATTTTTATTTTTTTATTATTTATTTTATTTTTTTACTTATTTTTTTACAATGATTTTACTTGTTTTTTTTTTTAGATCACTTTTATTCCTATTACAAGGAATGTAAACATCCCTTGTAATAGGAATGTGTGTGACAGGTTCTCTTTATTGAGAGATGCGGGGTCAATAAGACCCCACATCTCTCCTCCAGGCTGGAAAGCATGAGATCAGTGAAAAAAAATTCACTGATCTCATACTTACAGCCGCAATGGCGGCTTTGTTTACATTTGAGGCCCGGGCATGACGTCATCACATCGTGCCCGGGCCTCCGACGATCATAGAGATGACTGGTGACCATCTGGTCACCAGTCATCTCTATGCTCATCACGTGACCCCACCAACAACGCCGGAAGATTCGCTCCGGGTCCCCGATCGCACGGGGAGCCCGGAGAAGCACTGGATGGTGGCGGGAGGGGGGGTGTCCCCTCCCGCCGCCTGTAAGAACGATCAAGCGATGGAACCGCCGCTCTGATCATTCTTATGGTGCGCAGAATCGCCGGCACTTCAAAAGGATATCTGAATGATGCCTCTAGCTGCAGGCATCATTCAGATATACCCTTACAAAGCCGAGGACGTCATATGACGTCCACCCAGGATGGGAGATCCCATCTGTGGACGTCATTTGACTATGGCTGGGTAGGGAAGTGGTTAAGCGCCTCCCATTGGTTACAGCAAGTCATAAGGTTAATACAGAATATCTTTCATAGTAGTCAATATCAGTTAATGGAGAGACAGCCAAAAAAAAGGAATGCTATACATATATCTATTTCTAGAGAAATTTGCCTGTTTACCTTCCTTGCCACATAGTATGGCTGAACCGGAGATTTAAAAAGCTAGATTCCGTATGGTCTCCCCAAGTCTCCCAAGAGAGGTCCATGCCGCCAAAGCGTCCGCCTCCCGCTCCAAAGTGGGTCCGCCCCACAGGCAACTCTGCTCACAGGGGGTCACGCACTTAGGATGGGCGCCCCAATTGCAGGCAAAAAAGCAGGTTGGGTGAGTGGGTAGCTGTGTACCCTGTGCCGAGCACCTAGAATTTGTAATAATAATCAATTTCAATGTTGCATATATGTTGCACTTTTTATTAGTTTATATTAGCTTCAAACAGGTGAGGCTAGAGCTCTTAACTGATTCACTTGAGAGGTGTATATGATCTAATTAATAGTGCCAAGGGTTCTATAAGTAGGGCAAAAATTAATGGGGAGAGGGGGCAGCCTTGTCTCGTTCCTCTTTTGATATCTATCATCATTGATTTGTAGCCAGCATACTTGATGTATGCCAGTGGGCTATCGTATAGAGAAGAGACCCATGTCATAAAATGATTCCCAAAGCCCTATTTTTGAAGAATGTACCGCATGAAAGGCCAAGTGACCGAGTCAAATGCTTTTCTAATATCCAAAGATAAAAGGCAGGTCGGGATGTGTCGAGCTGCATGTGTGAGTAATAGGGCATGTCTGATATTGTCACCCGCTTGACGTGTAGGCATGAATCCCATTTGGTCATGATGAATTAGTCGGCCTATAATGGTATTAAGTCGGTTTGCTATAATTTTGGCTAATAGTTTAATGTCCAAATTCATTAAGGATATGGGATTGTAAT
This sequence comes from Rana muscosa, assembly GCA_029206835.1. Classification (NCBI taxonomy): domain Eukaryota; kingdom Metazoa; phylum Chordata; class Amphibia; order Anura; family Ranidae; genus Rana; species Rana muscosa. The sequence continues at coordinate 654,562,200 of CM055118.1, read as the reverse complement.
TTGTCCAGGAAGTTGAATCTAATTTGGGTTTATGATGGAGTGTTTCAGTTGGGAATGAATGTCCAGTAAGTAAAGAATTGAAAGCTCTAGTTAACATGGGTGTCAAAATTGGCAAAAAATGTTTATAATAAGAGGCTGAAAACCCATCTGGACCTGTTTTTTTACGAGGTTTTAAGGCTTTGATGGCATTCTGAACTTCTATTGCTGTTATGGGTCTCTCAAGATCAGCATATTGTTCACTTTCTAGAGAAGGAAAGGTGATATTAGCAAGCAATGCATCTGCTTTAGTCCTATCGAAGTCTTGAGTAGGGGAGTATCATTTAGCTAGATTAGAACAGAATACCTCTAATATTTTTATGGGATTACTAATGTTTGCGTCTCAGGATGTTTTTAATCTTAAAAGGTGCCTGTGTGTGATTAATTGCCTTTTAACTACGTGCCATAGGGGTATCAGGTTTATTAGCTTTGAGGTACTGGATATCTAGAACAAGTCTAGATCTAGACGGGCTTTATCCAATTTAGCATTGGTGATGGAATTTAGACATGTGCATTCCTTTTCGTTCAAATGCATTTTCGTCCGAATTTCGAGTATTTTTGTTATCGTTTTAACAAACAAAAACGAACGCGCAGAATCTGAAATCCGAAAGAACCAACATAAAAAAATGCTTTATTTTCGTTTTCGTTGCTACAACAGTTTGATACAGATAGGAGATTCGACATGACGCTGACAATAACAATCTGTGTGTATCGAACCTGTGGTCGAATGTGCCTAACCTTAACTCTATTAGTCCAAGATTACTCTACATAGAGAGAAAATATTTGACATTATAAAGACAGTGTTGGGGTAGACCATTCGACATGAACGACAAAGATTCAATGAAGCAGCGAAAAACATACAAACGTTGAATCTGTCATTGAAGGCTTATGGTGTCTGTTGAAAGTTCTAAGAAGATTCGACAAGCAGCTAAACTGTACGACGCCACAATCGTACATTTCCAGTCAAATGCTCGGCCCATAGGCTATAGAAGAATTTGAATGTTGGTTGACTAGTAATAATGATTTATAAATATAATTATTACTAGTGTCATACAACATTAGAATTCTTCTATAGCTTGTAGGCGGAACATTCGACTGGAAATGTACGATTGCGGCGTCGTACAGTTTAGCTGCTCCATCGAATCTTCTTAGAACATTCGACAGACACCATAAGCCTTCAATGACAGATTCGACCTTAATTAATTCGGATTTTCGGACGAATCCATTTTTTAACGAAACGAAATAAATACGAATTTCGGGAGTAACTAAATTAATAAATTTTTCGGACGAAAACGAAATTCCAAAACGAAATATTTCAGTGTGCACATGTCTAATGGATTTGGGGAGGATTGGAAAGCTATATGGCATGCATTCAAGTCAGCCTCCAATTTAGCGAATAGGGATTTGCGTGTTCTTTTAAGGGTTGCAGCTTGTTGTATTAGTTTACCGCAGAGGACTGTTTTGTGAGCTTCCCATAGTGTAAGGGCAGACATATCTTCTGTGTCGTTGGTTGAAAAGTATTCTGTGAGTGCTACTTAAATCTCAAGACGATGAGATGGATGGGTCAGTGTAGAATCATTTATATACCAAGTCCTATCTTGTGATCTGGGTATCGGGGAGGCTAATATGGTGTATAATGCGCAGTGGTCCGTCCACGGGGAAGGAATGATTTTAGAAGAAAAAGTCTCCGGAATCATATTAGAAGAGACAAAAATGTGATCGATGCGCGAGAATGAGTTATGTGGGTGGGAGTAGTGTGTGAAACGTCTACTAGTGGGGTTAAGTTCACGCCATGTGTGTACTAGTTTATAAGTGGTAAGTAATTGTTGGATTGTTGTATGGTTAGGACTGGAAGTTGGTACTGATGGGGATTTGTCTAAGAAAGGAAAAATAGTGATGTTGGAATCTCCGCACAAGATAACCGTTCCGAATTTGTGTGTTTCTACCACCTGGAGAAGATGTTATAGAAAAGCCACCGGGTGTTTATTAGGGGCATAATAAGATACAATAGTGATTTCAATGTCTGAAATATGGCCCGTGAGCAAGAGATATCTACCTTCAGGATCACTCAGTTGTGAGGTAAGGTAAGGGAAAATGGCACGGATCGATGAAAGCCTATTAAAGTCCTCATGGTTTGACAGTGGCTGAAGCTGTGTAGAATTGAGGATAGGAGGCAGAAAGTGGGTTTCCTGTAAACAAATGATGTGGGCCTTTTTGGCAAAAGAAAATATGCATAGCTTTGGTGCGATTATGAGGAATGTTGAAGCCTTGTACATTTAGGGATAGAATGTTTATGGGGGCCATAACATGTGTGGCATAGACGTCATGAATAGAAAAGCATAGCCTGTAATGAGAGCCGCAGCCACCACCAGGAGAGAAAGAAGAGAAGGGGAAGAAACACAAAAAATGAAAACAACATTGAATTGAGCAACCCTAGTATGTGTCAAAAGTGTCAACAAGTAATAATATGACAATAGGGTGTGGGAACATCTCGAGGGTTCATCCAATGGACCCGGAGAGGTGCCACCGTCAGAAACCCGCATATCAATAACAGGAGTCTGAGGGTGGTAAATGGGGTAACAAGGTGTCCCTAGGGGAGAACCACAGAATATTACAATTAAATTATAGAAAAGTATAACCTTAAATGCCAAAAGAACAAATCAAATTCAACAAAGTCAGACCTAAATGGGGGAAAGGCGTGTTAAATACCTGTTAAAACAGAAATTGATTAAATAGTGGGATAATAAACAGAGGAATTATCCTAAGCTTTCATGATTAGTATATAGATAAAACTATAGAGGTTAGATATATAACAAATAAGTAATGAAACATTCATATGCTCAATGGTAGAATTGTACACCTGTATATGACCTGAAAACGTTCATGCAAAGACTCTGGTTATAATGGCCATGCATGAAATTGCAGTGAGTCACTGAAATTTGTAAAAAATAAAAAATTTGGTTTACAGGTGAATTAAAAGGATACTAGAATCTTTTTTAAAAAGAGTTCCTGAAAGAGGACAAAAATATTAGGTCAAGTCCTAATGTAGAAGCCTAACAGCAAGTTAGAGTCAACCCATCGAGTCCTCATTGAATGGAGTAGGATTCTCAAAGCATCCACGTTTATGTAGATTTTGACGAGTGTGGATTGAAGAACCAGAGCCTGTCACTGTTTGTTGTAGAGATGATCTAGAGGCCGAGCATCTGCGATTTTGTTCTTTGGGAGGGATTTGATCGATGAGGCCTATGTCGACAGGGCTGACTTTAACTCCTCTGAAGAGCGACAGACATATTTGTTCTGTAGGTGAGGAAAGCGTAATGAAAATGGATACACCCAGTGATATGCTATTTGGTTGTTTTGAAGCACTAATAATTGGGGTTTGAGTGCACGTCTTTTAGCCACAGTGATGGGAGAAATGTCTGCAAAGAGCTGATAAGTATAGCCCTGGAAATTGAGAGGATCTTTACCTCTAACTACCGCAAGTAGTTGTTCCTTGGTGCGATAGTAATGAAACTTAACTATTATGTCCCTGGGGGGACCGTTAGGTTTCCATGGAGCCAAGGCCCTGTGCACTCTGTCCATTTCTAACCGTTTAGCAGGGATGCCTGGTAGCAATTCCTGAAAGAGGGCAAGCATAGTAGACTGAATGTCCAAGACAGTATCAGGGATCCCTCTAATCCTCAAATTAGAACGGTGGTCCCTATTTTCCTGGTCCTCCAAACGGGACTGTAACAGAAGATTTTCCTCTTTGAGATTTTCAAAATCAGAGGCATAATGTTGTGAATGGTTCTCTATTTCATCCACTCCTACTCATACCTTTTATTCTGCTGTTCTTTGTCCCAGTTCTCTCATTTCCCTTGTTAACGTCTCTGTAATGTGGTCAGAAGTTTGTTTTAAAGCTTTCTGCAGCATGTATTCAAACTGTTTTTAATACACTAGATTGTATCACTGTCTGAGAAGTGCCAGTATCAGAATCAGACTCACCGCCAAAACCTTGTTGTTCCAGGCTGTGTGTGAGGGCTTTGAAAGCGCGCTGTGAACTAGTCTGTGAGGTAGACTGTGAGGGAGCCGGCATTGCCATTTTAGAGGACGGCTTAGCCACGCTTCCTTAGAGCCGACAGCATTGTATTTCAATTTAGAGCTCTTGAGGCCCATTATAATGTTGTCGGTGGGCTCCGTGAGCGTTTAGGTGACTACAGGGGTGTTTCACAGTGTCTCTGAAGTCTGCAGTCCTCTGGTGTGTTCGGCCCAGGAGCGGAGCTCTAAGACAGCATGTCCGCTCCCTCAGGATCCACGCATGCACCCCCTAATTTTCTATTTTCTGCCATCTTCTTGTCTGGATATTTGCTGCTCTTTTCTCTACATAATGCCTTTACCACTTACGTTTGGCTATTGCATAAACATGCATACTCAACAGTAGCAATAATGTATGTGTATGCCATTATTATTCTGACTACCATGTTTTTAAACATAGTATCCTAAACAGAACAACGGGCACATTGATTAACAGCTATCTTTTGTAAGTAAACTATAGTGCACTTGTACTGCAAAATATAAAAAATTTTCATACATTTAAATTGTCTGGCCGTGGTATACACAATTCAGAATATTTTTTATTTAGTGTACTTTTAAATGATGAATTTTATTCTGTCTATAAAGGATGGGTTGGTGTACTTTGTTCTTTATCGTCTTTAGGGAATGTTGATAATCATATACTCTCACCTTCTAATAATTTCATCCAGACAAAGTTTACATTTACTAAACCAGCCTAGGCAGCCCAAAAAGCATAGTAACATATGACAAAAATAAAGCAGTACCATTAAATTGAGTTTGTAGCTTAAGGTATAATATAATAACATTTTACATACAGCTACTTCTAGTTGGTTTAAGATCCTGAAAACCCCTCATGAACCTGATCCAAATTATAAGAAAACACTGGGACATTTCTGCTGCCTACAGTTTTGCATATGAAAATAGGTCTCTGAGCATTATAATGAGATATTCAAGGAACATATTGAAAACATCAAACCAGTAAAATATAAATTAAGTAATGCAGAAAAACAACATGATTGTACTTTAAGGAAATGTACCTTATTTGTGGTTATATACAGTTAGATAAGTTTTATTTTCATTCAAGTAGAATACTATCTCCAATTCATACAGTATTAATCATAGTGGGTAGAACATCAATCTCATTTTTATGGCATTATGAACCTAGTTAATCAAGCTGCCTCACATAATCTGTACTATAGTGAAATCTAAATCAATATAATATGTGATAGCACAGGATTTAAAAAAAAAATCAGCATTAGTTACAGTATAACAAAATGGTATAGTAATTGCTGCTACCCCACCCTCATGAGAACAGCCCACTTGTGATAAAACTTCATATTTCCTTTGAACCAGCGATCTTTCCTCTGACAAGGCCCTAGTTGGCTCCACTTTGTACTACTCATGAAAGCCATGGCCCTATTCATTTATATGGGTAAGCTAGATTTCAAGGACCCCCTGGAGATTGCCATAAGTACACCTTACCCATAGGAATAAATAGAGTTGTGGTGCACATGTACAAAATGAAAAGCAGCCAGACAAGGCCCTGTCAGATGAACGTTTACAAGAATGGGGAAAAGGCAAGTGCTATTCAAGCTGGGCTGCACTTGGGGAGTGAGGGATTTATTAAAGCGGAGCTCCGCCGTTAAAAAAATATTAAAAGCCAGCAGCTACACATACTGCAGCTGCTGACTTTTAATATATGGACACTTACCTGTCCTGGAGTCCAGCGACGTCTGCAGCAGAAGACGAGCAATCGCTTGTCTATCTGCTGCCCCCACTGCCATCCAGTGAGGGAATCCGGAAGTGAAGCGTTCCGGCTTCACTGCCCGGTTCCCTATGACGCATGCGCGAGTCATGCAGCACCATCCTCACTGGTCACCGTTGTGTTCTGGGAGCCGAGTGTTTCCCGAACACAACGGGCGTTCTGCGGGAATTGATGCACTACCCGCAGAATACCCGCAGAGAAGACCCCCGGAAGTGGGTGCAAATACCTCTCTTAGACAGGAATCTGCACCCCCTCCCCCCTGAAAGGTGCCAAATGTGACACCGGAGGGGGGAGGGTTCCAATGAGCGGAATTTCCACTTTAGGGTGGAGCTCCGCTTTAAGGAAAAGTTTCACTAAAGATGAAGTTGTAATTTATTAATTGCATAATCATTGCAGGTTTAAACGCAGTGCTTATGCATACTAAACTGTTTACAGGGAAGGATGAGCCAAATTGCTTATGCAGAAGACTGTTAGGATACAGCATGCAAGACATACTGTGATAGGACAACGGAGGGTCTGTCCATTCACAGAATACATGACATTCTGTGATTAGACAATGGGAGAGGAGGGGAGGGTAAATTATAGTATTCTTCACTGTATTAGCACTGGAATTCACAGCTGCAGAGCTGAAGGATCCACTGATAGTAGTTACTAGCATGAATTCAACTAATAATTTTAGAAATGCCATCAGCATGTCCAGTAGGCTTGTGCAATTCGTTTCGGAACGAATCGAAATTCGTCCGAATTTAGCAACTTTCGGACATTCGGATTTCCGAACAAAGCAATTACGAATAAAACCGAATCCGAAATAAATTATATCGCAAATAGCGAATGCCCGAATGTCTTCGGCATAATTCGTTATGAAAAAAGTAACGAATGTGCAAATCCATTCGAAGCACAATAACACTCTGCTCTGCTCTCTGACTCTCCCTCACCGTGCTGAACTCCCTCTCAAAATGGTGTACAGGGGCAGAGGCTATAGCCGCATGTAAAAAACAAAAGTAAAATACGAGATTTTGAATCCATTCAAAGCACAATAACACTCTGCTCTGCTCTCTGCTTCTCCCTCACCGTGCTGAACTCCCTCTCAAAATGGTGAACAGGGGCGGAGGCTATAGCTGCATGTAAAAAACGAAAGTAAAATACGAGATTTTGAATCGTTACAAATAACTGCTATGTATTTAGAAAAGTACAAATCCATTTGAAGCACATTAGGCATAATAGGCAGCATCGTTGTGAGAGAGACACGGAAAATTACGAATCAATGAACCCAAAAAAAGTTACGAAAGTAGGAGTTGTGTCCAGAATCAACGAAAAACAACGTACCCTACCGAAAGTACGAATTATAAATCAACAAAAAATAAGGCTTACATTAATACGAATCATTCCGATTCAACAAAAAATGTCGCTTGCGAAAATACGAATTAGTCCGAACACGAAAAATCCCGTCTAGCAAAATTACGAACGATTATGAATCAACAGGACCGAAAAGAAACAAACCGAAACTACAGTAAATGAATTTTCCCGTTGTGCACAAGTCTAATGTCCAGTATTAGAGGTAACTTAGCTGAACCAATCAATCCAAGAGTTTCACTTTAGTGTTATTAAACCCTTAAGCTATAAGACCTAATATAGCAGTATAAGGTGTTTGATGTATTGCTGTCTCGTTGCTTTCCCAAATGCTTTCCTTTTGTGCAAAGTATAACTGTAGAAGAACATGGCCAGTACAATTTTGCTTATAGGGTGGATTAACCCTATAAGTGGGATGCCCTGCTGGAGTTCCAGAGTAGTCACATTGATGTGCACACTCCCTGCCAGTATGTATAAATTGCAGTGCTGTATTGTGAGGTTTGTTAAATTTGACTCTAATGGCGCGTACACACGGTCGGAATTTCCAAAAACAAACGTTCGATGTGAGCTTGTTGTCGGAAAATCCAACCATGTGTATGCTCCATTGGACATTTGCTGTCGGAATTTCCGACAACAAAAATTTGAGAGCTGGTTCTCAAATTTTACGACAACAAAAGCTGTTGTCGGAAATTCCGACCGTGTGTACACAATTCAACGCACAAAATTTTGACGCATGCTCAGAATCAATTTGACGCATGCTCGGAATCATTGAACTTCATTTTTCTCGGCTCGTCGTAGTGTTGTACGTCGCTGCGTTCTTGACGTTCGCAATTTCTGACAACATTTGTGTGACCGTGTGTATGCAAGACAAGTTTGAGCGAACATCCGTCGGAAAAAATCCATGGTTTTGTTGTCGGAATGTCCGATCGTGTGTACGCAGCAATCTCTTACATACTTTATTTAATTGCCCTTTCCCAAGAGACCCTTGCTTTGTTATTTTCCATCTCAAACCTCCTGTCCCCACTTAAAGCGGAAGCAAACCCATCCATAAAACAGTTTCATTTACAGCACGTTCCGAAAATGTAACACTCCCATTAGTTGTGCTCTCAACCAAAATGTCAAACCATCCAATGGCTGGGTTCATAACTGATCAGCATCATAACATGTGCAGCATCATGGCAGTTGTAGATTAAACAGAGGCAAAGATGGCAGTTTCGTTGGCTGAAAACGATAGGGGGGTTTACTTACACTTTAACCCCAATTTAAATTAGTTACATATATATTATTAACTTTCAAACAAACCATGGAAGAAATAATTCACTCATTTAAAACAATTAAAAAAATAAAAAGTCAGACATGTTGACACAGTCTTCATTAGTGAATAACTTACTAGTATCTTTCTAGACACACAAGAAAATGTCTCACTATATGGACCCCATGGATCCATTAAGCTTACCGCTCACTCTCGCTTGATAGTTACACCTCTTTGTAGGCAACATTTCCTACAGTGGAATAACTGGAGGAGAGCTCCAGTGTCTTCCCTTCTCCTCCCGTCTTTTTACTCTCAGATTTGCCCTCCCCTGTGCATTTTGCATCCTCTTATATGTACTTTACTTTCTTTTTCTCCCTTCCCTTTCACAGAATATTTGAGACAGACCATTTTAGCATAAATGTAAAATTGTGCAATTTTATAATTCTCTGTGACTATATTCTTTAAAACATTTCAATAAAAATTTCATTTTTTTTGCTCAAATTCAGCCACTAGATGGCACTGTGCATGAAAAAAAAATAGAATTTTAGAATTAGAATGGAAAAAATATGTCATGGTGCTCTTTCAGAAAGACACTAATGCTTACTGCCCTATGAAAAGTGATTACCAGTGGATTACTTTTCAGATGGTTGCACAGCAGCAGTTAGCAGGTATTCAGAAGGGGCTACTGCTGTCTCCTGGTGCCTGTTATTTTTTATTTTTAAAATGAGGGACTTCACTGCAACTGCGAGCCAAGCATTTGGCTTATGGTTGCAGTGCGACCCCACTGATCTCAAAGGGAGAACTTGACAGACAATTCTACCTATTAAATTCTCCAGCCCAAGTAAAAGTTGTGACTCCTGCAAAGTAAAGCATCACAGCCTTGGCATAAGTACAGCTCTTGGAATTTATTTTGTTGTACAGCTGGGGGGCTGTAAAACTGTGGCTCAACTGCCTGTTTTCACTGCCCCCAGCTGCCAGTGTGAAAGAGCCCTTAGGGATCATTCATACCACAATGTGTGTTCTAACCTTTCGATGCACATATGACATCACATTCAATGCACTGTATTTTTCTTTGCTGCCTTTTAAACATAGAGCATGGTCTTTTTTTGTGCTTTGATGTGCACTGATGACACATTCCAAATGAACCTGCTGTCTAACACAATGCACTTCAACAAATAAAAACATGTGTTGAAGCACACTGGGTTGTGATGTGAATGGGCCCAATGTTGGAACACAGATCTCTTTCTTTCTTCTCCCCTGACAGAAGTCATGGCTTTTATGCTGACAACTAATTATCCTGGTTGACATGTTTTCAGGGAAAGATCATAAAAATAGTTAGGAAAAAGGCAGATCTCATCAGGTACAAAAAGCTACAATAGTTATTTAAATATATACAATATTCCTTTTTTTGTTTAATCTGAAACTTATCCTTAAGGGTTAGGTTTAGAGGGAACATGTCAGTTAAATATTGATGGTTTGAATGATAGGTTAAGGGATAGCGTTAGTGGAAAGCACTAAGTGTTAAAGTTTAATTTTTGTGATTAGATTTAAATTTAAGGGGTCAGGTGAAGGGGGTTAAGCTTTAAGGTCAGTCTAAGGCTGGCCATACATTATAAAATTGTATTATTAAATTTCCCTTTATATTTACCAAAACCATATATTATGAGGTCAAACCTAAACCTTTCAATGTATATGCAATCAGGCATGGCCCTTGTACTACATAGCATCCAAAATAAGAACCAGGTATGACTACCGGGGTCAGAAAGCAGCTACTTCCGCAACAGAGGGTCTTAGTCAAGATTTTGATTTCTAAAAAGTACAAAAATGTATTTAATTTCACAATGGGCGCAAAATGTGGTATTTCATGATGTGTCTATAAATATTAAGACAGCTTTGTTCACAATACTATAAAGGCTTTTCTCTGATGAAAAACACTGAAAGATGGTGCTATAAAAACAAACAGGGAACATAAAACACACACACAACAATACAAACACAATCAAAAACAAAAGTTCGGACACCAGCAAAAAAAAATCTAATTGTCATGTGATAATAATCGCACATGTACAAGGTAGCATTCGAACACTCGTTCAAATGAGAATAGTTTTGACAGTCTCCCTGTGAATGACCCCCGGGGGAACTCATTCGCTTCAAGATGTTCCTGAAATTGAAAACCTCCTATGTGATTGCCAACTAATCTAAATTGAAAAGACGAAGCTACGCTACCTCTCTAGCAAAACGCGTTGATGTCACTGCAGTCACATGACGTCAGCTACGGAATCCCCCATTCAAACTGAATCGCGGGTCGAAAGGCGTCCGCTCGGCATTCACCCTAGCCATATACCTCGCATGTCGAGCACCGCGGATCCAGCAATACAGTACCGAAAGATCTGTCACCTATTTCTGAGCTCCTTTGAGCCTAAAGACTTAATCTGAACCCCGGTTTGCAAAATCCTAGCGGGACATGACATTTATTGGATTCAATATGGTGGTAATGTATGGAAGCGATTTTCCTATGAAATGATTGACCGTGATTGCTGAAAAAGTGACTTACGAATTATCTCGATCTTCACTGAGGAGCACATTCGGTTCATCCATTTTGGAGCCAAGTCACAACTATCTGCTGGTGATAGACCTGGCCACTCACAGCGCTTCCAGCAAATTACCCGTTGTAAATTTATGTATCATTCCAGGGAATGAATCTTGCTTTATATAATCTCCTTAAAGTATAAATAAAGCATTGGGGACTGTGCTGTGGATTCCATTAGTGGTTTGAACAACATTTTGAATTATACCTTGAATACCTGTATCAATGAAAACGGGACTGTGCTGAGCCTAAAGGAGTAATACTGACAAGGAATTTTGATTACCAAATAAACCACTTGAACTATCATCCAAAATGCAATGCTCCAATTAACCAGTGATATGACCTGATTATTGATCACTTAGTCATAGAACCATTATTTTTTCAATTTAGATTAGTTGGCAATCACATAGGAGGTTTTCAATTCCCCAAGGGTCATTCACAGGGAGACTGTCAAAACTATTCTCATTTGAACGAGTGTTCGAATGCTACCTTGTACATGTGCGATTATTATCGCATGACAATCTCTCTGTGAATGTCTTTTGCTGGTGTCCGGGCTTTTGTTTTTGATTGTGTGTTTGTATTGTTGTGTGTGTGTTTTATGTTCCCTGTTTGTTTTTATAGCACCATCTATCAGTGTTTTTCATCATAGAAAAGCCTTTATAGTATTGTAAACGAAGCTGTCTTAATATTTATAGCCGCATCATGAAATACCACATTTTCCGGACATTTTCTGTCGGAATTTCCGACAACAAAAATTTGAGAGCTGGTTCTCAAATTTTCCGACAACAAAACTTGTTGTCGGAAATTCCGAGCGTGTGTACACAATTTCTGACGCATAAAATTCCACACATGCTTGGAATCAAGCGGAATAGCCGCACTGGCTATGGAACTTAATTTTTCTAAGCTCGTCGTACGTGTTGTACGTCACCGCGTTCTTGACGTTCACAATTTCAGACAACATTTGTGTGATCGTGTGTATGCAAGACAAGTTTGAGCCAAAATCCACGGTTTTGTTGTCGGAATGTCCGATTGTCTGTACGCAGCATAAGAGTTATGTTAAGAGGTCAAAATCATTTATTCCCCTGTTTTTTGCTTCCAAAACATAACATACTGCTTTTAAAAAAGCATTATCAAGGAGTGTAAGGATTCTAAAAGGTGACTAGCCTTTTAAAATATAGTATGTATTGCTGAGGCTTATCAAAGTCACTTCAAATTCATATCAAATTCGGACTCTAAAGTTGCACTGAAAACCGTGATAGTGTGAAAGAAGCCTAAAGAAGCCTAAAGGTGGAAGCAAAAGCAAGAGGCGGGTTATTGGTGGTGATTTGCATACATCTCATCTGAGTTTTTTTCATTTCTCACCTAAAGGCTGATCCATTGGCTTGTTCAGCATGTGCAAAATAAGCCTAAGTTGTTCTACTTAGACAATCATGTTGGTACTTCATTCTTCATACATTTTTGAAATGGGCAAACACACTTTAAAAATAAGTAGGTACTTCTTCCTCTACTCCATAAAATATATTTTTTTGACATGGCCAGCATGTCCTTCAGTAGTAAGGAAGTGTTGTGCACTCAAAAAGCAGGTGCATGTGTATGGGAGTTCATATATCCTAGCATCTGCCATTTTCCAGAATTGTGCACTGAGCTGTGCATGTGCACAGAGCAAACGTTAGGAATTTTTAGAGGTTTCTAAATAGGTAACTGCACTGACACATTTTTCTCTCTGTGTTCAGATCAGTTAAGCTGCAAGGAGACCCCTCTTTGCACTCCAATGCCTTATTGCCCCTCTGCCAGAACCATCAAAAGCAGCAACACAACTATACTCAGCACTGACTGTTTAATGAGTGAGAATATCATGAGTGATTTCTTCATGCTGATGACCAGGCGGTAGTGCTGGACTACAGCCACATCTAAAAATGTTTTAAAATCCCCAAAAAACACAGCTGATGAATCCGTGGACTTTTGGCTATTAACATGTTGCCATTATAGTACTGTTATGCCCACCGGCAAGCATTTTTTCACAAAGCATATTAGCGCAGTCGAAAGCCAAATTAAAGAACACTAGACTGTCTTTCACGAGTGTGAAGAAGTTAAGGTTCATCACAATTAAAGAGAACTAGAAAAATTGTGACTTTTTCATGTGTAAGCAAAATTTTGCTGACACGTCATGTTTTACTATTTAAAACACTATTAGCATAAACATTTTATATGCAATTGATGCAATATTGCAGTGAAACATCCAATAATGCAAAACAAAACATCAGCCAAAGGTTAGATCCACCGTGGAATTTTGAGAATATCTCAAAACATGAAAGTGATCTGGCATTAACATTTTATTTTGTTATGGCCAAGGATTGCTCTAACATGTGCCCATAAGAGCCCATACCCTACAGATGTGAATGTGTGTGCAGTAGGATTTTTTTTACTACTCTTAAAGGCTAATAAAAATCTCCAGCCCAGATTTCCTTAGGCAGAGATTTCACAGATTTGTTGCTGTTCTCTGAAAAACGCTTTCTGCCCCATGTCACTTATTGCTGGGTAATTTAATAATAATAAATATTTCAACAGCTCTGTATAGTAATTGGAATGCACTTTGCTTGTTGTTAAAATTGTCTAAAGTTAAATATTGCTGAATTGTGAACTAGGGTCAGAAAGCATTATTTTAATAATTCACATTCTGACGTAAACATTAATAAGATTGAATAGGTAATAACGTTATAAAACCACCTCCTAAAATATAATTGGAGGTGTATAATAAAGTTCTTAGAACACTTTGGTGGTAGCTCCCTTTAGATCTACCTGAACCTAATTCAGGCAAGCATTACCTACACATGCCAAATTCAGGTAGTTCCAGCTACTGCCACTTTAGGAACCTGTCACTTTGGCCATCATAATTGCTATCAGTTTGCAAATTAGGATATTGGGGGTAATTAAGACCAACTCTGAGCTGACCTACAGAGATACTCCAGTACATGTCTGTGCTGGGAAGCTACCATGTATGTGACCGGTTTCCATGCAGGTCCCTGGCCCTATTTAGCCGCTGGCCGAGATATTCCCCAGTCGAAAGCTACAGTTAAACAAAGGGGACAGGGATAGTGGTGATGTCACTTGGTGGACAGATCCTGATGTGGAACTGAGAGACTAATGCCCTATCAGGTCTGCAGTAGCTGGGGGGAGGAACACTCCAATCTTAGCACTGGGATATAACAGATTCATGTACCTGTCAGGTACTTGAATCAGGTGCAAGCACCAACACAAGGGCCCAGTGAAATAAAGCACTCTTTATGAATTTTCCCCATTGTGTTCAAAGACTGAGCACGTGGCTCAGTGGATGTTCTGGGTTGATAAATGCTGGTCTCTAGGGATACACTGGGATACACTGGTGCGGCACTAATATTCTGTTGCTAAGAACTTCTCAATTAGTAGCATTACAAGTTCTGAAGTATGCGATCTTAAGAAGGGTGAGACCTTCTATTGCAAGTGAGAGATTTTTTTTTGTCAGTTTACTTCCCCCCCCCCCATGTAAATGCCTTTAAAAAGCTATTTGTAAACATGCGATTTACCATTTAAAAAAAAAAAATTATCTTGGCCCCGGCCTCCGATGCTTCTGGAAGGCACGGGTGACCTCGAGATCCTTCGAGAAAGCACTACAGCCCATTGCAAAAGTGAATTTTAATGGGATATTGAACTCCCAGCATTGGAAGCTGGGGCCATAGTTAGTATTTTTACATCTGTCAAGCAGCATCTGTTTACATCTGTCAAGTTGATGATCAGCTTTCCAGGGGAAGTGGTTTGGGTGAACGATTGTAAACCCCAAAATGTACCCTTTTTTTGTAAACCCAAAAATGGCAATTGCACTACACATGTTACATTACTGCACATGCTGGAAGAAAAACAATAATTCTATAGCCTTTATTCACAGTAAAGCCCTGTACACACGATCAGATTTCCTATGGATTCTAATCCGATGAATTTTTCCATCAGAAATCCGATGAAGCTGACTTCCATCAGTCTTGCCTACACACCATCAGTCAAAAATCAGACCGTCCCAAACGCTGTGACCTAAAACACGCCGACAAGCCGAGAAAAATTAAGTTCAATGCTTCTGAGCATGCGTCAACTTGATTCTGAGCATGCGTGGGTTTTTTGTCCGATGGAGTTTCACACAGACGATCGGAATTTGCTATCAGTTTTTTTACCATCAGATAAATTTAAAACATGTTCTATTTTTTCTCACCGATGGAAAAAAGACCGATGGGGCCCAAACACGATCGGTTTGTCCAATGAGAAAAGTCCATTGGACTGTTTTCATCGGTAAAACCGATCGTGTGTACACGGCATAACTCCTGACTTGTATGGGCTCTTAAAGCATCATCTATGGACAATTTTGGGCACAAAAGTTTGTCACCATTTCAAGGGCAAAATTTTAAGTCTTGACATATTTGGTATCTATTTACCCAGCAAAACCTCAAAATTTTATCCAAAATTGGGTAATACATTGTGTTTGTTTGCCTAAAATTTACTTTAAACTATTTTTTACTGAAAATTTGGATTTGAAAAACAGTTGAACTAATAAACTAATAACAAATTGGGGAAGAATCTATTGTCCCTACTTTCCTATTTTACAAAAAATTGTTTACAAATAACAATATGCACTGAATAGAGGATAACAGTATTTATAGTACACTTATTCTTAAAATCTGGTGGACTCTTTACTAGCAAGCCCCCCAGGTGTTCCACTTACATGTCTATGATTCATGTAGATCCTCGTTGCTGGCTGCTAGGTGCCACACACCTCTTAACATAAAGTCTCTTGGTTGGTCCAAATATGCACTGTAGATTTCCCATTAATTTCTATGAAAAGGCAAAGGGGCGTGCATTTTAAGCATGTTTGAACTTAATGTACAATTATCCTTTAAGTGAGCACTAAATGAAACACCAGGTGAAAATTCAACTAAGAATAATCTTTATGTTTGTTAATCAGGGGAATACACATTTCTTGAGAAAGAAACACAATGGAAATGAGCCCTTTGGAACAATTTAGTGGGTCTTTTACAAGAAAAAAACACCTCAATTTTATTAGACAGTCTAGCCACCCAACAAATTATTGCCTTTTTAACAGACTAATTACCCACTGAATAAAAGCTGAGGTTGCACTAAAATACATTAAGACTTTTAAGTGCTTAATATGTGTAGATAAATTTAACAGGATGAATCAATACTTCTGTTTCTCTTTTGTGCTTTGGTAACTTGGGCACGCTTTAATAAATTATTCCACAGCAATTTATTTCTATGGTTACAGTTGATTAGATCTGAATCTTAAGCTTAAAAGTAATGATTATTCTATTATGTGATTTTATATCTGATCCTGACTAACAGAGGAAATTTGACATTAAAAATGTCCAAGAAAATACTTCCTAGCAGCACCTAGGAAAAAATAAGAGAGAGAGAGAGAGAGTATTACAACCAATGAAAATTAGATGCACACGAAAATATGATTTATTATTATTATTATTATTATTATTATTATTATTATTATCAGTAACAGTAAAAGGAGGTCTTTGCTATTAGGGAAAATAAAGGGTTAATATAGTAACAGTAAGAAGAAGTCCTGGTTATTATGGAAAATAAATTGCTAACTTTTCATAGAATACATTTTAAAGTTTCAAGTACATTGTCACAATCAGGGGTTGGGCTCAGAGATCAGTAGCTATAGCAGTAGGGGGACTTCCCCCTGACCAGCACCCTGGCGGATGACGCAGGCTCACCTGAGGTGAGGAGTTTAATTACTAACTGGTGTTCACCAGAGCTCCAGATGGTGGAATGAGTTTTGCTGCGTGTTATTACTAGGTCAGGGTCATCAGGATTGCCCAACCAAGAGGTGAGCAAGCCATAAAACAGAAGCGTAGTCTGTAGCCCTCCTGAACATCAAGCCCAGGACCTTGACCCATCATCAATTTAAGCTACTGCTATACGTCACAACAGCTGCCAAACAGATCATAGCAAAAGCCTGGAAATCCCCCTCCCTTTGTGTACTCGCAACCAAGCATAAAATCACCCAAGCGATGATCCATGCTAAAATTGAAGCAACTCTATTAGATAAAGTTCCAAAATTCGAGAAGCTCTGGAGCCCTTGGGTGAACCATTTCTTACCCGCAGGTTTTGACAAACCCTATTATGCCCATAGCCCTGATACCATGCTCTCCTCACCTAACCCTTTGAGTCTGCCAACACACCCCCTCCTTCCCCCTCCCCCTCTCCTTCCCTTCTTACTCCTCTTTCTCCACTTCCCCATTACCCTCCCCCCCTCAACTCTCACTCTCTGCCCCCCTTTTTTTGTCTCCTTCTCTCTCCCGCAGCACTCCTGCTTGTAATCTTCTGTAAGCAGACCCCATATGTGCCCACACCTTCTATCGTAGACTACAGTCTCCCAGGTATCTTGTGTTTGTTGCTATTCTCCTCTATCAGGAAGCCTCATGGCTACTCCCAAACTTAACGATTGGGCATGACACGGAGGGTCTAGGCTGAACCCCACTCCCCCTCTCCCTTTCTCCCCAATTCCCCACCCCTGCAGTTAATGTGTTATAAGCCCATATCATACTCACTCACCTCAATGTATCTGAAATTGGCCATTCCTCCTTGCTTTCCATTGTTTGGCCACTTGGCCTTCTATGATATTTTTTGAATGTTAATTAATCACACATTACACCTGCTATATCCCAAAGACTCTGACAGTGTTACTCCCACCTCTATGCTGAAATGTATTGTTCCTTTCATTTCAATTGTTCAAATAAATGCGCAAAGACTCAACGTATTGTCTTCCCCAGGAAATGCTTACAATATCCACAGACGCTGGTTTTCCACAGACTTGTCACTCATACCTTTCCATGCCCTACCTATTACTGGCTTTTACTGATTGTAAGTTATGCTTATTCTTTCTGTACACCTTGTTAAACCCCAATAAAATGTTAAACAAGAAAAATAAAATAAAATAAAAACAGAAGCAAAGTCAGTCAACAAGCCAAGGGTTGGTAACAAGTGGTCGTAGGTTGGGATCAGGCAGAAGCGTAGTCGAGGAACAAGCCATAGGTCGGTAACAAGTGGTAGCAAATATATAGATGACAGCAGGGAAGAGTGAGCAGAATAATCTGACAAACAGGAAGTGCAGAGACATGGTTTAAATAAGGAAGTTCATGGGAGGAGCAAAGAGGTAAAGGTTCAGCAAAAGTCAAGGCAAAAGGCAGGGCTTTCCAATGGATCAGACAGAGTACAGTCCAGCATCTCAGCTAGCTCAGTGAGAAGAGCTTTTGCCAGACACAGCAGAGGTCTCAAGTTCAAGTCCAGCTCCAGACAGTCATGTAGATTACTGTAGTTATCTTGTTTAATTACTAAATAACTACATAAACACCTTAACAGATTTTAAGTAGTAGTGCAATTGATAAAATAAAGAAAGGAATAGGAGAACAGGCAGGTTTACTTTTTTTATTATTATTATTAGAAGCATTTTACAAATTTTCTGTGTAGATAGGAAATCAAATGATCATATTACAAACAGTAATGCATAAAACATCAGGTAAATCATTACAAGAGGTGATTGAATACCGATAATTACAACTGCACTGTATGGGGTATTGAGACATTCAATGTGACCAAACAAGCTAATAGTGAATATGGGGGAGCAATCTGCACAGCCCTGATTTGCGCAGTCTTGTTGCAATGTGTGTTTGTTGTGCTACTGGTAGGCCTTGTCATAACTCCAGAGCTTTTTTTAGGTGAATACAAATGTCCCATATAAACACTTTAGAAGGCAGGTATACAGTGCCTTGAAAAAGTATTCATACCCCTTGAAATTTTCCACATTGTGTCATGTTACAACCAGAAACGTAAATATATTTTATTGAGATTTTATGTGATGAACCAACACAAAGTGGCACATAATTGTGCGGTGGAAGGAAAATGATAAATGGTTTTAATTTTTTTTTACAAACAAATATCTGAAAAGTGTGGAGTGCATTTGAATTCAGCCCCCCTGAGTCAATACTTTGTAGAACCACCTTTCGCTGCGAATACAGCAGCAAGTCTTTTTTGGTATGTCTCTACCAGCTTTGCACATCTAGAGAGTAACATTTTTTCCCATTCTTCTCTGCAAAATAGCTCAAACTCTGTCAGATTGGATGGAGAACGTCATTGAACAGCAATGTTAAAGTCTTGCCACAGATTCTCAATTTGATTTAGGTCTGGACTTTGAACGGGGTCTTTCTAACACATGAATATGCTTTGATCTAAACCATTCTATTGTAGATCTGGCTGTATGTTTAGAGTCGTTGTCCTGCTGGAAGGTGAACCTCTGCCCCGGTCTCAAGTCTTTTTCAGACTCTAAAGCCTTGTACACACGATCGGATTTACCGATGAAAACAGTCCGATGGACTTTTTTCATCGGACAAACCGATCGTGTATGGGACCCATCGGTCTTTTTTCCATCGGTTTTAAAAAATAGAACATGTTTTAAATTTTTCCGATGGATCAAAAACCGATAGCAAATTCCGATCGTCTATGGGCAAGTCCATCGGATAAAAAACCCACGCATGCTCAGAATCAAGTCGATAATTTTTCTCGGCTCATCGGAGTGTTTTACGTCACCGCCTTTGGAACGGTCGGTTTTTTGACTGATGGTGTGTAGGCAAGACTGATGGAAGTCAGCTTCATGGGATTTCCGATGGACAAAACCACCGGATTAGAATCCATAGGATATCCGATCGTGTGTACAGGGCTTTACAGGTTTTCTCCTACAGATCGCCCTGTATTTGGCTCCATTCACCTTCCCTTCAATTCTGACCAGCTTCCCTGTTCCTGTTGAAGAAAAGCATCCCCACTACATGATGCTGCCACCACCATGTTTCACAGGGATGGTGTGTTCAGGGTGATGTGCAGTGTTAGTTTTCTGCGACACATAGCGATTTGCTTTTAGGCCAAAAAGTTCAAATTTGGTCTCATTTGACCAGAGCACCTTCTTCTACATGTTTGCTGTGTCCCCCACATGGCTTCTTGCAAACTGCAAATGGGACTTCTTATGGCTTTTTTTCAACAATGGCTTTCTGCTTGTCACTATTCCATAAAGGCCAGATTTGTGGAGTACATGACTAATAGTTGTCCCGTGGACAGATTCTCCCACATGAGCTGTGGATCTCTCCAGGAACAAATGGCAAAAAGAGCGGGACTTTTAAGGTGCCAAAAGTAAACATACAATTTTTATATAAAAGTATACATTTTTATTAAATACCAATTTCTTTAAAATGACAATAAATGTTCAACCAACGTATATTTCATACGATAGTGCAGCCACTTATTGCGCTACATGTTTTTTGTTCAACAAAGCTTCCTCTGGAGCTTTAAAAGTACTGTATAAAGTTGATACTACAAAAGAAACAGATAATGGTGAATATCTATATAGCAGGATTTCAGAAAAAAAATGCATAGCATAACATTAAACAAAGTTCCCTAACCGTTTTAAATGACAAGCTGAGAACTTGTGCCTACCAGATGCTTTAAAATCAAACTGCTTGAATCAATTGAGTAGTTCCAGTTCCTCTAGAGCAGTGTTTCTCAACTCCAGTCCTCAAAGCGCACCAACAGGTCAAGTTTTCAGGATTTCCCTCAGTAAGAAACGGCTGTGGCAATTACTAAGGCAGTGAAACTGATCAAATCACCTGTGAAAAATAATGGAAAGCCTGAAAACATGACCTGTTGGGGCGCCTTGAGGACTGGAGTTGAGAAACACTGCCCTAGAGCCTTGGTCAAAGGGGCAGGTTTGAAACCATAGAGAGAGACTAATATTCCGAAATGTAGGATTAACATATAGGTTTAGCTATATAGACATTGTTATTTGTCAAAAGATGACTGTAGTTTTTCCAAATGCAAAGCAAATTTACCTTATTAAAAATGGATTTCAAAATAGAACCAATTGGTTCCTAATTTCCTTGGAAAAGAGTAGCTTTAGGAGGAAGAAAACAGCAAATTATGTTTCCTGAAGCCTAATGAAGCCCAGGTATTGACTCCTGCTGTAAAGACCTGTTTTTTCCAAAAAATCAACCAGCACGGTCCTGAAGACAAAAAAAGGGGAAGTATATCTGTATAGTATCTTATATATGGTATCCTTCAAATGATTGTTCCTGTCTTGGAAGGGATGGGGGTCTCAAGTCAGCCTAATGTGGGGCAACATCATTGCAGATGAGCATCAATTGACAATTTATCTGTAGATGCAGGATTGAAGACACCCCCTCTCCTCCTTGTGGAGGTAAATGTGACCAGTGAGCCCCACATCCCACCTCCTATGCTGGAATTCTGGCATCCAACAAACCATTTGAAAAAGTACTTACATATATTTGAAATCAATGTAGAGAAACTTGATGTGGAGAGGGAGAGATGCAAACTCTCACTCTCACCGAGCTAAGTGCCACGATTATATCCTCTCCCCCTCTCGGGGGCATCTGATGTCACTAGTGGGGTGCGGACGTCTTTCTAGCGATATCGCACATGTCCAGACTCATTATGGCGGATGTAATGTCATGCATGTGTGCAGAAGCACAGATCGCCATGTTGGAAAATCCACGACTCTCAATCCGGCCCAGGGGACAGCCAGACCTGAGTTCTGGTCCGCCCCTCAGCATCAAAGGGCACAGTGCTTCCAAACGGTGACACGACATTTAGGATTTTAACCACCGGTCACTGGATGGTAAAAAAAAAGGTCACCAGGGCTTGCACTCACAGCACTGATAGGGCTCAAGCCAAACCTGTGTGATTGGTTAACACCCGTATAGCAAGTGCCCGGGGCGTCCATATAGTTGCGGGTCCCCAGACCATGATTTTAAAACAGAAATAATTAAATAAACTTTTAAAAGGTGAAATCATGTCAAATTTCATCTGCATCTGAGAACAAAAGCACATCTTCTCAGCCTGTCATGTACACCGAGCATATTAGATAGACAACACATACCCCATTCTAAATATGACATAGGGAAAATACATATCAATGATTTATACCAAATGGTCCTTTTTGACCAAAAAAATATGATAGGTCAATTGTGGAAAGGTCAATCCGGCCCAGGGGACAGCCAGACCTGAGTTCTGGTCCACCCCTCAGCATCAAAGGGCACAGTGCTTCCAAACGGTGACACGACATTTAGGATTTTAACCACCGGTCACTGGATGGTAAAAAAAAGGTCACCAGGGCTTGCACTCACAGCACTGATAGGGCTCAAGCCAAACCTGTGTGATTGGTTAACACCCGTATAGCAAGTGCCCGGGGCGTCCATATAGTTGCGGGTCCCCAGACCATGATTTTAAAACAGAAATAATTAAATAAACTTTTAAAAGGTGAAATCATGTCAAATTTCATCTGCATCTGAGAACAAAAGCACATCTTCTCAGCCTGTCATGTACACCGAGCATATTAGATAGACAACACATACCCCATTCTAAATATGACATAGGGAAAATACATATCAATGATTTATACCAAATGGTCCTTTTTGACCAAAAAAATATGATAGGTCAATTGTGGAAAGGGGGAGAAGGGGGGGGGAACAATAAACATAAAAGGGGGAGTAGATCAAAAAACGTGGGAGAGCGGAATTTAAGTAATATAGAGATGAACATAAAAAAGGCTTTTCCAGAGTTACCATGGGCCTCTTGGCTGATTTTCTGATTAATGCTCTCCTTGCCCAGCCTGTCAGTTTAGGTGGACAGCCATGTCTTGGTAGGTTTGCAGTTGTGCCATTCTCTTTCCATTTTGGATGATGGATTGAACAGTGCTCCATGAGATGTTCAAAGCTCTGGATATTTTTTTATAACCTAACCCAGCTTTAAACTTCTCCACAACTTCATCCCTGACTTGCCTGGTGTGTTCCTTGGCCTTCCTGATGCTGTTTGTTCACTAAGGTTCTCTAACAAACCTCTGAGGGATTCACAGAACAGCTGTATTTATACTGAGATTAAATTGCACACAGGTGGACTCTATTTACTAATTATGTGACTTCTGAAGGCAACGGCTTCCACCAGATTTTAGTTAGGGGTATCAGAGTAAAGGGGGCTGAATACAAATGCACGCCACAATTTTCAGATATTTATTTGTAAAAAAAAATAGAAAACCATTTATCATTTTCATTCTACTTCACAATTATGTGCCACTTTGTGTTGGTCCATCACATAAAATCCCAATGAAATACATAAATTTTTTTGGTTGTAACATGACAAAATTTGGAAAATTTCAAGGGGTGTGAATACTTTTTCAAGGCACTGTAGGTAATGTTTTTTTGTTAAGTGATAGAAGGATTATGTAGTATTCTAATGTACATATGAACCTAATGAATCTAAGAAGCCTGTGGCATTATGCATTTAATACTGTCACAATACCCATTACAGCACAAGTCCATTTGCCAAATTGCCTAGAGAGGATTGCCAAGAGAGGAGACTGCTAATCTGCAGTTTGTTGTCAACAGAGCTGACACTTGTGAACTCTTTCACTCTCAAAATGTCACATATTTTGACACAGTGGGGGAGATTTACTAAAACTTGTGCACACTGAATGTGGTGTGGCTGTGCATAGTAACCAATCAGCTTCTAACTTCATCTTATTCAATTAAGCTCTGGCATAGGAACCTAGAAGCAGATTAGTTACTATGCACAGCTGCACCAGACTCTGTATGGACCAGTTTTAGTCAATCTTCCCTAGTGTCACAAATCATATATTATTTCTTGCTTTCTCTGCTCCATTATTATGCACTGTTGGTGTTCAGCGTCAAGTTGAGATCTTGTAGACAGATAATCCAAGCTGCATGTACGTTTAAGGTAGTGTTCCCACCTCATCCCTTTAAAACGAAACACATATTAATTAAACAGGTTCTGTGGCTGATTAAGGTGGTAAATAAACTCACTTTGTGCCTTATCTGTGTAGCAGGGAGCTGGCTATCTTACTTGCAGTATCAAAAGACACTCTGCAACATTGTTGCAATGAGACTGTTTCCCTCTAGTGCCAGCTAAGACGCTGTGTCATCACATCCTGTCAGCAGAGTGATTATCATCAGGGAGCAAAGCATAAAGGGAATTGTAGTTCCAGGACTCAGGTTGCACATTCAGATTGAACTGTATGGAACTACAAAAGACCAGCATGCTCTGAGGGCAGGAAAAGAGAGGCTCTATTTTGATGTCCTGAAGAGAATTCAGACAGCACGAGACTGAGGAAAAGATCATACCTGAGGGAGAGATGCTGTTTCCCAGGTGATATCACCATGGAACTTAGGCCTCTGCCACCAGTCAGAACATCCAGCCTGAGAGAGGGGGATCCCAGGTGCACATCCAGGTGCACCTGCACCGATGGTGAAGTGTTCCAGTATGAGGTGACCAGTCAGGTCACCAGGAGAGCCTTCTGTTTCAGGACGCTCATTTGGGCCATGACCGCAGGGTTGGGTGAGAGGGCTTTTGCCTATTTACAGAAAACAGGGTCACTGCACCACAGAATAAGTTAAATGGACACTGTATACAGACATCATTGCTGTTAGTCATCTTGATGACACTTTTTAAACCAGGGAAAGACAAATTATAGAGGAGCAAGGTATGTCCAGTGCTCAACCCCCTGTAGCCAGCTCCATGCCTCTCACTGCCACCAATTTACCTTATGAATACCCAAATCCTATGTGGCAGATACACTCCATCCACAACTGACAGGGGATGTTTGTTATAGCACCTTTATAAAAATAATGTTTTTCCTATCCTCAGAAACCCATATGAATGCTCTGTCCAGAAAAAAAAAACAAAACAACCCAGTGCCTCAGATTTACCCTTCATTTTCATTTTCATTCTTAATCCTTTTCTAACAACATTTCCAATTATAGCACATTTTCTGAAATAAAATAAGTTTTAGCCATAAAAAAAGTCTTAAAATACCAATAAACCCTTTTTTTATTTTCTTACAGATTTCATGATACACAGGTGGAATATATTTCTGCAAAACAAATTTTGGGTGCAATTCCATTCAAGAGGCAGAAGATACAAATAAATGTCACAGGGCTACAATTTGATGGCAACAATTTGAGTTCATTTAATTCTGTGAAAGACAGCTAAAAGTAAACCAAATGAAAAATTATAAATTGTTTCTCACTGTAAAATGCACAGTATGAAAACTGTGCACAACAGAGAAGCCATTTGGAGTATATCTTGGATTGTTATACAAATGTTTTCAATAAATTTAACATTAGCATACAACTTTTCCAGATGGTGTAAATTTTCCAGAATACAAAAGTAGCTAAAGCTTTCATGAGCATTCATTGGTAATTGCCCTGAGTGGTTCTTTCATATTTTTCAGTTTAAAGGTGAAGTTACTTTATATGTTCAGGTATGACACATCTGCAAAATGATTTAAAGAGAAATTGCTGTTTATAATTTTAAACGCAGTTTCAAATTTATCAGAGCAGCTATTGTTTTAAATTCCAGCTTGTCTGGAACCTGAAGTCTTCAAACTTTGTGCAGGACCATAAGCCAATTTGTTCTTATTTTACAACCCCCTTTCTTCAGTTCACTGTCGGAACAAAATCCTATTTTTTTCAGCTTAAAAATAGTGGAGAACTTCTAAGTCACTTTTACGGTTCATGAAACACTTTAAGCAAGCATTGTGAAAACAATAAATCTTTGTAGATTTAGAATGAAATATGATGAGAAAAGCATAAAAGCTAATAAATTAACTTGAAAAGAACAAAAGAAAATTATAATAATACATCTAATGTCACACAGATTTGGGTGGATTAAGAGTGCTAAATCCACTTTTTTAGACTTTATAGGTCAAGAGCACAAGGTAAGTTAAGGACTAAGGATAAAAGTCATATAAATTGTATGTTGAACAAGTGTATATAATGTAAAGATTTACATGTTCTATAATGTTTAGGCTTTTAGAAGCATTGGCAAATGTTATCCTATGGTGTTTGTAGAGGGTATATGTGCACCAAGCTTCCACCAACCTAGGCTTCGATCCCTAATATTTACACATAGACTTTCATGGTCCCAGACTCTACTAGTTTTTATCTGGGATAAACAAGAGTTACAACATGGACATCACACAGACAACAGACACATAATGACACAGATGTTCAACAGGAACCGATTGTTATAACAGTCTATGTTGCTGCTATGGTGCTCTGAGATGGGAATGAGCCCTGCTTCTCCATTATAGTTTATTATCCTGCAGACTGCTGTAGGGTGCACTGACCCAATCTGCCTAGATGATTGTGTCTCATTGAGACTTGGAGAGTTAAAATGAGCTTTGGAGAAAAGAGTTGTGTCTTAATTCTCTAGACAACAAAATTATTTGACTTACATATTTCATATGTATGATGACAAGTTGGGGTCCTTTGTTTATTGATCCTGCATTACATCACATGAGGAAGATGGAACATTGTGTACACCTACCAGACAGCAACCAGGCATGAAGAAATAGACGGACAGTAATTTCCAGGATGGACAGGAGTTTTATAGTAGCCCATAATTAGTAATAATCCAAATCTCCCCTATACCATCTGAGTGTAAATTCAGTACAACTCCTGGGGATGGCATTGTGAAGGACAGGGATGGCAATTCTTGCATAAAGTGCCATTTTCTGTATAGCACTGTTAACAAGGACATATCTCATGCTGTTATCACGTCTTTTCTACTTTGCTCCTTCAGTTAATCACTGACTCCATTCATCTCTGAAACACTAAATTATCATGCATAACTGAAAGTAACATTCACCCTGATGTTGCCCTTGGTAGCCACTGACCTACAGTAAACCATCATTCAAACCCTAATCTACTGTGCATGGCTATAGGTGACATCTGCCTTGCTAAGGCTTATTGTATTCATTAAGGCATATGTACACTATCCATTTTTCAACTTTTAATTATATCCCAGTAATTGTGCCCAATGTATGCACTATGTGATCTACATTGCTTCACAATGGGCTCCTCCATTTGGGTTGGTTCCTTTTGGGGTGTCCGTGGCCTCCCTGCCGCCCGTCGTCTCGGCATGCTGACGCCGCCCACAGGTGCGGCCTCCTGGCAAGTTTTCTGTGCTCCTAATACACCCAATGGATGGCGGAGATTTTCTCGGTCTCTACTCCATGGGCGTTTCCTCTTGCCGGCGGCATCCCCGATCCCCTCCGGGCATCTCTACGCCGCTCGTGTGTGCGCACATCCCGTGCACCCGCATGACGTCGGGACGCTGCGTGGTTTACGGCGGAGGTGACGTCAGTTGTCGGGGACGGCTGTCCTTCCGGGACACCGAGGTACCCATCCAGGGAGGGATGCCATTGTGGCGTGGTCACCCCTGCGAGGCGACGCATGGGGGAGGATCATCTTAGCACATCTTCCTCAATTGAGGATCATATATAAATATACCTTGGAAACTGGGTAGATCTTCCATTGATCCCCAGCTCCACAAACATGGCAGATCAGAAGGCGCAGATAACTGTAAGTATCAAACAGCCTACTTAGGCTGATTGTCTCTTTTCCCTTTTTTCTTTTCCTCTGGGCAATATCCCAAAGGCTTGGTTGAGAACCTTCTAGTACCAATGGAATTAGCTCCCTCTTAATTTGCCTTGACTTGGATATGGTTGTAGCATTCCACATTTTTCACACACACATTTTTTATTCACACTCTTCCCATCACTCTCACAACATCACAATCTATTTTACTTCACATTCCACATTTACACTTCATTCTTTCACATTTCCGATTACACACCATTCTTCCCGTTTCACTTTCACTTATTTTCATTTTCACTTTTACTAACACATTTTTGGTTCTGTTTTTGTTTGTTGTTTTTTGTTTTTCATTTCATTCATTTATTCATTTATTTGTTTTCACTAATTTCCCCATCCTTGTCTCACCCTCATTAGCCCTTACCATCACACCTACAACATACCAAGTCATAGCTGTACCCATCATATTATTAAGACTCATTAATAGATATACCAACATCCTAACATGTAATAATGTAAGGGCAACCTATATGCACCTCCTATCTGCCCATATAATAAGATGTTATATAATTCATGAACTATATGGAAGCAACACCCATGCATCCTACATTGATGTCTTTGATGTCCTCTATAGGTGCTGGTCGCCTGTCCGTGCGCGCCCCACGTGGAGCTTCCCCCCTCCGGGATGGCTCACTGCAGGTCGCATTCGATTCTTGGTGGCGCTGGCCCCCCGGGGTGTCGGGTGGCTGGGAGGCTGTTGGATCCCTGGAGGCACCTGCCCTTTGGCTGAGCTCTGATTGGAAGCTAGGTTTTAACACACAGCATATTGGTAATTATATAATTGGTGTCCCTTACCTGTGGGTACATACCCAGGTAATGAAGTGATACTTACCTTATAATTTTTTGCAGCAATCCACATATCCTCTGAAGAAGATCCTTTGTGATCGAAACGCGCCAGCAACGTATACAGATGCATATCTACATGTATAGATGTATAGCATTGCTGTGTACTATTTATGTTGTGTTTAAACACTCTGTATGTGTAAACCCCGTCAGAGCTTTAAATTGTTTGTAACTCTGTGTACAGATGCAATAAAATATTTTATCATACTTTTGTATATTTTTGCTGCTTAAAAACCCCACTGGGGGGCATTCCCATTCCTCAATTTATCGGGGTGCGCAGCACCATTCGCTCTCCTCATATACGTCTCTTCCCCATTTCTAGGCTTATTGTAACTGCTGTTTATATGTGTCTTGGCATTTAACATGGCCCCTCCCTCAGTCAAGTGTGGCATAAAACAAAATTCCTGCAAGACTTCACCCTCTACAAATCTGCCCTTCTCAAATACAACTCTTGCCTACATGCTGCTAAACAAACCTACTACATCACTCGCATTAAAACACTTTCATCCAGTACTTGTAAACTCTTTTCTACCCTTAATTCTCACACCCACTGTCTCTACCCACTAACATACTTACTGCCCAGGAGATTGCCAATCATTTCAAAAACAAGATTGACAGATTTTGTAGTAAGATCTTTAGTGCCCAGTTTTCTCCTCCAACCAACATACCAGGTCAAACACCACACCCAACACTTTCCTCATTTGACCCTGTTACCATAATCCTTTCTAATGAACACCTCATCACCTGTCCCTCACAGCTACTACAGCTTCCTTCCTGCTCTATCCTGCACTCTGTAACCCACATCCTTACACTCTCCCTCCCCACCGGAACCTTTCCCTCGCTTCTCAAACATGTGCTGGTTACACTGGTTATACTCATACTTAAAAAAAACTCACCCCA
Organism: Rana muscosa; assembly: GCA_029206835.1. NCBI lineage: Eukaryota > Metazoa > Chordata > Amphibia > Anura > Ranidae > Rana > Rana muscosa. The sequence continues at coordinate 654,532,849 of CM055118.1, read as the reverse complement.
CCTGCTTAAACAACTTTAGACTTATCTCTCTAGTCTTGTTTGCCTCTAAACTTCATGAACGCCTTATCCACAAAAGTAAGAGATGCTACAACACTGAGAACAACCTTCTTGACTGCGTACAGTATGCTTTCTGCCCAAAATTTTCCACTGAAACTGCCCTACTAAAGCACACCGATGACCTTTTAACTGCCAAAACCAATGGCCATTACTAGTGCTATGAATTTTTCTTCAGCATACACAATAAAGAATTATCATAATAACGTTATCTGTGTCTTCTTATTGGAAAAAAAAAATATGTGACATGTATAGCATATATAAAAATTTTGTGAAAAAAATTCCAGTGCTGCAACAAAGCAAAAAAGTATGTAAAAGTCTACCTTCTACCATTCAATGATTAAATAATGAGGTGACATATATAGCATATTAAAAAAAAATGGTGAAGAAAACTTTGTTTTCAGTGCAATAGTCAACTGTCCTGCTTCTGCATCCTCGTTAATATCTTCAATCCAAAAACATAGTTACATAGTTAGTCAGGTTGAAAAAAGACACAAGTCCATCCAGTTCAACCACAACAACCATAAAAACGTTTCTTGGGGGGCGTGGTCTGGTGCCGTTCCAGGATGGACGTGTAGTGTGCGAGCTCCCGTCCCGAGGTCCAGCAACTTCAGCTTATCAGCTTACCTGCTCCACCGGACATGGTGAGAACCGCTCGCAGTGCCTCGGCAACCCGTTCCCGATCCCCGCTGAACACCGACACCCCGCTGAGTCAGCAAATCCCCGAGATATTCCGGTCACGGCCTACGGCCAGGATGCAGGCCTCGCAAGCAGCCTCCTCCCAAGCGCCACACGCCCAGAGCTCCAGCCCGCAGCGACCCGAGGAGCAGAGATCCCCAGGTCTGGCAACGGGGATGACTCACCCCCCGGCAGTGAGCCTTAATGACCTGCACAGCGTCGCTACGGATATTAAAAACACCCTCATGGCGGCCATCTTGGACATGAGGTCGGACATACACGCCATGACGCTTAGGGTGGAAGAGGTGGAATACGCTCAAGCCTGCCAAGACACAGCGATTTGTCACGTTCAACAGGTAACAGAGTCGCATGCGATCCACCTCAGGGAGATCAATCGCCACATGGAAGATTTAGATAATCGCGGAAGGCGTCACAACCTTAGAGTGAGGGGTATTCCAGAAATGATCGATGCCAGCCAGCTCCCAGTGGCAGTAACTACCATCTTTAACGATCTACTTGAAAGAGCCCCTGATACCCCGATCGCGTTCGAACGGCTCCACAGGGCACTGCGCCCGCGGGGAAGGGACACAGATCCCCCACGGGATGCAGTCTGCTGCCTCACAGACTTTCCCTTGAAGGAGGAAATATTACGCAAGGCCAGACACCGCAACCAACTGTCTTTCCAGGGAACGGATATCAGAATCTACCAGGACCTATCTAACATCACCCTGCAGCGCAGACGCAAGCTACGTCCCCTCCTGGAAACACTGAGGGCCAGATCCATAATCTACCAATGGAAGTTCCCCTTCTGCCTGACAGCAACTCACCAAGGCCGCACAGCCAATCTAAAAGTCCCGGAGGATTTAGACCACTTCTGCACGGCCATGGAGATACCGTATGTGGAAGTACCAGACTGGTACAGCGACTTCCGTATACCGCCATTCAGAAGAGTCACCTCCATGGAAGGTATCGCAGAAGCAGGCAACTTTAGTATCGGCCGCCGACGCTCTCACCCACCTCCTCCCCACACTCCTTCAAAGGATCAAAGAGCCCCGCGTAATGGTAGCCCGACGGCTTCTCCAGTGCCCCGCAAAGCACGCATCACCTAACAAGAAACATGAATACCGTCCTTCTGTTTCCACCTCACAGCTGGACTCTGGACCACTCCAATTCGCAGGTAACTTTATACAGCAATCCCTAGGGAACACTGGCAGAACGGTTGGTACCCTCTTTCCCTCTTGGACAACTCCCGAAGGTTTCCCCGGTCGCCCTAACTTCCTTATGTCGGGTCAGAGACTACCTTCTCCCGCACTGATTGTCTTTTCCTCCTTCTCCTCACACTGTATTCATTCTTGCTCATCGGCTGTACCCTTTTTCTATTGAAGCCTTCTTCCTACATTCTCCTATCTACTCCAATGCAGCTAATGACATGTCGATATATAATCCCCCGATTGCATTATGTGCTGTCTTTCTCCCCACAGGCCCTACTAGCTCCTAGCTCCTGAATTTTCTGCTTTACAGCACTGAGGGTGGTCGGGGATCCGAGGGGGACATGCACAGGTGTGTGGCCTACGTGGATGTCCGGTAGAATCCATTCTCAGGTTTGGGAATGGGCGTGCCCCCCTCGGATTTAGACAGCCTGCCCTTAACCCCTGGGTATGATTTTGTTTACTATGTTTTTGTTTACTATGTTTTGTTTGCTATGTTATCCATATTTGGATTTTTGATGTCAGCCATAACTGCAGATGCATACTTGTTCACGGTAACGCAAGCTGTACGTTCTGTTCTGTTCTGTTTTAACTAATTCACCATGTTACTGACTCTGTTCCCTGCATATTCCTCTAAACCAAAGTATATGCCCCCTATTCTCTGTCATGTGACATCTGAAATTTGAGCAATACACTTAATTTCTTATCCCCCTCTTCCACACAAACCCCCAGATTACACAATGCTAAACATCCTCCTCTAATTGCCGAATAAATGCCCTTACAACTCCACAGCCTTCATGCTTTATGAGAATAAGCCGTTACACACAGCCCTGAAGTCACCTACGAATCACCCTCTCACCATGTCCTTATAGGATGACCTGTCCGTCATCTACACAACAAGATTACTCCTCTGACACCAAAATGAGCCATAGATGACGCTAACAATCAGCAGCGTCTGTTATCCTTAAGACCTCATAGAGAGACGCAGACCTCACCTCTCTCTAGTTGAACTCCACCTACCGCTCTCACACACAGCGGACTCTGGTAGACACCGCTGAACCTCACCGGTACCCCCACTCCTAATTGGTGGGCTTGCAGGTCAAGTCCCACACCCGGTATAATACCCCATCCCCCTACCTGTCCCCTCCTTCCTCCCTGGTTATCTTCCTCCTCAACGTCCTAACCTCACCTACCCCACATCTTCCCTTCTCCCCATCCGCATAACCCCCCCCCCTTTCTTTTCCTCCCGTCTCTGACTTCCCCATATCCTCCCGCCCCCCACTCGCTTAAACCTCTACTACCAACATGAGCCCCGATAATGTCCGAGGCGCCAACCTGTCCCTAAAGGTAGTCTCCCTTAACGCCAAAGGACTGAACATACCTGAAAAGCGAACACAACTCTTTTCCCTCATGCGCAGCATGAAAGCTGACATAATCTTCTTACAGGAAACCCACTTTTGTAAGAAATCAGTTCCCAACATGACTAATCGCCTCTTCCCCCATAGTTTCCATGCCACCTCACCTATCTCGAAATCCAAAGGAGTCTCCATAATCATTTCCAAAAACCTTCCCATCCAAATTACAGACACTCACCTTGACGAACTAGGCAGGTATATCTTCCTAAAAGGGACACTCAGGAACAAACCAATCACTTTGGCTAACATATACAGCCCCAACTCGTCCCAAGTTCCCTTTTTTAGGGCTGTAACAAGACACCTAACCAATTTCCAAGAGGGTATTCTTATACTGGGAGGGGATCTCAATGTACCCCTGAACCCCCTTTTAGACACCTCGTCGGGGAAATCCCACCTACCATACAGGGCGCTCCGACAAATCAGAAAATGTTTCCAAGAACTCTTGCTCCACGACACATGGCGCACCTTACACCCGAACGTAAAGGATTTTACATTCTTCTCCGCCCCACATAACAAATATTCACGACTAGACTACATATTTCTTACCCAACAGGATCTCCCGTCCCTGAAAGCAGCAACCGTCGAACCGATGACCTTCTCGGACCACCACCCTATCTCAATGACCCTCACTTTCCCTGAAAAAGTATACCGCTCGCAAATTTGGAGACTAGACCCTTCCATCCTGACAGACAAAACCAAAGAATTAGAGATTCAAACTTGCCTAAGCAATTATTTCACTGAGAACAACACCCCGGACATTTCTAAACTTACTCAGTGGGCGGCTCACAAATGTGTTGTCCGAGGGAAATTGATTTCCCTGGGGGCCGCAATTAGAAAGGAAAAACGGGCCAAACTGGCTGATCTCTTTTCCAAACTTAATAAACTAGAAGCACTACACAAACGAAACCTGGCCCAGCAAACCCTCGTAGAACTACTAGAGACTCGTACACTCATTCAGGAAGAATTGGGCCATCACCTCAGGAAGAAATACACTCTATCTCAGAAACTTTTTTACGAATTCGGCAACAAAAGTGGCCATCTTCTTGCTCAAGCCTTACGCAAGAAAAGGGCTGCTAATACGATACACCACATACAATCCCCCACGGGTAAGACTCTCACGAATAACAATGACATAGCCAGAGAGTTTGAGAAGTACTACTCGTCCCTATATAATCTAGATAAATCCGAACCCCCTACTACCTTATCGAATGACAGACCCAATGATATTAACTCGTTCTTAGACCAATTTGCTCCAGGAAAGCTCCCCACTGACACCACCACGATTCTGGAATCCCCGATCTCTATTCAGGAATGGAAAAAAGCTTTAAAACAACTTAAGCCTGGTAAGAGCCCGGGACCTGATGGTCTTTCCGCCGTATATTTCAAGACATTCTCAGACCTTCTTCAACAACCCTTCCTTGACGCCTTCAATACACTCTCTCCCACAAATCCTTTCAAAAGCGAAATGTTAGAAGCACATATCGTTGTTATCCCCAAAGAAGATAAGGACCCCACCCAAACGGGAAATTATAGACCAATCTCATTATTGAATGTAGATGTCAAAATCTTTTCTAAGATTTTGGCAAACAGACTCTTACCGCTTCTCCCTTCCTTAATCTCTCATGACCAGACCGGCTTTATCCCTGGACGTGAAGCCAGGGACAACACTGTTAAAGCAATAAACTTACACCACCTTATGACACAGACAACCCAAAAAGGCCTGTTTTTGTCACTCGATGCGGAGAAGGCGTTCGACAGAGTAGCTTGGGACTATATGACAGCGGTTCTGAGGGCCATAGGATTGGGCCCATATATGTTAGGCCTAATCCTGTCACTATACACGGGACCATCTGCTAAGGTACGGGTCAACAATACTCTGTCGGACGCCTTTCCCATCGGAAATGGCACAAGACAGGGCTGCCCCCTGTCCCCCATCCTCTTTGTACTCACACTTGAACCATTCCTCCGTAAACTGACATACAACCCAGATATCCAAGGTATAAGTTCCTCCAAAAGAGAATATAAATACGCTGCTTTCGCAGACGATATTTTGTTGTTCCTGTCGAACCCACTGATCTCCCTACCAAACCTTCTTTCTGAATTTAAACAATTTCAGTTCCTCTCCCACCTTAAAATTAATTTCTCGAAATCCTTTGCCCTTAATATAACATTACCTCAACACATAGTTGATCAATGTAAGGCTAACTTCCCGTTCCAATGGAAACATGATTCCATCACATACCTAGGGATACAACTCCCTTCCAAACTCTCAAACCTCTACGCTAAAAACCATGTTCCTATCCTACACAGAATATCCTCTGATCTTGAAACATGGAACAAACCGCTTTTCTCTTGGTTTGGCAGAGCGGCGATCCTCAAAATGAATGCCCTCCCGAGAATACTCTATATATTGCAGGCGATCCCTATACATATACCTCCGGCCTTTTTTAAATCTTATAGAAACATATGCACTAAATTCTTATGGGGGAACCGTAGACCCAGAATCAGCTTTACGCAGCTCACCCGACCTAAAAGACTTGGGGGCATAGGCCTCCCCAACCTTCTCAATTATTACACTGCTACACACCTTACCAGGATAGTGGACTGGAATACTCAATCTCTCCACAAAGATTGGGTTTCCCTAGAAGCATCTTTTTCTGCTCTCCCTTTGGAGTCTCTCCCATGGTTACTCTCACCCCACGTCCCCTCTGAATTACACGTACACCCACTTATAGGCCCAACCTTGCAATGCTTCAAAAAGCTTTGCTACCGATCACCCATATCTTCGATTCCCGGCCCACTGACACCTGTAAAAATGAACCCTGGGTTCCCACCAGGTATGCACGCAAAGTTTCTTACCGATAACTGGACACAGAGCCCAATTAGATCACATCAGTTCTTCCTCCGGGGCAAACTATTGTCTACATCCCAACTCTCCTCCCAACTAAACAAGCCACCCATTCCCCCTTGGACATATATTTTAATTGCTCATTTTCTAAAATCCCTTAACAAGAATATACAATGCTCCAGAGAACTCACCCCTTTCGAAAAGCTATGTATCCAAACGACACCCCAATCTCATCTAGTTTCTACCACACATGAACTCCTCTTCGCCGAGATGAAAGCTAACGAGACCTTAGCCTGTAAGAACTGGGAGTCAGACCTCTCGGTATCTCTTTCAGCGGAACAATGGGAACTAATTTTCCTCAACATACATAAAGGGTCGACGAATGTGTCGACCCAGGAAAACGGCTTTAAGATCCAATCTAGATGGTACCGCACGCCCACCCTTCTGCATAAATATAATCCCACAATCCCAGAGGTTTGCTGGAGATGTCTCCGGGAAAGGGGAACCCTTCTCCATATCTGGTGGTCCTGTCCATCTCTAAAAGACTTCTGGGAAAAGGTATGCCATATAACCTCTCGAGTCACCTCATATCATTTGGACCTTTCCCCTTCTCAATTCCTTCTACACCATTCACCCCTGTCGCACAATTCCTATCACAAATCCCTAGCAATGCACATGATCAATGCGGCAAAGCAGTGTATCCCTATACACTGGAAATCGACTCACCAACCAACCATAAAAGAATGGTTTAACAGAATATGCAAAATTGAGGAAATGGAAAATCTTATACATATTGCAAGAGAGACTCCGTCATCATTTAGTAAAAAATGGGCCTGCTGGTTACACTATAAAACGACCCCAGAATTTGCAAACTCCCTGAACCCTGACAAAGGATAAATTACTCCTCTGAGAATTGTCATTAAAAATCTACGACGTGCCAGGATCTCCCCTTAACCCTAAACCTTACAAAGACACCTCTCTCCTCCTATATCTCCCCCTATACAGATCCGCCCCTAGTTTCTCATAACACGCCCCTTGAACACCCCAAGGGGTCGGGGAAGTCAGAGACGGACCCCCTGCCAACGCCATCCCTTCCTGCCTCACTCCCCTCCCCTCGATCCCCACCCCACCCCTTCTCCTTCCACCACTTACCCCTCCTACTTTCTCATCCACAAGCTTCTGTACAATACAACCACTAACATAGCTCCAGCCTACACTCCCGCATTCATACACTCTCAACGAAATAAACCTGTTTATAGCTCCTTCCCTCCCTTTCTGCCATATTGCACCTGTTGGCCTTTCCCTCCCACACAGACCAAAAGTCCATAACGGCATCCGTGAACCTACCTAGCTCTAACCTACCAACAAGATCTATCCCCGTCAATGGTAGTGGACTTTGACTAGACCCCACAACTACCTTGAATTAAGGTAGCCCACCTCAACACGGCCTAGTTCATGAAGGATGCACATAGCCATTTCATTTTCACTACCCGCAAGTTGAATTGTATGTGACACATGTTATTCATCCATGTTTTGTGGTTGTATTAATACCTTATTGTACTACTATTGTTCAAGATATCTGTAAATGCTTTTTACATTTCAATAAACTGTTTTTGGAAAAAAAAAAAAAAAAAAAAAACGTTTCTTTATATGTGAAATAATAATGTCACTGCATAGGCACACCATGCAATTTGTGCTCCACCACTGTGCAGATTAACCGCTCGCCTTAATCCTTAACCTATACTTTCATACAGATCAAAATATGCTTTGTGTTATAAAACAGGTCTGCTCCACTTCTTAGCGAGGATAACCACACTCTATGCAGAATCCCCTCTGTTTTCATCAGTCAACAGCGGTATATAAAATAAAAAAACTCTCTATAGTGTAATACTGGCTTAAAAACATATAATAATAAAAGAGAAACACTCACATATAGTTTATACTCATGCATGAGTGTAACAATGCATTGTAAACCATCCAAGTCAATCACAATACAGAAATTTTGGTCTCGACTGTGACCGGACGTGATGTCACCCAGCTGAGTGCAGATAGGTCAGTTCAGGCAGCAGGCAAAGATATAGTCTATAAACAGGCACAGGGTCAGTTCAGAAAGCAGTCAGAATTATGGTCAATAAGCAGACCAAGTTCAGCACAGGCGGCAACCTGTTGATGGCTGTTCTGGCTCTGGTGACAACAGAATTGGCGCGGCTAGCAGTCAGGGACATTTCTGTTGGCTGCACTAGTCTGGTGATGCTGTCACTGGTGGGGAAGCACTCAGAAACACTGTTGATGACTTCAGTGGTTTGGCAACACTGACACTGGTTTGATAGTGATCATAAAGGCTGTTTCTGGCTTACACTGGTCTGTTGACATTAGGACTTGTGAGGCTAGTGAATGGCTGTTTATGTATACTGGTCTTGTGACACTGGAACTGGCGTGGCTAGCAATAAAGAACTAAGGAAGCTGCTGGCTTACACTGGTCTGCTGACACAGGGAATAGTGTGACAGAAATCAGAAACAATGTACAGTGGCTGAGTGGTTAGCAAGTCCGCCTAACAGCACTAATGTCACTGGTTTAAATCCCTACCATGACACTTCTTGCCCTGAGTTTGCATGTTTGCCCTGTGCCTGCATGGGTTTCCTCCCACACTCCAAAGATATACTGGCCCTAGTATGTGGATGTATGAATGTGTGTTAGGAACCTTGGATTGCAAGCTCTTTGAGGGCAGGAAATGATGTGAATGTACAATATATATATATATTATATGTGAAGTGCTGCGTAAAATTGACAGCACTATATAAGTACTGTGAGGGGGTTAACTCGGTAGTGGGTGTGTGTGACCCCCTGGTTGGGCTCCCCACACAAAAACAGGGCCAGCAGACGGAGGTTGTGGTTTTCAAAATCAAAAGGTGCGGTTTATTTCTCTATGTACAGTGACAAAAACACAGCAAAGCCAAAAAGAAACATAAACAAAATAAATCCTGGTCAGTTTGACCTCTGACTAAACATGCAGGTTTCCTAAACTAACAACTGGGATCAGCCTGGTGCTGTCCTAGTCCCTAAGTCCCTGGTTTAGTAAAAGTCCAAACAAATAGCCACACAGGCTTTGCCTCACCGCACAGGGGTTCACTCTCCCTAGACAGTCCACACAGGTCTGGTTCCAGGCATGAGCAAACACCTAATGAATCTGGGAGTTTTTATAGAGGCCTTTAAATGAGCTGACAAGCTTCAGCTGGTCTCATCAACTCCCTGCCTGCACGACGCCCAGCCCTCTCCCTAGAGGTATGAGTCATCCATGAGCCCACTAGCCTCAGCTGGGCTTCATCAACTCCCTAGTTGTATAAGTCGGCATAAAGCCTGAATCTGGGAGAAATATATCTACCCCCCTGGATGCAACCAGGTGACTTTACCTTCCTGCTGTCACATACCCCCCCCTCTTGTTTTAACCTTGGGGTTGGAACACCAGCAATCAGGCATTCATGTACTCGAGACAAAGCATCCACATTCCCCATTTGAACGCCAGGGCGATGCTTTACTGTGAAGTTGAATTCCTGTAGGGCCAGGAACCACCTATTCACTCTTCTATTTGTCTCCTTGTTTTGAGCCATCCACTTTAACGGAGCGTGATCCGTAACCATGTCAAAGTGCCTACCTAGCAGATAGTACCGAAGGGAATCTAGAGCCCACTTCACCGCTAAACACTCCTTTTCAACCGTGGCGTAATTTACCTCATGGGACTTCAACTTCCTGCTGAGGTAAATGACTGGGTGCTCTTCCCCGTTCCAGACTTGGGACAATACTGCTCCTAACCCCACATCTGACGCATCACTTTGTACGACAAAGTCTTTAGAGAAGTCGGGTGAGTACAACACTGGCTGGCTACATAAGGCTTGTTTCAAGAATTGGAATGCTGCCTCAGCCTCGGGGGTCCATTTAATCATGACCGACCCTTTCCCTTTCGTCAGGTTGGTTAGGGGCACAGCCTTAGAAGCAAAGTGGGGAATGAAGCGCCGATAATAACCCGCGATTCCCAGAAAGGCCCGTACCTGCTTCTTGCTGTTGGGACGTGGCCAACTCTGGATGGCCTCGACTTTGTTGAGTTGGGGTTTTATCACTCCCCTGCCAATGGTGTACCCAAGATATTTGGCCTCCTCCTGCCCAATGGTACACTTCTTGGGGTTAGCCGCAAACCCCGCTTCCCGGATAGAGTCTAGGACTGCTTGCACTTTTGGCAGATGTGAGGCCCAATCTGTGCTATGGACAATTACGTCATCCAGGTAAGCCGCAGCATACTTCCGATGGGGCATTACCTGTGCAATTCGATCTTGCATCAGGGCGACATGCTCAATCACACTCCTGTGGGGAGAACTCTCACTTTCCCAAGTTTCCTTGGCAATATCCAACAGCCCTCTTGGGTGTCTCCCATACAGTAACTCAAAGGGGGAGAATCCCGTAGAGGATTGGGGCACCTCCCTAATAGCAAACATCAAATAAGGAAGTAGACAGTCCCAATCCTTTCCATCTCTATCCACCACTTTCTTCAACATTTGTTTTAGGGTTTTGTTGAATCTTTCAACCAGCCCATCGGTTTGGGGGTGATACACAGATGTACGCAATTGCGTCACTTTGAGCAATTTACACAGCTCTTTCATAACCCGGGACATAAAGGGTGTACCTTGGTCCGTAAGCAGTTCTTTACAAATACCCACCCGGCTAAAAACAAGAGATAGCTCTTTGGCTATGGTTTTGGCCGAGGTATTTCTGAGAGGGATCGCTTCTGGATAACGGGTGGCATAGTCCATTATAACCAATATGTACTGGTGCCCCCTAGCGGACTTGATTATAGGACCTACCAAATCCATTGCGATTCTCTCAAACGGGACCTCAATGATGGGTAGAGGGACCAGCGGGCTACGGAAATGTGGCATCGGGGCCGACCTCTGACACACAGGGCAGGAGGAACAATAATTTTCTATGTCCTTCATCACTCCAGGCCAATAGAATCTCTGTAATACCCTCTCTCGGGTTTTCTCTGTCCCCAGATGACCTCCAAGAATGTGCCCATGGGCCAACTCCAACACCAACTTCCTGTAAGGTTTGGGCACCACAAGCTGCTCAACGGTTTCTTCTGCCCTTTTTGCCACCCGATACAGTAGGTCCTTCTCTACGCTGAAGTATGGGTAAGTGCAGGTATTATCTGGGTTCACTAACTCGCCATCTATTTCCACTACGTTTTCCCGTGCCTTTATTAGGGCGGGGTCTTTTAACTGTTCTGTGGCAAAATTTTCCCTGTGAACCTCCAGATCAGAAAACTCCACAGACGGTAGGTTTTCGTCTGAGGAGGTGGGCTCCTCTCCAGTTTCTTGAGTCTCCCCTGCCAATACTGACAAGGGAAATTCTGGAGAGTCCTCACCACTCTCAGAGGAGTTCTGGCTATCACATTCCTGGTACATAGGGGCACCAGTGGGGGGCTCAGGATCATCCCACAGTTCCCAGAAATTCGGAAAATCCCTTCCCACAATGGCGTCATACGGTAACTGAGATACTAAGCCCACTGGATGAGAGAGGGTACCTTTGGGGGTCTCGAAACACACTGTAGTCACTGGATACTCTCGGGTGTCCCCATGCACACAAATAACAGCTACCTTGCTATTCCCAGAGACCTCTGTTTTAACTAACTCAGCCTTTATCAGGGTCACAAGGCTACCTGAATCCAGCAATACCACAACATTTCTACCATTAACACACATTTTGCATAAATGTTTCTCAGTTCCTCGAATGGCAGTGCATGCGACTGTCGCACACAGCGACTGACGTCTGCCCGTCAGAAAGTCACACTGCATGGGTTCCTCCACAACCGGGCAATTGGCTGCAATATGTCCCGCTTGCCGGCAGCGGTAGCAAACGATCCTTCTTGCCGCCTCTTGAGCCGCTGATTTCCCAGGCTGTTCTCGCCAAACTTGGGGTAGAGCTCCCACCCTCTCACTCTCTCCACCCTTACCCCTTGGAATCCTCTTATCCGCCCCTGGGGGTGGTCTGGTCTTAGGGTGGAAAGTCTGAGTGTCTCTGGAAGAGGCCGTCAGGTTCTCTGTAGCCAAGTATTTCTCTACACGATCCACAAGACCACCGGCCGTCTCTGGGTCTCCATGGCTTACCCACTTTTGGATGGCAGTAGGAAGAGCTCTCAAAAACCGATCCATTACAACACGTTCCACAATCTCTGGTGCGGACAAAGTCTCTGGCTGTAGCCACTTCCTGCTCAGGTGAATGAGATCATACATTTGAGACCTGGGGGGTTTTCCAAGCTGGAAAGTCCAGTTATGCACACGCTGAGCCCGGACAGCCAGGGTGACACCCAGCCTTGCCAATATTTCAGCTTTTAGCATCACATAGTCTTTTGCTTGGTCAGGCTCTAGGTCATAGTAAGCCTTCTGCGATTCACCAGTTAACAGAGGAGCCACCAGTCCAGCCCACTGCTCCTCAGGCCACTTTTCTCTTTCAGCAGTCCTTTCAAATGTGGTCAAAAATACCTCTGGATCATCCTCTCCAGTCATTTTTGTCAATAAACGACTCACCCCAAAGGACGCGGTATTAGTGGGACGGCTTTCCTCACTGGTCTGCGGACGTTGCTGCATTACTGCTTCCATTTGTTGTAGTCTCTGCTCTTGCTTCTGTAACAGGTCTATGAAGCGGGCCTCAGATTGCTGCTGGGCTTGTTGATGAGCTTGCTGCTGGGCTGCAAGGCTCCTTTGCAAACCTGCATTTGTCTGCTGTTGATTGGCATTTGCTAGAGCCAGCTGTTTCAGTATCTCCTCCATGCTGGCTTAAAAAAAACTGCCACTGGTTCTCCACCAACTGTGAGGGGGTTAACTCGGTAGCGGGTGTGTGTGACCCCCTGGTTGGGCTCCCCACACAAAAACAGGGCCAGCAGACGGAGGTTGTGGTTTTCAAAATCAAAAGGTGCGGTTTATTTCTCTATGTACAGTGACAAAAACACAGCAAAGCCAAAAAGAAACATAAACAAAATAAATCCTGGTCAGTTTGACCTCTGACTAAACATGCAGGTTTCCTAAACTAACAACTGGGATCAGCCTGGTGCTGTCCTAGTCCCTAAGTCCCTGGTTTAGTAAAAGTCCAAACAAATAGCCACACAGGCTTTGCCTCACCGCACAGGGGTTCACTCTCCCTAGACAGTCCACACAGGTCTGGTTCCAGGCATGAGCAAACACCTAATGAATCTGGGAGTTTTTATAGAGGCCTTTAAATGAGCTGACAAGCTTCAGCTGGTCTCATCAACTCCCTGCCTGCACGACGCCCAGCCCTCTCCCTAGAGGTATGAGTCATCCATGAGCCCACTAGCCTCAGCTGGGCTTCATCAACTCCCTAGTTGTATAAGTCAGCATAAAGCCTGAATCTGGGAGAAATATATCTACCCCCCTGGATGCAACCAGGTGACTTTACCTTCCTGCTGTCACAGTACCTATAATAAATAAATAAATGTTGCTGTCTTAACCTTGTCCAGTGATACTGATACTTATGCGGCAGTGATCAGGGACACTGCTGCACTGGCTCTGGTGATAATATTAAGGAACACTGTTGCTGGCTTACCCTTGTCTGGTGACACTACCCTTTGTGTGACAGTGATTAGGAGCACTTTTGCCAGCTGCTCTGGTCTGGTGACACTAGTGATGAAGAGTACTTCAGCTGGCTGCCCTAGTTTTGGTTACTGGTACTTGTTTTGTGGTGATCTCAAACACTTTGTTTGGCTCACACTGATCTGCCGACACTGGGACTGGTGTGGTGGCGATCAGGAACAATGTTGCTGGCTTACACTGGTCTGGTGACACTGGGACTCATGTAGCAGTAATCAGGGATACTGTTGCTGGCTGCATTGGTTCTAGTGACACTGGCAGTAGTGCGGCAGTGATCAGGAACACTGTTGCTGGCTTGCCCTGGTCTGGTGACATTGCAATTTGTGTGATGGGAATCAGGAGCACTGTTGATAGCTGCACTGGTCTGATAACACTGGGACCGATGTGATGGTGATTGTTTGTGAACACTATTTCTGGCTGCACTGGTCTCGATCACTGCACTTGTTTGGTAGGGATCTGGATGCACTAGTCTGGCCACATTGGACTGATGTGGCAATGTTCAGGAACACTATTGCTGGTTTACAGTGATCTGGTAACACTGGGACTTGTGTGGCGGTGATCAGGAACACTGTTACTGACTACACCGGTCTGTTGAAATTCGGACTGGTGTGATCAGGAACACTATTAATAAATCCTGGGCTACACCAAGATTTAAACAATATTGAAATAATACCACATATACAAGTGTCCAACACAATGATTAATTGTCCATAAGTAAACATGTCTCTACCCCAAGTGCAAAGGTGATCATATTTCACTTTAAGTTTCTTCAATAACACTTTTTATGTAATACCACCACTCCTTGTGACTCTTACTCCACCACCACTAGCAGCTCACCTCATGGAATAGACCTACTTAACATTCGTCATAATGTGCCTGTCCCTTTAAAGGGAAATTGAGAGGTCCACTGTGTTGTACAGTAGATGTAATTTCATCATGTTACCATCTGTTTCCAGAGACTGCTCTGCTGCCCAAGCTATTAACTACTGCAGAGATTAACAGCTTGGGAAGCAATCAGGAACAGTGTTCCTGATTGACACTGGTGACACTTTACTGGGGCAGTGGCAATCAATAACACTTTGCCTGGCTGCACTGATCCAGTGACATAGTTCTGGTGAGGTGGTTACCAGCGACACTGCTTTTAGCTGCACTGGTCTGTTATCACTGCAGTGGTATGGTGACACTGTCAATGGTGTAGTAGCGATCAGGGAGCAATGTTCATGGATTACACTGGTCTTCTGACACTGGTGCTGATGGGGCAGCAGTTAGGAAGATTGTTGCTTGCTTACACTGTTCTAGCAACACTGGGACATGTATGGTGCTTATTAGGTACACTGTTGCTGGCTGCACTGGCTCTGGTGACACTAGCACTGGTGTTGTGGTAATCAAGAAGCCTATTGCTGGCTTACACTGCTCTGGTAACACTGGTCTTGGTGTGGCATGATCAGGAACACTGTTGTTGGCTTACACTGGTCTGCCATGGTGGTATAGGTGTGGCAGTGACCATGAACAACGTTTCTGGCTTACACCAGTCTGATGACACTGATACTGATGTGGCAGTGATCAGAAAAATTTGTTGATGGCTAACACTGGTCTGGTGACATTGATACTGGTGGGGTATGATCAGGATCACTGCTACCAGCTTACACTTATCTTGTGACACTGCAACTTGTGGGATGGTGATCGGGGACAGTGTTGCTAGCTGCACCAGTTTTAGTCACTGGCATTTGTGTGGTGGTAATCAGGAACACTGTTACTGGCTGAACTGGTCTGGTGATACTGGGACTGATGTGACTGCTATTAGGAACACTGTTGCTGGCAAAACTGGTCTGGCAACTAGGGATGAGCCCGATGTTCGAATCGAATGTAAGTACCATTGGGTCCATTCGGGTCTGGTATTGATAAAAAAAGGTAACTTCGCGCAAATATTTAAAGAAAAAATGGCGTGGGGGTCCCCCCAAAATCCTTACCCGGCCCCTAAGGTCTGGTATGGATTTTAAGGGGAACCTTGTGCCAAAATAAAAACAATGACGTGGGGGTCCCCCCAAAATCCATACCAGACCCTTATCTGAGCACCCAACCTGGCAAGCTGCAGGAAAAGGGGGGACGAGAGAGCACCCCCGCCTTCTGAACCGTACCAGGCCCCATGTCCTCAACTTGGGGAGGGTGTTTTGGGGTCCCTCCAAAAAAAACCTGTCCCCATTTTGATGGGGATATGGGCCTCTTCCCCACAACCTTTGCCCAGTGGTTGTGGGGGACTGCGGGCAGAGGGCTTATCGGAATCTGGAAGCCCCCTTTAACAAGGGTACCCCCAGATCCCAGCCTCCCCCCCTATATGAATGGGTATTAGGTACATTTTTATTGTTTCACTTTAAGCATTATTAAAATCACTGCTCCTGAAAAAACTACTTTTTGCATTGATACATATGGGGACCCTGGGGCAGGGCTCGGGTCCCCAAACACTTTTTATGGCAATAACATGCAAATAAGCCGTTAAAATTAGAACTTTTTATTTTTAATGTTCGTGTCCCATAGAATTTAACGGTGTTTGTGTTTTCGCAAACATTTTTTGCCCGTTCGCAAGTTCTGGTGTGAACCGAATGGGGGTGTTCGGCTCATCCCTACTGGCAACAATGGGACTTGTGTGGCAACAATCAGGAACACTGTTACTGGCTTACACCAGTCTAGTGACACTGGGACTTATTAGAGGGTGATCAGGAACACTTTTGATGAATACATTGGTCTGGTGACACTGGGATTGGTGTGGCAGTGGTCAGGAACTTTGTTTTTGTCTAACACTGGTCTGCTGACAATGTACTTGGTTTGGCAGCAATCAGAAATACTGATTCTGTGTTAGACTGGTCCAGTGACACTGGGACTGGTGTGGGGACTATCAAGAACACTGTTGCTGGCTACACTGGTCTGCCAACACTGTGACAAGTTGGTTATGAGGCACACTATGGCTAGCTGCATTGTTGTGGTGACACTGTACAGTTGTGGGGGCAATCAGTAACACTGATGATGGCTGCACTGGCCTGGCTTCACTGTACTGGTGTCACAGTGATCAGGGAGACTGGCTATGTCACTGTTAGGGTCAGGCTCAGAGACCAGTAGCTATAGAAGTAGAGAGGTTAACACCATCAGGATAAGTACATGAGAAGATCACCCTGGCAAATGACATCGGCTCAGTGTGGGGTCTAAGCACTAACCAGTCTTCACCAAAGCTCCCGGTTTTGCTGCTTTTTAGTGCCAGGTCATGGTCCTCTGGATCTTCCCACCAGGAGTTAAGCTATTTGAGGTCTGGTAACAGATGTAGCAGGTAGGGTTAAAGCATAAGCATATTCAGTAAACAAGTCAGGAGTTGGCAACAGGTAGTTGCAGTTTGGGATCAAGTTGAAATATAGTTGAGGAGCAAGCTAAAGGTTGATAACAAAAAGGTTGGAAATACAGTTAAGAAACAAGCCAAGAGTCAGTATGAGTGGTTGTAAAAGACTGCTGCAGGTAAGCAAAGAAGCGAGATATCAGCTGGAGAGTGGCATAAGGGTGAACCCATTTTAACATGCCTTCCTCCCCCCAGGAGACAGTCGCCTGACCATTTATGTCTATCTAGTGTGATAGTGAAAGTCCCTGTCCCTATGGAAAGGGAGCAAAAACGGACACAGAGTCTGCATGTCAGCAGACTGCAGAACTACAGAGCATAGCTTGGAAATTGAGAAAACTGTTTTGGCAGCTTTCTCCGGGTTTTGCTAAGTTCGGATGGGGCTGTGTAGTTTGGAGATCCCGCAGAGACTTGGGTGGGATGGGATCTCCAACCCTGTGTCCGGGTCTTGTGGACAGCCAGCATGGTGTGTGCTCAGGTGCACACAACCAATATAATGAGGGGCTGGTGAGAGCAGAAGGGGAAGGATGGTGGAGAGTGAGCAACTTGCTACTGCTAAGTGAAGACAGACTTATGTCTGGAGAGCGGTCTGCCCTGTGGGAGACTGCAGCCCATGTAAAGGGGATTCTTTGCCCAGGGACTGGGAAAGGCTGGCCAGCCTTGAGAGTCGGGGAGACTGAGGAAGCCAGTAAGTCCAGGGAGCTGGAAAGAATCGTTTCTATTTGAAAGCAAGCAGAGGAACTGCTGACAAGAGCCAGGTGGCTTGGTATGTTTTCATTTATGTGCTGAATGAAGTTTAAACCCCTGCGTGGGAATCCTGAATAGACATTTTTCTTTTGTTTTTCTGTTTAAATAAACGTGGGCTACCAGGCCCTTAACTAGAATGCCTGTCTGATATGGACTCACTGCATAAAAATGCATCTATCCACTTGAGCTAAAACACCCCAATATCACAGTGGTGGATTCAGCGGGCAACACTACGGTGGAATCCGGGTCCTTGCTCCATAGTGAGTTCAGGTCAGGGACTGTTGGCTGTCTATGGAAGTGCAGCCAGGCAAAAGGCATTGTGTGTTGCAGGTGGTGTACCTGTAAAGGAAAAGTATTTTTTTTTTCTCTCTGCGGTGAACTGCTGCTAGCTGTGTGTGGCAGCCAGGCGAACTGCATTGCGCAGAAGTTTATTTGATGGACTGTTGCATGCAGGTAGTGCACCTGTGAGAATTTTTTTTTCCTTTTACTACTGTGAACTGTGTAACAAACTGCTGTGCATGTGACTGCAAAGATGAGGCAGTCAAAACACAAGAAGTTCATATTAAATCAAGTTCAAGGGGAAGTGAGCTCAGCGTGGCCTGAGAAGATGTCTCCACCTAGGAGGGCCAGTCAAAAGGGGCCAGTGGTGTATGAGACCGTGAATGAGTGGTTCAAGCGGAACCAGACTAAAGAGTCGGATGCAGTTCAAGGGGCTATGATCTTGGCCTCTGATTACATACAACCCATGCTACCTACAGAGGAGGTTGGAGACTTCCTGGAAAAATTTGAAAAAGTCGCTGTAAGGAGGAAATGGCCTAGAGACCGGTGGCCAAAATTGCTGCAAACTTTATTACTGATAGAGTACCGGTCAGTTTACCATTTGATGGATGGGGACCAGGATGACTACTGCAAGTTTAAAGAGGAAATCCTTCTCAGAGGAGAGTTCCATCGCATCATGGGCTCCAGCAAAGAGAGGTCATCGCCCATAACAACGGGAGACGCATCACTGCGACAACAAAGCACCTGTCGAGCGGTGGCTCGGGAGAGCATGAGTGTGCATCGGTGTACCAGCCCTGCGTTTTCTGCAAGCATATCGGTTGTCACCCCTGGCAACAGTGGCGAGAAGTCTGTGTGGACTGCAGGGGGTACCAATGAGCATGAGGAATATAAAGATGTGTATTATGGCCGCTTATGTGAAGTGGTCAGCCCAGAAAGAAGGGCACAACAGTCTGTATTCACCAGGAGGTGTAGCCAACCATCTTTGGAGTGCTGGTCTGCTGTTACCCCTAGCAACAGGGATCCTGTGTTACATGCAGGGGGTGTTGGTGGGTCCGGAAAGGCTGCAGTGTTGCTCCATGACCACATGGAAGAGTCAGCCTGTGGAGACCCCACAGATGAGAGACAACGCACTCAAATGAAGGCTATGACAACGGCTACAGGAATTGGTAAGACTGTTGCAGTTTATGGGACAGAACCCAATGAAATTAAAGTGTGTTCAGCGGGGAGATCCGCAGTACAGGTGGACCTGCTACAGTGTGCTACCCAGAGTAGGAGGGAGGCACAGAGTAAAGCCCAACTGGCAGCAGGACTAGAGACTAAAAAGGACATGGGGACTCTGTATGTACCTGGTGGAATCCAGCACAGTGCTGGAAGAGCTGTACTAGGGGTGACCAAAGAAATCCATATACCATGTTTCCTAGTGACAGAGACAGGTGCTGCAGAGTTGCCCAGGGAAACCTCCCAGGAGCCCACAGTGTTGGAGCAGAGGGTTTCCCAGGTCAGCTGTGGAGCTGCTCAAGTGGGTAAAGGGCCACCCACAATAGCTACAGCTATGTCTAAGTGTCATGATGATCCTCTAAAGGTTGAGAAATGTATTTCTGGAAATGTCATGTTTGAAAATAATGTTGGTAATGTGTTTACTAAAAAGGTTGGAGGCAGAGCTGCAGGGTTGTCTGTGGAAACCTCCAGGGATCTCCCTGTGTTGGAACTGGAGGTTTTCCAGGACCGCTCTGGCACTACTCTGGGGGAACAAGGAGTGACTGCACCACACAATGAGAGTGTGTGGGTGCAGACCACCCGCCTGGTATGTGACCAGATTGGTGAACAAGTTATTCACCCTGTTAAAGCTGGTAGTGTAAAGCTGGATGTGATGGTAGCGCCACCAGAACAATCTGGTCAAAATAGTGTATTGCACCCTGCGTTCTCTGACGAAGCATCGTCCCAATGTGACATAAGTGAAACTGTGCTTGTACAATGTGATGCGTATAGAGATGACAAATGTACAGTATTGGGTAATGAGTCCCAGGTTCCTTTGGTGCCTCTTGGAACAGGTGATGCACTGCTTCAGGATACCTGTCAGGGAAGTACCACTGACTGGGACAGCTGGGCCAAACAATTGCTGGCCATGCTGGATAAGGCTAGGTTACGTAACACAGATGTGGACATGACACCTGCTATGCCCAATGGCGGGATTGCAGGGTGGCCAGTGGCCAAGGGCGTGTTGGCCCCGGCAGAGATTGGCCCCCTCCAATCAGAAGGACCGGTTAAGGGCGCATGCATGGCAGTTGGGTTATATGCAGCCCAACTGCTGGAAAATAGTGAGTGCAAAAATGGCAATGTGACATATGACCTGCAGCGGCTCGCTGATGCTGGGACCGAGAGGGTAAATGTGAGACGCACATCTGACAGCGCTCCAGTTGAGCACCAAGCTGTGAAGACCGATACCGCCAGTGAAGTGGAGGTCACTGTATATGTCCCTACCATTCCAGCTTCAGTGGATGAGCCCCTCCACGTCATTGATAATGGAACAGTCCCTAGAAAGGTCTTGCATGTAGATGTGGATTGCATTAAGATGACAAATGTGTTGTTGAAAATTCTTGAAGTCCAAAAAACACATTTGCTGTACACTTGGGTGTCTCCACCGTGGTCGGACAAGGTGGTACTGCATAGTACCAGTAGGTGGAGCCAAGTAGTACAAGCTATGCTTGATGTTAATCACGAGAGGAACTGGTTGGTACCATATTTATTAGCAATGTGGCAAATGGTCTCAAGGTTCTCTGAGAGGGTGCTTCCAGTTACCGGTTTGGATGGAAGGCGCTCAGGAGAACGTTTGAAAACATCAGAGGTCTCTCCGCCTGATGCTGTGACTAGGAAAAGTTCTGCTGGTGTGATCCAAAGTGCGGCTGAGCAGTTGTCAGTAGAGGGCACGGACACTGCCTCACCCACTAGACCTCACGTGAAGGAAGGGCCCGAAATAGACGTGGCAGTAGCAGAGATTTTTCATGTCATTCGCAAAAAGGTACAAATTAAAGTACCCGGAGACACTGTGAGGGGAACCACTGATGGTATTGGAAGTGACAACATCAGAATTTGTGGTATGTCACTGGTTGTTACTGATAACAAGGGTTTAGTTGCCGTGGGTAACCTCAGAAAAGTTGTTAAACCCAAAAAAAACTGTTGTGATGGGAAAAACTGGTATCGGTGAAGGAAAAGGTGGTTCCCCATCAGGCAAAGTATTAGGAACAGGTCCCCTATATCAAGAAAGTGAGGGTATTAGGGAAGGCAGAGTTCCCCAGAGAAAAGCAAATAAGCCCAGGAACCCCAGAAGAGGGAGAAAGCGTAGAATAAAAACGAGTAGGATCCTATGGAGAGTTAAGGAAGGACTTGGCTGGAAGCGCACCCGAAAAAAGGGTTGGGCCTACGCGGCTGACAGCCGGCACAGAGGTGTCCCAACCCTGATGACGTGTGCTGGTGTTCCTCCCTCCGGATCGAAACATAGGGGGGGGATATGTGATAGTGAAAGTCCCTGTCCATATGGAAAGGGAGCAAAAACGGACACAGAGTCTGCATGTCAGCAGACTGCAGAACTACAGAGCATAGCTTGGAAATTGAGAAACTGTTTTGGCAGCTTTCTCTGGGTTTTGCTAAGTTCGGATGGGGCTGTGTAGTTTGGAGATCCCGCAGAGACTTGGGTGGGATGGGATCTCCAACCCTGTGTCTGGGTCTTGTGGACAGCCAGCATGGTGTGTGCTCAGGTGCACACAACCAATATAATGAGGGGCTGGTGAGAGCAGAAGGGGAAGGATGGTGGAGAGTAGGGTTGTCCCGATACCGATACTAGTATCGGTATCGGGACCAATACCAAGCATTTGCGCGAGTACTTGTACTCGCGCAAATGCTCCCGATGCTTCACCCGATACTTTTTTTTTTTGTGGCCGGAGAGGGCGGGAGGAGTCAGTGGCTAGGGAGGGCAGGAGAGAGGGCGGGGGAGTGCGGGCGGAGTCTGGCCGGAGAGGGCGGGAGGAGTCAGTGGCTGGGGAGGGCGGGAGAGAAAAGTGCGGGCGGAGTCTGGCTGAAGAGGGCGGGCACAGTCGGTGGACGGAGTCCGCGGACGGAGAGCGAGTCCCTCACCTGCAGTTGAACCTGGTAAGCTGGCAGGGGTTCAGGGCGCAGCCGCATCAGGATCGGTGACCGGTGCTGTCACATTCGGTCGCCGTCAGCGGCTGAACGTCCCCACGCCCATCTTGGTACACTCTGCACTCGGCTGCAGTAAGCAGCAGCAGACATCTTGTTACACCCAGCCCGAGCTATATGGGCTGGGTGTAACAAGATGTCTGCTGTTGCTTACTGCAGCCGAGTGCAGGGTGTACCAAGATGGGTGTTGCAGCAGTTTTTTTTTCTTAAATCCTGTGTCATTTCCCCTCACCCCCCGCAGCATTTCAGTGCCAGCCACCTATCAGTACCCACAAGTGCTACCTATCAGTGGAATCAGTGCCACCTATCAGGTGGCACTGGTAGATGCCACTGATTGCACTGATAGGTGGCACTTATGGGCACTGATTGCACTGATAGGTGGCACTTGTGGGCACTGATAGATGGCACTGATTGCACTGATAGTGCAATCAGTGCCATCTATCAGTGCAATCAGTGCCATCTATCAGTGCCCACAAGTGCCACCTATCAGTGCCCATAAGTGCCACCTATCAGTGCCCATAAGTGCCATCTATCAGTGCCCATAAGTGCCATCTATCAGTGCCATAAGTGCCACCTATCAGTGCCCATAAGTGCCACCTATCAGTGCCCATAAGTGCCACCTTTCTGTGCAATCAGTGCCACCTATCAGTGCCCACAAGTGCCACCTATCACTGCCCACAAGTGCCACCTTTCTGTGCAATCAGTGCCACCTATCACTGCCCACAAGTGCCATCTATCAGTGCCACAAGTGCCACCTATCAGTGCCCACAAGTGCCACCTATCACTGCCCACAAGTGCCACCTATCACTGCCCACAAGTGCCACCTATCACTGCCCACAAGTGCCACCTTTCTGTGCAATCAGTGCCACCTATCACTGCCCACAAGTGCCACCTATCAGTGCCCATAAGTGCCATCTATCAGTGCCCATAAGTGCCACCTATCAGTGCCCATAAGTGCCACCTATCAGTGCCCATAAGTGCCCACAAGTGCACCTTTCTGTGCAATCAGTGCCACCTATCACTGCCCACAAGTGCCACCTATCACTGCCCACAAGTGCCATCTATCAGTGCCCATAAATGCCACCTATCAGTGCCCCCAAGTGCCACCTATCAGTGCCACCTATCACTGCCCACAAGTGCCACCTATCAGTGCCCATAAGTGCCATCGATCCGTGCCCATAAGTGCCACCTATCAGTCCCCATCTTTCAAACTGTCACATGACATTGAAAAAAAGTATCGGTAATCGGTATCGGTGAGTACTTGAAAAAAAGTATCGGTACTTGTACTCGGTCTTAAAAAAGTGGTATCGGGACAACCCTAGTGGAGAGTGAGCAACTTGCTACTGCTAAGTGAAGACAGACTTATGTCTGGAGACGAGCGGTCTGCCCTGTGGGAGACTGCAGCCCATGTAAAGGGGATTCTTTGCCCAGGGACTGGGAAAGGCTGGCCAGCCTTGAGAGTCGGGGAGACGGAGGAAGCCAGTAAGTTCAGGGAGCTGGAAAGAATCGTTTCTATTTGAAAGCAAGCAGAGGAACTGCTGACAAGAGCCAGGTGGCTTGGTATGTTTTCATTTATGTGCTGAATGAAGTTTAAACCCCTGCGTGGGAATCCTGAATAGACATTTTTCTTTTGTTTCTCTGTTTAAATAAACGTGGGCTACCAGGCCCTTAACTAGAATGCCTGTCTGATATGGACTCACTGCATAAAAATGCATCTATCCACTTGAGCTAAAACACCCCAATATCACAGTAGCTATCTATATATCTATCAATGTTCAATTTTCTAACATTATGTTTCTTCCTCTTATAAGCCTGCTGTTCCCTGCTTGCATTGGTGGACAGTCATCAAGTGAAATGTGTACCCAAAACAGAGGGGAAGAATTTTGGAAGATACTAGACTGATGCTATTTGGATTGCTACTAGCTGGAAGGACCTACAGGAAGGGGTGTATCCTGGGTCTTGAGGATAGAGAAGACAGAGACATGTGGAGAGAGGTGGCAGTGTGTGGCAGCAGAATGAGCAAGATGAACTGGATGTTTGGCAGCTACTCAGTCAGTATTAGGTTGATTAGTGTCACCGTGGGTCAGGAATATGATGATCTTAGGTTGCATTACACCTCCCAGCAATCTCAGGACCTCATGCCTGTTTTTAGAGGGGGATCTGCTTACTGGCTCTAAATACAGAGACTGAGTCATTGCTTACCATTAGTACCCTTAGCCCTGGTTCACACTGGTGCGTTTTGGCAGGTCAAATCGCATGTCAAAACGGCGGTATTTGCATCTGCAACGCTGCACCAATTTCTGTACTACTACCGGTTTCTGTACTACTTTTTGCGATTTTGGCCCGCGATTTACATTGACATCTGTGCAGAAACCTGCACAGATGTCTCTGTAATCGCGGCCAAAATCGGGACTGACCAGCGGGATTGAAATTGTGCGAGTTCAGCTGAACTTGCACGGCTTCACTCTCGCAGCCCAGTGTGAACCTGGGCATAAGGACAGAGACTGAATTGCTATTTGTGAGTAGGGATGAGCCGAACACCGCCTCGGTTCGGTTCGCATCCAGAACATGCGAACGGACCGATAGTTCGCGTAAAGTTTCGAACCCCGTTAAAGTCTATTGGACTCGAATGTGAGAAATCAAAAGTGCGAATTTTAAAGGCTAATATGCAAGTTATTGTCCTAAAAAGGGTTTGGGGACCCGGGTCCTGCCCCAGGGTACATGCATGAATGCAAAAAACTGTTTTAAAAACGGCTTTTTTTTTCAGGAGCAGTGATTTTAATGATGCATAAAGTGAAAAAATAAAAGTGAAATATTCCTTTAAATATCGTGCCTGGGGGGTGTCTATAGTATGCCTGTAAAGTGTTTCCTGTGTTTATAACTGTCCCTGCACAAAATGACAAAAAAGGGCGTGGGGCCCCCAGGCCCTATATACTCTGAACAGCAGTATACAGGTGGTGCAAACAAGACAGGGACTGTTGGTTTGTTCTTAAGTAGAATATGTTTGTAATTTTGAACTGGTACATTTTTAAAGTGTAGCTCCAGCCAAAAAATCTATTTTTAAGCTTTTTGGAAAACATAGGGAAGGGTTATCACCCCTGTAACGTTTGTTTTGCTGTTTGTGCACCTGTTCAGAAGATTTAATCCCACTTTCTGTCCCAATGACAATTGGATTTAGAAAATTTCTGTTTTTTAGGGAAACAAGGATTGGTGATAAAGCATCAGTGGAGAGAAGACACATTTTTCCCGTATTAACCCTTACAGGAGAGAATTTCCCTTCCTAGGGGTAGATTTTCTCTCACTTCCTGTTGTCTCCCTCCATTTGTAAGTAGGAGTCGTTTGGAACTTGGATGTTTGAAAGTAGGGATCTGCCCTATGTACTCTGCAGAAATTTGGGCCTTAGGTGTTGGTGTTGCCACAACACTGTAAGCCCTCACAGTTACTCTTGGTGGGTGCTGGAACGCCCTGCTGTGAACTATTATATCAAGAATTGTAATTACAGGGGGCGTGGCTTGGAATCCACCGAGGTGGCGGTGTGATCCCTGAGCTCCGGCTAACAGCGGGATAACAAAGCTGCTCATAGCGACCAGAGGCATCCAACAGAGCTCCCTACACAGCAGTTTACTTCCCCAACACCCTAACAACATGCACGGGAAGCGACGGGCGGATCACCGCCCGAAGAAACTGACGGACTATTATACAATGCCGCCGCCGCCTCGTGGGCAAGATGGCGCCAACTCATCTCCTTCCTCACGAACGGCTTATGGATATCCTCTAACACTGGGGAGACATCTCAGACCTCCTCACCCCTCAGCAGGAGCCCAGCTAAAGCTTGCTTCAGGGTGGATGATCCAGAGCTGCAGCAATGCGAGGTAAGGTCTAATACAGACTCGCGGGAGGATCCCAGAGAACTCCCTGACTCCATATTCTCATTCCCCACGCTGCACCAGCCAGTTCTGGACACAACACTTAAGGACATGCTCATCTCACTTAGAAGCACTATTCACACTGACATGATGGCATGTATGAGAAAGTTCAATACAGATCTCACTGCAGTAGGAGACAGAGTTGACCATATTGAAACTAAAATGGGGGAGTACGCCACGACCATCAATGATTTAGTGAATGCACATGACACGCCAGAGGAAGAACAAACATGGATCAAGGCAAAATAAGCAGATTTAGAAGACAGGTCCAGAAGGAACAATGTTAAAATAAGAGGCATTCCAGAAACAGTACAACCTTCTGAACTACGCTCCTATACTACTGCAATGCTTGCTACCCTTATGCCTGATCTTCCTGCCATTGAGCTCTCTATTGACAGGATCCACTGTCTCCCAAAGCCCTCATTCATTCCAGAAAGTGCCCCCAGGGATGTTCTATTCCGAATGCAGTTTTACCAATCTAAAGAGCGCCTGATGTTAATCACACGCAAAGGGGAGCACCGCAACACTGACTACTCTACATTGCAATTTTATGTGAACTTGTCGCAATTCACCCTGCAACTCTGCAAAAATCTGAACAACGTCACTAAAGCCTTAAGAAATCACAATGTTGAGTATCGGTGGGGATACCCAACAAAATTACTGGTAACTAAGGATGGAGCGACACATGTGATCACATCCCCAACCAAAAGCTTCCGGCTCCTCCAGAAATGGAAGATTATACCGGATGATCAATCTGCATCTTCTAGTGCAGGTAACCCCGGCAGAATCTCCCTCATGAGTCATAAGAACTGTGATTCTTTACCATGATGCCTTATTGTACCTGCCCAAACACAGAGCCTTGCCTTTTGGAGCTTCTCCCACAACTCAAGCTCCCAAACATCTGAGCAGAATTGTTCTACACCTGGGTTATGATGACCCTCCTTTTAAGTTATAGTTAAGCACTTTTCTCTTTGTTTACCAGTTATCCTTTCAGGAACTGTACTCACTACTGCATTCGGGACTCTTCAACTATGATCAACTAGTCAAGCAAGATCACATCAGCACCTCCACAAACTTCAACGACCGGAGACAACAGACATTCCATTCTCACAGCTCAACTTCCACTGGGCCTGGCTGTAAGTACAATGACTTTTTGACACACAAAGCACCACCAACCATTTGTCATGCTGGTTAAAATACTTTCAATTAATGCTCATGGTCTGAATCACCCAGCCAAGAGGGCATCCCTATGGAGGGAGGCTGACTCTTCTCAGTGTGATGTACTATGTGTGAAAGAGACTCACTTCCACCGCAAAGCACCGCCTAAATACACTCATAAATCCTTCCAACATTACTTCTCCTCCAATATGGCAGCCAAAAAAAGGGGAGTGCTGATTGCGATTAAGAACACAATTTCCTTCCAACTGCTTTCCGAACAATCTGACCCACTAGGTCGATACCCGATCATCATATGTGACATTAACAATGTTCGCTACACTTTAGTGAATGTCTACGTTCCTAACAAATGTCAAATTAACTTTCTTAATGGGCTTATGCGAAAAGTGAAGAAGATTCAGCAAGGCTCTCTTATATTGCGTGGGGATTTTAATATTGTTCCTAACCCACAACTGGATTCCACTACAACTCCATCTAAAAGGACTCCATCTCTATCAAACTTTTTACGTTCACATGACCTGTATGACCATGGCGTTGTACACACACCAGCGAAAGAGCCTATTCTTTTTTCTCTCATAGACACTGTACGTATACAAGGATTGATCTGTTTCTAATAAACAAGTGGCTGCTCCAAAAAGTAACTTAAGCCAAAATTGACACAATAGCATGGTCAGACCATGCTCCCATTCTTCTTAGACTACGGGATTTATACCCCAACACCACTACTTATGCATGGCGCACCAATTCTCAAGTTATTCAAAATCCAACCACTAAGACAATCTTAGAAGAACGCTTGTCCAATTACTTCCAGATCAATTCCTCTTCCACAGACAATGCATTTTTACTATGGAATGCTCATAAAGCATACATAAGAGGTATATTCATCCAGTTAGGGGCTAGGATTAAGAAACAGAGGCAACTGAGAAACACTACCTTAATGACGGAAATCAATACCTTGGAAGAATTAAATAAAAATAACCCTACCCCTTCCACCAGTGCAAAGCTTACCACCTTAAGACACAAACTTAGACTAGTTATTCTCCAGAATTTTGAACAAAAAGAAAAAAAGATGAAAATGTCCTTCTATTCCACTAGCAATAAAGCAGGAAAAGCACTTGCTAGAAAAATACAAAGACAATGCTATAAACCAAAATAGCACACCTTATACATCCGAAAAGCAAAAAAACTGTATATGATCCTCAAGGCATTGCGAATGCTTTTAGCGACTATTATAGCTCTCTTTATAATTTAAACCAAGACGACTTAACAGTACATCTCCGACAGACATAAAAGATTTCCTTTCAGACATCAAGTTACCCAAACTTTCTTCAGCACAACTTCAGGAACTAAACTCTCCATTTTCCCTGACAGAATTATTACAGGCCATTAAGACTCTCCCGAACAAAAAATCCCCGGGGCCCAGACGGATTCATAGGAGAATACTATAAAAACTTCCAAACAATTATGGGACCGTACCTCCTCAGAGTATTTGACTCAGCAGTTGCCTTGGCTTCTTTTCCGCCCAAAATGTTAGAGGCTCTGATAGTCACGTTACCTAAGCCAGGGAAGACACCGGATGTACCCCAGAACTTCAGGCCCATATCATTGCTGAACAATGATCTTAAAATCTATGCTAAAATGATAGCATTAAGACTAGTTGACATTTTACCCACCTTGATTGATCCGGAGCAGTCAGGATTTACAAAGGGTAGACAATCATCGGACGCCACGAGACGTCTGCTTAATATAATTCATATCGCTAGGAAAAATTGAACGCCTTCTCTGCTTCTGACTTTGGACGCAGAGAAGGCGTTTGACAGAGTTCATTGGGTATACTTGACGCATGCTTTGGAAAAATTTGGATTCACTGGTCACTTGCTTTCTGGCATTTTGGCCCTGTACACTTCACCATCAGCTAGAGTGTATACATCAGGGATGCTGTCTAAACCCTTTGGGATTAAAAACGTCACTAGACAGGGGTGCCCACTGTCTCCCCTCATTTTTAATCTCCTAATGAAGTGTAGCGGGTATGTGCTTTTCTGTTTGAATCTGGTGGGGAAACTGTGATGTATGGTTCCCTGGGGCCCACCGGGTGGCACTGTCACTTTGGGCCTGGGGTTGAGCCATCGTTGCAGTGTCGTACCTCTTTTGGCCTCTCTTGGCGGGTGTATCATGGGGCGGGGAGCCCGCCGTGCTTGCTGGGAGAGGGTATAAAGGGGTCGGCCATTTTTGGTGGGGAGAGTCGAGTCCCAGGCGCCTTCAGCCTGAGGGCGGTGGTTCGTGTCGGGAGTCTAGGCGGTCTAGGCCTAGAGGACGTCCGGAGGTCGTGTTCCATCCCAGGCACCTTTAGCCTGGGGTGAGGTACTTGGATGGAGGTCTGGGACTGAGTGTCCCAGACTAAGGCTCCGCGAGGGATGGACTTCCCAGGGGACCCCGGGAGTGGGTACCCGAATCAAGTGGCATAAGGGACCGGAGGGGGTACTTACCTGAAGACCTGGTGCAGCAAATTGCCAGTGATGGGTGAGCCTTCGGAGACCGCCCAGAGGGATGTTTTCCTCGATTGGGAGCAGGAATCTACTTCTAGGAAGGAAGTAAGAGAGTTTATTGTGCCTGGGCCTACTCGTATCCACACCCCTCCCCTTGTCTGTTCTGTTCGTTGAGGGAGTCCAACTGATTGTATTCACTTTTACAATGAGAAGAATAAGGGAGTGTTGGACTTTATTGGTGTGGGGCTCAATTACTGGCAGACACTGTTCAAGAAACCAGGAGGAGGCTTCAGATACAGAACACCGACCCAAAGGTAAAAGAGCATTGTCTCCCACTGCACACACATCTGCAGTGGGAACATTGGCATGGTGACCCCGCACTCTCTTCCGCAAGGTACCCCTAGACAAAAGCCAGAGACAGAAGAATTGATACTGGAGGGAGAGAGTGGGGGCCGCTACACGTGGGGGCTCGGGTCCGGGATGGTGTTCGTGCTATTACAGAGTTTAGACGTGTCTGCCCGGAGAAGTTCCGAGTAGGTTGGCCATATCATTGGCCAAAGTGCATCCCTGCTCGAAGTCGTGGACATGACCCAGTGAAGGGAAAGGCCCGCGCAGAAGAGCGAGAAGAGGGGGGAGCCCAGCCATGTGAGGGACTACACGTGGGGGCTTCTATTTGCACTGCGCCATCAGGTACACCCTCCCTGCTTAGTTCGTGGGCGTGACTCAGGAAAGAAGAAAAGCCTGCAAACTACAGAGCAGAGGGGAGGAGTCCAAGACGTGTGAAGGACTACACGTGGGGACTTTGGCGCAAAAACTTGCAGTGCGCCATGGACCAGCAGCAAGTCACCATGTTCGGACATACAGCGTGGGTTCCACTTCACCCTTCTACCACGTCTTTGACTGCTGCTGCTCCGGTGACTGATATGGGGATCCGGCTAAAGCCCCGGAGACGAATCGCCCTGTATTCATGCATGGACGTTGAGGCCCTGGGTGTGATTTGCCCCGGCTGCTCGGGACTGGCGTGTCATCTGAAGCCATTCAGGCGATGCAAAGCCTGTGGGGAGTTCTTATTCGAGGTGGATTCAGTCATTGAGAAGCCAAGAACCATCTACCCCGGCCGTACCACAGGCGGCACCACTCAAGTTGGAGGAATCGCCGCTTTGACAGCCATCCCTGTGCGCACTGCAGCGACCGCGGAGGAGGTCGTGAGTACTCAAATACGGGAGAAATCCGAGGATGCTGACTCGGTCACCACTGTCTCACAGCGTCCACCGCCGAAGAGAAAGACCGGCATGGTAGCCCCGTCCAGCAGCTGCGGTGGACCATCTTTCCTGCCTACGCCCGGCCCGGATAGATCTGGTGAGAAGAGTTCCCGGACGTCCCGCCTCAAGAAAAGGCCAAGGTAAGCCAGGCGGAGGGAATTGGTGTGTGGGCGGAGGTGTCGGGGATTCATGGCCCTGTGTGTCCATGGGGGGTGGTAGTCCCGTTTCCACTACAGGCTACATACCCGCGGAGGAGTGTGACACCTCCGACCTAGAGTCGCTCTCTGATATGGGAGACGATGTCGCCATTGACAAACTGCTCAAAAGGGCTGGGACAAAGTGCCTCTCGCCTCGTCCCGCAGAATCAGGGACCCACCCGTGTCTACAGGGGAGAGTACACCTCGGGTTGAGGCACCAGCGCCTGAGGAGGGGTTCCGTCCCCAGCCTACTCTTGCCTCCCCGGTGCCATCTGCACCTAATGCTGGGGAGAAGAGACTGTTGTTGCGGGTACCTATGCCCAGAATGGAGGTGATCAGAACACCTCGTCACCCGGATGCCATAGTCTTGCCAGGTGAAGGGGACAAAGCCACCA
Source organism: Rana muscosa (assembly GCA_029206835.1). NCBI lineage: Eukaryota > Metazoa > Chordata > Amphibia > Anura > Ranidae > Rana > Rana muscosa. Next base: position 654,500,952 of record CM055118.1, on the reverse strand, counting down.
TGCCTCCACTAGCGAGGCTGCAGCGTCTGTTTTGTCAAAAGGTTGCTGCTGAATATGGGTGGGAGTATCCATACCTGTCCAAAGAGTTACTGTATGAAGTAGAAGTTTGCCGGGAGCGGTGGTACAATGACTTTGTGTGGACCCACATTCAAGTCCCACACGCCCGCAGGTACCTTGCATGCTCCCCCAAGGCATCTCAGCGCTTTAAAGATTGCAAGGCATAGTGGATGTTGGGGCGGCATATTCACGCGGACAAGGTGCTGATTCGACGCAAGGAAGGGTGTTGTGGAATTCCTAGGCTGTTTGCAGAGCACACAGCCTATAATTCCTGTGCTATCTAAGCACACATCAGATTTCATCTTTTTGCAATAATGCTGTCTTTAGCCTAAGTTTGCTAAGATCCACTCACCGTTCATTCCCATTCATCCAAGAAAGGCAGCACCACAAAAGCTTATCTTCTCATCAGGCCATTCCAGCATAGACTGTCCAGCCGACGCCTAATCATAGGCTTTTATTAAACTCAAAAGATCTCAAGACAGGAGGTGATTGGTTGCAGCAACCAGTCACCTCCCCCCATGGGCGGGACATCACAGGATGTTCCTTCCACAGGAGAATGACCATACAAGGACATCCTTCCAAACAGATACAATGTTCATTCAAATTGACTAACAGTGACATACACTGTTAACCAAATGACGGAAACTACATAACAATTATGCCTCAAATGGACCACAATTATTTTATAGTTATGCTACCGTTCCTTTGGACACAGATATGTGCGCTCAGAGTCATTTAACGCCCCCCGCCAGGGGCTGGCCAGTTCCCCCAACGGGGCGCAAAACAACATCTTCTAAATGCAGCAAACATCGCTGTTTCCACAGGAAGATTTTCCCGCCACCGATCTTCCACCAACGTCTGTATGTGCAAATACGCTCAGATGAGCGCATTACAGCAAAACTGACACTGGGGGGACATCTGACAACATATATTAATACATTTCCATAAAAATCTCCACAACAGTCCTCCCTTTTTTGTCATATGCACCCCATGTGTCCATCGATGAAATTTGATATGCTTCTTACACCTGGAAATTAATCAGTCCTTAGTCCATAAAAAGGAAAACACGGCTTGACATGTAGACTCTACTCTTCAGGGGCATGACTTATAAAGGAGGACACGACATGGTGAGCTGTAGTAATCGCCGATCCGTCTGTGATCCTCTGTGTCTTGTATGTGGGTCCGGCTTCGGGGCGTCTCATCAAGGAAACTCTGGTCACGCGTCAAATCAGGCAACAGGAGCACCTCGTCACGACATAGAAAGAATAGAAATAAAACGACATGAGTATATATATTCCCACTTCCTTTAACCACGATCCGCTGTAAAATAAAAATTAGATCCCCAAAGATTTCCAGACCCTTAAAATAGACTCCCAACCTTCACTTAGCTACAGCTCTGGCTTCAACAATTACATGAAGAACCCTATCCTTAACGGATGAGAATTGTTCAATCGTATCCCAAGCCCGAGCCCCCCCACCTTGTACATCCAGGACCCCATGCCCAGACCTGGTCGGGGTTGGTGAACAAATCCCTTCTAGCTGTCCCTGCCATTCTTAATTTCCTGCGCCATCAGATCCTCGCGATCAGCCGCGACCTAAAATGTTGGGACAGCTTCACCATCGCGCATGAACCTCTTGCTTTGGGGGAATTACCTTTATAAGCTGCAGATCCACATAAACACCAAACTAAAGTTCAAACACACTTGTGGTCTGCCTAGATACCCAAACCGACAAGAGGCAGAGCTATTAAAACTCACCAATTTTACCCTCTAAAAATGCATCGTTAGATTCCATTGACAAGTGTCTGTCTGGAGTCTTCACTAGTTTGTCAAAACTCCTCATACCCATAATAACATCATAAATGGCATGTACCTCTGTCATCGCTGGGGACTAAAACTCGGTGAAGACTCAGAACAGACCATCGGTCCTGTTCGCTTTCTGAGCTAGTCAGGACATACACTTTACATAAAAACTTGGGATGCTTTTCACCGTTACCCTCGCTAAAATTTACTAAACAACAAAAATATAAATAAACGAAGATACTCCTCATTCTTTGGTGTGGTTGAGCCTCTTCTTGCAGTGGCTGGCATGGTCTCATCCCTCAAGCTTCTTTACAACGACCCAGTCACCTGGTTGGAAAGAATGTAAACTGATTACTAAGTCAGGGTCCAGGAGGGACTCGTGAAAACCTTTTGGTGGACATTTTGAAGTTCATGTCACAACGATCGCACCCACCCCATCAGCCGAGAATATAAGTGACAGCTAATGAGGAGAGTACGACCCTGATTTTGATTGACCTCCAAACAACCCTCATATGACAATAACCCAGACATCGGGACTGTGGTCACTGCATAACCTGTGCGTGGCTTACAATACCTGGAACCACTGACAAAAGGTTCTTAGCCTCTGGGATGGGAACCTCATTTCACCAGACTGCTGCTTGCCGATTCAAATTCTATCAAAGAAAGAAAGTCTTGGCACAAACTTGGTTAGAATTACAGAGGTTATTATTAGTTTGAAAAAAAAAACTGTCACTCTTACATTTATCATTTCTCCCCCCTTTTCTTCCTCATTACAGACTGAAGGAAGAAATGCGTGGTGCAGGAAAAAAGAAACAATGAAATAGCCTATGATACTTTTACCTCCCTTAGACTCATGTATTTATCCATATGTACCGCTGTCTACATACACCTGTTCTCTGTGTACAAACTCCTTGGACCTGAAAAATACTTATAAGCAAAATCATTACTCTATCCTTCATATTTAACCTGCAAAGAATGGAAAATAATAATGACATTCCTGTACATTGGTAAATTGTCAATGACATTCTTTCAAAACTGATTCAAACAAAACCCTCTGTAACCCTTACTTTTCCCGTTCCTACAAAAATACAACAGCCGCGACGCATCGAAGGATCGCCACGGTAAGTTCGAACATATTCACGTTACTACATACAAACATTCCGATACAAACGTGGGGGAAATACTTCCCAGTTTCCAAAACCACAAATGACAAAAAACAAAAACAGCCAGAATTCTACCTTCACTCTTTCAGCAATAGGAAAAAATACAATGGGAATATGAGAGCAGCTCGAGAAGCTTGCATGGACCAGCCATACAAAGTTCAAACAAACGGGCATGAGACTACACCTCCATCAACACTCATCATTACAGATTTCTGAAGCCGCAGCTCAACTACATTCATTCCAGAGGGATACCCAAAATAGTATCCTTGGACCACCTATGTTAATCTTTTTGGGGTTCAAAGGCCTTTGCCCCAAAACTAGGCTTCGTGCACTGTGTGACCGTCTGACTATGGGAAGCCTCCATTCCTTCCCTTTGCACAGACCTCCTTGTGTCCATGGCGATTTGAATCGGCTTATCGTCTTAAACCTGTGTCCAGGTTAAACCGTTGCACCCTTTCGGAGATCACCGCCCGGTGTCTTCTTATACGGTGAATTGCAGAACTACAACCACTATATGGTCAAGTCCTCCAACTAGAAACCCTAACCGAGGCGTCAACTCTATGGCTTGTTGTCCCAACACTTTTGGAACTACAGAACAACCACAGATCAACCCCCGAATTAGGCCTCTACCCCTCACAGTGCATGCATACACAAGCGTTTTCCGCTATACACCCATACACTGCGTTGTCAGACTAAACCTCACAGAACACTTACGCCAGTTTACCACCTGCAGAACAATGTGGCTTCTCTCTCTGTATCTAGATGAAAAAATAATGGTGATACCCCCTGTTTGCTCTCTACCCAAAACTGTATTACAGTACAAAACTTCACAAAACTGGAACAAAATATAAAAACACTTTTAAACGCCAAAATGCTTTCCAAATTCCTTCCAGACACAAATCTCATTGCTCACCTTTAGAAACCCCAAGCTCCTCCCACTAACTTTCTGCTGATATATAAATGCTGAAAAGAAACTTTCGGTTATGCTCAGCTCTTAAAAAACCAAACTGGTTTATTTACATATCAATTGTTCAGGAAGAGGGAGGGGGAGGGGAGGCGTTAGCCATAATCGCCTTGTCTATCAAGACTTCAAAAAAAAAAATCATTGGCTACACATCATATATATTTCAACCATTTAAAACCTTGTCAAGGAAATGATGGAGTAAACCCCCCTTTGCAAATGGGAGGGAATCCCCCCTGACCCACATTCCCTGGAAGTCAAACCATAAGTTGGGACCCAAAATACAAACTCCTGCCAAGAGATGGCTATACAGTACAAGTTCCAAAAAAATGAATTGCTCTCTGGGAAACTCCCAAATATTTAAACATAAAAACACATCATTGTACAAAAACTCTGTTAGTCTTACAATCTATCAAAATTCAGTGTAAAGTGAAGTTTTTTCTTAAAACCAAAATCCAAAACCCCAAACCCCTGCTCATATACTGCTAAGTCAGCCGATCCTGCAATAGCCCACACTCACCCAAATGAAAACAGAGAAATCCCCAACCTAACATCATGTGCATGGAGTTTGCATGTCCTCCCTGTGTCTGCGTTGGCCTCCTCCCACACTCCAACTGCTGGTAGGCCAGCCAGATCCCATCCATAAATAGGCCCCAGCATGTGCGTGTGTCCGCAAGCACGTTGTGGCCCCTCGGGGTAAAACCGCGCTATTTTAAGATACCTTTCAACTCACCTCAAAAGGTGATGCTTAGAAAAGCAATTTAAACCAGAGACAAAACTGCGCCAATCAACAAATGGCAATACAGCATATTCAGGAGTCGTGTTTGCTAAACTGGAACTTCCTATCTCAAACTGTAAACGTCTCTCAAAATGGCCGACAAGCCAGGACTACAAAATGGTGGATGACCCACCACAGCACCTCATGGACAACAAGAATTGCGCCATTGACGCATGCAATTTTTCCCGCCAAAACCAGCATGGGACGTCACAATGAACACCACATGGGTTCCCCCACACAAAGACAAACACAAATGGCCTCCAGCAGGTTAAAAAGGCCGCACTACCCAATTCGCACTAAACATCAAAAACTGAGAAATTCTATCAGCAACATAGCTGACGAATGCCACAGTATGGTCACATATCATCACACCCAAAGGAAAGGTGGCTGTACCTTCCCTTATAGGATACCCACAGGCTAAGACAAAACTGCGCCTCAAAATGGCAGGCAGACCGCAAGGTTAACAAAAGCCAAGAATGGCGCCATTACTTTTTCCCCGCCAAAACCAGGATCTCTTCACTAGAGAACCAAAAATGCTTTTCTCCACAAAGACTGACTACACCATTGAAACTTTTCTAAATTATCATCAAAATCCACTGAAAAAGGTGTCAGCTACACTCTACAAGGACCACATGTACACTTACAAACTTGGCCTCCCTTTTGCCAACTAAACAGCACATTCAATAAATGTGAGTTACATGACAATATTAAAAACATATTCATTTCTCTAAGTTCATATACTCTGAGATATTCACCACTTTTCTCTACCTAAAGTTCACACACAGTGGCCTCAGCTTCCATAACAAGCCATTGCAGAGACATACTATGTCTGCCTTCTAGCAATGCCTGGCCACTTTGATATGCTGCGGGAACTTTCAACTCAAAAACCAAACACTTTCGTTAAAATATTTTTACACTTATGGGGACATGTGTCTTTGTCCCCTATAAAGGCAAAAATCACAATCTAACCATTTCTATTTTTCATAGAAATCACAAACACTACACACATACAGTATATTGTTGCTTGTAACATCAGATCATCTCTCAGGGCCCTTCCACTACAAAACTCCTGCATGCTATTTACAGAAAGTCACCAACTTTCACCCTTGTAATTGAGATGCTGCCTGCCCCCCCCCACTAAACCTCATGGCTTATGGCTCAATGCAGCGGCCATCTTTAACAAGGCCGCCAATCTCAGTGTAGGCTGCATGAAATACCACAGCTATACCTTCATTTCATACACAATATACAGTCTCCATCAGATCATCTCTTACACAACTTCAGTCACACTTATGGGGACACATGTCCTGCATCACACAAACAATCTAATCACACACAGGCATACGATCCATGACAAAATCACACACACACATACGATTCGCAGACATACACACGCACACATACACACGCTGCAAACTTAAAGCATTATTTCAAAAAGCCAAAAAAATGTTCTTTTAAAGAGTAGAGCCCCCCACATCGGAACGTAGATCCACTCTTCCCCCCATCTCGATCCGATGTCCAAAGGGACTCCATCTATTCCCAAAAATCCTGGCCCGCCATAAACTGTTGTGGAATTCCTAGGCTGTTTGCAGAGCACACAGCCTATAATTCCTGTGCTATCTAAGCACACATCAGATTTCATCTTTTTGCAATAATGCTGTCTTTAGCCTAAGTCTGCTAAGATCCACTCACCGTTCATTCCCATTCATCCAAGAAAGGCAGCACCACAAAAGCTTATCTTCTCATCAGGCCATTCCAGCATAGACTGTCCAGCCGACGCCTAATCATAGGCTTTTATTAAACTCAAAAGATCTCAAGACAGGAGGTGATTGGTTGCAGCAACCAGTCACCTCCCCCCATGGGGGGGACATCACAGGATGTTCCTTCCACAGGAGAATGACCATACAAGGACATCCTTCCAAACAGATACAATGTTCATTCAAATTGACTAACAGTGACATACACTGTTTACCAAATGACGGAAACTACATAACAATTATGCCTCAAATGGACCACAATTATTTTATAGTTATGCTACCGTTCCTGTGGACACAGATATGTGCGCTCAGAGTCATTTAACGCCCCCCGCCAGGGGCTGGCCAGTTTCCCCAACGGGGCGCAAAACAACATCTTCTAAATGCAGCAAACATCGCTGTTTCCACAGGAAGATTTTCCCGCCACCGATCTTCCACCAACGTCTGTATGTGCAAATACGCTCAGATGAGCGCATTACAGCAAAACTGACACTGGGGGGACATCTGACAACATACATTAATACATTTCCATAAAAATCTCCACAACAAGGGGAAGATGTCGAATACCAAATAGAGACTCTGGATCAGCATCTGAAACCCCTTGTCCTGCCGCACCCTCATTTCTATCTATAGGAGAACAGAGACTCTGTTTTTTTCTTGACTAGGGATGAGCTCGGTGTTCGAGTCGAACATAGGTTCGACTCGAACATCGGCTGTTCGCGCGTTCGGCGAACAACGAACGATTTGGGCCGTTCGCGCCAAATTCGAGTGACGCGAACGGCCCACAATACACTGCACCATCGCAGTGTAATCCCGGCGCTGTGATTGGCCAAGCATGCACTGTGACCCTGCATGCTTGGCCAATCACAGCGCCGGCAGCGAGGAGAGCAATGATTGGCCACAGGCAGGATGCCTGTGGCCAATTATTGCTGAGGGGGTTTAGTACACGCCCCACACTATAAAAGGCCGCCAGCGCGGCGGCCTCGTGTAGTGTGTTCCGGCGCAGGGAAAGAGAAGGATAGGCAGGGACAGTGTCATATTTTTTCTTTGCTAAACCTTGTGTGTAGGGACAGAGAAGGATAGGTAGGGAGAGTGTCAGTGTCATATTCTTTGCTAAATCTTGTTTGTAGGGACAGAGAAGGATAGGCAGGGAGAGTGTCAGTTTCATATTCTTTGCTAAACCTTGTGTGCTGAACCATACTGCTGAACCTTGTGTGTAGGGACAGACAAGGATAGGCAGGGAGAGTGTCAGTGTCATATTCTTTGCTAAACCTTGTGTGCTGAACCATATTGCTAAACCTTGTGTGTAGGGACAGACAAGGATAGGCAGTCGAGAGTGTCAGTGTCATAATCTTTGCTAAACCTAGTGTGCTGAACCATATTGCTAAACCTTGTGTGTAGGGACAGACAAGGATAGGCAGTCGAGAGTGTCAGTGTCATAATCTTTGCTAAACCTAGTGCGCTGAACCATATTGCTAAACCTTGTGTGTAGGGACAGACAAGGATAGGCAGTCGAGAGTGTCAGTGTCATAATCTTTGCTAAACCTAGTGTGCTGAACCATTTTGCTAAACCTTGTGTGTAGGGACAGACAAGGATAGGCAGGGAGAGTGTCAGTTTCATATTCTTTGCTAAACCTTGTGTGCTGAACCATATTGCTAAACCTTGTGTGTAGGGACAGACAAGGATAGGCAGGGAGAGTGTCAGTGTCATATTCTTTGCTAAACCTTGTGTGCTGAACCATATTGCTAAACCTTGTGTGTAGGGACAGACAAGGATAGGCAGTCGAGAGTGTCAGTGTCATAATCTTTGCTAAACCTAGTGTGCTGAACCATATTGCTAAACCTTGTGTGTAGGGACAGACAAGGATAGGCAGTCGAGAGTGTCAGTGTCATAATCTTTGCTAAATCTAGTGTGCTGAACCATATTGCTAAACCTTGTGTGTAGGGACAGACAAGGATAGGCAGTCGAGAGTGTCAGTGTCATAATCTTTGCTAAACATAGTGCGCTGAACCATATTGCTAAACCTTGTGTGCAGGGAGAGAGAAGGATAGGCAGGGGACAGTGTCAGTGTCATTGTTGCTTAGCCTCCTGCACAGTATAAACCTGAAGCTAGCCCTTATTGCTGGTTTTCCCATCTCCCTGCAGGCCATTAGAATGTCTGAAAGGCAAACAAGGAGAGGCAGACAGTCAGGAGCCAATAAAAGAGGGCAAGCAAGCTCTGTGTCTGGGGGCAACAGTGCTGGTCGTGGACGCGGTGCATTGTCATCATCACATGGCCATGGGACACGCTTGTCCTTCTTTTCGGCAGCTGGACATGTTGAGCCACATCATGCCGAAGACTTGGTAGAGTGGATGACCAAGCCCTCCTCATCCTCCTCATCCTCTCTCACCCAGGCTCAGGGTACTGGCAAAGCAGCTGCCAAAGCGTCCTCTTCCCTGGTATCAATGTCATCATCAGTCACTCCTTCCCTTGACCCACCATGTCCTCCTCCTGAGGAGTCCCCCGAACTGTTTGAGCACAGTGTTGGGTACATGCTCCAGGAGGATGCCCAGCGTTTCGAAGGGTCTGATGATGATACCCAGCTAGAGGAAGGCAGTAGCGTGAGAGCAGAGAGAGGGGATGCTCAAGAAGGACACCAATCTGGCAGTCATGTTCCAGCAGCTGCAGCATACTGCCAGATTAGCTCCAGTGATGAGGAGGGAGGGGATGATGAGGTCACTGACTCCACGTGGGTGCCTAATAGGAGAGAGGAGGAGGAGGAGGATGAGGAGGAGGCACATCTCCAATGAGACAGGATGCCCTTGGGTGGCCAGCGTAAGGGCAGCACACCGACCGAATCACACCGCAGAGCTCCGCCTGTGCAGGGCGCTGCCTCTGCCCGTTATTCAAAAAGTTCTTTGGTGTGGGCCTTTTTTGAGGCGAGTGCATCAGATCGCACAGCTGCTGTTTGCAACATATGTCTCAAGCGTATATCGCGTGGCCAAAACATCACCCGCTTGGGCACCACATGCTTGACCAGACATATGTTGACCTGCCATGCAGCTCGTTGGCAAGCCTACCTTAAAGACCCACACCAAAGAACAAAGCGAACCTCTCCTTGCACCGCATCAGCTGGGATCTCCAACCCCACTATACCTTCAGTCCTCTCTGAAACCTGCACTGAGAGGAATGAAGGTGTAGAATTAGGTGTGTCACAGCCAAGTACTTGCGGCCACTCTGCTAGCAGTACACCAACGTCCGATTCTAGCAGGCAAATTTCCCTGCCCCAGCTGCTGGACCGTCTAAAGAAGTTCACTCCCAGCCATCCACATGCCCAGCGGTTGAATGCTAGCTTGGCTAAATTGCTAGCGCTTCAACTGCTGCCTTTTCAGTTGGTAGACTCGGCCCCCTTCCGTGAGTTTGTGCAATGTGCGGTTCCTCAGTGGCAGGTTCCCAAACGCCACTTTTTCTCACGGAAGGCGATTCCGGCTCTCTACCGGCATGTGGAAGGCAATGTCTTGGCCTCGCTGGACAGGGCGGTCAGCGGTAAGGTGCATATTACCGCTGACTCATGGTCCAGCAGGCATGGACAGGGATGTTACCTTTCTTTCACGGCCCATTGGGTCACTCTTTTGGCAGCTGGGAAGGATGCAGGACAAGGTGCAGTAGTGTTGGAGGTTGTTCCACCGCCACGCCTCCAAAATGCTACTACTGGTTGTGACACACCTCTATCCTCCACCCCTCCTCTTCTTCTTCCTCCGTGGCCTCTTCCTGTGCTTTGTCCTCAGAATCAGCGGTGCTCCATAGGCGTTCAAGGGGCTACGCAAGTATGCAGGCAAAAAGATGCCATGCCGTGCTTGCGCTGGTGTGTTTGGGGGACAGGAGCCACACTGGGGCAGAGGTTCTGTCTGCTCTGCAGGGGCAGGCCGAGAGGTGGTTGACGCCACGCCAGCTTAAGCCAGGAATGGTAGTTTGCGACAATGGCACCAACCTCCTCTCCGCTCTCCGACAGGGACAACTGACCCATGTGCCCTGTGTGGCTCACGTCCTTAACCTGGTGGTGCAGCGGTTCTTGGGCAGGTACCCGGGCTTACAGGATGTCCTGAGGCAGGCCAGGAAAGTCTGTGTGCATTTCTGCAGATCTTATAATGCCAGTGCTCGCCTGGCTGAGCTGCAAAAGGAGTTGAACCTGCCCAAGAACCGCCTTATATGTGACATGCCCACCAGGTGGAACTCAATGTTGGCCATGCTGCAGCGGCTGCACACGCAGCAGAGGGCCATCAATGAGTACCTGTGCGACTACGGCACCAGGACAGGGTCAGGGGAGCTCGGGTTTTTTTCACCACACCAGTGGGGCATGATCAGGGATGCATGCACTGTCCTGGCACCATTTGAGGAGGCCACGAGGATGGTGAGCAGTGACAGTGCATGCATCAGTGACACTGTACCTCTTGTCCACCTGTTGGAACATACGCTGCGTGGAATAATGGACAGGGCACTTGAGGCAGAACAGAGGCAGGAAGAGGAGGACTTCCTTGTCTCTCAAGGCCCCCTTTACCCAGACAGTGTTCCTTCTGTCCCACCCATCGCACAGGAAGAAGAGGAGGAGGAGGAGGAGGATTGTGTCAGCATGGAGGTGGAGCCTGGCACTCAGCATCATCAGCAGCAGTCTTTTAGGGATGATTTACAGTCCCAAGAAACCAGTGGACTTGTACGTGGCTGGGAGGAGGTGGCTGCGGATCATGTCGTCCTTAGTGACCCAGAGGACTCCGGACTGAATGCCTCAGCTAACCTACGCTGCATGGCCTCCCTGATCCTGCAAAGTCTGCGGAAGGATCCTCGTATTCTTCGGATCAAGGAGAGGGACCATTACTGGCTGGCCACTCTCCTTGATCCACGGTACAAGGGTAAGGTTGCGGACCTTATCTTACCGTCGCAGAGGGAGCAGAGGATGAGACAACTCCGGGAGGCCTTGCAGAAAGGTCTGTGAAACGCGTTCCCAGAGACTGGGAGGTTACAAACTCCTGGTCTTGGACAACGAGTTGCTGAGGCTTCGGTCAGTCAAAGAAGGAGCGGTGGGGAAGGTGGCCGTCTGACCGAAGCGTTCAGACAATTCTTTAGTCCGCAGCCCCAAGGTATGATCGGTTCCAGCAACCATCGCCAGCGTCTGATATACATGGTGCAGGAATACCTAGGGGCAAGGTCAGACTTGGACACCTTCCCCACCGAAAATCCTCTGGCTTACTGGGTCTTGAGGATGGATCACTGGCCAGAGCTTGCACAGTATGCAATTGAGCTACTGGCCTGTCCTGCATCCAGCGTTCTTTCAGAACGCACATTCAGTGCTGCTGGAGGATTTGTCACGGATCACAGGGTGCGTCTGTCCACCAACTCTGTTGATCGACTGACCTTCATAAAGATGAACCAGTCTTGGATCACCACCAGCTACCAAACACCTGAAGCTGATATAACAGACTAATTTATTTTCAAATGTCACATCCCTTCAAGACTGATGCTGATGCTGAGAGTTTGTCCTGTTATGTTGACTGACTATCCTCCTCCTCCTCAATGATCCGATTGACGATGATAGCTTGGAAGAACATTTTTGTTTCTGGGTGCCGCCACCAGTGTCTAAGGCCCAATTTTTCAGCCCCTGTTTAACAGGGGTGTGTTATTAAAATTTTTTATGCAATGCTTTGCAGCAGGGCTCATTCCTGCACTCCAACTAGAGTATCTGGGAGTGGTTGCAGTGTCGTGGCACCAGCACCAGTGGCTAAGGCCCAATTTTTCAGCCCCTGTTTAACAGGGGCGTGTAATTAAAATTTTGATGCAATACTTTGCAACAGGGCTCATTGCTGTGCTCCAAGTACAGTATCTGTGAGGGGTTGCAGTGTTGTGGCACCAGTGCCTAAGGCTCAATTTTTCTGCCCCTGTTTAACAGGGGCATGTAATTACAATTCTTGATCTAATAATTCACAGCAGGGCCCATTCCTGCGCCCACCAAGACTAACTGTGAGGCCTTACAGTGTTGTGTCAACACCACCACCACCACCAAAGGCCCAATTTTTCAGCCCCTGTTCAACAGGGGCATGCAATTGCAATTCTTGATCTAATAATTCACAGCAGGGCCCATTCATGCGCCCACCAAGAGTAACTGTGAGGGCTCACAGTGTTGTGGCAACACCAACATGTAAGGGGCAAATTTCAGCTGAGTATATACGGCAGGCCCCTACTTTCAAACATCCAACTTACAAACGACTCCTCCTTGCAAACGGAAGGATACAACAGGAAGTGAGAGGAAATCTACCCCTAGAAAGGCAAATTCTCTCCTGTAAGAGTTCATATGGGAAAAAAAGTGTCTCCTCTCCACTGATTCTTTATCACCAATTCTTGTTTCAATAAAAACCCCAAATTTTCAAAAAAACATTTGTCATTAGGACGGAAAGTGAGGTGAACTATTCTGAACAGGTGCACACTGCACAGACAGCAAAACAAATGTTACAGGGGTGATAACCCTTCCCTATGTTTTCCAAAAAGTTTAAAAATAGATTTTTTGGGCTGGAGCTACACTTAAACAATGTACCTGTTCAAAATTACAAACAGATTCTACATAAGAACAAACCTACAGTCCCTGTCTTGTATGCACCGCCTGTATACGGCTGTTCAGAGTATATAGGGCCTTTTTTATTTTGTGTGCGGGGTTCCCCTTAATATACATACAAGACCCAAAGGGGCTGGTAATGGGCTGGGGTAAGGGGGGGGGTGTGATGGGGTAGCTATGTCATTTTTCTTAAAGATTTTCATCCATATTACCGGGACCAGACATTACATTAAAGCCGCAAGCAGTTTTAAATGGCTTTTTTTCCTTTAGAAATGTAATTTTGTGCAGGGACAGTTCTAAACACGGGAAACACGTGGCACTTCACAGGCATACTTTAGACACCCCCCAGGTACGATATTTAAAGGAATATTTGACTTTTTTTTTTCACTTTATGCATCATTAAAATGACTGCTCCAAAAAAACGGACGTTTTTAAAACTTCTTTTTGCATTGATACATGTCCCCTGGTGCAGAACCCGGGTTCCCAAACCCTTTTCAGGACAATAACATGCATAATAGTCGTTATAATTAGCACTTTAGATTTCGAACGTTCGCATCCATTGTATTTAATAGGGTTCTAAAGTTCGTGCGAACTTTCGGTCTGTTCGCGGGTTCTGGTGCGAACCGAACCCGGGGGTGTTCGGCTCATCACTATTCTTGAGACTGCTGAACTTTCCGGGGTTCATTGTTCTTGTTACCCAAAGGAGTTGAAGGACTGTTCCTGTTTGTTCTTCAATTTTCCAGCAAGCAATCACAGACTCTGGGGTAGATAGGGCCCAAAGAAGAAGGAAAGTTCCACAAGTGCAGTTACCGCGGCACTGTCACCAGGTGGCAGTGTCGTGCATCGGCATTCACTGTTCACACACACACACACTTTTTGAAGGAAAGGATTTCTCTGCGGAGAAGTTTTTTCGTTCTCACACGAACATATATGTCAGGGATTTGTGTGTTTAACTTTTCTTTCCCCTCTGCAGGAGAGCATTCCATCAAGACCACTGAGAATGGGGTGGGTCTTAGCCAGGATGGGTGGGGAGAGATGTTATGTGAAGATGTGATTTCAATGTTGTTGTTATGTGTTGTTGTTTCCCTTTCCCTCCCTTTTTATGTGAGGCTCAGGCACAACTGCTCTAGCTAGTTTTAGTTTTCTAAAGTTTGTTTTTGTAAATTTTAGTCAGTTTCTGGATTGGACTATGTCAGCCGTTGAGGGCATGGTTTGTTCCAGACACTGGGGACCAGTGTCAAATCACCAGGGGGAGAGTGTAGCAGGTATGTGCTTTTCTGTTTGAATCTGGTGGGGAAACTGTGATGTATGGTTCCCTGGGGCCCACCGGGTGGCGCTGTATTTTTGGGCCCGGGGTTGAGCCATCGTTGCAGTGTCGTACCTCTTTTGGCCTCTCTCGGTGGGTGTATGGTGGGGTGGGGAGCCCGCCGTGCTTGCTGGGAGAGGGTATAAAGGAGCCGGCCATTTTTGGTCGGGAGAGTCGAGTCCCAGGCACCTTCAGCCTGAGGGCGGTGGTTCGTGTCGGGAGTCTATGCGGTCTAGGCCTAGAGGACGTTCGGAGGTCGTGTTCCATCCCAGGCACCTTTAGCCTGGGGTGAGGTACTTGGAGGGAGGTCTGGGACTGAGTGTCCCGGACTAAGGCTCTGCGAGGGATGGACTTCCCAGGGGACCCCGGGAGTGGGTACCCGAATCCAGTGGCATAAGGGACCGGAGGGGGTACTTACCTGAAGACCTGGTGCAGCAAATTGTCAGTGACGGGTGAGCCTTTAGAGACCGCCCGGAGGGATGTTTTCCTCGATTGGGAGCAGGAATCTACTTCTAGGAAGGAAGTAAGAGAGTTTATTGTGCCTGGGCCTACTCGTATCCACACCCCCCCTTGTCTGTTCTGTTCGTTGAGGGAGTCCAACTAATTGTATTCACTTTTACAACAAGAAGAATAAAGGAGTGTTGGACTTTATTGGTGTGGGGCTCAATTACTGGCAGACACTGTTCAAGAAACCAGGAGGAGGCTCCAGATACAGAACACCGACACGAAGGTAAAAGAGCATTGTCTCCCACTGCACACACATCTGCAGAGGGAACATTGGCGTGGTGACCCCGCACTCTCTTCCCCAAGGTACCCCTAGACAAAAGCCAGAGACAGAAGAATTGATACTGGAGGGAGAGAGTGGGGGCCGCTGCAGAAGTATTAGACAATCACCTGAAATGCAGGGTTTTATGATTAACAACCGAAAACATGTCACCAGCCTTTTTGCTGATGACATAATCCTAATGCTCACTAATCATGTGTCTTTCCTGGACAGAGTATCTAGCTTACTCCAAAAATATGGTACAGTGTCATACTACAAAGTGAACGAGACAAAATCGTATATTTTGGATCTGGGGGTGTCTCATCAAGAAAAAACAGATGCAGGCCAAATTCCCATATATATGGAATGATTATGCAATTAATTACTTAGGGATTAAGCTCACTTCCCATCCTGATCAGCTATTTAAAGCTAATTACCTTCCATTAGAAAGTACATTAAAAGAAGCAATGAAAAAATTGAGCAAACATGTGTTATCATGGACAGGAAGGTTGGCAGCCTTTAAAATGCAGGTATTACCCCAAATATTATACATATTTAGGACGGTCCCTATACCAGTCCCCAAAAAAATTCTTCATAGCTTACAAAGCGCACTCTCCAGCTTCCTATGGGAAGGTAAGAAAGCAAGAAGTGCTTTTTCCAAAATAAGTAAAACAAGGAGGGCGGGAGGTATAGGCACACCAGTTTTTATTGATTAGCATATGGCTGCAATATTAGCACAGATTAGATGATGGTTCCCTAACCAACCTTAACCATTATGGGGCCTTATAGAGCAAACTCAAATACCGGGTGGGGACCTACGGGACTACATCCTGGCTTACCCTTCTCTTAAAACAAAAAACACAAATCTCTCTCTCCCAATCATTGCAGCTCTAGAATCTTGGAAAAAATGGTGAAGTCCAAATCTATATCAACACCAGTCATAAATCTTCAGACACCCATCACCACAATAGCATTGATAATACCTGACCTGAATTTGACTAAATTGGTATCCCAAGGTATAAAATAGATTTCGGATCTTTATATAGACACTACCTTGAAATCTTTTACACAAGTACAGTCAGAATTTAGCCTTCCGGCTTCTGAACAATTCATCTATATCAGAATAGCATCCTGCCTCAAAAGCAGAAATTACATGTCGTACAAACTGTTCTGGAAAATACATATATATCTTACTACACAAAATAGTTGTAGAGGAGGCATATAGTTGTTTTACAACTTTCTTAACAATTAATCAATATTTGAGAAAATAAACTCCTTGCTAGCGTGTGCTCCAACAGGTGGACAAGAGGGACAGTGTCACTGATGCATGCACTGTCACTGCTCACCATCCTCGTGGCCTCCTCAAATGGTAACAGGACAGTGCATGCATCCCTGATCATGACCCACTGGCGTGGCAAAAAAAATCAAGCTCCCCTGACCCTGTCCTTGTGCCATAGTCGCACAGGTACTAATTTATGGTCCTCTGCTGCGTGTGCAGCCGCTGCAGCATGGCCAACATTGAGTTCCACCTGGTGGGCATGTCACAGATTAGGCGGTTCTTGGGCAGGTTGTATTCCTTTTGGAGGTCAGCCAGCCAAGCACTGGCATTATTTGACCGGCGGAAATGCACACAGACTTTCCTGGCCTGCCTCAGGACATCCTGTAAGCCCGGGGACCTGCCCAAGAACCGCTGCACCACCAAGTTACGGACGTGAGCCAAACAGGGCACATGGGTCAGCTGTCCCTGTCAGAGGACAGGGAGGAGGTTGGTGCCATTGTCGCAAATCACTATTCCTGGCTTAAGCTGACATGGCGTCGACCACCTCTGAGCCTGCCTCTGCAGAGCTGACAGAATCGCTGCCCCAGTGTGGCTCCTGTCCCCCAAGCACACCAGCTCAAGCACCGCATGGCATCTTTTTGCCTGTGTACTTGCGTAGCCCCTTGAATGCCTACGGAGCACCGCTGGTTCCGAGGACAAATCAGCACAGGAAGAGGCCATGGAGGAAGAAGAAGAGGAGGGTGTGAGAGGTGTGTCAGAATCACCACTAGTAGCATTTTGGAGGCGTGGTGGCAAAACAACCTCCAACACTACTGCTCCCTGTTCTGCATCCTTCCCAGCTGCCTGCAGAGTCACCCAGTGGGCCGCAAAAGATAGGTAATGTCCCTGTCCATGCCTGCTGGACCATGAGTCAGCGGTAATATGCACCTGTCCGCTGACCACCCTGTCCAGCGAGGCCAAGACATTGCCTTCCACATGCCAGTAGAGAGCCGGAATCGCCTTCCATGAAAAAAAGTGGCGTTTGGGAACCTGCCACTGAGGAACCGCACATTCCACAAACTCACAGAAGGGGGCAGAGTCTACCAACTAAAAAGGCAGCAGTTGAAGTGCTAGCAATTTAGACAAGCTATCATTCAATCGCTGGGCATGTGGATGGCTGGGAGAGAACTTCTTTCGGCGGTGCAGCAGCTGGGGCAGGGAAATTTGCCTGGTACAATCGGATGTTGGTGTACCGATTGCCCGCAAGTACTTGGCAGTGTCACACCTAATTCTACACCTTCATTCCTCTCAGTGCCAGTTTCTGAGAGGACTGAAGGTATAGTGGGGTTGGAGATCCCAGCTGATGAGGAGCAAGGAGAGATCCGCTTTGTTCTTTGGTGTGGGTCTGTTATGTATGCTTGCCAATGGACTGCATGGCAGGTCGACATATGTCTGGTCAAGCATGTGGTGCCCAAGCGGCTGATGTTTTGGCCACGTGAGATACGCTTTAGACATATGTTGCAAATAGCAACGGTGCGATCTGATGCACACGTCTCAAAAAAGGCCCACACCAAAAAACTTTTGGAATAACGCGCAGAGACAGCAGCGCCCTGCACATGCGGAGCTCTGCGGTGTGATGCAGTCGGTGTGCTGCCTTTAAGCTAGCCCCTGAAGGGCATCCTGCCTCATTGGAGATGTGCCTCCTCCTCCTTCTCCTCCTCCTCTCTCCTATCAGGCACCCATGTAGAGTCAGTGACCTCATTATCCCCTCCCTCCTCATCACTGAAGCAAACCTGTTAGTATGCTGCAGCTGGGGGAACATGACTGCCAGTTTGCTGTCCTTCTTGAACACCCCCTCTCTCTGGGCTCACGTAACTGCCTTCCTCAAGCTGGGTACCATCATCGGAGCCCTCAAAGCCACGTTCTGATGAGGATGCACCGTGTCCACGACCAGCACTGTTGCCTCTAGACACAGAGCCTGCTTGCCCTCTTTTATTGGCCTGTGCGTGTCTGCCTCTCCTTGTTGGCCTTCCAGACATACTGTCTTTAATGTATTGGAATAGGTACACAAGAAATGGCCTGCAGTGAGATGTAGCTGCACAAACCTGGGAATAAACTGCCTGCCTGTAGTATCTTAGCAACAGTAGAACAGGATTGGAACAGTCTGAAGTGTAGCTAAACAGAATACAGTATACTGAGTGATATACTGCAGCTTACTGAATCAACTGCCTGCCTGTAGTATCTTAGCAACAGTAGAACAGGAATGGATCTAGCTAAACTGAATACAGTGTATATATATATATATATATATATATATATATATATATATATATACACACACAATGCCTGGGGTGCATATATATATACTAAATACACTGACTGCAGCTAACTCAATCGGCTGCCTGCTCTAAGTAACTGAAATGAAATGATGCTCTCTCTGTCTCTATCTCTTCTTTCAACGCCGGAGCACACTACATGGCACCGACACGCGAGCGGCCTTATATAGTATGGGGCGTGTACCTAATCCCCTGAGCCATGATTGGCCAAAGGCACCCTGACTTTGGCCAATTACGGTTCTCTGTACTGACGGCGCTGTGATTGGCCAAGCATGTGGATCATAGTGCATGCTTGGCCAATCATCAGCCAGCAATGCACTGCGTTGACGCAGTGAATTATGGGCCGTGACGTGCCACTCGAATTTGGCGCAAACGGCCCATATTGTTTGAAGTTCGGCGAACGGCCGAACAGACGATGTTCGAGTTGAACATGAGTTCGACTCGAACACGATGCTCATACCTATTTGTGAGTACCACACATCTTGTGCAGCACTCACCTGACATGGCATATTTGTTCATATGTAGTAGTCTGAGAGCCTTATAGATTATGTGTGAGCATCCAGAATACTAAGAATGAGAGAGGCTGTTTTTCTACAAGGTAGAATTACTGCACTGAGCCTGATTTGGACTGAGCTACTGTTGGAACTCTGGCCAGCCACTGGCCCACTGGAAAGAAAGAAAATATTTTACAGGTAGGAAAATAATATCTTCAATGTAACTGTAAACAATATTACATCAAATGCACAACAGAAATAACTGTGGACTTGTGGCGATCATGTTGAAATCATACATAGCTGTGTACAAGTTAATAAAGATGAAACATTGCCCATGAAAAAAGACAAACTCACCCTATGAATTTTGTGCAAAGAGGATGCCCAATAAATTAAGGAGAGAAGGGTATGAGCAAGAGACTGGGAAGGGGCAAGAGATGAACAGAGAGGAAGAGAAGGATAGGGGAGCAGATAGGAGAAAAGGAGGAACAAAAAGGGGGAGGGAGGAGAAGGGGATGTAAATCAACATTTCTCCCTATCCACTAACTCATCCGGAGCCCGATGCCCCATGACGGGAACAAGCTTTTGCTTCACCTAAAGATAGTCCAGAAAGAGCAAATGAGAACAGCAATGTTGTATATAATCTGTTTTAAAGACACCTCTTGTATTGCTCAGTTGTTTTAAAGTGGTCCATGTCAGTCCAAGTGAACCATGTCAGTCATTCTTAGGAAATGTCAATAACCTCCTCAATGTCTTCTATCTTGTTTAATCTATAGAACCATTCCCTGGTCAGCAGAATACATGTAGATCACCAGTGTAATGGAATACATAATCCTGCTGCATTTACCATTTGCATAGCCAATGACTTGTAATATGCTTTTCTGGATAAGGATGTGTGGTGTAAAAGAAACCTAGCTGGTGTTAATTCTAAGCCATATGTGCTAACCTTAATGAGCTTGTGAACCTCTTCCAGAAGGACTGAAGCTTTTCACATGACCACCATATGTGTAAGATTGTACCTTCTTCTCATTCGCATCTGCAGTATGTGTTTTGTATCAATGTACAGAATTTATGCAATAGAGACTGGGTTCTGTACCACCTAGACCTAATCTTGTAACAGTTTTCTTTTATCACTACATTCAGTGAACACCTTTTATGCATACTCATTAATGGTGTCCCAATCTACTTCTGAGAGATCAATCCCTCTCCCATACTATGTGTGCAGAATCTGGAGGAAGAGGAGGATCTTTAACCACTTCGATACCGGGCATTTTCACCCCCTTCCTGCCCAGGCCAATTTGAATCCGACTTTCAAACTGAATCTAACTAATTAAGCAACCGTTTATTGACTAGAGGCTATAGTAGAACAACGTTAAAGAAGGCTTTCAACAGAGTGAGGGAAACCAATAGGCATGATTTGGTCTTTAAAACATCCAAAATAAAGAAAAATAAGAACAAAGATAACAACATCTCGAGAATAATTATACATTTCTCTAAGGAACATACAAAGATCAGACAGATCTTCACAAAATATTGGCCTATCCTAACTGAGGATCCAATCCTTAAAAATCTGGTACCACCTAAACCCCAGATTACCTTTAAAAAAGCAGGGTCCATTGGGGGGATGTTAGTCCAGAGCGAGTACAGGGGCGAGTCGAGGAAGGACCCCTGTAAAACTCTAGGGACTTATCCCTGTGGGGCCTGTTCACAATGTGGCGTCATCGGTGGAGGCCCAACACTGGCTCTACCCAATGGGGAGAATTTTTCTCTCAAACATTTTGCTAACTGCAAAACCCAAGGGGTGGTCTATTTCATGTCATGCCAGTGTGGGGCCTTCTATATAGGGAAGACACGTCAAGAACTAGGCAAAAGGGTTGAAAAACACATGCATAGTATGAGGATTGGCAACCTCTATTTACCCCTTGGTAGGCATGTGGCTAAAAAACATAAATACAGGATGCCAAAGATATACTCTTTTCTGTGGTGGAGAGGATTCACATCCCACGCAGAGGTGGGGATTGGAACAAGGTCCTACTCCAGCGCGAAATGCGCTGGATTAGGTACCTGAGGGCAACAACGCCACCGGGACTCAATGAAGTGGAGAGTTTCCGTCCCTTCTTGGAGGGTTTCAGTTCTGGCAAGACGGACTGAGACCCAATTGGTGGCCGAGGCTCTCTGTCTTCCGAGGTTGGACTCCTTGCCCCCCCTCCTTCACGGGAGATGTCTCTGCCTCCCCCTTTTTTTTCTCCCACCAATATCATCTTCAGACCTAATCCTTCCATCTTTGGTTCTGATTTTAATTCCCTCTTGCTTTTTCTTAAAAACAAGGGAACCCCCCTTTTTTCATATGTGGATTGTAGAAGTGTGGGTTGTTGGGAACACGCAGGAATGCACAACATGAGGATTTGATTGATTTATTATTATTATTTTTGTAATGTGATTTTTTATATGGTTATGTGTGTTGTTTTTCAATTATATATGACCATTGATTAAAGTATATATAATACATATGTTCCGTGTAACCCAGAGAATTTTTTATGTTCTATGGGGAATTAGCGTCCAATCCGGTGTTTCTCCCCCTCTTCAGCTGTCCCATCCTTTGATTTTTGTTCACATCCGGTGCCGGAGGGGGCCGTTCACCAAGGTGGAATTTTTGGCCCATCACCCCTTTAGGCACCGGTGGTTTTTTGTCCCTGGTTCAGAGCGCCCCAAAGATATTCGGGGACTACTCTGAATCATTATCCCGGCTTTCTTTTCATTCTGACCCACTGTGATTGCTTCTCCATATCACCATTGGCTCTGTGCAGTTTTTTCTGCCTGTTTGAGTTTTCCCATCCTTTTTCCCTTATCCAAGATGGCCGTGTCTGCATTTCCTGTGATGCGGAACGTTCACAGGTAAGAGTGAACACATCCATTCTATGAGTCATGTGATCGGTGGGAACCAATCACAACTCACAGGGGGGTATAAAAGGACACCAGGGAGTCTATTGGCGTCATTCCATTGCCTCTGCCTCAGGCGGAGGATCTAATATACCAAGCTCCCATACAAAGGAACCTTGCAAGAACTTATGGATCCCGATTTGTCTTTGGGTTGTTAGTGATTACTGGTAAGCATATAGGACTTTCCATTTATTCTGAATGGATTTGTTTTCCTTTTTTAATGGGAATATACAATTTTTCCCATTTATACTTACCTGATCTCTATTTTATTCTTTTTAGACAATTCTGGTTTCTCCCTTCTTTCCGACAATACGCCATCCATTTGGATTGCACCTTGTTGCTAAATCCTGACTCCTTTTGTGAACATACAATGGTGGGTGCAGCATTGGGAGGGGTAGATGGAGGAAGATGCACCCCTGGTACATAAATTGGAACATGGAACATATGTATTTTAAATGAATATGATTCAGTAAGTTCTTTCTTTTTTTTTTTTTACTTGATACCTCTTGGAGGTGGGATTGAGAATATTGTGATTAATAGAACTCTATAAATCTGTCTTTAGGTAAATGAATGCAACATCCCTGAGGAAAAACGTCTTTTTACTATGATTTGAAACGTGTCGGATGAAGCCTGTTTCTGAGTGATTTCTGCAAAAATCTTGAGTCACCGATCTAGGCATTGTATGCATAATTGTTTATAAATGCAGATTTTTATGGAGATAGATATAGTCATAAACATATTTTTGTATCTATATAAAAACGATTTTGTAATGTTTGTGAATAAATATATTTTTTTACATATATAATTTTCCTTTTTTTTCTTTTTTTGTTGCCTTAAAAATCCCCAAACAACAGAGGTTTTTTTTCACCATATTTACCTGGGATGATGGCAACCATATGTGGGAATGCATGAGTTAACCTAATTTCAAGCCTCAAACTCTTAACCCTAATCCCACTTCTACTAGCCTCAAACTCTTAACCCTAATTCCACTTCTACTAGCCTCAAACTCTTAACCCTAATTCCACTTCTACTAGCCTCAAACTCTTAACCCTAATCCCACTTCTACTAGCCTCAAACTCTTAACCCTAATCCCACTTCTACTAGCCTCAAACTCTTAATCCTAATCCCACTTCTACTAGATTCAAACTCTTAACCCTAACCCTAATCACACTTCTACTAGCCTCAAACCCTTAACCCTAATCCCACTTCTACTAGCCTCAAACTCTTAACTCTGATCCCACTTCTACTAGCCTCAAACTCTTAACCCTAATCCCACTTTTATGACTCCCAAATCCTCAACTCTAATCCCTGTTTTTGATTTTCAAGAACCATTATTTTTTTCCTTTACCAGATTTGACTTTCTGCTTGACATCTTAACCCCTGACTTGTTAAGACAGGATACCAATTGCAGGTTGGCAATATCACCATGTGAACGTTTACTTATAATGCTAAGGTAAGTATATATGAATAATTAAGAAGTACATGTTTAAACACGTAATAAAAGGGCCCTCTTTTTTTTAACCAAAAAAAATATATTATTTATTGCATATATATTTTCAAAAAATGCACAACATGTGCAAAACAGAAAATAAATTAAGAAAGAGCATCAACATGTGCATTTTACAGACAAAATTAGATTTACAAATGTCAAACTTTTCAAAAAAGATAACAAGCCAAAAAATCATAGATTATGATAGTTGGAAGGATGGTGTGTCTCCTCTAGAGGGGTGGGAGGGGGAGCTTGTACATTTTGGAAATATGGCTTCACTTCATAAGGTACTCTCTGAAACCGTTGTTGGTTTTGGGTCATTTGAAAACTGGGATATGGGTGTTGTGACATGAGTGGAAATCGTGAAGCTGGAACAGATGGGTAGGATTGTGATCGCAAGGTACCTGGACCATCATACCTCCCATTAAAATGATGGCTAGTGTTGCCCTCATATGGTGCATCTATATTTTGATGAGGTTGCTGCTGAAAGGAATCAATGAGTCGTAATATTTCGGAACGCATGGTACATTGATTTTCAGATGGTACTTTTGCCATTTGTGGAACCAGGCTTTTGGCAAAGGACTCCAATTCCCCTCCATCTTTATCTTGTTTGTCAAACAATTTTTTAACCACATCAAGGAAGTCCTCTGACATTTTTTGTTTGTTTTTTTTCTTTGTTTTGGTCTGTTGCTGTCACGGATGCCTAACACGGCATCCAGCACAGGGTACGCAGATCAGTGGGCTGCACTAAAGGAACTAGGCACAAGGTAAGTAAATATATATATGAGTTTATTGAAAGGATAATTCCTAAAACAATAAAGGCAACCAGCAAACAACCACAGTGACACACAAAACAACTCCCTACACCAACGTGAATACAGTTTAGAGATTAAAGCGTAAATGTAATCAAGCCAGGGTCATACACAAGAGATCAGTCCGATTGAACAGGGAGCCGGAAGGGACAACAGGAGGAAGGGATGAGTCTGCAAGACAGGGGTCCAGGGATGGATGCAGGGTTCAGGAACACAGGATACAAGGTACAGAGGCAGGGGTCCAGGGATGGATGCAGGGTTCAGGAACACAGGATACAAGGTACAGAGGCAGGGGTCCAGGGATGGATGCAGGGTTCAGGAACACAGGATACAAGGTACAGAGGCAGGGGTCCAGGGATGGATGCAGGGTTCAGGAACACAGGATACAAGGTAACAGATAACAGGTCACAAGGTTCAGGTTCAGGTTCAGGTTCAGGCATACAGGTC
This sequence comes from Rana muscosa, assembly GCA_029206835.1. Classification (NCBI taxonomy): domain Eukaryota; kingdom Metazoa; phylum Chordata; class Amphibia; order Anura; family Ranidae; genus Rana; species Rana muscosa. The sequence goes on along the minus strand of CM055118.1, from coordinate 654,476,013 downwards.
TGGGTTCCAAGACAATACCAGAGCCAATGCTTTAGTGTCTGCTGGGTATTTATACACACCTCCTGCAATCAGTCTCAGGTGACGCCTGATTGCAGGAGATGATTTCGGCTCCAGACAAATGGGAGACACCCGCTGGTGGCCACCAGAACTGCACCCTTTGGTGCTGAAAGCAATAGCACCACCAGCAGGTGACCCAGGCAATGACACTGATCATGACAGTTCCCCCTCCCAAGGAGTGGCCTCCGGACGCTCCATTCTGCCCTTGATCTGGCAGTGCTGGTAGGTGCGGAAAGGTCCCAAAAAGTCTCCCCTGTGTCTGCGGACTACTTGTGCTCCTCCGGCCAGAGTCCTTAAACTTACTGGGAGGCGTGGCACCTGAGTCCGGCAATGGAACACGCACCCCACCACCAGGGTCTGGAAGTTGGGATCTGGAAATGAAAACAGGCAGGGCAATGTGCATGAACCTAACGGAGGCGAACAACACAAGGGCATCACAGTCAGGCTGGGAATCAAGCAGGGCAAAATCAGCGGCAAGCCGGGCATCGAGAACTGGTTTAGCAGGCACCATGTCAGCGGGCTGGGCAAATGGCGCTGGGTCTTCAAGCTGGCCACCGGGCAGAGGCACTTCAAACTGGCCACCGGGCAGAGGTTCAGCAAGCCAGATGGCAGGCACTGGTTCAGCGGGCTGAAAGACAGGCACCAAAACGTCAGGCTGGGTGACGGGCACCGAAAATCCAGGCTGGAACAGGTTGGCTGGTGTGGAAACAGGCTGGAACAGGTTGGCTGGTGTGGAAACAGGCTGGAACAGGTTGGCTGGTGTGGAAACAGGCTGGAACAGGTTGGCTGGTATGGAAACAGGCTGGAACAGGTTGGCTGGTGTGGAAACAGGCTGGAACAGGTTGGCTGGTGTGGAAACAGGCTGGAACAGGTTGGCTGGTGTGGAAACAGGCTGGAACTGGTTGGCTGGTGTGGAAACAGGCTGGAACAGGTTGGCTGGTGTGGAAACAGGCTGGAACAGGTTGGCTGGTGTGGAAACAGGCTGGAACAGGTTGGCTGGTGTGGAAACAGGCTGGCTGGTGTGGAAACAGGCTGGAACAGGTTGGCTGGTGTGGAAACAGGCTGGAACAGGTTGGCTGGTGTGGAAACAGGCTGGAACAGGTTGGCTGGTGTGGAAACAGGCTGGAACAGGTTGGCTGGTGTGGAAACAGGCTGGAACAGGTTGGCTGGTGTGGAAACAGGCTGGAACAGGCTGGCTGGTGTGGAAACAGGCTGGAACAGGTTGGCTGGTGTGGAAACAGGCTGGAACAGGTTGGCTGGTGTGAAAACAGGCTGGAACAAGTCGGCTGGTGTGGAAGCAGGCTGGAGCGAATCGGCTGGTGTGGAAGCAGGCTGGAGCGGATCGGCTGGTGTGGAAGCAGGCTGGAGCGGATCGGCTGGTGTAGAAGCAGGCTGGAGCGGATCGGCTGGTGTAGAAGCAGGCTGGAGCGGATCGGCTGGTGTAGAAGCAGGCTGGAGCGGATCGGCTGGTGTAGAAGCAGGCTGGAGCGGATCGGCTGGTGTAGAAGCAGGCTGGAGCAGATCGGCTGGTGTGGAAACAGGCTGGAGCGGATCGGCTGGTGTGGAAACAGGCTGGAACAGGTCGCTTGGTTTGGAAACAGGCTGCAACAGGTCGCTTGGTTTGGAAACAGGCTGCAACAGGTCGCTTGGTTTGGAAACAGGCTGCAACAGGTCGCTTGGTTTGGAAACAGGCTGCAACAAGTCGCTTGGTTTGGAAACAGGCTGCAACAGGTCGCTTGGTTTGGAAACAGGCTGCAACAGGTCGCTTGGTTTGGAAACAGGCTGCAACAGGTCGCTTGGTTTGGAAACAGGCTGCAACAGGTCGCTTGGTTTGGAAACAGGCTGCAACAGGTCGCTTGGTGCGGAGACAGGCTGCAACAGGTCGGCTGGTGCGGAGACAGGCTGCAACAGGTCGGCTGGTGCGGAGACAGGCTGCAACGGGTCGGCTGGTGCGGAGACAGGCTGCAACGGGTCGGCTGGTGCGGAGACAGGCTGCAACGGGTCGGCTGGTGCGGAGACAGGCTGCAACGGGTCGGCTGGTGCGGAGACAGGCTGCAACGGGTCGGCTGGTGCGGAGACAGGCTGCAACGGGTCGGCTGGTGCGGAGACAGGCTGCAACGGGTCGGCTGGTGCGGAGACAGGCTGCAACGGGTCGGCTGGTGCGGAGACAGGCTGCAACGGGTCGGCTGGTGCGGAGACAGGCTGCAACGGGTCGGCTGGTGCGGAGACAGGCTGCAACGGGTCGGCTGGTGCGGAGACAGGCTGCAACGGGTCGGCTGGTGCGGAGACAGGCTGCAACGGGTCGGCTGGTGCGGAGACAGGCTGCAACGGGTCGGCTGGTGCGGAGACAGGCTGCAACGGGTCGGCTGGTGCGGAGACAGGCTGCAACGGGTCGGCTGGTGCGGAGACAGGCTGCAACGGGTCGGCTGGTGCGGAGACAGGCTGCAACGGGTCGGCTGGTGCGGAGACAGGCTGCAACGGGTCGGCTGGTGCGGAGACAGGCTGCAACGGGTCGGCTGGTGCGGAGACAGGCTGCAACGGGTCGGCTGGTGCGGAGACAGGCTGCAACGGGTCGGCTGGTGCGGAGACAGGCTGCAACGGGTCGGCTGGTGCGGAGACAGGCTGCAACGGGTCGGCTGGTGCGGAGACAGGCTGCAACGGGTCGGCTGGTGCGGAGACAGGCTGCAACAGGTCGGCTGGTGCGGAGATAGGCTGCAACAGGTCGGCTGGTGCGGAGATAGGCTGCAACGGGTCGGCTGGTGCGGAGACAGGCTGCAACAGGTCGGCTGGTGTGGAGACAGGCTGCAACAGGTCGGCTGGTGTGGAGACAGGCTGCAACAGGTCGGCTGGTGTGGAAACAGGCTGGGTTACTGGCAGGATCGTGTGAGTTGGAAAGAACTTCCGTTTTTTCTTTGGTTTAGCCACCGAAGATTTGTATATGTATACAGGGCTGTAGGTGGTGGATGCAGCTGGTAGAGGCGAAGAGCGGAAGGATGGTGAAGCAGAGGGTGCGGATTTTGAAGGGGGTCTTAGGGGAACTGATGGAGGCAGCCGAGACGAAGCAGGAGGGTTAAAGGCAGGGTAAGTGCAGCAGGGGGAAACAGGGTACTGGTACTTCATTGGTAGGAGGGTGTATTGGTTGGCCACTGTGGTAGTTGGGAGTAAAGGAGACGCAGACATCCCAGCAGGCTGGTGTCTAGACACAGGAATGGGTGGCAGGGAACCGACAGGGGCTGAGTACAATAAACTTGACCAGGCCTGTAGTAATGATTGCACAAAGTTAGGTTTGCATACTGCTTGTCTGACCAGAGACTGCACTGACTCAATACATGCTGCAAGCACCTGTGTAGGACAAGTTGAGTACTGCTCAAGGAAAAAGACTGAGTCATCTTCCAACAGCCACACCAAGGACTCTACCTGAGCTGCATTAAAAGGGGGTGTATAGTCATCGTCTCCACTGGAGGCATCAGACAGGGCCAACTCTGTACAGATACAGATCAGATCTTGCACATCCTCAAACACAAAACTGCCCAGATCCACAAAAACATGGGCTATGCGGATGCATTCCAACAAGTGCTCTCTAGTGTGTTCACTTAATGTTTGAGAACAAAACTCCCTGTCCTCTGTTGCTAGTAGCGAAAAATACAGAATATCGTCAAGCTGCATTTTTAAAGCAATAGCAGTGCCCAGACCCAATTCCCAAGTGCAGCCGATCTGCTTGAATGGCTCTGATATTCTGTCACGGATGCCTAACACGGCATCCAGCACAGGGTACGCAGATCAGTGGGCTGCACTAAAGGAACTAGGCACAAGGTAAGTAAATATATATATGAGTTTATTGAAAGGATAATTCCTAAAACAATAAAGGCAACCAGCAAACAACCACAGTGACACACAAAACAACTCCCTACACCAACGTGAATACAGTTTAGAGATTAAAGCGTAAATGTAATCAAGCCAGGGTCATACACGAGAGATCAGTCCGATTGAACAGGGAGCCGGAAGGGACAACAGGAGGAAGGGATGAGTCTGCAAGACAGGGGTCCAGGGATGGATGCAGGGTTCAGGAACACAGGATACAAGGTACAGAGGCAGGGGTCCAGGGATGGATGCAGGGTTCAGGAACACAGGATACAAGGTACAGAGGCAGGGGTCCAGGGATGGATGCCGGGTTCAGGAACACAGGATACAAGGTAACAGATAACAGGTCACAAGGTTCAGGTTCAGGTTCAGGTTCAGGCATACAGGTCTGGGTTCCAAGACAATACCAGAGCCAATGCTTTAGTGTCTGCTGGGTATTTATACACACCTCCTGCAATCAGTCTCAGGTGATGCCTGATTGCAGGAGATGATTTCGGCTCCAGACAAATGGGAGACACCCGCTGGTGGCCACCAGAACTGCACCCTTTGGTGCTGAAAGCAATAGCACCACCAGCAGGTGACCCAGGCAATGACACTGATCATGACAGTTGCTGGGCAATGCTACCTCAGCTGTTTCTGCTTCTGTTTCAGAAATGTGCGAAAACTCTGCTGCATCTAATAATTGGCTGGTCTGCTCTGCATCATCAGGGTCTTCTTCAGTTTCACTCTCCATATTGCTTTCTGTACTGTAAATGTCCCCAAAAATTATTTTACACCAAAAATCCAAAAATTTTGTTATACCGTTCACACCTCCAAAAAATAATAAAAAAATATGTTATACAATTCACTAAACCAAAAAAAAATAAACATTCACTAATAAATGTTTTTATACTTACGGTCTCATCTCCATGACGGGCTTCAGGAACATTAGCTCCTCATAGTGACAATAAACTCTCCCTTTTCTCTTGCCAGCAGAACCACTCCTTAGCTTATTTTGAAGAAGGTGTTCTCGTCTGTAATTATCCCTCATAGTCTTCCACCTTTTCTTTATTACTACTACTGAAATGTATTTTTTTTTTCAAAATTACAGATATCTTGGCACTGGAAATACCTATACATCAATACACTATGAATTCCGAACAGGAATATTGACAATTGGAGAAATTGTGAAGCTAACATGTGATGCTATTTGGAAATTGAAAACTACATTCATGCCTATTCCAAATAAAGAGAAATGGAATGATATTCCTAATCAGTTCTGGAGCAAAACCAACTTTCCAAACTGCCTGGGAGCAATTGATGGAAAACACATTTGACTAATAAAACCCTGTCAGAGTGGTAGCTAATATTATAATTATAAAAAATATTTTTCTGTTGTGCTTATGGCTGTGGTTGATGCAGACTATAAATTTATATATATTGATGTTGGAGCATTTGGGAGTTCTGCAGACTCTTTTGTTTTTCTGAATTTGACATTTGGGAAGCGTCTTTAATCTAATCGCCTTGATTTGCCTGAAAACCAACCATTACCTGGTACAGAAAGTCCAGATATGCCATTTATTTTTGTGGCTGATGAGGCTTTCGCTATACACGAACATTTAATTAAGCCCTACTCGCGGAGGAATCTGGACACCCAGCAGAGAATCTTCAATTATCATCTCTGTCGGGCACATAGGCTGGTTGAATGTTCCTTTGGCATTCTTGCCAACAAATGGCAAATATTCATTAAACCTATAAATCTTAAGGTTGATAATGCCTGTAAATTAATAAAGGCAGCATGTGTGTTGCACAATGTAGTAAGGGATAGAGATGGTGTGAATTTTGAGGACACATTGGCTCACAATTTTGAGCCTGCTGATTTTCCTCATGTCCGTGGTCCAACATTGGGTTTCTGAATTAGGGAAGAATTCGCTAATTATTTTATGAGCCCTGCAGGAGCAGTAAGTTGGCAAAGAAATATGATCTAAAAATCATAGGTAACGCATTAAAATGATCATTAATATGTTTAATATATTTTTTTTTCTTGTCTGCAAGCATATACTTACAAAACAAAAAGCATATTGTTTTTGATTATGAATTTTTTTTACATTCTTGTATTGATTCAAGAAAATAAAAACATGTTTACTTTCACCTTGTTTAAACTTTGTTTAGGAGTTCAATAATAAAAATAATATACAGTATCTCACAAAAGTGAGTACACCCTTAAGTGAAAATGACAAATTTGGGACCAACATGAAAATATTTTGTGTGCCCACCATGATTTTCCAGCACTGACCTAACACTCTTGGGCATGTAGTTCACCAGAGCTTTACAGCTTGCCACTGGAGTCCTCTTCCACTCCTCCATGACGACATCACGTAGCTGGTGTATGTTAAACACCTTGCTTTCCTCCACCTTTTGTTGGAGGATGCCCCACAGATGCTCAATCGGGTTTTGGTCTGGAGACATTCTTGGCCAGTCCACCATCTTTACCCTCAGCTTCATTAGCAAGGCAGTGGTCATCTTGGAGGTGTGTTAGGGGTCATTAGCATGGTGGAATACTGCCCTGCGGACCAGTCTCCGAAGGGAGGGGATAATGCTGTGCTTCAATAGACATGTGCAATTCGTTTGTTTCAGATTTTTTTGTACAAATTTGGACAAATTAGTTAATTACAAAATTTCATAATCACAAATTTTTATAATTTCATAATTTTTTGAATTTCAGAATTTACAAAATTCTGAAGTTCGCAAAATCAGGAATTTGGAAATTCGGAATTTTGGAAGTCCCAAAAAAAGCAAAAAAAATTATGAAACGCAAACAAAAATAAAATAAAATTTTGGCTGTGCACATGTCTATGCTTCAGTATGTCACAGTACATGTTGACATTCATGGTTCCCTCAATGAAGTGTAGCTCTCCAGTGCTGGCAGCACTCATGCAGCCCAAGACCATGACACTCCCACCACCATGCTTGACTGTAGGTAAGACACACTTGTCTTTGTACTCCTCACCTGGTTGCCCCCACACACGCTTGACACCATTTGAACTAGACATTTTCAATTCGTTAAATCCCAAATTCGTTTTACAAATAATTTTTAATAATTATTTAATTCCCAAATTGTGGAATTCCCCTAATTCAGAAATGTCCCAAGGTTTGACAATTTGTAATTTGAAAATTTGGATATTAAATGATTACGGGATTACGTGATGTCGGTATTACGAAAATTCGAACTTCGGAAATACTTAGGGTTAAAGTGTTCGGGTAAGAGGGTTGGAGGGTTAGGGTTAAGGGTTTAAGGCTAGTAGAAGTGGGATTAGGGTTAGGGTTATGGGTTTGAGGCTAGTAGAAGTGGGATTAGGGTTTGGGTTAACGGTTTGAGGCAAGTAGAATTCGGATTAGGGTTAAGGGTTTGAGGCTAGTAGAAGTGGGATTAGGGTCAGGGTTAAGGGTTTGAGGCTAGTAGAAGTGGGATTAGGGTTTGGGTTAACGGTTTGAGGCAAGTAGAATTCGGATTAGGGTTAAGGGTTTGAGGCTAGTAGAAGTGGGATTAGGGTCAGGGTTAAGGGTTTGAGGCTAGTAGAAGTGGGATTAGGGTTTGGGTTAAGGGTTTGAGGCTAGTAGAAGTGGGATTAGGGTTTGGGTTAAGGGTTTGGGGCTAGTAGAAGTGGGATTAGGGTTAGGGTTAAGGGTTTGAGGCTAGTATAAGTGGGATTAGGGTTAGGGTTAGGGGTTTGAGGCTAGTAGAAGTGGGATTTGGGTTAAGGATTTGAGGCTAGTAAAAGTGGGATTAGGGTTAGGGTTAAGGGTTTGAGGCTAGTAGAAGTGGGATTAGGGTTTGGGTTAAGGGTTTGAGGCTAGTAGAAGTGGGATTAGGGTTAGGGTTAAGGGTTTGAGGCTAGTAGAAGTGGGATTAGGGTTAAGGGTTTGAGGCTAGTAGAAGTGGGATTAGGGTAGAAATTTTTGGGCTTGAAACTACTCTGACTGGGATTAGAAATGTTTTTGCGGTTGAACTTTTTGGGCTTGAGACTACTCTGACTGGGATTAGAAATGTTTTTGCAGTTGAGCTTTTTGAGCTTGAGACTACTCTGACTGGGATTGGAAATGTTTTTGCGGTTGAATTTTTTGGGCTTAAGACTACTCTGACTGGGATTAGAAATGTTTTTGCGGTTGAACATTTGGGCTTTACATTCACACTCCTGCTTATGTGACAAGGATTATGGGATTGGTACTCACTTTTTGCACTCTTGCTTTCTTGGAAGGTCATTCCATTCCTCAATATGTTGTTCAGCAATGGCCTCCCATGCTAAATTCTTTTTGCTGCGGTTGGCATACAGTAGATTTTTGGTGTCCCAAAGCTCTGGATGGTCCCGCACTGACTCAATAAACTCCTCCGGTTCTATTGCTGTTGCTCTGGACCTGGATGGTCTGGCCACATTTGCTGCCCTGGCTTGCATCCGCGTATCTGCAGAATCCATGCTCTCTTGTCTTCCTCCTCATCCTCCCAACAGAATTTCCTTTTATCCCAGCATCCTACACTGCACTGCGGTCATGTGACCTTCCCACAGCTTCAGTGTACTGTCTATGGCGTTTTTAAGGCGTTTTTAAAGCGCTACACATTCATTTCAATGGACTTGGGCGTTTTTGAAGCGCACAAACAAGCTCCAAAGATGCTGCTTGCAGGACTTTTTTCAATGCCCCGCCAGCGCAACGCCTCAATGTGAAAGCATCCATTGAGATTATTGAACACATTTTTCATGCGCTTTAGAAGCACTATTTTTTGCGCTAAAACGCATGCAAATCACCTCAGTGTGAAAGGGGCCTAACTAGAAAAAGACAGTTTCCCGAGGTTGGATTAAACCCACTAGCCCACCTAGAGAAGTGGAAAAACCCATAAGGTCAGCAGTGTCATGTTAGGACTGCTTGTGAGGTCCCGCCAACTATTTATGCATGGGAGTCTGAGCAAATCAATAGAAGGAACAGAGCAGATAGACTGAAGGTAGTAAACTAATGGAAAGGAAGCCCAGTTTATACTGAATAGGAAAACAAGTAGGGCAAAAAAGCCATCCCACCTGGGCATCCACATACAGTGTTGGAAAGTGGAAAAATTACTTGCCTAAAATAATAAACCTTTATATGAACACCTAGGAATCTCTCATGGTTGGGGGGAATGTGGAATTGTTACCATATTGAAATAGAATTGAAAAGAAACACTTCCACTTAAGGGCAATTGAGTAGGTCTTTTTGGTCAAAATATACCCCAAATCAAACAATAGAGGGGCTATACATAGAGGCCCTTTCGGCTTTTCGACTGACCTTCCCAATGATGGCTCTTGGTGGAGATCTCCCAATGTGGTAAATTTCAGGCCTCAATGTGCAGGAGCTCCAGACTTACGTGGCCATCTTAGACCAAGGTCAAATCACGCACCCCAGTGTGTTACTGTTTGCTGTTTTATTTATTTATTCAGTTTTTGTGACTACAGGAGCTGCCAGAGCAGGTTTTCCTCTTGAGGACAGAAGGAGCAATACAATACAGGATTATCTGTGAGGGAGCACTGCATATCCATCTACAATAACCTTACATAATTTTTTATCTTGATCATTTATAAAAAAAACTGATGCTATGACTCATTCGTAATTGAGCAGTGTCATCGGCGGAACAACTTCCCTTGGTTTCCATAACAAAGAAATACTGCATATGTGAATATTGCAAGACCTTCTATGGCTGCGCCAGTAATGTTTTCCATTTCAGTGTAATCTTTTTACAATGTATTCATTTTATACCCCTTTGATATGAGACTTCTTTTTAGTTGTTACTTGTTCTTCTGTAGTAAGTACTCTGTTTACTGTTAGTTTATTCCATACATTTCACATTTGTTTGAAATGCTTCCACAGAATATGTAATTCTTTAGATGAACAGGATCTCTCACAAATCATATATATATATATATATATATATATATATATATATATATATTTATTGTGAAGGACTAGCATCAAGTGTAGAGCTTGAAGGACACCGCCACTCGCTGGTTCTTCTTTTTAAGGGTTGTTTGCCCATTTTTATTAAAAGAAGTTCAAAACAAAATCAAAAGGTTTTCCCTTGCAGGGGTTTCAGTACTCCTTTTCAACAACAAAATGACATTCAGCCTCCTGGCTTATACATACAGCAGTGCTGCTCAGGCCTTCCACTTCAGGCTCTTGTCTGTCTCCTATAGACTATTCCATCTGCAACACCGTCCATTTGGATAGCAGCCCCTTGCTGCTCTGACCCTCAGACCTGGGTCTCTGGCTTCCACTGTGCACACAAGCGCTCTCTGACTTCTCCAGTGCACACTTGCACTCTATGGCTTCCCCAGTGCACACCTGCACTCGTCGGGAGGGTGGGGCCCAGAATGCTGGTCCTGATTCTACTATCAGGCCCACACACACCTGAACAATCAGTGTGCAGTTGAGTCTCAAAACCCGGATCCAGGACTGGGGATTTCATCCCACCCGGATCTCTAAGAAATCCCCAAGCTCCGGGTCCCAAAGTGGACTTTAGTAAATCATGAGGAAACTGAAATTCCAGTTTCCTCCCAAACAAGCAAATACCCTGGAGCCCCTCAAACTGCCTGGTTGAGAATCCTGTATTTATAAACTGGTGGGGTACCACACTACCACATACCCTCCCCCTTTGTTTTGATCCGGAGGGAGGAACACCAGCACCCATCATTATGGTTGAGACACCTCTGTGCTGGCTGTCAGCCACGTAGGCCCAACCTTTTTTCCGGGTGCGCTTCCAGGTACGTCCAACCCTGGATCTTAACAAGGTCCTATATTTCCCTATACTCAACCTTCTCCCTCTTCTTTTGGGGTTCCATAAGCACTGCCTCTCCTGAAATTTTAACAGGGCACCCCTGGTCTTTCCAATACCTTTGGACACCACACTGTCATGTACCTTTAACAAATTATTTGGTTCATCATTGACAGACATATTCAAACCAACATTACACCTCTCTACGTTGCACAGATCACCAATGCCTTTTTTTTTTTCATTTGCTAGGGCAGAGTCTGCAGAGGGCACACATACTGGAGGGCTGCCATCACCCATGGGAACCTCACAAGACATCACCTCCCCGGGGTTCACCCACTCTGCAGGCAGCTGTCCTACCACTTGACCTGTTCTGATGCCATCTGTATTTTTATCCACCCGCACAGACAAGCTCTTGTCTGATCCACATACAATTTTTACCGCATTTTTTATTAGTTTCCCTGTCTCGGGGACCTTATTAGGTTTGTCACCTAAACCAAACCTTGGACTGAGGACCCCAGTCTTTTTAACCACCTTTGGTTGAGCCCCGGTCAGGATTTCTGCTGCTTTCTGGTCCACACTTGGCCCTTCCATCTCATGCGATTCTTCCACTGGTACAGCACACACGCCCTTCACCGACAGCTGACCAGTACTACCTTGGACCATAGCAGCAGAAATGCCTTCTACCTGGCTGTTAGGTGGTGAAACCTCAGACACTTTGTTTTCGCCAAAGCCTCTCCCATATATCTCTTGTACATGAAGTAACCCATCAGCATACCTAGAGGTGATTTTTAACACTAGTAATACAGTCATAAATAAACCATTTCTGTCTGGTCCTCCTTTGTGCTGTACCACCTGCCACTCAGGGGTCCACCTAATGGTACTCCGCAGTACCAGACTGTCTAACTGTGGTGGAGACACCCCAGTATAGACTGGCTGTACATCCCAAAGTTTAAGCATCTCCTTGAATACTTTTGTTAGAAACCATACCCTTGGCTCCAGACCCAAGTCCTTCCTGGGGACTTTCCTGACACTGGGGATGCAGACAGACTCACTTGCTGAGACGTGAGAGGTTGCAAGGTTTAATGTAACTTTCTCCCAGCTGGAGACAACCACAGCCTGGTGCTCTACCAGAGCGCTGCCAGGTGCTTGACTCATACCCAACTTCTCAGGTTCAGCACCAATGAACTGCTTCACATTACCAGTGACAACATCACTTTGACACGCCATGTCAGCATCATTTTTGTAGGTTACGGACAAAGTGTCTGCTGTGTGCTCGCCCTTATATGGTCCATATTTCTCACGAGGGTTAACCCCTGCAGCAGCCACCACGCCGTCAGGTATAAGCTGTTCTGCCGTCCCTCCTGCTGGCACAGCAGAAACTTTGTCCACCTTATTTTTGTTCATGAAAGCCTCATCTATCAGGGACATTAGATTTTTACCCCAACTATCCCAATCTGTTGTAGCTGGGCTCCATTCACCGGCGCTCCTCAGCCCTGATCCATCAGCCCAAGGAGACACATTAGAACAGACAGGTTTAGTTGCAGATTCATCACCCAAATTACTAATCATGGCAGACTTCAGTAACACATGTTTTAGCACCACAGGTTGCAATACAACACAACCACTACCTTGCTCGAGCGGCGCTTCATAAGCCTCACACACCTTTACATTTTTCACAGGTTGTGTTAACCCATTATTTACCGGCACATTTTTAGTACTAGCAGCTTGCACTAACACATTACCATTACACGGTGTAGTTCCACTCTGTCCCAGCAGAGTGACATCGCAGTTGTCCATGGCAACCTCCGACTCCAATACATGAAGTTCCCTGGAGATTTCTGGGGACAACTGTGCTGTCTTACCACCAATTGCTACAGGCAACGACCCATTAGTGACAACAGCTTTTGCTCTGGAAGAACCTGGGGTTTTCCCAACAGCAGCAAACTTTTCATTAACAGTAATACTTATAGCATTTTTAATTTTTGCAGGTTCTCCTAGCCCACTGCCAACTTGAGGCTGGCAGACATTAGACACAACACTTTTAGTCATCAACACAGGTTCTGTTTGAACTTTAACCCCTGCATTCCCACTGGGTATGAAAAAGTCATTCTCAAGCGCACATTTTGTGGCCCCACTAACTGGGGTCACTCTCACATCATCATGGACAGTCTCGTAGCCAGTTCTTTTATACCTGAAATCAGCAGTTCCAGGCATCATTTCATTAAAGATAGTCTTACCCACCACAGTAGTTGGGGTCTCCATCTTCATTTGAGTACGTTGTGTTAAGAACCAGTCCTCAGCCGCACATTTACTGGCCAACTCCCCCTGGTGGCCATGGGATGAAATCTCAGCAGGCATCTCCCACTGTTTAGCACCCCCTGCAGACACCACAGAAAACTCCTCCTTGTTGCCAGGGGTGACTGCAAACATATTTGCAAAGGGATCTTGGCCCACAGATAAAGAGTTCTGTTTAGCAACATTACCTCTAGGTGCACCCCAGAATATAGGGCAAGACAATATTTCGTGCCCCAGCTGGCCACATTCCAGGCATGGTACTGGATGACTTTTCCCCAGTGCATTTCTCTCCTGATGATTCTCTCCAGGCACAACTTCCACTCTCGTTGCCATGGGAGATCGCAGTCTCCCAGCAGAGCTTTGCTGGCTCACTCCAACATGCTGTATTGGCTCCTCCGGAAGCCACTTGTCACGACCCATGGGAGGGACACCCCATGGTCCACAGACAGCCCGACTGGCCTCCTCTGTGTTGCTATGGGCAACCACTCTCTGTCCTGGCCTTTGATCAGCCTCTCTTCTGGCATATAACACAGGCTTCTCAGACCTTTGTTTTGCTAGGTAGCTTTGCACTGGAGCCAGGGACAAAAGGCACTTGGAGACTGCATGCCCCCACTCACTGCACCGCAAACAGCGCACTTGGTTCCATGTCTTGTCAGGGTTTCCCACCCTGCATCTGCTGGACCCTGTCTCAAGCTGTGTCACTTTCACACTTTTCGCAACAGCTGCTGGTTTAACTGCAGCAGCGTTGCCAGGGGCAACAGCACCCATCTCCCAGGCATGGACATCCGGCTGCTCTCTTTTTGTATGGAAGGTTGGCTTGCCTTCCACTTTAGCTTGGTCCAATACTGCCAGGTGTCGCTTGCACCAATCCACTGCAGATTCAAACGCTGGTGGACTCTCCACACTAGCCGTCATCTGTGCCTTCATTGCACCAGGGTTGCTAGGGACAACAGCAGCCCTCTTTTCCCTTGGAAAACTCTGTTTAGGCATGTATGGGGTTCGCTCAGACGGTAACAACCCCTCCAGCCACAGAGCTCTATCTATCATCTCAGCCATCCTTGCTTCTTTTAGGCGTTTTGATCGCCCCATCCTTGCAGTCTTGCACACAGCAACTTGTAACAGTTCTTAGCGGAGAAAAGGGGAAAAAAAATAAAAAATCTGTTTGTTTCTCCTTTCACAGGTACACAACCTGCATGCAACAGTCCATCAAATAAACTTCTGTGCAATGCAGTTTGCCTGGCTGCCACACACAGCTAGCAGCAGTTCACTGCAGAGAAAAAAAAATTGACTTTTTGTTCACAGGTACACCACCTGCAACAAATTGGAGCACTGTCTCTTTAAGGCTAGTTACCTTTCGCTTGCAGGTTCTCCTCACCTGCACACACACAGATTATACAGTCTCATGCACCAAAAGCACAGTTCATATAACAGATGAACTTACTTGATTGTAGGGATCTCAGATTGTGCCCGCATTCTCCACCACTTGTGAAGGACTAGCATCAAGTGTAGAGCTTGAAGGACACCGCCACTCGCTGGTTCTTCTTTTTAAGGGTTGTTTGCCCATTTTTATTAAAAGAAGTTCAAAACAAAATCAAAAGGTTTTCCCTCGCAGGGGTTTCAGTACTCCTTTTCAACAACAAAATGACATTCAGCCTCCTGGCTTATACATACAGCAGTGCTGCTCAGGCCTTCCACTTCAGGCTCTTGTCTGTCTCCTATAGACTATTCCATCTGCAACACCGTCCATTTGGATAGCAGCCCCTTGCTGCTCTGACCCTCAGACCTGGGTCTCTGGCTTCCACTGTGCACACAAGCACTCTCTGACTTCTCCAGTGCACACTTGCACCCTATGGCTTCCCCAGTGCACACCTGCACTCGTCGGGAGGGTGGGGCCCAGAATGCTGGTCCTGATTCTACTATCAGGCCCACACACACCTGAACAATCAGTGTGCAGTTGAGTCTCAAAACCCGGATCCAGGACTGGGGATTTCATCCCACCCGGATCTCTAAGAAATCCCCAAGCTCCGGGTCCCAAAGTGGACTTTAGTAAATTATGAGGAAACTGAAATGCCAGTTTCCTCCCAAACAAGCAAATACCCTGGAGCCCCTCAACCTGCCTGGTTGAGAATCCTGTATTTATACACTGGTGGGGTACCACACTACCACAATATATATATATATATATATGTTTGTGTTTTACATTACAACACATTCATTTTAAGGAGCTTTTCACTCTATTTACTTTAAATATCCAGAGAGGTTTAGGAGAATTATTAAGAAAATTTGAATTTCTCTAGATCAGTGTTTCTCAACTCCAGTCCTCAATGCGCACCAACAGGTCAAGTTTTTGGGACTTCCATTGATTTGCACAGGTGATTTGAGCAGTTTCACTGCCTTAGTAATTACCACAACTGTTTCATCTGCAGGAAATCCCAAAAACATGACCTGTTGGTGTGCCTTGAGGACTGGAGTTGAGAATCACTGCTCTAGATGCTGAATGGGCATTTGAAGTGAACATAGGTTGAAATAAGGCTGAATCCTTCTATAATTCACACTGGTAAAGTATACCTGTCCCCTGACCATGGAAATGAAAGTATTTACATATTCTTAAAATGTATCCATGGTCAAAAATAAAAACCATTTAAATAATGTGTTATTGAATGTTCATGTGTTATAGCCTAGTCATTTTGAATAGAATGCTCTGCCAGCTGTTAAACATTCCCACATGTCCAACTTCCTAAGACGTAGTAAAACAAAACTGACAGATCACAATAAGTGGGACTTTTAGGGCACAGACTGACATTCATCAATATCGGTAAAAATACCTATTTATTATCAAACTTTTACACATTTTTCTGTGTCATAAAAACAGTAAAAGGCTAATAAAGTACTTAAGTATATCACCAATTACAAAAAAATAATAATCCCTCCATCACCCCACAAATGTCATCGATATAATATCCAATGTTGATATAAACCAGTGGTTGTGATTGTGGGGTTGAACTTGATGGGAGTGATTTACTAAAACTGGTGCACACAGAATCTGGTGCAGTTGTATAGTAACTAATCAGCTTCTATTTTTTTTTGTCAAAGCTTAATTGAACAAGCTGAAGTTAGAAGCTAATTGGTTAATATGCACAGATGCACCAGATTCTGTGTGCACCAGTTTTAGTAAATCTACCGCAATGTGGAGCTGGAGGAGCTAGAGAGAATGTATTATGTCAACCGTCTATCAGGATATGATAAAAGCAAAGCAGACCAAGACCTATGATACACTCAAATGCACCACACCAGCAGAGGGACAGGATTATACAGATTACTTATAAGGCCTTAATTTATAGTAAGATCCAAGAAACTGGATACAAAATCCTAACTATATGGTATAGGGTCCTTAAAACCCTACAACAATTGTTCCCCCAGAGCTCCTCGTTATGTTGGAGATGTTAAAGAGAAGTGGGTTACATGCTCTACTTTTTCTGGTCCTGTGAGGGTCTTAAAGATTTCTAGTCCCAAATCAGACACTGGATTCAGAGGTTTACTGATATCCAGATGCCGGATGATACAGCTGCTTTTCTGTTGCATTTGACCCCCATGTCCTTGAAACGTTACAAGTGCACCCCTCCTTACTAAATTTTCTTAATGCTGCAAAGGCATATATCTCACTATTCTGGAAACAAACCACACCCCCTTCCATTAAGACTTGGTTTGCCAAGATCAAAGAAGTTAAACTAATGGAAGATCTCATGGCTGCGGTACACCATAGAGAGGAACGGGTTTTTAAACAAGGTTTTACTGGACGGAATTTACTTTCACATCTGAATATCGGGATATTCTGGTCTCTCAACCACAACACCCTTGACAATTCTTTTTGAGATGATGCTTTTGACCACAACAGACTTCGCTGAGCTGGCTCCACTTTTAATAGCACAGTCACTTCCGTTTCCCTAACCCCCTCTATCCTTCCCTTTTTTTTTCGTTCCCTTCTCTGGCACTTTGTTTTCTGCTTACCACTTTTTCTAAAAAAAAATCTCGTTTTTCCATTTGTACTGAAAAAAATGTATATGGAATATAAGCTTGTCAGGGAGAAAGGAACTCTACGGCTACTGTTTGGATGGCCTTGTATCTGCGGGTCTATCTGTATAGATTCTACAGACTTTATTTCATGCTCTTTGCCCACTCTGTTGTTTTGTGGGAGTCTGTAGGCACCGATTATTCCTGTATGACGTAAAATCTGATAAAGAATAAGAAAAAAAAATGTACACCACATATTGGGAGTCGTTACAGTGCTAGTGCACTGGTGGTACTATACGTCACAGAGACTTGAAGCTATCTTACCAACCTCCACACTAACTTGCTGGCATAATTGTAGGCAATTAGGGTTCCCACTAGATATTTGGTGTCAATGTCCTCAGGTTATGGATACATATTTTCTGTTTTTGTTTTACCTCTGTTACCCATATTTCCTGTCCACCAGATCCTAAATTAGCCGTACTCAGTATTGGAACTGACCAATGGCCTCCCCATTTTCAAACGTTTCTGACACATTTTCATTGCAGCATGTTTGGCTTTAGAGAGGCACTGGAAAAAACGACTCCTCCATCTTTACTGATTTTAAAATGACCATCTTCTGTATGAATTCCTGTTTGCAAAAGCTCCCCTAGCCACATCTAAATTTCTCTAAACCTGGAATCTCCGTCTTCAAGACTCTAACTGTATATATTTATTTTGAATACCTCTTATTGATCTACCCCCCTTTGTTAACACCTCTTACACAATAGGTTACTCACTCTCATAATGCCCATGCATGATCTCCTCTTTATCCTTGAACTTTATCTACTCCTGCTGATACTTATATCAGGAAATATAGGGACAACTTCGGTTTTGCTATTCATACCTTCCTTAGGGGCCCACGCTGGGCACCTAATTTTCTAAAGTTTGCAACTTTTAAGATATTACTTACTTATCAGTATGCTCGATGGAGCCACAAGTGAGGTCCGTACTGGATTTAGTGCTCACCATGGCACCACTGTACAACATATTCTCATACCCTGTTTACACATTCCTAACAGAACTCACTGTATTGTTGTAGCTGACCAATGCCCATTTTATTGGATTGTACTGACTTATTTCTGTAATTTATTGTTCATGTTTTGATTTGTTTATAGTCTCAAAAAAAATTAATAAAGAGATAAAGCTTAAAAGGAAAAAACAAAACAAAGCAGGCCGTTGTCTTGACACATGGAAATGCAGCCAATAGCTTCAAGAGGAGCAATGGGACCAATGAGGGCCTTAAACAAAAATGTGTTGGATATCTATTTACAATGTCCAGTTAAATACTCAGAAGAAAGATCAGGGATTAGTACACTTTAGTAATACAAACCTTATCCTGCTGGAAAATATCTGTGATTTGAATGTTTCTGTAGTGAATTTTGGCGAGTAATTTCTCAATCATTAACCTGCGCATTACCTTAATGCAATACATTTAAGGTTCTTAAAGGCTTCAGGTTCTTACAGCGATGAGCTTTATGTCTAGCATGGGTTAACAATGAGCCCAACCACAGACACAGTGGCACAGAAAACTAATGAGACCATCTGCTGCCAATAATACACTTCCTAGCCTCTGAACTTAAATAAGGTGGCATAGAAGGGCCAATAAATGTGGCTTTCATATGTGCCAGTCCCTCACTATAAAAAGACAGGGTTCCCAGTAGGCATACTAACAATATTCTTAGCTGGGATAGGGAAAGCATAGTAGTGCTGCTGATAAAGTAGGGACAGATCTGTATAGGGTTTGTAGGCATTGATGCCTTAATGTACATGTGAATTATTACTGTCATGGTTAGGGGTCAGGCTCAGAGACCAGTAGATAAAGCAGTAGAGATGTTCACATTGACTGACAGGATAAGAAGACAAGCAGGTCACCCTAGTGGATGATGATGGCTCACCTAAGGTCGGGGTCTAAGCACTAACTGGTCTTCACCAGAGCTCCTGATGGCGGAGACGGGTTTTGTTGTTTACTATTGCCAGGTCATTGTCCTCAGAATAACATCTTCAGGTTGTGAGCAAACCAGGGTGCAGTGACAGATGTAGCAGGTAGAGATCAAGCAGAAACATAGTCAGTAAACAAGCAAAAGGTCAATAACAAGTGGTTGCAGGTTGAGATCAAGTGAAAGCACAGTCGAGGAACAAGCCAAAAGTCGGTAATGAGTGATAGTCAAGATATGGGCAGCAGGAGAAGCGCTGGATAGAGCACAATAATTTTGAGGACACGCTTCTTCAGAAAACAACAGCATAAAAGGCTGGTAAGTGAAAATACAATATGTTAGAAATGTCATAGTTACATAATACAGCAGTTATATATACAGAGCAGTACATAAAAATATTCAAACAGATCCAGTCGTCCGGACAGCAACACATAAAAAAACACAAAACATGCAAATATATTGATACTTCTCTATCTATATGGATACTGCATATATTCTGGATAGCATACTGAATAAATTTCAAATAGGCTAAATTACCCTTGCCGGTGACATCTACACACTCTTTCACATGCCCCCATGATTTGTTTGTGTCCTTTTGGAGCACGTTTTTGCATGTTTTGTGTTGTTTTATTGTATTTTCACTTACCAGCCTTTTATGCTGTTGCTTTCTGAAGAAGCGTGTCCTCACGTGAAACATGTTAAAGCTGTGGACCTCACTGGGTACTACAATTCCAGCCTCTACTGTCAGTATCTAGCCAACTGCTTGGAACCTATGGAACTTGGAGAGTAATTCTCCTTTAGGTCCCATAATTGTTACTATAAGTTTGGCATCCCTCAGTGATAGTACCTGGTTGGTCCATATACATTATTGTCTAATGGTTTTTAGAGAATCCTTTTAATGTTATTTTTTCTAATTTAACTTAATCAATTTGTTATATTTTTCTACAAATGTATCTTGTTAATTTGTGCCTACAAAGTCCAAAGTCCCCCACAATTTCCTTTTTCTTCTGCCTTAGTTTGCTACCCACTCCTTCCCAAAAAATCTACTCTCTTGACCCCCAAGACTCCAACACTGCTCTTTTACAGTTCTCCTCCTATCTATATCAGCACGCTCTTAGTGTCACAACAATTTTATCACCTCCTTTCCTCTTCCTTTTTCCATTGTGGTCCCCCTGGACCCCTTCTATTCTCTATTTCTTCCCTGGGTCATTTCCCATAACCATCTCTATGCTGACAACACCCACATTTATCTCTCTATTCCTCAGCTCACCCCTTCGGTCTCTTCATGCATAACTTTTTTACTCACTGACATTTCAACATGTCACATCACTTCCTCACACTCAGTCTGTCCAAAACTGAGCTCATAATATCCCCCCATGTCCCCTCCCCCAACTTCTCCATCATGATCAACAACACAATGATCAACCCCTCTCCTCAAAATAAGATTATAGTTGTAATTCTAGAATTTGATCTCTCCTTTTGACTTCACATTCAATCACTGTTCAAACGTTGATGCCTTAACCTCTGGACCATTTCCAAAATGTACCCCTTCTTTAAATAAAATTCAAACTACTAACAATAACATATAAAGCCACCCAGAATTTTGTTCCAAACTCCTGTACGTCACCAATTTAATCTCAAACTATAATTTAAACTGTCCTCTCTGCTTCTCCCAACACCTCTTGCTCTCTATCCCCTCATGATCCCCTCCCATGCTCACCTCCAGGACTTCTTCAATGCCAATCCCTTCCTCTAAAATTCCTTACCCCAATTTGTGCACTTATTTCCTACTCTGCCCACTTTTAGTCAATCCATAAAAATGCATCTCTTCATGGACACCTATCCCATTTCCACCTAAATGCTGTACACTTACTTTCTCCATCAGCTCATCTCTCACAATGAATGCCTTTGGTATCACTTGACCTCCCTTTAGATTAGAAGCTCTCTCATCTCTCTTATATTGAATTATATTGTAACTTTATTGATTCTCTTTATTTTGAAAAGTGCTGCGCAAATTGATGGGAAAATATATTCTGTATAATAATAATAATATTTCTAGGCAATATGCATCAGTACAGAAGCTTTTTGCCCTTTGATTTGCAGGCTGGAGATTGTGGAAGAGAAAGGGAGAACATTAGTATAGTATAATATAGTAGGTGACGTTGAAAAACAACATAAGTCCATCAAGTCCAACCTATGTGTGTGATTATATGTCAGTATTACATTTTATATCCCCGTATGTGGTTTTGCCTTGCATGTGTTGCCCTTCCATGTGCTCCTTGCTGTGAAGGCCAGTTATAGATGGAGGCAGGCACCATTTGTTTGTTACTGAAGTAATATTGGTAAGGGGACACATTGGACACCTTTGCTGCCATTGTGCTATGTGCTGGGTGTCCAGTGTACCCCTGTGCCTTTAAGGAGGACTGGGCTACCTCCAGGCTCCCCTGCCCTCTATTTATTAATTAGATCCATTAGAATGCCTGTGCTCCCACTTCTGGAGACTCTCATAAATTTACAAGGGTTAGGACTGCAGGTAAAACAGGGTGCCATGATGCTGCCCTGCAGCATGTGTTTGCAAATGTGTGCCGACTAAATCCCTGTTTTTAACGCATACTGTAAGACAGGTTAATTTGGTTGGTAAGCAGACTGGTAACACTTTTCACACGTATGAATTTAAAGGCTAAGTTCACCTTTTTTTTCTAAAACCCAACTCCCCAATGTACAAATGTACCATTAACGTACCTCAGTTGCAGAAAAATAAAAGCGTTCTTTGATTTTGAGAACAAGGCCTTACCTTAGCCCTTGCTGTATTTCTTAGAAAGCTCAGAGACTCCCTGATATACCGTATATACTCAAGTTTTTCAGCACTTTTTTTGTGCTGAAAATGCCCACCTCGGCTTATACTCAAGTCTGTCCATCTTCAAATTTGTGTGCCTGATCCTGGCCAGCCATAGGTCCCATGGACCCCAAACTTGGCACACATGTAGCCCCACTCTTCCTCTACCAGTGTCCAAAGTGTGTTGGGGTAGGGGAGCAACAATTTTTCAAAGCCAGGCACCCCTTCCATAGACTCCAATGTTAAACGGTCATTTCTCTAGTAATTTTGGGGACCCGGTACCAGCCGGCCCTAGGTCCCCTGAACCCCAAACTTGTTTGTTGTCCAGGGGACCTACGGCCGGGGAGCACCGATTTTTCAAAGCCGGGCACCCCTTCCATAGACTCCCATGTTAAACGTCAGTCTAGTCACACAGCGCCGGAGATCAGGTAGGGAGATTGGGCACAGTGAGGCATGGACACAGTGAGGCATGGGCACAGTGACAGTGAGGCATGGGCACAGTGAGGCATGGGCACAGTGAGGCATGGGCACAGTGAGGCATGGCCATAGTAAGATACAGTGAGGCATGGACACAGTGAGGCACAGTGAGGCATGCACATGGACAGAGTGAGGCAAAGTGAGGCACAGTGAGGCTTGCAGATGGACACCCTAGGCTTATACTCGAGTCAATACGTTTTCCCCGTTTTTTGTGGTAAAATTAGGTGCCTCAGCTTATATTTGGGTCGGCTTATACTCAAGTATATACAGTAGATTTGGGACAGAGAAATCAGTAAGACACAGGATGGATTTTACCAGTTGACCTCATTAGCACAGATAAGTAAAAGGCGCAGGCACTTAAAGTACTACTGAAACCTCACAAGTAAAAAAGGTCCATGTAAAATTAATGAAATATGAATTAAAAGTCCAAACACTAAGGGCTGCCACCACGTTGGAATTGAAGCCAGATTCCAGCAAGGCTGAAAAATAAACAAAGGAGAGGCGCCTCCAAAAGTGTCTGAAAAATGCCCCAGTGTGAAAGTAGCCTAAGTGTAGGATTAAAAACTGTTTAATAAGAACATCCAATTGGCAACTCACATGTGTGCATAGTACAAAAGGCACATCTGTGTATATGGAGGGTCTCAAAAGGTTTCCTCGGTGGAAAATTCACTCCGCTCCGCTCCTCTGCTCCTTCCTCCCTGCAGCACTGTAATCTCTGCTCATCACCGCTGTGATGATAGACGGCCACGCGGTGATAGGAACCAGAACAAGTCTTGGTGTGCAGATGGCTAGGCAGCGAGGAGGGATGACATCACCAGAATGCAACATGTTTCCTGAGCATGCGTACTACATGTCTAATGGTAGCCGCGCTCCTTCAAGCATTCTTTAAGCATCTGAGAGGAAGGAGCAGAGGATACCCTCTGGAATCCTCCATATACACAGATGTGCCTTTTGTACTATGTACACATGTGAGTTGCCAATTGGATGTTCTTATTAAACTTCTTTTAATCCTACACTTAGAGGGGCCTCTCCCTTGTTAATTTTTTGACCTCATTAGCACACACCCTTTACCCATAAGCTAAGTTTTCACAGCATTCCCAGCATCTCTCCATGTGTGCATTTGCTTGGCTTCCCCAGCATCCCTTCAAACAGGCTCAGGCTGCATTATAAACTCCCTGGGGCTGCATGCAGTCCATAAGACACCCCTGAGTGAATAGATAGATGGTGTGTCCTATTATATAGTTTTGGTAAATCTAAAGGAGATTGTACAGAGATTTTACAATTAGATTGTATAATGTATGGCCATACACCTAACATGACCTAGTTACGCTTTCAGTGTCATTAATTGTTAATGGCACACCAACACAGAAGCAAACACACATTTTACCACATGAATAAACAGGTGACAAATGCAGTAAAAGCGTGCAACTCACATCACTCACATGAGCTACTTTGCCACATTGCCACATTTGCCTATTGAAATCAAGGGGCTGCCCTATGTGTGTCACTGGAAAAACAAGCCAAAAACATGCGCTCCTACTACTTTAGGTGTGAATGGGGCCTAAAAGTGAAATTGGGGAGTTTACACAAGAACAATGAGGCTCCATTCACATCTGTGTGTTTCCAAACGCATGGCAAACTGCACAGAAAATGCACGCTTTGCCATGCATTTCAGAAATGGCTGGGCCTGAAATGGCATTGGAAAACGCTTCTATTTATTTATGATAGGTGAAATTCTGCCCGAAAAGGTGAACATAACCTTTAATCTGTGTCTTTACATATTTTTTCAAAGTTTACTTTAAAAATTATGTTTTCATGAGCAAAGCATGAAAGACAGCACTGGAAGACACCCCATTAAGAAGAAGGAAGAAAGGCAATCTAATGTTGGAGTGCACGGAAAGCATGGGAATGTTTTATATGCCCGAATTAAACAAAGGAAAAGTTCTTGCAGCATAAGCAGACGATGCTACAGTTACTTTACAAGAATAATACAAAGCAAAGACATTTTTCAGTTTTATGATGTCAGCACTTATAGCATAATTGCACAAAAAGGAGATTATCAAGATGAAGATTTCACATTTAGACTGATGTGATAAATGCCAATAAAAGTGTTCACAAATCATTTTGTTGGCTTCATCTTCTAAACATAATTATGTTGTAAAGACCACCAAAGATCTGCTCTTTGTATGCATCTAACTCCTGGTTTCCATATGCTGGATTTATTATTATAAATGGTGTACCACATTAAAGGTCTTTACAATAAACCAGACACAGAGAAGAGGCTATACAGTACTGCTACATAGACAGAAACAACACAAGTATGTGCTGTATTGAAAATGTGGTGTAGTTTACTGATCTATGCATTGTAAATTATTTGAATCAAACACACAATTGACATATATATGTAACACACACAAAAAGATAATTAATTTTGAGCGACAGCATTTACAAATGCTGAGCATTATGCCGCGTACACACGATCGGAAATTCTGACAAGAAAAGTCCGATGTGAGCTTTTGGTCAGAAATTCCGATCGTGTGTAGGCTCCATCTGAATTTTTCAGTCGGAATTTCCGCCAAGAAAAATTTGAGCGCTGGTTCTCAAATTTTCTGATGGGAAAAGTTCCCATCGGAAATTCCGATCGTCTGTATGCAATTCCGACGCACAAAAAAATATGCATGCTCAGAATCAAGCAGAAGAGCCAAACTGCCTATTGAACTTCATTGATCTCGGCTCGTAGTACGTGTTGTACGTCACCACGTTCTTGACAGTCGGAATTTCCGACAGGATTTGTGTGACCGTGTGTATGCAAGCCAAGTTTGAGTGAAATCCCGTCGGAAAAACCATCCAAGGTTTTTCCGACAGAAGTTCCGATCGTGTGTACGCGGCATTATACTATCTTCCAGTTAAGGTCCTGCCTGTCCTGCATGTTAGCTCAAGGACTTCACTAGAGTATAACATACAGATCAGGGGGACTTCACTAGAGTATAAAATTCATATCAGGGGGACATCAAGCAGTGCTTTACAGAAACAATATGCAGAACGTTTGCTGTTTAACCACTTCAGCCCCGGAAGGTTTCACCCTCTTAATGACCAGGCCATTTTTTTGTGATATGGCACTGCGTTACTTTAACTGTCAATTGTGCGGTCGTTGCATGCTGTACCCAAATAAAATGAATGTCCTTTTTTCCCACAAATAGAGTTTTCTTTTGGTGGTATTTGATCACCTCTGCGTTTTTATTTTTTGCGCTATAAAAAAGTGACAATTTTGAAAATAACACAATATTTTTTACTTTCTGCTATAAAACATATGCAATAATAAAAAAAAAAAAAAAAATCTAATGTCTTCATCAGTCTTCATCAGTTTAGGCCAACATGTATTCTGCTACATATTTTTGGTAGAAAAAATCCCAATAACTGTATTTTGATTGTTTTTTTTTCTCTAGTAATGGCAGTGATCAGCGATTTTTAGCGGGACTACAACATTGCGATGGACAAATCTGACATCAGACCCTATAACTTTCACGCAAACCAAAAAATATACTTTTATTGGGATTTGTTTTACCAAAGACATGTAGCAGAGTACATTTTGGCCTAAATTTATGAAGAAAATATTTATTTTTTTATTTTTTATTGAATATGTTTTATAGCAGAAAATACAAATTATTGTTACTTTTTTCAAAAAGTTCCATCATTTTTCATTTATATCTCAAAACATGAAAAAACATAGTGGTGATCAAATACCACCAAAAGAAAGCTCTATTTTTGTGGAAAAAAATTACATAAATTTTATTTGGGTTCAGAGTTGCATGACCGTGCAAACGCCAGTGAAAATAGTGCAGTGCTGAATAAAAAAAAATGCTCTGCTCATTAAGAGGGTAACATCTTCTGGAGATCAAGTGGTTAAGCTAATAAAGATGCATACTTTAACCACCTGACCTCCAGAAGATTTACCACCCTTCATGACCAGGCCATTATTTGCGATACAGCACTGGCTTACTTTAACTGACAATTGCATGTGCGAAACTGTATTCAAATAAAATGTATGTAATTTTTTTTCCCACAAATAGAGATTTCTTTTAGTGATATTTTATCACCATTGCACTATAAACAAAAAAGGACTAATCATTTTGTAAAAAAAGAAAAATAGTTGTTTACTTTCTGCTATAAAACAAATCCAATAAAAAAAAATAAAAAATCTAATTTCTTCTTAAATTTAGGCCAATACAGTATGTATTCTGCTACATGTTTTTGGTAAAAAAATCCTAATAAGAGTATATTGATCGGTTTACACAAACGTTATAGTGTCTACAAACTATGGGATATATTTATGGTATTTTTTTATACTAGTAATGGTGGCGATCAGTTACTTATAGCAGGACTGCAATATTGTGGCAGACAGTCAGACACTAACTGACACTTTTGACACTTTGCAGGAACTAGTGACACCAATACAGTGATCAGGGCTAAAAATGCACTGTCACTGTACTAATGACTCTGACTGGGAATGGGTTAACCATCTAGGGTGATCAAAGGGTTACCTGTGTGCCTAGCCAGTGTTTTTGTGTACACAGTGTGCTGTTTTCACTAGGGGAAGGGATTGATTATATTCCCTGCTTTTCCAAGAACACAGGATTGAACCCTTCCCCCCCCCCTGTTAGAACTGAGATATACTTTGTTTGCATATCTCAGTTCTTTGTGTATTGCCGATGATCGGTGGGTGCCGGAGGACATAGAGTGGCCAGCACCTGCCTATCGGCTTCTGCTGTGAATTGTCACAGCAGAAGCGGCCCGCCAGTGGCACGCGTGCGCCCCCTGCGGCGAAAGTGCTGCAAGGTCCATAAAGACATGGATGAGCGAGTTTGGGGTGGAGGATCTCACCGGATAGAACACTTTTGGGATGAATTAGAGCAGAGACTGTGAGCTAGGCCTTCTCAACCAACATCAGTGCCTCACAAATGGATTTCTGGAAGAATGGTCAAACATTCCCATAGACACATTCCTAAACCTTGTAGACAGGCTTCCTAGAAAATTTGAAGCAGTTATAACTGCAAAGGGTGGGCCAACTCAATATTGAAACTATGGATTAAGACTGGGATGCCATTAAAGTTCATGTGTGTGTAAAGGCAGGTGTCCCAATACTATTGATAATATAGTGTATACGTTATCCAGTGTACAGCTGCCACCCTGTAGCAGTAAAAGCGCCATAGGGCGGTCAGCAAGCAGTTAAAGAGGCCCTAGATCTCTTGTTCAGGCTATATACAATTCTGCAATAATTCTAAAATCCACATTTATTTTAAAGTGTTACAAGGAGGAGCAATGGAATTATTCTGTTCTCGCTACACGTTTGCCCCTGGCGTGTATGTAGCTCAACATACAGCTTAAACCTTGCATCCTAAATAACCAGACTGTCTGTAACTTTGGTTCTTTATTACGATGAACAGGTGGTGGCCATATAAGATGCGTATGAATAATGGTGAAACTAGAGATAAACAAATAAATGAACATAGAAGAATTATATGAACACAAACAAATGTCTACTAGGCATATAGATAAACAGTCTTTATCATACCAGCGAGGCTGCCTTAAGGAGATCAGGACTTAGGAAACATGTGGCGCAGGCTTAGCTGACTCCATGTGGACTGTTCAGTGGAAAAAGATAAAAGAGTTGTGATAGCAAGTGAAGACAGTTTTCAATAACACGACAGGAAATGTACATTACCATAGAACACTGCCCATCAACAGTCCTTTGGTAAGAGTGACATCTATTGGACAATATTTGAAATACAAGTCCAGAAGATATTACTGTATTTCTTTGTAGGCCAAAGGCATGACAGAAATTGTGCCTGAACTTACCACAGTAAAACGTTTGAACACTGATCTATATCATATTAGCCTTACCCCTTACAATAGCCTTTACTACTAATGTTTGTCAAGAAAAAATAGTTGTGTTTTTTTTATATATTAATGTTATAGAACGTCTCAGTGTAAGTGATAAAAGGTATCACCTAAACTAGGCAGCCAGAAAACTTTTAGGGCTTAATATGTAATTCAGATATTACTAACATACCATATTATAAATTACACCTTGTATTATTTTGCTGTAAAGGTAGTAACAAGGTATTATGCTTTTTAAAATGATTATTTAACCATTTGAACTCAGAAACCCCTTTTATGACCAGAGCATTTTTTGCTATTCAGCACTGTGTTATTGTAACTGGCAATTGCACAGTCATGCAACACTGTACGCAAATGAAATATATATTATTTTTCAAACAAATAGAGGTTTCTTTTGGTGTTATTTGATCACCACTGTTTTTTTATTTTTTATTAAACACAGCTCAAAAAAATGTAAGAAACACTTTGAAAACACATCAGATCTCAATGGGGAAAAATATCATGCTGGACATTTATACTGATATGGACTGGGTAATGTCTTAGGAATGAAAGGATGCCACATCGTTTAATGGAAATGAAAATGATCAACCTACAGAGGGCTGAATTCAAAGACACCCCGAAAATCAAATTGAAAAAATTATGCAGCAGGCTCGTTCATTTTGCTGAAACTTTATTGCAGTAACTCAAAATGGTACTCAATAGTTTGTATGGCCCCCACGTGCTTGTATGCATGCCTGACAACGTCGAAGCATGCTCCTAATGAGACAATGGATGGGGTCCTTGGGTATTTCCTCCCAGATCTGGACCAGAGCATCACTGAGCTCCTAAACAGACTAAGGTATAACCTGGCGGCGGCGGATGGACTGAAACTTAATGTCCCAAAGGTTTTCTATTGAATTTAGGTCAGGCGAGCGTTGGGGCCATTCATTGGTATTCCTTCATCCTCTAGGAGCTGGCTGCATACTCTTGCAACATGAGGCCGGGCATTGTCATGCACCAGGAGGAACCCAGGACCCACTGCACCAGCGTAGGGTCTGACAATGGGTCCAAGGATTTTTTTTTTCCGATTTAACATTTTTATTTTGTTTTGAAACAAACAGAAAGCAAAAAAGAAGAACAAGCATCACAGGTACATGCAAAAACAAACATCACAAAGTAAATTTTATGTGCTTTTTACATCACACACCATCCCCTTGTCTACTATATATTATATACCAAAATATGCAACATCCATAGTTCTTCATATTAAATACCACCTATCGCCCAGGTGTTACTCGTGTTACTTCAATTCTCAAACCCTTGATTTTTAAAATACACACACTTGGGCATCTGGTCCCCCTCCCCTCAAGGCCTCCCCATCTTATCCCTAAGCTGGAGGGAGGCTTTCTATCCTTTTTCTATTCTCCTGTCTCATTGCAACTCTCCTTGTTTCAACTTGTCCTATTTCCCCCCAAAAAAAAAAAAAGGAAAAAGGACGAAGAAAAAAAAGGGGGGCCTAAGGCCCCGCTCTCTCTCTTTCGCACCCCCCAGGTCCAAGCCTGATAGCATCTGTTCAGTTTACATCTATAAGAGTCTTTCCCTCCTCTGAGTATTTAAAAAAGTTCCATGCCGACCATGTCTCCAGATACACCCCCCGTTTCTGACGAGAGGTCCAGACCAAATCCTCCAACATACCGTATATACTCGAGTATAAGCCGACCCGAGTATAAGCCGAGGTACCTAATGTTACCACAAAAACCTGGGAAAACGTACTGACTCGAGTATAAGCCGGGGGTCAACAATGCCCATTTGCACACCTCACTGTGCCCATTGCAACTTCACTAAGCCCATTGCCACCTTACTGTTCCCATCCTCACTGTTCCCATCCTCACTGTTCCCATCCTCACATGTGCCCATCCTCACATGTGCCCATCCTCACATGTGCCCATAGAATTAAAATTGAACATTGTAAATTGTACCTGAAGGCTGCGGCGTCCATCGTTTAAAACTTGCGGTCTCTTCCTGGTCTCTTCCGTGATAGGCGGAACTGTGTCTGCTGAGAATCGCCTATCATGAACGTTCTCTCATCCTCACCCATCCCAGCAGACACTGTGTTCAGTTTCCGCCAATCACGGAAGGGACCAGGAAGAGACCGCGAGTTTTAAACGATGGACGCTGCAGCCTTCAGGTACAATTTACAATGTTCAATTTCGCTGACTCGAGTATAAGCCGAGGGGGGGACTTTCAGCCCAAAAAAAAGGGCTGAAAATCTCGGCTTATACTCGAGTATATACGGTATTCAGATATTCTACACGTTTGAGCCACATCCCTACTGACGGTGGCTGGGTCTGCTTCCACATTACTGGGATACATGCTCTTGCTGCGTTTAGGAGATGACAAAGGATTGACTTCCTATATTGTTTAACCGCGGCATCCGTGTCCTGTAGTAGAAAAAAAGTCAGATCCCCTGGCATCTCCTTCTCTCTAAACATTTGTGCAATTTCCCGGACCTCCTTCCAAAAATTCTGTATTCTAGGACAAGTCCAAAAAACATGTATTAACGTCCCTCCTTTTCCCCCACACCGCCAGCATTCATCTGGTATGTCTGGGTAGCATCTATTTAGGACGGCCGGGGTACGGTACCACTGCGATAGGATCTTAAAATTAATCTCCTGCGTTCTTACACAGACCGAGGATTCAAACATGTTACATAATATTTTATTCTTTTGTTCCTCCGTGAAAACCCTATCCAGCTCCCTCACCCACTTCCCAAAAAAGGGCAATCAAAAATCCTCGGCGGGTGTATTCAGCAGGTCACTCATTTTAGAAATAGTATGCCGCAGGGTACCACTCCCATTGCAATACTCCTCAAACTTTGTTAACGTTCGTTCATATCTACTTGGTAGACTCAGAGTGTCAAGAAAATGTCTCAGTTGCAGTGCCCTTCAAAAATCCAATTGATAGGATGTAAATCCTATTATCATCTCCTGTATCGAGGGCCATGCACCTGCTTTCACAAAATGGGAGGCTTGAAACAGCCCCTGTTCTAACAGATTACTAAAAGGTCCTTTCTTCAGTCCCGGTCCGAACTGTGGGTTCCCTAAGATGGGGAAAAGGGGTGAGTCTAATGTTGATAGTTTCACCTTCGCAAATAACCCATGTCCTATCCGAAGAGTAGGACCTATCACGGGATGTCTTAATAGATTTCGGAAGGTCCCTATAGCACAATGCAGCTCGGTGAAGTAAACCACTACACTGGGCTTGTTCTATCTCCAACCAACTTTTCCCCTCACTATGTCGGCTCCAATCAATCAGGCGAGTCAATAAGGCCACCTGATAATATTTGTATACGTCTGGAGCAGACACACCTCCATATCGTTTAGGTAGCGACAACAAGGATCCCCTAACTCTTGGATGTTTATTTACCCATATGAATCAACTGAAAAGAGATTGTATCTGTTTGAAATCTGTTTGAAAAAGTATTTGGGTATGGCAATGGGCAGGGTCTGAAAAAGGTATAGGAAATTTGGCAAAATATTCATTTTAATAATATTGCACCTCCCAAACAATGAATAGAACCCTTTCTGCCATCCATCCAGGAGGATCCGCACTATAGATAAAAGTGGTAAAAAATTTAGCTTATATGTATGTGAGAGATCCGCCGGGATGGAGGTCCCTAAATACGTCAGGGCTTAAACTGTCCATTTAAATTTATAATTAGATTTCAGGGTATTCAGTTCTTCCTTGAGGATCGTAAATCCCATTGCTTCAGATTTTACGTAATTGATCTTAAAATTTGATAAATCGCCATATGGTTGGTCAAGTTATACATCATGTCATCCGCATAAGCTGATATCTTATACTCTATGCCTCCCACCAACACCCCCTTGATGTCTGGGTTCCATCGAATCCTGCTCAATAAGGGCTCTACAGACACAAATAAGAGTGGGGACAACGGGCACCCTTGTCTTGTCCCGTTGGATAACTTAAAAAGTGGGGATAATACACCGTTCACTTTAACCTGTTGCAGACGTGTTGCCAGGATCTTGGAAGGATTTCATCCCAATACCTAATGGCAGTCACTGTGCCATTGTCTAGCCTGTAGAAGTCTGTGCGTCCCTCCATGGATATGCCTCTCCAGACCATTACTGACCTACCACCAAACCGGTCAAGCTGAACAATGTTATAGGCAGCATAATGTTCTCCACGGCTTCTCCAGCCCCTTTCACATCTGTCACGTGTTCTCAGGGTGAACCTGCTCTCATCTGTGAAGAGCATAGGGCGCCAGTGACAGACCTGCCAATTCTGGTGCTCAATAGCAAATGCCAATCGAACTCCACAGAACTCCACAGTGCCAGGCAGTGAGCACAGGGCCCACTAGAGGACTTCAGTCCATCCATCTGTTCAGGAGCTCAGTGATGCCCTGGTCCAGATCTGGGAGGAAATACCCCAGGATACCATCCGTCGTCCTATTAGGAGCATGCCCCAATGTTGTCAGGCATGCATACAAGCCCATGGGGGCCATACTACCGAGTACCATTTTAAGTTGCTGCAATGAAATTTCATGAAATTTCAGCAAAACGGACTAGCCTGCTGAATAATTTTTTTCACTTTGATTTTTGGGGTGTCTTTGAATTCAGCCCTCTGTAGGTAAATCATTTTTAATTTCTATCTAACAATGTGGCATCCTTTCATTCCTAACACGCTACCCAGTCCATATCAGTATAGATATCTAGCATGATATTTTTCCCCATTGAGATCTCATTTGTTTTCAAGGTGTTCCTTTCGTTTTTTTTAGCAGTTGTGAGGGGGTTAGCTCGGCAGCGGGTGTGTGTGACCCCCGGGATGGGCTCCCCACACAAAAACAGGCCCAGCAAACGGAGGTTGTGGTTTTCAAAATCAAAAAAAGGTGCGGTTTATTTTCTATTTACAGTGACAAAACACAGCAAAGCCAAAAGAAACATAAACAAAATAAATCCTGGTCAACTTGACCTCTGACTAAACATACAGGTTTCCTAACTAACAACTGGGATCAGCCTAGTGCTGTCCTAGTCCCTAAGTCCCTGGTTTTAAATGTCCAAGCAAATAGCCACACAGGCTTTGTCTCACCGCACAGGGGTTCACTCTCCCTAGACAGTCCACACAGGTCTGGTTCCAGGCATGAGCTAACATCTAATGAAGCTGGGAGTTCTTATAGAGGCCTAAATGAGCTGACAAGCTTCAGCTGGTCTCATCAACTCCCTGTCTGCACGACGCCCCACACTCTCCCTAGACATATGAGTCATCCATGAGCCCACTAGCCTTAGCTGGGCTTATACAACTCTCCACCTAGTTGTATAAGTCGGCGTAAAGCCTGAATCTGGGCGAAATATATCTACCCCCCTGGATGCAACCAGGTGACTTTACCTTCCTGCTGTCACATACCCCCCCCTCTTGTTTTAACCTTGGGGTTGGAACACCAGCAATCAGGCATTCATGTACTCGAGACAAAGCATCCACATTCCCCATTTGAACGCCAGGGCGATGCTTTACTGTGAAGTTGAATTCCTGGAGGGCCAGGAACCACCTATTCACTCTTCTATTTGTTTCCTTGTTTTGAGCCATCCACTTTAACGGAGCGTGATCCGTAACCATGTCAAAGTGCCTACCTAGCAGGTAGTACCGAAGGGAATCTAGAGCCCACTTCACCGCTAAACACTCCTTTTCAACGGTGGCGTAATTTACCTCATGGGACTTCAACTTCCTGCTGAGGTAAATGACTGGGTGCTCTTCCCCGTTCCAGACCTGGGACAATACTGCTCCTAACCCCACATCTGACGCATCACTTTGTACGACAAAGTCTTTAGAGAAGTCGGGTGAGTACAACACTGGCTGGCTACATAAGGCTTGTTTCAAGAATTGGAATGCTGCCTCAGCCTCGGGGGTCCATTTAATCATGACCGACCCTTTCCCCTTCGTTAGGTTGGTTAGGGGCACAGCCTTAGAAGCAAAGTGGGGAATGAATCGCCGATAATACCCAGCGATTCCCAGAAAGGCTCGTACCTGCTTCTTGCTGTTGGGACGTGGCCAACTCTGGATGGCCTCGACTTTGTTGAGTTGGGGTTTTATTACTCCCCTCCCAATGGTGTACCCAAGATATTTGGCCTCCTCCTGCCCAATGGTACACTTCTTGGGGTTAGCCGTAAACCCCGCTTCCCGAACAGAGTCCAGGACTGCTTGCACTTTTGGCAGATGTGAGGCCCAATCTGTGCTATGGACAATTACGTCATCCAGGTAAGCCGCAGCATACTTCCGATGGGGCCTCAGCATCTGGTCCATTTTCCGCTGGAATGTGGCCGGCGCATTCTGTAACCCGAACGGCATTCTTTTATATTGGAACGCCCCGTCTGGGGTTACAAATGCGGTTTTCTCTTTGGCCAATTTGGCCAGGGGGATTTGCCAATACCCTTTTGTGAGGTCAAGAGTCGTCATGTATCGGGCTGTTCCCAGCCGGTCGATCAACTCATCTATACGTGGCATGGGGTAGGTGTCAAATTTTGTAACTTTGTTCAACTGACGAAAATCGTTACAAAATCGCCAGCTCCCATCCGGTTTAGGCACCAACACAATGGGACTAGACCAATCACTTTGGGACTCCTCTATCACCCCTAAGTTCAGCATTTTCTGTACTTCCTCCCGTATTGCCTCCCGTCGGGCCTCTGGGATCCGATAGGGTTTTAACTTCACCCTTTCACCGGGCGGGGTAATGATGTCATGCTCTACCCCAAATGTTTGTCCCGGCAGCTCAGAGAATACCTCCTTGTTGCGAAGCACAAACTCCTTAACCTCCTGTTGTTGGGGTTGTGACAAGGTGGCTGCTATTCCAACCTCAGGAATCACGCAACCAGTTTGAGCTGGTGACCAAGTGTCTGCGACTAGGGACTCTCTATCCCTCCAGGCTTTCAACAGATTAATGTGATAGATCTGTTCGGGCTTTCGCCTTCCTGGTTGTCTGACCTTGTAATTCACTTCGCTCACTTTTTCCATTATCTCGTAGGGGCCTTGCCATTTGGCAAGGAATTTACTTTCAACCGTAGGGACAAGTACCAGTATCCTATCCCCCGGGGAAAAGGTACGGGTCTTGGCTCCACGGTTGTACACTCTCTGCTGTGCTAACTGCGCTTGGGCCAAATGTTCCTTCACGATGGGCATTACCTGTGCAATTCGGTCTTGCATCAGGGCGACATGCTCAATCACACTCCTGTGGGGAGAACTCTCACTTTCCCAAGTTTCCTTGGCAATATCCAACAGCCCTCTTGGGTGTCTCCCATACAGTAACTCAAAGGGGGAGAATCCCGTAGAGGATTGGGGCACCTCCCTAATAGCAAACATCAGATAAGGAAGTAGACAGTCCCAATCCTTTCCATCTCTATCCACCACTTTCTTCAACATTTGTTTTAGGGTTTTGTTGAATCTTTCAACCAGCCCATCGGTTTGGGGGTGATACACAGATGTACGTAATTGCGTCACTTTGAACAATTTACACAGCTCTTTCATAACCCGGGACATAAAGGGTGTACCTTGGTCCGTAAGCAGTTCTTTACAAATACCCACCCGGCTAAACACAAGAGATAGCTCTTTGGCTATGGTTTTGGCCGAGGTATTTCGGAGAGGGATCGCTTCTGGATAACGGGTGGCATAGTCCATTATAACTAATATGTACTGGTGCCCCCTAGCGGACTTGATTATAGGACCTACCAAATCCATGGCGATCCTCTCAAACGGGACCTCAATGATGGGTAGAGGGACCAGTGGGCTACGGAAATGTGGCATCGGGGCCGACCTCTGACACACAGGGCAGGAGGAACAATAATTTTCTATGTCCTTCATCACCCCCGGCCAATAGAATCTCTGTAATACCCTCTCTCGGGTTTTCTCTGTCCCCAGATGACCTCCAAGAATGTGCCCATGGGCCAACTCCAACACCAACTTCCTGTAAGGTTTGGGCACCACAAGCTGCTCAACGGTTTCTTCTGCCCTTTTTGCCACCCGATACAGTAGGTCCTTCTCTACGCTGAAGTATGGGTAAGTGCAGGTATTATCTGGGTTCACTAACTCGCCATCTATTTTCACTACGTTTTCCCGTGCCTTTATTAGGGCGGGGTCTTTCAACTGTTCTGTGGCAAAGTTTTCCCTGTGAACCTCAAGATCAGAAAACTCCACAGACGGTAGGTTTTCGTCTGAGGAGGTGGGCTCCTCTCCAGTTTCTTGAGTCTCCCCTGCCAATACTGATAAGGGAAATTCCGGAGAGTCCTCACCACTCTCAGGGGAGTTCTGGCTATCACATTCCTGGTACACAGGGGCACCAGTGGGGGGCTCAGGATCATCCCACAGTTCCCAGAACTTCGGAAAATCCCTTCCCACAATGGCGTCATACGGTAACTGAGATACTAAGCCCACTGGATGAGAGAGGGTACCTTTGGGGGTCTCGAAACACACTGTAGTCACTGGATACTCTCGGGTGTCCCCATGCACACAAATAACAGCTACCTTGCTATTCCCAGAGACCTCTGTTTTAACTAACTCAGCCTTTATCAGGGTCACAAGGCTACCTGAATCCAGCAATACCACAACATTTCTACCATTAACACACATTTTGCATAAATGTTTCTCAGTTCCTCGAATGGCAGTGCATGCGACTGTCGCACACAGCGACTGACGTCTGCCCGTCAGAAAGTCACACTGCATGGGTTCCTCCACAACCGGGCAATTGGCTGCAATATGTCCCGCTTGCCGGCAGCGGTAGCAAACGATCCTTCTTGCCGCCTCTTGAGCCGCTGATTTCCCAGGCTGTTCTCGCCAAACTTGGGGTAGAGCTCCCACCCTCTCACTCTCTCCACCCTTACCCCTTGGAATCCTCTTATCCGCCCCTGGGGATGGTCTGGTCTTAGGGTGGAAAGTCCGAGTGTCTCTGGAAGAGGCCGTCAGGTTCTCTGTAGCCAAGTATTTCTCCACACGATCCACAAGACCATCGGCCGTCTCTGGGTCTCCATGGCTTACCCACTTTTGGATGGCAGTAGGAAGAGCTCTCAAAAACCGATCCATTACAACACGTTCCACAATCTTTGGTGCGGACAAAGTCTCTGGCTGTAGCCACTTTCTGCTCAGGTGAATGAGATCATACATTTGAGACCTGGGGGGTTTTCCAAGCTGGAAAGTCCAGTTATGCACACGCTGAGCCCGGACAGCCTGGGTGACACCCAGCCTTGCCAATATCTCAGCTTTTAGCATCACATAGTCTTTTGCTTGGTCAGGCTCTAGGTCATAGTAAGCCTTCTGCGATTCACCAGTTAACAGAGGAGCCACCAGTCCAGCCCACTGCTCCTCAGGCCACTTTTCTCTTTCAGCAGTCCTTTCAAATGTGGTCAAAAATACCTCTGGATCATCCTCTCCAGTCATTTTTGTCAATAAACGACTCACCCCAAAGGACGCGGTATTAGTGGGACGGCTTTCCTCACTGGTCTGCGGACGTTGCTGCATTACTGCTTCCATTTGTTGTAGTCTCTGCTCTTGCTTCTGTAACAGGTCTATGAAGCGGGCCTCAGATTGCTGCTGGGTTTGTTGCTGAGCTTCCAGACTCTGTTGGTGAGCTTGCTGCTGGGCTGCAAGGCTCTTTTGCAAACCTGCATTTGTCTGCTGTTGATTGGCATTTGCTAGAGCCAGCTGCTTCAGTATCTCCTCCATGCTGGCTTAAAAAAAACTGCCACTGGTTCTCCACCAACTGTGAGGGGGTTAGCTCGGCAGCGGGTGTGTGTGACCCCCGGGATGGGCTCCCCACACAAAAACAGGCCCAGCAAACGGAGGTTGTGGTTTTCAAAATCAAAAAAAGGTGCGGTTTATTTTCTATTTACAGTGACAAAACACAGCAAAGCCAAAAGAAACATAAACAAAATAAATCCTGGTCAACTTGACCTCTGACTAAACATACAGGTTTCCTAACTAACAACTGGGATCAGCCTAGTGCTGTCCTAGTCCCTAAGTCCCTGGTTTTAAATGTCCAAGCAAATAGCCACACAGGCTTTGTCTCACCGCACAGGGGTTCACTCTCCCTAGACAGTCCACACAGGTCTGGTTCCAGGCATGAGCTAACATCTAATGAAGCTGGGAGTTCTTATAGAGGCCTAAATGAGCTGACAAGCTTCAGCTGGTCTCATCAACTCCCTGTCTACACGACGCCCCACACTCTCCCTAGACATATGAGTCATCCATGAGCCCACTAGCCTTAGCTGGGCTTATACAACTCTCCACCTAGTTGTATAAGTCGGCGTAAAGCCTGAATCTGGGCGAAATATATCTACCCCCCTGGATGCAACCAGGTGACTTTACCTTCCTGCTGTCACACAGTGTATAAATGAAAAAAAACAAAAAAATATATATATATATATATATATATATATATATATATATATATATATATATATATATATATACTGTATATATATATATATATATATATATATATATACTGTATATATATATATATATTGTGACAGCAGGAAGGTAAAGTCACCTGGTTGCATCCAGGGGGGTAGATATATTTCGCCCAGATTCAGGCTTTACGCCGACTTATACAACTAGGTGGAGAGTTGTATAAGCCCAGCTGAGGCTAGTGGGCTCATGGATGACTCATACCTCTAGGGAGAGTGTGGGGCGTCGTGCAGACAGGGAGTTGATGAGACCAGCTGAAGCTTGTCAGCTCATTTAGGCCTCTATAAGAACTCCCAGCTTCATTAGGTGTTAGCTCATGCCTGGACCCAGACCTGTGTGGACTGTCTAGGGAGAGTGAACCCCTGTGCGGTGAGACAAAGCCTGTGTGGCTATTTGCTTGGACATTTAAAACCAGGGACTTAGGGACTAGGACAGCACTAGGCTGATCCCAGTTGTTAGTTAGGAAACCTGTATGTTTAGTCAGAGGTCAAGTTGACCAGGATTTATTTTGTTTATGTTTCTTTTGCTTTGCTGTGTTTTGTCACTGTAAATAGAAAATAAACCGCACCTTTTTGATTTTGAAAACCACAACCTCTGTTTGCTGGGCCTGTTTTGTGTGGGGAGCCCATCCCGGGGGTCACACACACCCGCTGCCGAGCTAACCCCCTCACAGTTGGTGGAGAATGCGGGCAGTTTTTTTTTAAGCCAGCATGGAGGAGATACTGAAGCAGCTGGCTCTAGCAAATGCCAATCAACAGCAGACAAATGCAGGTTTGCAAAAGAGCCTTGCAGCTCATCAACAGAGCCTTGCAGCTCAACAACAGAACTTCGCAGCCCAGCAGCAAGCTCATCAACAGAGCCTTGCAGCCCAGCAGCAGACAAACGCAACTTTGCAACAGAGTCTGGAGGCTGAGCAACGAGCCCAGCAGCAATCTGAGGCCCGCTTCATAGACCTGTTGCAGAAGCAAGAGCAGAGACTACAACAACAGATGGAAGCAGTAATGCAGCAACGTCCGCAGACCAGTGAGGAAAGCCGTCCCACTAATACCGCGTCCTTTGGGGTGAGTCGTTTATTGACAAAAATGACTGGAGAGGATGATCCAGAGGTATTTTTGACCACATTTGAAAGGACCGCTGAAAGAGAAAAGTGGCCTGAGGAGCAGTGGGCTGGACTGGTGGCTCCTCTGTTAACTGGTGAATCGCAGAAAGCTTACTATGACCTAGAGCCTAACCAAGCAAAAGACTATGTGATGCTAAAAGCTGAAATATTGGCAAGGCTGGGTGTCACCCAGGCTGTCCGGGCTCAGCGTGTGCATAACTGGACTTTCCAGCTTGGAAAACCCCCCAGGTCTCAAATGTATGATCTCATTCACCTGAGCAGAAAGTGGCTACAGCCAGAGACTTTGTCCGCACCAAAGATTGTGGAACGTGTTGTAATGGATCGGTTTTTGAGAGCTCTTCCTACTGCCATCCAAAAGTGGGTAAACCATGGAGACCCAGAGACGGCCGATGGTCTTGTGGATCGTGTGGAGAAATACTTGGCTACAGAGAACCTGACGGCCTCTTCCAGAGACACTCGGACTTTCCACCCTAAGACCAGACCATCCCCAGGGGCGGATAAGAGGATTCCAAGGGGTGAGGGTGGAGAGAGTGAGAGGGTGGGAGCTCTACCCCAAGTTTGGTGAGAACAGCCTGGGAAATCAGCGGCTCAAGAGGCGGCAAGAAGGATCATTTGCTACCGCTGCCGGCAAGCGGGACATATTGCAGCCAATTGCCCGGTTGTGGAGGAACCCATGCAGTGTGACTTTCTGACGGGCAGACGTCAGTCGCTGTGTGCGACAGTCGCATGCACTGCCATTCGAGGAACTGAGAAACATTTATGCAAAATGTGTGTTAATGGTAGAAATGTTGTGGTATTGCTGGATTCAGGTAGCCTTGTGACCCTGATAAAGGCTGAGTTAGTTAAAACAGAGGTCTCTGGGAATAGCAAGGTAGCTGTTATTTGTGTGCATGGGGACACCCGAGAGTATCCAGTGACTACAGTGTGTTTCGAGACCCCCAAAGGTACCCTCTCTCATCCAGTGGGCTTAGTATCTCAGTTACCGCATGACGCCATTGTGGGAAGGGATTTTCCGAAGTTCTGGGAACTGTGGGATGATCCTGAGCCCCCCACTGGTGCCCCTATGTACCAGGAATGTGATAGCCAGAACTCCCCTGAGAGTGGTGAGGACTCTCCGGAATTTCCCTTATCAGTATTGGCAGGGGAGACTCAAGAAACTGGAGAGGAGCCCACCTCCTCAGACGAAAACCTACCGTCTGTGGAGTTTTCTGATCTTGAGGTTCACAGGGAAAACTTTGCCACAGAACAGTTGAAAGACCCCGCCCTAATAAAGGCACGGGAAAACGTAGTGAAAATAGATGGCGAGTTAGTGAACCCAGATAATACCTGCACTTACCCATACTTCAGCGTAGAGAAGGACCTACTGTATCGGGTGGCAAAAAGGGCAGAAGAAACCGTTGAGCAGCTTGTGGTGCCCAAACCTTACAGGAAGTTGGTGTTGGAGTTGGCCCATGGGCACATTCTTGGAGGTCATCTGGGGACAGAGAAAACCCGAGAGAGGGTATTACAGAGATTCTATTGGCCGGGGGTGATGAAGGACGTAGAAAATTATTGTTCCTCCTGCCCTGTGTGTCAGAGGTCGGCCCCGATGCCACATTTCCGTAGCCCGCTGGTCCCTCTACCCATCATTGAGGTCCCGTTTGAGAGGATCGCCATGGATTTGGTAGGTCCTATAATCAAGTCCGCTAGGGGGCACCAGTACATATTAGTTATAATGGACTATGCCACCCGTTATCCAGAAGCGATTCCTCTCCGAAATACCTCGGCCAAAACCATAGCCAAAGAGCTATCTCTTGTGTTTAGCCGGGTGGGTATTTGTAAAGAACTGCTTACGGACCAAGATACACCCTTTATGTCCCGGGTTATGAAGGAGCTGTGTAAATTATTCAAAGTGACGCAATTACGTACATCTGTGTATCACCCCCAAACCGAAGGGCTGGTTGAAAGATTCAACAAAACCCTAAAACAAATGTTGAAGAAAGTGGTGGATAGAGATGGAAAGGATTGGGACTGTCTACTTCCTTATCTGATGTTTGCTATTAGGGAGGTGCCCCAATCCTCTACGGGATTCTCCCCCTTTGAGTTACTGTATGGGAGACACCCAAGAGGGCTGTTGGATATTGCCAAGGAAACTTGGGAAAGTGAGAGTTCTCCCCACAGGAGTGTGATTGAGCATGTCGCCCTGATGCAAGACCGAATTGCACAGGTAATGCCCATCGTGAAGGAACATTTGGCCCAAGCGCAGTTAGCACAGCAGAGAGTGTACAACCGTGGAGCCAAGACCCGTACCTTTTCCCCGGGGGATAGGATACTGGTACTTGTCCCTACGGTTGAAAGTAAATTCCTTGCCAAATGGCAAGGCCCCTACGAGATAATGGAAAAAGTGAGCGAAGTGAATTACAAGGTCAGACAACCAGGAAGGCGAAAGCCCGAACAGATCTATCACGTTAATCTGTTGAAAGCCTGGAGGGATAGAGAGTCCCTAGTCGCAGACACTTGGTCACCAGCTCAAACTGGTTGCGTGATTCCTGAGGTTGGAATAGCAGCCACCTTGTCACAACCCCAACAACAGGAGGTTAAGGAGTTTGTGCTTCGCAACAAGGAGGTATTCTCTGAGCTGCCGGGACAAACATCTGGGGTAGAGCATGACATCATTACCCCGCCCGGTGAAAGGGTGAAGTTAAAACCCTATCGGATCCCAGAGGCCCGACGGGAGGCAATACGGGAGGAAGTACAGAAAATGCTGAACTTAGGGGTGATAGAGGAGTCCCAAAGTGATTGGTCTAGTCCCATCGTGTTGGTGCCTAAACCGGATGGGAGCTGGCGATTTTGTAACGATTTTCGTCAGTTGAACAAAGTTACAAAATTTGACACCTACCCCATGCCACGTATAGATGAGTTGATCGACCGGCTGGGAACAGCCCGATACATGACGACTCTTGACCTCACAAAAGGGTATTGGCAAATCCCCCTGGCCAAGTCGGCCAAAGAGAAAACCGCATTTGTAACCCCAGACGGGGCGTTCCAATATAAAAGAATGCCGTTCGGGTTACAGAATGCGCCGGCCACATTCCAGCGGAAAATGGACCAGATGCTGAGGCCCCATCGGAAGTATGCTGCGGCTTACCTGGATGACGTAATTGTCCATAGCACAGATTGGGCCTCACATCTGCCAAAAGTGCAAGCAGTCCTGGACTCTGTTCGGGAAGCGGGGTTTACGGCTAACCCCAAGAAGTGTACCATTGGGCAGGAGGAGGCCAAATATCTTGGGTACACCATTGGGAGGGGAGTGATAAAACCCCAACTCAACAAAGTCGAGGCCATCCAGAGTTGGCCACGTCCCAACAGCAAGAAGCAGGTACGAGCCTTTCTGGGAATCGCTGGGTATTATCGGCGATTCATTCCCCACTTTGCTTCTAAGGCTGTGCCCCTAACCAACCTGACGAAGGGGAAAGGGTCGGTCATGATTAAATGGACCCCCGAGGCTGAGGCAGCATTCCAATTCTTGAAACAAGCCTTATGTAGCCAGCCAGTGTTGTACTCACCCGACTTCTCTAAAGACTTTGTCGTACAAAGTGATGCGTCAGATGTGGGGTTAGGAGCAGTATTGTCCCAGGTCTGGAACGGGGAAGAGCACCCAGTCATTTACCTCAGCAGGAAGTTGAAGTCCCATGAGGTAAATTACGCCACCGTTGAAAAGGAGTGTTTAGCGGTGAAGTGGGCTCTAGATTCCCTTCGGTACTACCTACTAGGTAGGCACTTTGACATGGTTACGGATCACGCTCCGTTAAAGTGGATGGCTCAAAACAAGGAAACAAATAGAAGAGTGAATAGGTGGTTCCTGGCCCCCCAGGAATTCAACTTCACAGTAAAGCATCGCCCTGGCGTTCAAATGGGGAATGTGGATGCTTTGTCTCGAGTACATGAATGCCTGATTGCTGGTGTTCCAACCCCGAGGTTAAAACAAGAGGGGGGGGGTATGTGACAGCAGGAAGGTAAAGTCACCTGGTTGCATCCAGGGGGGTAGATAT
This sequence comes from Rana muscosa, assembly GCA_029206835.1. Lineage (NCBI taxonomy): Eukaryota > Metazoa > Chordata > Amphibia > Anura > Ranidae > Rana > Rana muscosa. The sequence continues at coordinate 654,432,236 of CM055118.1, read as the reverse complement.
ATTTCGCCCAGATTCAGGCTTTACGCCGACTTATACAACTAGGTGGAGAGTTGTATAAGCCCAGCTGAGGCTAGTGGGCTCATGGATGACTCATACCTCTAGGGAGAGTGTGGGGCGTCGTGCAGACAGGGAGTTGATGAGACCAGCTGAAGCTTGTCAGCTCATTTAGGCCTCTATAAGAACTCCCAGCTTCATTAGGTGTTAGCTCATGCCTGGACCCAGACCTGTGTGGACTGTCTAGGGAGAGTGAACCCCTGTGCGGTGAGACAAAGCCTGTGTGGCTATTTGCTTGGACATTTAAAACCAGGGACTTAGGGACTAGGACAGCACTAGGCTGATCCCAGTTGTTAGTTAGGAAACCTGTATGTTTAGTCAGAGGTCAAGTTGACCAGGATTTATTTTGTTTATGTTTCTTTTGCTTTGCTGTGTTTTGTCACTGTAAATAGAAAATAAACCGCACCTTTTTGATTTTGAAAACCACAACCTCCGTTTGCTGGGCCTGTTTTGTGTGGGGAGCCCATCCCGGGGGTCACACACACCCACTGCCGAGCTAACCCCCTCACAATATATATATATATATAAATATTTTCGACTTTCTGTATATCCAATAAAATCTATTGTTTTCATAAATTTAGGCCAAAATGTATTCTGCTACATGACCTTGATTAAAAAAAATCCCAATAAGTGTATACATTATTTGATTTGTGTGAAAGCTATAGCTTTTTAGAAAGTAGACAGTCCAAGTTATTTAGTAAGAGACATGGAACGATTTATGAAGTTGTAATTTTTTGTTACAATGTTTTGGAAAATAAAGAAATAACATAAAATTTGTTCTTCACTTTTTTTAACATACTGTTGCCAGTGCAGTACAGCATCATCATATGACTGGTGTGGCGGTGATTAGGGATGCTGACTGGTGACAGTTGGTAATAATATATATATATATATATATATATATATATATATATATATATATATATATATAGATAGATTTCTTTTTTTATTTAAAAAAATTAACATTTTCTTTCTTTTTTTTTTTACTTTTTTTTTTACATCCTGTGATGATCATTGTGTAAGCAATAGTTTTAGTTGTTGTGAATGTGTTTCCCATTCATCAACAGCTTGCTTATGGTTGTTATCTGTGATTGACTACAGCTAATCACATGGTACAGGTAGCCAGGTACCATGTGATTGCTGTGGGCCAATCACAGATCACAACAGTAAGCAAGATGTTCATGAAGAGAAAGCCATTCATGACAGGTTATTACATTGTTATCATCTGATTGCTATGACCATTCATAACAATCACATTAGACATGGCTGTCGATTACCGGTAACAGTAATTTACTGTGTCCATTGGACACAGCGGCCACAGGAGAAGCGTGCTTCATGTGCCTAACCTGGGAGAGGCTCAATCGGGTCTATACATGACTGAGCCAGCCTGGGCCACCGCACTGCAGTAAATATACTGTGGCTGGCCAGCAAGTGGTTATGCTAAATGTCCCAAATATATGTTCAGAAATAATTTACCGAGGCGCATGCGCAGAGGCTAGAGCGGCGGTAATGTCGGGCTAGAGCTCCGCTCCGTGAGGGGGAGAATACCGCTAAATAAAGGAAGCCGCGGACACTCAAAACACCCGCAAACAAGACACTTCAAACCAGAGAGGTGAGGGGAAAATTGATATGCTAAAATGGTTCTTGGAGGTGCCCGTAATAAGTCCAAAACCAACCCTCACAGCGGGACCCCAGTGAAAGCAAATACAAAGTATACTAATAAGGCGCCATTCACCTCAGAGACACTCACCTCAGAGAAGAGGAACAAGTGTAAGCTGCCTAAACTATTCTCCCCAAAAGACTCTGAATCTGATACAAACCTAAACATGTCAGGTGAATCACAACAAGATGCTACAATTCCCTCAAGCATATTGAAACAATTTGAGAAATTGCTAAATAAAGCTTTAAAACAAACGTCAGAACAAATCACCAATAACCTAACTAATGAAATCAGAGAATTGGGGCACCGCACTGAAGCTCTGGAGATGAAAATAGAGGACATTGAAAATTCTACTCAGGACTTTCTATATGAACTAGATACCCTTAAAGAGGAAAATATTACCTTACAAAATAAACTCGAAGATTATGAGAACCACGCTAGAAGGTCAAACCTGCGCTTCAGAGGGATACCTGAGACAGTAATAGACTTACAATCAACCATAACAGCGGTATGCCAAGAGCTATATCCAGGTATTCCTGTGGAGCGGCTGGAGATGGACAGAGTCCATAGGGCTCTTATGGCCAAAAAAACTGATGGTCCCCTTCAGGACATCATTGCAAAATTCAATTTTTATAAAACAAAAGAACAACTCCTGGATGCAGCCATAGAAAAGAATAACTTAACTTTTCAGGGCCATAATTACCAAATCTTTGCGGACCTATCCCAGCTGACAATTTCAAAGAGACACGTAATGAAACCCCACTTAATGGACTTACAACGCCATGGTATTAAGTATCAGTGGGGATTCCCTTTCTCCCTGCGGTTTACTCACAAAGGTTCCAGAATCTCCTGTAAAACTCCAGAAGAGCTGCTGCAAGCACTCCAGGATCTTAACCTAACAGAAAACTCCTCAGCAGCATCATCATCACGAAGAAGAACAGCTTCTTCCTCATCTCTTCACAATTCATCCCAACCTGAGATGAATAATGGCAATCAGCATACCCACAAAAGAGGACGATTTGCAGTTTTACCACAAGCTCAAGATAACTCCATGGACTGACAGAACTTTATGACGACACCCCTCTAACTGCTAAGGCTGCTGTAGCATCCTGTACGAAAACAGCAAGACAACAACTGCTGAAACAACCTCCTTCACTCAAACCTTGACATTCTTTCTGACATATCAGTAAACGTCCCAAACCTTGGGGACATTCATAACCCTAATACATTTATTAACCCCTAACGGAAAATAGACTTATGGAACAAACTTTCCATCCTGCAATAAATTTATTTTTTATTTTTATTTTCATTCATTTTTATCTTACTAATTTTGCTTCAATCTTACATAAGATTGAAATATGCTAATGATAAAACCTATGGAAATTAGCTAGCAAAGCTTTTTCTTTTTCTTTTTCGCTTAATTAACATTTTATGGGAGATCAGCAATGCAGTTAATTGCTTAACAAAATCTCCTCTACATATTTTTCTAAATTTTTCTTTGACCTAGTAATAAGCTTTCTAACTTTAGAGGCAATTCTGGTCCTCATCTACTACAAAACATTAATGGATCTTGCCTAAATAATGGATCCATTAATTTGTTTAACAAATATTTTTATCTTTATTTATTTTTTACCCTCATTTATAAATTTTGCCTCATTTTCACATACAATATTGATGCAAACTTATGCTATTGCTAAAATAAGTTTGCAGTCTCTTTTTTTTTTACCCTTTTTGGCCATATGGCCTCTGTTGCAGTTCAATTGTTAAGCAATCCTTTTCTATTAGGAATTTTTATTAAATTGCCAACGTTGAAAATAGTTCATACAACTACAAGTTTAAGTGTATTCTGATCCGCTTATCTAAAACATGCAAAAATTGACCGACTACACTCCCATAGGTTAAGACATATCTTGGTTATGGTACTTTACTGTAATATCAGGTTTCCTTAGTATCATCCCATTTTGTGAACTCCAGATTCCCCCCCCCCCCCTCACATACTATACTCAATTATCTCCTCTTACACAGAGAAACATCCAATACGCTTAATTCAAGATCCTACTAAACATACTTAGTCAGGATATATAATTTCATACATTTGGGCTATAGATTTTTCTTTTTTTAAAAGCGGACTCCCTGTGCACGGATGTTACATGTGCCTCCACCTGCTTTCCTCTGATCCTCACGGAAATATGCAGGGATCAGACGAGGGCCCCCTACCCCTTGTCTGGGAATCTTTACCCCAGGCAAGGGAAACTTCTAAATCTTCATATGCCTGTATTAACCTAATGCATTTTATTATTTCTTTTGTTTTTCATTTCCTTTTTATGACAGATTGTACTGGATTTTCATTCCTAACTACTTCAACTAACTCTGTGTGGATCGAGCCGAGTAGCCACTACCCTGGAACATTTGGTAAGTGCGGTTTGCTGTACCGGTTGCCATGGCTCCCTTAAATATTCTATCCCTTAATGTCCAAGGTTTAAATGTGCCGCAAAAAAGGATGAAAGCCTTTCGTTCTTTCCAAGCCAAAAAGGCACATATTGTGTGCTTGCAAGAAACTCACTTTACTCCAGCCTCCACTCCCAAATTTTATAGCACCTCATACCCACAAGTATACACAGCTTCGGCTTCCACTAAATAACGTGGCACACTCATTGCATTTCACCGTAGTACACAATTTACTTTGCATTCTGAAATCAAAGACCCAGAGGATCGCTACCTAATTTTAACAGGGTACATTATGGACACCCCAATAACTGTGGTTTCTTACTATGCTCCTAACCACCAACCTTTACCCTTTCTTTCACATCTTTTTCAAGTTATTAATTCGCATAAAATGGGTTCACTATTTGTATGTGGAGACTCCAATCATGTCCTCCTACCGTTTCTGGACAAAACCCCATATTCCCCCCCACGTTATCAAACCAGTAGATCCCTCGCTCAACTTCTCAATAAATATAAACTAAATCGACTCCTGGAGAGAATCCAACCCAACGAAAAGAGATTATACATATTTTTCAAACCCACACCCAACATTCAGCCGCATAGACCACATATTTGTAACAATAGGAATGGTACCTGAATTGATAGCCTCCAATATTATCCCTATTCCCTGGTCAGATCACAATGCAGTCTTTACCTCAATAGCATCTATTCTACCTAGAGCACATGACCGCACCTGGTACCTTCCAGATGTTTTACTTAAACACCCCTCATACCGCTTGTCAATTGAGAATGCCTTAACATAATATCTAGATCATAATACAAATACTGATATCTCTTCTCTCACTCTTTGGGAAGCTCACAAGCCGGTTATGAGAGGAATACTTCAACAACAACTAGGGGTACTTAAAAGAGAATGCATAGCACTTGCAAGACACTTAGAAACTGAGTTCAACGCATCTTACACAGAATTTCAAAATTACCCCACTCCCAAAACAAAAGGATGCTTTGAAAAAGCTTGACTTGAATATGACCTATTCCTCTCAGAATCTGCTAATAAATCAATATATAATACCAAACATGCATTTTACATGAAATCCAATAAAACAGGCACTTTTTTAGCAAGAGCGTTGAATTCTATCAATAAATCTTTCAAACCTATAAGACTCAAATTGGCCAACAATGCATATACCAGTAACCCCCTTAAAATTGTAAAAAAAATTCAGTACTCACCCCTAAAGCATTATATACAGAGACAAATAAATTTAATAGAAATATGGCTGACTCCTTCTTTTCAAATATTAATCTTCCCCAGATGTCTGAATCTCAAAAAAAGTCACTAGAAGAACCCATTACTAATGACGACGTTATAGCAGCAATCAAAACGTTAAAAATAAATAAAAGGCCTGGTCCAGACGGGTTCTTATCGCTGTACTATCGAACCTTCACCGACACTATCTCCCCCCTATTAGCAAAAGCTTTTAATGACCTATTACAAAATAAATCTTTTAGACAAGAATCACTATTTGCTACAATTTGTATGATTCCAAAACCATTATCTGATGACACTCTAAGCACAAATTATCGCCCCATCTCCATGCTAAATACAGATATTAAGGTATTAGCCAAAATATTAGCGGTCCGTCTTAACAAAATTATTGTCACTCTCATACATAGGGACCAGGTAGGCTTCATGCCCTCACGCCAAGCTTGAGATAACGTACACAGAGCAGTCCTTCTGGCTCACATTGCTAAGACGCGCAGAATTCCAACCTGCTTCCTCTCGTTGGACATTAAAAAAGCTTTTGACTCTGTCTCATGGCCCTACCTGAATTATACCCTGCAGAAATGGGGCTTCGGCCCTAACTTCACCAACTGGGTTATGGCTTTATACAACACGTCAAGTATGCAGGCTATAGTTCAGACCCTTTTATCATAGAGAGAGGCACGCGGCAAGGATGCCCTTTATCCCCCTATTATTATTATTTTTTTTTAATTTTTTGTTTATTTCAAGGAGCAAGGCCCACACGGACCACCATGTTACATATTAACAAACAATACAGGTAATGGTTCAACAATACCGATCACCTCTTAGAAAAGAAACAAACAGTAGGTAGTAACCGTGCAAAACAGGTTCATAACAGTTGTAGTGTACAAAAATTGAATAATCCTCTCCTGCCTAGTGAGGAGAAAATGTATGTTTAGGGTGAATCATGTTCGGGGTGTTCTTGGTGATATCTGCGTGCAGGGGGGATGGTAAATAATCACCTCTCCCATTACATGTTGCATATAGTATACCTCATTGTAAAGTATAAGGAGTCTTGTGGTCCCGTGGGTCCAGCCCCCAGTTATTTTTCTTTTTTATTCAAGTAGTTGTCGTCGCCCCCCCACCCCCAGCCCCCCATTTGTGGGGAGCTGCAGCGCAGGCGGGCGAGGCCAACCGAGAGCAAGGGAGAGCATACTAGAGAAATTGAAAAGAAAAGGGAGTAGACAGAGAATGTGGGATGGGAGGGGGAAGAAGGGGGCATGAGAGGGAAGGGGGAGTGCGTCCCGTGGCCACGGGGAGCACCTAGCTATTATGTTAAATTGGGGTCCAATGTCCCTCCATCATCACGGGTAGACTCCCAAGATAGTATCCTATTTTTGTTGTTCACTCAGTGTCATCTGAACCTAAGAGAGTTTGGCCTTCGTCCGAGTATATACATATACTCCACAATCGCCAAGTTTTGGTGTACGTCTCGTGTCTTTCCTGTGCTGTTAAAATGAGATCTTCCATTTTCCTTATTTCTTCTACCTTTCGAAGCCACAGTTTAATGGTCGGGGGGATGGCAGACTTCCAACATAGTGGGATACAGGCTTTAGCTGCATCTAATAAATGACGAAGTACTGATTTTTTGTAGATTCTGTCTGGAATGTCGGATGCATGTAAGAGGAAGAAAGCTGTGTCATCTATAAGTGTCCTTTCAGTGAATTTCTGCATGGTCTCACGTATCACTGTCCAAAATTGTGTCAGTCTAGGGCAGGACCAAAAAATGTGTAACAGGGACCCCTCTTCAGTCTGGCAGCGCCAACAGCGGTCTGATGTCAGTGGGAATAGTTTATGTAGTAATGCAGGGGTCATGTACCATCTGGAGAGTATTTTGTAATTGGTTTCCTGGGTTTTTGCACATATGGAAGATTTATGGGTATACTTAAGAATACGTTGTCGTTTGGTGTCATTGAATTGGATTCCCAGCTTCCTTTCCGATTTGAGCAGTCCTGGGGGTGTAAAGTCCTCTGGGGGTGCGTTCAGGAGAGTGTAGGTCAAAGAAAGTGTATGTGGTATGGGACCCCTCTCGTTGCACAAGTCCTCCAATGCCGTTAGTGTCTGGTCATTATCCCTCGGGGTGGCATGGAGTTCAGGAAGTGACTCAATTGGAGTGCCCTCATAAAATCCAAGCGGAACGGGCCTGTGGGGTCCGAGAGTTCCGCAGATGATTTCCACCGCCCTCCTGAGCTAAAATGGGAGGCCTGGTAGATGCCCGATTCAGATAGGTTGCGAAAGCGTCTGTCTGTCAGCCCTGGTGTGAATAATGGGTTCCCCAAAATGGGTTGTAGAGGCGAGTCCTGGGAGGAGAGAGGCGTCTGGGTCACTATTCGGGCGCATATCCTTGATGTATTGCCTATTAATGTGTGGGATTTAACTTCTGGTGGTAGTCCCAAGTAACACCATGGGGTGCCTGGGAGGGGGATCTCACTTTGCGTTTGTTCTATGGAAGTCCATAGTTTGGTTTCTTGGTGGCGGCACCAGTCTATGAGCCTCACCAAATGTGTGGCTTGATAATAGGCACGAAGGTTAGGGAGCGCTAGGCCTCCGTATAGCTTGGGGAGTACTAGTAATTTGTTAGCTAGTCTAGGCTTTTTCTTGGCCCATACGAATTCTGTAAAAAGTGTCTGCACCCGTTTGAAATATGTGACTGGGATGTGTATGGGCAGGGCTTGCATAAGATATAAAAACTTCGGGAGTATCATCATCTTTAAAATGTTGCAGCGTCCTAGCCAGGAGTGCAGGCCCGAGGTCCATCGAGTCAGCAATGATTTGACTTGTTTTAAAAGTGGGGGGAAGTTGAGCTCGTATAATTTTGAAAGTGTGCTGGGTATATAAGTTCCCAAGTATTTAAGGGCAGTTTTAGTCCATTTTAATTTAAAGCTGGATTGGAGGTGCGCGAGCTGAGAGTTGGGGATCTGTACGCCCATTGCCTCTGACTTGTCAAAGTTTATTTTTAGGTTGGAGAGTGTCCCATATAAAGTAAATTCGTGGAGAAGGTTTGGTAATGATATTGATGGGTTTGAGAGGGAAAATAGCAAATCATCTGCATAAGCAGAGACTTTGTACTGGGTGTGGCCTATTGTAATGCCTGATATGTTCGGGTTTTCCCTTATGTGACATAAGAAGGGTTCAAGGGATAGGGCAAACAGGAGGGGTGAGAGTGGGCAGCCCTGGCGCGTCCCGTTCGTAATTGGGAAAGGGTCTGAGAGTACTCCATTGGCTCTCACCCTAGCTGTCGGCGTCGTGTACGCTGCCTTTATCCACTTCATCATGTTATTGCCCAATCCTACATGTTTCAATGTGGCGAGCATGAATGTCCAATTCACCCTGTCGAAAGCTTTCTCAGCATCTGTGCTGAGAAAGACACTGGGTGCACCGGAGTTTGTGGCTTTATGGATCAGGTTCAATACTTTGATGGTATTGTCTCTAGCCTCTCTGGTTGGGACAAAACCCACTTGGTCTAGGTGAATTAGCCGGGGTATGTGGGTTGCAATCTAGTGGCAATTATTTTAGTGAACAGTTTGAGGTCCGTGTTCAATAACGATATTGGGCGGTAACTCCCACAACGGGACAGGTCCTTACCCTCTTTAGGGATCACTGCTATCTGGGCCTGTAATGTGGTGTCATGTAAATTACCTTCCTTACTGAGGTCGTTAAGCATTTTTACCATTTGATTTCCTAGTGAGGGAAGTAGGTTTTTATAGTATTGGACCGTAAGTCCATCTGGTCCTGGGGCCTTATTACGTTTCGTGTTCCCTATTGCCAGTTGCAGTTCTGTCAGAGTTATAGGTTCGTCCAGAAGGTCACGCGTGTCCGTCGGTAAGGTGGGCATCGTTGACTTTTTAATGTAATCCGTTACCTTCCCTGCTGTAGGGGGATTCGCCGGCAGATTATACAAGGATTGATAGTACAATTTGAATTCTTGGGTTATTTGCCGGGGCAAAGGTTTTTTTTGGCCTGTTGTGGAGTATATGTGTGGGATGTAAGAGGCTGCTGTTTGGGATCGTAGGGATTGCGCAAGCAATCTACCGCATTTGTTCCCTGATTCATATACTTTCCTGCGGGAGATCTGCATTGCCGCCTTGGCTTTAAAGTGGAGTATATCCGTTATTTGCTTACGTACTGTGTCTAATTCGTTCCCCAGCAGTCTGGTCGGTGTCTGTTTATGTCTGGTTTCAAGTTTTTGGAGTTTGTCTATCAGTGTTGCAATTTGGGCTGTTCGCTGCTTCTTTAGCCTCGCGCCATGCTTTATTAGTACTCCCCGTATGACCGCCTTGTGAGCTTCCCAGACCAGTCCCAAGTTACAATCTGCCGTTAGATTTGTCTGGAAGTAGTGTGTGATTTCTTTTGTCACATCTGATACCACCTCCGGGTCTTGCAACAGGCTCTCATTGAGTCTCCAAGGTTGTCTCTGTCTCCTATTGTGGTCAGTTAGTGCATATTGCATAGAGACCAGGGCATGATCGGACCACGTAATTGTTCCTATACTCGTGTTCCTTAGTGCCTGAAGTTGGTTGTGTGGAAGTAACAAGAGGTCAATACGGGAGTATACCTGGTGCGTGCGAGAGAAGAAGGTGTAGTCCCGTTCTCCAGGGTGGGAGAGTCGCCATACATCTATTAACTGCATGTCATGTAAAGTCTCGTGTAGAGGTATCTTCTGCTGGGATCAGGGGGACATTAAAGGCTCCCCCCACTATAAGCTGGCCTTCTGTGAAACCGCAGAGTGATACTAAGGTCTTTTTGAGAAAAGAGTTCTGTTGGCTGTTTGGGGCATACAGGTTGGCAATGGTCACCTTCTCGTCTCCTATAAGCCCTTTAATAAATAGAAATCTGCCTGCTGTGTCAGCTCTTAACTCTATTAACTTCCAGGGGACCCTGGCTGCAATCTGGATAGAGACGCCCCGAGATTTGGCTTCTAGATAGGTGGAATGGTATACCATCGGGTACCATCTGTTCTTCAAAATCGGATATGTATTCTCTCTGAAGTGAGTCTCCTGCAGAAGTACAATATCTGCCTTCATGCGCCTCATGTTGTTTAACAGCATTTTCCTTTTTTCTGGGACATTCAGTCCTTTGACATTTAGGGTGACTATCTGTAGTGTATCCATGTTCACGGGAGGAAGGAGGGAACAAGGGAAAGTGGGTTGGGTAGGGGGAGAGAAATCGAGACGGATGGAGGTTTAGGGATCAAAGAGGATGAGAGAGGTTGAGAAAGGAAAAAGGTGAGAGCCGGTCTTTCCAGACCAGTCACAGGAAAGTATTTTCTCTCAGCAAACACCGTCCAGCAGTGCTACCTCTAAAGGTACAGCAAGTCGCTGTATTACTACCTTGCCAGAACTAGCTGGGAAGGCGTCTTCCTATGTGAGGGAGTGTTCAGCAAGGGCAAACAGGAGAGACTCCCCACCCTACCCGGCCTCCGGACCTTAAGTGTATGTAAGAGTGTGAATAATTATACATTGAACATGTGAGTGGCAGCAACATATGGATCAAAATAAAAACCGTCTAAATTAAACAGAATAAAACATTATAGCATTAACATACAGATTGTTCAGGGTCTAAGCCTGGCAACCTTACCAGTGTATCTCTGAGGGGCATTGGCTGGCTGCAGTGAAGTGTTACAAAAGTGGATGCTGTTTCTTGGTCCCTAAGCAGTGCCCCTCGTCCCCCGACCGCGTGCAGAGGCCCGAAGGATAAGAGTCCTGGACTCCCTCTTCCGTAATCCCCGTGGGTGTACACACAATCAGGGGAGGAGGCGCACCATAGCAGTGACTTGCAAGTTCACTCATTTTCTAGTGTCAGCCCCCCGTTATCCTTAGTCTAGAGAAGAAATCAACAGTACCTATGGCATCCGATCGATAGTTTCTAACCATTTCCCTTCCATGGTTCCAATATAGCCTCTACCTTAAACATCAAGTCCCGGTGTGTGGCATAGATAGAAGTCTGAGATCGCCCCTCCTCCCCCCACCCCCCAGTCCCCCAGGAGAGCGACTCACATAGCCCTCCACTGTATGGAGCTTGATATCCAGGGGCCGTTCCTTTAGGTCTCTTCTTCTTCCATAGTGGTGCTGAGGGGGGACTGGCGGGGAGAGGAATCGGAGCCCAACAGGTAAAGAGGATGGGTCTCCCTTCCCAATGCGGAAGCGTTCAGCTAAGGTGTGCATAGCAAGGAGAGGTGAAAGGTCGTCTTGCAGCAGCCTCCGAGCTTGTAACCAGAAGCCAGATCTTCTTCTGGCATCTGTGCATTTCACTGGGAGAGCAAGGAAACCATCACCCGGGAGTCTCGAGGTCTGTGTGGAGGGGAGGGGGGTCTGCCCAAGTGATGATAGAGTTTCAGCCACATCTCTAGCGGGCAAAGCTTTGTATAGATCCCTCCTGCAATGGAGAGATCGTCTCCTCAAATTCCAGAGCAGGGGTGCTGGTCCGAGGCACACAGTAAGTGGGGTTTGCGCCTGTAAGGAGAGTAGTGGATATCAGCTCGTGTGTCAATGGCTTTGCTTCTCTTTGGTCTATCTACAAAAGGGGGGGCATATGGGGGCCGCAGCGTGCAAGTTCCAGTATCCAGCAAACATTATGGTCATGTCACATACAGCACAGTCAAGCGAAAGAGAAAAAAAAAACATTCAGGGCTCACGTGTGCTGTCATCAGGAACGGTACGGGACCTTCCCCGGGATCTCTGAGAGCGGGCAGGTGGGTTCGGTCTCCCCGATGATGTGTTTGTGCGGCCAGTTGGTTTTTGGATTTTCTGTAGCCAATTCGGGATGCGTACAGGATCCGTTTCTAGGAAGCTGAAGAACGCAGGTAGGTCAGTAGGTGCTCGTAGTGTAAAAGAGGAACGGTCTGAGCGAAAAATAACCGCCAGAGGATATCCCCATCTGTAGGTGCACCCCCGACTTCTGGCTACCTCCAGGGCTGGCTTCAGCATGGCGCGTCTTTGTAACGTGGCTCTGGACAAGTCTGGTAGGATCTGTATTCTGGCGCCATCAAAATCAATGTCCCCATGTTCCCACGCCTTGCGCAGCAGGATTTCTTTCTGGGTGTAGCGGTGTAGCCGACAAAGGACGTCTCGGGGCCGCGCCAGGTCTGTAGATTTGGGGCCCAGGGAGCGGTGTACCCGGTCCATCTCCAGATTGGCAGGTGGATTCTCCCAGATCCTATGGAATATGGCTGTTACTGTCGTTGCCAGGTCTTCAGTGCCAGTGGCCTCAGGTATGCCTCGCAGCCGTAGGTTTTTGCGGCGGCTGCGGTCCTCCATCTCTTCTAAGTGGAGCTGCATTTCTTGTGAGTCCCTAGCATATGTTTCCTGGGCCTGTTCTAGGGATCTCACCCTGGTTTCCAAAGAGGACAGCTGCGTCTCGCCAGAGGAGACCCGGGTCTCTATAGAGTGCAGTTCCTCCCGGACCTCCTGTATCTCTTTGCTGTGGGCTTCCTCTATGTGCATAATCAGGCCCTCTATATCTGCTCTCGTGGGTAGGGCCTCAATGTCCGCCCGTGTTGGTAGTGCCCTGAGCATGTCTCAGAGGTCCTCATCTAGCCGGAACTGTGACTGTGAAGGGCCCGCCATGGTCGGTCTGAACAAGTCCGGAGTCCCCGTGAGGTCTTCTAGGTCCGGGGGAGGTACGTAGGTGCCTGCCTGCGGTGTAGTACAAGCCGTGTCTCTGCGAGTAACACGTGGCGTATTCTCAGTGGCGCCCGAGGCCGGTCTCAGGTTGTTCCCAAAAAAACTGGAAATACTCGGTTGTGAGTTGTTTTGGCGAGTCCCATGGGTCGCCGATCTCGTTCGATACTTTGTGGGGTTGCTCATGCCGTTTTCACACTCAAAGTGACTTTTTGGTCCTCAGAGGTCGGGTCAGGCCGGGAGCCCCCCCTAGAGCATGACTCTACTCGGCCATCGCTAAGCCACGCCCCCTGAGCAGGCTATTTAAAAAAAATTAATAATAATAATAATAATAAAAAAAAAGGGAGGGGCAAAGGTTCAGTGATGGGTTATTCTGGGCCAGGAAGAATGGGAAGGCAACTAAGAGGTGTAGCAATATGGCCGCCTCTCACCTGTGTCCCTCATATGTAAATCACAGCAGGCCCTCTCCAGCGTCCATCTGACAGCCTGTGGATCGTCCTCTTAAGCTGAGGAAGCCGTCTGAGGTGTCAGGAAAGGTCGATCTGTCCTCCAGAGCGCTGTAATTGAGCGCTGAGGATGCTGAGTAGGCCGCAAGATGGCGGCGGCCGCGTCTGTGGAAGGAGCTGGCCTTAGGCTGGATTGCTGAGCGGAGGGCCGTCCAGGGCACTCAATACCGATGCAGATCTGCACCGGGTGTATCCAGGACTAAGGATGGGCGACTGGGAGGTTTGTCGGGGAAGCGCCGTCCCGCAGAGCGCTGTAATCGTGCGCGCAGGCTGTGGATGTTTAGTAGGCCGCAAGATGGCGGCGGCCGCGTCTATGTATGGAGTCGGCCGCGGGTCGGGTGATGGGGTAAAGAGCCATCCGGGGCACCTAATAATGGTGCCGATCTGCTCCGGGTTTACCCAGGATTAAGGATGGGCGTCTGGGATGGCTGTCAGGAAGGCGCCGCCTCCGGATGGTCGCGGATTTAGGAAGGCTCGGCGGAGCTCCCCAACAGCGTGACTTTCCTCCTTCGCTGCCCAGACACGCCCCCCTACCCCCCCTATTATTTGCCCTACTCATTTAACCATTGGCACAAAAGATCAGATCTGACCCTACTATAAATGGTATTGAACTTGTTGGATATCAGCACAAACTTTGTCTATTTGCGGATGATATGCTCTTATTTCTCTCATCGCCCCAAGTTTCTGGCCCGAATCTCGTTCCCATGCTCAATAAATTTGCAGAAGTTACTGGTCTATTCATAAATCCCAAAAAATGTTTAGCGTTAAACATATCCCTTTCGGAATTGGAACTCAGATCTGCAAAAATTGGCCTCCCTTACACATGGAATAGCAAATCGATTCCATATTTAGGGATACATCGCACACCATCCTTATCTGACTTATTCTCACTTAATTATCCCCCAATTATAAAACAGTTAACAAATCTGATGAAATCATGGTCACATCTCCCGTTATCGTGGTTTGGAAGATTAAATGCTGTCAAAATGACATTATTAACAAAACTTTTATATTTATTTAGAGTCTTGCCAATTTCTATCCCAGCCTATCATCTGCGAATAATACAAAGGAAATCACTGTCATTTATATGGGGATCTTTCAAGCCACGAATACAAACACATACACTCTATCTTCCCAAAATTAGCGGAGGATTAGGATGCCCTAATTTTGCTTATTACTACAGAGCAGCACACATAGCAAGTCTTACTAAATACCAGGCATACCACGAAACCCCATTATGGGTGTCCATAGAAGCCATTGAGTGTGACCCTCTCCCAATATCCAACTTATTATGGATGTCGCCAAAAGACCGTAAAAAATAAAAAAAAAACTATAACTAAACATTTCATTTCCCTTTGGGACAGATTCAAGACTTAAGCCTCGTACACACGGTCGGACTTCCATCTGACTTTTCCGTGGATTTTTGTCCGAACGGAGTTGGCCGGGCACACCCATAGCATACACACCACAGGACTTTTCTGCAAACTTTCCCAAAACTTTTTGCAACATCACGTGGTTTTTCTGCTCTTTACCGCCACCATTTGGTCAAATTCTGCTATTGTTGGTTGATTTTAACATTAGTTGTTTTGTCCATCGGACTAAAGTCCTATGGTTTTCTGTACACACGGTCGGACTTTGCTCCATCGGACTTTTGTTGGGCAAAAGTTTGTCCGTTTGCAGAACCAACTTTTGTCCGATGAAAACAAAACCAAACGAAAAAAAGTTTGTCCGATGGAGCGTACACATGGTCGGATTGTTGGTCCAACTTGCTTAAAACTAAGTTTGTTGGGCAAAAGTCCGACCGTGTGTATGGGGCTTAATACTTCTCTTCAATCCCTGCACAATCCTCTACTGTCATTTATTAAAAACCCAGCATTCTATCCTGCATGGATATATCCTAAATCCTTTAAATAATGGGTGTCCAAGGATGTCTTATATATGCACAAATTTTTGAATGCACCGTCATTTATCACATTCCCATCCTTATGTAAAAAATATGGTCTTCCGCAATCTGAGCTGTTTAGATATTTCCAAATTAAAAACTTTTTTACACCCCTCTTGAACACTACAACTTCATTGTCACAATTGTCCAGTTTTGAAGATATTTTTCAAAAGAATCCCCATGCCAGAGGTGCAATATCCACTATATACTCGCATATGCTGATACATTCTTGTGGTGATAAACCGTCTTATGTTGGGAAGTGGGAGGAGGATTTGGAACGAACATTAGAGATTTCAGAATGGAACCAAATATGGTCAACAACTAAAACAGCTTCTCCCAACATAATAGTTGGTGAAGCCAATTACAAGGTCCTGACAAGGTGGTATCTGGTACCAGCCAGGGTAGCCAAATATGTGCAGAACTATTCACAATGTTTTAGAGGTTGTACGGATTTGGGCACGTATTTTCATATTTGGTGGTCATGTCCTAAAGCACAAACATTCTGGAAAGGTATATTTAAAATTTCAACCAAATTACTAGGGAAAACAATCCTTCCTGATCCTGCAATGGCCCTACTTAACTTAAAACCAGACTCTATTCCACATACTCAATTCAAATTGCTGGTACAACTCTTCACAGCTGCCAAACAGACACTAGCAAAATCTTGGAAATCACCTAAACTGGTCTTACAGGAAACTATAGCTAAAATGAATTATACCATGACCCAAGCCAAGATGGCCGCTATTGCAATGGACATGATCCCCAGGTTTGAAAAGATATGGCAGCCCTGGATTATATATAATACGCCAACTTTGGACAATAGGGTATTAATGCCATGGTAGCCGAATCAGTATGTTATATATACCTTTGTTCAACTTCTCTTGGATTTGAAAGGTGACTCTCGGCTCGACCACGCGGACCCCCCTTATGTTCCAGTACTCTCTTTTTTCTCCATTTTATTTTCTTATACTTATTTTCATTTATTTATTTTTTCCTTCCCCTTTGTTTTTGTTTTTTGCTATTTTATTACTATGATGTTGAAGCTCCCTTAGTATTGTTAATAACTCTTTGATCCACAGAGGACAATATATATATATTGGTAGTTACTAATAATTGCATAAAACCTCTAAAACTTAATAATATTATTACCACTGGAAACTAATTAATATACCATACTTTGTCCACAAGTATCTACTATTATGTTTACTTATTGAAATAAGGATATTTGAGCTTCTGTATTTAATGTATCATCTATAATTTGTATCACAACTTGTACTCAATAAAATATATTTGACACGGCAGAAATAATTTAGCAAAAAGGTGAAAGAGCAATGGTTGTGTGGAAATTCTTACTAAAGCCAGTCATACATAAATCAAAATTCAGCCTGTTCAGCAGGGACCAGTCAAATGTCAGTCCATGTATGGGCAAGCTGGTTGCACCGAAGTTGATCTACTGATTGATTTCTGTACAACCACCCTGTTGGATTATTCTTGAATGATCAGTGCTGCTGGCTATAGCTGCAGCACTGATCTGTATATTCTGGTGGTGGGGAAGATTTCCCGTTGTCAGAATACAATAGCTCAATGGGAGTAATTCCCTTATGCACATCAGTGCAGGAATATGACTATTTTTTTTTCCAACCTGCTGGTTGAACACAAAATAATAATAATGTATGTGCTGCTTAACTTATTCAACTCCTAATAATAGCAACCAATCAGAAAATTACCTCACTAAGTTAGATCATGTCTTAATCAACCACAATTTGTTTTACCATAGTACATGAACTGCTGGTTTCAATTGCTTCTCATTAAAGAAATTTATGTCTAAGTGTCTGGTGACAGTCTGGTCAACAGATGTATCAGTGGAGTAGCCAAGCAATCAGCATTTTAGAACGGAGATAAAGACATAATGCTGACATATATACAAAAACAAAAGATTTTTTTCTTGAATAATGATGAGTGAATTGGCCTAGGTTCAGTTGGGACATGTACCAAAAAACAAAATATTTTAGAATACTGTTCAATGGGGAGTGGGTGTTTTAATAAAGCTTAAAAAGCAACATTAAGGCCTCATGCCCACGGACGTTTTTACAGCCGCGTTTTTGAGCGTGTTTTACAGCTTAAAAACGCCTGTCCATGTTAGTCTATAGCTTCATGCCCACCTAGGTGTTTTTGAGCTGCAAATAGCATAGGCGTTTTTAAGCTGTAAAAAAAAAACAGGACCAGTGCGTTCCTCGGCGTCGGCGTTAGGCATAAAAAAACACAAAGCGTTAAAAAATGCTCAAAAACGCGCAAAGCTCAGAGGTTTTTTTTCGAAAAAAATACGGTCAAAAAATGTATACAATAACATGGACAGGCGTTTTTAAGCTGTAAAAAACGCTCAAAAACGCGGCTGTAAAAATGTCTGTGGGCATGAGGCCTAAAAATACAAATTTTCTTTAAGTAACATGCTTGAGGGATGCCTTAGACCTGCATGTGGTGTGGCATGTGATGCATAGATGTGACATAAAAAAAAAAAACATTTCCTTCTCTTGTCTTCTTCTGTTTGTAAACAAAACAGTTGGGTAACCCTAGGTGAAATCATTGGCCGCATATGGTATTGACAATATGTGGTTATGACATCAGCCAACATCACCTGCTGTTTTTCTGACATTCAGTAGGTCAAGATGCTCACTTTTACAGTAAGAGTACAATGGGAGAGGATCATCAGCATGGATTTTCAGGTTTGTGTCAGGGCCATTGGATCATAATTCATATTTATATAGTTGGTAAGGTTGAATAAAGAGACAAGTCCATCCAGTTCAACCTGTGTGTGTGTGTGTGTGTGTTTGTCAATAAAATTTCCCATACCCCTGTACATTGCATTCACTTAGATGCTCATCTTGAAACTATCAACAATCCCCGCAGACACCACCAACCGTGGAAGAGAGTTTCACATCCTTACTGATCTGACAGTAAAGAACCCCCTATACAGTTTAAGGTTAAAGCATTTCTCGTACAACTTCACTAAGTGACCACGTTTCCTCTTTAACAACCTGAGACTGAATAGCTTCCCTCTTATGTTAGAGTCACCACTGGGATGTTTGTATATTGCTTATTCTCTCTTAGGCGTTTCTTCTCCAGGGAGAATAAGTTTAATGCTTGCAGTCGTTCTTTGTAACTGAGGTCCTCCTGTCTCCTTCTTAGCTTTATTGCCCTTTTCTGGACTCTCTCCGGTTCAAGAACATCTTTCCTGAGAACTGGAGACCAGAACTGGATGGCGTACTCAAAATGTGGCTGGACCAGAGTTTTGTATAGTGGTAGAATAATAGTTTTATCTCTTGAGTAAATACCCTTTTTAATGCATGCTAATAGTCTTCTAGCTTTGCTTGTTGCAGCTAATGCTGAGCATGTGATCTACTAGGACCCAAGATCTTTTTCCATCCTGGATTTCCCCAAAGGTTCTGTACCTAGCAGATAACCTGTGTTCATATTTGTAGCCCCCAAGTGAATTAGTTTACATTTTTCAGCATTAAACCTCATTTGCCATGTAGTGGCCCTACTCTTTATTTTATTGATGAGATTAAACTATTTATACCAACCTCTATATCATTTATGGAAAAATTAAACAGAGTTTGTCCCAGGACAGAGCCTTGGGGTACCCCGTTCACAATGCCAGGCTATTCTGAGTAAACACTATTTATCACCACCCTTTAGGCGCACCACTGTAACCAGTTTTCTCTCCAGGTACACACATTATTGTCCATGTTAGCAGATATCAGTTTGTAAATTAAGTGTTTATGGGGAACTGTATTAAATTCCTTTGCAAAATCCATGTACACCATGTCCACATGCATTCCACTATATAGATGACAGTGTCAGGGTCACCTGTGGCCAGGTGACAGATGCACACCGTAGGGGGACAGGAGTGCACCGCGAGGTAGTGAACCCTATGGCTGGCTTCTGTGGATAGGAAACTGGGTGGTTGTGGAAAGCGGGACCAGAGGAGCACAACCGGGATCCCAACGGAAGCGAGAGCCAAGATTCCCCAGGGCGCGGAGTCTAAGACCCAGCTGGTCTTCTCCAGGGCCTCTAGTGGTGAGGATGTTACGCTGCAGGCTGGGACCAGGTCGCGGCCCCTGGAGTTTCCTAGCTCACGCCCCGTAGGATAAGGGGAAGCAGCAGCACACGATAGAGAGAACCGAATAACAAGCCGAAGGTCAGGGGCCACAAGCAGACAAGGATAACGAAGAACGAGCCGAAGGTCAAGGGTCACGAGCAGACAGGGATGGTCGGGGACAAGCCAATAACGTAACAGAGAGACAGACGTAGCACACGGCAGGCAGGAACCCAAACACACAATGCCTAACAAACACGTTGATCAGCAAAGCAGGCTTGCAGTGCACAGGTTAATATAGTGTTCAGTGATAGGGCCTGGGGTGGAGTCAGGCTGGGAGGAGATTATAAAGGAAGCCAGGTGAAGGAGGTCTGGTCTCTAGATGAACACATGAGGAGGAAGGTAAGATGGCAGACAGACATTAATGCATATCCATGACAGTACCCTCCCTCTTACGAGGCCTCCCCCTTCCCCGCCTGGGCCCAGGTTTAGAGGGAAACTTCAGATGAAACTCCTTTAACAGACGAGGTGCAAAGACCTCAGATGCAGTGATCCAAGACCTCTCCTCAGGACCAAACCCTTTCCAATGAACGAGGTACTGAAGAACGCCTTTACAGAGTCGGGAGTCCAGAATTTGACTGATCTCGTACTCCTGATTATCCTCAGAGACAGGCGCCACGGTAGGAAGAGGACGAGAGAATTTATTGAGGACTAAAGGCTTTAGAAGAGCAACATGAAAGGAGTTAGTGATTTTAAGGCTCTTAGGAATCTGGAGTTTGAAACAAACCGGATTCAGTTTAGCAGTTACCGTGTATGGACCGATGAATCGTGGAGCAAACTTCAGAGAAGGAACTCGGAGCTTGATGTTCCTGGTAGAGAGCCAGACTTTGTCCCCTGGCTGAAGAGAAGGCGGTTTACGCCTGCGGCGGTCGGCAAAGCCTTTGAATTTTTCAGCAGCTGCCCGGAGGGAATCATGAACGTGACCCCAAACGGAATTGAGAGACTCCTGAACCGAAGCCAAAGCTGGAATGTCTGGAGAACAGATCATAGGAAGAGGAAGTTGAGGGTGTTTTCCATAAACTGTGAAAAAGGGTGTCTTCTGCGAACTGGTATTCACATGATTGTTATGGGAGAATTCTGCCCACGGGAGTAGAGAGGACCAATCGTCATGGTGAGAAGACACAAAGGTGCGAAGAAAGACCTCTAACTCCTGATTAACCCTCTCAGTCTGTCCATTGGATTGGGGATGGTAAGAAGAAGAAAAATCCAAGACAATATTGAGGGATTTGCAAAAGGCTCTCCAAAAACGAGACGTGAATTGGACTCCCCTGTCGGAAACAATATGAGAAGGGACCCCATGTAGGCGGAGAATTTCTCGAATGAAAATGGGAACCAAGGCAGGGGCAGAAGGAAGACCAGGAAGAGGAACAAAATGAGCCATCTTGGAGAATCGATCGATTACCACCCAAATGACTGTATTATTCTCAGACAGTGGGAGATCGGTGATAAAATCCATGGCAATATGGGCCCAGGGTTCCTTAGGAATAGGCAAGGGCATGAGGAGACCAGCAGGAGCTTGTGTGGAGGATTTGGACTGAGCACAGACATGACAAGCTTTAACGTAGTCTTTGACGTCTGAGCGGAGATTAGGCCACCAGTAGTGACGACTGATGAGTAGGAAGGATCGGAGGAATCCAGAATGCCCTGCCACCTTGGAATCATGTCCCCAACGAAGGATCTTAGCTCTTAGCTCAGTGGGGACAAAGGTCTTACCAGGCGGAATTTTAGACTTCAGGGTGGTAGAGTGGGCAACAATGCATGAGGTGGGAATGATCGGCTCAGGTTCAGGGGCGGACTCCTCGTCCAAAGTGTCAAATGACCTAGAGAGCGCATCAGCCCGACCGTTGCAGGAACCAGGTTTGTAGGTAATCGTGAAATTAAAACGGGCAAAGAAGAGACTCCACCTGGCCTGTCTAGGATTCAGACGTTTAGCATTCTGTAGATACTGTAAATTCTTGTGATCGGTAAAGATCGTTATGGAGTGAGGGGAACCCTCCAAGAGATGACGCCACTCCTCTAACGCCAATTTAATTGCGAGAAGTTCCCGATCACCGATGGCATAATTCCTCTCTGCCTGAGAAAATTTTTTGGAGAAGAACGCACATGGTTGGCGTCTCTTCTCAAAGATTTGAAGAAGCACAGCTCCCACCCCCATTGAGGAAGCGTCCACTTCAATAAAAAATGCATTCCCAGGATTTGGTCTCCTCAAGAGGGGGCCAGAAACAAAGGCCTGTTTCAGGTTGTGAAATGCAGAGACAGCTTCGGGAGGCCAGTCTCTGGCATTCACACCCTTCTTGGTCAAAGCGATAATAGGCGCGGCAATGGAAGAGTAATTCCTTATGAACTGCCTATAATAATTAGTGAAGCCAAGAAAGCGCTGTGTGGCCTTGAGGCTAGCAGGAAGAGGCCAGTTGGTGATAGCCAAGACCTTCCCAGGGTCCATACGAAGCCCCGAACATGAGACAAAGCACCCCAAAAACAGGACCTCAGAACATTCAAAGGAACATTTCTCCAGCTTGGCATAGAGATTGTTCTCTCTAAGACGTTGAAGTACAGTGCGGACATGGTTTCTGTGGACGAGCAGATTTTCAGAAAAGATCAGAATGTCATCCAGATAGATGACAACAAACTGGTACAGCAGATCTCTGAAGATTTCATTGACAAAGTTTTGAAACACGGCTGGAGCATTACACAGACCAAAAGGCATCACCAGATATTCGTAATGCCCGTCTCTAGTGTTAAATGCAGTCTTCCATTCGTCACCCTCCCGTATTCGAATGAGATTGTACGCGCCTCTGAGATCCAACTTGGTGAAAATGGAGGCACCCTTCAACCTATCGAATAGCTCAGATATTAAGGGTAAGGGGTATCGATTTTTAATAGTAACCGCATTTAAACCCCGATAATCGATGCAGGGTCTTAAGGTACCATCCTTTTTGGCAACAAAAAAGAACCCTGCCCCTGCAGGCGATGAGGATTTCCGGATGAACCCTCTCTCCAGATTCTCTGCTACATACTCCGACATGGCCTGGGTCTCTGGGATGGACAGAGGGTAGGTACGACCCCTGGGTAGAGTTGCTCCGGGGACAAGATCAATAGCACAGTCAAAAGACCTGTGGGGAGGAAGCACCTCAGCTGATTTTTTACAGAACACATCCCGGTAATCGCTGTATGCGGCGGGAAGATCAGAAGAAACAGAAGTGGCAGCAACCGGAAGACTCTCCTTGGGGGTCACCTTGAGAAGACACGACGAGAAACATGAGGAACCCCAGGCCAGGATCTGCCCAGAGACCCAGTCCACATGTGGAGAGTGGAGCTGTAGCCAAGGGAGGCCCAATACAACTGGGGTAGAGGCCTTGGGTAGAATAAGAAAGGATATCCACTCCTGGTGGAGAATCCCTACCGACATCCTAATGGGTAGCGTCTGGAAGCGAATAGGGCCCCCTGGGAGAACAGTGCCATCAATTGCCGAGACTACCAATGGGGTAGTGAGAGGTGAAAGGGTAAGCTTCATAGAAGAAGCAGTTCTCCAATCCATGAAATTGCCGGCAGCCCCGGAATCCAGGTATGCAAGGGTTGACTGAGGAGAAGTGCCTACATGAAGGGACACCGGCAAGAGCAGGCGAGAAGGTGATGTTTCTGGGTCCAATACTCCACCTTCCAAATGTATTAGACCCGAGCGTTTCCCGGACGAAGCGAGCAGGAGTCACGAAAATGACCCTTGCCCCCACAATAGAGGCACAAGCCCAGAGTTCTGCGCCTAGCACGTTCTTCGGGGGTTAGTCTGGTCCGGCCCAGCTGCATAGGTTCTTCAGCAGGTAGAGGATGCTCCACGGAATGAAGGGAGGGGAGCTCAGACTGGCTAGGACCCAGAGAGTGCTGGCGTCTTTTTTCTAAGGACCTCTCTTGAAAACGAATGTCGATCTGGTTGCATAATGAAATTACATCGTCCAGACCGACGGGAATGGCTCTTCCCGCTAATTCGTCTTTCACTCGGTCAGAGAGGCCATGTAAAAAGGTAGCGACCAGGGCCTCATTATTCCAGCTCAATTCAGCTGTGTGGATACGGAACTGAAGAGCATATTGCCCCACTGAACTAGATTCTTGGCGAAGACGTAAGACAGCACTAGCCGCTGAAGAAGCCCGAGCCGGCTCTTCGAAGATATTACGAAAGAGCTTCAAGAATTCGGACAGACTGGAAACCACCGGATCGTTCCTCTCCCACAGGGGGGCAGCCCAGGCCAAAGCTTCACCGGAGAGGAGGGAAATGATATAGGCTACCTTAGCCCGGTCAGATAGGAAGCTTTGAGGCTGAAGCTCAAAATGAATAGTGCATTGGCTGAGAAACCCCCTGCAGGCCTTGGAGTCCCCAGAGAAACGGAACGGAGCTGGCAATCTTAGTGAGTGTGAGGCTGCGACTGGTGCGATAGGTACAGCCGCTGGTTGTACTTGGGGTTGCGGATTCGGGGTTCCCAAGGAGACCTGAAGCTGCTCGAATCGAGAAGCCAGATCCTGGAGGAATCGCATCACCTGGGTCTGATTTGATTCCTGGGTCTCAA
This sequence comes from Rana muscosa, assembly GCA_029206835.1. Classification (NCBI taxonomy): domain Eukaryota; kingdom Metazoa; phylum Chordata; class Amphibia; order Anura; family Ranidae; genus Rana; species Rana muscosa. The sequence goes on along the minus strand of CM055118.1, from coordinate 654,407,992 downwards.
GTCTGCGAACTATGCCCTGCAATGGATCATCCGCGGGAAGCGGGATGTCAGCCGGGTTCATGGCTGATCAAACTGTCAGGGTCACCTGTGGCCAGGTGACAGATGCACACCGTAGGGGGACAGGAGTGCACCGCGAGGTAGTGAACCCTATGGCTGGCTTCTGTGGATAGGAAACTGGGTGGTTGTGGAAAGCGGGACCAGAGGAGCACAACCGGGATCCCAACGGAAGCGAGAGCCAAGATTCCCCAGGGCGCGGAGTCTAAGACCCAGCTGGTCTTCTCCAGGGCCTCTAGTGGTGAGGATGTTACGCTGCAGGCTGGGACCAGGTCGCGGCCCCTGGAGTTTCCTAGCTCACGCCCCGTAGGATAAGGGGAAGCAGCAGCACACGATAGAGAGAACCGAATAACAAGCCGAAGGTCAGGGGCCACAAGCAGACAAGGATAACGAAGAACGAGCCGAAGGTCAAGGGTCACGAGCAGACAGGGATGGTCGGGGACAAGCCAATAACGTAACAGAGAGACAGACGTAGCACACGGCAGGCAGGAACCCAAACACACAATGCCTAACAAACACGTTGATCAGCAAAGCAGGCTTGCAGTGCACAGGTTAATATAGTGTTCAGTGATAGGGCCTGGGGTGGAGTCAGGCTGGGAGGAGATTATAAAGGAAGCCAGGTGAAGGAGGTCTGGTCTCTAGATGAACACATGAGGAGGAAGGTAAGATGGCAGACAGACATTAATGCATATCCATGACAGACAGCTCATTTAAAACTCATAGATTGTTAAAAGACTGGTCTGGCAAGAATGATCCTTAATAAAGCCATGCTGATTACCAGTGGCGTAGCGTGGGTTGTCAGCACCCGGGGCAAGGCAAGTAATTTGCGCCCCCCCCTAACCTGTGGACTTTTAGCACTCCCTGAGTCCCTTCAAATACAATAGTACTGACCTACCTGATTCCAACACTGACCTACCCGATTCCTATACTAACCTACTTGATTTCAACACTGACCAACATGATTCCTTTACTGACAATTTCACTACACTGACCACTATACTAGACTGAGAACTACACTGACCACTGCACTACACTGAGAACTACACTGACCACTATACTACACTGACCACTATACTGTCCACTACACTGGGAATTACACTGACCACTATACTACACTGACCACTATACTACACTGAGAACTACACTGACCATTATACTGTCCACTACACTGGGAATTACACTGACCACTATACTACACTGAGAACTACACTGACCACTATACTACACTGAGAACTACACTGACCACTATACTACACTGACCACTATACTACACTGAGAACTACACTGACCACTATACTACACTGAGAACTACACTGACCACTATACTACACTGAGAACTACACTGACCACTATAATACACTGAGAACTACACTGACCACTACACTACACTGAGAACTACATTGAACACTATACTACACTGACCACTATACTGTATACTACACTGACCCCTATACTGTATACTACACTGATCACTATACTGTACACTACACTAACCCCTATACTACACTGACCCCTATACTGTACACTATACTACACTGACCCCTATACTGTACACTATACTACACTGACCACTATACTACACACTACACTGACCCCTATACTGTACACTATACTACACTGACCCCTATACTGTACACTATACTACACTGACCCCTATACTGTACACTACGCTGACCCCTATACTGTACACTACACTGACCCCTATACTGTACACTATACTACACTGACCCCTATACTGTACACTATACTACACTGACTCCTATACTGTACACTACACTGACCCCTATACTGTACACTATACTACACTGACTCCTTTACTGTACACTACACTGACCCCTATACTGTACACTATACTACACTGACCCCTATACTGTACACTTTACTAAACTGACCCCTATACTGTACACTATACTACACTGACCACTATACTACACTGACTCCTATACTGTACACTACACTGACCCCTATACTGTACACTATACTACACTGACTCCTATACTGTACACTACACTGACCCCTATACTGTATACTACACTGTGACCACTACACTTCTATGTAACTCAGCATGCATGTCCCTGGGGGGGGGCTGGCTGGGATTAATATGTGGAATGGCAGTACGGTGGCGTGTGACTCTCCCCAACTGCTCACTGACTAGCGGCTGCTCCCATCTGAGACGGCTCACGCACGCACCTGTTTTTGTTCTCCATTGAATACAGTCTGCTGTCTGCCACATGGTTGATTCCCAGATGAAGTCCCACTTCCAGATCCGGCGCGGTCAGAAGGAAGGGTGGAGGAGAAGATGGTGGTGGCGGCGGCTTACAGAAGAGTGGGCGGGACTCCAGCAGCAGCCTTTGTGCATGCGCCGACCGTGTTCAAGGACTGGCCAGCCCCGCAGCAGCACATGACCAGGCTCGCCCAATCACAGGGCGCCAGCTGCCGCAATATGGCAGCGGATCGCAGGGGACACAGTGCAGGGAAGTGGGGCAAAGTGACACCAACTGGTGCGGAATTTCGCCCCCCCCCAATGTTGCGCCCGGGGCCACGGCACCCCCTGCCCCCCCACGCTACGCCACTGCTGATTACTACTAATGATACTGTTTTATTAGCAAATTATTGGATATAGTCCCATATCATCCCCTTCAATAGTTTACATACTATTGATGTTACACTGACTGCCCTGTAGTTACCAGATGTAAATCTTGGCAGTTTTTCAAATATTGGTACCACACTGGCTATTCGCCAATCAGCTGGCACCATTCCAGTCACTAAACTGTACATAAAAATTAAGAAATCAAGTCTGGCTATAACCTGGCTAAATTATTTGAGGACTCTTGGGTATTAGCCATCTGGTCCTGGTGATTTATTTACATTAAGTTTCTCAGGTATTTTTTTAGACACTGGCTTCTGTTAGCCATAAGGATACAGCTCTTTCCTGGCCAGCCACGCTCCATATCTGGATAATAGTTTTGTATGGATTATAGGGTAGAAACCATATACAGGTAATAATTTTTTTTTTTTGCCTGAGGTCTCCCTCAAAATGCACACCAGATCTTTATCAAGAATTTTTTTTTGGGGGGGGGGACTAACACTTTTTTATGCAGGGCATGTGTCCTGGTATGTTTCAGGAGGGGGAGCTCCATGCAAACACACCTACCTTACTACCTTTATAGAAAGTGGGGCCATGGAAAATTATCAATCAGTTGTCCAGCGAGGTGGATCCATCATTAACCACTTAACGACCGCCCAAGGCATATATACATCGGCAGAATGGCTCGTACAGGCACAATCATGTACCTGTACATTGCCCTTTAACTGCCTGCCATGTAATCGCACGTGCGCCGCTGGCGGCGCGCTCGCGACCCTGCCGCCATCCCCGTGAGTCGGACCGTGGGTCCCGCGGACTCGATCGCCGCGGGGATCCCCGCGATCGTCTCGCGGAGGGATAGAGCGGGGAGATGTTAGTGTAAACACAACATCTGCCCGCTCGCCTACTGACACTGTCACCGATCTCCACTCTGTGTAATCAGAGCGGAGATCAGTGATGTGTCACTCGTAGCCACGCTCCCTAACAGTGAGAATCACTCCCTTAGGCACACTTAACCCCTTCAGCGCCCCTAGTGGTTAACCCCTTCACCGCCAGTGTAATTTTTACAGTAACCAGTGCATTTTTATAGTACTGATCGCTGTAAAAATTACAATGGTCCCAAAAATGTGTCAAAAGTGTCCGCAGTGTCCGCCATAATGTCGCAGTCATGAAAAAAATCGCTGATCGCCGCCATTACTAGTAAAAAAAAAAAAATAATAATAAAAATGCCATAAAACTATCCCCTATTTTGTAAACGCTATAACTTTTGCGCAAACCAATCAATAAACGGCAATTGCAATTTTTTTTACCAAAAATATGTTGAAGAATACGTATCGGCCTAAACTGAGGACATTTGTATATATATATATATATATATATATATATATATATATATCGGATATTTATTATAGCAAAAAGTAAAAAATATTGCATTTTTTCAAAATTGTCTGTCTATTTTTGTTTATAGCGCAAAAAATAAAAACCGCAGAGGTGATCAAATACCACCAAAAGAAAGCTCTATTTGTGGGAAAAAAAGAATGTCAATTTTGTTTGGGAGCCACGTTGCACGACCGCGCAATTATCAGTTAAAGTGGTGCAGTGCCGAATCGCAAAAAGGGGCCTGGTCTTTATGCTGCATATTGGTCCGGGGCTTAAGTGGTTAATCACAATGAATGGTCACCCACCAACTTGCTGACAGAAACATAAAAGCCCAATCATGATGCTCCTTTCCCACCAGTCTCATGTTGACTGCCTCAACTGACAGTTCACCAGCACTGCTGAAATGTAAAAGGCAGTGCTAGGGGAACCTGACTGACATCATATTTTTAAAATGACATCACCCAGGATGCCTGCCTCCTTGTTTACTATCTGAAACAAGCCAGCAGTCAGACACAGAAGCTTTGTTATATATATATAAAAAGGCAGTGCAGCGCAAACATAAAAAACACACATATGATTAAAGACTACAAAGGATAGAGATAGTCCAAGAGTCTTTCTTTGAGGAGCAATAAACTAAAAAAAAACAATATGTGTTCAGTAGGTGACTTCTAGATTCTTTATAGTGACTTGTGTGACGACCTCCACCACTAATAATGGTTAGCAGCTCACCTCAGCGAGTGGACCCCTGAGCTAGTCAGTCAGGTCACTTAAGCAGTTCCGCCTCCGGGAGAAAAACAGACATCCAGGCTATACTGAATCCACATCAGGTAGACAAGGTGTAATTAGAGCGCTGATCAGTCTCGCAGCCAGTTATCCAGACAATCAGATCCAGGAGGCCAGATATAAAATGAAAAGCAAAGAAATCTAGCGCTCTCCGTGTAAAAGGATTTAATGATCATAAAAACAAGAAATAAACTTAAAAAATTAGCACTGTGCCTCAGTGCGGAGGATGTGCAGCATGTCAAAGTATATCCAACAGGTGTCAGCATGGGACGCGGGTGACGTCACGCAGGATCACGTCGTTCCACACGCGTTACGTCCAGGGGGCGGGACTTCATCAGCGATGACGTGAGTCACCCGCTATTTTTACCAAAGGGAAAGCTGACGTCCGACCAGTCATGGAGAGGTAAACAATCCAACTCCATGGCAACCTGCTAAACAAGTATGCAAACAACCGGAACTCAAAGGGGAATGAAGTATCGGCATTGCATTCATACCGAATGCAGCCCAATAACAGTAAAAGGACGTACCAACTATTAAAATACATTCAAATATAACATTTTAAGAGCATTATGTTATTGGACTTCTCTTAAAATGTTATATTTGAATGTATTTTAATAGTTGGTACGTCCTTTTACTGTTATTGGGCTGCATTCGGTATGAATGCAATGCCGATACTTCATTCCCCTTTGAGTTCCGGTTGTTTGCATACTTGTTTAGCAGGTTGCCATGGAGTTGGATTGTTTACCTCTCCATGACTGGTCGGACGTCAGCTTTCCCTTTGGTAAAAAAAGCGGGTGACTCACGTCGTCACGTTACCGCTGATGAAGTCCCGACCCTGGACGTAACGCGTGTGGAAAGACGTGATCCTGCGTGACGTCACCCGCGTCCCATGCTGACACCTGTTGGATATACTTTGACATGCTGCACATCCTCCGCACTGAGGCACAGTGCTAATTTTTTAAGTTTATTTCTTGTTTTTATGATCATTAAATCCTTTTACACGGAGAGCACTAGATTTCTTTGCTTTTCATTTTATATCTGGCCTCCTGGATCTGATTGTCTGGATTACTGGCTGTGAGACTGATCAGCGCTCTAATTACACCTTGTCTACCTGATGTGGATTCAGTATAGCCTGGATGTCTGTTTTTCTCCCGGAGGGGGAACTGCTTAAGTGACCTGAATGACTAGCTCAGGGGTCCACTTGCTGAGGTGAGCTGCTAACCATTATTAGTGGTGGAGGTCATCACACAAGTCACTATAAAGAATCTAGAAGTCACCTACTGAACACATATTGGTGTTTTTTAGTTTATTGCTCCTCAAAGAAAGACTCTTGGACTATCTCTATCCTTTGTACTCTTTAATCATATGTGTGTTTTTTATTTTTGCGCTGCACTGCCTTTTGATATTTTCTGATGAGGATTTGATATTTTGAACCTCAGTGTTTCAGCTGCTGTATGTTTAGGGTTATTTGCGCTGGTTGATTTTACTTTTTATTATTACAGAAGCTTTGTTGCTTTAGGATTACAGCAATAGCTGGATGTTTGGGCTAGCAAACTGACCAATTATACATGTGTTCCCCACTTTGCAGTGCAACACAACAGTTTTCCTTCACTGTTCCTTTATATGTAAGATGAAGAGTAAGATGAAGAGTTGGCTAACTCAGTGAAAATAATGTTGACATGAGAAAAGCATACATTAACTTTAGGGTAAATACTGTGAAAAATAACATAAAATTATGTGCTTATGTGCTTACTAAACAAAATACAATTTTCCCTTTAAAAGACACTATTGTTTGTGTGAGATAACTGAATGAGAAAAAAAAAAAAAAACTTTTAGTGCCACTTTACACTAGAATGTAGTGCGGGAAGCCTGCATTCCATGTATGTTTCCTGCACTGTGTTCCAAAATGATTGGGTGTACAGCCTGGTTCAGGTGTTAATAAAATGAATGCATTTCTAACAGCATTTGCCTGCACCAGATCACATGGTACCACAGTACCATGTGATCCAGTTGCAGTGTATTTTTAAAAGTAATGCATTCACTACATTTGATGTGATCCAGTGCGATTTCAGCCCATTCAAATGAATGGACTGAAGATTGCATTGCACTGAATTCCACAGGAATCACACAGGAGCACGACGCATGTTCATGAGTCATACCTGGTGTCAGGGCCACCATCAGGGGGGTACAGGCAGTACACCTGTAAGGGGCCCGGAGGTCCCCAGGGACCCGGATGGCAACCCCCCTTTTTTTTTTTTTGTGTGTAATTTTTTTATTTTTTTTGTAAGGGGCCCAGAGGTCCCCA